>OX451741.1:82491065-83789443 GCA_948472305.1 Vicia faba | reverse complement strand
TAAGACTGATGTAACAAAACAATTATAACAATATTTTAAAAAAATTGACTCAACTTTTTACATCGGTTAAACATGTGGACCGATGTAAAAAGTCCCTTTTTTACATCGATTGTGATCTAAGACTGATGTAAAAAACAATTATAACAATATTTTAAAAAAATTGACTCAACTTTTTACATCGGTTAAACATGTGGACTGATGTAAAAAGTCTGTTTTTTACATCGGTTATGATCTAAGACTGATGTAAAAAACAATTATAACAATATTTTAAAAAAATTGACTTAACTTTTTACATCGGTTAAACGTGTGGACCGATGTAAAAAGTCCCTTTTTTACATCGGTTATGATCTAAGAATGATGTAATATATATAGTTTTGAAACTTTTTACATCAGTTTGGAGTAATAACCGATGTAAAATGTATGAAATTTTTTGAGAATAAATTATTTATTTTCTCGATGTTTCCCTGTACAAAAATAATTTGTACCCATTTTTTCATATTTTTCCAATATCACACAGACTATATTTATGTCGCTATATGGATTTCATAGCTTTCCAATGTCACATAGACCACATCTAGGTCGATGTTTTCATATTTTTCACAACAAACTTACAAATTGAACAATTGTATTGCAAACTTGTATTATATCACAACAAACAAACTCACAACAAACTTACAATTACATATTCTTCACAAAACATACAAAAATATTCAACTATTTATAAGTCTTTTTCCAAACGTGAATTACCAATATAAAATCCACAAGTAGATGAGTTATAGCTCCGGTAGACAACACCAAAATCACATTGCCTGACAATAAATAATAACAATTAACATCAGCAAAAAAAATCAAGAAACTCAATACATGTGCAAAAACCACATGTAATGTGCAAAAACTCAATAATAACAATTATGTGCAAAAACCACAACTTAGACAATTCTATAAAACTCACCAAGATAAACTTAATTTTGATATAACTCAAAGAAATATTTTTCCCAACGGAGTCGCAAATCATACAAATCATCTTGTGTTAATTCTGTTGGGTCATCAAATACCTATAATACATAAATATAACAATATAGACTTATTTTTTAAAAATTCATATTAAGTCGAAAAACAAAAAGTGAATAACAAAGTAATGTTATTTTTAGTACCTGCATCCAATTCTCGGTTATATTAGTATAGACAATACCCAACATATTTTTCATCACATAGTATCCACAATCATTAGAGTTATATTGTTGCATTGTCTACAATTGAATGACATAATTAGTGAATATTTATCATAAATTTAACTATAGAATTACAATTTACATCACACTTACATTCAGATGAAGCCATGTAGCCTTTTTTCTATTTCCATTTGCCATTTGATGAATCCCAAAAGAACTAATACAGAAAGATAAACATCACATAACTAAATTTACTCGCCAATGAAAAATCACATAACTATTAGTTGCCAATGAAAGTCACATGAAAGATAAACTTACTTTGTAATGATTTTCTTCGTGTTCTGGTAAATTTCCCGATGAAGTGAACAAAATACGACAACTAAATTGTCTCTTGGACACATGACTATTAATTGCCAATGTCTCCTGTACGTGTGTGTGGAAACAGAAAAGTCACATAAAATATATATGTTATCAAAATTAAATAATATAAAACACAATGTCATAAAAATTCTTACCCATGAATTAATGGTAGTAAGTGGCACACTCTGTTTTCATCACGTAACTTTTCTAGTACGTAATTTTTAACATCCTCTTGAGATTTCGCTCCATTATCATTATAAATACACCTAGCAGGGTCCATAAATCCATATAATTCTGAAATGGAATTTTCAAGACATACACGATGAATATACCTGAATAATTTTAAAATAAACATTAGAATCAAAGTGATGAGAGATATAACATATTAATAGAGATTGACTTTAATAAAACAATAAAATGTACTTACGTGCACCAAATTTGCAGAATAGACACGTCAAGCCAATGACCTAAACCCACCAATAAATCTCTGATACACTTAGCTGAAACATAAAAATTAGAGACACTCACACAATGACTTAATTGTATTGCCAAATGGTTATCATCCATTTTCAAAACCATGAGTAACAATCTCTGAACATCATCAACTTATACGTCTTTTGTGCTTCCTTTTGTAGCTGAACAACTTCCTTTTTCGCTTCCATCGATAATTTCCATTTTTTCAATGCATTTAATATCACCTGTACTTTGTGATAAACCCATAGACTTAAGTGTCTCCATTAATGATTGTTGAAATATTTTACGCTCTTCAACCAACTTTTCTTCAAGTTTAGCTCTAAGTTTTGTTTCTAATGTTGCAAGTTGTTCATTTACGTCAATATGTTGATGTGACCTTCCAAAGTAAGTGCTTTGTTTAGGGTGTTTTCCAACACCATGAACACGACCTCCATGCTCAGATGTTCCAATGGCTAATGTTAAAATATCGTTACGTCCATCCGGAACAATTGCACCTTTTTCAGCTTCTTGAACTAGAGAATTCTACAAAATGCAAAAACAACAATTAATCAATCACAAATATAATGATACTTGAATAATTTTTCATTGTTTACTTACAATTTTTTCAGCAACCTCTTGTGTATATTTTGATGTGTATTCTCCTCCTTTCTTTTGTCGTGCTCTCTTCCATAACTTATGGCGTGATGGTGGAGATGGACTACCATTATCATCTAATGTGGAATTATCTCTCGATGATGACTTTTCTTTCATAATTTTCTCCTCAAGCAAGTGATACCCTCCACGAGACAATAACTGTGGGTATACATTCTTAGCCACATTATCCTTACCCTTTTGACTTTTTTTCCTATTATTAACTCAAACAAGTAATTAATCACTAAATATAATAAAAATGTTATGCACACAAAAACATATAACTCCTACAAACCTTAAATTCGGGGGTATCTCGAATCTTGAGAAACTCTTTCCATGCGTCTTCCGTAATAAAGTTATACTTGACATATGGAGGAGGATCATTTTCTATGGGATGATTAATATATCTATTTGTGAGTTGTATCTTAAAACCTCTCCATCGCTCTCCCGTATATTTAATCCATTCTTTCTTCAACCTATCATTCTTTGGATCTTTACATTCTGGAATAGTAAAATGAGCCTACAAATATAGTATATGTCATATGTTGTTAATTAGTATATGATTATAAAATATAATAAAGTATTGTATTTAAAATACATGAATATCAGTCCAAATAGCATCTTTTACGCCTTCATCTACTTCTTTCCAATCATTTTTCACAATACTACAGTACTGCCGAGCAAGACATGCTATATAACTCTTGAAATGTGTAGCATTTTTACCAACACCAATACATTCATAGGTTCTTGCATTAAACTCGACCTTTATCTTTTCACCTGTTTGATGAACTTTGTCAATTTGTGTCATGAAAGTGGGACCTCTAACTCTTCTTTTATTGGGGTTACTAGATGAAGAAGGGTTGTCGTTTGAATCACCAGTGTATCTGTTTACACAAAATAAAAATAATTAGAAATAATATTAAGCACAAAATAAAAACAATTAGAAATAAAATTAAGCACAAAATAAAAACAATTAGAAAATAAAGTAACGTGGAATTAACTTATACAAAAAATCTTACTAGTCCTCCCATATCCCTTCTTCATGGTCTATGCGAATAGCATGCACATCATCCCCTTCATTTTCTTCAATGAATGTAGTCACATTTGTTGAGAAAGGATGAGTTTCAGAAATATCAAGATTCTCATCATGATTTTCATCACTATCATGGACCTTTCCTTGTAAAACCACTGACCACTTTTTATTAGAAGGATCTGTGACATAAAACACTTGTTTTTTTAGATTCCATGATGAATGGTTCGTTCACATAAGCTAACTTGCTAAGATCAACCAGTGTAACTCCAAATTCATCGATTCTTATACCATTGTTGATATCAATCCATTTGCATTTAAATACAGGAACTTTAAACACAACATAATTAACTTCCCAAATCTCTTCAATCACCCCAAAGTACGGTGTAGATGCCATAACCGGGTTTTTATCTTTAGCACTAGAGAAGTGCATGGACTCGGCCACAATCATTACCCCACTATTTTGCATGGTACTACGGTCATCCTTTGACTTTGTATAAAAAGAGGTTTTATTAATATCATATCCACTCCATGTTATTATGTTACATTTAGGCCCATAAGACAACCACTTAATTGTATTAGAAACACTATCTTCATTAGCAATTCTTCCTTTAAACCACTCAAAGAAACTCTTATTATGCTCTTTTAACAACCCTATTTCATTCATCTTAGGGTACTTTTTCTTTACGATGCTTTTGTGAGCAAATAAGTAAGGTTGAACTTCATCTATGTTATTCAATATATACAAATGTGCTTGAACAACCACATCAATACTTAAGCTCTTTAATTTTAAACCTTGTGTACCCACACCCTCATATCTTCTATCATGACGAGACTTGGGAACCCCTACAACATCCACTCCTGACAAATAGTTAGAACAAAACACAATTGCTTCTTCTACAATGTACCTCTCAATAATCGATGCTTCCAGATGGTGTGGGTTTTTTGTATACCCTTTTAGAATCTTCATGTATCGCTCTATTGGATACATCCACCGTAAAAAAATTGGACCACATAATCTAATCTCCCTTACTAGATAAACAATCAAGTGAACCATAATGTCAAAAAATGAAGGAGGAAAATACATCTCTAATTGGCACAAGATAACTGCAACCTCATTTTCCAAATCGTCTAACTTTAGTGGATCAATGGCTTTACAACAAATTGCATTGAAAAATAAGCACAACCTAGTTATAGTCTTCCTAACGTTGTTAGGCAATATCCCACGAATAGCCAATGGTAGTAGTTATTGCATTAAGACATGACAGTCGTGAGATTTTAAGCCAACTAATTTAAGGTCTTTAACTGATACAAGCCTCTTGAAATTTGATGAGTAACCATGCGGCACTTTGATACTTTGTAAACACTCACAAAAACTTGTTTTCTCTTTTTTAGACAAAGTGTAGCAGACAGGAGGCAAATATGTCTTGTAACCTATATATTGTGGAGTTAACTCTTCTCGTATACCCATCAAACCCAAATCCAGACGAGCATTAATACCATATTTTGTCTTGCCTTAAATGTTGAGAAGTGTTCCGATTACACTATCACATACATTTTTCTCCACGTGCATCGCATCAATACAATGTCTTACATCAAGACTAGACCAATATGGAAGATCGAAGAAAATCGATCTCTTTTTCCATACATTTTTCACAGTAGATCGTTTTTGGTACTTTCCAAAGACAACATCAAGTCCCTGTTTTCGCTGATAAACTTCCTCTTCAGACAACGACTTTGGAGTAACACCATGCTCTTGTTCTCTATTGAAAGCTTTCTGTAATCTACGATATGGTTGATAACGTTTTAGAAATTTTCGATGCCCGAGATAAACAGTCTTCTTTCTTTTTTCAAGCTGATGGTAACAAGTGTCTTTTTCACATATAGGACACGCATTATGCCCTTTAACTTTATACCCAGACAAATTACCATATGCCGGAAAATCGTTGATGGTGCAAAACAACATGGCACGCATATTGAACTGTTCGCCAGAATACGCATCAAAAACATCCACCCCTTCCTCCCACAACACTCTTAAATCATCAATCAGTGGACTTAGATAAACGTCTATGTCATTTCCTGGTTATTTTGGGCCAGATATCATCATTGATAACATAATATATTTACGCTTCATGCATAGCCTAGGAGATAGGTTGTAAATCATCAAGAGAACAGGCCAAGAACTATGGTTAGTACTCAGATTACCAAACAGATTCATTCCATCAGTAGCAAGTCCAAGTCTAAGGTTTCTCGACTCTTTGCCAAAATTTGGAAATAAAGAATCTATTTTCTTCCATTGCAAAGAATCGGCTACATGACGAATTTGTCCATCATATTTTCTTTCTTCTGCATGCCATCTAAGATTCTTTGCGCCATCTGCATTGGCGAATAATCTCTTGAACCTTGAAATTATTGGTAGGTACCATACCACTTTCGCAGGAGGACCCTTTTTGACCACCTCATCATCAATTGATTCACCATCTTTCTTTTTGTAGCATGAAGCCTTGCACTTCGGACAATGATTATAGTTTACATACTCTTTTCTGTATAATATGCAATCATTAGGGCATGCATGTATCTTGTCATACACCAAACCCATCAGATACAATATTTTCTTTGCCTCGTAATAACGACTTGGCATTACATTACCTTCTGGAAGCATTTCGGTCAACAATTCAAGCAACTCGGTAAAACTTTTGTCAGTCCACCCATTCTTTGCCTTCGGATTAAATAATTTTAACACGGCTGACAGACGTGTAAATTTTTTGCATCCCGGGTACAATGGTTTATCCTTGTCACTGCATATAGTATCATACGTATGTGCCCTCTTAAACGAATCTTGTCCAATATCACGCATCATGTCTTCTAGAAGATCATCCATTTCTACACTAACATCATCTCTTTGAGACACGTTTGTCTTTTCTACTACTTCACCGTGCCATATCCATTATGTATAACTTTGACAAATCCCTACACAAATTAGATGATCCATGATTTCTTTCTTACTGCGTTTTGGTTCTTTATTTGCACAACGAACACATGGACAGATAAAAAGCGTAGGAAGACTTTTTTCAGCATTACTTTTAGCAAACTGTAGAAATTCCATCACTCCATGTTCGTACTCGTCACTTAATCGATTATCTCTCATCCAACTACGATCCATAACTATGTTCACACGGAGGAAGGTCTGACGAACGATGTGCCCGCGGCTGCACTACTTTACGGAGATTCCGAGATTGCAAGTTGCGCTGCTTTGCGGAGAAAGAAAAATAGAATCAAATTTCAATGACAAGGTGATAACTCTATTAAGTTTGATAGGTTAAAGATAAACTGTGTGTTTCTGAGAGGACCATTAATGCTTTTTTCGGAGGTTTCTAAATAGACAATTTCTCTAATGAAAAAGAATGACTAATTATACAAAACATGTACTATATTCTTAACTTTATACAAAATATATAATATTTATAACTAATTAGACTTAATTAACCCCTCTAATAATAATAAACTGTTTAGTAATTAAAAAACATATATGAAGAAAGTAATGGATTCATAGTATAATCTTCTAATTATTTTTCTATGTACTTCTAATTTTTTATAATAAATCTCAGTAACAAACAAAGAAACAAGAATATCTTAAAAACGTTTAGAAACTAAAACACCAATGTTTGTCTTTGGAACACAAAAGTTGCTTAATATTGAGATATCAACATACCCATGATCCTCTTCAACCTAGAAGCCAACATCTTGGAAATAATTCTATATAAACTTTCAACCAATTCCTAGATATACAATGAAGTTGAACAAAATAGAAAGTTTCGTACCAGAATCGTAGTTGAACTGCGGAGGATGTTTCGAAGACGGTGAACGGACGGTGAAACGGTCGTCGAAGGAAGTCTTCGTGCAGCCGGCGGCGAGGAGACGTGAAGGGCGTGAAACGGCAGCGAGGAGACGTGAACAGTGAGGCATGAGAGAGACATGAACACTAAGCGATACAAGGGCGGCGTATGCGTGAGAGAAGTTGAACAGTGGAAATAATGTGCATTTAGGAAATAATTTGCATTATATATATATATATATATATATATATATATATATATATATATATATATATATATATATATATATATATATATATATATATATATCTTTTTACATCGGTGGAACCCTCGGACCGATGTAAGGGTTTGGGCGTTTGCCGTTTTTAAATCAGTTTTAACATTGGCCCGATGCAAGGTTCTGGGCTGATGTTTTTTACATCGGTTTACAGAAGGCCCGATGTAAGGGTGTTTTTTACATCGGTTAAAAGTATGCCCCGATGTAAGAGTTTGAGCGTCTAATGTTTTTACGTCGGTTTTCATTATTCCCCGATGTAAGGTTTTTAATATATTTTATATATTACCAATCTGCCCGTGAACTTTTTACATCGGTTTTTAGTAAGCCCCGATGTAATATCTTGCTAGTTTTTTATTTACAATTTTGCCACCTTGTTTCTTATTTACAAAAATGCCACCGTGTTTTTTTCAGGAAACCTTTTACATCGGTGGATGACATGGCCCGATGTAATAGATAGCGAAAAATATTTTTTTTCATATTATTTATATCATTGCAAATAAATACCTGATGTAAAATGTTTTTAATTTTATTTTTTACATCATATATTTTGATACCTGATGTAAAAACCTTTTCTCAAATGTCATTTTTTTAGTAGTCTTTTTTTTATAAAAAAATGAACTATTTTGATGAAACTATTTTTTTGTTCTTATTTACACTTTTATTATATTTCGTTTAACTTATATATTTATCTTTGACTATTTTTATTATTTTTCCTTTTTTTTTACAATTAAATTTAAATACTTTCTACTTTTTTTAGTTTTAAAACTAAACTGGTGACAATTTCGCGATCCACACTAGTACTCGTGCGAACGCACGAGTATCCCACTAGTTTTCATAATAAATGAACTAGAAATTCTAAATAAATCATGCATGGATTAGTATGCTTATGCATATTTTCTCCTTCTTCTTCCATTTCTCTGCTTGATATTTTGTTATCTATGTGCTTTTTTTGTTTCCCTCCTTTTTGGTTATGACAAAGGGGTGAATTATACTTTCCGAGGGAGTAGAGTATACTCTATACTCATGTGAGGGGGAGTTTAACCTCTCCAATTATATATTTATCTTTTTTCTTTTACCACTTCTCTGAGAGATACGTTGTCATCATTAAAATGGAGGGAATGTGGATCTATGTGCTTGTAGGTATGCAACTGATGATCCTATTGAGGACCTTCCTAATGTTTTTATTATTACAACACCAATGATTGTTAAAGTCGGTGGTAACAAATTTCCTAGTCTTTGATAATTGTGACAAAACTTGAAGACATCTCAAGCCTCATCCAAAAGGAGACTCAATATTTTATTGAATTGCTTCTATGATCGATGTATCTAGAAAAGGACCTTGAAAGCCTTAGAGTTGTGTAATAGAGGAAGTGTCAAATCTTGCCTAGTCATGCGTGTCTGAGTGACCAGAGTCTTGTGAAAGTAGAAGAGTAATTCCAAGGATACTAAGGAAACTCACACACACTCACACACACTTAAAATCTTTTTTGAACTTTTTTCTTATCTAACAAAACACCTAAAAATATTTTCAAGCCTTATCCAGTTGATTAGGAAACTGTCATCTTCATTAAAACCATTATTTAAAATATCTAATCAATTAGGGCATATTTCTAATCAATTAGAAAAAGATAAATCGATTATATAATATGTTATGATAATGTCTTAATGATTGGTAAAGAATCTCTATCAAAACATTTCGAAATGGGCACAAATAATTGAATATTTGAGGCATCTAATCGATTAAGAATATGACCTAATCGATTAGATCGTTAATTTGGTCCATGACTCGTTTCATATTTTATCCAATTCTTCTCTTATATAATGGAGGTGTGTTTCCTCCTTATTACACACTAGAATTCTGAATTTATATATTTATTTGGAGTTCAACTCTCTTCTCTCTTCCTCAAAATTATTTTCTTTTCGCCCAATTAACCTTAGTGTCTTGTGATTGAAAATTTCTTGTAAGGAAGAAGTTGTACTAGTTTCTTTCCGTTATTACTACTCTCCCGAGCGTGATATTCTTAGGAAATCAAGTTTAGTTCTTGAGATTAACCAGACTTAAAATTTGTTTTATGTTCTAGAACTTTGCATGGTAAAGTTTTGTTTTGTTACTAAGACTATTCAAGAAAATCTCTAATGGTTTGTTAGCTCTGCCTAGATAAAAGCTTTCCTTTTGGTTAGGGATAAGCCATTATAAAATCTATAGATCTGTTTGTATCAAAGGTTCGTGTGCATAACCTGTAAAAGCTCAAGATAATAGTTAAAATATCAAGAAGATCTCTTGGGGACAAGAGTAGGCCAACGTTCGGCCAAACCTAGACAAATCACCGCCGTCATCTCTCTAAACCTTTATCTCTTACTTTCCCATATTTATTTTACTTTTATTACTTTCTATTGTTTGTTTTACTCTGATCTTAAAAATACTAACACAATTTCCTTTATAAGTAGCAAAATTTTAAATTTAATTGTGAACTTTAAATACCACAACTTAACCTCGACCCTCTTGTGCCTGAAGTTACCTGTTCAACCATGGTTTTCGTTGTTGTTCTGAATTGGGCCTACACTTGGCCCAAATAACATACGAGGTCTAATCCAACTATGCTGTAGGGGAAAACTAGCATGAGAGAGTCTTCCCTTGACAATGTCGGTTTGTGATTCCACTCCTCTCGTCGACCAGGATATGTCCTCCGGGGACAACCTCATGGATGGCGAGGAGGACTGACGACACTCATGAGGTCCTCGCTAGCACCCTCCTCGTAGGGCAGGCACCCAACGACCCCGGATATCACAAAGTCCTCTTTACCCCGAACAACACGGGAAACAAAAACGACGTGGCCGGTCCAAAGCAAGACCACAGGGATGGACTGACCGCCTCTTCATCCACCCGCTCGCAAGTGCGCGATGATGACTATTATCCTCCACAGAATTATGAACCCAATACATATCAGGAGATCCCCGTTCCTGCAGGTGCGGACGCCACGACCAGAGCTCTATTCGCGGCAATCAAATAAACCAATTACATGATCTCATCACAGGGTGAGCGACTGATGATGCTTGAGCAGACTCACTGGACCCCCAGAAAACACAGAAGACCTGATTCACGAACTCCTCCTCCTCGAAAAAATGAGGACCTCCTCTGATCTCCCCCACAGAGACATAGAAGGGACGACACTCGAAGCCTTTCTCCCTGTCGAACTGGGCGAGGCCCTACGTTAGAGAGGAGTCAACCCGAAGCTATGAGGAAGCAAAATCACCCCCACCCCCCTCGTTTAAGGAGCGACGATCCCATGAACATAAAAGAAATAGAGGGAATGAAGAAAGTAGTCTCGACCAAGGGACCCTCCCTGTGGCTAAGGCCGACACAACGACCGACGCTACAACTGGTCCCCCTCTCGCTCTCCATATAGAAGCGACGAAGACGACCCCTGTGGTCCACTATCCTAAGCTATCATGGAGGCTCACATTCCTAAAGGAATGGAGAATCCTCCCCCACTAAAGGATTACGACGATATTGCTAATCATGTCGACCATATCGACAGGTTTGAAGTGATGCTCCACTACCATAATGTTGGGGCCCAATTAAATGCAGGTTGTTCCCCATGATATTGAGGAAAACAACCATGGATTGGTACAATAACCTCTCCCCTGGGTCGATCACCTCATGGAGGAGCCTCAAAAACCAATCCATCAGTAGCTTCATTGTGTCTCGTCGACATTCGAAGACTGAGGCTGCCCTCGAGGCAATCGTCCAGAGAAGCGAAGAGACCCTCATGGAGAACATTGATCGGTTCAACCGCGAGGCCATTCAAGTCCCATGCACCGATCACATGAAAAGATACCTGCTCGAGAGGGGACTCCTCCTGAACACTGAATTTAGAAAGGCTATTGGCATTTAACCCCCTAAATATTTTGACACTATCCTTGAAAAAGCCTGGGAATATATAGACTACGAGGAAATTGAGGAAGCCAATAGAGCCTGCGATTCGAGGAACTGCTGAACAATTAACATCCCACGAATTCATGACACATGGCCTTCTCAACAGACTGGGGAGAAGAGAAGGGAGGAGAAACCTCGTGATCCTCGCGAGCACAGAGGACCAGTCAGACGGTTCACAGAGTACACCCCACTAACCGCTTCCCGTGAGCGCATCCTTACAGAATAATAAAACACCGAGTACAAGGACGATGGCATCAGACGTCCTCAACCCGCCCTTGCAACGCCTGGGGCCAACAGAACAAAATACTGTCAGTACCACCAGAGCCATGGTCATTTGACTGAAGACCACATCCACCTAAAGTATGCCACCGAGGAGGATACTTGACCATCTGATGAATCAGGTCCCCTCCAGGTAGCCTTCTTTGTCTCAAGGCCCGAGGACTTCCACATCACTGACAACTTCGAATATGAAGAATCCTTGTTCACCCATAATAGATAGGATAAGTTCCCCTCTGCCATGGTCATATCTGGCGGCGGATTCAACGAAATCTCGGTAAATTCAGCAAAGAGAAAACTCAACGAGCTGGTAGACGCAGCCCCGACCCAGGAAGTGATTCTTGAAAGGTTCAAGGGAAAATCTGAGCCGATCATCTTCTACCTCGAGGAGCTACCCAGCGGAGCCCCAAACTCAAGTATTCCTCTACTGGTGAGGGCAGGGATGGCCAACTTTGATGTACATCACATCCTGGTTGACTAGGGGAGTTCTGTTGATGTCATGTACAGCCATCTGTTTTAAACCCTGCAGCTCAACGATACCCACCAATCACCATACATGGGGTCCGACCTGCAAGGATTTGACGTTTCAACCTCTAAGTTATGGGGCTACATCGAGCTCTTTGTCACATTCGGGGAAGAAACTGCATCCCGACAGGTCAAAGTGCGGTTTCTGGTGATCAATTTCTCGTCTCTCTACAACTGCATCCTGGGGAGACCAACACTGGCCGAGCTGACCGTCGTACCCTCCACAGTGAATTTAAAGATGAAGTTCTACACCAAGAGGGCTCGCGTCACTACCATCCATGGAGACATTTTAGCCTCCAGGAGATGTTTCAACATGACTTCCAAAGGGAAAAACATAGTCGACACTGGGGCACGACCTACTAAAATGGAGACCACTTCGACAATAGCGGCTATCGCTACGGTTAAAACTGCTCGAATCGAAGAACAATAGGCTCCACCAAAGGTTGACTCCATTGTGCATGAAAACCACTTTGACAAAGATGAAGTCGAAGTCCCAAATGGCGGACATGATCCTCTCGGACCCGTCCCAGACGAAGACTTCGAATTCATCCCCCTCGGTGAAGACCCGAACAAAGGCGTGAAGATTGATGTCGGACTCCCCGACTTAACAAGGAAACAACTCAAGGCCGACTTGAGGGAGAACACTAACTTGTCCTCCTGGAGCACTGCTGGGATGCCCGGACTAGACCCTGAGGTCGCCTGTCACAAACTCGTTATGGATCCAGCCGCTAGGGCAGTAGTATAATGTAGACATAGGCAGTCTTCTGAAAAAGCGGAGGTTACTGAAAAAGTTATAAAAGACCTCCTAGAGGCAAATTTTATTCCTCGGCCTGGTATTCAACTTTGCTCTCAAACGTTGTACTTGGTAAGAAAAATCATGGAAAATGGCGCATCTGTGTTAACTATACTGATCTCAACCGAGCATGTCCAAAAGATGCTTTATATATTCCTAACATCGACATGCTGGTTGACAACTCAGCCGACTATAAAATATTATCATTTATGGACTCCTGCTCGGGCTATAATCAAACTCTCATGGCAATGAGCGATAAACATTGAAGCGCCTTTATGTCTGGGTCGGGAAATTACTACTACAACGTAACGCCTTTTGGCCTAAAAACGTAGGAGCAACATACCAGCGGAAGATGAGCAAAGTCTTTTGTGGGGAGATCAGGGATATGCTCAAGGTATACATGGAAGACATGATCATCAAATCTTGAGTGGAAACTGACCACACTGTCCACCTCAAATGATTTTCCGGCCAAGCAAGGCAATGCAAAATGAGATTCAACCCAGAGAAATGCACATTCGGGGTCAAGGCGGGAAAATTCCTCGGTTTCTATCTAAACGAACACAAAATTAGGAAAACCCTAATAAATGAAAATCATTCTCCGAGCTCCCCAATCCAAGCTCAAAAAATCTATACAAGTCCTTAACGGTATGCTCACCTCACTTTCCCGTTTTATGGCGAAGTTCGCACAGCACATACTCTCGTTTTTTAAACTCTTGCACAAAGAGGTAACTTTCGAGTGGACGGAGGTATGTGAGCAAGCCCTCCACCACCTCAAGTGAATCTTTTCACAATCTCCCATCTTATTACGGCCAGAGAATGGGGAAACTTTGTTCCTTTATCTGGCTGTCTCTACCGAGGCCGTAAGCGCAACCCTCATCTGCGAGACACCAAATGGGCAAAAATCAGTGTACTTTACTAGCAAAGCATTACAAGGCCTCGAGGTCAGGTATCAACAAATTAAAAAAATAGCCTTAGCCCTCATCAATGCGGCAAGGAGACTCAGATATTACTTCTTGGCCCACACAATCATCATACGAACAGACCAACCTGTGAGACAGCTCCTAGGTCGACCAAACATGGTCGGTCGAATGCTGAAATGGTCCCTAGAGCTTTCGGGGTTCGATGTTCAGTACAAGAGTAGGAAATCCCTTAAAGCCCAAGCATTGGCCGACTTCGTTGCGAAGATGACCACCCACGAACCCCCTGCAGGCGAGAAATACAAGTAGACCATCTTTGTAGATGGAGCTTCTAGCTCGATGGGAAGCGGAGCAAGAATCCTTCTCGAAAACAAAGAGGCGTTGTGATTGAACATTCGCTCTCCATGTCATTTCCCACATCGAACAACCAGACTGAGCACGAGGCCCTGCTCGCAGGATTAAGGTTGGACAAAGACCTAGGTTCCCGAGAAGTACAAGTATTCACGGACTCTCAACTCGTCGTATCTCATGTTCGAGGAGAATATCAGGCCAAGAACGATAGTCTAATCGAATACCCGAACCTAGTGAAAGAATGGATGAAGAAGTTTGATCGGGCAGAAATTAAACACGTACCCCATGGATAAAACACACGAGCCGACATACTTTCAAAACTCGCGAGCACAAAGAAAAAGGTGGGAACAAATCCATTATCCAAGAATCCATTTCTCCCCGAGTATTGAAAAATTCCCTATGGCACCCAAGGTGAATGCCATCAGGGATAGTTCGTGTTGGATGACCCTATTATTTAATCATCTCACGAAGGGAGAATTATCCACTGACCAAAAAGAGGCAAATGCGACCAAATGACAAGCCTTCTCTTTACGTAGCGGTCGAGCATAAACTCTATCAACGGGGATTCTCAATCCCAATCTTGAAATGCATTGAGGAATTCAAAATCCCCAAGATCTTACGGGAAATCCAAAGGGGAATTAACGCCTAACACTTGGGAGGAAGATATCTGGCACGAAAGATGCTGCGAGCAGGCTATTACTAGCCCACCATGTAGCAAGACACAAAGGAGCATGTCCATAAATGTAACAAATTTCAAAGACACACAGACATGCACCTCACGCCCCTACACGAACTCAAAACATTGTCATCCCCATGGTCGTTCGCTTGGTGGGGAATGGACATCCTCGGACCATTCATACAAGAATCATATCAAAATAAATTTCCGATTATGGTTGTCGACTATTTCACAAAGTGGATAGAGGCCGAAGCTCTGGCCAGAATCACGTCACACAACATCCTCGGTTTCTAAAAATGAAATGTGCTTGCCCGATTCGGCACACCACAAGCGCTTGTCACCGACAATGGGACGCAGTTCACTGATCAAAGTTTCCAAGAGTTCATCGCCAAGATCAACACTAAACAAAACTTCACGTCCGTCGAACATCCTCAAACCAACAAGCAAGCCGAAGCCGCAAATAGAGTCATCTTATGAGGACACAAGCGCAGGTTAGGCGAAGCCAAAAAGGGGTGGGTCGAAGAGCTTCAAAAATTCCTGTGGGCTTACCAAACAACACCTCACTCGACGACTAGCGAAACCCCATTTCGACTAACTTATGGCACTGAAGCCGTAATTCCCGTGGAAATCATGGAGCCATCAAGGCAAACTAAAGCTCCTTTAGACGAGGAAATAAATGACGAGGCTGTAAGGGAAGAGATCGAACCGGTCGAAGAAATCCAATCAGGAGCGGCTCTTTGTGAAGCCACACTGAAACAGCAGATAGTCCTGCGTCATGACACCAAAGTCATTAAATGTGAATTCCAGGTCGACAACCTAGTCTTGCAAAGAAATTAGAAAGATTCTTGTGAAGGGAAGTTGGCTACAACTAGGATGGATTGTACCGTGTCTGTGGGGTAACGTGCACTGAAGCCTACCACCTCAAACACCTAAGTGGAGAACCACTATCTCGACCATGGAATGCTACAAAGCAGAAACAATACTATAGCTAGGTACCTAATGAACTCCATGGCTCGACAGTCGACGTACCCTCTTTGACTAATGACAAGGATCGCTCGACCACTGAAGCATGTTGAGGTACAAACATAGCCTCCAACCAACAATGAAAGGTAGGTTTCTTGCTCACTAGTCGAGCGGAGCCTTAGCCCGACGGGGATACCTTGAACGAGATCCACCACCGAAGTACCCAATAGGTTGAAAACCAAGCTCGCGATGGGAAGTTCACGCCACGAAGTCAAGACCCCGACCGCGATCTTGACCTTGTCCATATGGACTCCTGCTCTACTTCCTCGACACATCCTAACATGTGTCGACCATAACTAAGGTCGAGCACAAACCTCCACTATTGAAATTCCATGAAATAAAAAAGCCAAGCACAACGACAAGCAAATATTTTACAATATAATAGAGAGGAAACATAAATGAATTTACAAGTTCCAACCACGAAGGCCGACATTGTCCAAATATTACAAAAATATAGGCATGTTGTTATAACCAGTTTTAAAATATATAGTCGCCACCCTTAATTTTTATCCTAAGGAAGGGAATATAAAGTTTAACCCTAAATAAGTCAGAGATTCTAAGTTGTTGACTCATTTTTAGACGAAGGGAAGGTGCTAGGCACCCCTCATCTACCTTGTTCACAAGGATACTAGGTGAAATGCGATCTTTAAGAAATAAGGTTTTAGTTTTTTTATTAGGGGAACTCTCCACGATTTTAGTCGTATACCTACGTATCCTTTTAGGAAAAATCAAAGTCCCAATTCGTAGCTCGCAATGTTGGTTGGTGTTTTTTATGGATTACGAAGGTGTTTTGAATTTCCCTTGTACTTAGTCCGGATGTAAGAACAGGCGGAGTTTTTTGGCGAAGTGCGCAGTCGATTAAAACACTTTTGATAATCCTTTTTTTGAAAAATAATTTAGAGTTTAATAGATTTAATAAAAAGAGTTTAGTGTTGGTTAAGTATTTTTTTAATGTATTAATATATAAAAACATCTTATTAATGCATGATTAAAAATGATTTTAATACAATAAATAAATATCTGGGTGAGTTAGAAAATAAATATTTTGATTTATAACAATAATAAAATAATATTATAATTTATAAATATATTAAAGTAAAAAAATAATTATAAATAGTAAAAGAAATTAAAAAAACACAAGGGGTGTATATTGTGTTGGGCTAGCAAAACAGGGGGTATAAGTAGTATGGCCCTGAAATTAGATGTTGAATTCAGACCCAAATGCAGGGGGGTGTACTTCCTAACTTGATAGCAAATATGGGGGGATCATTCAGCAAGGGCCAAGTTCAGATACTAAACTGGGCCCAATAGCGCAGGGGGTGTGATCTCTTAGCATAGTAGAAAAACAAGAACAAGGGGGTGACTAGTGATGGGCTTAAGCCCAAGATGGCAAACACTTGAGGGGGTCCTCTTAGGCTTTGTAAGGGAATGTACACTTGGTTCTATGGCCCATGATATTCGAAAATGGGAAATTATTTCAAAATTAATAATTAAGTTCTAGTTATTAGAAGCTCATTTAAGAAAGGTTATTGTTAGTAAGAAGAGGGGTGAAATTTCAATACAAGAGCCCATTTTGTTTGGCCCATTTCAATTTTTGTTAGAAAACAAAGAAAGGAGGTGGTTATAAGTCTAGGTCCATGGAGTTTTAGCCAAGCCCATTTTGTATTCTTGTTATTGCATTGACTCAAATTTAAAACATGGTCTTGTTTAGATAGTAAACCTGTTAGGCTAGCCCATTTTGTTTTGGGTTTAAACAGTTTTATTAAAGTGGTTATTTTTGCATTTAATAAATGTTTTATGATAGCTTATTAAAAGATCTTGTCTTAAATTTGATCATTGGTTTGTGAAGAAATCATTTTATTAGTACTACTATTTTCAATTATTAAGTATTTTTTATAAAGTATTAAAAGATTTGTTTTGTAAATGTTACATCAAGTTTGTTTTCAAAAAAGGCCAATTGGGCCTAGTCCGTATAATGAATACGTTTGTTGTAGAAAAATTTTTGTTGTTGATGGATAGAAAGTTTTTATTACAGTAAAAGCCCAGTTTGGTTAAGAATGACGTGTTGGGGGTGAAAATCACAAATGCAGACCCAAAGAAAACTAGTGATGTGTAGGTTAAGCAGAAAAAAATGCACTAACAATCACTGTGCAAATTAACCCAAAATTCACGCATGTTTCTTGCAATTTATAACCACTGTAGAAATCAAATCTTTAAACTCAGTCAAATATTATAGAAAACTAAAATTTGCACTAAATAAATTCTCCAAAACTAGAATCATAACAAAATCTTCACCTAATTAAGTCCAAGCCCAAACCTTTTTACAGTACAAAACTATTGTGTAACAAAATCATATCCAGAATTTACATCAAATCTCAAAATCAATTAACATTACAATCAAATCTATTATTGCCAAAATACATAAAAAATGCAACAAAATCAACAATCACAAAACATAATCTCAGTCACTCTCCAATCATACTACAATTTGAATCCCTAATTCCTAAATATATGCTAACAAATTGTAACAACAACTTTAACAAAGACCCTAAAACAAAAGCCTATATATACTAACCAGCGAATACATAGAAAATGGGGGGGGGAGACCGATATACAGAAGACATGAGACAGTAAAAGAAGAACGCAGAGATACCAAGCTTGCTATTAGAGATGCGAGAGAAGGATGATTGGAGTTTCATTATCTGAAACCATAATCTTCGTTGATCTGAAGCTGCTACTCCAGTCATCACCATCATCAAGCTCCACCGTAACCTACAAATCAAGAAGAAGAACCGCAGATTAGTACTGAATCGGGTCAAAAGCGCAAATTCAGAATCAGAAAACGTAAAGGGGTAAGGTAACTCATCTTTTGTGCTATTATTGATTGGGGTTTGGGTTACGGTGAGGAAGGGATTCACGGTGAAGCGTCGCGAGGGAAAGGTGGTGGTAGAACTAGGGTTGGAAGGGGAAAGGGTGAGAGGCGAACGAGAGAGAAGGGGTCTACAGTAACATAAATGACAAAAATGAGTTAAATTTTTTTTTGTAATCAGTGGCAATCCCATGCGCGCATGTACATATTAATTATCATACTCACTTGCTATCATCCGACAGATCATGATCGGACGACCGATAGGTCAAGTCCTACTATACTCCCATACTCCCTCTCAACACCCAATCTCACCGGCCCTCTCCAAACTGTGCAGTTGGGCCCCGCCCACTACTTTTCACACCACCCTTCCCCTGAATTGCTAAAACTCCAAAAACAATTTACACCCCCATCGAAAAAAACATATTTGGGCCTAGCCCAGCCTAATTATTAACACCCTACTTTTATTGTTTTGTTGAAAAACAACACCCCCTGCCTAATTAATTAATCTTCTTTTTTTAAATAATTCATATATTTTATTTCTGTTTTTATATATATTATTTTATTTCTTTTATTTATAATTATTGTTATTCTTTTTGCTATTTATTTACAATAATTATTATTAGTATTAATATTAATTATAATTATTATTATTATCATAAATAAATTATATTTATTCAATACTCATGCATATTATATTTTTATATTTGCATTAAAATAATTTTTTTATATCATGCATTAATCAAGAATTTTTGAAATTAATACGATTAAAAATATTAACAAATCTCAAACTATTTCTTGCAATAAACTAATCTAAACAACTGTTTTTTTTTTGCAAAAGGGTTTCAAAAGGATTTTGACTAATCGCGCATTTAGCCAAAATCCCCGCAATCGCTACTCCCAGTCATATGCGAGGCGATTCAAAATATATTTGCAACCCCTAAAAAACACCAACCCTATACGAACTACAAATTGGGACTATGATTCCTCATAAGAGGATACGTAGGCATACGATTAAAATCGTGGCGAGTTCCCCTATAAAATATTTAAACCCTTTCCCCTATAAAAAATTTAAAACCCTATTTCACCCAAAATTTAAACCTAAAACCTAGTATTCTTTTGCGCAAGGTAGATGAAAGGTGCCTAACACCTTCCTTTCATTTAATAAAGTCTGAAACCTAGAATCTCTGTCTTCGAATTCGGGTTTCCTAATAGATTCCCTTCCCTAGGATAAAAACTAATAATGGCGACTTTGTATTTAAAACCAGTCGCAGAAGCCGCACTAAGGCGTCATTTCAAAATATCTTCAAAACACACTTACACAAAGAATTTTCAAAAGTGAGCAAGCAACTAAGAGCCCGTAGATAACTACGGTTGAAAAGGGTGCTAATACCTTCCCTTTCCATAATCTACTCCTCGAACTCAAAATCTTTAAAAAAAGTTATTTCCTGTTCTTTTCACCCTTTCCTTTGTTGGATAAAAGAAAAGTCAATGGCGACTCTTGCTAACCGCAACATTTGCGATAAAAATGCAAAACCAGTAAAGTTAGTTCTCCCACCATATTACAGAACTGGTGACTCTGTTGGGGAGTGTCTAAAAGTGGGGTTACCTTAGAGCTAGATCATATTTAAAATTCTTTCCTAGTTTGATTTGTGTGTGTTATCTTTCGGGTTTATGTTTTGGTTAATATTAAAGATCCTATACCCAGATCAGGGGCACTTTTTAGGTAAGTAGAAATGGACCGGGGAGACTGTATGGTGTATACCGATATAGTTGAAGGGATGGCTACATTAGTGTGACTCATTGGTTGGTACCGGTGTCCCTTGAGTAAGTCAAGGAGAATGCTGGGCTGCCGCGTGGGGTCATGAAGCACTAACTGACCGTAGAACCTTAGTTGACACAACTTATCCATTAGAAGGTAGCGAGATAGCCAACTTCGATGCAGACTGAAGTTGGTTGATACTCGAACACTCATTGAGGCCAGATTCTCGGGATATTCCGGTCACAATTTAGATGCTTGAGCTGAAACATTGCCTGAGAGAAAGATCAGTGATATTGAAATTCCTTAGAACCCGATTACTTCTTTTAGGATAGGTTGAGCCAACTAAAACTTCAAGAGGGTACTTACCTACAAACCTCATGAAAGCCTAAAACCTAAGGCTTTGTGTGTTTTGCTTGTGTGTGATTATTTGCTCAAACATGACATCATGCATCATAAAATTCATATTAACTAACCTTTTTAAGGACCATGGGAATTTATCTTTGTTCTGTTTTGCAGACTATGGCTTCCACTCGTAGAAACACTATCCGAGTCAACTTCGTAAGGGTGCGTCCTCAACTTAAAGAGTTGGTATCAGGGGTTCCTGAAGTTTCTCCATTTATCAAGAGGCATGGTCGATTACTCAGTCTGGTTGCTCTAGATATTGATGAAGATATGATGAGTGTCATATTCCAATTTTTTGACCCTGCACATCATTACTTCACATTTCCCGATTATCAGTTGGTACCCACCTTGGAGGAGTTTTCTCAATTATTGGGAGTAGCTATTCTTGATAAAATTCCCTTCACCAGTTTAGAGGAAGCTCCAAAGCCATAAGTCATTGCAGCAGCCTTACATCTGAAGCGGTCCGATATTATATCCAACTAGGAAACTAGAAGCGGAGTCAAAGATTTCTTGGCTAAGTATTTGTTTGAGAAAGCTCAACTATTTTTGGATGCCATGAGTTTTCAGGCTTTCGAAGACATTTTGGCCCTAATGGGTTGGTATTATTCCCTAATTCAGACCAACTCATAGATGTGAACATTGGCAAGATCTTCCTTTCTCGCAACCCCGTGCCTACCTTGCTTGGGGAAATTTTGCATTCTCTTCACACTCGTACTATGAAGAAGAGAGGAACTCTCATGTGTTGTATGCCTCTTCTATCTAGGTGGTTTATTTTGCACCTTCCCCATTCAGTGATGAAGAATGAACAAAGTTTGAGGTGGGCACAAAGAATAATGTCACTTTCTCATACAGATATTTACTGATGTTCCCGATCTCATGAGGATATCGCCATCATTGAACATTGTGGGGATTTCCCTAATGTTCCACTTTTGTCCATTAGGGGAGGTATCACTTACAACCCCCTTTTTGGCTCTACGTCAATTTGGCTACGTGCGAAGGAATGGTCCTCATGACGCACTAATCAAGGGTATTGTGTTTGATTACGAAAGTGATCCTCAAGGTTATCGTTGGAGGTTTATACATGCTTAGAGCATAGTGAACAAGATTGATAGTAAGAGCTTGGGGAAGAAGAATTTCATTTCTCTGGAGCCTTATCTCAAATGGGTGTGGGCTCGCGCTCAAGACCTTATAATGCCATATCCCGCTATCCTGCCCGTGATCATGGAGCCTGTTGTTGAAGGATACGTCTCTTGCACCATCCTTCACCCAGACATGCCCACTGATCTTGAAGAGTTGCATAAGTCATGGATTCAGCTGAAGGAAGAAAGAGATACATTTGAGACTCAGTTCTACGCCAGCGAGAAGAAAGTGTTCGAACTTACAAAGCAACTGCACAAAGAAAAGAGTCTTAATGCATACATTAGTACAAAGAGGTAGCGCCCATGGGAAACTTGATTCTTACATTTTAGGAGTTTATTTTCATCTGTAAGCCTAAAAGGCAATTGTAATTCGAACTTTGCTAATAAAATATTTTTTTCCTTTTTGTTCACAAATTTAAATTTCCCGAAGTCCTTAAAATCATTGCATTTACATATCATGCATCATCACATAACATGTTTCTTGTACAGGTTTCTCATTTTCTCGCTGTTTATTTCATCAGAAAAAATGGCACTCGAACAAAGTGTGAAGGATCTCCAGACTCAACATCCTCAATTCCAGGACACTCTCCTGAACTTAGCCAAAGGGTAACAAGATCTGCTGGCACTCCTTGCTAAGAAAAAGAAGACCAAGAAGCCTGCTGTCCTTAACCTGGGGAGGAGATTCAAAGGTCCCGCTCAACAAGTCCAGGTAGAAGATGACTCCTCTGAAGAAGATGACAACAATGACGAGGATGACAAAGACAAGCAGGATTATGAGAACACTCCTGAAGATGAAGACTTTGCTGCTGAACAGTATCCTCCTACAGATGACCGATATAAACAGTTGGAAGATATGCTCAAAGCAATGGATGTCCAGAAGGTGCCTGGACTAGATTTTGGTGATTTAGGTCTGGTTCTAGGGGTGGTCATCCCACCTAAGTTCAAGATCCAGGTTTTTGCTAAGTACGACGGGGTATCTTGTCCTAAGCTCTACTTGAGGTCGTACGTTTGAAAGATACAGCCTCATACTGCTGACCGGAAGTTATGGGTCCATTTCTTCCAAGAGAGTTTGGCCGACACACAACTGGAATGGTTCTATCAGCTGGAGAAAACCAATATTCATACTTGGGAGGACTTAGCTGCTGCTTTCTACAAGCACTACCAATACAATGCTGACCTGGCACAAACCCAAGTGCAATTACATAATATGTCCATGGGCTTAAGAGAAGGATTCAAGGAATATGCACTGAAATGGAGGGACCTAACTGGTAGAGTGCAGCCTCCTCTGAATGATCGGGAAATAATAGACATGTTTATGGGCACTCTGACAGGCCCGTTCCTCAATTTGCTAATCAGAAGTTCTTCGTCTTGCTTTACAGAGACGATCTTAACTGGGGAGAGAATTGAAAGCGACATCAAAAGTGGGAAGATCTCGATGGTTGCATCTTTTAGTGCTACGAAGAAGCCATTTGTAGGTAAAAAGGAAGTTAGTGCTATTTATGGACAGAAAAGCTGTAGCAAGTTCAATCGCCATGAATCTGTGGGAGCAGTTTTGATTTCCAATCCAGCACCTGCCCAAAAGCAACGACAGGCTAACTGCCAAAGGCCAGACGCTCTGAGAAGACAGTTTACCAAGCTCGGCATGCCTTTGTCTCAAGCACTACAACATCTACTAAAGGTTGAACTCATAACACTGCGGGATCCTTCTCAAAATCCCAACACGACGTATCCTAAATACAATCCAAACGCAAAGTGTGCCTTCCACTCCAACAGTTAGGGGCACGACACCAATGACTGCTGGGCCTTGAAGAATAAAATTCAAAATATGATTGACAACAAGGAGATTGAGTTCGATCCTCCGGAGACTCCAAATGTAATTACAAAACCTATTCCCAAACATGATAAAGGCGTAAATGTTGTTGAATATATTTTGTATGTTACTTCTATGAGTGACGTGGTTACTCTTCTTTCTACAATAAAGAAGAATTTGCTACAAGATGGTTTATTTCTAGGTTGTGTTGAAGGTTGTTATTGCTGTGCAGTCAAACCCTGTGGCTGCGGGTCTCTAAAGAAGGGTGTTCAAATCTTGATGAATAAACACATTATTCTGATTGAAAAAGTTCCATTCACCAATAATTTCTGCCAAGATCTATTTTTATCTTTGCTACTCCTTTTAGGATCCCTTCCAAAGGTCCTATAAGGATTATCGCCAATCTGAAAGCTTCTCCGCTGGTCACTACAACACCTGGGCCTATCCCATACTCCTCAGAGAAAGAAATTCAATGGCATTATGGGTCTGACGTTTACTACCATGGCGTCAAACAAGAGTTGTCTGATGAAGAGAATGAATGAGCTGATCCCAATGTTGTCAATATTGTATGGACCAGCAAGATTATAAGAAGTGGAAGAGTTTTCTCACCAGAAATCTCTCCACCTGCTCAAATTACAGTTTCCAAAATGACTGCTGGGGCTCGGGGTAAAGAGCTAGCAATAGAGCCTGTCCAGACGGAGGCACCAAAAGAGGCCCCTGTCAAAGATGTTTCTGGACAAGATTTAGAAGAAGTGCTGAAAATTATTCGTCGAAGTGATTATAAAATTTCTGAACAATTGGGGCAGACCCCATCTAAAATATCTATGTTGTCACTACTGCTGTGTTTAGAGGCCCATGCGAAGGCTTTAGTGAAATTCCTAAAGACTGCTCATGTACCGCAGGAGATTTCGGAAGACCAGTTTGGAAGCTATTTGGCTAGAGTGACAATTGACAATGGTTTAGGTTTCTCTGATGCTGACTTGACTCTGGAAGAAAGGAATCACAATAGGGCCCTGTAAGTCTCCATTGAGTGCAGAGGCACTACATTGGCCCATTTATTGATTGACACAGGATCATCTCTGAATGTTCTTTCAAAAAGTGCTCTCGACCGTTTAGATTGTGAAGGGTTGGTGTTGAAGCCCAGCTGTTGTACCCCAAAATTTGCCCTCTCATGTTTTCAAAGGTCTTCCCTTACATGGTTGGTCACAAACCCTTGCCTAAGGAAAATAAAGTTTTTTGAAGATGAACAAAGTGTCTTTCGATTGGCATATGGGAAAAGTCTTCGATTGGGCATCCAAAATCCTTCGATCAGGCTTGGTTCACCAGTCTTCGATTGGGCATTTGGCACTCTTCGATTAGGTTTTGGTTCACCAGTCTTCGATTGGGCATTTGGCACCCTTCGATCAGGCTTTGATTAGTAAGCTTCAATTAGGTGTTTGGAACCCTTCGATCAAGCTTTGGTGTGCAAGTCTTCGATTGAGCGCTGGACCCCTTCGATCAAGTCAATTTCATAATGCTTCGACTAGTACTTCAGAGGGTCCTTCGACTGGAACTTCATACTTTACCTCAATCAGAACATCAGAACAAAATGACCTTCGAATGGTATTTCAGTGCAGAGTTTCTCTTAATCTAAGATGCTCTAATGAAGGAAGTTCTGGACACTTCGAATCAGAACTTAGACTCATCACAAGGCCAAGGGCTGGTCGAAGTTGTCTAATAGGGAATGTTCTAAATAGATTCGAATTGGACTTTGAAGCTGGCAAAGAAGGCAGATTCGAAGGAATGAAGTAGGCTAGCATGACTAAGTAAAAATACATATCCTAACCTGTCCAGGTTCACCCAAAGTTCACAATGGCATGTGTCCCTTGCAAATATAGAAATAATTAAATGTTGATTGTGGATTCAATTCCTGAGTTAAAGGCTAGATTCTTGCCTTTTCTGTTCCTAACTCCACAAGAGCTGATTCGACCAGAGTGATTCTTTTCAAATCAAGCAGTCAAAGCATTCAGAAGGCCCATTCGAAGGGAACATAATAAGTCCATTCGAAGGAGGCAACTCAAGACCAATCGAAGAGCATGGCTTGGAGGCATTCGAAAATCAAAAGTGTCCAGGTTCATTCAAGAAGAGACATGAATATTTCAAAAAAGGAAATCTTTTAATATGTCTGATTCTTGTCTCATGGCTTTAAATGCCTGTTTAATTGGTTGTCTCTTGCCGTTACTAGACCATCACACTCCTATAAATACAAGGGCCATCATATAGTGCCAGGACGGAATAAAAACATTACAAAAATTATAGAAAAGAAAAGAAAACTCTGCAGAAACAAAACAGAGCAGAACGAAAAAGGAGAAACAGGGAGGTTTTGGAGATACGCTGCCAAAGGTCATCAGCATTTTCAGAAGTAATCCAAGCCAAAGCAGCCATTCTGCAAACATCTCCACACCCGGAGCCACATTGGTAAGGGTTTGCAAAACCAAAATTGCACCTTCATTTAAATACACATTGCATAGGTATTCTTGTTATTACTGATTCTGTTACATGTAAGCTGAAGCACAAAGAGGAGATTGTGCCATTACTGGGGCACGATCTAAGTGTCTCCTTAGAATCTCAGGATAAAACAAATCCAGGCCTAGATTCAGCAGGTTCCAATTGAGGAAGGACTCGAATTGGGAGGAGATTCGAATCAGGGGGGTAAAGTCCCCCCTGGACCTTTAACATTTGTTTCATTTTGTAGGAAAGATATTCTCAGAATCCTGCTCAGAGTTTTGAAGCTTAGCAGCTTAGCTTCGAAATGGATCCAGGATTTCCAGATCGAAGGATGACATATCCAGATCGAACACCCCCAAAGTGCAGCCCCTCAGGTATCTTCGATCAAGCCTCTTCACTGGGTCGAAAGACAGCCCACACCTCTTTCGACCCAGTCCTCCAGAATTATACTTTTTTTTCATTTACTGCTTGTTCCTTCGATTTCATTTTGTTTTGACTATTTTATTTCTTTTTCTTAATCAACATAAAATCAATTAAAAGAAAAACCACAAAAAACATTAGGTTAGTTTTTTCTATTAAATTCACTTGGTTAATTAATCATTTAATTATCTTAACATTTTCTCAAAAACTAAAATTAATTAGATTTAGATCATTTTCCAAAAATAAAATAAAACAACAAAAAGATTTTATTCTTAGGATTTTTAGAGGTTATTTTCAGATTCGCGCGCGTCTATTTTATTGTAACTGCCTACTGGTTTGTAATAGCTTAACTAAGACTTTTACACTTTACTGCTTTATTCCCCCAATTTTGGACATGTAAACAATCCCCCTTCCCGAAGCCTTGTAATAGCGTAGGATTTACAATTCCCGCACTTTAAATTCCTGTACATATATTAACTGTTTAGATGTATGCTAACTAGGATTGCATGACAAGATCTATTTTGACTTAAAATCAACCGTAGCTCACCATTAACATGTACAAAGATAATATAACTGAAAAACAATACACTCGCACATGCCACTCTTAGGGTACACCTCACTTGGTTGCCTCGAACGTGGTCATTGAGTATAGGATGTTTTAGAGGTCGCCCTTTTGTCTAAAGATCATAAGTTGCCTCGGATAAAATGATCTAAGACATTAGGGTTACCACTAAGGTGTCCTAACATTGCTTTAGTGATCACACGTCCCTTAAATCGAATTGACCCGAAAACTCCAACGACGGTGCTACCTACTCCTTAATAGTGGGATAGCACTGTCTAAAGGACACTTGCACAGTCTAATTCCTTTTTGAGTAGGTAGATGTTCTTAAGTACTTTCTCCTTTTAAAAACAAAACGAAACTTTTCGCACTTACACTCTCTTCAAAAACAAAACTCTTTTCAAAACCCACAAGCACAAAGAAAAGCAAATTTTTGAAAACATAGTGAGTAAGTACCTAAGAGCCCGTGGATAACCACGGATAGAAAGGGTGCTAACACCTTCCCTTTCTATAATCTATCTCCCGAACCTGAGAAACATCTCAAAAAGGAATTTTTCTGTGCTTTTGTCCTTTCCTTGTTGGATAAAATAAAAGATGATGGAGACTCTTGCTTACCGCGACATTTTGAAAAAACAAACACAAACGTGAACCAGCATTCCAAAACAATCAGTTCTCATTCCCACCGATCACAGAACTGGCGACTCTGCTGGGGATTGAATAATTGGGGTATACCTTAGGATTAATTCATCATACTTGCTTCTATTGTTTTATTTGATTGCTTTATCTTTGTTCTATTGTTTGGGTTTGAAATCCTCCACCCGGATTTGGGAAACATTCATAGATAGCAATACGTTGTGGAAACTGTGCGGGGTATACCGACACGGTTGAAGCAATAGCTATATTAGTGCGACATATTTGTGAGTATCGGTAGCCTTTGAGTCAATCAAAGAGAATACGGGGCCGTTGAGTGATGTCACTAAGCACTAATGACCTAGAACCTTACTTGACCATCTTGGCCTTTTTTAGGGGTAGTGAGATGTTCGACTTTGGTGCAGTCCGAAGTTGGTAGATACTCGATACTACACTCATTGAGGATTGTTTTCTTGGAATATTTTAGTCGCCAGTAAGTGGCTAAACCAAAACAATGAACATAGAAATAATCCAGTGATATTGAGCTCCTTAGAACCCGGTTTCTATTTTAGGACAGGTTGAGCCAACTAACTTCAAGAGGGTACTTACCTAAACTCCATGCCAGCCTAAACTTAAGGCTATTTGTGTGACTTGTGTGCCTTAAAACTTGAACTACTTGCACATTCTTGTTATCTCACAACATGAGTTCCTTGCAGGTTTTTCTTACAGTCCTTATCCAATAATTTGGACTTATTGCAGGGTTTACTTACATCACCCCACGCTTTTGCTTAAACGCATAACATACACATCATAACATCATGCCTTAACATTTCCTTAACCATTTCAAGGATCTCAAGGGTCTGTGATGCAGGTTATGGTAAATCAGATGTCCAGCAAGGGGCAAAGGGGATTTATTTTCCTCTAGCCAAGGTTGCTTAGAAATCAAAACACGATAACTTGAGTCAGGGGCTATGACCCACTCGATATGGTGAGCTTGACTCTTGAAGAAGGACTCTCAGCAACATGAAGCTCCTTCAATCAAGCTACCAGATTCAGATTCTAACAGTTTCTTGTTTACCCCGCGAGATCCTTGAAAACATTGCATACATATATCATACATATCATTGCATAACAGGTCTCCCAATACAAGTCTCTCATGTTCTCGCTGTTTATTTCAGCAATGACTCTCCAACAAGACAACCAAGATCTTCATACTCAAGAGACTCAATTCAGGGAAATCTTCCTAAACCTATCCAAGGGGCAGGAAGAGTTGAGAACACTCCTCATGGGGAATTTGGTCAAGAAAAGTCCTGAAGACAATAAGGACGAACGTCTGGAACAACTGCAAGCTGAGCTCAGTGCCATGAAAACCCAGATGCTGGGGAAGATGGCTCTTATCCAAGGCTTAACCCGGGAACAAGAGGAGTGAGAACCATTATCATCCAGCTTCATCAAGACATATACAACAACATGAAGCAAACAGTCAAAGTCGGGGACCAAGTCAGTGATCAGCCTCCAAGAAGACAAGGGTTTGGTTTGGTAAAGAATGGACCTCTCCAAGTTGCTACTACCTCAAGGGTCCAACAACAACCTCACCAAAAACAACGGGTTGATCAGAGTAAGCCAAATATGGCCAGGAGGAAATTTACCAAGCTCAACGTGTCACTGCCTCAAGCTTTACAACATCTGTTGAGATTTAATCTGGTGACGTTAAGGGACCCTCCTAAGAATCCCAACATAGCCTCCCCAAGGTACAATCCTGATGAAAGGTGTGCATACCACTCTGACAGTCCGGGACATGACACAAACAACTGTTGGGCTCTGAAGAACAAGGTCCAAGACATGATTGATGCCAAAGAGATCAAGTTTGACCCTCCGGAGACTCCAAACATAATCACTACTCCTATGAAGAATCATTAAAAGCTTTTGTTCATTTGAATGTTCAAGTTGTAATCTCTTTTTTATTCAAACAATTATCTATTAATGTCAAACTCTGTTTCATTAATGCATTGCATATGTTTGTCTTGATTTGATCCACTCATTTTCATTACATTTAAACTATGTTTTTTTACTCACTTTATGACATTCAACTCTTGCTAAAAGTTACAAGCCTTTAGAGGGAGGATGACGAAACAATGCCATAATCTCATACAATATGCTTTTGGACAGACCTTGCTGATGATGTACAGACGTTTCTTTCAAATCCTAAACACTGGAGTTATAAGGAAGATAATCCCTAGTCAACCCCTTCGAGCCAAAGAAGTAGGAGTTTTCTGTTTTAAAACAAATTGAAACCTTTGATTAAACCTGGGCCAGGGTAGTCTCTCAGTTAATTCAAAAAGATGCGCATTGAGGTCGCAAAACTCTCAGTTCATAATACAACGAACAACATCAAAAGCATTCCTCTGGAATCAAAAGACAGTGGTGGTTCCTTATCTCGTAGGCAGTCAATCTCTCAAAAGAGAAAAGCCCACTGAGCCAAAACCTATAAAAGAGGCTTAAGAAAGCTGGGGCATCCCGCTGACTGTAATATCGAAAACAGAAACAGTCACGCAAAAATTAGGGATAATAAATCAAAAGAACGAGGTCATTACAAATCCTCGACAACATGAAAAATGTTGCAAAAAAAATGATGATTGCCTTCAAAAATCCAACTTGTGTGAACCATCACCAAAACGTTATTCCAAATTCGAATAGAGTTCGACGCACAATTAACTGAGTTTAGGATTGAAGAACATCACGAAGAGCGGGTGGGTACAAATATACTTTGAGCCTTTATCCTTTCTTTCTTAAACCGTGAACCAAGCCACGTTACAACCCTTCAAAAGTCCTAATTGAAGCATGGGTTAGTTCAAAAGCATACTGTTACGAAAGGTATCCTGACTCCTGGAAGGCTTTGCCCTAAATATTGTGTTGAGTTTGTCTTATAAAAAGTTTTCTGCTAAAAAACGCATTTTTCAAAACTTCGAGACAAGCATAAACTTTGCATTATTTGAATATCACTGTTTGCATTTGGCTATTTGTTTGACAGCAGAGAAATTCACACAACAAATATCCGATGAACGAAAGCCCTCTCAGTGAACAAAATCACTTCAAAAAGGATGACACTTCCATTGACAAATCTCCTATCAACAAGGGGACTTGACATGACACTATCCAGCACACCTGGGGCAGTCCAGTCAAGATTTCAAGAAATCTCTGAAGAAGTGCAGAGTAACCAGGGGCAAGTCTCCATCTCTGTAACTTGGGGCATTGAACATCAATCTCAGTGAAGGGTTACATACAATTAAACATTTTCTGGTAGTGCCACAAACACTCGCTGCTAGGGGCAGTGACAAATCTCCCCAAAATCCTTCTCATAGGATGACTCCCAGTAAGGGTTTAATCTCTGAAAACCTCTCCCCAACTGAATCAACCTCAAGAATCCTCGAGGACTTCCCCCAACGAAGATGTCACCTCTCTAGCGGATTGACGACATGGTTTATTTCCCCAACAACACCAGGATTCCCCAGCTTGAGTTTGCCTCTCCGACTACTACAAATTAAAGGACCACAACTCCTCTTCCCCAGTAGACTACTCTATAATCCCCAGCAAGTTACTGTGAAACCTGGACCCGACCAGATGTCAGTTTAACTTTGACTCCCCAGTAGAGCAACGGACAACCGAGACTCCTGAACTTGTTCCCCAAGAATGAATCAATACTCTCCACAGAGTTCACAACTTTCCCCAACGGAGTTCTCCTCAACAAAACAAGGATCCTTAGTGGAAACATTCTAAGCAAAGTTTGAAGACATACCTACTCTTCAACAACAGTCCAGGATTTAATAACTCCCCAACACTTTGTCAAGAATTTATTCTCCAAGAAAAAATTACATTTCAATAAAATTCATAGCATATGCATACAAAATACATATAACATGAATCTCATTTATTTTGAGAACATCATTACACAATGCATATATCATGACATTTCATTCAACTCACTCTTTACCTTTTTAGGAAAGATCGATCGACGGATAAAAGTCATTACCTTTTGAGGTAGTAATCATCCAAGATTCCTTCATCATCCTGTTGAGGTAGTAATCGTCCAAGATTCCTTCACCATCCTGCTGAGGTAGTAATCGTCCAAGATTCCTTCATCATCCTGCTGAGGTAGTAATCGTCCAAGATTCCTTCATCATCCTGCTGAGGTAGTAATCGTCCAAGATTCCTTCACCATCCTGCTGAGGTAGTAATCGTCCAAGATTCCTTCACCATCCTGCTGAGGTAGTAATCGTCCAAGATTCCTTCACCATCCTGCGGAGGTAGAAGTCATCCAAGATTCCTTCATCATCCTGCCGAGGTAGTAATCATCCAAGATTCCTTCATCATCCTGCTGAGGTAGTAATCGTCCAAGATTCCTTCATCATCCTGCTGAGGTAGTAATCATCCAAGATTCCTTCATCATCCTGCTGAGGTAGAAGTCATCCAAGATTCCTTCATCATCCTACTGAGGTAGTAATCGTCCAAGATTCCTTCATCATCCTGCTGAGGTAGTAGTCATCCAAGATTCCTTTATCATCCTGCTGAGGTAAAAGTCATCCAAGATTCCTTCATCATCCTGCTGAGGTAGAAGTCATCCAAGATCCCTTCATCATCCTGCTGAGGTAGTAATCGTCCAAGATTCCTTCACCATCCTGCTGAGGTAGTAATCGTCCAAGATTCCTTCACCATCCTGCTGAGGTAGTAATCGTCCAAGATTCCTTCACCATCCTGCTGAGGTAGTAATCATCCAAGATTCCTTCATCATCCTGTTGAGGTAGTAATCGTCCAAGATTCCTTCACCATCCTGCTGAGGTAACAATCATCCAAGATTCCTTCATCATCATGCTGAGGTAGTAATCGTCCAAGATTCCTTCATCATCCTGCTGAGGTAGAAGTCATCCAAGATTCCTTCATCATCCTGCTGTTGTAGTAGTCATCCAAGATTCCTTCATCATCCTGTTGAGGTAGAAGTCATCCAAGATTCCTTCATCATCCTGCTGAGGTAGTAATCGTCCAAGATTCCTTCATCATCCTGCTGAGGTAGAAGTCATCCAAGATTCCTTCATCATCCTGCTGAGGTAGAAATCGTCCAAGATTCCTTCATCATCCTGCTGAGGTAGTAATCCTCCAAGATTCCTTCACCATCCTGCTGAGGTAGTAATCGTCCAAGATTCCTTCATTATCCCGTTGAGGTAGTAATCTTCCAAGATTCCTTCACCATCCTGCTGAGGTAGTAATCGCCCAAGATTCCTTCATCATCCTACTGAGGTAGAAGTCATCCAAGATTCCTTCATCATCCTGCTGTTGTAGTAGTCATCCAAGATTCCTTCATCATCCTGCTGAGGTAGAAGTCATCCAAGATTCCTTCATCATCCTGCTGAGGTAGTAATCGTCCAAGATTCCTTCATCATCCTGCTGAGGTAGAAGTCATCCAAGATTCCTTCATCATCCTGATGAGGTAGAAATTGTCCAAGATTCCTTTATCATCCTGCTGAGGTAGTAATCGTCCAAGAGTCCTTCATCATCCTGCTGTTGTAGTAGTCATCCAAGATTCCTTCATCATCCTGCTAAGGTAGAAATCGTCCAAGATTCCTTCATCATCCTGCTGAGGTAGAAGTCATCCAAGATTCCTTCATCATCCTGCTGAGGTAGTAATCATCCAAGATTCCTTCATCATCCTGCTGAGGTAGAAGTCATCCAAGATTCCTTCATCATCCTGCTGAGGTAGTAATCATCCAAGATTCCTTCATCATCCTGCTGTTGTAGTAGTCGTCCAAGATTCCTTCATCATCCTGCTGAGGTAGTAATCATCCAAGATTCCTTCATCATCTGTTTGGAGTAGCAATCGTCTCAGACTCCTTCATCACACATCATTATCAAAAAAGACCTTCTCTGGCTAGATTTATTTCTTCCAGTTAATGACAGGCAATCAGAGACCTTCAAATAATAGTCCAGATACGATCCAGAGTCGGATATAATTCTGTCACTCATTCAAATACAGTCCAGCAATCATTTCTGGATGGCATCTTTAAGGCCATCTCCAACAACTATCCATCATCTCTCCAAATGGCATCTGTAAGCCCATTCCCGACATCACAATGCTGATACTACACCATGCGAGTGCAAATTTCTGGGCACTCTAGTGTTCAATTATCTTCCACCTTCGGATCACGAAAGGCTCGAAAGCCAATCTATATACTCAGGTTTAAGAAAATTGAACAGGGGTAACTGTTGTACCCCAAAATTTTCCCTCTCATGTTTTCAAAGGTCTTCCCTTACATGGTTGGTCACAAACCCTTGCCTAAGGAAAATAAAGTTTTTTGAAGATGAACAAAGTGTCTTTCGGTTGGCATCTGGGAAAAGTCTTCGATTGGGCATCCAAAATCCTTCGATCAGGCTTGGTTCACCAGTCTTCGATTGGGCATTTGGCACTCTTCGATCAGGTTTTGGTTCACCAGTCTTCGATTGGGCATTTGGCACCCTTCGATCAGGCTTTGATTAGTAAGCTTCGATTAGGTGTTTGGAACCCTTCGGTCAAGCTTTGGTGTGCAAGTCTTCGATTGAGCACTGGACCCTTTCGATCAAGTCAATTTCATAATGCTTCGACTAGTACTTCAGAGGGTCCTTCGACTGGAACTTCATACTTTACCTCAATCAGAACATCAGAACAAAATGACCTTCGAATGGCATTTCAGTGCAGAGTTTCTCTTAATCTAAGATGCTCTGATGAAGAAAGTTCTGGACACTTCGAATCAGAACTTAGACTCATCACAAGGCCAAGGGCTGGTCGAAGTTGTCTAATAGGGAATGTTCTAAATAGATTCGAATTAGACTTTGAAGCTGGCAAAGAAGGCAGATTCGAAGGAATGAAGTAGGCTGGCATGACTAAGTAAAAACACATATCCTAACCTGTCCAGGTTCACCCAAAGTTCACAATGGCATGTGTCCCTTGCAAATATAGAAATAATTAAATGCTGATTGTGGATTCAATTCCTGAGTTAAAGGCCAGATTCTTGCCTTTTCTGTTTCTAACTCCACAAGAGCTGATTCGACCAGAGTGATTCTTTTCAAATCAAGCAGTCAAAGCATTCAGAAGGCCCATTCGAAGGGCACATAAGAAGTCCATTCGAAGGAGGCAACTCAAGACCAATCGAAGAGCATGGCTTGGAGGCATTCGAAAATCAAAAGTGTCCAGGTTCATTCAAGATTCCAAAGAGACATGAACATTTCAAAAAAGGAAATCTTTTAATATGTCTGATTCTTGTCTCATGGCTTTAAAGGCCTGTTTAATTGGTTGTCTCTTGCTGTTACTAGACCATCACACTCCTATAAATACAAGGGCCAGCATACAGTTCTAGGACGAAATAAAAACATTACAAAAATTATAGAAAAGAAAAAGAAAACTCTACAGAAACAAAACAGAGCAGAACGAAAAAGGAGAAACAGGGAGGATTTGGAGATACGCTGCCAAAGGTCATCAGCATTTTCAGAAGTAATCCAAGCCAAAGCAGCCATTCTGCAAACATCTCCACACCCGGAGCCACATTGGTAAGGGTTTGCAAAACCAAAATTGAACCTTCATTTAAATACACATTGCATAAGTATTCTTGTTATTACTGATTCTGTTACATGTAAGCTGAAGCGCAAAGAGGAGATTGTGCTATTGCTGGGGCACGGTCTAAGTGTCTCCTTAGAATCTCAGGATAAAATAAATCCAGGCCTAGATTCAGCAGGTTCCAATTGAGGAAGGACTCGAATTGGGAGGAGATTCGAATCAGGGGGGTAAAGTCCCCCCTGGACCTTTAACATTTGTTTCATTTTGCAGGAAAGATATTCTCAGAATCCTGCTCAGAGTTTCGAAGCTTAGCCACTTAGCTTCGAACTGGATCCAGGATTTCCAGATCGAAGGATGACATATCCAGATTGAACACCCCCAAAGTGCAGCCCCTCAGGCACCTTCGATCAAGCCTCTTCACTGGGTCGAAAGACAACCCACACCTCTTTCGACCCAGGCCTCCAGAATTATACTTTTTTTTTTCATTTACTGCCTGTTCCTTCGATTTCATTTTGTTTTGACTATTTTATTTCTTTTTCTTAATCAACATAAAATCCATTAAAAGAAAAACCACAAAAAACATTAGGTTAGTTTTTTCTATTAAATTCACTTGGTTAACTAATCATTTAATTATCTTAACATTTTCTCAAAAACTAAAATTAAGTAGATTTAGCTCATTTTCCCAAAATAAAATAAAACAACAAAAAGATTTTATTCTTAGGATTTTTAGAGGTTATTTTCAGATTCGCGCGCGTCTATTTTATTGTAACTGCCTACTAGTTTGTAATAGCTTAACTAAGACTTTTACACTTTACTGCTTTATTCCCCCAATTTTGGACATGTAAATAATCCCCCTCCCCGAAGCCTTGTAATAGCGTAGGATTTACAATTCCCGCACTTTAAATTCCTGTACATATATTAACTGTTTAGATGTATGCTAACTAGGATTGCATGACAAGATCTATTTTGACTTAAAATCAACCGTAGCTCACCATTAACATGTACAAAGATAATATAACTGAAAAACAATACACTCGCACATGCCACTCTTAGGGTACACCTCACTTGGTTTCCTCGAACGTGGTCATTGAGTATAGGATGTTTTAGAGGTCGCCCTTTTATCCAAAGATCATAAGTTGCCTCGAAACGGTTGCCTCGGATAAAATGATCTAAGAAATTAGGGTTACCACTAAGGCGTCCTAACATTGCTTTAGTGACCACACGTCCCTTAAATCGAATTGACCCGAAAACTCCAACGACGGTGCTACCTACTCCTCAATAATGGGATAGCACTGTCTAAAGGACACTTGCACAGTCTAATTCATTTTTGAGTAGGTAGATGTTCTTAAGTACTTTCTCCTTTTAAAAACAAAACAAAACTTTTCGCACTTACGCTCTCTTCAAAAACAAAACTCTTTTCAAAACCCACAAACACAAAGAAAAGCAAATTTTTGAAAACATAGTGAGTAAGTACCTAAGAGCCCGTGGATAACCACAGATAGAAAGGTTGCTAACACCTTCCCTTTCTATAATCTACCTCCCGAACCCGAGAAACATCTCGAAAATGAATTTTTTTGTGCTTTTGTCCTTTCCTTGTTGGATAAAATAAAAGACGGTGGCTACTCTTGCTTACCGCGACATTTTGCAAAAACAAACGCAAACGCGAACCAGCATTCCAAAACAGTCAGTTCTCATTCCCACCGATCACACCAGCAATATCATAGTTCGAGCCTTCGACGGATCAAAGTGAATGGTGCATGGAGAGGTGGACCTTCCGGTCAAGGTGGATTCACAAATTTTTGAGTCCATATTCTATGTCATGGACATCCGGACGGCTTACTCTTTCTTATTGGGACGCCCTTGGATCCATGGGGAAGGTGATGTCACTTCCACCCTGCACCAGAAGCTGAAATATCCAGTAAAAGGGAAAGGTATTACTATTTGTGGAGAGGAGGAATATATGGTCAGCCACCTCAACTCATTCAGATATGTCGAGATGGGTGGAGAATTTGTTGAAACACCCTGTCAAACCTTTGAAATAATCTCTCCTACTGCTGTTGAAGATGTTTCAACCATTCCGAAGAGCACCAAATCTCCATACAAGATGACCTCCATAAAAGATGCTAAGGACACTATTGAAGAAGGTGGTAGTATAATTTGGGGTCAGCTTTCGGATATCCCTTTCAAGTCTAACAAGTTTGGTCTGGGCTTTACTGCAGAAGGTCAGAAGGTTGTTCGTTGGCTCATGCTGGGAGACCCCCTTTCTGCGTCAACAACAATGGGGTCAATGCTATAGGGGATGCAAACAATGATGGTAACTTCAACAACTAGATCTTCCCTACTATTGGTGATGGACTAGATAACTGGAAGGCGGAAGACGTGTTCCTTATCTCTTTTAGCCAGGAGTAATGGATATATTCTTGTTTATTACTTTGAAAGTTTTGGTTATGTAAAATTTTAACAATGACTTTAAAACCGTATGTCTTACCCGGGGCATAATGGTTCATTTGTTAAGGGTTAATTAACTCATAAACATTTGCTCATTCAATAAAAAAATTGGACGTTTTGCATGTAAATTTTGTGGTCCCTGTCTTTATTTTTATCTTATTGCATTTTTTTAAAAATAGCTATGTATTCTCACACACACCCACACACTACATTCCAGATCCTCATCTACTCTGGATCTTGTTGATAACAATTCTTCTATTGCTTTATATGACTTCGAAAATCCGATCTACCAAGCCGAAGACGAAGGCGGAAAAGATTGTGAAATACCTGGAGAACTTGCCATACTTTTGATACAGGAAGAAAAATACTATCCAACCCCATGAAGAGCCAGTTGAGGTGGTGAACCTGGGTACTAAGACAGATAAGAAAGAGGTCAAGATAGGTGCTGATTTAGAGAGTAGTGTAAAGAGAAGGTTAATCCATATGCTGCATGAATATGTTGAAATTTCGTCTGGTCGTACGAAGACATGTCAGGGCTCAACGCTGATATTGTGGTTCACCATCTACCAATGAAAGAAGGTTGTGCTCCGATAAAACAGAAGGTTCGTCGCATGTGTCCTGAAATGTCAAAAAAGATCAAGGCTAAGGTTATGACAGTTCGACGCAAGGTTCTTGGCAGTGACATCATATCCTCAATGGGTTTCTAATGTTGTTCTGGTGCCAAAGAAAGACGGAAAAGTGTGTATGTGCGTAGACTATAGGGATATGAACAGGGAAAGCCCCAAAGACGACTTCCCACTGCCACATATTGATGTTTTAGTCGACAACACAACTCAACACATGGTATTCTCCTTTATGAATGGTTTCCCGAGTTATAATCAGATCAAGATGGAACCTGGCATGGAAAAGACTACCTTCGTCCCACAGTGGGGCACTTTCTATTACAAGGTCATGCCTTTCGGGTTGAAGAATGTCGGGGCAACATATCAGCGTGCCATGGTAGCTTTATTTCATGATATGATCCATCACGAGATAAAGGTCTACGTTGACGACATGATAGCCATATCATAGACCAAGGAAGAACATCTTGATCATTTGCATAAATTGTTTGAGAGACTAAAAAAGTACAAACTAAGGTTGAATCCAAACAAGTGCACCTTTGGGGTGAGATCCGAAAAACTACTGGGTTTCGTCGTCAGTAATAAAGGTATTGAGGTTGACCCTACGAAGGTCAAAGCCATTAAAGAGATGTCTGCTCCTCATACTAAAAAGGAAGTTAGAGGTTTCTTAGGACGTTTGAACTACATTTCCCGTTTTATTTCGCATTTGACTGCTACTTGTGAGCCAATCTTCACGCTGCTGAAGAAAGATCAAGTGGTAAAATGGAACAACGACTGTCAGGTAGATTTTGACAATATTAAAGAGTATCTACAAGAACCTCCCATTCTCATTCCACCAGTTGAAGGAAGACCTCTGATCATGTACTTAATGGTGCTAGAGAACTCAATGGGGTGTAACTCGTAAGATACGTTAGTAATTACCCTAAGGTTTTAAGATCATATAACGAGGCAACATCAAACGAGTCATCGAGGGACTTATGATCTCAAAACCAAAGGGTTACATAAAATCTCCTATGTTCGAGTTTGGTCGATAAGAGCATGTAATATACTACCTTAGCCAAAAGTTTACCGACTGTGAAACGAGATATTCACTGCTCGAGAAAACTTGCTGCACTTTGGCATGGGCTGCTCGCCGACTAAGATAGTATATGTTGACCTATACCACTTTGTTGATCTCTAAGATGGACTCTATCAAATACATATTTGAGAAACCAGCTCTCTCCGGAAGAATAGCCTGATGGCAGATGGTCTTAACAGAATATGACATCAAGTACACCACTCAAAAGGACTTCAAAGGAAGTGTACTGGCTGACCATTTGGCATGTCAAGCTGTGGACGACTATCAATCTATGAATTTTTAATTCCAGGACAAGAACATTATGCAAGTAACAGATTATGAAAAACCTGGACCGTATGAAGGATCTGAACAAGAATCCCAATGGACTATGGTTTTTGACGGAGCTTCTAACGCTCTTGGAAATGGAATTGGTGTTGTGATTATTTCCCCCGAAGGTTGTCATACACCTTTTACTTCCAGACTTTGCTTTGAATGTACCAATAACATGGCTGAATATGAAGCTTGTATCATGGGTCTTAGGGATGTTATTGACCTAAGAATCAAATTCTTATGCATGCATGGGGATTTAGCTTTGGTAATCAGTCAGGTTAAAGGAGATTGGGATACGAAACACCCGAATCTCATTCCTTATAAAGAGCATGTACTAACCCTGATCCCGTATTTTGAGGAGATTACCTTTGAGAACATACCAAGAGAATCAGATGGTGGATGCTCTGGCTACAATGTCTTCCATGTTCAAGGTCAGATGAGACAATGAGGGTCCCAGAATTACCATTGAAAGATTCGACGAACTCGCACACTACTATGGAATTGATACTGGTGGAGTAGATGAAAAACCTTGGTTCATAAAGTCAAGAAGTACCTAGAAACTAAAGAATACCCTGAAGGGGCATCTATCAATGACAAGAAGTTCCTACGAAGATTCTCGGCTAAATTCTTCTTGAGTAATGGAATTCTATAGAAGCGTAATCATGATTCAATCCTGCTTCGTTTTGTGGACAAGAAAGAAGTAGAAGAAACTATGCAAGACATGTACGAGGTGTCTTTGGTACTCACTCCAGTGGACACACTATGGCTAAAAAGATCTTAAGAGCTGGTTACTATTGATCGACTATGGAAACTGATTATCATCACCACTCAAGAACTTGTCATAAGTGCCAAATCTATGTTGATAAAGTTCATATGCCTCTTGTACCATTGAATGTCATGACCGCGCCTTGGCCATTTGCAATGTGGGGAATTGATATGATTAGAGAAATCAAGCCTACAGCCTCTAATGGACACTGCTTCATCCTCGTCGCCATTGACTATTTTACAAAGTAGGTTGAAGCAGCTTCGTTCGCCTCTGTCACCAAAAATGTGGTTGCCTGGTTCATCAAGCATAACCTAATTTTTCGGTATGGCATCCCTAAGAGGATTATCACAGACAACGGTACCAATCTTAACAACACTGTGATCACTGAACTCTACACACAGTTCAAAATCAAGCATCATAACTCTTCTCCGTATCGTCTAAAGATGAATGGCACAGTGGAAGCCGCCAATAAGAATATCAAAAAGATTATACAGAAGATGGTTGTGACATACAAAGACTGGCACGAGATGTTACTTTTTGCTCTCTATGGCTACCACACTTCATCTAGAATATCAACTAGGGCAACCCCTTTCTCTTTGGTCTATGGTATGGAAGTTGTCCTACCGGTTGAAGTTCAGATTCCCTCTTTGAGAATTATGAAAGAAGCTGACCTAGACAAAGACGAGTGGGTTTAGACCAGGTTGGATCAGCTAAACCTAATTGACGAGAAAATGATTGCAGCTGTCTGTCACAGTCAGATGAATCAGAAACACATGATCAAGGCATTCAACAAAAAGATCAAGCATCGAGTATATCAGGATGGTGACTTGGTAATAAAGCGCATCATTCTATCGCAGGATGATCCTAGGGGCAAATGGACTCCCACTTACGAAGGGCCATTTGTAATCAAGAAAATATTCTCTGGAAGTGCTATGATATTGACCACCATGGACGGTGAGGTTTTCCTGCACCCTATGAATGCAGACATAGTCAAAAGATACTACGCATGAAAATGACCCACTTGGTTGACTAGCCTATGCAAAAATAAGGGCATCCCGGCCAACCAAAAGGGTACGGGAAAAAATCAGGGATATTTATGAAAAGACTGTACATCCGGCAAGTCGAAAACCTGAAAATGCGGCTTGGGAAAAAAGGGTATCTCGGTGGACTGAAAACCCGAAAGGGCGGTCCATGCAAAAATTAGGGATCAAAGCGTATGACTATGTCCTCATCGGATCACCTACAACGAGCTTTATTACTAAAGTCAAAGTTCAGATGGTACCGATCAGTCCAATCACCTTCTTCCGACAGCAAGGGATGAGATGTTTGAAGACATTAGGGAAATAGCAGAGTTAGAACTTGACGAGATTATTCCCGCATAACTACATGTTTTCACTGTAAATCTTTTCCTCGACGATTTCCTCTTATTAGGATTTTCGAATCTTTGTACAAAAAACGCTTGTTTATGGGAAAACATATCAATACAAAAACAATTTCAAATTCAAATTCTGTTTTTACTTTTTCTGTTTTATTTGCAAAATGTCCAATAACTAAAATTGAACGAGCATATCCATATGAATACAATTGACTGTTAAAGAATATATGTGTAAAAATAGGAATGAGCAGTTACTCAAGATTGTAGGAGTTGGGATGACGTCTAAGCCACCCATTAAGCCCCACAGAGCAACTTCCATGAGATTATCCATTCATGGTTATCTTTGCAATGTTCATACATTCCCCACAATCTTCCCAGCAAATCACTCTAGCAGATAAAGGAGTGCAGAATTCCTCCCAGTAATATTACAGGATCCCAATTATTATAGTTTATGGGAATTCCTCTCCCCAGCCGAGTTTTTAAAACTGTAAAAGCCCCTACTGATTACTTCTATCCAGCATAGCTCATTCCCATCAACAAAGTTTACTTCCCAGTGGAGTCCAGACTTTTGTCAACAAGGTTTATTTCCCCAACATGGTTTAATTCCCTAATGAGGCCCAATCTCCCCAACTTGAGTCTTTTCCTCAGATGGCCATAAGTCACCCGCTAAAATCCCTTCCCTAGTGAAGCCATCACTATCCCTGGAGAGTTTCTACTGAATCTAAAATCTAATCAGATGTCAATCCACCTTATCCTCATCAAACAAGCCGGAAGGTTATCCATCATCTTCTATTCCCAGTCAGGGTATAAACTCCCCAGTAGGGTAATGAACAACCAATATTCCCAAACTCTTCTCGCAAAGAAGGAATTAACACTCTCCAACAGAGTTTTCCTCAAAGCTCAAAGTAGAAATCGATGTTCCCCACAAGAGTTTCCTCAAACAGCAAGCAGGAGTCTCCAGCGGAAACAATCTCTAGAAGAATGAAGACTACATGTACTCTTCATCCCCAACAATAGTCAGGGATTTATCTTCCCCATACGAAGATGTCACTCAAGTTTACAAATGCACTTCATCAACATTTCACATACATACATCATTTACAAAATATCATAACATATGCATACGAAACGCATAAAGCACAATCTCATTTATTTTGAGACCATCATTACGCAATGCATTTCATACATCATGAAATTGCATAAAACTAACTCTTTACCTTTTCAGGAAAGATCAATCGACAGACGAACATCATCCACCACTTATATGACCTGATAGTCTTCTTGAAGGCTATATAAGATAAATAGCTATTTCAGCATTTTCCTCAAAAGGTCATTTTCAAACAGACATCTGCTGGTTTAGTTTAAATCAAACAATGATTTATCATGATTTATCATGATTCATTTTCTGGTAGACTTCTTTCTCTGGTTCAGTTAAATTAACCCTAATATTTTTCTGATTCATCTCTAGTTAAAGATATTTCAAGACCTCTGTTGTTTTAGTTTAAATCGACCAACGATTTATCCTGGTCTATTTCCGGTAGACTTCTTTCTCTGGTTCATATAAATCGACCCAAAGATTTTTCTGATTCGTCTCCAATTAAAGATAATTCAAGACCTCTTCTGGTTTAGTTTAAATCCACCAATGAGTTATCCTGATTCGTTTCCAGTAGATTCTTTCTCTGGCTCAGTTAAATCAACCAAAAGATTTTTCTGATTCGCCTCCAGTTAAAAATAATTCAAGACCTCTGTTGGTTCAGTTTAAATCGACCAATGATTTATCCTGATTCTTTTTCTGGTAGACTTCTTTCTCTGGTTCAGTTAAATCGATCCTAAGATTTTTCCGATTCGTCTCCAGTTAAATATAATTCAAGACCTCTGCTGGTTCAGTTTAAATCGACCAACGATTTATCCTGATCTGTTTCCAATAGACTTCTTTCTCTGGTTCAGTTGACCCTAAGATTTTTCTGATTCGTCTCTAGTTAAAGATAATTCAAGACCTTTGCTGGTTCTGTTTAAATCGATCAATGATTTATCCTGATTCGTTTCCAATAGACTCTTTCTCTGGTTTAGTTAAATCGACCCTAAGATTTTTCTAATTCGTCTCCAGTTAAAAATAATTTGAGACCTCTGCTGGTTCAGTTTAAATCGACTAATGATTTATCCTGATTTTTTTCCGGTAGACTTCTTTCTTTGGTTCAGTTAAATCGATCTTAAGATTTTTCTGATTCGTCTCTAGTTAAAGATAATTCAAGACATCTGCTGGTTCTGTTTAAATCGACCAATGATTTTTCCTGATTCGTTTCTAGTAGACTCTTTCTCTAGTTTAGTTAAATCGATCCAAAGATTTTTCTAATTCGTCTCCAGTTAAAAATAATTCAAGACCTCTGCTGGTTCAGTTTAAATCGACCAATGATTTATCCTAATTTGTTTTCCGGTAGACTTATTTCTTTGGTTCAGTTAAATCAATCCTAATATTTTTCTAATTCGTCTCCAGTTAAAGATAATTCTAGACCTCTGTTGGTTCAGCTTAATCGACCAACAATTTATCTTGATTTGTTTCCAATAGACTTCTTTCTCTGATTTAGTTAAATCGACCCTATGATTTTTCTGATTTGTCTCTAGTTAAAGATGATTCAAGACCTCTGCTGGTTCAGTTTAAATCGACCAATGATTTATCCTGATTCGTTTCCAATAGAATCTTTCTCTGGTTCAGTTGAATAGACCCTAAGATTTTTCTGATTTGTCTCTAGTTAAATATAATTCTAGACATCAGTTGGTTTAGTTTAAATCGAACAATGATTTATCCTGATTCGTTTCCATTGGACTCTTTTATTTGGTTCAATTTAAATTGACCCAAAGATTTATTCTAATCCGTCTTCCAGTAGAAATTAACAATTACTTTGGTTGGAATCTATAAGCCCATCTCTGATGACTCTCCATCACCTCTCAAAAGTGCATCTATAAGCCCATTCATGGTACAATCACCCAACTACGTTACCTCTTGTATAGACGAGTGCAAATTTCTGGGCACTTAAGTGTTCAATCATCTTCTACCTTCAAGTCACGAATGAAAGACACACCAATCTAACTCTTTAGGTTTAAGAAGATTTAACGGGGGCAACTGTTGTACCCTAAAATTTTCCCTCTCATTTTTCTCAAAGTATTCTTTCAAGACTCTTCAAATAGTCAAAACACTCAAGGGTTGACTAGTCAAGATGCACCTTCTAAACCAAAGGCCTATAACTAGGGTTTGGAGTTTTTAAAATAAATTTGGTTTTCAAAGATCTCAAGTGGCTTCCATGTTTCTTATTAGGTCCTCAATAAGCTTCATGTCAAGTTTCAAGCCTTACATCACAAATTTGCTCAGTCAATGGTTCAAATGTTTGAAAATCAACTATATTGGTCAAAAAGTTAATTGTAGTCAACATACAGTCAAACTTCAATATTTTTGGTCAACATAAACATTTTGAGGTGATATTCATCATTTGATCAAGGGTTGATCATGATTCCCCAAGGAAAGTCCTCAAATCATCAAAAGTCAAGATTTATCAAATTAGGGTTTCCTTAGGAGAAGTCAACTGAACTTTAACCAGACATAACTTTCACATGCTTCATCAACTTTCCCCCAACCAAATCTCATTTTGAATAAAATTGAATTCTCTAGAATTTTTCCTTTAATATCAAGTCCAGAAATGCTTAATTTGGAAGATATGAGCTCACACATTATAGGTCATTTTCAAAAGTCAACAAAAGACACTTTGTGTCAAGACAACTTACATCAAGATAATATATTCAAAACCAAAAATGGTAAACATAGATATTGTAGAGGACATCCTGGGATTTCCAAAAAGTCAAAGATCATCTCCAAAAGGTGAAAATTGAGAAAGTTATGAGTTTCACAAGTTGGGAAAATTTCAAGAAATGCATGAAATCTCAATTGAGTTATTTGTGATTTTTGCTTATTGGGCTTAATGTTTTGGACTTCAAACATGTCTGTTGTACCTTAAAATTTTCCCTTTCATGTTTTCCAAGGTCTTCCCCTACATGGTTGGTCACAAACCGTTGTCTAAAGAAAAGGAAAATTTGTGAGTGATTGTTTTTAAGTTTCCTTCGATTGACATCTCCAAAATGCCCTTCGATTGACATTTCAACAAAGCCTTTTGATTGGCCTTGTAACAAGATCCTTCGATTGACATTTCAATAAAGCCTTTCTATTTTCCTTGTAACAATATCCTTCGATTGACATTTCAACAAATCCTTTCGATTGGCCTTGTAACAAGACCCTTCGATTGGCATTTCAACAAGGCCTTTCGAGTGGTATTTTAACAAGTACCTTTCAATTGGCATTGTAACAGTGTCCTTCGATTGACACTTTAACAAATATCCTTCATTTGGTATATGGACAAAGACCCTTCGATTGGCATTCCAAAAGGTCCTTCGACTGGAACTTCAGAGTTTCCTTCGACTGGAACTTTAGAGTTTCCCCTAATCAGAACATCAGAATGAAACGACCTTCGAATGGAATTTTAGTGCAGAGTTTGTCTTAATCTAATCTAAGGGCTGGTCGAAGTTACCTAATAGGGAATTTTCTTCAAAAGGACAGGAAATCGAAGCAAAGGGTGGTTCAATCGAAGGAGCCCTGGTATTGAAGCTGGCACAATTCGACTCAGAACCATTAAGGAGAACAAGGTTCTACTAAGGAAAGTCTTGATTGGCTCGAATTGGAGTTTAAGGCTGGAAAAGAAGACAGATTCGAAGGAATGAAATAGGCTGGCATGACTAAGCAAAAACACATATCCTAACCTGTTCAGGTTCACCCAAAGTTCAAAATGGCATGTGTCCCTTGCAAATATGGCAATAATTCAACACTGATTGTGGACTCAACTCTTTGAATTAAAGGCCAGATTCTTGCCTTATTTGCTCCCAACCCCACAAGAGATGATTCGACTAGGGTGATTCGTTTCAGATCAAGACATCGAAGTAGAGGGAAGCAATCGAAGGGGCTATGCAATCGAAGCTGGAGTAATTCGAATTGGGATTTTGAAGGCATCGAAGAGAGAAAATTCAAAGGGAGTTAGATCTACAGGGGCGAGCTAGCTTTCGATTTTCATCATGTTGGAGGCCCAAACAACTCATAATAGGCTGGCAGTAACGCATGAAAATAGATTGGCACGTGATTGAATCAAATATAGCAAGTCTTTATGAAGAAATCAAATCAAATCTCTTCATCATAATGGACCAAGATTTGATACACAAATGTTGACCTAATTTCCTTTGTCTATATAAACCTCATGACCTCACATGAAAGTAGGGGGGATACATACGCAGCAGCCACAAAAAGGGCCAGACGAAAACACGCACGGAGGCTGCCTTAGAAGAAAACGTTGCCTGCCCTACGAGATTCCAAAAAGTTGCCAAAGATTGTCAAACTCAAAGACGGTTTTGCACGCAGTCTCTGTCCAGACTAACATTTGAGTCGTGTTCGTGGGATTCATGCAGAAGCATCCCTCATACAACCCCCCTGTTGGTAATTTTTCCTTTGATCTCAAACTTGTTAAGTATGATTTAAATTCATGTTAAACATATATACATATTGCTGCTAATATTCATGTTTGTTTGAGTGTGTTACATGTGAGCAAAATGGCAGGATTGAGATCGTGCCATTGTTGGGGCACGATCTAGGCTCACCTTTGATTTGTACAACTGTAATTTGTTTTCGATAGGTTAACACCATAGATGGCCACTGAGCGCGCATATTCGATATTTAAGTTAAATATTGTGTTTTTACTTCTATCGTAATATTGCATATTCGTTTGTACCAATAAATATCTTTTGACCAGGTTGGTGAGGAAGATGTGCTGCAGCGAAAAGGACCTGGGTTCGATACCCAGGTCATATATTTTGTGTTTTTTCTAACAAACTTCCTTGCAGAATTCCAGATCGAAGGATGTCATATCCAGATCGAATGCCCCGGACATGCAGTCCCGTAAGCACCTTCGATCAGCCCCCTGGATCGAAGGGCAACCCAAGCTTCTTCGAATCCCAGGCCTTGCATATTCAATTTCTAATGTATTTGCTTGCAGATCTAGCACCCCCAAGACCCTAGAACGAGGCCTTCGATCAGCCCCATCGATCGAAGGGCAACCCAAGCCTCTTCGATCCAGGCCCATTTTTCTTCCCTTTATTTAATTTAATTTTAGTTTTTGTTAATTAGTTTGTATTTTTTATTCATTCATTTTTCCAATAAAATCATAAAGAAAAATCAGAAAAAAATCATAAAAATTAGGATTTAGAATTTTTCATAATAAAATTAATTTTGCAAATTAATTTTATCAAACTTTAACCTTTTTTTCTTTAATTTAAAATTAGTTAGAAATTAGGTTTAACTTCTAATTGTTTTCATAAAACATAAAAAGAAACATTTTCAATGAGCAATTAGATTTTTAGGGTTTAGAGCTTGTTCCCGTCTTAATTTTTTGCGCGTCATTACTTTTCATACGGTTATTTTATTATGTAACTGCGGCCAGTTTATAACAGCTTAATTAGGGTTTTAATTTCCTCATTTTACATTTTCAGTTAATTCCTTATGTATCTACACCAAAGCCTTGTAATAGCATATGACCTCTATATCTTGCTCTCATATTTTATATGCTTGTATATAATTGCTAGCAACCTAGACATGTATGCTTAATCAATCCATCTTAGATCACTAAACGACAAGATAAAATATCTGAAATAGCATACTATTTCACACTAGCACCCTTAGGGTATATCCCACTTTGTTTGCCTTCGAAAATGGTCAGGTGCCTTGAACGTAGGGATACTCTTAGTAAAGGCCCTCAGTCTAAAGTCATCATAAAGATCATAGTCCCTAAATGTCCCTCGAGTTGCCTACGAGAAATGATCTTATGATGATAGTCCCTTCGAAATGCTAATGTATCCTTACATGTTGCCTTCAATGACCATTACGTACCTTTCGATAGTCCCTCAACATCCAATGACTAGGGTTGCCTACTCACTAATAGTAGGATAACACGGTATAAAGAATAGGAGGAAAAAATAGTCTTTTTTCGAGTAGGTAGATAACTGTTAGGTACTTGCTCAAACAAATTTTCACACCACACTTTCAAACATTTTTCAAACAAAGTTTTCAAAACGCTTTGTCACACTCTTGAGGACTGATACAAGAGTTACCATAAAGTGAATCTCCGCACTAAGGAATTTTCAAAACTTTTCAAAACACACAAACACGAAAGAAATTTCAAAAATGAGCAAGTACCTAAGAGCCCATGGAAAACCATGGATGGAAAGGGTGCTAAAACCTTCCCTTTCCATAATCTACCCCCATTACTCAAAAATCTCGAAAAAAAGGTCTTTTTTTGTTCTTTTCACCCTGTCCTTGTTGGATAAAATAAAAGTCGGTGGAGACTCTTGCTTACCGCGAGATTTGCAAACAAAAAATGCAAACTAGTATTAAACAGTCGGTTCTCCCACCGTATCACAGAACTGGAGACTCTGCTGGGGAAAATTATAGAGTGGGGTTTACCTTAGGGTCTAGACCATTTTAAATTTCTTTCTTTATTTTCTTTGATTGCTTTACTTTTAAAGGTTTGTTGGGGTATTCTTGCATAGATCCTATACCCGGATCTGGGGACACTTTTTAGGTAAACATCAATAGATCATGGAGACTATACGGTATATACCGATATGGTTGAAACGATGGCTATGTTGGTGTGACACTTTGGTTGGTACCGGTATCCCTTGTGTCAAATCAAGGAGAATACGGGGCCGCCGCATGGTGTCGTGAAGCACTAACGAACCTTAGAACCTTTGTAGAACAGACGTGGCAATTAGAAAGTAGTGAGGTAGCCGGTCTCAGTGTAAAGTTGGGAATTGGTTGATACTCGCTACTACACTCATTGAGATCAGACTTCTGGGATGTTTCAGTCGCAACAAAAGATTGCTAAGCTGAAATAATATCGATAAAGAAAGATCAATGATATTGAGAGTCCTTAGAACCAGGTTACTATTTCTAGGACAAGTTTGAAACCAACTAAACTCAAGAGGGTATTTACCTATAAACCCCATGCAAGCCTAAACCTAAGGTCTTGTGTGCTTTGCTTGTGTGTGATTAATTTACTTAAACATGACATCATGCATCATAAACACTCATTCTCATTACGCTAACCATTTCAAGGATTAGGGGAATTTATCTTTGTTTTGTTTTGCAGATCATGGATTTCGCTCGTAGAAATACCATCAGAATCAACTTTGTGAGAATACTTCTTCAACTTAAAGAGCTAGTATCCAGGGTTTCTGAGACTTCCTCATTCACCAAGAACTACGGTCGACTCCTCAATCTGGTTACCTCAGGTTTTGATGAGAAGATGATGAGTGTGCTCTTTCAGTTCTTTGACCCTAAGCATCATTGCTTCACCTTTCCAGACTATCAGTTGGTACCCATCATGGAAGAGTTCTCTCAGATATTGGGTATACCTATTTTGGATCAGTTGCCTTTCACTGGTTTGGAAGAAGCTCCAAATCCGGAGATCATTGCAACAACTTTACACCTGAAGCGGTTCGACGTTGTATCTAATTGGGAAATAAGAAGCGAAGTTAAGGGTTTTCTAGCCAAGTGCCTAATAGAGAAGGCTCAACTGTTTTGGGATGATTTGGACTTCCAGGCTTTTCAGGAGGTCTTGGCCCTTCTCATCTATGGGTTAGTACTGTTCCCTAATCCAGACTTACTCATAGATGTGAATGCTATCAAGGTTTTCCTTTCTTGCAATCATGTGCCCACTCTACTCGTAGATATCTTACATACCTTCCACACGCGTACCACAAAGAAAAGAGGGATTCTTATGCGTTGTGTTCCACTGCTTTCGAGGTGGTTTATTTCTTACCTCCCCAAGACAGTACTAAAGAATTAAGAAGGTTTGGGTTGGTTGCAAAGGATAATGTCACTTTCTCACGAATATTCTCTGGTATTCTCGATCTATGGGAGATATTTCTATTATTGATCGCTGTGGGGAATTCCCTAGTGTCCCAATACATGGCATTAGGGGAGGCATAACCTATAATCCTTCTCTGGCTCTGCGACAATTTGGTTACGCTCGAAGGTATGGTCCTCACGAGATGCTTATCTAGGGCATTATGTTTAACTATGAGGATGATGTTCAAGGGTATCACCAGAGGTTTGTATGAGCTTGGGGCATGGTAAACAGATTTAAAGTCAAGTCTTTGGGGCCGAAGACTTCCATTCCTATGGAACCTTATCTCCAATGGGTACGAGCTCGTGCTCAGAATCTTATGATGCCGTATGTAGCCATCTTACCAGTGATTGTGGAGCCCATTACTGAAGGGGATATTCCCAATATGGTTCTTCATCCTGATATGCCCACTGATCTTGAGGAATTACAAAGATCCTGGATTCAGCTGAAGAAAGATTAGGATACCTTTAGAGACCATTTCTATGCCCATGAGAGGAAAGTTTTAGAGCTCACGAAGCAACTTCATAAGGAAAGAATCCTCAATGTCTATCTCGGTGCAAAGAGGAAGCGCCCATGGGAAACCTGATTTTGTTTTAAGTTTTTTTGAACCTTCAACTGAAACGCCTAAAAGGCAATTTTATTTTGAATTATACTAATAAAATCTCTGTTTCATTTTGGTTCGCAAATTTAAATTTCCCGAAATCCTTGAAATCATTGCATACACATGTCATACATATCATTGCATAAACAGGTTCGTAACAGGTTTCTTAACCTCTGCGCTATTTATTTTAGCCGTAAAGAAATGGCTCTTGAAAAAACTGTGAAGGACTTACAGACTCAGAACGCACAATTCCAACAGATGATCATGGCTTTAGCCAAAGGGCAGGAGGAACTGAAAGCCCTGATTGTTAAAGACAAGACTAACAAGCCAAGGAGGACAGATGGTGTGGTAAATCTGGGAAGGAGGTTCAAGGGACCGTTAAAGCAAGTGGTTGATCTGACATATTCATCCAAAGAAGGAGATAACCAATAGGGTGAGACAAGAGAGGAAGACCCTAGTCCGGGGGAATCTGATAATGATACTAATACAATGAAGAGCAGTATCCTCTGTCCGACGAAAAGTACAAATAGTTGGAAGAGCATCCGAGTTTAATGGAGATTTAGAAAGTTCCTGGGCTGGACTTTGAAGAGCTGGGTTTAGTGTCTGGGATTATCATTCTGCCAAGGTTCAAGGTGCTAGTGTTTGCCAAGTACAATGGGGTTTCATGTCCCAAGATGCACCTCCGATCTTATGTGAGAAAGATACAACCTCACAGTGCTGACATAGACTTATGGGTCCATTTCTTTCAGGATAGTCTATCCGGAACTCAATTAGATTGGTTCTATCAGCTAGAGAGGACCAACATCCATAATTGGGAAGACCTGGCCACTGCTTTCTATAAGCAGTATCAGTATAATGCAGACCTTGCTCCCACCTGTACTCAACTCCAAAATATGGCTATGGGTTTGAGCGAGGGCTTCAAAGACTAGACTCAGAAATGGAGGGACTTAGCAGGAAGAGTCTAACCTCCCCTGTCTAATAGGGAGCTAGTGGATATGTTTCTGGGTACCCTGTCTGGTCCGTTCTTTAATCACCTAATTGGAAGTTCCTCAGCCGGCTTTACTGAATTAATATTGACAAGGGAAAGAGTGGAAGCTGGAATTAAGAGTGGTAAGATCCAGAAGAGTGCATCCTCCAGTACAGTAAAGAACCCATTTGATGGGAAGAAAGATGTTAGTGTTGTGTACAATCAAAGGAGTCAGGACATAACCGAACGCCATCCAACGGTAGGGGCTGTCATGATCCCAAAGCCTGCACCCACTCAACAGAGGAATAATCAACAGAGAACAGAAAGGCCGATAAAAAATTTCACCCGGATAAATATGACTCTATCCCAAGTTTTGCCTCATTTGTTGAAATATAATCTGGTAAGCGCTAAAGAATCCCAACACTACCTCTCACCGCTATAATCCAAATGCCCGCTGTGCTTATCATTCGGAAAGTTCAGGTCATGATACAAGTGAATGTTGGGCTTTGAAAAACAGGGTACAAGACCTTATCGAGGCAAAGGAAATTGAGTTTGACACCCCTGAAATTCTAAATGTTATCACAGCTCCTATGCCCAAGCACGACCGTGGTGTTAATGCTATTGAAGATGATATGTTTGTTACTACTGTTGAAGAGCTTGTTACTCCTCTCTTGACCGTTAAGTGGAACTTGTTAAAGTCCAGTCTATTTTCGGGCTGTGGCGAAGGTTGCCACTTTTGTTTATCTCTACCGACTGATTGTCATTTGTTAAAGGCAGGTGTTCAGCGCCTGATGGATGATAGAGATATTTTGATTGAGAAGAATCTCGTCCCGACTATTTCTTGCAGAGATGTTTCAATAATAACTATTTTCGCCAATCCTCCCAGGGTCACCACCAAAAGATCCGTCAGGATTACATATGTTCTGAAGGTTACTCCGCTGATAATTACTGTGCTAGGGCCAATCCCATACTCCTTAGATAAAACTATTCCTTGGAACTATGGGGGTGACGTCTACTACCACGACATCAAGCAAGATTGGCTGGTTGATGAAGACCAGGTTTCCGAGAAGGATGACCCCGACATTGGCAACATTGTAGGAACCAACAAAATAACCAGAAGTGGAAGAGTGTTCTCCCCTGAGATTTCTCTTCCAAAAGTTGTTACTGGTCCTATGATCATTCCTACTTTCATTCCTGCTGATACTACTACTACAATCCTTGTGACTACCCCTGCTGACACCCCTATTACCGATTCCACCGAGACTCGGGGCAAAGACATATTGGTTGAGCCTGTCCATACGAAGGCACATTCGGTATCTATCCCAGAGGCTTCCAAGAAAGAAATGGAATAAAAATTTGAAAATTATCAAGAAAAGAGACTACAACGTGGTCGAACAACTGGGGCAGACCCTTTCAAAGATCTCTATGCTAGCCTTTTTGTTGTGCTCCGGAGCTCATGCAAAGGCTTTGGTGAAGTTCCTGAAAATTTCCCATGTGCCCCAGGAAACATATGCTGACCAATTCGAAGATTGTGTGGCTAGTTTGACGGATGATAACGGTTTAGGCTTTTCTGATGCTGATTTGAATCCTAGATGGAGGAAGCACAATGACGCGTTGCATGTCTCTGTCGAATGAAAGGGCACTACTTTGGCCCATGTCCTAGTAGATAATGGTTCATCATTAAATGTGCTGCCTAAGAACACTCTGGATAGACTAGACAATGAAGGTTTGACCTTGAATCCCAGCAACATTGTAGTGAAGGCTTTTGACGATTCAAAGAGAATGGTGCACGGGGAGGTGGACGTCCCTATCAAGGTTGGTTCTCAGAATTTCAACTCTACCTTCTATGTGATGGATATCATACCATTTTATTCTTGTTTGTTGGGCTGCCCTTGGATATATGGGGCTGGAGCTGTTACGTCCACTCTACATCAGATGATGAAAATCCCAGTCAAAGGCAGAATTGTCATTGTACACGGCGAAGAAGAATACATGGTCAGTCACCTGAATTCCTTCAGATACGTGGAAATAGATTGCGAGTTCATCGAGACTCCGTGTCAGAATTTCGAAGAGGTAACTTAGACTATGGCTGCAACTGAAATTGTCACCAATCTGCCGAAGATCACCAGACCTCCATTGGAGATGGCTTCTCTCAAGGATGCAAAAGCAGTTGTCAAAGAAGGTGGGTCTACCATCTGAGGTCAACTCCCTAATATTCCATATAAGTCTGATAAATTTTGTTTGGGTTTCTCTTCAGGGGATCAAAAGGTTGTTCGACGTGCTCGTGCTGGAAGACCTCCCTTACGCATCAGCAATCAGGGGGTCAACGATGTAGAAGACGGAGACGGTGATGATGACTTGGACAGCTGGATCTTCCCTACTACCAACGGCGGACCCAGTAATTGGATGAAAAAGGATTTTGAACTGATTACTTTTGTTCAGAAGTAATTGTCTTTTTTTTATATGTAATAAATAATATAATTTTATGGCCATGTGTCTTACCCTAGGCACGTCGGTTTATTTGTGAGGGTTATCATGCTTCACTTTCATATGGCATTAATAAAGCATTGGATTTTTATGCATACAAATTTTGCGCTCTTTGTTTTTCTTTTCTACTTTTACTTTGTCTATAAAGCTATGCTCTTACACACACTCACATATCAAACTGCAGATCCATGTCCACTCTGGATCCCGTTGATGACAGTTCTGCTATTGTCAGTTATGACTTTGAAAATCCGATCAACCAAGTCGTGGACGAAGGTGAGGAAGAATGTGAGGAACCTGGAGAACTTGCTCGACTGTTACAGCAGGAAGAGAGGGCTATACATCCTTATGAAGAGCCAATTGAGACAATAAACTTGGGCACAAAGGTAGACAGAAAAGAAGTCATGATCGGCGCAAATATGGGGCTTAGTGTCAAACAGCGGTTGATACAAATGTTGTATGACTATGTCGAGATCTTCTCCTGGTCATATGAAGACATGCCAGGACTGGATACGGATATCGTGGTTCATCGTCTGCCAACTAAAGAAGATTGTCCTCCAATAAAGCAGAAGGTTTGTCGCATGCACCCTGAAATGTCAGAGAAGATCAAAGCGGAGGTTATGAAGCAATTCAACGCTGGTTTCTTAGTCGTCACCTCTTATCCCCAATGGGTTGCCAACGTGGTTCCGGTGGCTAAAAAGAATGGTAAGGTACGAATGTGTGTGGACTACAGAGATATGAACAGGGCAAGCCCCAAAGATGACTTTCCGCTCCCCCACATCGAAGTTCTGGTTGACAACACCGCGCAACACAAGATCTTTTCCTTCATGGATGGATTCTCTGGTTATAACCAGATCAAGATGGCACCCGAAGATATGCAGAAGATAACCTTCATCACGCAATGGGGCACTTTCTACTACAAAGTGATGCCATTTGGATTAAAGAATGCTGGGGCAACCTATCAGCGAGTCATGGTCCCCTTGTTTCATGACATGATTCACCATGAGATAGAGGTCTATGTAGATGACATGATAGCCAGGTCTCAAACTGAGGAAGAGCACCTTGATCATTTACAAAAGCTGTTTGATAGGTTGAAGACGTATAAGCTGGGGTTGAATCCAAGCAAGTGCACTTTCTGGGTAAGGTCTGGTAAACTGATAGGTTTCATTGTTAGTGACAAGGGCATTCAGGTAGACCCTGCAAAGATAAAAGCTATACAGGAGATGCCGGCTCCTCGCATTGAAAAGGAGGTTAAAGGTTTCTTGGGACGCCTAAATTATATCGCCAGGTTTATTTCCCATTTAACTGCTACTTGTGAGTCGATCTTCAAACTCTTGAAGAATGATCAAGTGGTAAAGTGGAATGATGAATGCCAGGACGCCTTCGAGAGAATCAAGGAATATCTTCAAGAGCCTCCAATTCAGATGCCTCCGATTGAAGGGAGACCTTTGATAATGTATTAACAGTGTTAGATAACTCAATGGGGTGTGTGATGGGGCAACATGACGAGTCCGGCCAAAAAGAGCATGCGATATACTACCTTAGCAAAAAGTTTACCGACTGTGAAACAAGATACTCACTTCTCGAGAAAACTTGTTGTGCTTTGGCATGGGCTGCTCGCTGACTGAGACAGTATATGATGACCCACACTACTTTGTTGATATCTAAGATGGACCCGATCAAGTACATCTTTGAGAAGCCCGCTCTCTTTGCAAGAATAGCAAGATGGAAAATGATCCTGACCGAATATGATATCCAATACACGACCCAGAAATCAATCAAGGGAAGTGTACTAGCTGTTAATTTGGCTCATCAAGCTGTGAATGACTACCAGTCCATGAATTTTGAGTTACCATACAAGAATATTATGCTAGTGACGGATTATGAAGAACCTGGACCGAATGAAGGACCTGAAGAAGGATCCTGATGGATTATGGTTTTTGACGGAGCCTCGAACGCACTCGGCAATGGCATTGGTGCTGTAATTATATCTCCTGAAGGCTGTTGTGATACGGTGGGAGAACTGACTTGAGGTTTTGCATTTGTTTTCGTAAATGTTTCGGTTGATCAAGAGTCACCACCGACTTTTTATTTTATCCTAAGGAAAGGTTAAAAAGCACAGCAAAAACCTTTGAGATGTTTTCTTGGGTTCGGGGAGTAGATTATAGAAAGGGAAGGTATTAACACCCTTTCTATCCATGGTTATCCATGGGCTCTTAGTTACTTGCTTAGATCAACTTGCCTTAATTTTCAATTGTTTGAAATGGTGCTTTCAATTGTTTGAAATGGTGCTTTCAATTGTTTGAAATGGTGCTTTGTGTGTGGGTTTGAAAAATGTTTTGAAAAGAGGCCAATGTGGTGGCAACCTTTGTAATGATCCATGTTGGGATGTATACAAAGGTGTATGTCTTTTGAAAAGTTTTCAATTGTTTTTTGAAAGTTGTTTTTCAAAGGGTGTTGTGATGTGTGTTTTGAAAAATAGGCAAGTGTTTTTGTTTTGCAAGTTGGCAAGTAACCAAGAGCTATCTACCCTAAATTTCTCAAAGATCTTTGCTATGTTTTAACCCTTTTAACAATTTTGTTCCACCATTGTATTTGGTGGACAATCTTGTGTTAGGATGTGAATGGGACGGGCGCGGGTCATTGTTTAGACCATGATTGCAATGGTGCCAAGTATCTTTGGGCAATTTTTCCTTTAAGGGACTTGATCATTTTTAGGAAACTTTTGAAAGCGTCATCGAGGGACTATGATCATTTGATTTGTTTTGTTTTTGCCAAAGAAACTTAACATGCAACATGGCCCATTATTGAAGGAAACAAGTGGAGTAACCCTAGGGGTGCAAGTGTGATTAGTGTTGTCCATTTTCATGCTTGTTTATCTTGAATTTAGGTCAAACTATTTGTTGTTTTTGATTTGCATACAAAATCCTAATTCTATCATGGCATATTTAGAAAGCTTTTAAAGTGCGGAATTTAAAGGTCCTAAATTATTACAACACAAATTATGGGATGGGGGGTACAAATGTTCAAATGGGGATATTTAGCAAGAAATTAAAACCTAAGCTATTACATCCAAATTGAATTATACAAATTAATTAATTGCACAATAATTAAATAAGATAAATATGCAAGATGCAAAAAATGATTTTTGTATGTATGTAAAAAGTGTTTTTCATGTGACAAATAAACAAAAATAAAAAGGTTTAATTTTTGGTATTTTTGATGTTTTAGGGCAAACCCTAATTTGCTAAATAAAAATGTATTAATTATTTATTATATGCAATATTTATTAATTATGTATAAAAAATAAATAAAAAGAAAGTATATTGTCAAAAAGTGATTTTTTAAGTTAAATATTAATAAAAATAAAAATGTATATTTTTTTTGTATTTTTATCCTAAATATCCTAATAAATATGTAAGTATTTATATTATTTATTAAATATATTAAATATGTACAAAAATAAAATATTTAATATTTACAAAAAAAAAGTATATTTTTTATAAAATGTTTTCAGAAGGTAAAATAAAATAAAATTAGAAAATAAATGTATTTCGTATTGTTTTTAATATTCTAAACAAAAAAGTATTATGTATTTATTTACATATATAACTAAATGAAGCAAATAAATATCAAATAAAATGCAAAAAATGTGAGAAAAATATTTTTAATATTTTTTCATGCTTAAATAAAAATGTAGAAACAAAATCAAAAAGAAAAAATTAAAAATGACAAATATATCTCAAAATGGGCCAGGGGGGTGCATGTGTAAAACAGTGGTGCAAAAAGGAAAAACAACACAGGCCCAACCCAAAGGGGTTGTCTTCAACCTCCAGCAACAAAAATGTCAAAAACGCGCGCCTTTCCCACCTGGTTCAAACATCCTGATTCCTGGACTTTTAACACAAACTTATAACATGAAAAATGTCAAGCATCAAGCCACGATTCCATACATACCAAGAACTTGATCTAACTCTCAGAAATGAGAGAGAATTTCTCCATCCCTAATTCTTAACCTAAGTTTTTTCTAATGTTCAGGTTCCAAATTCTCTCAGCACATGCAATATAAATGGAAAGTAAATATATGTCAAGCTTCAGGGCCATGAGTAGAGCATTTTTCATTCATAAACCTAAAGCTAACTCTTCCTAGATTGAGAGATAGAAGTCCATGAACTTACCTGTTCAGCTTGGATCGTGTCTGACAATGGAGGCACTTTCAAGGCAATGTGAGGACTTGTACAGCTTGCTTGAAGGTCAGGGATGCTTCTCCAACCTTTAGCTTGCTTTGAAACCAAATGAATCAAGCTAGGGAAGTCAACCTGCAAAACAGAAAAAGTGAAAATGGTGAATTTGGTTAGAGGTGTTACAGGTCGTGTCCAATGCTTGGGATAGTTTGTATAGGTGGTATGGAGTGTGTATGAACTGGTTTTGGCCAAGGCGCACGAATGAATTGAGTTATGGAAGTCCAACTGCAGAGGTGACTCTGTTTTTTGTAGTAGGATGGTGTTTTGATGAATGATGAAGTTTGGAAGGTGGTTAGCTCGTGCCTTAGCTTAGGTTTGATATTTGGAATGTGTTTAACAAGTTTACTTTGGCTTGTGTTGGCAGAAAATGTGAGATGTGTTACAAAATGCAAGGTTTCTTCTAACTTAAGCAAAAATTGTCAACTTGCTTTCTAGACTTGTGCAGGCCCCCTAATCATGCTGCAACCATCCCTCTTGATCAGTGTGATATGTTCCTGAACTTGTGCCAAAAGGATTTTCATTGTACTACTTGGATTGTAAATTTGACATAAAGCCATACTTTTCAAAAATGGATAAAGTGCTTTTTCCAATTAAGGCTTAATTCTTCATACAATGACCAAATGCACAAAATAATGCCTTGGCACAATGGATTGGCATTTAATTATTAAGTAAGAAAAGGATTAGAGGCCTGTAACTAGCTTGCTCATGCTGATTTGAAAAATTGCATAAGTTATGAACATGGAAATGGCTCATGAACAAAGTGACTTTTGCCCATATTGCCAAATTCGATTCTCCCTAACCACAAGGTTGTTTGATGAGTTCTTTGACATTTTGGAAAGCTTGGAATGTGTACTACAATCCATATTTGTAATGCAAGTTGAAATTTCAAGTGGAAGCATGTGAAAAGTGGCCATGAAGTTAGGCAAAAATCCTGCCTAGAATAGGTCAAAAATTTTCTAAGTTAAGAATGTTTTGCACCCTTGTTCCAAAAATCATAACTTGAGCTACAAGCTTCTTTTGAGGAAACTTTGTGAATCAAAGTTGTAGATTTTGCAATGGAATATAATTTTCATGTTTTGAGTTTTCCTTGAATCCAAATGTATCTTGATGAAAAAATGGGACAAAGTTAGGAAAAAATTAGGGATTTTCATAACTTAGAAAAATTCTAAGTTATGAAAATTCTTCATTTCAAACCCTAATTTGTGATTTATTTTCTTGATGAACAAGTTTCATGATTTGACATGTTTTGATGAAAAATGAATCTTGACACTTGATTTTGACCAAAAAGTCAAAGTTTGACTTTTCAGTATACAGTCAAATTTGGGCTAGTTGACTGGAAAATTCATCTGTCAATCTTGTGCATTTGGGATATTTTGAACTTGTTGAACATGTCAAGACAATGCCATTGGGTCCTTGAGTCCATATGTGAGCTTGGTTTGCCATTGGTTAGGTCAAACAGTCAAAAATTGCCTTTGTGAAGTCAAAACCCTAAAAATGACCATTTTGCCCTTTTGGTGATCTGATCAAATTTCTTGTGGATTTGTGATCCAAACTTGACCAAATGGTTTATATGAGTTCAATATGTTGATATGGGTCAAAAATCATGAGGTTTGACTGTCAATTGACCAAAGTTGACAGCTGATTTCTAGGTCAAATGTCCAATTGACTGGGCAAAGATTGGAATCAAGGCTTGAAACTTGGTATGGATAAACTTGTGAGTTCAACATGAAGCAAGAAAGTCATCTTAGGCATTTTAGGCCAAAACATCTTTGTGCAAACACAAACCCTAATTTGGGTCAACAGTTAAAGGAGGAGTCTTGAGCAGAGCAAACCCTAACTTGATCCTGAACTCCAAGGGTCTTGTGGTGAGAAAATGTTGAGGAAATGGGAGGGCAAATTTTGGGGTACAACAGCTGTCATACTCCTTTCACCGCTAGATTATGTTTCAATTGTGTACCAACAATATGGAGGAGTATGAAGCATGCATCATGGGTCTCAAAGATGCTATTGACCTGAGGATCAAGTTCTTGAGCATTTTCGGGGATTCAGCCTTGGTAATAAGTCAAATCAAAGGCGAGTGGTATACGAATCACCCGAATCTCATCCCTTACAAAGAACATGTGCTGACATTGCTTCCACACTTTGAAGAAGTCACCTTTGAACATTTTCCACGAGAAGAGAACCAGTTAGTGGACGCGCTAGCTACCATGTCATCTATGTTCAAGGTCAAGTGGGAAAATGAGGCTCCCCGAATTACAGTCGAGAGGTTGGATGAACCAGCATACTGCTACGAGATCGACACTAAAGTAGTAGCAGACGAACCTTGGTTTCATGAAGTGAAAAGGTACCTCGAGGTTCAAGATATCCTCAGGGGGTATCTGTCAATGATAAGAAGTTTTTGAGAAGGTTCGCCGCAAAGTTCTTCCTCAGTAATGGAATCCTCTACAAGCGCAACCATGACTCTACTTTACTTTGGTGCATCGACAAGAGCGAAGCAGAGAGGATTATGACAGATTTACACGAAGGTGCCTTTGGAACCCATTCTAATGGACATACCATGGCTAAAAAGATCCTACGAGCAGGATACTATTGGTCCTCCATGGAAGCAGACTGCTTTCAGCATTCCCGAACTTGTTACAAATTCCAGATCTATGCTGATAAGGTGCATGTACCTCCGGTTCCTTTGAACGTCTTGACAGCTCCTTGGCCCTTTACAATGTTGGGCATTGACATGATCAGATAGATTATACCTACCACTTCCAATGGGAATCGCTTCATCCTAGTGGCCATTGATTACTCGTGAAGTGGGTTGAAGCTGCCTCTTTTGCTACGGTTACCAATAACATTCTGGTGCGGTTTATCAAGCATAACCTGATTTGTCGATACGGTGTGCCAGAGAGAATCATCACTGAAAATGGTACAAATCTCAACAATACGATGATCACCGAACTCTGTAAACAGTTCAAGGTCGAGAATCATAATGCTTCCCCTTACCGGCCGAAGATGAATGGCACTGTAGAGGCTGCTAACAAGAACATCAAGAGAATCATACATAAGATGATAGTGACATACAAAGACTGGAATGAGATGTTACCATTTGCTCTTCATGGTTATCGCACCTCAGCATGAACGTCGACAAGGGCAACACCCTAATCTTTGGTATATGGTATCGAGGTTGTCCTGCCTATTGAGGTCTAGATCCCTTCTCTGAGAATCATGAAGGATGTGGGTTTAAATGAAGACGATTGGATCCAGACTCGACTTGATCAACTGAATCTGATCAATGAAAAAAGGCTTACTGTTGTCTGTCATGGTCAAATGTATCAAAAACTGATGATCAAGGCTTTTAATAAAAAGGTCAGGCGCCAAGTATATCAAGTCAGGGATCTAGTGATCAAGCGCATCATACTGCAGCAAGGTGATCCCAGAGGCAAATGGACTCCCACATACGAAGGTCCATTTGTGATCAAAAGCACATTTTCAGGAGGAGCCATGATTTTGACTACCATGGATGGTGACGACCTCCCTCACCCTGTTAATGCGGACATAGTGAAAAGATACTACGCATAGACCCGCTAGGTTGACTGGCCTAGGAAAAAATAAGGGAATCCCGGTGAACCAAAAGGGTTCAGGAAAAAATTAGGGATGAAAACAAAAAAATATTTGTACACCCGGCAAGCCGAAAACCTAAAAAAGGCGGCTTGGCCAAAAAAGAGTATCCCGATGGACTAAAAACCCGAAAGGGCGGTCCAGGCAAAAGTTAGGGATTGGAAGCGTATCACTATGTCCCATTGTATCACCTTGCGACTAGACTTCAGTATCAACTATCAAGCTCAAACGTTACCGGTCAATCCAGTCAGCTTTGGACAAGTAGCAAAGTGCTGAGACGCTCGAAGACATAAGGGCAATAGCAGAATTGAAACCCAATGGGATTATTACACATAGCTGTTTTCTTCTCTTTGTACACTACTTTGTATAGTCTTCACTCTCACGGCGGCGTTCTCCTACTAGAACGTCATCCTCTTTGTACACAACGCCTGTTATAGGAAAACTTCAGAAATCGATACAAATCGTTTCTTTGGAAGTACAAAACTGTTTGTTTTTTTTACTTTTTCTATTTTGTTATGCGAAAACGTCCAATGACTTATTCTTGACATATGCATTTGAATGTGATTTCTATTCACAAATATTTGCATATGAAACAGAAAGACAGTTGTTCATGACTTAAGGAACGGGGCAAAATCTAAATAAAAAATTTCCAATCCCGACAGTTACTCTATTCAGCAGGTATAGGGGCAGAGACAGTTTTGAGACGAAGTCACCATTACACATGACTCTGTGACATCTACACTCCCCACAGAGTAGAGGCAACCAACAGTTTTGATCTCTGCTTCCCCAAACAGGAGTTACTTTCCCCAACAAAGATCCTTCAGAGAGCCGATATCCATATTCCCCATCCAAGTTTTATAATCACAAACGGTTTATAAAGCTTTCTCCCAAGCCGAGTTTATTTCTCTGACTGTGGAACCTCCTCCCGAGCAGAGTCTATCTCACTGAATGCGAAAACTCAATCCCCAACAGGTTTCATTCCTCCAGCTACAGAAGTTCATCCCCCAGCGGAGTTTATTTCTCCAGATCGGCAAAATCTTCCAGCAAAGCACCTCCTCTCTCAAACAGGGTTATTCCCCCGCAGAGTCATTCTCAGGCATAATCTCTCCCCGGAAGAATATTCGCAAAAAGAAAAGAGTAAATCCCCAGCATAGTCATTCACCATCCCCAGTGGAAATGATGAATTCAGCTTCCCAATACTCTTCAGCAGCAATCCGGGATTTATTTTCCCCGACTAAGAAGTACCGCAATAGCATCCCATATTCATACATCATGGCATGCGCATACAAATGGCATACATCACAATCTCATTTATTTTGAGAACGTCATCATAATGCATTTCATACATCATGACATTGCATACGACTAACTCTTTACCTTTCAGGGAAAAGACCAAATCAACAAGCTACGTCTAACAAAGGGCTATTCTAGGATTTTCCTCAGAAATATCTCCTCACAAGATTTTCCCTGGGTCAGACAGGTTGATGCCAAAATCTCTATGATTACCATTCCAGTGGAAGAAGTTCCAAGAATTTCGTCTGGGTCAGTTGAATCGCTACTAAGATTCTCCTAATTACTATGCCAGTCAAAGTTAACCCAATATTTTCCCTGGGTCAGACAGGTCGACACTAAGATCTCTCTAATTACGATACCAGTGGAAGAAGTTCCAAGACTTTCGTCTGGGTCAGTTGAATTCCTACTAAGATTCTCCTGATTACTATGCTGGTCAAAGTTAACCCAAGATTTTCCTTGGGTCAGACAGGTTAACACTGAGATCTCTCTGATTACCATTCTAGTGGAAGATATTCCAATACTTTCGTCTGGGTCAGTTGAATCGCTACTAATATTCTCCTGATTAATATGCCAGTCAAAGTTAACCTAAGATTTTCTCTGGGTCAGACAGGTTGACACTAAGATCCCTCTGATTACCATTCCAGTTGAAGATATTCCAAGACTTTCGTCTGGATTGGTTGGATCGATACTAAGATTCTCCTGATTACTATGCAAGTCAAAGTTAATTCAAGGCCTTCCCCTGGTTCAGTAAAATCGATACTAAGATTTATATTCCAGTTGAAGACAATTCATGACACTGAAGCCTGGATCCTGACCAGATGACAGGTTAATCTCATCTCCCCAGTAAGTCGTTATGAAGTCTAGAGCACGACCAAATAACAGTTAGCCTTATTATCCTCAGCAAGCCACTGTAAAGCCTGGATTCTGACCAGATAGCAGTTCACTTCCATCTCTTCAATCAAGTGATGACTCCCTAGTAGAGTAACGGACAACTGAAGCTCCTAAAACTCTATGTTCCAAGACAAAGACCAACATTCCTCTGCGGATTCCTCTTTAACAGCAAGAGCAAGAATTGCCACAAAGGGATATCTCATGAAATCGTCATTTTTCTGGATGGCATCTCTAAGCCCATCTCCGACGACCCTCCGTCACATTCTCTGGATGACATCTTTAAGCCCATCTCTGACGACCCTCCATCATCTTTTCCAAATGGCATCTATAAGTCCATTCCCAATATTACCTACACAGTCAAGTATCATCTCATACAAGTGCAAATTTCTGGGCACTCTAGTGTTCAATCATCTTCCACCTTTAGATTATGAAAGGAAGACTAACCAATCTACATCCTAGGTTTAAGAAGATTGAACCGGGGCAGCTGTTGTACCCCAAAATTTTTGCTCTCATGTTTCCCAAGATTTCTCCCTACATGGTTGGTCACAAACCTTTGCCTAAAGAAAAGGAAAATTGGTGAGTGATGTTTCTAAGTTTTCTTCTCCAAAATGCCTTTCGATGGGCATCTACATAGCGCCCTTCGATTGGCATGGAAAAAGGTCCTTTGATTGGCCTGTTAACAAAGCTCTTCAATTGGCAGTTTAATAAGTACCTTTTGATTGGAATTGTAGCAGTATCCTTCGATTGGAATTTTAACAAAGGTCCTTCGATTGGTATGGACAAGGGCCCTTCGATTGGCATTCCGAAAGGTCCTTCGACTGGAACTTCAGAGTTTCCCTCAATCAGAACATCAGAATTAAATGACCTTCGAATGGCATTTCAGTATAGAGTTTGCCTTAATCTAAGATGCTTTGATGAAGGAAGTTATGAATACTTTGAATCAGAACTTAGACTCATCACAAGGCTAAGAGCTGGTCGAAGTTATCTAATAGGGAATGTTCTGAATAGATTCGAATTGGATTTTGAAGCTGGAAAAGAAGGAAGATTCGAAGGAATGAAGTAGGCTGACATGACTAAGCAAAAACACATATCCTAACCTGTCCAGGCCAGATTCTTGCCTTGTCCACATCTCCACAAGAGCTGATTCGACCAGGATGATTCTTTTTGAATTAGGCAATCGAAGTAGAGGGAGGCTCAATCGAAGGGGCAACACAATCGAAGTTGGAGTAATTCGAATTGGAGCTTAGATCCATCAAAGAGAGAAAATTCTAAGGGGAGTGGATCTGCAGGGGCAGGTCAGCTTTCGATTCTAATCGTATTGGAAGTCCAAACAGCTCATAACAGGATGGCAGTAACACACAAAAACAGATTGACACGTGATTGAATCAAATATAACAAGTCTTTATGAAGAAATCAAATCAAATATCTTTCTCATAATGGGCCAAGATTTGATACACAAATGTTGACCTAAACTCCTTTGTCTATATAAACCTCATTCTCTCATAGAAAAAAGGACGAAAAAACACACATAAGCTGCCTTAGAAGAAAATGCTGCATGCCCCACGAGATTCCACAAAGTTGCCAAAGATTGTCAAACTCAAAGCCTATTGTGTATGCAGTCTCCGTCCAGACTAACATTTGAATCGTGTTCTTGGGATTCACGCAGAAGCATCCCTCATACAACCACCCTGTTGCTAATTTTGCCTTTGATCTCAAACTTGTTAATTATGATTTAAATTCATGTTGAGCATATATACATATTGCTGCTAATATTCATGTTTGTTTGAGTGTGTTACATGTGAGAAAAAAGAAAGGATTGAGATCGTGCCATTGTTGGGGAACAATCTGAGCTTAACTACGATTTATACCGTTGTAGTTCATTTTTGATGGGTTAACACCATAAGGGGGCTACTGAGTGCACATATTCGATATTTAAGTTAAATATTGTGTTTTTGCTTCTAACGTAACATTGTAGATTCGTTTGTACCAATAAATATCTTTCGATCAGGTTGGTGAGGAAGATATGCTGCGGTGAAAAACACCTGGGTTCGATACCCAGGTCTTATATTTTGTATTTTTTCTAACAAACGTCCTTGCAGAATTGCATATCAAAGGATGTCATATCCAGATCGAACGCCCCGGACGTGCAATCCCGCTGGCACCTTCGATCAACCCCCTGGATCGAATGGCAACCCAAGCTTCTTCTAATCCCAAGCCTTGCATATTTAATTTCTAACATATTTACTTCCAGATCTAGCACCCCCAAGACCCTCGAACGAGGCCTTCGATCATCCCCCTGGATCGAAGGGCAACCCAACCCTCTTCGATCCAGGCCCATTTTTCTTCCCTTTATTTTATTTAATTTTAGTTTTTGTTAAATAGTTTATATTTTTTATTCATTCATTTTTCCAATAAAATCAAAAAAAGTCATAAAAAAATCATAAAAATTAGGATTTAGAACTTTTCTTAATAAAATTAATTTTGCTAATTACTTTAATTAAACTTGAACCTTCTTTTCTTTAATTTAAAATTAGTTAGAAATTAGGTTAACTTCTAATTGTTTTCATAAAATATCAAAAAATATTTTCAATGAGCAATTAGATTTTTAGGGTTTAGAACTTGTTCCCGTCTTAATTTTTTGCGCGTCATTACTTTTCATACAGTTATTTTATTATGTAACTGCACCCGGTTTGTAATAGCTTAATTATGGTTTTAATTTCCACATTTTACATATTTAGTCAATTCCTTATGTATCTACACCAAAGCCTTGTAATAGCATAGGACCTCTATTTCTTGCTTTTATATTTTATATGCTTGTATATAATTGGTAGCAACTTAGATGTGTATGCTTAATCAATCAATCTTAGATCACTACACGGAAAGATTTAATATCTGAAATAGCACACTATTGCACACTAGAACCCTTAGGGTATATCCCACTTTAGTTGCCTTTGAAAATGGTCATGTCCCTTGAACATAAGGATACTCTTAGCAAAGGCCCTCAATTTAAAGACATCATAAAGATCATAGTCCCTAAATGTCCCTCGAGTTGCCTATGAGAAATGATCTTATGATGATAGTCCCTTCGTGATGCTAAGGTATCCTTACATGTTGCCTTCAATAACCATTATGTCCCTTTCGATAGTCCCTCAACATCGAACGACTAGGGTTGCCTACTCAATAATAGTAGGATAACACGATTTAAAGGATAGGAGGAAAAGAACAATCTTTTTTCGAGTAGGTAGATAACTTTTAAGTACTTTCTCAAACAAATTTTCACACCACACTTTCAAACATTTTTCAAACAAAGTTTTCAAAACGCTTTATCACACTCTTGAGGACTGATACAAGAGTTACCATAAAGTGAATCTCCCCACTAAGGAATTTTCAAAACTTTTCAAAACACACAAACATGAAAGCAATTTAAAAAATGAGCAAGTACCTAAGAGCCCATGGAAAACCATGGATGGAAAGGGTTCTAACACCTCCCCTTTCTATAATCTACCCTTACTCAGAAGTCTCGAAAAAAAGGTCTTTTCCTGTTCTTTTCACCCTTTCCTTGTTGGATAAAAGAAAAGTCGATGGAGACTCTTTCTTACCGTGACATTTGCGAAAAAAAATGCAAACCAGTATTAAACAGTCGGTTCTGCCACCGTATCAGAATGTCCATGACCTTGCAAAAGGCTCCTAAGCACACTCTTACATTGCCTTGCATTTTCTCTTTATTTTATTCTTATTTATTTTGTTTTTATTCAAATAAATACAAAATAAATTACATAAAATAACAAATGATGGATTATGACATATGGGCTGATGTGTTGGGTCATCTTTGGGCCTAAGATTTCGTGAAAAGATGACCAGGTTCATGCTAGGACAAAAATGGAAAAGATCTCATATTTTTGGAAGCTTTTAAAATTTTGATTTTTGTTCTAAAAACAAAGTGATTACTGGATTCTTTTTCCATACTTGTTTTCTCTATACACTCTTCTATAAATACATGACCATGGAAGCCTGAAAAAATACGCATAGGTTGCATAGAGAGGCCATACGAAAATTCTCAAAAATTCATTCAAAGTTACCAAATTTCAAACTCTCACCTCCTGCCTCTTTCAAGCCAAACAAAGGTTCCATATGTTCCCATGAGACTCATAGGAGTTAAATCAGGCCCGTAGTCAAGCGCCTCCACGTCTAGAAGCTCTATAACCAGTCACCACCATTTTGGTATATACTTTTGATTTCAATCTTGCTAAATACATGTTATTAACAGATTTAACATTCATATATGTGTTTATAGCAATGCATAAGACAAGTTTGATGTGATGCATACAAGCTTTGAGGCTAAGAACACAGCTTGCCATTGATAGGGGTTTGAGGTTATTAAGCTTCAATCTGGGCAATACAGGCTGTTACAAACCAAACTAGTACGATGGTTGGATTCTTTGCATGCGAATTAGGAGGGGTAGCCTGAATTTGTAGCTTTGGTCTTGCTTATTTCTGCAGATCCAAATTTCACGTGACCAGAGTAGATGACCGGAGGTCAACTCCGGCATCCCTAAATTCCTTTGACCTCGGTCAAGGTTGGCGTGGCAAAAATCCATAGCCTGATTGGTCTATTTAAATGTTACAATGTGCGCATGTTTGTTGATTCATCTTTTGATTGTTTTCATATTATATTATTATTGTTTCATTATATTAACGATTGAGTTAAATGGCCCATCGGTAATATGAATGTGTTTAAGGTTACTCCCTCTTAAGGTCCTGGGTTCGACCCCAAGATTTTGCATTTTTTTTTATTTTCCTAACATTTCCTTGCAGAATCTAGCGTGTGCATCTCTGCGCACTTACCATGTGTATCACCCTCTGACCATCAAATTCCAATGGATACAAATCATGTGCCTCAAGAACGCGTCCTCATCATGGGATTCAAGAGCTACTCACAGCAAATCGCGTACAGCTATTGGGTTCAGTCCTTACTAAGCCTAATGATTTTTAAGATCTCACTCCCCCCCCCCATTTGCTACTTTGCAGCACCAAAAATTTTGGATTGGGCCCTAGAATTTTGACTTTCACCCCCCTGATTGCTGGTTACAACCCGGCCCATTATTACTCTTTTTTTATTATTTTTGTTTTAGTTAACCTAATTCATTTTCTTTTTCTCTTTAAATTAATTAATTTCTTATTTATAAAATCAAAATCACAAAAATAATTAGAATTAGTTTTTTTAATTAAATTAATTTTTATTTAATCATTTTTTTAATTAATTAATTAGACTTAGGGATTTCTTAATTTAACTTAAATATTTCTTAATCAAAAAATACAAAACAACCAAAAATATTTCTTTCTTTTGTCACTTAGAAATTTTTAGGGTTTTCTCTTCTCTGCGTAGTAATTTATTTTATTTGAATTTTTATTTTCAAATATTATGTAATTGACTATGGATAGTAATAGCTCAATCTAGGCCCTTTACATTTTCTTATCCTGTATCTTTTTTTGGTTTGTAATTCCCCAACCTGAAGCTATGTAATAGCGTAGATTCAAATTCTCGCATTTTATTTTCTGTACATATATTTAACTGCTAGATGCATGCTAATAGGCTTATATGAAAAGATTAAAAGCAAACGATAGAAAAACCTAAATGTTTAAAGATAAATAACTAAAACACAACACATTCGCACACGCGCACCTCTAGGGTACCTCACTTGTTGCCTTCGGGAAAAAAATGGTCATGTCCCACGATCTTAGTCCCTCTATGACCCTTTGATGCTACCTTCGATGTACGATCTAGTCCCTTACGATAATATTGTTAAAGTTCCTTACTAGTTACATTCATGACTGTACAATGACCCTCGTCTGTCCCTCAACACATCTAATGATAGGGCTACCTACTAACTAATAGTAGGATAGCAATGTCTAAAGTAAAAGAGGAAAAGAACAAAGACCATTCTAGTAGGTAGACCGTTCATAGTTGCTTGCTCACAAAGACAATTTCCTCACATATACACAAACTTTTCTCTAAAAATTTTCAAATACAAAAAACACTTTGTATACGTTCTCGCCGAAACGAGAAACATTACAAAGTTTTCCGCACTAAGGCGTCTTTTCAAAATTCAAAACACAGTTACACAAAGAATTTTCAAAAGTGAGCTAGCAGTTAAGAGCCCGTAGATAACTATGGACGGAAAGGGTGCTCACACCTTCCCTTTCCATAATCTATCCCCCCAAACTCAAAATCTTAAAAAAAGGTCTTTCCTGTTCTTTTCACCCTTTTCTTTGTTGGATAAAAGAAAATTTGGTGGCGACTCTTGCTAACCGTAACATTTGCGATAAAAACGTAAAACTAGTAAAGTCAGTTCTCTCACCGTATTACACGTGTCACTACTCAAAAAGAATTCTGAGGCTAGCTTCCACAAAGTTCGCTTGTCAATGATAGAGGCATTTTCTGGATATTCCTGTTTCTCCAGGTACCTCTTGATGTCATAGAACAACGGATTGTTATCCAGTCCCTCTTTGATGGAAAGTCAATGTGCAGACTCTTCAAAATGTCTGATTGTAATATGTGGTTCTTGATTTGGCCAAGTTACTTCGAACATGGCAAATAAAGTTGCCAAGGCGTCCGCCATCTGATTTATTTCTCGTGGGATATGACTGAAGGTGATCTAAGTGAACTCTGTAGCTAGCTTTAAAACATGATCCTGATATAGAATCAATTTGGGATGTTTAGTGTCCCATTCGATGTTGACTTGGTATATGACTAGCACGGAGTCTCTAAATACTTCAAGATGTTTAATTCTTAGTTCGATAGCAGCTTCTAGACCGAGGATACAAGCTTCGTATTCAGAGAGGTTGGTGCAGTCAAAACATAACCTTGCAGTATAAGGCTTGTAAAAAAATTTCAGAGAAGTCAAAACTGCCCCAATCTCGTGCCCCAGTGCATTTGAAGCCCTGCCGAACATGAGTGTCCAATGTACTCCTGGTTCAGGTCCTTCTTCGAGCCCATGTATTTTGTAGTTACCTATAACCATAACGTCTTCGTCTGGAAAGTAGAACTTCATTAGTTGGTACTCTGGTAGTGGTTGATGAGCTATATGGTCAGCTAGTACACTACCCTTGATAGCCTTTTGAGTAATATATTGAATGTCGTACTCTAATAGTATCATCTGCCATCGAGCAATCCTTCCTGTGAGAGCTGGTTTTTTGAACACATGCTTTAAAAGATCCATTCTTGCTATTAAACATGTGGTGTGAGTTAACATGTATTGCCTTAATATTTTAGTAGCCCAAGCCAATGCACAACAAGTTTTCTCGAGAAGTGAGTACATGGTTTCACAATCAGTAAATTTCTTGCTGGGGTAGTAGATTGCATGCTCTATTCTACCTATTTCATCATGTTGTCTCAATAAACATCCCATTGATCCTTCAAGCATTGTCAGATACATGATGAGTGGTCTTCTGGGAACTGGTGGCATCAAGATTGGTGGCTCTTGTAAATATTGCTTTATTGCCTTTAAAGTTGTCTGACAATCATTATTCCATACCACCGTCTGATCCTTTTGCAGTAATTTGAAGATAGGCTCACATGTAGCAGTTAGGTGTGATATGAACCTTGAAATGTGATTCAATCGTCCTAATAACCCACAAACCTATTTATCTATCCTCGAAGCTGACATTTCTTGTATGGCTTTTACCTTGTCACGATCTACCTCAATACCACACTAACTTACAATTAAACCTAGTAACTTGCCAGACCTGACGCCAAATATACACTTGTTCGGATTCAACCTTAGTTTGAACCTTCGCAGACACTCGAATGGATTTTTTAAATGTATGATGTTATCCTCTTCCATATGGGATTTGGAAATTATATCATCTAATTACACCTCAACCTCTTTGTGAATCATATCATGGAATAGTGTGACCATATCCTATTGATAAGTTGCCCCTGCGTTCTTCAGACCGAACGACATTAATTTATAATAGAAATTTCCCTAAGGTGTCATGAAAGTAGTTTTTTCCATATCTTCGGGTGCCATTTTGATTTGATTATAACCCGAGAAACCGTCCATGAACGAGAATACAAAGCCTGAGATGTATTGTCCACCAAAACATCTATGTGAGGTAACAAGAAATCTTCTTTGGGATTTGCTTTGTTTAGATCCCAATAATCTACACACATGCGTACTTTACCATCCTTCTTGGGTACTGGCACGATGTTAGCTATCCAAGATGGATAATCTACCACTTCTAAGAACCCTTCATCAAATTGTTTAAAGACCTCTTCTAGAATCTTGTTGGACGTGTCTAGATGAGTTCTTCTGAGCTTCTGCCTAACTAGAGAGCAACCTCCCTTAAGACGTAACATGTGCACCACAATGCATGTATCCAATCCCGGCATATCTCTGTAAGACTAGGTCAAAAATATCTCCATATATTCATGTAGCAACTTGATCAGCCTCTCTTTGACGCTTTTCTCAAATGTTTCCCCTAGCTTGATCTCTTTTGGATCTTCTTTTATGCCAAGGTTAATGGTCTCAATAGATTCCTAGTATGGTTGTATATTGTCAGCTTTTTGCTCTATCTCCCTCGCCAATTCTTTAGAAACTTCAAGATCTTCAACATCTTCCTCTTCCTCTTGGTTGATGGGTGCATCAAAATTATATTGGATAGCGGTAGTAACATTATCAGTGATTTTGGGCATGTATCTGCACATTTATCATGTTTTGGTGCAATTTTTAGTATGTGAATTTCAAAAATGCATATGAAGAAAAGTATTTCCACTTTTAAATATAAGAGATAAATGCAAGAGAAAGACATGGATCTTATTTGAATGTGAAATATAACTTTTATTAATTATGAATATTGTCTGAAACAAATTGGGGAACCCTTACAAGCAATCCCTATGCCTCGGGTTTGACATAGGTTCTTTTAAAATAAGAAAAATTACTTTGGAAAGAAAAAGATCTCTGGAATCTACATAAATGTCCAATTCTTGAGTTCTTCGCCTGGGGCCATTCATGGATGAAATCAGATGCCTTCTTGATGTTTCTCTTGTTAGATATCATGGTCACCTGTCTGCCATGCTTTACTCCTTTGTTGACAAAGATCTCATGGATTGGAGGAAATTGTGCTTTGCCTTTCAGAGTATCCTTTGATAATTCGTAACCCAAACCAAATAGATTATTCTTCTCAGGTATTTCTGGGAGCTTTACCCAACCCTTTGAGACACCACTTTCCACCGCTATTTGCAAATCACTCCATGAAGTCACAATAGGTTTCTTGATTTTTTCCACCGGTAGGGTCACCATTGAAGCAACCTCTAAGACTTGAAATGGTGTGGCTATACAGTCTTCATCATCACTGATATACTTGTAGGATTCTATGTGACTTACAAATATTTCCTCTTCACCATCGATTATGAACAATCTTCCTTCAACGAAGAATTACAATTTTTGATGTAAAGTCGAAGTGACTGCCCCTGCTGCAGAATTCAGGGTCGTCCAAGTAAGCATGTATATGCTGGTTTAATATCCATGACTTCAAAAGTTATATAGAACATATGTGGGCCAATCTTAATAGGAAGTTCCACTTCTCTAAATAACGAACTTTGAGAACCATCAAAAGCTTTAACTATTGTAGAACCAGGTCTTATTACAACACCATCTAGCGTTAACTTCCCCAAACTAGATTTTAGTAATACATTGAGGGTGGAACCAGTATCGGTGAGTACCCTGGACATGTTTGTGGTACCTATCTCAATAGAGATGTGCAATGCTTTGTTGTCAGCTCGGCCTTGTGGAGGTAACACACTATCATTAAAACCCATATATGATTCAGACATCAGATTTGCTACAACATTATCAAATTGGTTTACAATAATTTCTTCTGCAACATGAGAAGAACTTAGAACCTTCATTAGTGAGTCTCAATGTGCTTCTAAATTAATGAGCAACGAGAATATATAAATTTTGGCTAGAGTTTGGTGAATCTCATCCACCACCCTATAATCACTTCTTTTGAATATTTTCAAGAATTCTTCTACGTCTTGCTCAGTAAAGTTCTTGCTCAGAGGCTCTTGTTCTTGACATGCTTCCACAATTGCTTTGCCTTTGTCTTTTATTAACGTATCATCTTTATTTTTCACAACAACATCATTCTTCTTTTGCGGTTCAGAGCCAAAGATTCAACCACTACGGGTCATGCCCCTTGTTTCTGCTATATTTGAAATTACAGGTCCTTGACTTGATGATGGCTCACATTCTTGTTTTAAGCCACTGACGTATACAATCGAATTATAACACCATGGTACTCCTTTGTCGCTTTTATAAGGGGTAGGAGATGGCCCCCTTATTACCATCGTAGTCTTTGGAACTACTAGTATCCTTAGAGTTTGTCGTGGTGTTATCACTGGTGTTTCTGTCGATTCTCCCCATGGAGTCACAAAAGTCTTCTTATTTAGGATTGGCCCTTGGAAATGAATTACCAATGACTTTTTTTGTACTTCCCTCGATCACAGCTGCATATTCTTCTTTAGGGTATGATCCAAATTGGACTATCCTCTGGTCCATCCATTTTTGTAATCTTTTCTCAAAAGCTTCATTATGTTCCAAAAGGAACCCACACTCCAACAAATATTCCTTCAAAAAATTTATTAGGGCCTTTACTCGTCTGGCTGCCCCAAAGTCAGTGACTACTTCAATTTCATTTATTGTTGGTCCACCATGCAGAGGCATGGGATATGACTTGATATTCAGCTTATCATTGGCGATATCCTGAGAATCCAACAAATAGTGAACTTTATGTTTGAAGGCCCAACGTTTTTCTATATTATTCCAGGGAGAATTGGCATGATACTCGCATCTGTAGTTGGCATTGTACCTTTGTGGGGTGCCCCAATTGGAGGATCTAGAGGTCTTAGCTCTACCAAAGAAGCCTTGACCAAGTGTTGTAATATTTGACTGGGCAACATAGGGACCGGGTCAAAATTTCTTGGTGGCCTTGCAAATTTGTTTTGTTGCTATTCTCGTGGAATTATTAATGTTTTTATGCCCTTGATTGTGAGGCTACATCATTAATTTATCCCTCCTTATTTTTCGAGAAGTTAGGAACATGTCTTTTTGCATTGTAAGGGACACTATATGATCCCCCTTGTATCTTTCTGCTTTTTATTCCAATTTCAATCCTTTCTCCAATAGTTACCAAATCCAAAAACCCGAAGGAGACGCTTCCTACCATATTTTCATAATACAATGCTTGCAAGGTTCCCATGAAAATATCGACTAATTCTTTCTCCAGTAGTGGTGGTTGTAAATAGGCTGACATTTCTCTCCACCTTTGGGCATATTCCTTGAAAGACTCCTCATTTTTCTAGGAAAAGTTATGGAGTTGCATGCGGGTGGGCTCAATGTCCAATTTATATTTGTATTATTTCAGGAAGGCATTAGCAAGATCTGCCCATGTTTGGACATGAACCCGTTCCAACTACATGTACCAATCCAGGGATGCCCCACTCAATTTGTCTTGGAAACAATGGATCATCAGCTTATGGTCTTGAGCATAGGCATGCATCTTCCTACAATACATGCGCAGATGGTTCCTTGGATGATTGAGCCCCTTTTATTTTCCAAAGTCATGTACTTTGAATTTCAGAGGGATCACCACATCAGGAACTAGACCCATTTCGAGAGCATCTACATCAAAAGCATTGTGACCCTCCACAACTTTTAACCTTTCTTCTAGAGCTTTATACTGGTTGAGCACCAATGGGTTCTTAGTAGAATGAGTATGGGTTGTTCTTTGAGGTGATTAATTGTCATCCTCTAAGTCGTAGTATACATATTCCAAGTCTAAGTAGTTGTCTGCGTTATTGATCAGAATCTGCAAGGTATGAGATGCCCCCTACCTTTGTGGCGGTGAGACTAACCCTTCACTATCAGCTTGTCTTATATCCTATTGAGCCATAGTTGACTTTTGAGGTCTTGCTTCTGGTTCTCTTCTTGGTTGGTGACCGCACGATGCACCAATGGTTTGGGCTACTTCTTTGAAGGCTGCCCTAGGGATTTGCTCTTATCTTTCAATGATGTTCTTCAAGGCTAGAAGAACTTGACTCATATCTTCTCTCATTGATTTAACGTTGCCCTTGACTTGCTCAAGATATTATTTGAATGCAACTTGATTCTCTTTAATTTGTTCCATCACTTTTTGCTGATGGGCTCTTGTCTGATATGGCAGTCGAAGAGGCATTGCTTTTCTCCTACCAATGGTTTAACTGGAAAATATTTTGAAGAATTATGAGTTTTTCGTTATGAGTTTATGATATGCGAATGTTTGTGAATGCATGAATACGTATGAACATGCTAAGGGTTTTGTTTCGAATGTCTTATTGACTTTGATGTATATTTTTTTTATATACACTTTTTTAGGTTTTGCTTTTTTATTGGTGAGTATCTAAAATAAATAAATACGCAAACGAGATGCAAAAACAAAATGACTTTATTAAAATAGTAATCATCTTTTAAAAAAGGAATACAATTCAAATGTTGACAAATATTCAAACTTTAAAACATTAAACTTGCTGAACGAAATAAACATAGGGAAAAAGTCTTCTAAGTGCGTCTATGGATGTTTGCTCTGAAACCATCGACCATTGTTCTGCAAAGCTTGAGGAAGTCTTCAACTTCCTTTGGGAGAGGAACCGTCACATTTTTTGCGTCTCTCAAACTCCTAGGGATGTCTTCGATGAGATTGTTGGCTAAGAAGGCGAGTCTTGCATGCTTGTCTTTGTAGAGTCGGTATTCTCGGTAGAGATCAAGAATCATCTTGTGATTATCATTCCCTGCTTTGGTGATCTTTACATGTTGCCCTTCCCAGTATAACTTTTCAGCCCTCATCTTCTTATAGAGTTTTTGTTGTATTAGGAAATCCTTTCGGATGCCTTCTAACTCAAGGCATACTTTCTCATATTCTTCAGTCTTCTGGGCGAGAAATCTTTCTGCCTTCATTCTCTTGAGGCTTCTCCTATCTCCGATTCTTGGCTATCGTGGAGTCTTGTGGTAATATACTTTATTTTCTCTTCTTGATCTAAAGAAGCTTGCGCCAAATTTTGGATTTTAGCCCTTAGATCTTCTTCAATCACCTTCTTGTCTTGCATTGCCTTTTCATACCACCTATTTAATCTCCTAATTTCACTAGCAGCATCCTCCAACCTTTGGTTGTGGGAATCTAAGTTGAAAGTGGCACTTAAAAACCCTTCAGTCGAACGCTTCCACTTAAGACACTCCTTCTCAAATGCCTCACGATCTCTCTAAATCTGTTGGTCGTTTAATTCAAGTATGTGTTGCATTTGTCTTTTCTCTTTAGTTAAGTTATGGAGGTTGAGCTCCAATTCTTCTTTCTCCCTCTGAGCTTGTTTCAAGGCATTCTTCAAATCGTCTAATTCTTCTAAGGGCATATGCGGAGAATCTGGGACCTCTGGCTTGTACTCAGGATCTACATCAAATGGTAATTTAACAGCTCGTACCCTATCCAAAACCCATCGAGTGTAAGGTTCTTTTGCCATAGCATTCTTCCTTTCAGCCTTCCTTTTATTAACCCTATTCCAAGCTCAAATGATCTAATTGAGCAACTCTTGGTCGTTTTTTCCGATGTCATGAATGATCAGTTGTTGGAGTTGTTCATCTGAGGATTTATCTTCTAAAGGATACCCTAGTTATCATAAAGCCAATGTAGGGTTATAATTGATGCAACCCCGTGATCGGATCAATGCAACATTAGGAAAGTCTTTGCAGCTATAGATGATATCTCCAATGTCCAACTTCCTTGCATACCATAATATAGAATTAGCAATAAGGGACCTTAATTTTTAAGGCCACTCATATCTTGTCAGATTTAGAATCATGTAGTCTTCCTTGTAGAGGTGAATCATGGAATCATATCTTGTTAGTACCCTTTTTTTCGTACCGCGTATGAAGTTTATAATAAATATCAGCAAGAAAAGTGGGAGTTGGATCCGTATTGAAAACTTTTGCGCCTTAAAATACGCTAATAGCCGTAGGGTCAATATAGTCCAAAGTCCGTGGAAATAAGATTACACAAACACAAGCAGTCCTAAACAATCAATACAAGACTCACATTCTTTGTTATTGGAAAAATCAAAAGCGTTAGTGTAATACAGTGGGAGAACTGACTTGTTTTTAATTTTATTGCAAATGTTGCGGATAACAAGATTCGCCATCGACTTTTCTTTTATCCAAGAAGGAAAGGGTGAAAAGAACAGGAAAGGCCTTAAAGATTTTGAGTTCGGAGGTACTTTTGCTAAAGCATCCCCACGTCCGAGGGACATGACCATTATTCCGAAAGGCAATAAGAGAGGTTACCCTAAAGGTGTGAGTGTCAAAGTGTGTTTGATTCAATTATTTATCTTTGAAATTAGGTTTTCTAGCGTTTGGTTTTAACTTGCCATATAAACCCTAATTATTAACAGTAATACATTAAATATAGTAGCAGAAAATAAAGGCGAAAATATAAACCTAGACTATTACAGAGCTTTGGGGAAGTTTCATAATAGAGAAGTGCGGGAAAATAATCCTACAACTATTACATACTAGGAGCAATTACATGATAATAAAAAAATGTGGGAAAAATAAAGCTACGCCATTACAATTGAACGGGCCTTATACACTTTATCTGGGAAAATAAAAATAAGATGAAAACAGAAAAGAAAATGTTTTAGCGATTTTTTATGAAAAAAAATTATTAATGATAATTAATTAAATAAAACCTAAAAATATAATTAATTTTAAAATTGAAAAAAAGTTAATTAATTAAATTATTAAAAATAAAATAAAAATTAATTGTCATAAAAATAACTTTAAACCTAGTTTAATTAGTATTAGAAAAAATATTAGGTTAAAAAGTAATTAGAGTTAGTTAAAAGGTTATTAGGATTTAATTAAACGAATTAGGGTTTATTAGCTAAAAGGAAGAAAATGTGGTTAGGAAAAACAAGAAAAACAAAGAATGTTAGAGATGGGTGTTGAAGCTACGCCCCCCTAGTCACTAGCATGCCTGCTTGCAAATTGAGCTGTGTTGCGTTTGTGTTAGTAAAATGGGCATAACGCAAAATGTATTGAACCAGCAAAAACTGAGTAAATATGAAAAAATATCAAAAGGCATGGATCGAACCCGCACCCTCTTATACAAATGCTTTATCATGTGCGCGCTTGCCACTGGGCTATGTTGTTCATCTGGTACATAAATGGAAATCTTAAATATATAATAAACTAAATTGACTGGGCCAGAGAAGCGTCGGAGCCCTAGCTCCGGTCGTCTTCTCTGGCGACCCCTTTTCTTGTACCTACAAAACAAAGAGTGTTAATGATTCAAAGGTACCCTACCCTCCTAATTTGGACCTTGCAAATTCATTGGTACCCTTGTTTTGGCTAATTCTCTCTGTACAAAGAGATATGACGGAAACAACCTAAAACGGTTCAAACATGGCAACCTTCCCTCCAGGCATTATGGGGGCCATGCGATGGTTCTAACCTGCCTATTGACATCTCAAAAGAACATTAGTGATGTTACTTTGCATCAAATCATAATGAAAACAAAAATATGAAATTGCAAAAAAAACAAGGAAACCAGAGATGTATGTTTATGAGTTTCAGGCCCTTTGGGTCCTCAAAATTGATCCATTCTTACCCTACATTGCTTCGGGGATCGATTTGAATGATTTGCTTGCTTGGAGAGAAGTTGTAATTAGGGTTTGAAGTTTTCCCTAGTTTTGATATTTTTTGAAGTTTTTGGAATATGATCTTTGCAAGGTTTTTTCGTGGTGCTCTTTATTGTCTGAATGAAGAATATATAGAGCCTGAATTAGATCAAAAAGACTGGGCTTGGACCTTTGTATGAAGACTTGGATTTTATTTCATTTAATTTCGAGTTTAAATAAATAAAGACAAAAATAAATGGAATACAAATTGATGGGTTGTATGAATGCAATTAGAGGTTCAATATGAGTTACAAAACGCGTTTGGACATTGAAACATAAGCCCACTAGCTCAAAAAATCAAGATTGATCAATTTAGGTTTCTTGTATTTTCTTAAAATTTCCCAATTTGTATTAATCATAACTCTCTCAGTTTTTATCATATGGAGGTGATCTTTGAGTTTTTGGAAAGATCAAGATGTCATCTACAATATCTATGTTGATCATTATTTCATTTGAAGATTTTATCTTGATGTAAGTTTCCTTGACAAAAAGGGTCTTTTTGTTAACTTTTGAAATGACCTATAATGTTTTGGCCCATATCTCTCAAATGAAGCATTTTTTGGACTTGAGCTTAGAGAGAAAAAGTTGTATAGGATTAAATTTCCAACAAGACGAGCTTTGGTTGAAAAAAATGTAATGGAGCATGTGGAAGTTATGCTTGGTCAAAGTTCAGTTGACTTCTTCATAAGAAAACCTTAATTTAGCAACTTTTGACTTTTGATGAATCTTGAGTTTTCTTGATGAATCATGGTGAAGCTTTTATCAAATGATGAATATGACTTCAAAATCTTGTTGTTGACCAAAAATCTTGAAGTTTGACTGTATGTTGACCATATTTGACTTTTTAGTCCAATATAGTTGATTTTCAATCATTTGAACAATTGATTGAGCAAACTTGTGATGCAAGGCTTGAAATTTGGCATGAGCATTCCTTGAGACATATGAGGAACTATGAAATTTACTTGAGGAATTATAAGCTCAATTTTACTTGAGAAAAGTGAAACCCTATTTATAGGTCAATCCTTAGGAGGATAATTTGTCTGATCAAACCTTGAGTAGCCTTGAACAATTGAAAACCCTAGGAGGATAAGAGATATCTTGAAGAAAATGAGAGGAAACATTTTGGGGTACAACAACTTCCCCTGTTAAATCTTATTAAACCTGAAGATTTAGATTGGCACGTTCGTCACTCTTGATCTGAAGGTGGGAGAGGATTGGACACTTAAGTGCCCAAAATTTTACACCCGCCGGTACATGAAGTAACGTTGTCGGTTGATAGTATTACTTGAATGGGCTTAAAGATGCCATTCAGGGAGATGATAGAATGTCGTCAAGGATGGGATTTATAGATGTCATCTGAAGTAATTGTTGATAGGAGTATCAGAACGAGTCTACGCCTGACTGTGAAGAATGTTTTTCAGAAGGAAAGTGATCGCCATAATTCAGTTCTATGGGGAGTGCTTTTCAGAATAAACTTCTCATGGGGAATGCTCTTCAGAATTCAGTCTCTGAAGGAAGCCATTTGGTCATGCAGATAGTCACCCCGTCTTGTTTCAAGAATTGATCTACAATCTGTTTTTCATTGGTAAACTCGACCTATTTCGGGATTTATGTTTCCTGGTCATATAGATAGTTTCCCTGTCCTGTTTCGGGAATTAATCTATGACCCGCTTTTGTGTTGGTAAACCCTTCCTATTTATGGAATTCATACCGCTTGGTAGTATAGATAGCTGCCCCATCATGTTTCGGGAATTAATCTTTGACCCTCTTTTTTGTTGGTAAAACTATCCTGTTTTGAGAATTCATACCGCCTGGTCATATAGATAGTTGCCCCATCTTGTTTCGGGAATTAATCTCGGACTTTCTCGGTAAACCTGTCCTGTTTCGAGAATTTATACCGCTTGGTTATATAGATATTTTCCTCGTCCTGTTTCGGGAATTAATCTCAAACATGTTTTCTTGTTGGTAAACTTGTCCTGTTTCGGGAACTCATACCTGTTGTACCCCAACTTTTGGGCCTAATATCCCTTCATCATATCATGTTGATTCCATTACAACAAGATCACATTAGGGTTCTTGGTTCCCCTCCCTATATTTAGCTTTGCTCTTTGAGGAATCACCAAGCACCTTGACTTGTGTTCTTTTGTGATCATGAATATTTTTGTCTTGATTTATTCTTTTAATTAATAAAATGCAATGTTGGTTTGTCTTGCTTGTGACTGATGTAGGTAAAGGCAATAAGATTCAACAAGTTGCTCCATGGGTTCATGAGTTTATTTCCATGCTCTAGTTAATAAAGCTTGAGAAGTTTAAACCTCACCATTGGATTTATGTTGGAGGAAATGGCATGGCAAGGTTATTTTGGTTCACCATATTTCAATAATTTCAAATTTGGTTCAAAAGCACAAGGGATTGATTGGAGAAGTTGTCATACTTGGACAAGGCTTTGTTCCCATTGGTTACAAATGCATATTTACCTCTATTCTCAAGATATGGAAGTGGTTTTGGTTTCTATGAGTTCTCATTATTATCCTCAACAACTTATATTTATAAAGCATTTGTGTTGGTACAAGAAGTTTGTTCAAAATTGTCAAAGTTCCTCAAGGCATTTTCCTTGATCTAGGAGCTAAGGTTTTGAACTTTAAAGAAGCATATCTTGCTCATATTTTAGTATTTTGGAGTGATTACAAAGAAATCCTCATCTTCAAAGGTTTAATAACAAATCACTTCAAAAGTTCCAAGGAGTTTTCATGTGGAAGAAACTTGATGAAGAAGAAAGATTACAAGTCCTCTAGATGAATCCCCAATTTTCCATGTGTGACTTCAAATGATCAAAACATGGGTCAATTTTTATCACCTTGAGCCCATTATTTTTCCACAACGATCTTGAGTATGTGAAGTTTATGCCTTTTTTTATGTGCAAGGTGAGAAAATGGATGGAAGTTGCCTTAAGGATACAAAAGATTATAGGTCATTTCATGATTTTTTTCCCACTTCAAGAATTCATAACTCTCTTAATTTTTGGATATTTTGAATGGTTCAAGTCCCAAAATTTCATTCAAGAGGTCTATTTAATTCCATCTTTTTTGGTCAAGAGCAAAATCCAAGTGGAAGGCCATGTTTGGATGTAAGACATTATATGTCACTTTTGAAGAAAAATTTAAAATATTTCTAAGTATGGAAAGTCAACCCTTTTTCTCCAACTTTGACTCAACACAACTTTAAGCTCAAACATCCATTTGATTCCATTCTTTTTCCATTGCAAATCTTGTAACCTCATCTTTCTAAAGCATCAAGAATCATTCCCTAAGACCCCTTGAGCTGAGAATGCCATTGGATTGAACTTGGTAACATAGAACTGAAGTTTCCCCATAAGTCAGAATTTGAAGTCTTTGTTTTGGCTTCTAATCACAAGATATCCACGCGTTTATGCCTCTAAACATGTTTAATGAAGTTCCAAAATTGTTTAGCACAACAAAACGCGCGTTTTGGATGAGTTTTGATCAAATTAGAAGTCACACTTTTCTTGTTTGCAACTTCACACATTTTCCTCCAAACTTCATCATTTCACACGCTTGGACATTCCATTTGATTTCCTATAAATAGAGGTCATCCCCCATTCATTTCCTCGAGCTTGGATAGCCAGAATCACCCTGCCAAACTTGTTCTATAACTCAAAATTCAGCAACTTCGAAATCTATTCTCAAGCCTTTTTCAATCCAATTTTTCCATAAATTCACCTTCCTTAATCTTCCCTGAAGCTAACCATATAATTACATTCAAGAATCGTTCCCTATATTGCACCATAGAAGTCCAGTTTTAGAGCTCTGCAACTCAACTCCAATAGCTAGATTCCTTCATCAATTCTTCAAAACTTTGATATCATTGTGATGCTCTCATTTCCCTGGTTCTAGTTGTAACACTTTCTTTTTACTGGAAACACGTTTTGACCATGAAATTTCAAATCCATTTTCAAAACTTTCCTTCCAAATTACTTGAGCTAGGGTGTGGTTGTCTTCGTCTTGAAGAGACGAAACGAATGGCATAGGTCTTGTGCTCTAATTTTACATATTAAGCAACCTGGTTTTGGGACTGGCTGGAGGTTGAAGATGACCAACGTGTCATCCTTCAACCAATGAAACGACGCCATTTGGATTTTTTTGAATTTCTGATTTACATTTGATTCAGTATTTTATTCACTAATGACCATGATATGCACAGCGCGCCAGATCCCTTGGATTTGATTACTAACGCGTTTTGACTCTCATCCAATGGTCCACATATTTTTGACTTTTAATTTCTTTTCTGATTTTTATATTTAATTGTTTTAAACTTCAAAAAATCATAGAAAATTCATTTTAAGTCCAAAAAATCTGAAAAAATTATGAAAGATATTTTTGATTATTCTGTTTTTGATTTTTATTTTTTCACAATTTTATTTTTTGTTTTGGTATTTTTTATAAATTTTCACTTTATTTGATTTGTTTTAAATGTTTAAAAATACTTTTATGCATTTTTAAATTCTGAAAAAAATATGGAATGATCCAATGATATTGTGACAAATATTAGTGACCTCACTTATTTTTTATTTGACTTTTGTATTTTTTAAAAATCAATTTTGGTTTATTTTACTCATTTCTTTTAATTTTTAAAAATAGTTTCTAACTTTAAAAAATTACCAAAAAATTTATAAAAATATTTGAGTCCATTTCTGATTTTTCTATGGTCTTAATTTTATTTGTTGATTAGTTTGAACAGAGTTTATATTTTTATCCCTTATTTCTATTTTAAATAATTCTAAAACCTTTTTTAATTTATATATTAAAATGCAATATTATTTTGTGATTATTTTCTGGCTAATCTTGGGTTGAATTTTTGATCATAAACTTTATTAACATCATTGGATCCATGATATTGAGTTTAACTCCACAAAAATGAATGAATGATTTTAATAATAGTTTGATTAAATTTTAATTTAAATGTGGTTTTTATATTCTTCCCCGCCCCTCTTCATCCCATCCCTTTCTTATTGCACTAAGTGTTATTGGAGCATGATCTCTATATCATGTCTCAAAACAAATGGTGCATAGTTTGCCTTTGACCGACCTCAAAATAGGTGCGACTTCTATATAATCCACTTACGATTGCATAACATAGCGTTCAATTTTGTCCCGATTCGAATAAATGATTATTCGTGGCCCAAACTTATGTTTGCAAGCCCAAGTATGTTAATTTGATCTCTTTGATCCAATAACCTTGAGATTCATTGTGCAGAGGCTTTGGTTTTACAAATCCTCTAATGGGTCTACAACACCTTTGGTCAAAGCGGATCATTTAAACATCGTTGATCATTAAATGGTACTTATGAGGATTCCAAATGGATGATATACTTAACAAAAAGAAAGTGTAACTTATTGTGTGGAGGATTTGGTTCTACCAATCCTCTAATGAGTTCCAAATGCAAGTTTCAAGATGATCATCCAACTAACCACTAATCACTAATAATTGACTTTATCCTGTATTTTTATTATATGCCCCTTTTATTTTTATGCACTATTTACTTTTACCATTTACATTTCATGCCATTTTCATCTTTTCTCATTTGAGCATTTACTTTCTTGTCATTTTTATTTTGCTCACTTGAGCTTTTCTTTTCTTTTCTTAAGATACTTAATAATCAATATGAACCATAAAATCATTAATGATACTCAGACTGTTTGGTTACTATCCTTGGCATTATGGAACATTGGACTTCTTGGACTTAGGATTAAAAACTTTGGCCTATGATTGGAGACCTTGTGACCTTATCTGATTATTTTGTCTAGAGCTCTTGAGGTTTACCTCAAGACATTGGTTTGTTTATTTGTTTTGTGTGCAGGTTATTGTGATTACACTCTTTGTTTTTAATCTGGAATTCACCAGTATACATCCGTTACTCTGTCTAATTTTTGTGAAGACTTGGTACACTTGAAGCTTGGTTCTTTCAAGAGGTCTAGTATCTTTATTTTCTTGGTTTCAATCCAAAGAATGAGAATTCTATCTTGGCTCATAATGTCAAGTATTGGCTTCTTGTTGGTTAGATGGTTCCTATCCCTAGTTTTTATCTTATGCTTTAGGATAGTCTCTTCTTCTCCTCCGATCTTCTTTAATTTCAAAAATCTTCTTCCTCCTTTTGAAAACTCCTCTTGTTTTGAAACTTGAACCAATTTCATAATAAACTTGGACTTAGGTCCATGCATTTTCAAAAAACATTTTCATGAATAAACTTCAATCAACTTAATAATATTTTGACATCATTTTTTTATGAGAAGACTAAAAGTCAATCAATCTCATTTCAAATCATTTTTTCCACTTTGGCTTTCTTATTTTAAAACCTTTCTCAAAAGATTAGACTCTTGTCAATTCTTGTAGTGATGCAAACAACTATACTTCTACAATATGTAGTAAAGAGAGATATTTTCCACTTGGGTGTTGAGTGAGGCATTATTGATTTTAAAATCCAAGCCATATCCTTCACTTTGAGATGATGCAAATTCTCCTTTCTCATGATTGGGGGTAGTAAGTATGTTTTCCACACGGACAATGACGATGATGTCTTATCTCATAAAATTTGAAGACGTGAAAAACACAAGAAGGGGGGTTGAATTGTAAAACTTAAAACAAATGCTTAGACTACACAATATTTTTATCCTGGTTCGTTTGATCTCAAACTACTCCACTCCACCCGTCAAGGTGATTTCGCCTCTCTCCAATGAGGTCTTAATCCACTATATTCAAGAGATTACAACAACTACTTTAACAACTGTTAAAGCCTTCTTGAGTATAACCATAAACCAGTTTATCTCAAGGAAATCTTTTACAAATAATTTGAACAATGATGTGTTAACATTTTCTAATAAAACAATATATCACAACTGTGATAATTACACAATTTAAGCTTGGAATAAACTGAATTTGCTAAAGCGTTTGAGTAAGCGTGGTTTTGAAGGCTTGGCAAATAATATGAGTGCATGCGTGCGTCTTTTCTCAAGCAGACTTATTTATATAGCCAAGGCAAAGATACGGTGTCCATAAAGCACTTTTACTGATAATAACGCACTTTCCTTTTGAAGAAGATCTTGTCTGAATTAAGCCGTTAGCAATTAATTCTGTCTTGAATACTTAATAATGCTTCAGAGTCTTCTTTGCTTATGGTAACGCTTTAGAGTGTTCTTTTCTTTAACTTATGATAACGCTTCAGAGTGCTGATGACTTGGTAAAGATCTTTGATCAGAGTCAGAGTGTATATGTTTATGCGCAGATTCTGGTCATCAAGCTTCAACGTATGATCTGGTAGCTTCAGCATGTAGCACATGTTACTGATCTTCTGATGCTTCTGATGCTGATGCTGATTCCATCAGAACTTCTGTATATACAAAACATAATTTTAAGAAGCATATTTGTCTTATATATAAATCTTACAATTTATTTATTCTTTGTATTTTGTTATCATCAAAACTCTAATTAAGGGTTGTAGAATCAAACTATGTTCTAACAATCTCCCCCTTTTTGATGATGACAAAAACCAAATTTTTTCAATTAAAAATAAAGAATAAAAAGTATAGAATTAAGAAGAGAAGCTCCCCCTGAGTTGTTTACTTCCCTTTAATTCCATGAGTCTTTGAGCATCAGAACTTTACTGTATCTTTCATCAGAGTTTTGTACCTGTAAGCTTTTCATAAGAGAGAAATTTAAATGGATCAGAATGTCTAAGACTTATGTCTCAGTAATCCGTTATTGAAAAATATCATTCTTTCTCCCCCTTTTTATCAGTTATCAAAAAGAACAAATAATCAGAGTCAAAATGCGTTTATATTGAAACCAGAAGCAATGATAAGTTCAGAACAATGTAAGAATATTACAGATATACATGTTATAAAAACGAGGAAATTCTAAGAGGGAGGAGGAAGACGTGTGAACAAAGCTTCCAACATGCTCTTGATCTGGGTGTTGGTTTCCTGTTGCTGGGTTAACATGCTCGTGATTGCATCAATTTTGTCGTCCTGTTTATCCATTCTTTCCTTCATCAAAATATCAGATCTTTTCAGGCCTTCTAGAGTCTGCCTATCAAAGGAGGAAGCTTGAGAATCTTCAGTAACAGGATGCTTCTCAGAGCTTTCTGCAATATCCTCTTTTGACCCAGTGCTTCAGCAAGAATCATCTGCTCTGGAGTATCAGTCAGATTGAGATCTTCTGACTCTGGTTGAACCTTGGATGTTGGACGATGTTCAGACCAGGGAGCATTGTCCAGAGGGAGAACTTCTTCCTTAAGCAGCTGGCTTAGAACTGGACCTTCAATTTCTTTCAGTAGATTACTGAAGTTCTGTTGAACTTGTCTGTAGCTTTGTTATTGCATTTTATGAGTTTCAGAAGATACCTATCTTCTGAACCTTGTCCAAAGGTAGTCTGATGCAGCAGGATCAACCAGCTCAAGACTAGCTTGCTTCAGAGAAGTGATCCACTTATGTACTTCTGTTTCAAATATCAATAAGCTGGTACCAACATCTGGAGAGGGTTCAGATGGTTTTGGTTTTGGGATAGCTGTTTTGTGGGTTATGGCAGCAAGACGTTCAAAGACCGTTAAATCAATGACAGTCTTGATGTTGTCTTATGGATTGTTCTTTGGTGAGGGAGTGGGAGAGTCAGGAATTATTATTGGACTGGTTGGGGAGTTTGGTGGAGTTGATTCTAGTGAAGAGGGAATTTGGGGAATATTCAGGATGGTTAGGGGAATACGAATGGCCATAGGTTCAGTGATTTCAGGAATGAGAATGGTATCAGAATCACCAGTTTGGTTTGGTTGATCGTTATAAGGTTCTGGTTCACAGGATTTAGAGGGTTGAGTCTCAGAAGTTTGAACTTCTGGTTGAAATAGTTCAGGTTGTGGAGAAGGTGGATGAATTTTTGGTTGAGGAGATGAAGGTAATGGTATTTCTGGTAGTGGAGAGAGGGGAATTTCTGGTTGTGGTGAGAGGGGAATTTCTGGTTGTGCTTCTGTGGTGGTTTCAGAGTTTGGATTTTCTGGTATGGGAGCAAAAGTATGTTGGTAAAAGGTTTCTATATCAGATAAAACTTTTGCAAGTTCTTGTTGGGTTGCATCAATATTTGGATTTGGAGGTTGGGAGCGAGATCTTCTAAGAGTTAAGGATTCAGAGGGGTTAAATTCAATGTCAAAGTCATCAAATGTTTGTGGTGTGGGGTTTTCTGATTGAGTGGGAATTGGGATAGATGTTGATATAGAAATTGAATTTAAAACAGTTAGAGAAGAAGGATTACCTCTCTTTTTAGGAGTCCGCTGGGATGATCCTTCAGCTACAGCTTTCCTTTTCTTGGTTTTCTTCAGCACAACTTCTGGAGCCTTCTGCTGCAGATCCTGAATGTTCAAATTTGGTGCTGTACCATCCGCCTTGCAGGCATCCAGATATCTGACTATTATATCAGGTTTAGAATCAATCTTTGAGAACAAAGGAAAGTTATCCAGAGGGACTCTTCTTCTGGAGATTGTTCCAAAAGGAGTGACATTGGGTTCCTTCTTGATGTTCTCAATCAACTTCATCTTCTTCAGATTCTTTGCATTCAGCGGTTTGCCAACAGTAGCTTCCAAAGAGCTGATTTCCTGAGTCTCTATTAGATGATCAATCAGCTTATTCTCTGTTAGAATATCTGATATAAGCCTTCCTAGGGGTATCCAGTACCTTTTTGTGCGCTCCTCTTCTCTGGTTTCTTTAACACTTGTCCTTAGATGGTTAAACAACAGATGAGCCAGATTCACCTTAATCTTCTGGGAGATGAAATAGATCAGAAATTGCTGATCAATATTGATGTAATCAGGAGAGCTGGTAGGCTTCCTGTGGTTTATGCATCCCAGAATGATCTTGGCCCATATTCTGTGATGGTCTTTTAAATCCCTTATCTTGCTGGAGGGAAGCCCCAGAGTGAAGATTTCTCTAGCAATTAGGGCAACATCAGCGCATCTTTCAGCCATGTCAATGCAACGTACACCCCCACCACTGTAGCTTATTAATCTTGCAATGAGGTCCTCAGTAATAACTATCTTCTTCCCCATTATGTATAAAGTAACTTGATGGTTGAAAGATGACGCATGAATCCAAAATTCCTTCACAAGAATTGGAAATGTTGGACCCACCAGTCTGTCAAAATATTTGTCCCAGCCTTGAGCCTTTACTTCTTCCAAGAGATTAAACCCGTTTTCTTGAAGACTGTTGAAGTCCACAATCAATTCAGAAAGAACTTCTAGATTTTTGATTGGTGTGAGAAGAGTTCTGTAGGGTTCTTCATATTGTTCGGAGGAATCTGTTTTCTGAGAACTGGAAGTAGGGTTGCTTGAGGAAGCCATGTTCACACGAAGGTTTTGAGAAGAGATGGAAAGGGTTTTGAGAAAGGATGCAAACTGAAATCAATAAGATTGTAGAGAAAATGAAAGTGAAAGTAAAAAGTGTAAGTGATGAGAGATGTGTTTAAATAGGTTTTTAATAAAGATTTTGAAAATATAAATGGCAAGAGAGAGAGAAATAAATTATAATGATTATGAGCATTTAATGATAGCTGATTTTGGGGGATTCAGAAAGATATTGAAACGGTTACCCATGACATGTGTCCCAATGCATCCAATCAGCGCTTTTGACCTTTCAGAAACGTGAACGCGTGTTCAGCCTCAGAAAGTAGCTGATGACTGGATGACACTTGTTTGCTTGAGTAAACTGCACATTTCTATCCTTGAAATGAAGCGCGCAAATAGAAAATCTGTACTTCTAAAGATCTGAAGAAAGATAGTTCAATAGTTCAAGAAGAAAAATAAACAAAGTTCTGAAAGTTAAGATATGGAATCAAAACAGTTTTATTCTGGGCAGAGCTTCATGCTGAGATGTTTCAGAATGAAGTTGAACCTATCTTCAGAAAGAGGTTTTGTAAAAATATCAGCCCACTGATGGCCTGTGTTAATAAATTTTAAATTTAGAATCCCTTTCTGAATATAGTCCCTAATAAAATGATGTTTTATTTCTATATGCTTAGCCCTAGAATGCAAAATAGGATTTTTACTGAGACAAATAGCAGAAGTATTGTCACAGAGGATAAGGATGTTACTCTCAAATATTTTGAAGTCCTCAAGTTGACTTTTCATCCAGAGCATTTGTGTGCTGCATCCAGCTGCTGCTATGTATTCAGCTTCTGCTGTTGATAGAGCTATTGTGGATTGTCTTTTGGTGGACCATGAGATCAGATTTTCTCCCAGAAACTGGCAGCTTCCAGAAGTACTTTTACGTTCTACTCTGTCTCCAGCGAAATCAGCATCACAGTATCCTATCAAGCTGTAATCACTTATTTTTCTATAAAACAAGCCTAGATTAGTAGTACCTTTCAGATACTTGAAAATTCGCTTAACTGCTGTTAAGTGAGATTCTCTAGGATCTGATTGGAATCTAGCACAAATGCAAACACTGAATAGAATGACAGGCCTTGAAGCCGTCAGATAGAGAAGAGAACCAATCATACCTCTGTAGACCTTCTGTTCTACCTTTTTACTTACCTCTTCTCTTTCCAGAATGCACGTGGGATGCATTGGAATCTTTGATGGCTTACATTCTGAGAGATCAAATTTCTTCAGAAGTTCTCTGACATATTTGCTATGATGAATGTAAGTTACTTCTGGAGTTTGATTAATCTGAATGCCCAGAAAGAATTTTAGTTCCCTCATTAGGCTCATCTCAAATTCTGCCTGCATACATTTAGCAAACTTTCTTCCCAGAGAGGGTTTAGTGGATCCGAATATGATGTGATCAACATAAATCTGACATACTAAAATGTCATTCTTAAATGTCTTACAAAACAAGGTTGTGTCCACTTTCCCTATGGTGAATTCCTTTTCAAGCAAGAAGTTACTTAGTGTTTCATACCAAGCTCTGGGAGCTTGTTTCAGACCATAGAGTGACTTATTTAGTTTGAAAACATATTCTGGATTTTTGGAACTTTCAAAACCAGGGGGTTGGTGCACATATACCTCTTCTTCTATATATCCATTTAAGAATGCACTCTTAACATCCATCTGATACAGAGTGATGCCTTTATTAACAGCAAATGAAATTAAGAGTCTGATAGATTCTAACCTGGCGACTGGAGAAAAGGTTTTTGTATAGTCTATCCCCTCTTGCTGACTATAACCTTGTGCTACCAGTCGTGCTTTGTTTCTGATGACTTCACCTTGTTCGTTCAGTTTGTTTCTGAACACCCATTTTGTACCAATGACGTTGAATCCTTTTGGTTTAGGAACTAGATCCCATACGTCATTTCTTGTGAATTGATTTAGCTCCTCTTGCATTGCTAGAATCCAGTCATTGTCCAGAAGTGCTTCATCAATTGTTGTTGGTTCAATTAGAGAAACCAGTCCCATGAGGGATTCTTCAGAGTTTCTGAAGCTAGATCTTGTTCTGATTGGATCTTCCTTTCTTCCTAAGATTGTTTCTTCTGGGTGATCCATGCTGCTTCTGGATGGTCTTTTCTGGAGTTGATCAACATAAGGTGCTGGATTGCTTGCAGTGACTCTTTCTGATGTTGAGGGAGTGTCTCTGTTGAGAGCTTCTGATGATTTGTCTTCAGTACCTGTGAGTTCAACTTCCATACCTGCAAGGAATTCATTCTGCTTTGACTTTTGAGAGTCAAGCTTATCTTCAAAACGAACACTGATTGACTCTTCCACAATCTGTGTTTCTGTATTATATACTCTGTACCCTCTTGAGCGTTCATAATATCCTAACATAATGCACTTTTGTGCTTTAGAGTCAAACTTGTTCAAATAATTTTTTGTATTCAGAATAAAACATGTACATCCAAATGGGTGAAAGTAGGAAATGTTGGGCTTTCTGTTCTTCCACAATTCATATGGAGTCTTTTCCAGAATAGGTCTTATGGAGATTCTATTCTGAATGTAACACGCTGTGTTTATTGCCTCTGCCCAGAAGATCTTAGCAACGTTAGTCTCGTTGGTCATGGTTCTGGCCATTTCTTGCAATGTTCTGTTCTTTCGTTCTACAACTCCATTTTTCTGGGGAGTTCTAGGACAAGATAAATCATGCAGAATGCCTTTATCATTAAAGAATAACTCAAAATCTTTGTTTTCAAATTCTCCACCATGATCACTTCTGACTTTGACGATTCTAAGATCCTTTTCATTCTGAACTTGGTTGCAGAAGGTAACAAACACAGAGTGTGACTCGTCCTTGTGCCTTAAGAACTGTACCCATGTCCATCTGCTATAGTCATCTACGATTACTAACCCATACTTGCCACTGACTGAAGCAGTTTTAACTGGTCCAAATAAGTCAATGTGACGAAGTTCTAATGGCTTGGAGGTGGAAACAACGTTTTTGGATTTGAAAGCTGGTTTTGCAAACTTGCCTTTCTAACATGCTTCACACAGAGCATCTGAATTGAACTTCAGGTTAGGAAGTCCTCTGACCAGATTGAGTTTGTTAATCTGAGGTATTCTTCTCATACTAACATGTCCCAATCTTCTGTGCCAGATCCATTGCTCGTTGTTAACAGACAGTAGACATTTTACATTCTGACTTTTTAGTTCAGAAAGTTTTATTTTATAAATGTTGTTTTTCCTCTTTCCATTAAATAGGATAGTCCCATCTTTCTGACTAACAGCTTTGCATGAATTTTGATTGAAGATTATATCATAACCGTTATCACTTAATTGACTTATGGATAACAGATTATGCATTAATCCATCAACTAGTAAAACATTACTTATAGAGGGAAGATTTCCATTACCTACTGTTCAAGAGCCAATGATCTTTCCTCTCTGATTTCCTCCAAAGCCTACATGGACTCCAGGCTTAAGTTCCAGGCTTTGGAACATATGCCTTCTTCCCTTCATGTGTCGTGAGCAGCCAAAGTCCAGGTACCATTATTGGTGTTTTTGCTTTGCTGCTAAAGATTTCTGCCACATGTATTATTTTATCCTTAGGTACCCACATTTTCTTGGGTCCTGATTTGTTAGTTTTACCAAAACTCTGGTTGAATTTTGGTTTGACAGAGTAATCACTACTTGTATATTTTATGTCATGTGTGTGCCCATATATAAAGTGTGAATCAAGTGGAGTACGTTTTATGACTAAATCCATGGCATTTTTTGGTGTAGGTACCTTACCTTGATATCCTATCCCTTTTCTGCCATTTCTGCTAACTCCATAGATCATTGAAGCCATTTTGCTCCTGTCTATGTTTTTAGCTAGAAACTTCTGAAAGCTGTGATCATACTCCTTGATGATCTCATCAGCATTGCTGGGAGTTTCAGGGATTGTTTCCTTCTGAGAGTTTTGCAATTGGTTTTCTAATTTTGAAGTTTTATCTTTTAACTCAGAATTCTCCAATTTGAGACTCTCAGTCTTATCAGAGTCAGAAGCAAGATTCCTTTTCAGGTTTCTGAATTTGACTCTGATCTGCTGATATCTTTCCAGAATTTCATTAAGGCTTTCATCTAGTTCAACCTTAGTAAAGTTTATAGTAAAATCAGGGAATACCTCTTCTGTATCTGATTCAGATTCTGACTCAGAAGCTTCAGTCTTCTGTTATGTTTACCATGAGAGCTATGGTTGCTCTTTCATCATCTGATTCTGAGTCAATTTCAGATGTGTCAGAATTATCCCATGTAGCCATGAGACTTTTCTTCTTTTCCTTGCCAAACTTCTTTTTGGGCTTCTCCTTCTGAAGCTTTGGGAATCACTTTTGTAGTGCCCTTTCTCGTTACATTCATAGTAGATGATGTCTTTATTGTTTGGCTTTCTGTTTCCTGAAGAACCTTCAAATCTTCTGTGTCCAGAGGAGGATTCTGACCTTCTGTATCTGGAGAAAGATTCATTCTGATTTTCTGATCTTTTGGGATTCCTGAACTTCCTTTGCCTCTGCTTCCACAATTGGTTCACCCTTCTGGAGAGGAGAGACAGTTCATCTTCTTCTGATGAGGACCCATCAGAGGTTTCTTCCACAGCCTGCAAAACTTTGGAGTCAGATTTTTTGTTAGATTTTAAAGCTAATGGCTTACCTTGCTTTTGAGGTTCATCTTCTTCTAGCTCTATCTCGTGACTTCTGAGGGAGCTGACAAGTTCCTCCAGAGAGATTTTGTTGAGATCCTTGGCTAGCTTAAGCGCTGTGACCATTGGCCCCCATTGTTTTGGCAAGCTTCTGATGATCTTCTTAACGTGATCAACAGTGGAATACCCTTTGTCAAGAATTTTTAGACCAGCAACAAGAATTTGAAATCTTGAAAACATAGTTTCTATTGATTCACTGTCTTCCATCTTGAATGCCTCATACTTCTGAATGAGTGCAAGGGCTTTGGTTTCTTTGACTTGAATGTTGCCTTCATACGTCATTCTCAGAGAGTCAAACATATTTTTTGTAGTGTCTCTGTTTGATATCTTCTCATACTCTGAATAAGAGATGGCGCTGAGAAGAATTGTTCTGGCCTTGTGATGATTTCTTAACTCACGCTTTTGCTGATCAGGCATCATTTTCCTGTCAATCTTCTGACCACTTCCATCCACTGGGTGCGTGTATCCATCAGTCACCATGTCCCACAGATCGACATCATGGGCCAGAAAGAAACTCTCAATTCTGTCTTTCAAGTAGTCAAAGTTCTCTCCATCAAAGACTGGAGGTTTGCCACTGAATCTGTCTCTTTCTTCATTGTTGTCATTGCTGATGTTTTGACTTGGTCCTGCCATTGTGTTTTTCTGACGCTGGATCTTGTACTGACACGGTTAAGTGTTATAAGCTCAGAACCAGGCGCTCTGATTCCAATTGGAGATGTGAAAAACACAAGAAGGGGAGTTGAATTGTAAAACTTAAAACAAATGCTTAGACTGCACATTATTTTTATCCTGGTTCGTTTGATCTCAAACTACTTCAGTCCACCCGTCAAGGTGATTTCGCCTGTCTCCAACGAGGTCTTAATCCACTATATTCAAGAGATTACAACAGCTACTTTAACAACTGTTAAAGCCTTCTTGAGTATAACCATAAACCGATTTATCTCAAGGAAATATTTTACAAATAATTTGAACAATGATGTGTTAACGTTTTCTAATAAAACAATATATCACAATTGTGATAATTACACAATTTAAGCTTGGAATAAACTGAATTTGCTAAAGCGTTTGAGTAAGCGTGGTTTTGAAGGATTGGCAAATTATATGAGTGCATGCGTGTGTCTTTTCTCAAGCAGACTTGTTTATATAGCCAAGGCAAAGATACGGTGTCCATAAAGCACTTTTACTGATAATAATGCACTTTCCTTTTGAAGAAGATCTTGTCTGAATAAAGCTGTTAGCAATTAATTCTGTCTTGAATTCTTAATAACGCTTCAGAGTCTTCTTTGCTTATGGTAACGCTTCAGAGTGTTCTTTGCTTTAACTTATGATAACGCTTCAGAGTGTTGATGACTTGGTAAAGATCTTTGATCAGAGTCAGAGTGTATATGTTTATACGCAGATTCTGGTCATCAAGCTTCAGCATATGATCTGGTAGCTTCAACGTGTAGCACATGTTACTGATCTTCTGATGCTTCTGATGCTGATGTTGATTCCATCAGAACTTCTGTATATACAAAACATAATTTTAACAAGCATATTTGTCTTATATATAAATCTTACAATTTATTTATTCTTTGTATTTTGTTATCATCAAAACTCTAATTAAGGGTTGTAGAATCAAACTATGTTCTAACAAAATTAACCAACACACTTACATTTTAAAATTTTTTAAAGAGGAACTACGTGTACCCCGATCCCCTATTGCATGAAAAGGTGGTACGTAGGCACTAAAGGTTCGCAACCGTGGCGGATGCAAAAACCATAAAAATATATTTCTTTTCTCACCTCCACCATCCATTTTTTACACAACATTTCATAGCCAAAATATACAGATTTTACAAAGAGGTTCCAGCGGAGTACCATAGATGTTTCGGGTGCTAATACCTTCCCTTTTCATAACTAACCCCCTTACGTTGAATCTTTCCCCCTCTTTTGGGTTATTCGCTCTTTTCCCATTCGGGTATATGTGCTCCAACCCTAAGTGGGTTGAGCCTATCTTTGTTTATATCAGTATATGTGCTATTATTGTTTATGTGTTATATGTTGTATATATGTTTATCTGGATTTTCCTGGTTTTCCGGGGTGCTTGGTGATTACTTATAAGTCCTATAGCCGGACTTGGACAAACTTTAAGATAGGACGGGCGATATAGTCATGTTAACTTTGAGGAAGTAATCCCAAAAAAGGAGGCATGAGATCACCCATCTTGGCCTTTTAAATGTAGTACAGAAGCTATGACGGAGTAATATGGAAATAGTTGTCACGCGATACTACACTCGGACGAGTTTTTCTTAAGAATATTACTAATTGCCAAGTTAATTGGGAAGTTGGTAATATCTGAAGGAAGGATGTTGACTCTGGGAACCTCTAGAACCTTGTTCGGCAGGTGATAACTTTTAGACCAATACCTTATGGGTAGTACCCTCGACCTCATACTCGTGATGTTAAACCTATGAACCTTATATGTGTGATCTTGTGTGTGATTGTTGCATCATGCATCCATGCACTCATAAGAATCTTTTGAAGAGATCTTATTTCAAGAGATTTAAAAGTTGACCATTTGGGAATATCTCAGGTACTTTTTAACCATGGATTCTGGAAAGAGAAAGACCAGGAAGTACAGTTTCTAGGATCCCAAGATAGATGAGTTGATCAGTCTAATTCCCGAGATTGAGTGTTCTGTAGATCTTCAGGAGAAGTATGGATCCATCATTCCTCTCATGAAGCTGAAGTTGAAGGAGGGTATTCTCTCGACCTTGGTCCAGTTCTATGATCCGATGTATCATTTCTTTTCTTTTCCCGACTATCAGTTGATTCCTACACTGGAGGAGTATTCTTATAAGTTAGATTTACCCGTTATCGATCGTGTTCCTTTTACTGGTTTGGAGGGTGAGCCAAAACCACATGAGATTGCTGCTTTGATCCATCTGAGGAAGTCTGAGGTTGAAGCCCATATGACTACTAAAGGAGGGATTAGAGGATTACCAGCTCAATTTTTTTTGGAGAAAGGTCACTACTTTGCCAGGATGAAGAGTACAATCGCTTTTGAGGCCATATTTGCTCTACTTGCTTACGGGTTGTTCTTATTTCCTAATGTAGATAGGTTTGTTGACATTAATGCTATCAGGACCTTCATGATTGGAAACCCAGTTCCTACCTTGTTGGGTGATTCTTATTACTCTATTCACCTTCGGAATTCTTATCACGGGGGGATGATTATCTATTGCACGCCTTTGTTGTACTGGTGGTTTATCTCTCGTATGCCTCAGTCTGATGCTTTTTGGGATGTCAAGAAGGAACCCCGTTGGGCTCCTAAGATCATGATACTTACTCACTCAGATATTGATTGGTATCATTGAGCTTACCAGGATATAAAGATTATTGACAGTTTTGGTAGTTTCCCCAATGTATATCTTCTTGGTACAAAGGGAGGAATTAACTATAACCCTGTTCTTGCACGACGACAACTCAGTTATCCGATGAGGGATAAACCAAATAGTATTCATTTGAGTTGTTTCTTTAAGAAGGAGGGAGAAGACCATAGGGAAGCTAGGGAGCAAATTTCAAAGGCCTGGCGTCACGTTCATAAGAAGAGTAGGAAGGATTTGGGACCTATGGGTGCTGTTTCTTTGGAGCCATATCTTCAGTGGGTCCAAACGAGAGCTATTCAGTTGAAGATGTCGTATTCCCGGGAAACACCTATGCCTGATTTTTTTGTGAAGACCACTCCTCCCTTATTGGATGATCTAGAAGAACTACAACTTGCTCTAGTCAGGATGCAACAGGAAAAGGTTGCTTGGAAGAACAAGTGCCAAACTTTAGAGATTTCTTATAGAGCAGATTTGAAGGAGAAAGACGACTTGATTGAGATTCTTGAGAGACGGCCTGTAGAGACCATGGAGAGGCAAGGGGATTTATTTTCTCATATGCCTCAGTCAGATGCCATTTGCTCACTCCCTGATTCGGGTGATTGGAAGGAGGTTGCCACCAGATATGCAGAAGAAAACCAGAGGTTGAAGGCTCATATTTCCAGGCTCACAGGGAAGCGTCGATGTATAGAGTGATCTCCATCAGCTTTACTTCTTAGGGTTTTAGATTTTATTTTCATCTTGTACTTGGGATCATTGAAACTTGTAATCCATTTTGGAGTTATTATAATGAAATTTTTAAGTATTTCAAATGCGTTATTACTTTGATATTTGCAATATGTCCATAAATTTTAAATCCCTTGAAATATTAAATAATGAAATAAAATCATGTGCATTGCATACCATGCATTATATTGCACATATTTATTGCATTTGTTATGCATATTGTGATCGGTGGATCTGGAACTGACTGTTTAACGCTGGTTCGCGAAATGTCGCGGAAGCAAGAGTCGCCACCGTCTTTTATTTTCTCCAATTGGAAAGGACAAAAGCACAGAAAAATTCCTTTAAAGAGATTGCTCTCGGTTCGGGAGGTAGGTTATAGAAAGGGAAGGTGTTAGCACCCTTTCTATCCATGGTTATCCATGGGCTCTTAGATACTTGCTCAATGTGTTTTCAAAATTGTTTGTTTGCTTTTCAATGTGGGTTAAAAAAGTTTCTTTGAAAAATTTCAGATCGACTCGTACGTCAGAGTGTTTGAAAAGTTTGTTTTGAAAGCTTTTGAAAATGTGTTGGTGTGAGAAGATTTTGATTTGTTTGAAATTAGAGCAAGTATCCTTGAGAACCTACCTACCCTAAGGAATTCGTCTGTGTAAATGTCCTTTAAAGTAGTGCCATCCCACCATTGAGAGGTAGGTAGCACCACCGTTGGAGGTGTTCGGGTCAATTCGATTTTAGGGACATGGTGATCACCAGAGCAATGGGAAGACACCTTAGAAGCTACCCTCATGCCAGGTTCCCGGATCATGAGGACTTACTAAGACGCCCTCTACTCGACGATCACCTTTCGAAAGGCAACAGTGAGGCGTACCCTAGGGGTGGTGTGTGCGAATTGTGTGTCGTTTTCAGATATTTTGTCTTGTCAGGTTATGGGTGATCTATGCGTTTGTTTTTATTTTTTTGTCATTCATTCTTGCATGCTTTTTAACAGTTATAAAGTTTGCGGGAAAATAAATCTAAGGCTATTACAAATGGCGCGGGTCCACATCGCCAAAATTTCCAGAACCCGATTTGACGGAAAAGTAAATAATGCGAAGTAAATAAAAGTGCGACAAGTAAAGTTACATGGCTTTGGGAGAGATACAAAATTATAATAAACGACATAAAGTAAATATGCGCAATTAAATTAAAACAATGGGCGTTGGACCCTTTTACAAAAATATTTAAAGTTAATGAATTAATTAAGGAGGAATTAAAATTAAAGATTTAAAAGGAATGTTTTTTTTAGTATTTTTGTATTTTTTAAATTAAATAAGAAAAAGGAGTTAATTGGAATTAAATTAAAAGGCAAACCCTAATTCTAATATTTCTTATTTATGATGAAAGAATTAAATTAAAATCTAAATTAAATCTAATTTTTTTTTATGTACAATTTTTAATTTATGAAAATAAAATAATAAATAAATAATATTGTGAAAAAGAAAAAATTAAAAAGATATAAAAATTATCAATTAACCTAATTCTACATTTTTTGGATTTTTATTAAAAAGGAATTAAAGTTGAAAACCTAATTAAGCTAAATAATTTACATATTAATTTGTAGGAAAATAACTATTATTAATTATATTTTTCTTGTCTTTTCTGAATTTTATATTTTTGAATGTTTTTATATTTTGCAGAAAAAATAAGTTAATTAAATTAAGATAATAAAATAAATGAAATAACAAAAATAAAGATAAGAAGAAAAATAGAAAAAATGCAAACCAGGGGGGGGGTAGCCCCAATTTGTGAGGTTAGGCCTTAGCATTTCAGGCCCATTAAGCTTGAGTCCATTGACCTTTTGAATCCTGTATGATGCTTTGACTCATGCTCAAGGTGTACACCAATCTTCAGCCTTGGATGGGAATCTCCTGGACACGTGGGCATCTGGATGATGGTGATACATGATATGCTTCAACGTTGTGCCTACATAGGATTATTAATTGAAAAAATATAAAGGGAAAGGATGAAGACCTGGGATCGAACCCAGGTCATTCCCCTTGCAAGCCTCCACGTGCACCACTGAACCAAACGCTTTTAGTTTAACATATAATAACACGTAAATATAATAAGTAAAACATAATGCTATTGGATGAAAAACGCGCGAGATTCAAAGTGGCCAATAGCTGATGGACACGAAACCATCTTCTTCCTCATCCTGTAAAACAAAACCCTATGGCAACAGTTTTCACGCGTGGGTTAAAGTAGCTTTTAGGAAAATAGCGACTAGCGCTATGGTGATCAGAAATTAGGCGCGAGGGTCAATCTTTCTTCGTCTTGAGGTACTGAATCCAACCATGGCATTCATGAGTCTTAATTTTTCCTCTACGCAAAAGCCCTAATTCCAGAAACCTGCAACCCTAGAATTCTCGCATGGCATATTCATATATATGGCACAAAAATGCAATTAAATGTATCAGTTAGTTTTGAAATCATGTCAGGAATAAGAATTAATCAATGAAATGTCATGAAAACGCGTAAAATATAGAATACGAATTTGGAATTTCCATGGAATGTCTTAAGTTCTGTACCCCAATTCCTTGAGCTTTTGTGGTTGATATTGATTGGAACACCTTCAGGGATGCTTAAGGATGCTGATAGAACAAAAATTGAAGCTTGAATCGACCTTAAAACTAGTTTTCAGTATTTGAGTTTTTAGGAGAATTTTCAAGTTTTTGTATGGCTTCTGAGTGCAGCTTTTTTCGTCCAGGCATTAGGGTCATGATCTAGGTTATGTAAGGAAGCAATTAGGTTAAGAAAATTGGATCAAATCCAAGGCAATAATTGTTTTGAGTATTTGATTTGTTAAGGATCTTTTCCAATCTTTTTCTCATGTATTTTGTATCAAATATGATCAATTAGCACCAAATCTTTCCCTATTAGCATGTGCACGAATTATAGAAGCCAAATCATGCATAAAAAGATTTTTTTAGGTTAAGTTTATATTTTTCACATATTTAAATAATTTAATTGAATTAATATTAATATATATTCAAATAAATAATTAAAAATTGAGAAAAAACTTCCCTTTGGGCTTAATGGTCGTGCATAGGCTTGGCATGAAGAAACTTGGAAGAAAAATGGGCGCATTTGCATTTTTGGGTCATTTGAACCATTGTTGACTTTTCAAAATTCCCAAAAATTTCCCAACTTCCACAAGGCATAACTTGCTCAATTTTTAAGCTTTTCACATGTTCTTGGACAGTTTGGAAAGGTCTTTGAGTCCTTTAAACAATGCCTTTGGTCCCATGTCATTTTGATTTACCAATCTCAAGTTATGGCCTTTGACTTAAAGTCCCTTTTTGTTGACTTTTGAAAATGACCTATAATGTTGAAATTGATAACTTTTTGTGAGAGCATTTCTTGGACTTGGAATATGAAGATGAGTTGTAGGAAATGTCTTTCTCTTCAAAATGAGCTTTGGATGGAATTTTTCTGATAATCCATGTGAAAGTTATGCCCTGGTCAATTTCAGTTGACTTTTTCAGCTGTCCAAATATAGCAACTTTTGCATCTTTGATGATTTCTGAGCCAAATTTTGAGAATCATGATCAAGCATTGATCAAATGATGTTTGTGGCTTCAAAATGATATGTTGACCAAAAATTTGAACTTTTGACTGTCAAATGACCATTTTGCCCCTACAGTTGACTGTAGTGCAATTTAGGGTTTTGACTGTGCAATTTTGAGCTGAATGCCTTGAAATTTGACATGAGGATGTTTGACCACATTTGTAAGCATATGAGACTTGATTGGGCCCTTGAAAACTTAAATTTCTTGATCAGAACACAAACCCTAGTTTTGACTGTATAGGAGACAGTTGAGCTGCACAACCCTTGGGGAATTTTGTGGCCTTGACTTGACAAATCTTGAAGAATAGGGGAGGGCAAATTTTGGGGTACAACACATATCCAGGTGTCTTACTAAGCTTCTTTACTTTGTTCAGCAAGCTGACTCACCACTACAACACTCAGGTTAATCTCATAAAGAAGATGGAGAACTTAGAACAAGAAAATCATGAGCTGCGCGAGGAGGCTTCTGCTTTGAAGGCCGGCATGGCCAATCTTACTGCTCTGATGGAATCTCTGGTGGCTGCTCAGAATCAGCCACTGAGTGTCTAACCTCAACCAACAAGGGCAACTACTGAAGCTCTGACTGTTCTCGTATATGCCACTCCAGCTGTTCTTCAGAATCGCATGCCTCAAGGTTATCCATGGGGAAATCCAGAGAATTTTGCACCTGAAGGTTTCAATATTTGTCCTCAAGATACTCCAATTGAAGAGAAGGAGATGACTAAGAATTTCTTGAAAACTCTGGGTTCTTTCTACTACGAGAGGATGATAGCAAGTGCGACAAGTGACTTTACTGAAATGGTAGGAATGAGTATCCGTTTAGAAGAGGCTGTAAGAGAGGGCCGTTTAACGAGAAGTGAAGAATCTGGAGGTGTGAAAAAGCCATCTTATGGGTTTACCAAGAAGAAGGAAGGGGATGCAAATTCTGTTATGCAAGAGAGGAGGGTTAATACTCCTAGAAGGAATTATCAGCGTCATCAGCAAGTCACCTCAGTTACTCCAGTTGTGGGTGCGGCTCCAACTACCGTTGCTTATCAGAGACCATCCCAGCAGAGGAATCAAGGGTATAATCAGATAAGGGAGAGTTATGACCCTATTCTTATGAGTTATACAGAGTTACTACCGGCATTGATTTAAAAGAAGTTGGTTCAGACCCGACCACCTCCTGTTCTACCATCACCATTGCCTTGGTATTACAAAGCTGGCCAAACATATGCTTTTCATCAGGGAGCACCAGGGCATAATGTTGAGAATTGCTATCCTTTGAAGACTGAGGTGCAGAAATTGGTGAAGTCTGGTATTCTATCTTTCAAGGATGTGAGCCCTAATGTGAAAGACAATCCTCTACCCAAGCATGGAGGAGTAAATGATGTGAATATGGTGGCTGGTTGTCCAGGCGGCTTCCGGATTTTTGATATCAATCTGGTTAGACGAGATTTGGTGAAAATGCATGCAGACCTCTATGAATTTAGCTACTATACGCATGACCATTCCGGTTGTGCTATTTGTAGTAAATACATATAGGGTTGCGATAAGATAAAGGCTACTTTATAGAAGATGATGGATGAGGGCCTCATCCACATAATCAAGCCTAGGGTAGATTATGAAAAGGAGGTGAATATGGTTTCTGGATGTCGTGGAGAATTCAGAATTTTTGATGTAGAGTATATGAATGAGGACCTTGTGCAATTGCATGCTAGTTTTTGCCACTTGGCTGGTCAGGTGGAACACCAATATGGATCTTGCCGAGTTTGCTGCCGAGATTCCCGAGGATGTTCAATCGTGAAGAAAGGTGTTTAGTTTTTGTTGGACAATGGAACTATCAGGGTTACAGGTCAAAGGGATGATTACCATGAAGTTGATTTGATTGAGCTTTGCTTGACTGAAGAAGAGTCAGATGAAGAGTATGCCTTTACAGATGAGTATTTCTCCTCGTATGAGGATTTGTTTTCTAGAAATGGCTTGATAATGAATGATTGTGTTGAAGAAGGGGTAAATGTCATTGTACCTTGGTTTGGGGCAACCCCCATCTCGAAGTTGAATATTATAACAAGCCAGTTGTTACCCCATTGGTGATTAGTTTTTCGGGTCCTATCCCCTACGATTCAGATAAGGTTGTGCCCTACAAATACAACGCTACAATCTTAGAGGATGGAGTGGAAGTTCCCATCCAACCAATGCCTGATGTTGGAAATATTGCTGAAAATAGCAGGATGACCCGCAACGGTCGTGTGTTTGCACCAGTTGTTCGAGGAGATGTTAGTGCTGGAAAGAAAATTGCTGAGAATGTTGAACCCAAGAAGGCTACGGGTGAGACTAGTGGGGCTACGTTAGAGAAAGAAGTGGATGATATTTTGAAGATAATCAAGATGAGTGACTACAGAATTGTAAATCAGCTATTGCAGACTCCTTCGAAAATATCTATCTTAGCTTTATTGATGAACTCATCTGCTCATAGAGAATCCTTGATGAGGGTATTGGACCAAGCTTTAATGGAGAGTGATATGCCAATAGACCAATTCAGTAGCGTAATAGGGAACATTACGTCATGTAATAACTTGAGTTTCTACGATGATAAATTGCCAGAGGAAGGAAGGAATCACAACTTGGCCCACCACATCTCTATGAATTGCAAGAATGATTCACTATCCAATGTGCTGATTGATAATGGATCCGCTTTGAACGTTATACCGAGGAGCACTCTTATGAAGTTGAAATATCAAGGAACGCCTATGCGCTAGAGTGGCATCATTGTGAAAGAGTTTGATGGATCAAGGAAATATGTTATTGGTGAAGTGGAGTTGCCTATTCATATAGGACCACATTTGTCTCAGATGACTTTCCAGGTCATGGAAATTGTTCTCGCTTATAGCTGTTTGTTGTGACGGTCGTGGATTCATAAGACAGGGGCTGCCACTTCAACTTTACACCAGAAACTGAAATTTGCACATGAAGGGAAAGTAGTAATCATAAATGGGGAATATGCATTATTGGTATCTCATTTGTCCTCTTTCAGCATTGTGGAGGCGAATGAAGCTGCTGTTAGAACCCAGTTCCAAGCCTTATCCATTGACAACATAAGAGGAAATGAGAATTCCATGGTTTCGCTTAAGGATGCGCATCAGGTTGTGCATAAGGGTTATAGCGAAGTATGGGTACGGATTGTGGATCCACCTGTAAACAAGAACATAGCCGACATGGGGTTCTCTTTGAAGAATGACAAAGGTAAGAGCATGAAGCTGAAGTCTGTTGCGGGAAAGTATCAAGACATCTTCCGTAGCGGGGGTTATTTTCATCCAACTGTTTCCGGGATTAATGCCATTGTGGAAGATGAAGCAAAGCAGGAAATGCCTAATTATGTGACACACAGAGTTAGGGTTCATAACTGGATCACCATTGATGTTTCCTCTTGCATACATGTTTCAAAGTAATTTGTTTTGTTAATCTTTTTGAAAAGCTTTCACTCTACCCAAGGTGTAAGTATTAATGTTGTAGGGCTTATCTGTTTGCTGTGACTTTTAAAATCAATAATAAAAGTTGTCTTTGTTTCCCAAATTGTGTCTTTATTTTCTACTTTTTCTTGGAAAATGGTAATCAGAAAAAAAACCTTCAAAATAAATAATAACTGAAATTCAATCTACATGATCACTTGTTATATGTGTCAGTTTCTAAAAGCAATCATAAATCATATGTGAAAATTAATTAAAAAAACCCGTTGAATACAATGAACCTTCACCCTCTCCCATCTTTGAATGTCTTGTGTATGGGGCCAAAGAAGAAGACTATGATGAGATTCCAGAAGAGGTCTCATGGTTGCTTGAGCACGAGGAAAATACCATTCGTCCATATAAAGAGCCATTGGAAGTGATCAATTTGGGTTCATAAGAAGATCTAAAAGAAGTCAAGATTGGAGCATCGCTGCATCCTGATGTGAATAGCAGGTTGATTAAGCCGTCGAAAGAGTATGTGGATATTTTTGCTTGGTCCTACCAAGATATGCCTGGTTTAGATACATATATTATAGAGCACCATTTACCATTGAAACCAGAGTGTCCGCCAATCAAACAAAAGTTTAGAAGAACTCACCCATATATGGCAGTAAAGATCAAAGAGGAGGTTCTAAAGCAGATTAATGATGGTTTTCTTGTGACGTCATTGCATGCTCAATGGATTGCCAATATTGTCCCAGTACCGGAAAAAGACGGAAAAATATGCATGTGCGTAGATTACAGAGATCTAAATAAAGCTAGTCCAAAAGATGATTTTACATTGCCACACATTGATATGTTAGTGGATAGCACAACAAAATTCAAAGTTTTCTCGTTCATGGACGGATTTTCAGGTTATAATCAAATAAGAATGGCTCAGGAGGACATGGAAAAAACAACTTTTATCACACCCTGGGGAACATTCTATTATAGAGTGATGCCCTTCGGGTTGAAGAACGCTAGTGCAATGTACCAGAGGGCTATGACAACCTTATGCCATGATCTGATGCACAAGGAAATCGAGGTATATGTTGATGATATGATTGCTAAATCCCAAACTGAAGAAGGGCATGTAGAAGATTTGTTGAAGTTGTTTCAGCGTTTAAGGAAGTATCGTCTCCGCTTGAATCCAAATAAATGCACCTTCGATGTTAGATCAGGAAAATTTTTGGGTGTCATTGTTATCCAGAAAGGAATTGAAGTTGATCCTGATAAAGTCAAAGTAATTCAAGAGATGCCAGCGCCAAGAACTGAAAATCAAGTCAGAGGGTTCCTCGGGCGATTGAATTATATTTCCAGATTCATTTCCCACATGACTGCAACATGTGAACTGATCTTTAAGTTTTTAAAGAAAGATCAAGGTTGTGTGTGGACAGATGACTTCCAAAGGGCATTTGAAAGTATTAAATAATATCTACTTGAACCTCCCATCTTGCTCCCTCCTATTGAAGGAATACCGTTGATTATGTATTTGACAGTGTTAGATAATTCCATGGGTTGTATTCTGGGACAAAAGGATGAATAAGGTAAGAAAGAGTTTTCCATTTATTATCTCAGTAAAAAGTTCACTGATTGTGAGTCGTGGTAATCCATGCTGGAAAAGACATGTTGTGCTCTAGCCTGGGCAGCGAAATGTTTGCGGTAGTATATGTTGAATCACACTACTTGGTTGATCTCCAAAATGGATCCAATCAAGTACATTTTTGAAAAGCCTGCTCTTACTTTGAGAATTTCCCATTGGCAGATGTTGCTATCTAAATATGATATTGAATACCACACTCAAAAAGCTATTAAAAGTAGTGGGTTGGCAGATTATCTTGCTCACCAACAAATGGAGGATCATTGTGATATGGTGGGATAACTGACTTGAGGTTTTGCGTTTGTGTTCGCAAATGTTTCGGTTTAGTAAGAGTTACCACCGACTTTTTATTTTATCCAAAGGAAAGGTCAAAAAGCACACGAAAGACCTTTGAGATGTTTTCTAGGGTTCGGGGGGTAGATTATGAAAAGGGAAGGTGCAAGCACCCTTTTCATCCATGGTTACCCATGGGCTCTTAGTTACTTGTTTAGATCACTTTCTTTTGCTTTTCAATTGTTTGAAATGGTGCTTTGTGCGTGGTTTTGAAAATATTTTGAAAAGAGGCCATCATTGTGGAAACCTTTGTAATGATTCTTGTTTGAATGTATACAAAGATGTATTATCTTTTGAAAAGATGTTTCAATGTTTGAAAGTTTGAAAGTTTGTTTTGGGAAATGTTTTTAAATTGTGTTACGAGGTGTGTTTGAAAATAGCAAGGATGTTTTTGCAAGTTTTGATCAAGTAACTAAGAGTTGTCTATCCTATCTACTCAAGAGTCTTTCCTACACATTTTTAACCCTTTTACATTGTTGTTTTACCATTGTATTTGGTAAACAACCTTGTATTTGGATGTTAAACGGGACAGGCGCGGGTCATCGTTTTGACCATGATAGCAATAGTGCTAAGTATCTTTAGCAATTTTTTGAGGGACTAGATCATTTTGTATAGGAAACCAAGATAGCTTCATCGAGGGACTATGATCTTTTTTGTTTTGTTTTTGTTTTGCGAAGATACTCAACATGCATAACATGGCCATTTTAAAGGCAATAAGTGGATGAAACCCTAGGGGTGCATGTGTGCATTGTGTTGTCATTTTCATGCATTTTATGTCTTGTATTAGGTCTAACTATTTGTTTTGATTTTGGATATTGCATACAAACCCTAATCTCTATCATGGCATATTTGAAAGTATAAAATGCGTAAAATAAATCTACGCTATTATAACATTGATATGGAGAGGGGGATACAATTTTGAATAGGGGATTATTTTGCAAGAAATTAAAACCCTAAGTTATTACAACCAAATTGAATTTCTTTGTTCAAATGATAAATAATCAATATTTAAATAGACAATTAAATAAATATGCAATATATTATAAATATGCAAAAAATGTTTTTTTTTTTTGGTATTATTTTTATTTATGTAAAAATATAATATTTAATGTATTAAAAAAAGAAAATAAAAAGTTATTTTTGTTAAGGATAAAACCCTAATATTTGGTTTAAGAAAGTATATATATATATATATATATATATATATATATATATATATATATATATATATATATATATATATATATATATATATATATATATATATATATATATATATATATATATATATATATATATATATATATATATATATATATATATATATATATATATATATATATATATATATATATATATATATATATATATATATTAATTATATTATTTATGTTCAATAAAATAAAATAATAAAATATATACAAATGTCAACAAAAAAAATATTAGAAAAAATATTATTTAAGTATGTAAATAATAAAAATAAAAATAAAATATTTTTATGTATTATTTTCAAGTTTTTATTAAAGAAAATAAAAGTATATTATTTAATAATTATTTTTATGTTAGAAAAAATAATAAAAAAATACAAAATAAAATGTGAAAATTTATGAAAATGTTTTTGGTAATTTTTTATATTTAGAAAAATATTTTAAAGTCGGAAATGAAAAATAAATAGAAAAATATAAAAAACAAATAATGAAATGGGCCAGGGGGTGAAATCAGCAAGCTGGGGGGCGCCAAAAGCAAGGAATGGCCAGGCCCAGCCCAACTACTTCATCTTCAACCTTCGTTCTAACAAAAACGCGCGTTTCCTATACAAATGTCCAACTCCTGCATACGTGCTCTAAAGCAAAAACTCACAACATGAAAGTTATAGCATTTTTCAACACGATTCCAACCATATAAAGAACTTAATCTAACTCTCAAAGACCAGAGAGAATTTCTCTGGCCCAAATTTTTAACCTAACTTTTTCAGAAAGTTCATCAATCAAATTCTCTCAACATACTTAACTTAAATGAAATATATGCACATGTACAGTTAAGGGCAATAAGTACTGCATTTTTTATTCACAAACCTAAGCCTAATGATTCCTAAATAGAGAGATAGAAATTTGGAAAATACCTGTTTCAGTTGAACTCGTGTATGACAATGTGGAGGTTTTCAATGAGGCCTGAGATGTTTGTGAGCTTGCCTGAACTTCCTCTGACCTTCCCCAATGCTTTGTTTGCTTTGAGCTCGCTTGGATAAGTCTGTAGAAGTCAACCTGCACAAGCTGAAATCAGAAATGGTGAAGCTTGCAAATGGAGTTACAGTCAATGGCCAATGGTTGGGATAGCTTAGGTGGGTTATATGGAATGTATTGGAACTGGTTTGGGACAAAACGCACGAGTAGTTTGTGAGATTGAAATCAAAATGAAAAAGCTGCCATGTTTTGCAAGAAGATGGTGTTTTTGTGTTTTAGAAGGCTTGAGGGTTGGATAGCTCGTGCTTCTGACTCAAGGCAATGTGCAAAAGTTGTTTGGAATGCTTACAAACTTTGTTCTTATCAGATTTCAAAGATGTGGCTATTTTGCAAGTTTACTTGGTTTTAAAGTAAAAGTGTGAAGTGATACAAGACAGGCCTGTACAGGCTATCTCCAAGCATGCACAAGATGGTTGTACCTTTGCCTAAGTTTATGGAACTTTTTTGCTGCAAAGAGAGGGGTTCAAGGCTCAAGGGAAGCAAGTTGACATAAAGTTGCCTTTATCAAAATGGCATAGTTCACTTTTTGCCAAAAATGGATTAAACTCTTGTGTAAACTTCCATTGATCAGAATAATGCCTTAGACCAATGAGTTTTCATTCAATTTTTGAGTTTGGAAGGGTTTATAGACCTGTATTTAAGTACAAACAAAGTTGGACAGATATTGTAACTTGTGTCAACATGAAAATGCCATGGATCAAAAGTGAGTTTTTGCCAAATTCAAACCTTCGATTCTCCCTAACCATAAATGATTTTGGAGAGTTCTTGGACATTTTGGAAATCTTGTAACATTATCTATAATCCATATTTGAAATGAATTTTTATGTTCCAAGTGGAACTAGGTGAAAAATTGCCTTGAAGATAGGTCAAAATCCTGCCTAAACTAGGGCAAAATTTCACTAAGTTAAAAGTTTCATGGACCCTTGTTCCAAAAATCATAACTTGAGATCCAAGCTTCTTTTGGGAAAACTTTGTGAATAAAAGTTGTAGATTTTGTGGATGACTACAACTTTCATGTTGGAAGTTTTGTTTGAATCCAATTGCATCATGGTGAAAATGTTGGGCAAAGTTGGGAAAAAATAAGAAAATTTCATAACTTAGAAAAATTCTAAGTTATGAAATTTTTCAATCTTAAACCCTAATTTGCAAAATTAGGTTTCTTGATGAGCAAGTTTCATGTTTTGACTCACCTTGATGAAAAATGACCCTTGGCACTTGATTTTGACCAAAAAGTCAAAGTTTGACTTTTTAGTGTACAGTTGATTTTTTTGATCAGTTGACTGGAAAATTCATCTGTCAATCCAATGCTTTTGAGGTATTTTGAACCTTGTGAATGGGTCAAGATGATTCCATTGAATCCTTGAATCCATACTTGAACCCAATTTGCCATTGGCTAGGTGAAAAATCAGAAATTGCCCTTCTGCAGTCAAAACCCTAAAAATGACCATTTTTCCCTTTTGATGATCTGATCAAATTTCTTGAGGAGTTATGGTCAAAACTTAATAAAATGGTTCATATGAGCCTATAATGTTGATGTGGATAAAAAATTATGAGGTTTGATTGTAAATTGGCCACAGTTGACTTTTTCCCCAATACAGCTGATTTCTAGGTCAACTGTCCAATTGACTGGGCAAAAATTTGATTCAAGGCTTTAAACTTGGTAGAGGAAATCTTATAAGTCCAACATGAAGTATGAAAGTCACTTTGAGCATTTAAAGTCCAAAAATCCTTGTGCAAACTCAAACCCTAATTTCAGGTCATCATTGCAAGGAGATGTTTTGAGCAGAGGAAACCCTAAGTTGTCTGGAGTTCAAAGAGTCTTGTGAGGGGAAATCTTGATAAAAAGAGAGGGAAAATTTTAGGGTACAACAGCTGCCCCTGTTCAATCTTCTTGAACCTAAAGAGTTAGATTGGCGAGTTTGCCTTTCGTGACTTGAAGGTAAAAGATGATTAGACACTAGAGTTCCCGTAAATTTGCACTCGTCAAAATGTAGTTGAGGGAATGGGCTTAAAGATGCCTTTTGGAGAGGTGACATAATATTACTGGAGATGGGCTTAGAGATTCCATCCAAAATGTCTGTTGAATTTCAGGAGAATGAACATCAGAATGGTATCCGTATCTGGAACGTATCTGAGTTGTATCTGGAGATTGGATCTGTATGAGAAAAGTAATGGCGTCTGTGTCTGGAGCGTATCCGAGCTGTAACTGCATTCGATTCTTGAATGAATATCAGAATGACTATCGTGTTTGGAGTGTATCTGTATTGTATCCAAATTCTGAATGGGCGATAAAATAGCATCCGTGTATGGAGCATCTCTGGGCTGGGGATAAATTCTTAATGAGTGACAGAATGGAAACCGTGTCTGGTTCATATCTGAACTTTATCTGAAGTTGAGATCTGTATGAGTAGCAGAATGACTTCCGTGTATGGAATGTATCCGTACTGTAACTGGGATCTGGATAAGTGGCAGAATGACTTCCGTGTCTAGAGTGCATCTAAACCTAAAGTTGATAGTTGAATCTGAATGAGAAATAGAATGGCCTCCATGTCTGGAGTGTATCTAGTCTGTATCTGATTGCTAAAGTCTGAATGAGTAGTAGAATGACCTCCGTGTCTGGGGTGTATTCATATTGTATCTGAATAAGAGATCCAAATGAGTAGCAGAATGACTTCCATGTCTTAGAGTGTATTTGTACTGTATCTGAAATCTTTGCATAGTTGTTAAAGGTAACTTTTAATCTTATCCTGAAAAGGGTAAAATGTTAGCTGAAATACAAAGTTATGTTGCATGACATGTATGATGAAATAAAATGTGTTCTATCAATGTTTATGATATATGAATATAATGTATGCGCATGTAAGCTGATTAGCTGTCTTGTTGAGGAAAATAAATCCTTGATAGCTGGAGATAGTAAAGTCCTTGACTGCTTCCGGGGAAAATAAATCCTGGACCGATGTCGGTAATTCCACAACCTTTGATTGCTCAAAATGAGAAATCCATGGACCACTGTTGGGGATAGAAAATCTTTGGCAACTTGTGGGGATTAACAAGAATTTTGACAACTTCTGTGGGAATGTGAGAATCCTTTACGACTTTCCTGGGGACATTGGGATATTTCAAGTCCTTTGAATTTGGAACATGATAGACATTCTGTTGTAAGAATAATGTCGAGTGCTGCTTGAGAAACCTACTTGGGAAGTCCCGAGAAACCTGATGACTGTGGCTGGGGATTGAGAATCTTCAATCTGCCGGGAAATAACTCTGTGGGCAGAATGTTTATTCTGTTGAAGAGTTTTCAAGAGCTTGGGTTGTATGCCAATCTATTGAGGAATTATCCGAAGTTGTGGTCTGGTTAGCTGTAAGGTTCTAAGATAACTTGCAGGGGAATTTTATGGTTTTAAGGCAACTCTCCGGGGAATTGGAGGAAACTAGGTGGTCTTCCATCGGGGTTTAAGGGTTGAAGTTTTGGACTTCGTTGGGGAAGAAAGTTTCATCTTTGCTGAGGGTCTGTAGTTCAAAGTTTTTGGCTCCGCTGGGGATTGGGAGTTTGGAAACTTAGTTCTGGTGGGGATTTTGAAATTTAACTCTGCGGGGGCATATATTTCAAGATTTTGGCTCCACTGGGGACCTCAATGATGTACTGTAGGGGATTTTACTTGGAATAGCCTAAAGACGTTTTCCTATACTTCCATCCTATCAGTAATTATTCTTTCCCATTTTCGTTTATTTGTAAACAGTGATTATATTCAAATGCATATGCTCATTTAATAAACCATTGGACGTTTTCAAATAAAACACAAGTGTAAAGAAAAATAAAAGGCAAATAGTTTTCTGCGCTTTGAAGTATCTTTGTATTAACTTTGTGTAAGTATTTTGTACAAAGGAGACAAACATCCTAGTAAGAGAATGTTTTCGTAAAAATTGAGAAAAATTTATACAAAGAAAGATGGTTATGTGTAAAAATTCCATGGGGTTCCCATTCCGCTATAGCCATCGTAACTCTGGATATCTTGTCTATTTGTTGCTTCGTCCGCATATGATTGGATTGATCAGAAGCCTGGAGCTTGTCTGTGAAGAGATTGTCCATAAAGTGATCCGACGAGACATAGTCATACGCTTTAATTCCCTAACTTTTGCCTGGACCGCCCTTTCAGGTTTTCGATCCAACGGGAAACCCCTTTTTTCCCAAGTCGCCCTTTCAGGTTTTCAACTTGCCGGGTGTACATATTTTTTTTGTTTATCCCTAATTTTTTCCTGAACCGCCCTTTCGGGTTTTCGATTCACCGGGATGCCCATTTTTGCCTAAGTCGCCCTTTCGGGTTTTCAACTTGTCGAGTCGTTTATGCGTAGTATCTTTTGACTATGTCTGCATTCGCAGGGTGCGGTAGGTCATCGCCGTCCATGGTGGTTAGGATCATTTCCCCACTAGAAAAGATGTTTTTAATCACAAATAGTCCTTCGTAAGTAGGAGTCCACTTGCCCCTGGGATCACTTTGCGGCAAGATGATCCGCTTGATTACAAGATCCCCGACTTGATATACTTGACGTCTGACTTTCTTGTTGAAAGCCTTGATCATCCGTTTTTGATACGTCTGACCATGACAAACAGCAGTAAGTTGCTTCTCGTCAATCAAGTTAAGTTGATCAAGCCGGGTCTGAATCCAATCGTCTTCACTTAAACCAGCATCCTTCATGATTGTCATGGAAGGAATCTAAACCTCGATAGGTAAAACAGCTTCTATGCCGTATACCAAAGAATATGGTGTTACCCCAGTTGCAGTGTGTGCCATAGTACGGTACCCGTGCAGAGCAAACGGTAACATCTCATGCCAGTCCTTGTAGATGACTGTCATCTTTTGAATGATCTTCTTGATATTTTTGTTTGCAGCTTCGACAACACCGTTCATCTTAGGCCGATAGGGAGATGAATTGTGGTGTTGAATCTGGAACTGCTCGCACAAAGCGGTGATCATAGTATTGTTCAAATTTGTACCATTATCAGTGATGATCCTGTCGGGGATACCATACCGGAAAATGAGGTTCTATTTAATGAAGCGGGCAACCACATTCTTTGTAACGGAGGCAAAGGAAGCTGCTTTGACCCACTTGGTAAAGTAATCAATAGCCACCAGGATGAAACAATGTCCATTGGATGTTGTAGGCTTGATCTCTCCAATCATGTCGATTCCCCACATCGCGAATGGCCAAGGAGCTGTTAATACATTGAGAGGAACTGGGGGAATATGTACCTTGTCCGCATCGATTTGGCATTTGTGACAAGTACGGAAATATTGATGACAACCAGCTTCCATGGTAGACCAGTAGTAGACTGCCCGTAGAATCTTCTTAGCCATCGTGTGTCCGCTCAAGTGGGTGCCAAAGGTGCCATTATGTAGTTCAGCCATGATCTGCTCAGCTTCAAGCTTTAGTTTTTAGGTGTTAATTCTTCATTCAAGAATTAACACAATTTATTTACTTCAATCAAGCCGCAAGGGATATTGTAACATTTCAAGATTACCATAGCAACGTTATTTCCAGGTTTTTATTGCAATTAATATTTATTCATTTTTGTATTATGCCAATTATTTTTATGAATTATATTTTGAATTGCATTGTTGTTAAACCTATTATGTCCGACTAAATTATTCGTACCGGTATGTGACTCTTAAGAACCGAAAGAATTCAGTGATACCCTGGCCAAAAATATTTATTTATAAAACAATTTCTGGTTTCCAATTTCCATGCTTAATTTAACTACCCTTGTCACGAGAGTGAGAGGTTAATTAACACGATTTTGCCACGAGAGTGGGAAATTAATTAAGGCAAGAACCTGCATGCGAGAGCTGGAGTTCAACCCAGATAGTGGTAACGAAACATTAATTTTTAAATACAAGAGAGTATTTTAATAAATTAATTAAACTCAAATTGTTTTCAAAAAGTGTTATTAAATTTAAAGTGCATCCACTAGGTTTAGTAGCATAACTTATTTCATGAACACGAGAGTGTATGTCTCAGGTTTTTAAACAATTAGTTTTTACCGAAATACTTTATAGGCCAAGCGATTCACCGAATTCCCGAAGTTCGACTATCACATACCGGTATAACTATTACTATTATTTTTAATTAAACTGTTTCCCCCCTAAAATCGAATATTCATCGCTTAGTTAAAAAAACTGTAACATTAGATCGTATGCGATTGATCCTCAGTCTCTTTGGGTTCGATAATCATTTAAAACTAGAATGACTGAACTGTATACTTGCAGTTAGTATCCCGGCAGACTTATAAAGTCCTGATCAAGTTTTTGGCGCCGTTGCCGGGGACTGGTAGTCAATTAATTACGATTCTTCTGTTGCGCGTTTAGACTAGGCAACAGAAAACCCTTTTACGATTTGTATGCCAAGGACTTGCTCACAAGGCGAACCACTTGACAAATTTACCTTCGAGGTAGGAGAAGAAAAAGTAGAATTCATTCTTTCCCAATTCTTTAAAGCCCCTGCTATAGATGACTCATGCTGTCTCCTAGATATTATTGATGAATGTCTCAAAGAACTTGAAAGCCAAGAAGACACCTATTCTGGGATGCTAAAAATTCAGACACCAACTATCCTCAAGGACGATGACTGGAAACAAGAACATTTAGATGCCGACCTAAGCGAATGTTTAGCCTTAACACCCGATCCTGCCCCGACTGATAAGAAAACTGGTATAGAACTTAAAACATTACCTGAAGATCTTAGGTATGAATTTTTAGATAAAGAACTCGAACGACCAGTTATAGTTAATGCCAAATTAGGAAAGGTCTAAACCGAAAAACTTCTTAGTGTGTTAAGGAAGTATCCGACCGCGTTAGGGTATAATATATCAGATCTAAAAGGAATAAGCCCTTCTCTCTATATGGACCGCATTATGCTTGAGGAGGACTGTAAGACTTCTAGAGAACATCAAAGACGAATAAATCCTATCCTAAGTGAAGTCGTTAAGAAAGAAGTGCAGCAACTACTAGAGGCAGGCATCATATACCCAATATCAGATAGTAACTGGGTCAGTCCAGTTCACGTGGTGCCTAAGAAAGGAGGCGTTACAGTTATAACGAACCCAAAAGGCGAATCGGTATCACAACATACCCAAACAGGATGGAGAATGTGTATCGATTATAGAAAACTGAACAAAGCTACGCGCAAGGACCATTTCCCGTTACCATTCATTGATCAAATGCTCGAGCGCTTAGCCGAACATTCCCATTTCTGCTATCTTGACGGATACTCTAGGTTCTTCCAAATTCCCATTCATCCTGACGATCAAGAGAAAACCACGTTCACATGTCCCTATGGTACCTTTGCATACCGAAGAATGCCATTTGGACTATGTAACGCACCTGCAACTTTCCAACGATGCATGATGGCAATTTTCGCAGACTTTTTAGACGGAATTATGGAAGTATTCATGTACGATTTCTCTGTCTGTGGAGAAAGTTTTGACGGATGTTTATCAAATCTTGAATTAGTACTGAAACACTGTGTCAATGTCAACCTAATGCTCAACTGGGAAAAATGTCACTTCATGGTGAGACAAGGAATTGTGTTGGGTCACATTGTATCAAACAGAGGGATTGAAGTCGACAAAGCAAAAATTGAAATTATCAAAAACCTTCAACCACCCAAAACAGTTAGAAAAATAAGAAGTTTTCTAGGACACGCTGGTTTTTACCGACGTTTTATAAAAGATTTCTCTAAAATTACCAAGCCACTAACTGAATTATTAATGAAAGAAGCTGAGTTTATTTTCGAAGATAAATGCTTGAACGCATTTGAGACGCTTAAAGAAGCCTTAATTTCAACACCTATTATGCAACCTCCTGATTGGAACCTACCATTTTAAATAATGTGCTATGCGAGCGATTATGCTGTAGGCGCAGTCCTAGGACAACGCAAAGATAAAAAGATTCACGCTATCTACTACGCAAGCAGAACACTCGATCCCGCACAAATGAATTACGCCACTACGGAGAAGGAACTCTTAGATGTGGTATTCGCATTGGATAAATTTCATTCCTACTTAGTAGGCGCCAAAATCATTATTTACACAGATCATGCAGCGATCCGATACTTACTAAGCAAGAAAGACGCCAAACCGCGACTACTCAGATGGATCTTACTCCTACAAGAATTTGACTTGGAAATAAAAGACAAAAGAGGAACTGAAAACGTGGTAGCTGACCATTTATCAAGATTAGATGGAATTCAAACCGAGAGTGTTCCCATAAACGAAGATTTCCCTTATGAACGCCTTATTGCTAAGCTAAAGATAGACCCTATCGACAGTTTGGATCAACACAATGAACCTTTAACAACTGCGGTAGTAAAAGCCATTTGTACCAACACCACGCTACCATGGTACGCTGATTTCGTCAACTATTTAGCTGCCGGTGTTTTACCACCTGACTTAACGTACCAACAGCGAAAAAAATTCTTCCATGATCTTAAACACTACTTTTGGGATGAACCACTACTCTTTAAAAGAGGCGCCGATGGTATCTACCGTCGCTGCGTTCCTAACAATGAAATAGACGACGTCATTTCCCATTGCCATTCCGCCCCTTATGGTGGACACGCTAGTACGTCGAAAACTTGTGCAAAAATACTTCAAGTTGGCTTCTTTTGGCCTACCTTATGGAAAGACATCCACGTAGCAATTATGAACTGCGATAGATGTCAACGCACAGGAAATATATCTAGACGCGACGAAATGTCGCAAAAAGGAATCCTCGAAGTAGAAATTTTCGATGTATGGGGAATTGATTTCATGGGACCATTCCCCGCATCTTTTGGAAATAAGTATATTTTGGTAGCCATTGACTACGTATCAAAATGGATTGAATCCATCGCTGCACCCACAAATGATACACACGTGGTACTAAAACTATTCAAGCATGTTATCTTCCCACGATTCGGTGTACCAAGACTAGTAATCAGTGATGGTGGTTCCCATTTTATCTCTAGAATTTTCGAAAAGTTACTTTCAAAATATGGCATTAAACATCGCATAGCCACACCATACCATCCTCAAACGAGTGGACAAGTGGAAGTGTCAAATAGGGAGATAAAACAAATCCTTGAGAAAATTGTAGCCACATCCAGAAAAGACTGGTCCTCCAAGCTAAATGATGCTCTTTGGGCATATCAGACAGCTTTTAAAACTCCTATCGGAACAATGCCGTTTAAGTTAGTTTATGGAAAATCTTGTCATTTGCCAGTAGAATTAGAACATAAAGCTTATTGGACCATCAAAACCCTTAACTTAAATTACAAGATTGCTGGCGAGAAACGAGTATTAGATATCCATGAATTAGAAGAATTGCGTTTAGACGCTTATGAAAATGCTAGAATCTATAAGGAAAGAACAAAAAATTGGCACGATAAGTGTATCTCGCGGAAAGAATTTAAGGAAGGAGACATCATACTCCTTTTCAACTCTAGACTGAAACTTTTCCCGGGAAAATTACGTTCCAGATGGTCAGGACCATTCGAAATTAACAAAGTTTTCCCAAGTGGTGCGATAGAAATTAAAGGAAATTCTATCGAACCATTCATAGTCAATGGCCAGCGCCTAAAGCACTACTTTAACGTCGAAAATATCAATTATTCAGCTTATCTTCAGTTAAGTGAGCCACCTACCCCGATACCTAACTAAATAGGTATTATCTGTCGAGCCGTCGACATAAAATAAAGGCGCTTCGTGGGAGGCAACCCATGTTTTATTTTAATTATTTTTATTGTTTTAACATGTTTTTATTTTTCTTTTCTTTTTCTTAATCTTTAAAATTTTCATGATTGCATCTCTTACTCCTTTCTGTTTTCTTCTATTTTTTATTTTCCCTTTAAACTTTCTTTTTCTTTTTTATTTAACTTCGGCAAAAAAAATTTTAACCTGAAAATACTAACTTAGTTTTCTCAAACATTTATTAAATATTTTCAGGGGGTAATTCTTTTGCTTTCATATTTAACTCTATGGCACGTGTAAACTTCATGAATGTCACTTTGAGAAGCAGACACCAAAGAAGACGCTTTTAAGATCTGTCTGAGCGGGAAATGTGCCCTACAATCTACGATGATGACCATGCTATGACCGCTCTTGGAATTCGTGAGAGTGTCATGTATTTGCTACATCAGATTGGCTGGGACACTGCTCCTATCCGAAGACGGTACTGTACTTACAAGAAGCTGACCCTTAAGTTCCTGAGCACCCTGAGCTTCATTCCAAATCACGGGATAGGATTCAACCGTGGGTTGATCACTTTCAGGATGTTTGACATGGACTACACATATAACCTCAGGGAGTTTAGCCACCTACTAGGATTCCCTTTTGGACCTGATGTTATCACTATGACCCAGGAGGACCTCTTGCTTGATTCTAACCTTGATTTTTTCTGGGGAAGCATTACTGGCAATAACCATCCAGAGCCGTCTGACCTTTATTATGAGTGCATCCACAACCCGGCTATCAGGTACTTTCACAAGATCATCGCCCACACCCTCTTTGGTAAACAGCAGAATGTTACATCCGTGTCCCGCGATGAGCTCTTCATTATGTACTGTGCCTCCCAGAGCCGTCCGGTAAATGGTGCCGCTTATATGCTAGGTAACATGGAGCGTATTATCCAGCCTCCAAATGCACCAATCCTGTTGGGTGGTTTAGTCACTATGATATCAAATGCAATTGGACTCCGCAGGCCTATGCTAGGATCAGCCCCGCATTATGGAATAAAGCCGATGAACATTGAATTCTGCTTTAACACTAGATTTATCGGGAACCTTGGGCCAGATCAATTTGAGTTGTTAATTAATCATGAGATTGTCCACCAGTTTAAGCTCCCGAACCCTATCACTAGTGTGCATAATAGAGAAAACTGGCTTTTTGACCTCCACCATCCTGCTACACCGCCTTCGTCTCCTTCTACTGTTGACATTTACGAAGTACCCAACACCTCTCGCGATGATGAAGACCCTGCCACACCATCGGGATACCATCAGTTCCCCGACCCATGGGAACAGCAGGAAGCTTCTACTGAGACCGCCACCTAGGCTCCAGAGATTCCACCACCGCCTCCACCTACTGTTACCCTACACTCTTTGCATGAAGAAATTACTGAAATGTGGGGCGAGCTTACATCTCTCCGGGTGGACTTCATCGCTTTCATGGATTTGGTGACCGACCAGCTGGATTTCATGCACCAGCATATGTTCCCGACTCCCTGTGGCTAGAGTTGCCGTTGTTATCTTATTTTTTTCTCTCGCATTTGTACATACAGTGGGGACACTGTTTAGTTTTAGTGTGGGAGGGATTCTAGTTATTTTAGCATTTTATTCTAGTAATTTTAGCATTTTATCATTTTTATTCTTAGTTATTCCGAAACAATTTTTATGGATTAATTCAATTATTTATCAAGTACCAAGTTTATTTTATTTTTTCATTCCTTTTCATTTTCAGCATACTGTTTATTTCTTTTAATTTACTGTTTGTATTTTCACGCAAATAATATTTCATTATGTGTTAGTAAATAACATTTCATAACTTTAATTATTAGAATATTTAAAAATATTTCAAAACTCTAATTATTAGATTATTTCAAACTTAGAATATTAAGAAAAACAATATAAACATCTCCAACGGTCTTGTAACGGTCTTCTCATTAATGACATTGAACGTGTTACGACCGTCACACTCTCGTGACAAGCGTAACACGCATTTTTGCCTTGTGACGACCGTCACACCCTCGTGACGACAATCACGCGCACAACATATCAGAACGGCTATACAGAACCGTCCCAAGCATTCTCTTCTTAACCTCACTTCCTCCATTGTTACAGAACCCCACGAAAAATACCCGCTCCACTCCATTTCTTTTCAAACTTCCAATTGTCCAACACTAAAATACCATCCATCCACTACCCCAATTTCATTCCAAACCTTTTGAAATCAGTTCTACGAACACCATGGCCAACAACCCACAAGCTCTCGCCCTCACTTTCAGATTCGGCGAACAAGGAGAAAACCAACGGTTAAAATTTCAAAAGTTTCAACGCCGAGGTATCCAACCTACACGGTACGTTGATATTGACTGTTTGAGGAGTTTGGGACTACTTGACAGTGTCCGCCAATTGTTGCAGAGTGTGGATTTATGGAACTTGTGCCGCGAACCAAGACCGATTTATGAAACTCTTACTCTTGAGTTTTTGAGTTCCTTTGTTTACATCACTCTGCCAGGCGCCACGAACCAACTGTCAGGCCTGGCCAAATTCTGCATGTTTGGCATTGAGCACGAGTTGCCCCAATCCGACATCGCACGAATTTTAGGCTTTTGTTCAGACGAAGGTGTCCATCTCCGGGTGCCGGATAATTTTGGTGAGGAAGCCTTCAACTTATGGCACAGTTTGACGAATATTCGTGCCGGATCCTACGACCACCTGAATTCCACCCACATTCATAATCCGGCCATCCGCTATTTCCACCGCATCCTCAGCAACAGAATCTTCTCCCGTGACAGTAACCACAAGCTCAACTCTAAGGAGCTCTTCTTTATGCATTGCGTGTTCACAGGGCAAAAGATCAACGCCGCCCCGTTCTTACTCGCTCACATCCACTCTATTTGTGCTAGAGGCGGAAAACCATTTTATTTCGGAGGGCTGGTCACTTCACTTGCTATAGGTCTGAACTACGGTGCTGCTCTCGCGACTATGCCTTCTATGGCACCGGCTTTGCTAACTTTGGATCACTGCAAAGTCGCACATCTCATTTATGAGCGGAAGGATGGCAGATTCCACCCTGTGATCAGGAACACTGTTTATCAGAACATCATTTTGCCTTGCAGGGACCGAATCGATCCACGAAACCGAGCAAACTGGTTATTCGATCCTGCAACTCCCGCAGAGCGTGCACCTACTCATGAAGACCAACCTGCAGCCCCCGCAGACGAAATGCAAGAAGAGATGGATAGTGCTCCTTCTGCCCACGACATTCCAGGATCCTCATCTGCACCTCCTCCTATTAATCTTGAAGACATCATCCGCGCCATCCATATGCAAAACCAAATGAGCGCAGCACTTGAAAGAAGGCAACACGAGCAATTTGAGTCTCTGTGCGCTCAAAACGCTCAAATCTTGACTGGGCAGCGCAACATGAATGAGAGGTTAGATGAGGCCCTGTCAGAGCTCAACGCCTTAAGGATGGACGTCAGAACCCTTGGTTTCCAAGATACTGACACATAAGCCACTCCTACCAGACTCTCTCGCACCAGGAGTAGAGGACGTGGTCACCAGTAGTTTTTCTTTATTTTTTATGTAATTTATTAATTTTTCTATTTCATTTCCTTTCTGTTTGTTTTTGTAATTGTACTTCCCCGCCTATATACCGCAACATTGAGGACAATGTCGAATTTAGTGTGGGAGAGGTACCTTTCCTTCCTTTATAAACTAGTAATTTTTATGATATATCTCGATTAAAATTCTTCACTTTATTCAGCCATACCAAAATTTTTTATTTTCACATTAGCCCGGCATACCTATTTTAACGAAATCCCCAGATAGGGAAGCCGAAAACGACATAACAAGATTGATACGGTTATGACACCGTAGACCTCCTACTTATGCGATCCGTTTCAATAACCATTATACCGACATCTAGAGTTTTTAGTTCTACAGTAACCCCTAGTAGTTAATACTAGCAGTCAACATCGTCTTTACACAAACCACGTGGAGAATCGATAAATATAAGTGTTTGATGCCTTATCATTAAAATATCCTTCCTATCTCGCTTCTAAAAGAAAAGAAATTTTGTGCACCAAAATATACGATCACATATAAGAGTTGATAAAATAACGAATGAATCCAGTGTAGGTTGGTTCAGAGGTATCTGGTTCTGAACTCGGTAGGGCGTGCTAGGGCTCGATCCCCCACAACCTCCAACTTGGATAACATATGTAGGGTTGCCACATTCATGTACCAGACCCCGTGCTAAAATGATCAAAGTCACTAACCGGTTACTCCACTACGTCCGTGCTAAGACAAAGGGCTTAATGTGATTGCGCCAGAACAAAACCGGGTGAAATAGATACGAGGAACTCTGGGCAAAATTATAACGGAACTGTTGGGTAGCTCGTTTGAAATGGAAGCCTACGACTAAGCTTATTGCTTGTGTCATTAGCATATCTTTAGTGTTTCACTCAAGTATTGGCCGAACCGACGAGGATTTCCCGAAATTACTTTAAAAATCCAAGGTATGTCATGCGTATGCGCTTGACAAAACTTGTCCGACCTTTCGAATGACTATTTGCTTGAGGACAAGCAAAGGTTTAAGTATGGGGGAATTTGATAACGAGAAATTGTACCATATAATTACTACACTTTTTACCTATTTTCTAATACATTAAGTCGTCTAACTCCCGATTATTCTGAGTTTATTTGTCTTTTTGCAGGTATAACAATTGTCAACTCAAACCAATGGAAAAGGACTACATGAAGGAGGCTAGACAATAAACAAAGAGAAAAAGAACTAAATCTGCAAAGTTTGGAGATTTTGGAGCAGTGACAACCGTCACACCCTCGTGACGGGCGTAACGACCCTCAACTTGAAATGACACTCTTCACACATCACTGACGAGCGTAATGCGCTATTTAAGCGCATTACGATCGTCACCCACCTGTGACGACCGTCACGCGCGTAAAGGTGAACATTGTGAATTGGTGGAGACGTGGGCAACGTAAGGGCAGACTTGTTCTCCTATTTTCCCTCCACTCAATAACCATGCTCCCTATATTTCCTCCACTCAAGCCTTTTCTCAAGATACTTTCAACTGCTATTTTCTCTCCTATATATATGTGTGTGATAGTGCAAGGCTGCAGGGGTCAAAGGAATTCTCCCAGAACAAAATTATTACTTTTGCAATTATTTTTATTTCCTTGTTTTAGAGCATTTTCTACGTATTGTAATTCCTACTTCCAGTATTATTTCAAGCTTTAGTTTTTAGGTGTTAATTCTTCATTCAAGAATTGACACAATTTATTTACTTCAATCAAGCGGCAAGGGATATTGTAACATTTCAAGATTACCATAGCAACGTTATTTCCAGGTTTTTATTGCAATTAATATTTATTCATTTTTGTATTATGCCAATTATTTTTATGAATTATATTTTGAATTGCATTGTTGTTAAACCTATTATGTCCGGCTAAATTATTCGTACCGGTATGTGACTCTTAAGAACCGAAAGAATTAAGTGATACCCTGGCCAAAAATATTTATTTATAAAACAATTTCTGGTTTCCAATTTCCATGCTTAATTTAACTACCCTTGTCACGAGAGTGATGTAACACCCCTTCTTAAAATAACCCAATTAAAGGTAAAGATTAAAATCAGAGAAATAAAATTGCACGGAAGGGATGCCACAACACACATCACATTCCATAGTTTTTAAAGAAAAACGGACAGGGTAGGTTTGAAAGTATAAGCATTCCAACACGAAACAAACATACAATAAATATTTACTTCATTCTCTCGTGCAAACGCAACGGAGTTTCATAATTTCACATCATCTCCATTTATGGAGGAATCAAAACATAATTCAAGGCATCAAGCCATCATAATTCACATAAGCATATGTTATCAAGTCTCACATATACAAAACATCATATACACGAATAAGGATTATATACATCATAATCCAAATACCAAATAATCGAGTTCGACACTAAATAAATTCCCCCCCCCCATGTGTTACTACCAGAGCATCGACTCGACTCTAATCAAAATAAAACAGATTGCAATCCAATGCATCCGTTAGCTAGCGCCTCGCGCTACCGTCCTCGGTACCTGCACAATGCCATCAAAAGCATTGGCCAACAAAAGGGTAAGAATTCCAATAGTCATATAACATGTAATTTTAAGTAAATGAAATGGCAATAGATAAAGCAATACATAATGATCATGTTCATTTTATCACCTGTAGTATCCTTACTCAAGGAATCCATTTCCAACACATTAACCATGTAAACCGATTATCCGAATACTCACATCCTTGGCACATAACCATAATTCAAACAACAACAGTATTGGCACATAATCAAACACATCAGCACACATACATATCATGCACAATTATACATGTGACTCACAACACGACTCAACGTATGCGAATGCGGTACCGACTCGTGGACCCAAGGTTCCACCACCTATATTTCCCTTCCGGATCAAGGTCACTACGTCTTTTCCCACAATAGGGTCACCGTCTAGATATTGTGGACCCAAAGTTCCACCACCTATATTTCCCTTCCGGATCAAGGTCACTACGTCTTTTCCCACAATAGGGTCACCGTCTAGATATTGTGGACCCAAAGTTCCACCACCTATATTTCCCTTCCGGATCAAGGTCACTACGTCTTTTCCCACAATAGGGTCACCGTCTAGATATTGTGGACCCAAAGTTCCACCGTCTCTGTTTCAAGACCATCATGCCATGCAATGTACAATATAACCAATGCATGCAATTAAGACTCACAACAATCTTAACATACACATGCCATCAAATCCAACCAATGGAACATCAACTATTGTACATGCATGCATACATATAATTTATCAATCTCAACGTCAAGTAAAATGTATACAAACGAGATTACTTACTCAACCAAAACATAAACCATCAACTATCAACAATTCCAAATCGGAAAGTATATTTCAACATAAAGTCATTATCAATGAACCGGCATTATTCTCAATGTTCTCATCGCGATCGAGTCACCGGAATGTAACTCGAACGGTTAGATTCGGGATTAAACTCAACTTATTTCATTCGCACTAAAATCGGGTCGATTCTTAAAAGTCGAAATTTCGCAAGACGAACTTCACTACGTCAAGCTACACGTCGGATTACACTAGCACGTCAATTTTCTTTGGATTCGGAGCAACTTGCTCTGTCGACGAATCTACCGATATCGGAACACAAACGGGTTCTAAAGGAAGTGCGAAAATTAGAATTTTGGAGGCTACAGACGCATCAACACGGGCACCCGTGTGCTGCAACACGGCCCGTGTTGAGAGGCCACCAGAACGAGCCAAGAAAATGCCAAGTCAGAACAGCAACACGGGCACCCGTGTGCTGCAACAAGGCCCGTGTTGTGAAGCCTGCGTGAAAACTACACTCTTTTGAGTTTTTCTCATTCAACTACCATGGTTTTCTTTCCCATTTCAATACTCTTAATTTCTACAAGTTAGCACCTAATACACCCACAAACCATACTCCTAATCCAACTTTTCTAAACCATTCCAACAATCAACCAACAAAACCCTAAAAAATCCACTATCAATTTTACCCCTAAATCCAAAATATATCATACAAAAACCTAACAATATGAGATGGAGAATCAAACCCCTTACCTTGGTGTGGGTTTTCTTGAAACAAGATGATAGAGATGTTGCAACTCCAAGCCTAGCTCTCTTTCTCCTCTTCTCCTCTTTTCTTTCTTCTTTCTCCTCTTTTCTTTCTTCTTTCCCCTCTTTTCTTTCTTCTCTTACTAACTCTCCTTTTCTATTTTATAAAACTCCCCTTCTACTACTAACTTTCCTCCCTCTATCTTTCTAAAATTGTAATTTGGCCCCAACAATTATTTAATTCAAATTATAATATATAACCCTATTAAACAATATTACATTAAATAATATTTATTCTATATAAACCTAATCATGCCAATTAATCAAACAAAGTCAAATATTACTACACACCAAATTAATATTACTCAAAATAGTATTTTATCATTATGAATATTTTTATTTCAAATAACCGAATTAACATTTAATCAATAACGGGGTGTTACAACTCTCCCCCACTTAAAAGATTTTCGGCCTCGAAAATTTTGACCAAAACTAACAAATCGGGACATGCCTACGCATTCGTCCACCCAATCCTTGCGTTAATTAAACAACATACAAAATACACCTAACACAAGGGCATCTCCCTAGCCATAACATTTAGACAAGAACAACCATGCCGAGATGTGAAGCCCACACAATGCACTCGACAATCAACTAACACCCAACAACTAAACAAGTCGCAGACACACCGGTTCGCTCGAGAACTAAACAAACAAGATCGGTACCATCCTAACGTCTCAACCATAGAATTAGTCATACACTCGAACTGACGCCTCGGAAACGAGTCACCAAAGGTAGGAACATAAAGTCCTACGACACAACACCGACACCATCGCTAAAACAAAAACAACAAAATGGTTATACAAACCAAAACTGAAACAATCAGAAAGGATAAAACCACGCGTGCTACGCAAACACGAAAAGATGCCATCATTCACGCATAAGTAAGAACTCAAGAATTACACTTGCAGTTATCGCTCTCATTCCAGAAAAATCACAAGGTCACATCGTCCTTGTAGATTACCAACGTACCACCCTTGAACAATACAAAGTTACCCAAACATAACTGAACTACGACACACCACTCATCCTAGGACGTATACTGACGACTTGCGACTATAACTCACTAGCCCAAATCCAACAATCCCGCATACTCGCTAAAACTCAATGCTCGATACCTAAACCATGCTGTGTCACTTTATGCATAAGATGCCAACCGTAAAACAACTTGGTTAATCCTCAACTTCCCAATCACCCAAAATGGATACGTTCAAAGCGTACACCCATCAAGACACCCCGCAACATCAGCTTTATCAACTCGAAGAATCACTCTTTCATTCTCGATTGATCAACGCCCGTTGATCCTCTGAAATACACGACATAGTTTGACCTCTTCAAATACTGTCCAAATATTTCACTTGTGAAACTTTGATGTATACACTTGACTTCCACGAAGTCTTCCCTTATAACAATTCAATTCCCAGAGTTTAATTAAGTAATCACCATCCTCGCATCGTCGCAACGATTAATACACTGATTTCTTATTCGAAACATCTCTCATATTTTTCAATCTTCTAAAGTGGTAATCCAAACCAAAACACTCTCTCAAGAACTCTACTCATCAATTTCGTCTCATACTTCTGAAATTACAACATAGTTTGGACTTAGAACCATAACATCAATTTCTATGGAATCCAACATAAACACCGTCGCGACCGACTTCAGTCACAAATAGAACATCTTCCTCTATAAAACACCAATCATCTTTAAGTACCCGTGGTTACCAAACCATCACCAAATTCCTTACCGCCAATACTTATTTTAGTCGTAATCTAATAATCCACCGCGACCATTAGTATCTGGCGAAATCCATATGGTAGTAGTGAACGAATCCTTAATAACCTTCTGAGTTTAATCTCAACAAGCGTCTCAAAACAAACATGCAACATTCTTTCAAAATAATAAATCTCAAATAAGATATTCTTGGGTTATCCTCAATATCAACTTAATAATCTCAACAACAGACGAAGTCTCTTTATAGATCATACTCAACTTGAATTATCTTCAACAATTCCAATCTCCTTGTCGTTAACATCTGTACCTATAAGGTTCCAATGAGCATAATGCATCAAACTCTAACTCCCGCATCCGATAATTTTCCATAAGAAAAATCAAATCGTTCCAAGGTAGTAATACACTTTTCCAACTCTATGTCGAAATACATCTTACGTCCAAAACAAAATATCACAACACGTCGCACCAGGTTCTTCAGTACAAAACAAAACCAAAATCAAGGCATTCGCTAAACTTTTCACCGGTCAAAACAAATTCGCTTCCCATGGCGAAGTCCAATTAGTGACTCAACCATTTCGGGTCAAGATACTCACGATCAATACCAACTCATAAAAATATCTTCCATCGAACTCACAAAGTTAACCATCCAAAACAAAAGAACTTCTAAACTATGAATTAGCCCCTTAAAGTCTTCGACAAGACACAAAATAAATCTTCGCGGAACTGTCTAAAATATTATCGTCTAAGTTGCTTACTTAAGACACTCACGTCCAACAGTTCCAAAACTCCTTCTTTAGAGGGCTCAACATGCTCCAATCTAACTCCACTACTGATAACGCAACACTCGGATGCTTGCCACAATCCCTTAACTTGATGTAAACCAAATAATATCCATGAACACGAAACAACTCTTCAGCTACTCATGAGAGTACTGTTGGAACATTTCAAAATCTTACCTGACGCATTAGTCACACTAATGACATCAGCTTATACTCGCCCGGACCATACACTATCTTGAAAAGCATTACCTGAACATCTTCAACCCTCACACTAACCCATAGGCAGCCAGACTTCAAAATGATCTCACTAAACACATAAACTCCAAATAACTGCTTCACTTAAATATCAATCCTCTGAAGCAGACACTCGTCCTCAACATCCGCTTCATTCCTTGACTACAAATGACACACCAACTTAGGTAACCTTTGCTCTTCTCAAACAACACAATCGGCGCACTCCACGGCGAACCACTCAAACAAACAAACTCTACTAAAACCAATATTCAAGTTGACTCTTCAACTCTAATTCAGAAACAAACATCCCTTAAGGATACTTCGAATCCCAACTAGTTCCAGAAACTAAATCCATCAAAACTTCACCTCGCACTACAGCGGTAATTCACTCACATTTCCACAAAAGGTTTCGGAAGAATCACAACAAGAAGCTCGCTTGCCAAAAATCTTATTTCTCACCAAAAATCCAAATTCGCCCACAACTCAAGTAACCATGCACTGCCTTGTGCCAACTCATCTGCTTCACACTCTAATAAGTTGGCAAGACAAGTCTATCCCAAACAACACAATTCCCGACTACTATCAACAAGAGATTAAGGATGATCAGTCCCTCAATTTGTCAATGGACAGTGGAGAATCATGAGGTGGCATTAACCATCGTTACCAAACCACAACAGCATCTTCCATCTTACCCCTCAAGCTACTTAAACATAACCATGCTTGAAGCATCAACTGCTCGGCAATACTTACATCTTACAATCGGCGGTATACTGAACCAACCTCTTGCACAAAACTTCAGAGAAGAAACTTCTCCCCCACTTATTTCACACGTACCTCTGCAGACAACGAAAAGGACACAAACAAGTACCGACAGTGTTTCACACACATGTCGCGTACCAAAAGGGATTAAACACATAAACAACCTGGCCGATAGACCGACCTGCTCTGATACCACTATTGTAACACCCCTTCTTAAAATAACCCAATTAAAGGTAAAGATTAAAATCAGAGAAATAAAATTGCACGGAAGGGATGCCACAACACACATCACATTCCAAAGTTTTTAAAGAAAACGGACAGGGTAGGTTTGAAAGTATAAGCATTCCAACACGAAACAAACATACAATAAATATTTACTTCATTCTCTCGTGCAAACGCAACGGAGTTTCATAATTTCACATCATCTCTATTTATGGAGGAATCAAAACATAATTCAAGGCATCAAGCCATCATAATTCACATAAGCATATGTTATCAAGTCTCACATATACAAAACATCATATACACGAATAAGGATTATATACATCATAATCCAAATACCAAATAATCGAGTTCGACACTAAATAAATTCCCCCCCCCCCCCATGTGTTACTACCAGAGCATCGACTCGACTCTAATCAAAATAAAACAGATTGCAATCCAATGCATCCGTTAGCTAGCGCCTCGCGCTACCGTCCTCGGTACCTGCACAATGCCATCAAAAGCATTGGCCAACAAAAGGGTAAGAATTCCAATAGTCATATAACATGTAATTTTAAGTAAATGAAATGGCAATAGATAAAGCAATACATAATGATCATGTTCATTTTATCACCTGTAGTATCCTTACTCAAGGAATCCATTTCCAACACATTAACCATGTAAACCGATTATCCGAATACTCACATCCTTGGCACATAACCATAATTCAAACAACAACACTATTGGCACATAATCAAACACATCAGCACACATACATATCATGCACAATTATACATGTAACTCACAACACGACTCAACGTATGCGAATGCGGTACCGACTCGTGGACCCAAGGTTCCACCACCTATATTTCCCTTCCGGATCAAGGTCACTACGTCTTTTCCCACAATAGGGTCACCGTCTAGATATTGTGGACCCAAAGTTCCACCACCTATATTTCCCTTCCAGATCAAGGTCACTACGTCTTTTCCCACAATAGGGTCACCGTCTAGATATTGTGGACCCAAAGTTCCACCACCTATATTTCCCTTCCGGATCAAGGTCACTACGTCTTTTCCCATAATAGGGTCACCGTCTAGATATTGTGGACCCAAAATTCCACCGTCTCTGTTTCAAGACCACCATGCCATGCAATGTACAATATAACCAATGCATGCAATTAAGACTCACAACAATCTTAACATACACATGCCATCAAATCCAACCAATGGAACATCAACTATTGTACATGCATGCATACATATAATTTATCAATCTCAATGTCAAGTAAAATGTATACAAACGAGATTACTTACTCAACCAAAACATAAACCATCAACTATCAACAATTCCAAATCGGAAAGTATATTTCAACATAAAGTCATTATCAATGAACCGGCATTATTCTCAATGTTCTCATCGCGATTGAGTCACCGGAATGTAACTCGAACGGTTAGATTCAGGATTAAACTCAACTTATTTCATTCGCACTAAAATCGGGTCGATTCTTAAAAGTCGAAATTTCGCAAGACGAACTTCACTACGTCAAGCTACACGTCGGATTACGCTAGCACGTCAATTTTCTTTGGATTCGGAGCAACTTGCTCCGTCGACGAATCTACCGACATCGGAACACAAACGGGTTCTAAAGGAAGTGCGAAAATTAGAATTTTGGAGGCTACAGACGCATCAACACGGGCACCCGTGTGCTGCAACACGGCCCGTGTTGAGAGGCCACCAGAACGAGCCAAGAAAATGCCAAGTCAGAACAGCAACACGGGCACCCGTGTGCTGCAACACGGCCCGTGTTGTGAAGCCTGCGTGAAAACTACACTCTTTTGAGTTTTTCTCATTCAACTACCATGGTTTTCTTTCCCATTTCAATACTCTTAATTTCTACAAGTTATCACCTAATACACCCACAAACCATACTCCTAATCCAACTTTTCTAAACCATTCCAACAATCAACCAACAAAACCCTAAAAAATCAACTATCAATTTTACCCCTAAATCCAAAATATATCATACAAAAACCTAACAATATGAGATGGAGAATCAAACCCCTTACCTTGGTGTGGGTTTTCTTGAAACAAGATGATGGAGATGTTGCAACTCCAAGCCTAGCTCTCTTTCTCCTCTTCTCCTCTTTTCTTTCTTCTTTCTCCTCTTTTCTTTCTTCTTTCCCCTCTTTTCTTTCTTCTCTTACTAACTCTCCTTTTCTATTTTATAAAACTCCCCTTCTACTACTAACTTTCCTCCCTCTATCTTTCTAAAATTGTAATTTGGCCCCAACAATTATTTAATTCAAATTATAATATATAACCCTATTAAACAATATTACATTAAATAATATTTATTCTATATAAACCTAATCATGCCAATTAATCAAACAAAGTCAAATATTACTACACACCAAATTAATATTACTCAAAATAGTATTTTATCATTATGAATATTTTTATTTCAAATAACCGAATTAACATTTAATCAATAACGGGGTGTTACAAGTGAGAGGTTAATTAACACGAGTTTTCCACGAGAGTGGGAAATTAATTAAGGCAAGAACCTGCATGCGAGAGCTGGGGTTCAACCCAGAAAGTGGTAACGAAACATTAATTTTTAAATACACGAGAGTATTTTAATAAATTAATTAAACTCAAATTGTTTTCAAAAAGTGTTATTAAATTTAAAGTGCATCCACTAGGTTTAGTTGCATAACTTATTTCATGAACACGAGATTGTATGTCTCAGGTTTTTAAACAATTAGTTTTTACCGAAATACTTTATAGGCCAAGCGATTCACCGAATTACCGAAGTCCGACTATCACATACCGGTATAACTATTACTATTATTTTTAATTAAACTATTTCCCCCCTAAAATCGAATATTCATCGCTTAGTTAAACAAATTGTAACATTAGATCGTATGCGATTGATCCTCAGTCTTTGTGGGTTCGATAATCATTTAAAACTAGAATGACTGAACTGTATACTTGCAGTTAGTATCCCGACAGACTCATAAAGCCCCGATCATTTTGCTAAGGTAATAAATGGCATGCTCTTTTTGGCCAGACTCGTCATGTTGGCCCAGTACGCACCCCATTGAATTCTCCAAGACAGTCAGATACATGATTAACGGTCTTCCTTTGACGGGTGGCATCAAGATAGGAGGTTCCAGCAAATACTCCTTGATTTTATCGAAAGCAACTTGACAGTTATCATTCCATTTAACCACCTGATCTTTCTTCAACAGCTTGAAGATTGGTTCACAGGTAGATGTTAGGTAAGAGATGAACCTCGCAATGTAGTTTAGGCGTCCCAAGAAACCTCCAACCTCCTTCTCAGTGCGAGGGGCAGGCATTTCTTGTATAGCTTTGACTTTGGCAGGATCAACCTCGATGCCTTTGTTACTGACGATGAATCCCAAAAGTTTATCGGACCTGACTCCGAAAGTGCACTTGTTAGGGTTCAGTCTGAGCTTGTACTCTTTCAATCTGACAAACAACTTTTGCAGATGGTCGAGGTGTTCTTCTTATGTCTGTGAACCGGCTATCATGTCGTCTACGTAGACTTCAATCTCATGATGTATCATGTCCTGAAACAAAGCTACCATGGCGCGCTGATAGGTTGCCCCGACATTCTTCAGTCCGAATGGCATCACTTTATAGCAGAAGGTACCCCACTGCGTAACAAAAGTAGTCTTCTCCATGTCTTCGGGGGCTATTTTGATCTGGTTATACCCTGAAAATCCATCCATGAAAGAAAATACCTTGTGCTGAGTTGTATTGTCAACCAAGATATCAATATGCGGTAGTGGAAAGTCATCTTTAGGGCTAGCCCTGTTTAAGTATCTGTAATCCATGCACATTCTGACTTTTCCGTCCTTCTTAGGCACGGGCACAATGTTAGCAACCCATTGTGGATAGGAAGTAACAACAAGGAAACCAGGATTGAACTGCTTCATCACTTCAGCTTTGATCTTTTCGGACATGTCGGGCCTTATTCGGCGAACTTTCTGTTTAATTGGTGGGTAGTCTTCTCTTGTAGGGAGATGGTGAACCACAATATCTGTATCCAGTCCCGGCATGTCTTCGTAGGACCAGTCGAAGATCTCAACATATTCATTCAACATCTGAACTAAGCACTCCTTGACATCTGGCTCTAGGTTGGCACCCACTTTAACTTCTTTTCTATCTTCCTCTGCTCCCAAGTTGATAGTCTCTAACAACTCCTCGTGAGGTAGAATAGCCCTTTCTTCTTGTTGCAACAGTCTAGCCAACTCTCCAGGCACTTCACAGTCTTCATCACCTTCGTGTTCGGCATGATTGACCAGATTTTCAGAGTCACTGAAGGCCATAGCAGAAATGTTACCTATGGAATCCGGAGTGGATGGGTACCTGCATTTTGTGAGTGAGGGTGTGTGTAAGGGATAACCACCTTTAAACAAATAAAATGTAAAAAGAAAGAAAATGAACACAAAAGTTTATATATGAAAACATCCACGATTCATTAAAAATGGCATATGAAGATGAAAAAAATCAAGCCCTTACAAATGGATCTATGTGCCCCGGGTAAGGCACAAGGCAAAAAGAGTACGAATTGTTTAAAATTTATTACAGGCCAACAGAAAATGTTTGAAAGATAAATTACTGATTGATGAAAGTAATGGGAACGAAGTCTTTCGCTTCCCAGTTGTTCAGCCCTCCTTCAATAGTTGGAAAGATCCAGTCTTCAAAATTGCTCTATTCTTCATCATCCTCCAAAGCATGAACTCCATGATGGGTGATCTTCACCGGTAGCCCTCCAGCCCAGGAGCGGCGCACAGCCTTCTGACTAGCAGCAGTGAAACCCAATCCGAACTTATCTGTCTTGTAAGGAAAATCTGGCAGTTGACCCCATATTGTACTTCCTCCTTCCTCGATCACAACCTTCGCATCTTTAAGGGATGACATCAGGGACACAGGTTTGGTAATGATGGGCACAAAAGTCATTTTCTTGGCTACCGCAACTTCAGGAGAAACTTCTTCAAAGTGATAAAAGGGGGTCTCGATGAATTCACCATATAATTCCACATAGCGGAATGAATTCAGATGGCTTATCATATACTCCTCCTCGCCGCGAACTGTCACAATTTTCCCCTGGACAGGGTACTTAAGCTTTTGATGCAGAGTAGATGTGACGGCTTCAGGATGATGAATCCAGGGCCTTCCTAACAAGCAAGAGTAGGAGGGACGGATGTCCATGACATAAAATATGGAGTTGAAAGTTTCCGTACTCACTTTAATCGGGATGTCCACCTCCCCGTGGACCATCCGCTTAGAACCATCAAAGGCTCTTACAATGATGTTGTTGGGCTTCAAAATTAGACCTTCACAATGTAGTCTATCCAATGCTTTTTTAGGCAAGACATTTAAAGACAACCCAGTATCAACAAGAACGTGAGCAAGAGTAGTCCCTCTGCATTCCATCAAGACATGCAACGTGTCATTATGCTTCCTCCCCTTAGATGTTAAATCGGAATCGGAGAAGCCAAGACCATTGTCGGCTGTTAGGCTAGCTACACACTCCTGGAACTGGTCCGCGGAGGTTTCCTGAGGCACGTGGGTCGTCTTCAAGAATTTGATCAAGGCTTTGGCATGAGCTTTGGAACAGAGCAATAAGGCCAGCATAGAGATTTTTGAAGGGGTTTTCCCCAATTGTTCTACGACATCATAGTCGTTTTTCTTAATTATTTTTAAAATCTCCTCCATTTCCTTTTGAGTGGTCTCGGGGATCACCAAAGGCTGAGCCCTCGTCCTGACGGGTGCTTCTTGGATCCCCTTACCTTTATCAGCAGCAACAACAGAGGGTACAACTACGGGAGTAACAATTTCTTCAACCACTGGAGTTCGCACAGAGATGTTGACCGACACAAGAGTAACCTTAAGAGCATTTGAGGGTCCGAAGATTGCCTTTGGAGGAGAAATCTCCAGAGAGAAAATTCTTCCGCTGCGGGTGATCTTACTCGTCCCCGCAATATTTCCTATGTCAGGAGTCTCTTCATCGAAACTTTCTTCAACTGATTCAATCTGCTTAACAACGTGGTAGAAGATCTCTCCTCCATAATTCCACGGTATTATCTTGTTGGACTTGTATGGGATAGACCCCGGCATAGTTATCTTCAGAGGTACAAACTTTGGATCGGGTGTAATCTTAACAGGTCTTTTGGAGACCTTGGAAAGATTGTCAGAAATGGTAATTATAGCAACATCGTTGATAGGAGTTGGAGTAACAGGAGTTTTCTCGAAGAGGATTTCTTGATTATCCATTAGGCGTTGGATGCCTAACTTCAATAACGGACTGTCGGATTGCAAGGACGAACAAAGGTAACAATCTTTTTCACAGCTCGGGAAAATCCCGGCTTTCAACAGATTCATCTTGATCATTGGTAATGGAGTCATTAATAGTCATCAATAGTACAACAGCATGGACATTATGACCATGTTTTGGCATTGGAGCGGATATCACATTAGGTTTTTTAGGGGCGTCAAACTCTATCTCTTTGGCATCTATTAAATCCTGGATCTTATTTTTGAGGGCCCAACAATTGTTGGTGTCGTGCCCCACGCTGTCCGAATGATAGGCACACTTTGCATTTGAATGGTAGTAGGGAGAAGAGGTATTCAGATTCTTTGGAGCCTCTTTCAAGTTTGTAAGGTTTAACTTCAACAGATGAGGGAGAACCTGAGCAGGTGTCATATTGATCCAGGTGAATTGCCATGCAGGCCTTTCCACCCTCGCTTGGTCGGTTTTGGGTTAACTGTTTCGAGGTTGATCAACTGCGGAATTCTGAATCAATACAGCCCCCACCGCTGGCCGACGCTCAATTCTTCCTTGACTTTTCTGGGAGTAAATTGTTGAGACTTCTTTCTTGGCTGGAAAGGCCTTCTTGATAGCAGCGGAAGTAGATGCATCCTTTGGAATTTTACCGCTCTTGATTCCAGCTTCAACTCTTTCACCAGTCAGAATTAACTCGGTGAACCCCACAGACGAACTCCCGATCAAGTGATTAAAGAATGGACCTGACAGGGTACCCAAAAACATATCCACAAGCTCTCTCTCAGACAATGGTGGCTGCACCCTTCCAGCCAAGTCCCTCCATTTCTGGGCATACTCCTTAAAGCCTTCATTAGAGACCATACCCATACTCTGTAATTAAGTACGAGTAGGTGCTAAGTCCGCATTATATTGATATTGTTTGTAGAAGGCAGCAGCCAAATCCTCCCAATTATGCACATCAGATCTCTCAAGCTGATAGAACCAATCTAATTGCGTACCCGACAAACTATCTTGAAAAAAGTGGACCCACAGATCCTTATCAGAAGAATGAGGTTGGATCTTTCTAACGTAAGACCGTAGGTGCATCTTCGGACAAGACAAACCATCATATTTAGCAAATGTAGGCACCTTGAAATTAGGGGGAATTACAATCCTAGCAACCAACCCTAGCTCCTCGAAATCCAGCCCAAGCACTCTTTGTACCTCCATAGCTGCCAGACGCACTTCCAGATTCTTGTACTTGTCGTCTGCAGGAGGGTACTACTGCTCAAAGTAATCTTCATCCTCTTCTTCTTCTTCTTCTTCCTCAGACTCGGAGGGCACTACAACTCCCTTTCCTTTGCCAACCCCTTCATCAGATGTTGAGGGGAAATCCAGGACCCTTCTAGCTTGATTCTCAAATCTTCTTCCCAAAGTAGCTACACCCACTATTTTCTTTTTGTTTTTCTACTTTTCTTTATCCTTTTCCTTTACCAGCAGTTCTTTAAGATCCTCCTGACCCTTTGCCAAGGTCATGAGTAGTTGTTGGAACTGTGATTTCTGCGCTTATAGGTCTTTGACCGTCTGCTCTATATCCATCTTGCTGAAATAAACAACAGAGAGATAAGGAAACCTGGTGTGAAGACCTGCTTATGCATATGATGAATGATATGTATTCATGTAATGCATTCAAGGATTCAGAAATTCAAATTTTTTGCAAACAAAAAGAACGCACGTCATATTAATAAGATAGAGTTGTTAGTACATAAATGCCCCATGGGCAGAATAATACAAAATTCTAAGGTAAAAAGAAGTTGCGCATCCTCTTTGGTGTGATGTAGGTGTTGAGAGTCTTCTCTTCGTGGAGTCGACGAGTAAGTTCCAAAACCTTCTTCTCACTAGCGTAGAAGTTGTCTTCAAAAGTGTTCAGTTCTTCCTTGAGCTGTATCCAACTCTTTTGCAAATCTTCCAATGATGTTGGCATGTCAGGATGTAGGAGGGTGTATGGAACCTCTCTTTCCATAACAGGCTCTTTGATAACAACGAGAATGTAGGGGTAAGGCATCATAAGACTCTGGGTGCGGGTTCGTACTCACTTGAGGTAAGGCTCAAGGGGGATGGAATTCTTGTGTCCCAGTGTCTTACTGTCCACCTTGTTGGGCATCCTCCAAGCTTGGATAAACCTTTGTCGAAGTCAAAAACCAAGTCTGGAATCAGCATATCATGAGGGTCATCCCTTCGGGCATACCCAAATTGTCTCAGAGCCAAGCAGGGGTTGTAGGTAATGCCTCCCCTAATGCCAAGTAATGGGACATTAGGGAATTCCCCACAACGATCAATGATGATGACATTTTCTCTAGACCGAGAACACCAATGAACATCAGAATGTGTAAGAGTCATCAACCGTTGTGACCACCTCAAGCCTTTCTCATTCTTCAAGACTGACTGGGAAAGGTGAGAAATAAACCACCTTGCTAGAAGGGGAGTACAGCACATGAGAACACCTCTTTTCCTCATTGTTCGTGTGTGAAATGAATGGAGGATATCCCCAAGCAATGTAGGCACAGGATTCCGAGATATGAAAATCTTGACAGCATTTACATCTATAAGCTGGTCAGGGTTTGGGAACAAGACCAACCCTTAGATGAGAAGTGCTATAATATCCTCAAAAGCTTATAGATCTAGAGAATTCTAGAAGTCTTGTGCTTTCTCAAACAAAAACTTTGCCAAGAAACCCTTGACACCACTTCTGGTTTCCCAATGACCTTTGATATCAGATGGTTGCAAGTGTAAGGCTTGAGCAACCTCTTCAGGCTTTGGTTCTCTTTTCGTACCGTTGTAGGGTAGTTGATGGAGAATAGGAATCCTCGGGAGTTGAGAAAATTCCTCCAAAGTAGGCACTAGTTGGTAATCAGGAAATGTGAAGCAGTGGTGTAGGGGGTCAAAGAACTGGAAGAGAACTTTCACCATGTCTTCTTCAATGTTGGAGTTGACCAAGATGAGAAGTCTACCATGTCTTTCAATGAAGGGAGAATTCTCTGGAAATTTGGAAGCAAGCTCCTTGAGTTGAGGAGGTATTCTCACAAGGTTGACCTGGATTGTTTTTCTGCGGAGTGATTCCATAACCTACAAAACAGGAACACAAATGAAGATCTAAACCCTTGAAATGGTTAGTAGATGCATATGATGCTTTATGATGTTCAAGATGTATGCACAAGTATATGTACAAACAAATCACACAAGTTCCTAGATTCAGGATTGCATGGGGTTTCATAGGTAAGTACCCTCTTGAAGTTTAGTTGGCTCAACCTGTCCTATAAATAGTAATCGGGTTCTAAGGAGCTCAATATCACTGGATTATTTTCTGTGTTCATTGTTTCAGTTTAGCCACTTGACTGGCAACCAAAATATTCCAAGAAAACAACCCTCAATGAGTGTAGTATCGAGTATCTACCAACTTCGGACTGCACCAAAGTCGGTCATCTCACTACCCCTAATAAGGCCAAGATGGTCAAGTAAAGGTTCTAAAAGTCCATTAGTGCTTCATGACATCACTCAGCGGCCCCGTATTTCTCTTTGATTGACTCAAAGGCTACCGGTGCCCACAAATATGTCGCACTAATATAGCTATTTCTTCAACCATGTCGGTATACCCCGCACAGTTTCCACAACGTATTACTATTTACTTATGAATGTTTCCCAAATCTGGGTAGAGGATTTCAAACCCAAATAATAGAACCAAGTGTAAAGTAATAAAAGCAATCAAGGTAAGCATGTAAAGGTGATATAAACCCTAAGGTAACCCAACTTTTAGATTTCTCCCCAGCAGAGTCGCCAGTTCTGTGATACGGTGGGAGAACTGACTTGAGATTTTGCGTTTGTGTTCTAAAATGTTTCGGTTTGGCAAGAGTCGCCACCAACTTTTTATTTTATCCAAAGGAAAGGTCAAAAAGCACAGGAAAGACCTTTGAGATGTTTTCTTGGGGTTGGGGGGTAGATTATGAAAAGGGAAGGTGCAAGCACCCTTTTCAGCCATGGTTACCCATGGGCTCTTAGTTACTTGTTTAGACCACTTGCTTTTGCTTTTCAATTGTTTAAAATGGTGCTTTGTGTGTGGTTTTGAAAATGTTTTGAAAAGAGGCCATCGTTGTGGCAACCTTTGTAATGATTCTTGTTTAAATGTATACAAAGATGTATTATCTTTTGAAAATATGTTTCAATGTTTGAAAGTTTGAAAGTTTGTTTTGGGAAATGTTTTGAAATTGTGTTGCGAGGTGTGTTTGAAAATAGCAAGGATGTTTTTGCATGTTTTGATCAAGTAACTAAGAGTTGTCTACCCTATCTACTCAAGAGTCTTTCCTACACATTTTTAACCCTTTTACATTGTTGTTTTACCATTGTATTTGGTAAACAACCTTGTATTTGGATGTTAAACGGGACAGGCGCGGGTCATCGTTTTGACCATGATAGCAATAGTGCTAAGTATCTTTAGCAATTTTTTGAGGGACTAGATCATTTTGTATAGGCAACCAAGATAGCGTCATCAAGGGACTATGATCTTTTTTGTTTTGTTTTTGTTTTGCCAAGATACTCAACATGCATAACATGGCCATTTTAAAGGCAACAAGTGGATGAAACCCTAGGGGTGCGTGTGTGCATTGTGTTGTCATTTTCATGCATTTTATGTCTTGTATTAGGTCTAACTATTTGTTTTGATTTTGGATATTGCATACAAACCCTAATCTCTATCATGGCATATTTGAAAGCATAAAATGCATAAAATAAATCTACGCTATTACAACATTGATATGGGGAGGGGGATACAATTTTGAATAGGGGATTATTTTGCAAGAAATTAAAACCCTAAGTTATTACAACCAAATTGAATTTCTTTGTTCAAATGATAAATAAGCAATATTTAAATAGACAATTTAATAAATATGCAATATATTATAAATATGCAAAAAAATGTTTTTTTTGTATTATTTTTATGTATGTAAAAATATATTATTTATGTACAATAAAATAAAATAATAAAATATATACAAATGTCAAAAAAATAAAAATATATTAGAAAAAATATTATTTAAGTATGTAAATAATAAAAATAAAAATATAATATTTTTATGTATTATTTTCATGTTTTTATTAAAGAAAATAAAATTATATTATTTAATAATTATTTTTATGTTAGAAAAAATAATAAAAAAATACAAAATAAAATGTGAAAATTTATGAAAATGTTTTTGGTAATATTTTATATTTAGAAAAATATTTTAAAGTCAGAAATGAAAAAGAAATAGAAAAATATAAAAAAAATAATGAAATGGGCCAGGGGGTGCAATCAACAAGCTGGGGGCGCCAAAAGCAAGGAATGGCCAGGCCCAGCCCAACTACTTCATCTCCAACCTTCGTTCAAACAAAAATGCGCGTTTCCTGTACAAATGTCCAACTCCTGCATACGTGCTCTAAAGCAAAAACTCACAACATGAAAGTTATAGCATTTTTCAACACGATTCCAACCATATAAAGAACTTAATCTAACTCTCAAAGACCAGAGAGAATTTCTCTGGCCCTAATTTCTAACCTAACTTTTTCAGAAAGTTCATCAATCAAATTCTCTCAACATACTTAACTTAAATGAAATCTATGCACATGTACAGCTTAAGGGCAATGAGTACTACATTTTTTATTCACAAACATAAGCCTAATGATTCCTAAATAGAGAGATAAAAAGTTGGAAAATACCTGTTTCAGTTGAACTCGTGTATGATAATGTGGAGGTTTTCAATGAAGCCTGAGATGTTTGTGAGCTTGCTTGAACTTCCTCTGACCTTCCCCAATGCTTTGTTTGCTTTGAGCTTGCTTGGATAAGCCTGTAGAAGTCAACCTGCACAAGCTGAAATCAGAAATGGTGAAGCTTGCAAATGGAGTCACAGCTAATGGCCAATGGTTGGGATAGCTTAGGTGGGTTATATGGAATGTATTGGAACTGGTTTGGGACAAAACGCATGAGTGGTTTGTGAGATTGAAATCAAAATGCAGAAGCTGCCCTGTTTTGCAAGAAGATGGTGTTTTTGTGTTTTGGAAGGCTTGAGGGTTGGATAGCTCGTGCTTCTGACTCAAGGCAATGTGCAAAAGTTGTTTGGAATGCTTACAAACTTTGTTCTAATCTGATTTCAAAGATGTGGCTATTTTGCAAGTTTACTTGGTTTTGAAGTAAAAGTGTGAAGTGATACAAGACAAGCCTGTACAGGCTATCTCCAAGCATGCACAAGATGGTTGTACCTTTGCCTAAGTTTATGGAACTTGTTTGCTGCAAAGGGAGGGGTTCAAGGCTCAAGGGAAGCAAGTTGACATAAAGCTGCCTTTATCAAAATGGCATAGTTCACATTTTGCCAAAAATGGATTAAACTCTTGTGTAAACTTCCATTGATCAGAATAATGCCTTAGACCAATGAGTTTGCATTAAACTTTTGATTGTGGAAGGGTTTAGAGACTTGTATTCAAGTACAAACAAATTTGGACAGATTTTGCAACTTGTGTCAACATGAAAATGCCATGGATCAAAAGTGAGTTTTTGTCAAATTCAAACCTTCGATTCTCCCTAACCATAAATGATTTTGGAGAGTTATTCGACATTTTTGAAATCTTGTAACATGATCTACAATCCATCTATGAAATTAATTTTTAGATTCCAAGTGGAACTAGGTGAAAAATTGCCATGAAGATAGGTCAAAATCCTGCCTAAACTAGGGCAAAATTTTACTAAGTTAAAAGTTTCATGGACCCTTGTTCCAAAAATCATAACATAATATCCAAGCTTCTTTTGGGAAAACTTTGTGAATCAAAGTTGTATATTTTGTGGAGGACTACAACTTTCATGTTGGAAGTTTTGTTTGAATCCAATTTCATCATGGTGAAAATGTTGGGCAAAGTTGGGAAAAAATAAGAAAATTTCATAACTTAGAAAAATTCTAAGTTATGAAATTTTTCAATCTTAAACCCTAATTTGCAAAATTAGGTTTCTTGATGAACAAGTTTCATGTTTTGACTCATCTTGATGAAAAATGACCCTTGGCACTTGATTTTGACCAAAAAGTCAAAGTTTGACTTTTCAGTGTATAGTTGATTTTTTTGATCAGTTGACTGGAAAATTCATCTGTCAATCCAATGCTTTTGAGGTCTTTTGAACCTTGTGAATGGGTCAAGATGATTCCATTGAACCCTTGAATCCATACTTGAACCCAATTTTCCATTGGCTAGGTGAAAAATCAGAAATTGCCCTTCTACAGTCAAAACCCTAAAAATGACCATTTTCCCCTTTTGATGATCTGATCAAATTTCTTGAGGGGTTGTGGTACAAACTTGATCAAATGGTTCATATGAGACTATAATGTTGATGTGGATCAAAAATTATGAGGTTTGACTGTAAATTGGCCACAGTTGACTTTTTCCTGAATACAACTGATTTCTAGGTCAACTGTCCAATTGACTGGGCAAAAATTTGATTCAAGGCTTGAAACTTGGTAGAGGCAATCTTATAAGTCCAACATGAAGTATGAAAGTCACTTTGAGCATTGAAAGTCCAAAAATCCCTGTGCAAACTCAAACCCTAATTTCAGGTCATCAGTGCAAGGAGATGTTTTGAGCAGAGCAAACCCTAATTCTGTCTGGAGTTCAAAGAGTCTTGTGAGGGGAAATCTATATAAAATGAGAGTGAAAATTTAGGGGTACAACAATCATCAGTCTATGGAGTATGATTTCCCTGATGAGGATGTGATGTTCCTGAAAGTAAAAGATTGTGATGAACCATTGCCTGCAGAAGGTCTCGACTCTGAATCTCATTGGAGTATGATATTTGATGGAGCTGTGAATGCTTATGGTAAAAGAATTGGTGTTGTGATTGTCACTCCACATGGATTTCACATTCCTTTTACAGCAAGGTTTACATTTGATTGCACTACAAAAGTATGGCAGAATATGAGGCTTGCATCATGGGTCTCAAAGAAGCTATTGATCTCAGAATTAAAATTCTAGATTTGTATGGTGATTCAGCTTTGGTAATAAACCAGATTAAAGGAGAATGAGATAATCGTCACCCTGGCTTGATCCCTTACAAAGATTATGCTTGAAGGTTGTTACCCTTCTTCAATAAAGTTGAATTTCATCACATTCCTAGAGATGAAAATCAAATGGCGTATGCTCTGGCAACTCTGGCTTCTATGTATCAAGTAAATACTTCGAATGATATACCTCGAATTATGGTTCGGCGACTGGATAGGCCCGCTCATGTGTTTACAACTGTAGAGGTAGAAGATGAGAAACCTTGGTATTATGATATCAAGCATTTTCTCCAGACTCGGGAATACCCGATCGATGCATCGAAGAAGGATGGAAAGACCTTGAGAAGATTGGCTGGCAGTTTCTTCCTCAATGAAAATGTGTTGTATAAAAGAAATTATGACATGGTCTTGCTCAGATGCGTGGATAGACACGAAGCAGACATGTTGATGAATAAGTGAAAAACACAAGAGGGGGAGGGGGGGGGGGGGGGGGGTTGAATTGAAACTTTAAAAATCAAAAGCAATAGACACGAGATTTTTATCCTAGTTCGCTTGATCTCAAACTACTCCAGTCCATCCTCCAAGGTGATTTCGCCTCTCTCCAACGAGGACTTAATTCACTAATCAAATTGATTACAATTCTACTTTGACAACTTCCATAGTCTTCTTGAGTACAACCACAAGCCGGTTTATCTCAAGGAAAATGACTTAATTAAAAGATAAGGTTTACTGTGTACTGTTTGTTTTTCATTACAAAAACTGTATCACTACTGTGATGTATTACACAAATTGAATGTAGAATGAATATGAATTTTTGCAGCCTTTTTGAGATTGTATAGAGCAGTAGTGTAAAATCGTGAATGATTTACCCTTTGAACTTGTTTATATAGGCGTGATAAATATGTCCAAATGGAAACATGATAATGGTCACTTAATGCACTTTCCATACTGAGAAGATCCTTCTCTGAATGAAGCCGTTGAACATGATACTGCCTTAATGGAAAAGTAACGCTTCAGAACATAGGAATCTTGCATGCTGCTTTACTTTAGAACTTTTAAGTCAGAAATGTAAGATTCAGTTAGCGTGTTGGACTTCCGTTCAGAATCAATATATCTTTCTCTTTAGCACAGATTCTGATCATCATACTTTAGAACATTCTGATTACTCAGCTTGAATGCTTATGTGGCTCAACTTCTGATGTAGTTTCAGTCAGAACTTCTGTACAACGTAAAACACAAATTTAGACTGCATATTTGTTCTTTGTGTTTGTTATCATCAAAACTATTATGAGGGTTGTAGAATCAAACTATGTTCTAACAATTTCCCCCTTTTTGATGATGACAAAAACTAGGATTTTTCAAAAAAAAATTACATAACAAAAGCTTAAGAGAGTCTCCCCCTGAGTTGAGTACTCAGATAGAGATGAGATACTTCCCTGAAGTTCCTTCGTTCCAGAGATTTTGATGTATCTCCTTCAGATTTTGTTCCTGTTTAAGCTTTTAGAAAATCAAATAAGAAGTTAAGATATTCATAATGTTTGAGACTTAGTCCCGGTAAGCTGTTATTGAAAATATCTTACGTTCTCCCCCCTTTTTGTCAAGTATCAAAAAGCAATATAAACAGAAATTATCAGAGTAAAAAAATGATAATTTGTATTGAAAACAGATTACAATGACATCTTTTCAGAAATAAAGAAGTTAATATGAAGAATACAGAAAACAAGTTAAAGAAAATCTAAGATGGAGGGGGAAGTTGTGTGAACATCGCTTCCAACAAGCTCTTAATCTGAGTGCTTGATTCTTCCTACTTTCCCAGTATATCCTTGATTTCTTTTGTAGAGTCTTCTTGTTTATCCAATATATCCCTAATTTCTTTATTTGTGTTTGTGATACGGTGGCATAAACGGACTGTTTTAGGAAAATGCTAGTTTGCGTTTTGCGATTGTGTTTGCAAAATGTCGCGGTAAGCAAGAGTCACCACCGACTTTTATTTTATCCAACTGGAAAGGAAAAAAGCACAGAAAAATTCCTTTTTCGAGATTTTGAGTACGGGGGGTAGATTATAAAAAGGGAAGGTGTTAGCACCCTTTCTATCCATGGTTTTCCATGGGCTCTTAGGTACTTGCTCATCATTTTAAAATTGCTTCTGTGTTTGTGTGTTTTGAAAAGTAGTTTGTTTACTTCGTTTTAACCCTTTCTTCTGTCTTCAAGAGTGTTATGAAGTGTTTTTGAAAACTTTGTTTGAAAAGAGTGTTAGTGTGGAAAAGTTTGATTTTGAGCAAGTACCTACTAGCATCTACCTACTCGAAAAAAGAATGTTTCTGTTCTTTTTTCCTTTAGACAGCGCTATCCTACAATTAGTGAGTAGGTAGCACCGTCGTTGGAGTTTTAAGGGTCAATTCGAAAGGGACGTATGATAACTAAAGCAATGCTAGGACGTCTTAGTAATAAACCTAATGTCTTAAGATGATATTCGAGGGAACATTTCCGAGGCAACCTTTCTGAACGGGACATTTGATCTTTGTTTAGGCAAAAGAGCGACCACTAAAACACCCTATACTTAATGATTGTTTACCGAAGGCAACCGAAGTGAGAGTATACCCTAGGAGTGTGCATGTGCGAGTGATTTGATTTCAAGTTATTATCTTTGCACATTTAGGGTTTGCTAACCAGTTTAAAATTAATATACATTCTTGTCATGAAACCCTATTATCATACATCTAACAGTTAATATTTGCGAAAATTAAAATGCGAGAAATAAAGCTACGCTATTACAAGGCTTCTGGGAGGGGGATTAATTACATAGCCAAAAAAACGCAAAACGATAAATAAACGAAAAGTCCTAATTAAGCTATTACATCCCATGAGAAGTTACATTAATATTTGCCAAAAAATAATAAACGCGCGATGAATCGGGAACAAGAAAAATTAGGATTTTGACCCTGTCCCAACCTAATTAAAAGAAAAATTATTATTTGGTTGTTTTTGATTATTTTGAGAAAATAAGGTTTTTAATTAAATAAGTACAAACCTAATTGCTAATTAATTAATTTGAGAAAATTAATTAATTTTGACCTATCTTTATATTTTTGTTAATTTAAGAAAAAGAAAATAAAAATTAAATTAAACAAAACCCTAATTTTATAATTGGTTTTAATTTATTTACAAAGAGGTTAAAATTTCCCTAAAATTCAATAAACTAATTAAATTAAATTTTGATAAAAAATAAAACCTAAATCTAATTTGGTGAAAATTGATTTTTATGATTTTTTTATAAAAAATAATTAAATTTGTGTTAGAAAATAATCAAAATAATTAAATAAAAGAAAATATAAAAAGAAAAGAAAGAGAGAATTGGGCCTGGTGTCAAAGTAGAAAGGGAGGTGCCAATCTGATTTTTGGCCCAATAAGCCTTGGTCCAAGGTTGACCTTCATGATCTAATGTTGCACGTTTGACCAAGCCTATGGTACACTTCCATCATGAATCCTTGGATCTAGTGTGTGGACATCTGGTTGGCTGTCCCTTGAAGGCGTATGGTGAACCCCTTGCCTGTACACATGCCTGATTATACAAGAAAAAATAATATGAAATAATATGGGGGACCTGGGATTCAAACCCATGCCCTTTGGCCTTTTCCACACACCTCCTTACCAATTCCGTTAGCGCGCTTGTTTGTATAATAGATAAAAACAATGATTACATTGAAAAACACCACATGTTAACTTTCCAGCGCGTAAATTTTTGAATGGGCCAGTCAGGGGGTGCCACGCCACCCTTCTTCTTCCTCTCTCTGTTGGTAAAAGTCAAGGACTTTTACCTACAGACAAACGTTTGTAGCTATAACCCTGCGTGTTTCCAGAATCACCTACAAGCATGATAAACGAAAACTAATGTCACAGTCCAGTTCTTCTTGGCCTTGTGAACACCATGGTACCCCTCTTTTGGGCCAATTTCACCTGCACAAGAAAACCCTAAAACGAACCAAGGAAACCTAACAATGGTGGATTTATGTAGGGTTAGCAAAAATGCAATTAATTGTTACCATTAGCTTGCAAATGCTTCAAGGATTCAGAATATATAAACCAATCATGCTAACAATGTCAAATTCATGAGATTCGATTTCAAAAGGGGAGGGATGTCGTGAGGCACTTACATTGCGTTTCTGGGCATAAAAACACTTGTTGGTGATTGGTATAGACTCCTTGAACACCCAGGAAGCGAATGAGATAGCTTGGAAGGCTTGAGATAGCCTGGAACTATGAAATCCGATTGTCACTTTTCTTGAGTTTTTGCAAATTTCTTCTCAGCTTCTCACGCCTCTAACCCTTGTGCATTTGGTCTGAATTTGTTCTATATATGTCCTTGAGTCAATTAGTTTTACAAGTTTGCATCCAATCTTTGCAATTATGAAGATTTGATCATTGATTCACACTTGTATCCAATCTTTCCAAAACAAGAAAAATTCAATCTTTTTGTGTACAAACAAGCCTTGCACGATTTGATTTCATTGCTAACTGTATAAAAGACCTAAACATGCACAAAATCTCAAGCTTTGATTAGTTTTGATATTTTCATGATTTTATTTTGATTTAATTTGATTTAATTGAAATAAAAATCAAAATAAATGACAAAAATAAAATAAAGGTAAGAGGGAAGGATCATGGGTCGTGGACCATGTTACAAACTCAATACAAGCACAAAAAGTTGGGCCCATTTGACAAAAATTGCAATTTGAGGCATGTTTGACTTTTGGCAATTATGCAAAAAAGGTCGATTTCAACAATGCATAACCCCTTCAATTTTGACCCTAAAGATGTGTTCTTGGACTTTTTAGAAAGCTCAAGATATCCTCTAAGCACCCCTTTATGTATCATCTCAATTGAGTCTTCCATGTTCATGTATGAAGCTTTGACAAAAAAGGTGTTTTTGTTGACTTTTCAAAATGACTTATAATGTCCAAATTCATAACTTGTTGTGAGTGTATATTTTGATCATGGGAGCTGAAGATTAATTGTAGGGAATTGCATCATCTTCAAAATGATATTTGGATGGGTCATTCTTGATAAAGTATGAGAAAGTCATGCTTGGTCAAAGTTGAGTTGACTTTTCCTACAAAACCCTAATTTAGCAACTTTTGGGTTTTGATGAATTGTGAGTAATCCTTGATGAATCATGATCAACCCTTGATAAAATGATGAATAATACTTCAAAATGAGAATGTTGACCAAAAATCTTGAAGTTTGACTGTATATGGGCCACAGTTGACTTTTGCCCTAGCACAATCGATTTTTAGGCCTTTGAGCAATTGACTGAGCAAACTTCCTCTGCAAGGCTTGAAACTTGACATGGATGATCTTGAGAACATTTTAGGACAATGGTGAGCATTTGAGACCCTTTGGACTCAAGTATCTTGATGCAGCATGAAACCCTAATTTGAGGTAGACTGCCTTAGGAGAGAGTTTGTCTGGTCAACTCTTGGACTTCCTTGAGCAATTTGAGGATCTCACTTAAAATGTATTGAGAAATATGGGAGGGAAAATTTTGGGGTACAATAGCTGCCCCTGTTCAATCTTCTTAAACATGAGGATGTAGATTGGCTTGATTGTCTTTCATGATCCGAAGGTGGAAGATGATTGAACACTAGAGTGCCCAGAAATTTTCACTCGCATGAAGTGGTACTTGTCTTGTGATGTCGGGAATGGGCTTATAGATGCCATTTGGAGATTGATGTCGGGGGATGGGCTTAAAGATGCCATCTAAAGGAGTTTCGATCGCATAAGAGATTCCTTTGCGAGAGCTTGTATACCTATTGTTAAGAAGGATTCCGCTGGGGAATGTTGTTCTTTGTCTTGGTAAAAGTTGAATTTTAGGAGCTTCGATCGTCCGTTATTCTACTGGGGAATTGTCTCTTGGTCGAAGAGGTGAAAATGAACTATTATCTGGTCGTGATCCAGGCTTCATAGTAATAAGATCGACTGCTATCTGGTCGTGCTCCAGGCTTTACAGTGACTTACTGGGGAGATGAGATTAAACTTGCTATCCGGTCGTAATCCAGGATTTGCAATTTCTCAATTCTTATCTGGTCGTTCTCCAGGCTTTAGAAGGAATTAAGTTGTTATCCGGTCGCATCTGGGCTTCAACTTGAATTTAGGGAACACTAATATCCGGTCGACTCCAGGCTTCTTATTAATTGTCCAGATACACTGCTATTTGGTCGAAATCCAAGCTTCACAGTGTCCCTTACTGTTATATGGTTGTAATCCAGGCTTTAGTGTCTTTTACCGCTATCTGGTTGTAATCCAGGCTTCACGATGTCTGATACCATTATCTGGTCGAATCCAGGCTTCATGGTGTTCTTGTACTGTTATCTGGTCGATTCCAGGCTTCACAATACCTTACTTCTTATCTGGTCGTATTCCAGGCTTCAAAAGAAATCAAGTGGTTATCCAGTCGCATCCGGGCTTCCATTTGATTTTAAGGCCTACTAATATCCGGTCGAGTCCGGGCTTCATAGTAACTCACCGGGTAGACTGCTATTTGGTCGAAATCCAAGCTTTGCAGTGTCCCTCACTGTTATTTGGTCGTAGTCCCAGGCTTCAGTGTCTTTACCGCTATCTGGTTGTAATCCAGGCTTCACGATGTCGTATACCATTATCTGGTTGAATCTAGGCTTCATGGTGTTCGGAGAAATCAAGATATTATCTGGTCGAATCCGGGCTTCATAACTTGCATTAAAGATATACCACTATCTGGTCGTAATCCAGGATTCGTGGCGTTTGGAGAAATCAAGATATTATCCGGTCGAATCCGGGCTTCATAACTTGCATTAAAGATATACCACTATTTGGTCGTAATCCAGGCTTCGTAATATTCTTGGATGCTATCTGGTTGTAATCCAGGCTTCACAATGTCTTATACCATTATCTGGTCGAGTCCAGGCTTCATGGTGTCTTGTATTGCTATCTGGTCGTAACCCATGCTTCACAATAACTTGTTGAGCTGCTATCCGGTCGATTTTCAGGCTTCACGGCTTGTGTTTATGACATACCACTATCTGGTTGAATCCAGGCTTCATGGTGTCCTTGTATTGCTATCTGGTCGTAATCCAGGCTTCACAATAACTTGTTGGGGATTAAACTATTATCCGGTCGAATCCGGCTTCATAGCTTAAATTTAAGATAAACCAATATCTGGTCGATTCCAGGCTTCGCGGTATTTGATACTGTTATTCGGTCGTTCTCCAGGCTTCACAATATGAAGGAGAAATCAAGATACTATTCGGTCGAATCTGGGCTTCATAGCTTGAACTGGAATAGAATCCTTTAGCATTGATTTGATTGAACCAGAGAAACTTGTGAGAATTTGGATTGTACCTTTCCCTGAAAGGTAAAGAGTTAGTCGTATGTAATGTCATGATGTATGAAATGTATTGAGCAATGATGTTCTCAAAATAAATGAGATTGTACTGTATGATGTTTATGCACATGTCATGATGTAAGGAATGCAATGCTTTTATGATATTCTCTAACTGGGGAAAATAGATCTCGAACTGCTGCTGGAGAATATAAAGAGCTGAATTCTTCGTTCCTGCTGGGGATGGTCGTCGAAGATGATTTAAGAATAAATTGGCGGGAGAATAACTTTGCTGGAGAATAAACTGGCGAGAGAATGACTCTGTGGGGAAGAGAGATACTCTGCCAAAAGACCTGCTGATTCGGAGAAATAACCTCGGCTGGGGATGAATTACCATTGCTGGCGATAACGAAACCTGTTGGGGATTGAGTTTCTGCTTGTGGAAGAAATAAACTCCACTGGGGATAGTCTTTCATTGTTGGTGGTAGATGAACTCTACTTGGGGATAATTAGCATCACTATCTTTTATATACCTTTTACTCTGCGGGGAGTGTATGTACCTTTAGTCATATTTCTCAAGCTGGGTCTATCCCTGTACCTGGTGAATAGAGAAACTGTAAGGTTTGGACATTTCTATTTGCCCCTGTTCCTGAAATTACGAGTAATGGTCTTTTGTTCGCACATAAATATTTGTGAGCAACAATTATTTTCAAATGCATATATCAAAAATGAATCATTGGATGTTCTTGCAAAACAAAACAGAAAAAGAAAAACAATTTTGAAGTTTATTGAAAAATGAATTGTATTGATTTTGAAGTTGTCCTGTCATAGGCGTTTTGTACAAGAGGCTGACGTCCTAGTAAGAGAATGCCGCCGAAAGATAGAAATTATACAATTTGTGAAAAACAAAGAAAAACAGCTATGTGAACAATCCCACTGGGTTCCAACTCTGCTATTGCCGTTATATCTTCGAGTGTCTCATCACTTTGCTACTTGGTTGAAGGTAGATCATATTGATTGGTGTCGTCTGAGCTTGATAGTCGATGCCAAAGTCTGGTTGCAAGATTATCCAATGAGACATAGTGTTACGCTTTGATCCCTAATTTTTGCCTGGATCGCCCTTTCGGGTTTTCAGTCCATCGGGATACCCTTTTTGCCCAAGCCGCCTTTTCAGGTTTTCGACTCGCCGGGTGTACAGTTTTTTTTAATTTTCATCCCTTATTTTTGCCCGAACCCTTTTGGTTCGCCGGTAAGCCCTTATTGTTTCCTAGGCCAGTCGACCTAGCGGGTCTTTGATAATGCGTAGTATTTTTTCATTATGTCTGCATTGACGGGGTGAGGAAGGTCATCACCACCCATGGTGGTTAGAATCATAGCTCCTCCCGAGAAAATGTTCTTAACTACAAATGGCCCTTCGTACGTAGGGGTCCATTTGCCCCTGGGATCACCTTACGGCAGTATGATGCGTTTGATCACCAGATCCCCGAATTGATACTCTTGTCGTCTGACTTTCTTGTTAAAAGCCTTGATCATTCGTTTTTGATACGCCTGACTATGACAAATAACAGTAAGTCTCTTCTCGTCGATTAAGTTCAGCTGATCAAGCCGGGTCTGGATCCAATCGTCCTCGCTCAAACCTGCATCCTTCATAATACGGAGAGAGGGTATCTGGACTTCAATGGGCAGGACTGCCTCCATGTCGTACACTAAAGAGTAGGGTGTAACCCCTGTTGATGTCTGTGCTGAGGTACGGTACCCATGAAGAGCGAATGGTAACATCTCATGCCAGTCTTTATATGTCACCGTCATCTTCTACATAATCTTCTTAATATTCTTATTAGCCGCTTCAACAGCCCTATTCATCTTCGGCCGGTAAGGAGAAGAGTTGTGATGCTGAATCTTAAATTATTTGCAGAGCTCAGTGATCATTGTATTGTTGAGATTTGTACCATTGTCCGTAATTATTCTCTCTGGTACCCCATATCGACAGATCATATTGTGTCGGACAAACCGCGCTATGACGTTCTTGGTTACTCTAGCAAAAGAAGCTGCCTCCACCCACTTCGTAAAATAATCAATAGCTACCAGAATGAAACGATGCCCGTTGGACGCAGTAGGTCTGATCTCACCAATCATGTTGATGCCCCACATTGCAAAGGGCCAAGGAGTTGTCAAGATGTTCATAGGAACTGGAGGTACATGCACCTTATCAGCAGAGACTTGGAACTTATGACAAGTCCGAGAATGCTGATAACAATCGGCTTCCATAGTAGACCAATAACATCCCGCCCGTAAGATTTTATTTTCCATGGTATGTCCACTGGAATGAGTTCCGAAAGTACCTTCATGTAACTCTACCATGATCCTTTCTGCCTCGTTCTTGTCCATACATCGCAGTAAGGTTGAGTCATGGTTACCCTTGTAAAGAATCCCATTACTGATGAAGAATTTCTCCGTGAACCTTCTCAAGAACTTCTTATCATTAACAGATGCACCCTCGGGGTATTCCTGAGCCTCAAGATACCTCTTTACCTCATGAAACCAGGCTTTATCTGCTACCTCTTCAGTCTCGATGTCACAGCAATGTGCGGGCTCGTCCAACCTCTCAATGGTAATCTGGGGAGCTTCATTGTCCCACCTCATTTTGAACATAGAAGACATGGTGGCTAGCGCGTCCGCTAACTGATTCTCCTCTCTTGGAAAGTGTTCAAAGGTTATCTCCTCAAAGTATGGGAGCAACGTCAGTAAATACTCTTTGTAAGGAATAAGATTTGGGTGTTTCGTATCCCACTCGCCTTTGATCTGACTGATCACTAGAGCGGAATCTCCGAACACACTCAAGAAATTAATCCTTAGGTCAATAGCAGCTCGAAGACCCAGGATACATGCTTCATACTCCGCCATATTGTTGGTGCAGTTAAAACATAATCAGGCGGTGAATGGAGTATGATAGCCCTCATGAGATATAATCACAGCGCCAATGCCATTACCTAACGCGTTCGAAGCTCCGTCAAAATACATAGACCATCGGGATCTTACCTCAGGTCCTTCATCTGGTCCAGGTTCTTCACAGTCGGTCACCAACATGATGTTCTCATCCGGGAACTCGAAATTCATGAATTGGTAATCATCCACGGCCTGATGCGCCAAATGATCTGCCAACTCACTCCCTTTTATTTCCTTTTGCGTTGTGTATTGGATATCATACTCAGTTAAGATCATCTTCCATCTTGCTATTCTTCCGAACAAAACAGGCTTTTCGAAGATATACTTGATTGGGTCCATCTTTGATATCAATAGGGTATTGTGAGTTAGCATATACTGTCTCAGCCGGCGATCAGCCCATGCTAAAGCACAGCAAGTTTTCTCGATAAGTGAGTATCGAGTCTCAAAGTCGGTAAACTTTTTTCTAAGGTAGTAAATAGCATTCTCTTTTCGGCCAGACTCGTCATGCTTCGCCAGCACGCACCCTATTGAACTATCCAGTACTTTCAAGTATAAAATCAAAGGTCTTCCTTCAACTGGAGGCATCAGAATAGATGGCTCTTGGAGGTACTCCTTGATCCTTTCGAAAGTGGTCTGACATTCATCATTCCACCTTACCACTTGATCTTTCTTCAGCAGCTTAAAGATTGGCTCACAAGTAGCAGTCATATGTGAAATGAATTTTGCAATGTAATTTAGATTTCCTAAAAAGCCTCTAACTTCCTTTTCTATTCGGGGAGCTGGCATCTCCTGTATAGCCTTCACCTTTGCAGGATCCAATTGAATACCTTTATCACTAACGACGAAACCTAACAGCTTACCAGACCTCACCCCGAAGGTGCACTTGTTCGGGTTTAACCTCAGCTTGTACATCTTCAACCTGTCGAACAGTTTCTGGAGATGTTCAAGGTGTTCTTCTTCAGCCTGGGACCTTGCAATCATGTCATCAACGTAAACCTCAATCTCATGGTGAATCATGTCGTGGAACAAAGCGACCATGGCGCGCTGATATGTTGCCTCAGCATTCTTCAACCCGAAAGGCATTACCTTGTAACAGAAGGTTCCCCACTGTGTAATGAAAGTTGTCTTCTCCATGTCCTCGGGAGCCATCTTAATCTGATTGTAACAAGAAAAACCATCCATAAAGGAGAAGACCTTATGCTGCGCGATGTTGTCGACCAGGACATCGATGTGAGGCAGTGGGAAATCGTCTTTAGGGCTCGCCCTATTCAGATCTCTATAGTCCACATACATCCGTACCTAACCATCCTTCTTAGGTACCGGAACCACGTTGGAAACCCATTGCGGGTAAGAAGTGACAACTAAAAACCTGACGTCAAAATGTTTCATGACCTCAGCTTTGATTTTCTCAGACATCTCAGGGTGCATACGGCGAACCTTCTGCTTTACCGGAGGACAATCTTCTTTAGTTGGCAGGCGGTGTACCACAATGTCAGTGTCCAAACCAGGCATATCTTCATAAGACCAGGCAAAGATCTTAAAATAGTCGTGTAACATCTGTATCAACCGTTGCTTGACACTAGGTTCCAGATTTGGACCTATCTTGACCTCTTTCTTGTCTTCCTCCATACCCAAATTCATTGATTTTATTGGCTCTTCATAAGGCTGTATGGCCCTTTCTTCCTGTAGTAACAGTCTAGAAAGTTCCCCAGGCACTTCACAATCATCCTCACCTTCGTCCTCGGCTTGGTTGATCGGATTTTCGAAGTCATAATTGGCAGTAGAAGATCGTTATCAATGGGATCCAGAGTGGATGTGGATCTGCATTATGATATGTGAGTGTGTGTAAGACAATAGTTGTTTTGATAAAGTGCGAGATAGAAAGAAAAAACAAGGAGCGCAAAATTTGTAATGCAAGAAAACATCCAATGCTTTATTGATGATATATGAAAATGACAAATAATAAGCCCTCACAAACAAAGTCAAGGTGCCTCGGGCAAGGCACTGAGCCGTAAAGTTTCAAACTGTCTGTTACAAATCTCAAAACAAAAGTTAATTACTGTGTAATAAAAGAAACGGGAACGAAGTCTTTCGTCGTCCAGTTGTTCAATCCACCGTCGGTAGTCGGGTAGATCCAGCTGTCGATATCTGACTCTTCTTCATCATCTTCAATTGCATTCACTCCCTGATCATGTTTGGGCATAGGAGCAGTTATGACGTTGGGCTTCTCCGGAGTGTCAAACTCAATCTCTTTAGCTTCAATCAAGTCTTGCACCTTGTTATTCAAGGCCCAACAGTTGTTTGTATCATGACCTGGGCTATCGGAGTGATAGGCGCATTGGGCGTTCGGGTTATACAACGGAGATGTGGTGCTGGGATTCTTCGGGGCTTCCCTCAGAGTTACCAGGTTGGTCTTCAACAATTATGGTAGAATTTGAGACAAGGTCATATTAAGCCGAGTGTACTATCTTTGTGGCCTCTCCATTTTTTGCTGATTGTTGCGTTGTGGGGCAACGGTGGGTCTTGATATTACTACCGCATTCACTTCTTGATGGTGTTCAGGTCGGTTTTTTCTCATTGAGTTGTAAACTGCACTAGCTTCTTTCTTACTGGTGAAAGGCTTCTTTACTGCACTTGACGACGTATCCTTTTGTATCTTAACACTTTAGATACCGGCTTCTACTCTCTCCCCAGTCAAAATCAATTCAGTAAACCCAGATGACGAACTGTCGATCAGATGATTGAAAAATGGACCAGACAACGTCCCTAGAAACATGTCAACTAACTCCATATCAGACAAAGGGGGTTGAACTCTTCCAACCAGATCTCTCCACTTCTGAGCATAGTCCTTAAAACCTTCACTTGTACCCATAGACATACCCTAAAGTTGAGTACGAGTGGGAGAAAGGTCGGCGTTATACTGATACTTCTTGTAGAAAGCAGCAGCAAGGTCCTCCCAGTTTTGGACATTAGCTCCTTCCAATTGATAAAACCATTCAAGTTGAGTCCCTGAAAAACTATCTTGAAAGAAATGCAACCATAAATTTCTATAAGCAGTGTAGGGTTGGATTTTTCTGACGTACGAGCGGAGATGGAGTTTTGGACAGGAAACTCCATCGTACTTGGTGAAAACCGGAGCTTTAAACTTATGAGGGATCACCACCCCAGATGCTAGTCCCAGATCTCCGAAGTCCAAACCAGGTATCTTCTGAACCTCCATAGCACTCAGACGGTCTTCAAGTTGTTTGTACCTATCCTCGGCAGGAGGATATTTTTCATCATCAAAATCAGTATCATTATCAGAGACTACGGTACTAGGACCCTTTTCTTCTTCTTGGTTCTCCTCCCCTTTGGATGAAAGAGACAGATCAGATTCCTATCGCAACCTATTCCAAAATCTGTTACCCATATTCAGAAGAACCACCTTCTTCTTCTTATTATTCTTCTCCTTCAGGATGAGAGTTTTTAAGTCCTCTTTCCCTTTAGCTAAGTTCAAGAACATCTCTTGGAATTGGGCATTCTGTGCCTGAAGAGCTTTGATGGCTTGATCGGTAGGTATTTCAAAAGACATTTCGTGCTGAAATAAACAGCGAAGGAGATGAGAAACCTGTAATGATACCTGTAATGACATGCATGATAATGGGATGCGTATGTAATGATTTCAAATACTTTGGGAGATTTAAATTTGCAAACCAAGAAATAAATAAACTTTGTTACAATAAACTTGTAAAAGTAATGTTTAACAATGCCTTTAAGGCGTTTACAAAGAAGTAAATGAAAAACAAATCTAAAACTAGAAAAGCAAAAATCAGAAATCCCATGGACGCTTCCTCTTCGTGCTGACGTAGTCATTGATTGTCCTTTCATTCTCAAGTTGCCTCGTGAGCTTCAATATCTTCCTTTCTTACTCATGATATTTTTCCCGATAGGTATCCCTTTCCTCTTTCAGCTGAATCCAGGATCTCTTCAATGCCCCAAGATCAGTGGGCATGTAGGGATAAAGGACCGTATAAGGAATGCCCTCTTCATTGGTAGGCTCCACAATCACTGGCAACACAGCTTCATAAGGCATCCCAAGCTTCTGAGCATGAGCTCGGACCCACTGGAGATAAGGTTGCATAGGGAGAGAAGTCTTTGGTCCTAGCTCTTGAGGGTCATACCTGTTCACCATGCCCCAGGCTCGTATAAACCTTCGGCGATGCTCGTCAACGTCTCCCTTGTAGTCAAATGCAATATCTGTAAGAAGTAGCTCATGAGGACCGTCTCTTCGAGCACGACAAAACTGTCGCAAAGGTAAGCAAGGACTGTAGGGTATTCCCCCTCTGATTCCAAGCAACGGGACATTAGGGTGTCCACCACATCGATCAATGACAGCAACACTTTCCATAGACTTGGAACTCCAAAGAATGTCTCTATGGGCAAGAGACATTATCCTGTAAGACCATCCTAAACCTTCCTCATTCTTCAACACAGACTTGGGGAGGTGCGAAATAAACCACCTCGCCAGCAAAGGCATGCAACACATGAGGGTCCCTCTTCTTCGCACAGTACGAGTATAGAGGGCATGCAAGATATCACCCAGAAGAGTAGGTACAGGATTGCGAGACAGGAAGATCTTAATCGCATTCACATCTATGAAGGAATCTGGATTCGGAAAGAGAACCAAACCGTATATAAGGAGGGCCAAGATGTCTTCGAAAGCCTGAAAGTCCAAATTATCCCAGAACAGATGAGCTTGATCCATCAGAAACTTGGCTAAGAAACCTTCAACCCCGCTTCGTGTCTCCCAATTAGATACTACCTCAGCCCATTTCAAATGTAGAGCTGAAACAATGTCTTCTGGTCTAGGAGTCTCTTCCAAACCTGTGAAAGGCATCTGCTCAAGGATGGATATGCCCAGTAAGTGAGAAAACTCTTCCACAGTGGGCACTAGTTGATATTCCTGGAAAGTGAAACAATGGTGCACAAGATCGAAGAACTGGAAAAGCACACTCATCATCTACTCATCAAACTTTGAGGTAATCAAGCTAAGAAGATGACCATGTCCTCTAATGAATGAAGAAGTATCAAGAACTTTTGAGACTAACTCTCTGAGTTGAGCAGGTATTTGCACAAAGTTAACTCGGATGGTGTTTTTGCACACGGAAGCCATAATCTGCAAAACAGAACAAAGATAAATCCCCTCGGTCTTTGAAATGGTTAGTATAATGAAGTATGCATGCTATGTTATGATGCATGATGTCATGATAAAACAAACAGCAAGTATAGCAGATAACAGACATGGTAAAGACAAACAAGTCACACAAAAGCCCTTAAGTTTCAGGCTTGCATGAGGTCTAGGTACTACCCTCTTGAAGTTCAGTTGGTTTCAACCTGTCCTAATAATAGTAATCGGGTTCTAGAGGTTCTCAATATCACTGAGCATCCTCCATCGGTCATGGTTTCAGCTTACGCAATCTTTTCTTGCGGCCAAAACTATCTCGAGAGTATTGTCTCAATGAGTGTAGCATCGAGTATCAACTAGTTCTCAGCTTTACATTGAGGTCGGCTATCTCACTACTTCCTATGGCCAAGTTGGTCAATTATATGTTCTAAGGCCAGTTGATGCTTGGCGACACACATAGCAGCCATGTATTCTCCTTGTTTGTCCATAAGGGATACCGGTACCAACCAATGTGACACATCAATGTAGCTACTGCTTCAACCGTATCGGTCTACGCCGTACAGTTCCCTCACAGTTTATTGCTACTTACCTAAAAGGTGTTCCCCAGATCCGGATTAGGATCTATAGTAACTCCAAATAAAAAACCCTCAAAAGTAAAGCAATCAAATCAAACAAGAGAAGCAATTTATGATGAACTAGATCCTAAGGTATACCCACTTATAAATTCCCCAGCAGAGTCGCCAGTTCTGTGATACGGTGGCAGAACCAGACTGTTTTAGGAAAATATTGGTTTGTGTTTTGTGTTTGTGTTTGCAAAATGTCGCGGTAAGCAAGAGTCACCACTGACTTTTATTTTATCCAACTGGAAAGGAAAAAAGCACAGAAAAATTCCTTTTTCGAGATTTTGAGTATGGGGGGTAGATTATAGAAAGGGAAGGTGTTAGCACCCTTTCCATCCATGGTTTTCCATGGGCTCTTAGGTAATTGCTCATCATTTCCAAAGATTCATTCCAAGTTTGTTAACCTAATTCACTCTAGGTTATATAATGAAGCTTTCCAGATAAAAAAACTAGGGTTAGAGGTCGTGAGAGGCATAGAACAAAACTCAAAAAAAGTATGCAAATAGTGTGATTCGATATTTAGGTTAGGGGACGATTCAAAGAAATTTAAGGCCAGCAATCTATTCCAGGAGATCCCAAGAAGCTATTCCACCTATCCTCAGGCTTCAAAACACCAGGAATCATTCCCACCATCAACCACGGTTTGCCCAAAAACTCAACTCTGGTTTCCTTGATTTTGACAACATTATCATGTTTTGATTATACATTCTTGTTCATTATCTTGTTTGCAAGCTATTGGCATCATTTAATTGCATTTAAAGCGAAGGAATCACAATATGCCATTGCTAGGGTTTCTTTGTTTGTTTTAGGGGTTTTCAATGCAGGAACAATTGGGCTTTGAATCAGGTACCATGATGCTCGTGAGGATGAGACGAGTTGATTGGTACCGTTACCTTTCATTTATATTGCTTGTACATGATTTTTGAAATTTACAGGTTTATAGTTATGCACAAATGTCCGTAGGTAAAAGTGTTTTACCTAAAGCGACACGCCAGTGAAGGAGACAATGGTGTGGCAGCATGTGGCTGGCCCGTTTGAATTTTCGTGCGTTTTGGAGGTGTGGCACATTGTTTGCATTATGTTTCATAATAATAACAATTGACATTCCAGCGCAGATGGTAAAGAAGCTTGTCTTTGATGTACACGTCCTGGGTTCGATCCCAGACGTGTGCATTTTGTTATTTTCTTAACAATCGCATGCCAATCCAATACATTGCACTATCCAGCGCCTCCCATACACTCTCAACGCCTGGCCACTGGATGCCCAGCTAGCCAGATCCAACGGCTCTCCAATGAAGGACCATGATATACATTCAAGTCAACGTTGCACCAGATCAGGCGTGGTTAACCAGGCTTGGAGTATTTGGGCCAAAAAAAATCAGATTTTGCACCCCCCAGCATGCTATTCAACACAGGCCTATTTCTTCCCTTTTTATTTTCTTATTTTTAATTATTTTATTATTTTCCTTAATTATTTTAATTAACAAAGTTAATCACTTTTTATTTAATCATAAAATCAACAAATCTCAAAATACCAAAAAAAAAGCATTTTCTTTAAATTATTTAATTTAATTAGAAATCTAGGTTAATTTAATTTATTTTCTATAATTAAAATCAAATAGAAATTAGGTTTAATTTTGCAATTAAATTTTTTTTTCCTCAAATCAAAAACACAAAAAATAGGTTAACTTAATTATTTTTCTTAATTAACATTAATTAGAACTTAGGATTTTCTTTTTATTTAATTCTCCATTATTTTCTTAAATAACAAAACATGACAAAAAACATTTTTTCTTTAATCAATCGCAAGTAGGATTAGTCAAAGGGTCAAAACCCTAATCGCCTCGCATTTAACTTACCGCGCGCATTTAACTCTTTTATTATTTTTGTAACTGTTTTTAGGATGTAATAGTTTTAACTAGGGTTTTACTTATTGCTTTTTCCCGAATTTTTGGTTATGTAATTAATCCCCCTCCCAGAAGCTTTGTAATAGCTAGGTTTATTTTCTCGCATTTTTAATTCCTGCAAATATTTAACTGTCTAGATGTATGCTAATAGGATTGTATGGAAAGAATGCATGACAAATTTAAAATGGTTAGAAAATCCTAATGTGGAAAGATAATAAACTGAAAATAAATCACTCGCACATATTCACTCTTAGGGTGTACTCTCACTTCGGTTGCCTTTGGTAAATGATCATTAAGCATAGGGTGTCTTAGTGGTTGCCCTCCAGTCTAAAAGATCAAAGTGTCCCCTCGGAAATGTTGCCTCAGAAATGTTGCCTCGGAATTGTTGCCTCGAAAATGTCGCCTCAGAAAGATCTTAAGACTCTAGGGTTACTACTAAGGTGTCATAATATTGCTTTAGTGACCGTACGTCCCTTTCGAATTGACCCTTACAAATTTCAACGACGGTGCTACCTATTTCTCAATAGTGGGATAACGCTGTCTAAAGGAAACAAGAATATAAACGATCTTTTTTCAAGTAGGTAGAGGCTAGTAGGTACTTGCTTAAATCAAAACTTTTCACACTCACACTTTTCAAACAAATTTTCAAAACAAACTTCGTCACATCCTTGAGGACTGATACAAGGGTTATCACGAAGTAAAACATTTTTCAAAAACAAAGCACACAAACACAAGAAATTTAAAAATGAGCAAGTACCTAAGAGCTCATGGAAAACCATGGATAGAAAGGGTGCTAACACCTTCCCTTTCTATAATCTACCCCCCGTACTCAAAATCTCGAAAAAGGATTTTTTTTCTGTACTTTTTTCCTTTTCGGTTGGATGAAATAAAAGTCGGTGGCGACTCTTGCTTACCGCGACATTTTGCGAACAAAAACGCAAAACACAAACAAATATTAAACAGTCGGTTCTGCCACCATATCACAGAACTGGAGACTCTGCTGGGGATTTATAAGTGGGGTATACCTTAGTATCTAGGTCATTAAAATTGATTCTCTTGATTGCTTTGTTTGCTTTGTTTTTGAGGGTTTTGTTTGGGGCTACTATAGATCCTATACCCGGATCTGGGGGCACTTATTAGGTAGGTAGAAATAGACTGTAAGGGAATTGTAAGGCATAGACCGATACGGTTGAAGCAGTAGCTACGTTGGTGTGGCACTTTGGTTGGTACCGGTAACCCTTGTGGTGAAACGAGGAGAATACGGGGCCGCTGTGTGGTGTCATGAAGCACTAACGGACCTTAGTACCTTAGTTGAACAACTTGTCCATTAGAAAGTAGACAGATAGCCGGCCTCGGTGTAGAGCTGAGAACTGGTTGATACTCGATGCTACACTCATTAAGATCAGGCTTTCGGGATATTTCGGCCGCAAGAAAAGATTGCGTGAGCTGAAACTATGACCGATAAAGGATGGTCAGTGATATTCAGATCCTCTATAATCCAGTTACTATTTATAGGACAGGTTGAACCAAGTAAACTTCAAGAGGGTACTACCTTAAAACCCATGCAAGCCTAAACATAAGGCTGTTTGTGTGACTTGTGTGCTTTCAACTTGAACTACTTGCACAGTTTTATTATCTGACAACATGAGTTCCTTGCAGGTTTTGTTTACAGTCCTTATCCAATAACTTGGATTTATTTCCGGGTTTACTTGCTTACATCACCTCGCACTTTTCCTTAAACGCATAGCATACAATCATAACATCATACCATATCATTTCCTTAACCATTTCAAGGATCTCAAGGGCCTATGGTGCAAGTTATGATGAACCAAACATCTAGCAAGTAGCAAGGGGATTTATTTTCCTCTAGCCAATGTCGTCTAGAGATCAAAACACGACAACTTGAGTCAGTGTCTATGACCCACTCGATATGGTGAGCTTGACTCTTGAAGAAGGACTCTTAACAACACGGAGTTTCTTCAATCAAGCTGCAACCAAATTCTAACAGTTTCTTGTTTACCCCGTGAGATCCTTGAAAACATTGCATACATATATCATACATATCATTGTATAACAAGTCTTCCAGTACATGTCTCTCATGTTCTCGTTGTTTATTTCAGCAATGACTCTCAAACAAGACAACAGAGATCTTTAAACTCAAGAAGCTCAGTTCAGGGACATATTCCTAAACCTATCCAAGGGGCGGGAAGAGTTGAAAACACTCCTTGTTGGGAACTTGGTCAAGAAAAGTCCTGAAGACAATAAGGACGAACGGCTGGAACAACTGCAAGCTCAGGTAGGTGCAATGAGAACCCAGATGCTAGGGCAGATGGCTCTTATCCAAGGCCTAGCCCGAAGGCAAGAAGAGCTGAAAGCCATCATCAACCAACTTCATCAAGACAGATACAACAGTATGAAGCAAACAAATGAGGTCGCGGACCAAGTCATTGATCAACCTCCAAGCAGACAAGAGTTTGGTTTGGTGAAGAGTGGACCTTTCCAAATTTCTACTACATCACGGGTCCAACAACAACCTCGACAAAAACAACAGGTTAATCAGATTAAGCCGGATATGCCGATAAGGAAGTTTACCAAACTCAACATGTTGATGTCTCAAGCTTTGCAACACCTGTTATTGATGAATCTGATTACGTTGATAGGACCTCATATGAATCCTAAGACTTCTTCCCCTAACTACAATCCTGATGCAAGGTGTGTATACCATTCCAACAGCCCGGGGCATGATACTGATGACTGTTGGAGGCTGAAATATAAAATTCTGGACTTGATTGATGAAGGAGTGTTGGATTTTACACGAGATGGTCAGGCTGAGTTCTTCTACCATCCCTTAAAGGCACGTCCTCTGAAGTGACAAGATCAGACGAAGAGGATTTTGTTCATTAGAATTTTCAATTTTCAATTTTCTTTTGATTGTTTGAACATCTATTCATGTCAAACTATATTACTTTATCAATTCATTGCATATGTCTGTTTTGAATCAATTCATTCGTATTCACTATATTTAAATTGCTTTGCTTTTTGTGATATTCAACTCTCGAACAAAAGCTCTGAGCCTTTAGAGGGAGGATGACGAAAATGATATCAAAATCTCTACAGTATGCTTTTGAACAGACCCCGCTGACGATGTACATGTGTTGTTTCAAATCCTAAATAGTGGAGTTATAAGGAAGATAATCCCTAGTCAACCCCTTCGAGCCAAAGAAGTAGGAGTTTTTCTTTTCACATAAATTAAAACCCTTAATCACAACCTGGGGCAGGGTAGTTTTCTAAGTTAATCCAGGTGCATAATGAATGGCATCAAAGATGTCCTTCTAAAACAAAAGACGATGATGGTTCCCTATAATCGTCAAGACAGGTAGTCATTATCTCTCGAAATAAAATCCCATTAAGTCAAAACCTATGAAGGAGACTTAAGAAAAAAACTGGGGCATCCCACTGACTGTAATCACAAAAAGAAACAGTTCAGGCAAAAGACGGGGATAATAAAATAAAAAAGAAATAGGTCCTACAAACCCTCAACAAAAAGAAATGATTTCCTATTCAAAATAAATTGTCAGTATCCAAACCATCATTGGAATATCAGAGCAAAGACTCAAACGGGATCTAAATGCACAATTAACTGAGTATAGGATCGAAGAACATCACGAAGAACGGGTGGGTACAAATAAATTTTGAGCCTTTATCCTTTTTTTCTTGAACCGTGAACTAGTCCACGTTATAAACCTTAAAAGTCCTAGATGAAGCATAGGTTAGTTCAAAAGCATATTGTTACAAAAGGTATCCTGACTCCTATAAGGTTTTCTATAAATCCTGAGTTGACATCACACTTTTACAACAAAAAAAACTTGTTTTACTAAAAAATGAATTTCCAAACTTCAAGACAGGCATAAGCTTTGCATTCTTAAAATAATATTGTTTGCATATGACTATTTGTTCAACAGCAGAGAAATTAGCATAACGAATAAAAACCTTCTCAATAAAAAAAATCACCTCAAGTGGAATAAACACTTCCAACCAAGGGGCACGACATGATCATTGTCCATCATCTGGGGCAGTCAAGTCAAGATTCAAGGAATCTCTCAAAGATGCCAAATAGCCAGGGGCAGATCTCCATCTGAATCACTTGGGAGCATTGGGCATGAATTCCAGCAACGAATCTTGTACGATCAAACAAACATCTTCTGGTAGTGTGGCAACACAACACTACCGACAGTGACAACTCCCTACACCCTGAGAGCATGGACATAGTCAGAAAATACTGCTCATGAACAAAGACCCGCTAGGTTGACTGGCCTAGGCAAAAATAAGGGCTTCCCGGCGAACCAAAAGGTTTCGAGCAAAAGTAAGGGATAAAAACAAAAGAGATTTGTACACCCGGCAAGTCGAAAACCTGAAAAGGCGGATTGGGCAAGAAAGGGTATCCCGGTGGACTGAAAATCTGAAAAGACAGTCCAGGAAAAAGTTAGGGATTAAAGCGTACGATTATGTCCCGTTATCTTGTCACTTACCTATCAGTAGAAGACTTATCATTCCAATAGGAAGTTACCAAGCACCTCATAAGTTGAGATAACACTCAATCCAGAAGGCCTCCGTAGGCACTTTCTCTAGCAGGTACAGGGGCAGAAAAGTCTTGATGCGAAGTCATTGTCATATCCTCAGCATGCGTCCCAGTAACATCTACACTCCCCACATAGTAGAGGCAACTAAAGCTTTGACATCGGCTTCCCCAAACAGGAGCTACGTTCCCCAGCAAAGTTCCTTCATAAAATCGACATCTATATTCCCCGACCGAATTTCATAATCGCAAGCGGTTCATAAAGTTATCTCCCAAGCAGAGTTTATTTATCTAAATACAGAAGTTCAATCCCTAACATAGTTTATTCCTCTGGCTACAGAAGTTCATCCCCCATCGGAGTTTATCTCTCTGAATCGGCAAGATCTTCCAGCAAAGTATCTCCTCTCTCAAACAGAGTTATTACCCCACAGAGTTGTTCTCAAGCAGAGTGTCTCCTTGACAAAATATCCGTAAACAATGGGCAAATCCCCAGCATAGTCATCTCCAGTTCACCGTCTCCAGCGGAAGTAGAAGAACCACTTTTTCTACGATGGTCAGGAACTCAATTTCCGTTACTCTCCAGTAGCGGTTAGGGATTTATTTTCCTACTCGGATATGTCACAATAGCATTTCATGCTTATATATCATGACGTGCGCATACATATTGCATACAGAATAATCCCATTTATTTTGAGAACATCATCTCACCCTGCATTTCATGCATCGCATATAACTATCCCTTATATCTTTTCAGGAAAAGACGATCAATTTTGACGAATCCAGCAGTTATACAGATTACATCTACAGATAACTAATGGAAACTCAGTTCTTGAAATCAAACGGGTCAACTAATCTACATTATCAGATCAAAGTAACCTTACCTCGATTCACTCTGAAGTTTTACACAAACTTATAACCTTACCCCGGTTCATTCTGAAGTTTTACACAAACTTATAACCTTACCCCGGTTCATCCTAAAGTTTTACACGAACTTATCACAAAGTAATCTTACCCAGGTTCCTCTTTAAGTTTTACACGAACTCATCCCCAAGTAACCTTACCCAGGTTCCTCTTGATGTTTTACACGAACTTATCCCAAAGTAACCTTACCCAGGTTCCTCCTGAAGTTTTACACGAACTTATCACAAAGTAACCTTACCCAGGTTCCTTATGAATTTTTACACGAACTTATAACAAAGTAACCTTACCCAGGTTCCTTCTGAAGTTTTACGTGAACTTATCACAAAGTAACCTTACCCAGGTTCCTCCTGAAGTTTTACACGAACTTATCACAAAGTAACCTTACCCAGGTTCCTTCTGAAGTTATACACGAACTTATCACAAATTAACCTTACCCAGGTTCCTTCTGAAGTTTTACCCAAACTCCTCACAAAGCAACCTTACCCAGGTTCCTTCTCGGTTCAGATGCAGTTTCACCCAAACTCCTCACAAAGCAACCTTACCCAGGTTCCTTCTCAGTTTAGATGCAATTTTACCCAAACTCTTCACAAAATAACCTTACCCCGGTTCATTTTGAAGTTTTACACGAACGTATCATAAAGTAACCCTACTATCCAAGTTCCTTTTCAAGCCCTACTATCTAGGCTTTTCATATCGAAGTAACCCTACCATCCAGGTTCCTTCTCGAGCCCTACTATCCAGGCTTTCATATCAAAGTAACCCGACTATCCAGGTTCCTTCTCTAGCCCTACTATCCTGGATTTCATATCGAAGTAACCCTACTATCCAGGTTCCGTCTCAAGCCCTACTATCCAGGATTTTCATATCGAAGTAACCCTACCATCCAGGTTCCTTCTCGAGCCCTACTATCCAAGGCTTTCTTATCGAAGTAACCCTACTATCCAGGTTCCTTCTCCAGCCCTACTATCCAGGCTTTCATATCGAAGTAACCCTACTACCCAGGTTCCTTCTCACAGCCCTACTATCCAGGCTTTCATATCGAAGTAACCCTACCATCCAGGTTTCTTCTCAAAGCCCTACTATCCTGGCTTTCATATCGAAGTAACCCTACCATCCAGGTACCTTCTCACGGCCCTACTATCCAGGTTTTCATATTGAAGTAACCCAACCATCAAGGTTCCTTCTCACAACCCTACTATCCAGGCTTTCATGTCTAAGTAACCCTACTATCCAGGTTCCTTCTCAAGCCCTACTATACAGGCTTTTCATGTAGAAGAAACCCTACTATCCAGGTTCCGTCTCAAGCCCTACTATCCAGGCTTTCATCTCGAAGTAACCCTACTATCCAGGTTCCTTCTCACAACCCTACTATCCAGGCTTTCATATCAAAGTAACCCTACTACCCAGGTTCCTTCTCACAGCCCTACTATCCAGGCTTTCATATCGAAGCAACCTTACTATTCAGGTTCCTTCTGATAACCCTACTATCCAGGTTCTTCCTCCCTTATCCCCAGACAGCAGTCCATAACACTGTAAGACCGGGACCCGATCAAACACGATTGGTTTCGCATCTCTCCAGTAAGTCGCGGTGCAGCATATACCCCCACCAGATATGCAGTTTACCTCTAGAGTTATTCCCCAGTAGAGTAACGGACAATTGAAGGTCCTAAAGCTCTATTTCTCCTAAGACAGAGACCAGCATTCCCCAGCGAAGTCCTCCTCAACAACAGGTATACGGGTTCTTGCAAAGGAATCTCTTATGCGATCGACACCTCTTCGGATGGCATCTTTAAGCCCATCCCCGACAATCTTCATTCCTTAACTTCCAAATGGCATCTATAAGCCCATTCCCGATATCACAAATCAAGTACTACTTTATGCGAGTGAATATTTCTGGGCACTCTAGTGTTCAATCATCTTCCACCTTCAGATCACGAAAGGCAGAACAGCCAATCTACATCCTCAGGTTTAAGAAGATTGAACAGGGGCAGCTGTTGTACCCCAAATTTTTCCCTCTCATTTTACTCAACAAATTTCAAATGAGGTCCCCAAATTGCTCAAGGAAGTTCAAGAGTTGACCAGACAAACTCTCTCCTAAGGCAGTATGCCTCAAATTAGGGTTTCCATCTTCATCAAGATATGTGAACCACAAAGGACTCAAATGCTCACCATTGTCCTAATATGTTCTCAAGATCATCCATGTCAAGTTTCAAGCCTTGCAAAATAAGTTTGCTCAGTCAATTGCTCAAGTGCCTGAAAATCAATTATACTAGGTCAAAAGTCAACTTTGGCCCACATACAGTCGAACTTCAATATTTTTGGTCAAGATCCTCATTTTGAAGTATTATCCATCATTTGATCAAGGGTTGATCATGATTCCTCAAGGATTGCTCACAATTCATCAAAACCCAAAAGTTGCTAAATTAGGGTTTTACAAGAAAAGTCAACTCAACTTTGACCAAGCATAACTTTCTCATACTTTATCAGAAATGACCCATCCAAAGCTCATTTTGAAGAGGATGAAATTCCCTACAATTCATATTCATCTCCCATGTTCAAAATATTCACTCTCAAAAATATATGAATTTTGACATTATAGGTCCTTTTGAAAAGTCAACAAAAACACCTTTTGGGTCAAAGCTTCATACATGAACATGGAAGACTCAATTGAGATGATACCAAAAGGGTTGTTTATAGGACATCCTAAGCTTTCTAAAAAGTCAAATAACACCTCTCTAGAGTCAAAATTGAGAGAGTTATGCATTGGCCAAGTTGACCATTTTTGCAAAATTGCCAAAAGTCAAATGTGCTCAAATTTGCATTTTTTGCTAAATGGGCCCAACTTTTTATGATTGCACCTCAATTATAATGTGGTCCACGACTCAAATGTTCACTCACCCATTATGTGCTTCATTTTCCAATTTATTTTGATTTTTCATTAATTAAAAAGTGAATTAAATCAAATAAATGATGAAAATTAATAAAGATATGATTTGATTTGTTTTTTTTTTTACAGTTTGGCAATCAAGATATGCTGAGTTTAAAAGACCAATTCGAATCAAGGGCAATTGATACAAGAAAGGCATGATTTGGCTCAAAATAGCAACATATCATATAGCTTGCAAATCAAATCAAATCTTGGATAAATGCAAAGATTCATTCCAAGTTTGTTAACCTAATCCACTCTAGGTTATATAATGAAGCTTTCTAAATCAAAAAATGAAGGTTAGAGGTCGTGAGAGGCATAGAACAAAACTCAAAAAAAGTTGGCAAATAGTGTGATTCGGTTTTCAGGTTAGGGGACGATTCAGAGCAATTTAAGGCCAGCAATCTATTCCAGGAGATCCCATGAAGCTATTCCACCTATCCTCAGGCTTCAAAAAACCAGGAATCGTGCCCACCATCAACCACGGTTTGCCCAAAAACTCAACTCTGGTTTCCTTGATTTTGACAGCATTATCATGATTTGATTATACATTCTTGTTTATTATCTTATTTGCAAGCTATTGGCATCATTTAATTGCATTTAAAGCGCAGGAATCACAATATGCCATTGCTAGGGTTTCTTTGTTTGTTTTAGGGGTTTTCAGTGCAGGAACAATTAGGCTTTAAATCATGTACCATGATGCTCGTGAGGATGAGACGAGTTGATTGGTACCATTACCTTTCATTTATATTTCCTGTACATGATTTTTGAATGTTACAGGTTTATAGTTATGCACAAATGTCTGTAGGTAAAAGTGTTTTACCTAAAGCGACATGCCAGTGAAGGAGACAATGGTGTGGCAGCATGTGGCTGGCCCGTTTGAATTTTCGTGCGTTTTGGAGGTGTGTCACATTGTTTGCATTATGTTTCATTTGTTTCATAATAATAACAATTGACATTCCAGCACATATGGTAAAGAAGCTTGTCTTTAATGTACACGTCCTGGGTTCGATCCCAGGCGTGTGCATTTTGTTATTTTCTTAACAATCGCATGTCAATCCAATACATTGCACTATCCAGCGCCTCCCATACACTCTCAACGCCTGGCCACTGGATGCCCAGCTAGCCAGATCCAACAGCTCTCCAATGAAGGACCATGATATACATTCAAGTCAACGTTGCACCAGATCAGGCGTGGTTAACCAGGCATGGAGTATTTGGGCCCAAAAAAATCAGATTTTGCACCCCCCAGCATGCTATTCAACACAGGCCTATTTCTTCCCTTTTTTATTTTATTATTTTTAATTATTTTATTATTTTCCTTAATTATTTTAATTAACAAAGTTAATCACTTTTTATTTAATCATAAAATCAACAAATCTCAGAATACCAAAAAAAAAGCATTTTATTTAAATTATTTAATTTAATTAGAAATCTAGGTTAATTTAATTTCTTTTCTATAATTAAAATCAAATAGAAATTAGGTTTAATTTTGCAATTAAATTTCTTTTTTTCCTCAAATCAAAAACACAAAAAATAGGTTAACTTAATTATTTTTCTTAATTAACATTAATTAGAACTTAGTATTTTCTTTTAATTTAATTCTCCATTATTTTCTTAAATAACAAAACATGACCAAAAACATTTTTTCTTTAATCAATCGCAAAGGATTAGTCAAAGGGTCAAAACCCTAATCGCCTCGAATTTAACTTACCGCGCGCATTTAACTCTTTTATTATTTTTGTAACTGTTTTTAGGATGTAATAGTTTTAACTAGGGTTTTACTTATTTCTTTTTCCCGAATATTTGGTTATGTAATTAATCCCCATCCCCGAAGCTTTGTAATAGCTAGGTTTATTTTCTCGCATTTTTAATTCCTGCAAATATTTAACTGTCTAGATGTATGCTAATAGGATTGTATGGAAAGAATGCATGACAAATTTAAAATGGTTAGAAAATCCTAATATGCAAAGATAATAAACTGAAAATAAATCACTCGCACATATTCACTCTTAGGGTGTACTCTCACTTCGGTTGCCTTCGGTAAACGATCATTAAGCATAGGGTGTATTAGTGGTTGCCCTCCAGTCTAAAAGATCAAAGTGTCCCCTCGGAAATGTTGCCTCAGAATTGTTGCCTCGAAAATGTCGCCTCGGAAAGATCTTAAGACTCTATGGTTACTACTAAGGTGTCCTAATATTGCTTTAGTGACCGTACGTCCCTTTTGAATTGACCCTTACAAATTCCAACGACGGTGCTACCTATTTCTCAATAGTGGGATAACGATGTCTAAAGGAAACAAGAATAGAAACGATCTTTTTTCGAGTAGGTAGAGGCTAGTAGGTACTTGCTCAAATCAAAACTTTTCACACTCACACTTTTCAAACAAATTTTTAAAACAAACTTCGTCACATCCTTGAGGACTGATACAAGGGTTATCACGAAGTAAAACATTTTTCAAAAACAAAGAACACAAACACAAGCAATTTAAAAATGAGCAAGTACCTAAGAGCCCATGGAAAACCATGGATAGAAAGGGTGCTAACACCTTCCCTTTCTATAATCTACCCCCGTACTCAAAATCTCGAAAAAGGATTTTTTCTGTACTTTTTTCCTTTCCAGTTGGATGAAATAAAAGTCAGTGGTGACTCTTGCTTATCGCGACATTTTGTGAACAAAAATGCAAAACGCAAACCAATATTAAACAGTCGGTTCTGCCACCATATCACAGTACCCAATAAGTTTCCCAATCAAGTCTTCTGTAATCATTATCTTCTTCCCTATAACATATGACGTAACCTGATGGTTGGATGAAGTAGCATGAATCCATAACTCTTTAACAAGAATAGGAAAAACTAGACCCAACAGACGATCAAAGTATTTGTTCCATCCATGAGCTGTCACATCTTCATACAAATCAAACCCATTTTCCTTTAAACTCTCAAAATCAACGATCAACTCACTTAGAACTTCAAGATTATCTACCGGTGTGAGCAACGTTCTTATAGACACTATTGAGACTTTTGATGCTTGATAAGGATGCCATTGTTCACACGGATTTGTTGAAGAAAACTGAGAAAGGTTTTTTTTGCAAAAACGAGAGCGAGAGAAAATAATGGATGCAGTAAGAAGTGAATGAAATAGTGAAATTGAGTTTATAGACACTTTTGAAGACTTAATCAGTAAGAAAGAGAAAATAAGTAATGATTATACTGAAATTATGAAACCTAGAATTAGGTGATAACATGTAGATACTGAACAGTTACCATTGACAAGTGTCTCAATGAACTCAATCAGAGCCTTAGACCCTTCAGAATTTGAACTCGTGTTCAGCCTCAGAAGGTAGCTTGTGAGAGGATGACATATGTTTGATGGTGTGAACTGCAAGCCTCTATCTTTGAAAATGAAAGGTTCATATCTTCATAGATAGATTCTGAAGCAACTGTACTCCTAACTTCTGAAGACAAGTTGATCAGATGTTCACAAAAAAATAAAATTCGGAGGGTTAGAATATGCAAATAAAACTTCTTATTCTGGACATAATTTCATGCTGAGATGTTTCAGAATGAAATTAAATTTATCTTCAGAAAGGGGTTTTGTAAACACATCAGACCATTGATGGTCTCTGTCAATAAATTTTAAAGAGAGAATTCCTTTATGAATATAGTCCCTAATAAAATGATGTTTTATTTCTATACACTTAGCCCTAGAATGAAAAATAGGATTTCTGGATAAATAGATAGCAAAAGTATTATCACAGAAAATAGGGATGTTACTCTCAAATATATTAAAGTCTTCAAGCTGACTTTTCATCCAAAGCATTTGTGTGCTGCATCCAGCAGCTGCAATATATTCAGCTTCTGCTGTTGACAATGCAATTATGGATTGCCTCTTGCTGGTCCATAAGACCAGATTGTCTCCCATAAACTGGAAGCTTCCAGAAGTACTTTTACGTTCTACTCTGTCTCCAACAAAGTCAGCATCACAATATCCTACTAGGTTGTATTCATTGGATTTTATATAAAACAAGCCCAGGTTAGTAGTACCTTTCAGATACTTGGAAATTCGCTTAACTGTTGTTAAGTGAGATTCTCTAGGATCTGATTGGAATCTAGCACATAAGCAGACGCTGAATAAAATGTTAGGTCTTGAAGCTGTTAGATAAAGGAGAGAACCAATCATACCTCTATAGATTTTTTGCTCTACCTTTTTACTTACCTCTTCCTTTTCCAGAATGCACGTGGGATGTATTGGAGTCTTTGATGGCTTACATTCTGAGAGGTCAAATTTCTTCAGAAGTTCTCTGACGTATTTTCTCTGGTGAATGTAAGTTCTTTCTGGAGTTTGATTGATTTGAATGCCCAGAAAGAATTTAAGTTCTCCCATCAAGCTCATCTCAAACTCTGCCTGCATGCACTTAGCAAACTCTCTTCCCAGAGATGGTATAGTAGATCCAAATATAATATCATCTACGTAAATTTGACAAACTAAAATGTCATTCTTAAATGTCTTACAAAACAGGGTTGTATCCACTTTCCCTCTGGTAAATTCCTTTTCTAACAGAAAGTTACTTAGTCTTTCATACCAAGCTCTAGGAGCTTGTTTCAGACCATAAAGTGACTTTTTTAGTTTGAAAACATATTATGGGTGTTTGGAATTTTCAAACCTAGGAGGTTGGTGTACATATACCTCTTTGTCAATCTAACCATTTAATAATGGACTTTTGACATCCATCTGATACAGAGTGATGCCATTTTTTAAAGCAAAAGAGATTAAGAGTCTGATAGATTCTAACTTGGCGATTGGAGCAAAGGTTTCTGTATAGTCTATGCCCTCTTTCTGACTATAACCTTGTGCAACCAGTCGTGTCTTTTTTCTGATGACATCTCCTTTCTCATTCAGGTTGTTTCTGAACACCCACTTTGTTCCAATGATGTTGAATCCTTTTGGTTTGGGAACCAGATCCCATACGTCATTTCTGGTGAATTGGTTTAACTCCTCCTGCATTTCCAGAATCCAGTCATTATCCAGAAGAGCTTCATCAATTATTGTTGGTTCAATCAGAGATACCAATCCCATGAGGGATTCTTCAGAATTTCTGAATGTTGATCTTGTTCTAATTGGATCATCCTTCTTTCCCAGAATCTTATCTTCAGGGTGAGCTATGTTGCTTCTGGATGACTTTTTCTGGATTTGTTCAACAGAAGTTACTGGAATGCTTGTGACATTTCCTTATGACATTGGTGGAGCATCTCGGTTGGGGACTTCTGATGAGTTGCCTTCAGCACCTGTGAATTCAACTTCTGTATCTGCAAAATATTCATTCTACTTTGACTACTGTTCCAGAGCCAATGATCTTCCATCTTTGGTTGCCTCCAAAACCCACGTAGCCTCCAGGTTTAAGTTCCAGGATTTGGAATATATGCTTTCTTCCAGTCATGTGTAGAGAGCATCCAGAGTCCAGGTACCATGACTGGTGTTTTAGCCTTCCAGCTAAAGATATCTGCTACATATATAATTTTGTCCTTAGGTACCCATATCTTTTTGGGTCCTGGTTTGTTAGTTTTACCAAAATTCTGTTTGAATTTTGGTTTGGAAGAATAATCATTGCTAGTGTACTTCAAATCATGTGTGTTCCCATAAGTGAAGTGATTTTTAGGGGTGTGCATTTAATTACTAGGTCCATGACTTTCTTAGGTGGAGATACCTTACCTTGGTATTCTATTCCTTTTCTTCCATTTCTACTAACTCCATAGATCATTGAAGCCATCTTGCTTCTATCTATGTTTTTAGTCAGAAACTTCTGAAAGCTGTGATCATATTCTTTTATGATTTTATCAGCACTACTGGGAGCCTCAGAAATTATTTCTTTCTGAGAGTTTTGCAAATAATTTTCTAGTTTTGAAATCTTTTCTTTTAACTAAGAATTTTCTAATCTAAGACTCTTAGTTTCTTCATATTTAGAAGAAAGATCCTTTTTCAGGTTCTTGAATTTGACTCTGAGCCGTTGATACCTTTCCAGAATTTCATTCATAATTTCTCCTAGTTCAGCTTTGGTAAAATTAACAGTGAAGTCAGGAAATACCTCTTATGTGTCTGATTTTGAGTCTGACCCAGATGCTTCTCTGTCTTCTGTCACATTTGCCATAAGAGAAATGTTGGCTCTTTCATCATCTGATTCTGAGTCTGCGTCAGAAGTATCTGAATTATCCCATGTTACCGTGAGATTTTTCTTCTTCTCCTTGAATAACTTCTTTTTGGGCTTCTCCTTCTGAAGCCTTGGACAATCACTTTTGTAGTGCCCCTGTTTATTGCACTCATCGTAGATGATGTCTCTGTTGTTTGACTTTCTGTGACCAGATGAAGCTTCAGATCTTGTGTCAAGAGGAGGGCTCGGACTTTCTGTATCCGGAGGAGGATTCATTCTGATTCCATGATCTTCTATAGTTTCTGAGTTTTCTTTGCCTTTGTTTCACCACAGTTGATTGACCCTTCTAGAGAGAAGAGATAATTCGTCTTCTTCTAATAAGGATCCATCAGAGGTTTCTTCCATAGCCTGCAAAACCTTAGAATAAAGTTTTTTTGTTAGATTTTAATGCTAAAGGCTTACCTTGCTTTTGAGGCTCGTCATCTTATAGCTCTATCTCATGGCTTCTGAGGGAGCTAATAAGTTCCTCCAGAGATATCTTGTTGAGATCTTTAGCCAGCTTAAGAGCAGTGACCATTGGCCTCCATTGCTTTGGTAAACTTCTGATGATCTTCTATACGTGATCAACATTAGAATACCCTTTGTCAAGAACTCTTAGCCCAGCAACTAGAATCTGGAATCTTGAGAACATCGCTTCTATGGATTCACTATCTTCCATCTTGAAAGCTTTGTATTTATGAATAAGCGCAAGGGCATTGGTTTCTTTAACTTGTATGTTACCTTCATGCATCATTCTCAGAGAGTCAAACATGTTTTTGGTTGTCTCTCTGTTTGAGATCTTCTCATACTCTGAGTATGAGATGACATTGAGAAGAATTGTTCTGGCCTTATGATGGTTTCTGAAGTCACGCTTTTGTTGGTCAGACATTCTTTTTCTATCTATCTTCTGACCACTTTCATCCACTGGATGCATGTATCCATCAATTACCATATCCCATAAGTCAGCATTATGAGCCAGAAAGAAGCTCTCAATTTTGTCTTTCTAGTAGTCAAAATTTTCTCCATCAAAGACTGGAGGTTTACCGCTGATTCTGTCCTTGTCATTGTGATAGTCATTGCTGATGTTTTGGCTTGGTCCCACCATAGTGTTTTTCTGAAGCTTGGATCTTGTGCTAACACGGTTAAGTGTATGAACTCAAAACCAGGCGCTCTGATGCCAATTGAAGAAGTTAAAAACACAAGAAGGGGGGTTGAATTGAAACTTTAAAAATCAAAAGCAATAGACACGGTATTTTTATCCTGGTTCGCTTTATCTCAAACTACTCCAGTCCACCCGCCAAGGTGATTTCGCCTCTCTCCAATGAGGACTTAATTCACTAATCAAACTGATTACAATTCTACTTTGACAACTGCCAGAGTCTTTTTGAGTACAACCACAAGCCGATTTATCTCAAGGAAAATGACTTAATCAAAAGATAAGGTTTACTATGTACTGTCTGTTTTTCGTTACAAAAATTGTATCACTATTGGGATGTATTACACAAATTGAATGTAGAATGAATATGAATTTTTGCAGCCTTTTTGAGATTGTATAGAGAAGTAGTGTGAAATCGTGAACGATTTACCCTTTGAACTTGTGTATATAGGCGTGACAAATTTGTCCAAATGGAAACATGATAATGGTCACTTAATGCACTTTCCATACTGAGAAGATCCTTGTCTGAATGAAGTCGTTGCACATGATACTGCCTTAATGGAAAAGTAACGCTTCAGAACTTAGGAATCTTGCATGCTGCTTTACTTCAGAACTTGGAAGTCAAAAACATAATATTTAGTTAGCGTGTTGGACTTCCTTTCAGAATCAGGATATCTTTCTCTTTAGCGCAGATTCTGATCATCATACTTCAGAACATTATGATTACTCATATTGAATGCTTTTGTGGCTTAACTTATGATGTCGTTTCAGTCAGAACTTCTGTACAACATAAAACACAAATTTAGAGTGAATATTTGTTCTTTGTGTTTGTTATCATCAAAACTCTTATGAGGGTTTTAGAATCGAACTATGTTCTAACAGTTGATGCATGAGGTTCATGAAGGTTCATTTGGCACTCATGTCAATGGACATTTGATGGCTAGAAAGATGCTAAGGGAAGGTTAGTATTGGCTGACAATGGAATCTGTTTGTTATAAATTTGCAAAGAAGTGTCATAAATGCCATATTTATGCAGATAAGGTCAATGTGCCTCCGACACTTCTCAATGTCATTTCTTCCCCGTGGCCTTTCTCTATGTGGGGTATTGACGTGATTGGGATGATAGAACCCAAAGCTTTGAATGGATACCATTTCATCTTGGTAGCATTTGATTACTTCACCAATTGGGTGGAGGCTGCTTCATATGCTAATGTCACTAAGTAGGTGGTTGTGCGCTTCATCAAGAATAATCTTATATGTCGGTATGGTGTGCCGAGTAGAATTATCATCGACAATGGCTCGAATCTGAACAATAAAATGATGACAGAACTGTGTGAAGAATTCAAGATTGTCCATCATAATTCCTCTCTGTACAGGCCAAAGATGAATGGGGTTGTTGAACTGCTAATAAGAATATCAAGAAGATCATCCAGAAGATGGTTGTTACTTATAAGGATTGGCATGAAATGATCCCTTTTGCTTTGCATGGATATAGAACATCTATCCGCACTTCAACAGGAGCAACCCCGTTATCCCTGGTGTATGGAATGGAAGTTGTACTGCCAGTCGAGGTTGAGATTCCCTCTTTGCGTGTGATAATGGAAACCTAGTTGACAGAGGCTGAATGGGTCCCAAACCGGTTTGACCAATTGAATTTAATCGAAGAGAAGAGGATGACAGCTTTTTGTCATGGAAATTTATATCAATAAAGAATGAAGAAAGCTTTCGATAAAAAGGTCAAACCACGTGAATTCAAAGAAGGCGACCTCGTGCTCAAGAAGATCATGTCTTTCAACACTGATTATAGGTGCATGTGGACTCCCAATTTTGAAGGCCCATGTGTTGTCAAGAAAGCCTTCTCTGGCGGTGCATTAATTCATGAAACTATGGATGGCGAGGAGTTCCCACGTCCCATGAATTCTGATGCAGTCAAGAAATACTTCGCCCGAAGAAATAAAAGAATAATTCGCTAAGTTGAAAACCCGAAAGGGCGGCTTAAGCAAAAAAGAGCGTCTCGGTAGGCCAAAAACCCGAAAGGGCGGTCTAGGCAAAAGTTAGAGACATAAACAGAATAAATTTCCCGCTAAGTTGAAAACCCACATGGGCAGCTTAGGCAAAATTTAGGGACTTTCTTGGCAATTAATTGCATCATGCAAGATCTGATCATTAAAGCAACAATCTTCTCGAATCCTCATCATACTTCAACGGAAGCTGCTGCTCAGGATTTCAAAAAATTGTTAGAGGGGATAGTGTTCATTTTATCTCAATTTACCTTTTTCATTATATATTACCATTTTCCGAACTTTGTAATCATCTATGGAGTCTCGCCATTCGCAGACTACCATTCTATTAATAAAGTTTGAGCTGTTACCCAATTCTTTGTGTTTCTTATTTTATTTAGCTTGCAAATACTCCATTTATTATTGATAATAACTTTCAAAGCAAAAAGATTAAATAACAAAATTGATTTTCAAAAAGAATTTACAATTTGCCTTTACATTAAAAGTTGTGATGCAGGAGAGAAAAAAACAACAAAAGTGGTGATCCCAGGAATGGACGAACTCCAGTTGCTTTTAAGAAGTTTTGTTCCCCGGAGAAGTTTTTCTCAAGATGTTTCGCCGTATTGGGTTTGTAACTCCAGTATCCCCGGTCAAGTTTTGGTTCATTTCTCCTCTTTTCTGAGTTTGCATGATATGAAGATTCAATCCAAGATTTCTCCAATGAAGGTTTCGTTTGTTTAATAAAAGTTATTTTTTCCAGAGAAGTTGGTATAATAATCACTTTCGAAGAACACGGACCTCTGTTTTCCCCAGTGAAGAACGTATATTGGTTTTCCCTTTGTGAATATGGTTTTGACCTCCCCAATGAAGTGGGCCTGAATTCCCCCAGTGAATGTTTTGATGATTTAGTGTCCATCTGCTTTACTTGATATTGGTTTTGCAATCCCTAGTAGAAGTGTTACTTTTGAAAACCTTTGTTTCCCCGGTGAAGCCTGGAGAAGGATGTTTTATCCCTGTATCTGTACTATTTTGTCACTTTGTTTTGTTTACTTCCGGATTACGTTTCTCCCCAGTAAAGCTAAAGCAGGAATTATGTTTTGTTTCCTCAGTTGGCATTTACTTTTTCTTGGAATGATCATCTTGGATGTGATTTAGCCGAGTGTTGCTTGTGCCCGAGGTGGTTTTTCCTGGTTACTCCCCAGTGTTGTATATATGTTTTGTCAGCATAAACACTCATACATTCATACATACATCATGCATAGCTGAAATTGGCAAATCATTGTTCATTAACATTTGTTAATATTTTTGTTGACATATCACCCTATTTTTCAGAGTTGCATTGTCCTCTCTTCAATAGAGTGTTGGCCTTAAGCAGAAAGCGTATATTCTTTCAATTTCCCCACTGAGTTATCCCTCGTGGAAGATTTTTGCTTTAGCCTTCCTGTACAGCCTCTTGTTTGGATGGATTTGGTTTTCCCTCTTGAGTTTATTTCTCAAAGGATGTATTTTGGTTGACTGTTTCATTCCAGTTTATTTCTGGTTTGAATATTTGGTTCCACAACAAGATTATTTACTTGGGATTTCTGAAAGCTTCGAGCTTTGGATTGTGCATTTATTTTTCACGAGAAGACCTTTATCTCCTCAGCAGGAATATCGTGGCATTTCCCCAGGAAGTCATATTTCTTTCCCCAGGAAGTCATATTGCTTTCCCCATAAAGTCATTTCTTTTTACAATCCTCCATGACAACAAGTAGCAGGTCTCTTTATTTGAGCAACTTGTGCTTCCATGTGAAAGTCGGCGTTACTTTTTTGGTATCTTTTCTATGAGTGGATAGTTTGCAGTCCGCCGTTAATTTACGCCAGTGGATGGCAAGACTTTCAAATTCGTAGAGACAACTTGTTGTGAAATCTTTGCAAGTGGAAGTCTCTTTATTTGAGACAGCTTACATATTACCCTTTTCAGGAAAAATGCCTCGGTTAAAGAAGAAGTTGAGACCCGTTCTAGGCGAAATTCCAGAATTTTAGGGAAACTTGTTATCTTTTTGCTACCTTCAGTGAAAGTTGGTAATTCATCATCAGTGAACGGCAATGCTATGATATATTATCTTCCTACCTTCAGTGAAAGTTGGTAGGTCATCAGTAGTGAACGTCGATGATTGTTATCTTTTTGCTACCTTCAGTGAACGTTGGTAGTTCATCGTCAGTGAATGGTGATGCTATGATATATTTTCTCTTCACCATCAGTGAAAGTTGGTGATTGTTATATTTTTGCTACCCTCGGTGAACGTTGGTAGTTCATTTTCAGTGAACGGCGATGCTATGATATATTCTCTTCTTACCTTCAGTGAAAGTTGGTAGGTCATCGGCAGTGAACGTCGATGATTGTTATCTTTTTTCTACCCTCAGTGAATGTTGGTAGTTCATCTTCAGTGAACGATGGTGCTATGATATATTTTCTCTCTACCTTCAGTGAAAGTTCGTAGATCACCATCAGTGAAAGTTGGTGATTGTTATCTTTTTACTACCCTCGGTGAATGTTGGTAGTTCATCGTTAGTGAACGGAGGTGCTATGATATACTTTCTCTTCACCATCAGTGAAAGTTGGTGATTATTATATTTTTGCTACCCTCAGTGAATGTTGGTAGTTCATCGCCAGTAAACGGAGATTCTATGATATATTCTCTTCCTAACTTCAGTGAAAGTTGGTAGGTCATCGGCAGTGAACATCGATGATTGTTATCTTTTTGCTACCCTCAGTGAATGTTGGTAGTTCATCATTAGTGAACGACGGTGCTATGATATATTTTCTCTCTACCTTCAGTAAAAGTTGGTATATCACCATCAGTGAAAGTTGGTGATTATTATCTTTTTGCTACCCTCAGTGAACGTTGGTAGTTCATCGTTAGTGAACGGCGGTGCTATGATATATTTTCTCTTCACCATCAATGAAAGTTGGTGATTGTTATCTTTTTGCTACCCTCAGTGAATGTTGGTAGTTCATCGTCAGTGAATGACGATGCTATGATATATTCTCTTGCTACCTTCAGTGAAAGTTGGTAGGTCATCGACAGTGAACGCCGATGACTCTTCCTCTCTACCTTCAGTAAACGTTGGTAGCTTCGCCTTCAGTGTAAGTTGGTGTATCCTTTGACCATTTTACCATCCTCTTCGATTCAGGTCTTTTTGATCCACCAATGATTTATTTTCCTGGTTGGGTTACTCTCTTGTTTCTTTATTTTTTGTTACATCCCCAATGGTGTTTTGCATCTCTTTGGTCTTGTTCATATGCATTCATGCTCATAAGCATTGCATGGCATCTTAGGGCCAAAAATAGGGTTTGTTGTATAATTAAGTATCTTCGATCACGTCGACACAAAGATTTTTAACCTTCGTATCTTCGGATAGAAGAAACTTAAATAAGGGCAACTCTTGTACCCCAATTTTCCCCCCTAAGATCCCTTCATCATACCATGTTGATTCTATCACAACAAGATCACATTAGGATTCTTGGTTCCCCTCCCTATATTTAGCTTTGCTCTTTGAGGAATCACCAAGCACCTTGACTTGTGTTCTTTTGTGATCATGAATATTATTGTCTTGATTTCTTCTTTTAATTAATAAAATGCAATGTTGGTTTGTCTTGCTTGTTACTCGTGTAGGTAAAGGCAATAAGATTCAACAAGTTGCTCCATGGATTCATGAGTTTATTTCCATGCCCTAGTCAATAAATCTTGAGAAGTTTAAACCTCACCATTGGATTTGTGTTGGAGGAAATGGCATGGCAAGGTTATTTTGGTTCACCATATTTCAAGATTATCAAATTTAGTTCAAAAGAACAAGGGATTGATTGGAGAAGTTGTCATGCTTGGACAAGGCTTTGTTCCCATTGGTCACAAATGCATATTTCTCTCAATTCTCAAGATATGGAAGTGGTTTTGGTTGCTATGATTTCACATTATCATCCTTAATAACTTATGTTTAGAAAGCATTTGTGTTGGTACAAGAAGTTTGTTCATAATTGTCAAAGTTCCTCAAGGCATTTTCCTTGATCTAGGAGCTAGGATTTTGAACTTCAGAGAAGCATATCTTGCTCATCTTTTTGTATTTTAGAGTGATTTCAAAGACATCCTCCTCTTCAAATGGTTACCAAAAAATAACTTCAAAAGTTCCAAGGAGTTTTCATGTGGAAGAAACTTGATGAAGAACAAAGATTACAAGTCCTCTAGATGAATCCCCAATTTTCCATGTGTGACTTCAAATGATCATAACTTGGTCAATTTGTATCACCTTGAGCCCATTATTTTTACATAATTATCTTGAGGATGTGAATTTTATTCCTTATTTTATGTGCAAATTAAGAAAATGGATGGAAGTTTCCTTAAGGATACAAAAGATTATAGGTCATTTCATGATTTTTTGCCAACTTCAACAATTCATAACTCTCTTAATTTTTTGAGATTTTGAATGGTTCAAGTCCCAAAATGTCATTAAAGAGGTCTATTTCATGCTATCTTTTTTTGTCAAGAGAAAAATCTAAGTGGAAGGTCATGTTTGGATGCAAGACATTATAGGTCACTTTTGAAGAAAAATTTGAAATGTTTCTAAGTATGGAAAGTCAACCATTTTTCTCCAACTTTGACTCAACACAACTTTCAGCTCAAGCAACCATTTGATTCCATTCTTTTTCCATTGCAAAGCTTGTAACCTCATCTTTCTAAAGCATCAAGAATCATGCCCTAAGACCCCTTGAGCTGACAATTCCATTGGATTTAACTTGGTAACTTGGAAATGAAGTTTCCCCATAAGTCAGAATTTGAAGTCTTTGTTTTGGCTTCTAAACACAAGTTTTCCACGCGTTTATGCCCCTAAACATGTTTAATGAAGTTCCAGAATTGTTTAGCACAACAAAACGCGCGTTTTGGATGAGTTTTGATCAAATTAGATGTCACACTTTTCTTATTTGCAACTTCACACGATTTCCCTGCAAACTTCATCATTTCACACGCTTGGACATTCCATTTGATTCCCTATAAATAGAGGGTCATCCCCCATTCATTTCCTCAAGCTTAGATAGCCAGAATCACCCTGCCAAACTTGTTCGATAACTCAAAATTCAGCAACTTCGAAATTTATTCTCAATCCTTTTTCAATCCAATTTTTCCATCAATTCACCTTCCCTGATCTTCCCTGAAGCTAACCATGTAATTACATTAAAGAATCGTGCCCTATATTGCTCCATAGAAGTCCAGTTTCAGAGCTCTGCAACTCAACTCCAATAGGTAGATTCCTTCATCAATTCTTCAAAACTTTGATATCATTGTCATGCTCTCATTGCCCTGGTTCTAGTCGCAACACTTGCTTTTTTATTGGAAACACGTTTTGACCATGAAATTTCAAATCCCTCTTCAAAACTTTCCTTCCAAATTGCTTGAGCTACAGTTTATATAAATTTGTCGCGAGGGTGTGGTTGTCTTCGTCTTGAAGAGACGAAACGAATGACATAGGTCTAGTGCTCTAATTTTACAGATTGAGCAACTGGTTTTGGGGCTGGCTGGAGGTTGAAGATGACCAACGTGTCATCCTTCAACCAATGAAACGCTGCCATTTGGATTTTTTGAATTTCTGATATACATATTCAGTGCTTTATTCACTAATGATCATTATATGCACAGCGCGCCAGATCCCTTGGATTTGATTACTAACGTGTTTTGACACTCATCCAATGGTCCGCATATTTTTGACTTTTCTTTTCTTTTCTGATTTTTATATTTAATTGTTTTAAACTTCAAAAAATCATTAAAAAAATCATTTTAAGTCCAAAAAATCTGAAAAATTTATGAAAAATATTTTTGATTATTCTCTTTCTTATTTTTATTTTTTTCACAATTTTATTTTTTGTTTTGGTATTTTTTATAAATGTTCACTTTATTTGATTTGTTTTAAATGTTTAAAAATACTTTTATACATTTTAAATTCTAAAAAAAATATGGAATGATCCAATGATATTGTGACAAATATTGGTGACCTCACATATTTTTTATTTCTTAATTTGGTATTTTTTTCCATTTTTAGTTTATTTTACTCATTTCTTTTAATTTTTAAAAATAGTTTCTGACTTTAAAAAATTACCAAAAAATTTATAAAAATATTTGATTCCATTTCTGATTTTTCTATGGTGTTACTTTTATTTCTTGATTAATTTGAACATAGTTTATATTTTTATCCCTTATTTCTATTTTAAATACTTCTAAAACCTTTTTTAATGTTTATATTAAAATGCAATATTATTTTATGATTATTTTCTGGCTAATCTTGGGTTGAATTTTTGATCATGAACTTTATTAACATCATTGGATCCATGGTGTTGAGTTTAACTCCACAAAAATGGATGAATGATTTTAATAATAGTTTGATTAAATTTTAATTCAAATGTGGTTTGTATATTCTTCCCCACCCCTCTTTATCTCATCTATTTCTTATTGCACTAAGTGTTATTGGAGCATGATCTCTATATCATGTCTCAAAACAAATGGTGCATAGATTACTATTGACCGGCCTCAAAATAGGTGCGACTTCTATATAAGTCCACTTACGATTGCTTAACATGGCGCTAAATTTTGTCTCGATTCGAATAAATGATCATTCGTGGCCCAAACTTATGTTTGCAAGCCCAAGTATGTTAATTTGATCTCTTTGATCCAATGACCTTGAGATTTATTGTGTGGAGGCTTTGGTTCTATCAATCCTCTAATGGGACTACAACACCTTTGGTCAACATGGATCACTTAAACAATGTTGATCATTAAATGGTACTTATGAGGATTCCAAATGGATGATATACTTAACAAAAAGTAAACTCAACTTGTTGTGTGAAGGCTTTGGTTCTACCAATCCTCTACTGAGTTCCAAAGGCAAGTTTCAAGATGATCATCCAACTAACCACTAATCACTAATAATTCACTTTATCCTGTATTTTTATTATATGCCCCTTTTATTTTTATGCACTATTTACTTTTAGTGTTTACATTTCATGCCATTTTCATGTTTGCTCATTTGAGCATTTACTTTCTTGTCATTTTTATTTTGCTCACTTAAGCTTTTCTTTTCTTTTTTTAAGATACTTAATAATCAATATGAACCATAAAATCTTTAATGATACTTGGACTATTTGGTTACTATCCTTGGAATTATAGAGCATTGGACTTCTTAGACTTAGGATTAGAAACTTTGGCCTATGATTGGAGACCTTGTTACCTTATATGATTATTTTGTCTGGAGCTCTTGAGGTTTATCTCAAGACATTGGGTTGTTTGTTTATTTTGTGTGCAGGTTATTGTGATTACACTCTTTGTTTGTAATCTAGAATTCACCCGTATACAGTCGTTACTCTGCCCAATTTTTGTGAAGACTTTATACACTTAAAGCTTGGTTCTTTCAAGAGGTCTAGTATCTTTACTCGCTTGGTTTTAATCCAAAGAATGGGAATTATATCTTGGCTCATAATGTCAAGTATTGGCTTCTTGTTGGTTAGATGGTTCATATCCCTAGTTTTTACCTTATGCTTTAGGGTAGTCTCTTCTTCTCCTCCCATCTTCTTTAATTTTAAAAAACTTCTTCCTCCTTTTGAAACTCCTCTTGTTTTAAAACTTGAACCACTTTCCTAATAAACTTGGACTTAGGTCCACGCATTTTCAAAAAACATTTTCATGAATAAACTTCAATCAACCTAATAATATTTTGACATCATTTTTTTTGTGAGAAGACTAAAAGTCAATCAATCTCATTTCAAATCATTTTTGCCACTTTGGCTTTCTTATTTTAAAACCTTTATCAAAAGATTAGACTCTTGTCAATCCTTGTAGTGATGCAAACAACTATACTTCTACAATATGTAGTAAAGAGAGATATTTTCCACTTGGGTGTTAAGTGAGAAATTGTTGATTTTAAAATCCAAGCCATATCCTCCACTTTTAGATGATGCAAATTCTCCTTTCTCATGATTCTGGGTAGTAAGTATGTTTTCCACACAGAAAATGATGATGATGTCTTATCTCATAAAATTAACCAACACACTTACATTTTAAAATTTTTTAAAGAGGAACTATGTGTACCCTGATCCCCTATTGCAGGAAAAGGTGGTACATAGGCACTAAAGGTTCGCAATCGCAGCGGGTGAAAAAACCATAAAAATATATTTCTTTTCTCACCTCCACTATCCATTTTTTACACAACATTTCATAGCCAAAATATACAGATTTTACAAAGAGGTTCCTGTGGAGTACCATGGATAATTAGGGTGCTAATACCTTCCCTTTTCATAACCAACCCCCTTAACTTGAATCTTTCCCCATCTTTTGGGTTATTCCCTCTTTTCCCATTCCTTTGGAAACAATAAAACGCGGTAGCGATTTTTATTTTGATCTGTATAAGTCAAGTTAATCCAATGGCTTAGTCTTAAACATTTCTACCGCTACAATACCGCATGGCCATATAGATAGTTGCCCCATCCTGTTTTGGGAATTAATCTCCGACCTATTTGAAAGTTGCTGATGATATTCGTCTATTTGTGAACATTACCTAAAAAGATAAAGTTAGCTTTATGCAATGTCGTGATGCATGTAATGCATCAATGATGCTCTCGAGATAAATGAGAATGTTATTTGTGTTTTGGTATGCATATGCTATAATGTATTATGAAATGATGTATGTATTCAATATGTTGTTGATGTGTATTAATAGCTCCTTGTAACAATATCAGTTGGGGAAAATAAATCTCGGACTATTGTTGGGGATGAAGAAAGTGATTCTTCAAATTCTGCTGGGAATAATTTTGTTGGGGATTCCTGCTTTCTGCTTGAGGATACTCCGATAGGGATCTTCGACTTCTGCTTGAGGATAGAGGCATTCAAGGAGAGTCGATCGTTCACCATTCTTTCGAAGGATTTGATTCTTACATACCTTGATTGGGGATAAAAGTGATGGATATTCCTCTTTCAGATACCGTAACAACTCTTCTAAGGATAACAACTTTTATTAAACCCTACTGGAGTAAAGAATTTTGTTAGGCATTTACGACGTTGGAGTAATAAACTCTTCTGGAGATTGAATTCCTGTAGACCGTGTTGAGGAAATAAACTCTAATAGGGATTGGAATTTCATAGGCTGCACTAAGGAAGTCTCCACTGTATGCTGGAGAAATGATCAAACTTCCTTATCCGCTAGGGGACGTATTGGGGGTAATGATCAGGTCAAGCTATCCATTAGCGATATGGATGTGAATTGTTGGAAGATTCCCAAACTTCTACATGTGGGCATATTAGACTTACTGGGGAATCTATCTCTGTTGGGGATGATCTTGCGAAGATAGCTCTGTAGAGATAGTTTCATGGAGATTTCTCTATGGGGATTAATGAATGACTTAAACATTATCCCCACTCCTATAGTCTTTAGTAAATGCTAATCTTGTTTTCATGCATATATTTATAAATAGTAATCACATTCAAGTGCATATGTTCATTCATATAATCATTGGACATTTTTGCAAACAAGACAGAGAAAGTTAAACAGTTTTGAATTTCGAATTTGATATTTGTATTGATTTAGAAAGTTTGCTTATAAGCAGGCAGTTTTATACAAAGAGACAGAAGTCCTAGTAAGAGGAAATCGTCGTGAAAAGAAAAAGGTGTAAAAAGAGAAATAAAGAAAACAAATATGTGGAAATGATCCCATCAAGTTTCAACTCAACTATTGCCCCGATGTCTTCAAGCATCTCATCACTTGCTATCGAAAAAAGTTGACTGGATTGATTTGTACCATTCGAACTTGACATTGATAGTCATGCTAGTTTTTTGCAGATGATCCAATGGAACATAGTCGTACGCTTTAATCCTTAACTTTTTCCTGGACCTCCCTTTTAAGTTTTCAGTCCAACGGGATAACCATTTTTGCCCACGCCACCTTTTCGGCTTTTCGACTTGTCGGGTGTACAATTTTTTTATATAGATCCTTGATTTTTGCCCGAACCCTTTTGGTTCGTCGGGATGCCCTTTTTTTTTTCCTAGGCCAGTTAACCTAGCAGGTCTCTTTTTCATGCGTAGTATTTTTTTAATATGTCCGTCTTCACAGGGTGCGGAAGATCTTCACCACCCGTAGTGGTAAGTATCATAGCACTGCCAGAGAATATCTTCTTAATCACAAATGGCCCTTCATACATGGGAGTCCATTTTCCCCTAGGATCACCTTGTGGTAAGATAATGCGCTTGATTACCAAACCGCCAACCTGATACACCTGAGGTTTGATCTTCTTGTTAAAAGCCTTGATCATGCTCTTCTGATACATCTGATCGTGACAAACAACCGTAAGCCTCTTCTCGTCAATCAAGTTTATCTGGTCCAGCCTAGTCTAAATCCACTCATCTTCGTCTAAACCTGCGTCCTTCATAATCCTCAGGGAAGGAATCCGGACTTTGATAGGCAGGACTTCCTCCATACCTTATACTAGAAAGAATGGGGTTTCCCCAGTTAATGTACGCGCTGAAGTGCGATAACCATGAAGAGAAAATGGTAACATCTCATGCCAATATTTATAGGTCATTGTCATCTTCTACAAGATCTTCTTAATGTTCTTGTTGGCAGCTTCCATTGCGCCATTCATCTTCGGTCGGTACAGAGAGGAATTATGATGTTTAATCTGGAACTGTATACAGAGTTCCGTGATCATAGTGTTGTTAATATTGGTACCATTATCAGTGACGATCCGCTCGGGTATGTTATACCAACAAATGAGATTATGCTTAATGAACCGGGCCACGACATTCTTGGTAACAGAGGCTAACGAGGCTGCTTCAACCCACTTTGTAAAATAATCAGTAGCGACCAGGATGAAATGGTGTCCATTAGATGCAGTAGGCTTAATCTCTCCAATCATATCAATACCCCACACTGCAAACGGCCAAGGAGTAGTCTGGACATTCAGAGGAACCGGAGGCACGTGTACCTTGTCAGCATAAATCTGGTATTTGTGACAAGTTCTGGAATGGCGATGACAATCGGTTTCCATAGTCGACCAATAATAACCTACCCTCAGAATTTTCTTAGTTATCGTATGCCAGCTGGAACGAGTACTAACGACTCCCTCAGGCATATCTTCCATAATATTATAAGCTTCCTTCTTGTCCATACAACGAAGCAAAGTCGAATCATGATTTCGATTGTATAAAATTCCATTGCTCAGAAGAAATTTGGAAGAGAACCTCTGTAGAAATTTCTTATCATTAATAGATTCCCCTTTGGGATATTCTTGAGCCTCGAGGTATCTTTTCACTTCATGGTACCACGACTTCTCCTCTACTCTATCATTATCAACTTCATAGCAATGTGCCAGCTCATCTAGTCTCTCGATAGTAATTTAAGGAGCTTAATTATCCCATCTGACATTGAACATGGACGACATGGTAGCTAATGCATCCGCCAATTGATTCTCTTCTCGCGGAATATGTTCAAAAGTGATTTCCTCGAAGTACGAAATTAATATCAACACATGCTCTCGATAAGGGATGCAATTTGGATTTTTCTTATCCCATTCTCCCTAAATCTAAATGATCACTAGGGTTGAGTCCCCATATACATTCAAGAGCTTGATTCTCATATCAATAGCAGCCTTAATACCCATGATGCACGCTTCATACTCCGCCATGTTATTGGTACAATCGAAACATAATCTGGTGGTGAAGGGTGTATGGCACCCCTTGGGAGAGACAATCACAATACCAATTCCATTACCAAATGCATTGGAAGATCCATCAAAAACCGTAGTCCATCGGGATCTCGCCTTAGGTCCTTCATCTTGTCCAGGTTCTTCATAATCAGTAACTAGCATAATATTCTCATCTGGGAACTCAAAATTCATAGACTGATAGTCATCTACAGCCTGATGAGCCAAATTATCTGTCAATACACTTATTTTGATCGCTTTCTGAGTGGTCTATTGAATGTCGTATTTTGTCAAGACCATTCTTCATCTTGTTATTCTTCCGGAGAGAGCGGGCTTCTCGAATATGCATTTAATCGGATCCATCTTAGATACCAAAAAAGTGGTATGAGTCAACATATACTGTCTTAGTCGGCGAGCAGTCCATGCCAAAGCACAACAAGTTTTATTGAGTAGTGAGTATCTTGTTTCACATTCAGTAAACTTTTTGCTAAGGTATTATATTCCATGCTCTTTTCGACCAGACTCGTCAAGTTTCCCCAATACACGCCCAATTGAGTTCTCTAACACTATTAAGTACATGATCAGGGGTCTTCCTTCAATTGGAGGTATCAGAATCGGAGGTTCTTAGAGGTACTCCTTGATTTTGTCAAAATCTATCTGACAGTCGTCGTTCCACTTCACTACTGGATCTTTCTTTAATAACTTGAAAATTGGCTCATAAGTAGTGGTTAGATGGGAGATAAATCGGACAATGTAGTTCAATTGTCCCAAGAAACATCTGACTTCCTTCTCAGTACGGGGAGCTGGCATTTCTTGAATAGTTTTAACCTTGGCACGGTCAACTTCAATACCTTCACTACTGACAACGAAACCTATGAGCTTAGAAGACCTTACTCCAAATGTGCACTTGTTTGGATTCAACCTCATCTTGTACTTCTTCAATCTCTCAAACAACTTGTGTAGGTGGTCAAGATGTTCTTCTTCAGTCTGAGACCTGGCTATCATGTCATCAACGTAAACCTCTATCTCATGATGGATCATGTCATGGAACAAAGCTACCATAGCACGCTGATATGTTGCATCGGTGTTCTTCAAACCAAATGGCATAACCTGGTAACAGAAAGTGTCCCACTTTGTGACAAAGGTAGACTTCTCCATGTCTTCAAGTGCCATCTTGATTTGATTATAACCAGAGAAACCATCCATGAAGGAAAATACATTATGTTGAGCGGTGTTGTCAACCAGAACATCAATATGCGGAAGTGGAAAGTCATCTTTGGGGCTTGCCCTATTTAGATCCCTGTAGTACACACACATACGCACCTTTCCATCCTTCTTAGGTATTGGAACCATATTTTTAACCCACTCAGGATAGGACGTAACAGCTAAGAAACATGTGTTGAACTGTTTCATAACATTAGCTTTGATGTTTTCAGACATCTCGGGACGCATATGACGAACCTTCTGTTTTATAGGAGGACAACCTTCTTTCATCGGTAGACGGTGAACCACAATATCAGTATTAAGTCCTGGCATGTCTTCGTACGACCAGGCAAAGATCTCAACATAATCATGCAATATCTGGATTAATCTCTTTTTAACATTGTCTTCTAGGTTGGCACCTATCTTGACTTCTTTCTTGTCATCTTCAGTACCCAAATTCACAACCTCGACTGGCTCTTCATGTGGTCCTATGGCTCTTTCTTCTTACATTAACATCCTAGCAAGATCTCCAGATACTTCACAATCTTCCTCACCTTCATCCCCGTCTTGGTAGATCATATTTTCGAAATCATAATTGGCAATAGCAGAGTTATTATCAATGGGATCCAGGGTGGATATGTACATGCAATTTTTTTTGTGGGTGTGTGTAAGAACACATAGCTATTTTGAAAGCAATACAGTAAAAGAAAGTCAAAGAGCGCAAAATTTGAATGCAAACATCCAATGATTTATTGAATGAAAATATGTGAATGAAATATGACAATGCTAAAAAGTGGACCATTGTGCCCCGGGTAAGGCATAAGGCTTAAAGGTGTTGTTTAAAATTACATAACAAAAACTTAAAAGCGAGAAAACATAAAATAGTATTTACTCCTGACTAAAGGAGATTGATATAACGTCTTCAGTCTTCCAATTACTGAGTCCATTATCGGTGGTTGGGAAGATCCAACTGTCTAGGTCATAGTCATTATCAGCATCTTCTACCGCGTTGATTCCATTGTTGCTGATGTGGAAGGGTGGTCTTCCGGCATGATCACGACGAACAGCCCTCTAAGCCTCTACAGTGAAACCCAAACCAAATTTATCAGACTTGTAAGGAATGTCGGGAAGTTGACCCCAAGTAGTGCAACCACCTTCTTCTACCATGCCTTTAGCGTCTTTTAGAGAAGCCATTTTGGGAGGAACCCTAGTAACCTTAGGAATAGAAGAGACGTCTTCAGTAATAGTAGTTTTTTGAGGAATAAATTCAAAGTTCTGGCAGGGAGTTTCGCTGAGTTCGTCGTCCATCTCAACATACTTGAAGGAGTTCGAGTGACTCACCATGTATTCTTCTTCACCACAAACTGTAACAATCTTTCCTTTCACGGGATATTTGAATTTTTGGTGTAAAGTTGAAGTAATAGTGCCTGCCCCATGAATCCAAGGGCGTCCAAGTAAACAGGAATAAGTCGGGTGAATGTACATCATATTGAAGGTAGAGTCGAAGACCTATGAACCTACTTTGATCGGAAGATCCACCTCTCCTTGCATCATCCTTTTTGAACGATCAAAGGCTCTGACCACAATGTCAATGGGTTTCAATACAACCCCTTCACAGTCAAGCCTATCTAAAGCACCCTTCGGTAAAACATTCAGCGAGGAAATCATGTCTACCAACACATGAGCTAAGGTAGTGCTCATGTATTCAATAGAGACATGCAATGCCTTGTTATGATTTATTCCTTCAGGAGTCAAGTCAGCATCAGAAAAACCTAGCCCATTATCAGTCATTAGGCTAGCAACATAATTTTCAAATTGATCAACAGAGATTTCTTGCGATACATACGCATATTTAAAGAACTTAACCAAAGCCCGAGCATGGGCTTCAGAGCACAACAATAGGGATAACATGGATATCTTGGAGGGAGTGTGCCTAAGCTGTTCAATAATCTTGTAGTCACATTTACGGATAATTTTTAGTACCTCCTCCATCTCTTTCTTGGAGGTATCTTCAGTGATAACTTCTTCAGGTGCCCCAGCCTGGGCAAACTCAATGATTTATTCTTTGCCCCTAGTCTCAGCAGTTGACCCAGTAACAGTAACACGAATTGGTGTAGAAATAGTCTTCGGAGAGATCTCCAGAGAGAAACTCCTTCCACTTTTAGTAACTTTACTGGTCCCAGCAATATTGTAAATGTTGGGATCAGTAACTTCAACATATTCACTTTTGACAACCAATGGTTCCTGCTTTACACCATGGTAGTAAACCTCAGCTCCATAATTCTAGGGGATAGCCTTGTTATAGGAATATGGAATTGGCTCGGGCATAATAATAATCAGAGGAGCAACTCTAGTTTCTTCCGTAATCTTCCCAGGTCCCTTGGAAGTGATCCTTACAGACGTTCTAGAAATTATAGACACATCTTCAAGCTCCAAGATTTGAAACAAATTCTCCATAGAAGGAATCTTCTCAGCTAGAATTATATGGTTATCCATCAGACGCTGAATACCTTCTTTCAGCAGTTTGCAGCCATTGGGTTGGGTTGCACGGTAGTAGCATCTTTCAATGCAACCCGGAAATAAACCGGCTTATAAGAGATTCTTCTTAATAGTTATCAGGGGAGTAATCAAGTCATTTACAGCAGAAACATAAGAAACATATTCGATAGCATTAATTCCCTTGTCGTGCTTAGGCATAGATGCAGTAATCACATTGGGGGTCTCGGGAGGATCAAACTCAATCTCTTTAGAGTCAATCATATTTCAGCAGTTTGCATCCATTGGGTTGGGTTGCACAGTAGTAGCATCTTTCAATGAAACTCGGAAATAAACCGGCTTGCAAGAGATTCTTCTTAATAGTTATCAGGGAGTAATCAAGTCATTTACAGTGGAAAGATTAGAAACATCTTCGATAGCATTAATGCCCTTATCGTGCTTAGGCATAGGTGCAGTAATCACATTGGGGGTCTCGGGAGGATCAAACTCAATCTCTTTGGAGTCAATCATATCTTGAACCTTGTTTTTCAAACCCCAATAGTTATTTATGTCATGTCCGGGACTATTGGAATGATAGGCACATCTTACATTAGGATTGTACCGAGGGGAGTAAGTGTTGGGATTCTGAGGAGGATCTCTCAATGTAATCAACTCTGCTTTCAATAGATGTTGCAATTCTTGAGACAATTTCATATTGATCTTGGTAAATTGTCTCCAGGATCTGTGTGTGACCTACACCGATTGCCTTGTTAATGTTGTTGCATGGGCGCAGGATTAGAAATTAGCACTGCCCCCACAGATTGGTTGCGGTCACCTCTACCACGACCCTTCTAGCCATACACAACATTAGCTTCTTTTTTCCCGTTGAGTGTCTTCTTCACAGTACTTGAAGACGTAGCAACTTGAATTTTTCCACTTCTGATTCCACCTTCTACATGTTCCCCTGTCAATATCAGCTCGGTGAATCCGGCTGAAGAGCTTCTGATTAGATGATTAAAGAAAGGACATGTTAAAGTTCCCATACACATGTCAACCAGATCCCTATCAGACAAAAGAGGTTGAACTCTTCGTGCTAGATCTCTCCATTTCTGGGCGTACTCTGTAAAACCTTTGTTTGATCCTATAGTCATACTCTGTAATTTCACACGAGTTGGTGCAAGATTAGGATTGTATTGGTATTGTTTGTAGAAAGTAGCAGCCAAATCTTCCCAAGTATGGATATTGGTTCCTTCCAGTTGATAGAACCATTCCAATTGTGTTCCCGGTAGGCTCTCTTGAAAGAAATGCACCCATAACTTCTTGTCGGGAGTGTATGGTTGAATCTTCCAAACATAAGACCTCAGATGAATCTTAGGGAAAGAAACACTGTCGTACTTTGAAAAAGTAGGGACCTTGAATTTGTGAGGAATAATAATTCTTGAGACTAAACCCATCTCTTAAAAATCTAACTCGGACACTCTCTGGATCTCCATAGAATTTAGACGATCCTCCAGTTGTTTGTATTTTTCATTGGCAGGAGGATACTGCTCATCTGAATAGTCTTCTTCATCTTCATCAGAATATTGGCCAGAACCAAGGTGGCTTCCTTTCTTAGCCTTCACAATCTTACCATCTTCTCCCTAGTTGTCATCTTCGTTTTGATGAAATATCACAGTCTTGGGCTCTCTTGGGGGGACCTCTAAACCTTCTACTCATGTTGAGAATTCCGATCGGTTTTCTTCTCTTTTTATTCCTCTCTTTGGTGATGAGGGTCTTCAGCTCTTCCCGCCCCTTGGCTAAGTTGAGGAACATTTGTTGGAATTGAGCATTCTGAGCCTGAAGATATTTGACTGTTTGTTCGAGAGCCATGTTTTACTGTAATAAACAGTAAGAAGGTGAGAAAACTTGTCTAGAAAGTACCTGTTATGTAATTAGATGCATGATATGTATATACAAATGCAGTGTTTTCAAGGATATTGTGGGGTAAAAGAGAGAATGAATCTTGGTTGCAACTTTGACTTATGGAACTTCTAGTCTTCATTTTTGGATGTCCTTCTATTATAACTAAGCTTACCATATCGAGTGGGTCCTAGCCTCTGACTCAAAAGAACGTACTTTGGTCTTTGACGGTGTCTAGCTAGAGGAAAATAAATCCTCTTTCTGCCTTGTTAATAGTCCGACTTTAAGATAATCCTGCAACAAAGATCCCTAAGATCCTTGAAATGGTCAATAAATGTCATGTCAGATATTATGATGTCATGATGTTATGTTTTATGTTTAAACAAATAGAAAACATAGAAAAATCACACAAGAGCCTTAGGTTTAAAGGCTTGCATGGGGTCCATAGGTAAGTACCCTTCTCTATTGAAGTTAAGTTGGCTCAACCTGTCCTAAAATAGTAATCGGGTTCTAGGAATCTCATATCACCGATATTTATCAAAGGTTTTATTTTAGTACAGCAATTGATTTTCCACCAAAACATCCCGCGAGTCGAATCTCAATGATTGTAGCATCGAGTATCAACCAATCTTGGATTGCACCAAAGTCGACCATTTCACTACCTTCTAATGGCCAAGATGGGTCAATTAAGGTTTTAAAAGTCAGTTAGTGCTTATGACACCATGTGACAGCACAATGTTATCTTCGACTGAATCAAGGAACATTTGTACAAACCAAAGTGTCACACTAACGTAGCCATCACTTCAACCATATTGGTCTATGTCGTACATTCTCTAGGATCTATTGCTACTTACCTAAGGCATCCTTAGATCCGGGTGTAGGACCTTCGAAAGAAATAAAACCCAAGCAACCCTTAAAATAAATCAAGTAATGCAAATAAATAAAGCAAATAAAGTGATCTAAGACTCTAAGGTAACACCTATTTTTAAGTATCCCCAGCAGAGTCTTCAGTTCTGTAATATAGTGGGAAAACTGACTTGTTTTGCGTTTTATCACAAATGTTGCGGATAGAAAGAGTCGCCACAAACTTTTATTTTATCCAAGAAGGAAAGGGTGAAAATAACAGGAAAGACCTTGAAGATTTTGAGTTCGGGGGGTAGGTTATGAAAAGGAAAGTTGTTAGCACCCTTTTCATCTATAGTTATTTACGGGCTCTTAATCGCTTAGCTCACTTTGAAATCTTTCCTTTTTGTTTAAGTGTTTGAAAATATTTTGAAATTTTTCCAATGTAAGGCGAACTTTGTAATCATTCTTGTATCATTCCTCAAGAATGCATACAAAGTCTTTCAAAAATATTCGTTGTTTTGAAAGTGTGATGTGAGAAATGTTTGTGAGAAAAATTTGTGAGCAAGCGATTAAAAGTATCCTACCCACTCAAGGTCGTTCTTGTTATTTTACTCTTCCTTTAAAGATAGTACCATCCATACCATTAGTTGGTAGGTAGCCCTATCTATTGGATGTGAATGGACAATCGAGGGTCGCCGTACGGTCATCGAAGGCAACTTGTAAGGACGCTTTAGAAGTTTCGTAAGGGACTAGATCATGTTATTCATAGGCAATGTCGGAGGGTCATCGAGGGACTATGATCTTTTGTATCGGAGGGACTTTTGCTAAAGCATCCTTACGTTCGAGGGACATGACCATTATCTCTAAAGGAAACAAGAGAGGTTACCCTAAAGGTGTGAGTGTGCAAGTATGTTTGATTTAGTTATTTATCTTTGAAATTAAGTTTTCTAGCATTTGGTTTTATCTTTCCATACAAACCCTAATTATTAACAGTAATACAGTAAATATATTAGCAGAAGATAAAGGCGGAAATATAAACCTAGACTATTACAGAGCTTTGGGGCAGTTACATAATAGAGATGTGTAGGAAAATAAACCAACAACTATTACATACTAGGAGCAATTACATGATAATAAAAAAATATGGGGAAAATAAAGCTACGCTATTACAATTGAACACGCCCTATACACTTTATTTATGAAAATAAAAATAAGATGAAAATAGAAAAGAAAATGTTTTAGTGATTTTTTATGAAAAGAAAATTATTTATGATAATTAATTAAATAAAACCTAAAAATCTAATTAATTTAAAAATTGAAAAGAAGTTAATTAATTAAATTTTTAAAAATAAAATTTAATTTAATTGTTATAAAAAAACTTTAAACCTAATTTAATTAGTGTTACAAAAATATTAGGTTAAAAAGTAATCAGGGTTAGTTAAAAGGATATTAGGGTTTAATTAAAAGAATTAGGGTTTATTGGCTAAAAGGAAGAAAATATGGTTAGGAAAAATAAGAAAAACAAAGAATTTTGGAGATGGGTATTGAACCCACGCCCCCTTGGTCACTAGCATGCATGCTTGCCATTTGAGCTGTGTTACGTTTGTGTTAGTAGAATGGGCATAACGCAAAAATGTATTGAACCTCCAAAAACTAAGAAAGTATGAAAAAATGTCAAAAGGAAGGGATCGAACCCGTTCCCTCTTATACCAATGCCTTATCATAATGAAAATAAAAATACGAAATTGCAAATAAACAAGGAAACTGGAGATGTATGTTTATGAGTTTTAGGCCATTTGGGTCCTCAATATTGATCCATTTTACTCTACAATGCTTCAGTGATCGATTTGGATAATTGGCTTTCTTGGAGAAAGGTTGTAACTAGGGTTTGAAGTTTGCCCTAGTTTTGATATTTTTTGAAGTTTTCAGAATATGATCTTGGCAAGGTTTTTTCGTGGTGCTCTTTGTTGTCTGAATGAAGAATATATAAAGCTTGAATTAGGTCAAAAAGATTGGGCTTGGACCTTTGTATAAAGACTTGGATTTTATTTAATTTAATTTTGAATTTAAATAAATAAAGTAAAAATAAATGGAATACAAATCCAAGGGGTGTATGAATGCATTCATAGGTTCATTATGAGTTAAAAAACACGTTTGGACCTTGAAACATAAGCCCACTAGCCCAAAAAATCAAGTTTGATCATTTTAGATTTCATGCATTTTCTTAAAATCTCCCAACTTGCACCAATCATAACTCTCTCAATATTTAACATATGAAGGTGATCTTGGACTTTTTGGAAATGTCAATATGTCCTCTACAATCTCTATGTTGATAAATTTTTCATTTGAAGAATTTATATTGAGGTAAGTTGCCTTGACAAAAAGTGTCTTTTTGTTGACTTTTGAATGACCTATAATGTTTTGGCCCATATCTCTCAAATGAAGCATTTTTTGGACTTGAGCTTAGAGAGACAAAGTTGTAGAGAATTAAATTTCCACCAATATGAGCTTTGGTTGAGAAAAATCTTATGAAGCATGTGGAAGTTATGCTTGGTCAAAGTTCAATTGACTTCTTCTTAAGAAAACCCTAATTTAGCAACTTTTCACTTTTGATGAATCTTGAGTTTTATTGATGAATCATGGTCAACCTTTGATTAAATGATGAATATGGCTTCAAAATATTGATGTTGGCCAAAAATATTGAAGTTTGACTATATATTAACCACAGTTGACTTTTTAGTCTAATACAATTGATTTTCAACCATTTGAGCAATTAATTGAGCAAGCTTATGATGCAAGGCTTGAAATTTGGCATGAGCATTACTTGAGACATATGAGGAACCATGTAATCCACTTGAGGCATTATAAGCTCAAATTTCCTTGAGAAAAGTGAAACCCTAACTATAGGTCACTGCTTAGGAGGAGAATTTGTCTGATTAAACCTTGGGTATCCTTGAACAATTAAAAACCCTAGAAGCATAAGAGATATCTTGAAGAAAATGGGAGAGAAAATTTTGAGGTACAACAACTGACCCTATTCAATCTTCTTAAACCTGAAGAGTTAGATTAACACGTCCGTCATTCGTGATCTGAAGGTGGAAGAGGATTGAACACTTAAGTGCCTAGAAATTTGCACTCGCCTGTGTATGAAGTAATGTTGCCGGTTGATAGTATTGCTTGAAAGGGCTTAAAGATTCCATTCGGAGAGATGATAGAATATCGTCGGGGAAGTCGTCACATAAACTCACAGGGATGATGTATCCCCTTGGCTAATCGACGAACCTCCATTCTAAGGGTTTTGATAAATATATTTTATTTTTGAAATAATAAAATCCCGCCAATAGATGAATAGATAAAATAAAGATAAAGATATATAAAGAAATAAATAAGTCAAAATAACAATTAAATGTAAAGAGACAACAAAATATAGAAACCGTAAAAACACTAAATCCAAAGAAAAGCTTTTAACCCTAGGGTTGAGTCCCCGGTAGAGTCGCCAGCTGTTATAACCGGTTTTAAAATGCATAGTCTCCACCCTTAATTTTTATCCTAAGGAAGGGAATATAAAGGTTAACCCTAAATAAGTTAGAGATTCTAAGTTGTTGACTTGTTTTTATACGAAGTGAAGGTGTTAGGCACCCCTCATCTACCTTGTTCACAAGGATACTAGGGTTTAGAAACGTGGTCATTAAGAAATAGGGTTTTAGTTTTTATATTAGGGGAACTCGCCACGATTTTAGTTGTATGCCTATGTATCCTCTTAGGAGGAATCAAAGTTCTAATTCGTAGTTCACAGTGTTGGTTGGTGTTTTTTATGGATTACGAAGGTGTTTTGAATTTCCCTTGTACTTAGTTCGGGTGTATGAATAGTGGAGTTTTTAGACGAAGTGCACAGTCGATTAAAACACTTTTGTAATCCTTTTTTTGAAAAATAATTTAGAGTTTAATTGATTTAATAAAAAAAAATTAGTGTTGGTTAAGTATTTTTTTAACGTATTAATATATGTGATACGGTGGGAGAACTGACTTGAGGGTTTTGCGTTTTATCGCAAATGTTGCGGTTTAGCAAGAGTTGCCATCGACTTTTCTTTTATCCAAAAGGAAAGGTGAAAAAGCACAAGAAAGACCTTTGAGATTGTTTCTTGAGTTCGGGGGGTAGATTATGAAAAGGGAAGGTATTAGCACCCTTTTCATCCATGGTTTTCCATGGGCTCTTAGTTACTTTCTAGATCACTTGCTTTTGTTGTTTGAAATTGTGTTTTGTGTGGTTTTTGAAAGTATTTTGTAAAAGAGGCCATTATTTAGGCAACCTTTGTAATGATTCTCATTCGTAAGAATGTATACAAAGATGTTTGTATTTTTGAAAATGTTTTCATTGTTTGTAAAATGTTTGGAAATGTGTGTGTTTTGTTTTGATAATAGCAAGGATAGTTGTTTGGAAATAGAGCAAGTAACTAGAAGTAATCTACCTACTCAAATGTATTTCTTGGTCATTTTCTATTCCTTTGATATTGTTGTCTTAACATTGATTTGGTAAGCAACCCTATCTTTGGATGTAAACGGGACAGGCGTGGGTCATCGTATAACCATGATTAGCAATGTTGCAAAGTATCTTTGGCATTTTTTAAGGGACCAAGATCATTTTGCAAGGCAACTTTGAATAGCGTCATCGAGGGACTATGATCTTATATTTGTTTGTTTTGCCAAGATAATTCGCATGCATAATATGGCCATTTTTGTATAAGGCAACCAAGTGGAGAAACCCTAAGGGTGCTTGTGTGCAAGTGTTTATTTTCATGCTTTGATTTTGTCTTAGATTTAGGGTTTTCTATGATTTGTTTTTATCTTGCCATACAAACCCTAATTACTAGCATGGTATATAAAAGCGATAAATTGCGTAATTTAAATATTACTACGCTATTACAACATTTTTATGGGAGGGGGGAATACAAATTATGAATGGGGATTTACAATAATGTAAATCTAATTAAGCTATTACAACGAAATAGAATTTGTATGAATATTGGAATAAACAAATACAATATCTAAATATGCAATATTATGTACATGTAAGAAAAATGTTTTGTTTTGTTTTTTATGTGAAAAGGAGTTTTAACCTAATCCAAAAAATATTTAAAAAAAGGAAAATATTTCTTAAAAAAATAGTTAACCCTAATTTTCTAATTTAAAAGAAAATGAAGTTCTTTAACCATTATTCTTTGTATGTTTTTGTATTAAAAATAATAAATAATATTTTATGAAAATATTTAGTTTTTATATGTCAAAATAAATATTTTATAAGTATGAAATGAAAAGGAATAAAATAATTAACCTAATTCTATTTTTTTATATTTACAAGTTTATTTAAGAAAAATAATTAATATATAGTTTAATAAAAATATTTTTTATGTGAAAATAAAATAAAATAAAATAAATGCAATATTTATCATGTTTTATATTTTTCATGATTTTATGTATTAAAGAAAATATTTAATGAAACAAAAAAAGAAAATAAAATAAATAAATAAAATGGTTGGGCCAGGGTTGCTGTTAGGAGAAGAGGAGGTGGATATTAGCAAAAAAATGAGGCCCATAGGTGCTAAGCCCACGCTGCAAACAAGTAAAAAAAATGGAGAAAATGTGAAAAATGCAAAAAGGCAGAGCCAAGGCTCGAACCTGTGACCTTAAGTATTTATGTGCGCTGCCTTATCACTGGGGTGGCTGTACATCCGTTGGTTTATATAAAACAATAAAAACATAACATAAGAAATTTCCTTGCCCTGTACTTCATCTTCTTCCTCAAGCTGGCCATAACTCCTGTATCTTTCTCATTTCTCCATGAAAATGAAAACTTCCAACATGAAAATGATAGTACTCATCCCCACGATTTCAACCATGTAACTTATGGAAACTAACAATCAAAGATTAAAACGAATTTTGAAAGCCTTAATTTTAAAACTAATTTTTACAGAAATTTGAATGCTAAAATTCTCTATACATAATGATCAAAAATGAAATCTATGCAGATGGTTGGCTTTAGCACTATAATATCTACATTTTTCTTTCATAAATTATGGCCAATGGATACCTGTATGAAGAGATAGAAGTTGGAATTCTTACCTCTTTTAGCTGAGATCGTGAATGGAGTTTGAGTGAGATTTAGGAAGGCCTGAAGGTTGCTTTAGCTTGCTTGAACCTCCCTGAGTGTGTTCCAATCCTTGCCTTGCTTTAGAAGTGCCTGGAACTCTGTATCCAAGTCAACCTGCAAGCTTTGAAAACAAAAATGGCAGACGAAGAAGGAGGATTTACAGTGCAGGGATGATGGTCTGGATCACTTAGATATGAAGTAGGTAAAGTGTTTGGATGATTAAAACTTGAAACGCACGAGCCAATTTGTGGATTGTTATGCTTATGCCCAAACTGCAAGTTTTTGACAGGTTTTTGGTGAGAGGGAGTTTCAGGGTGTTTCTGGCCTTTTTCAATCGTGCTCTAAGTTATAATGGGTTTATGTATTAGTATGGAGAAAGTTTCAAGTCATTTCCACAACAGATCTTTGAGTTGTCGCCTTTTTGCACTCTTTCTTGCTTTTGAAGCAAAGTGAAGGGACAAGTCTCTACATGCTTGTACTGGTATGCTTGGAGTTGGTACAAGCTCTATACAAATTGCTTTAGGTTTGTAATACTTGTGTGTGCAGAGAAGACAGGTCCAATGCTCAAGAATTGAAAAGTTGCAAAAGTGAAGCTTTTTCAAAATGGCAATGGCAACTTTGTGCCATTTATGGAATTACAACTTCGACAAAGACTCTTGGGCTTGGATTAAGGATTTGTCAACTGAGTAAGCATTAAATTATGAAGTGAGAAACAAGTTTGATACCTTTAAAGCAAGAATTAGGCAGCATAGGTTCATATTTGAATTTTGTTCTTCATGAAATGGCTTGAATTCAAAGTGAGAAATTGCCAACTTCATCTCTTCGATTCTCTCTACTCAAAAATGATCTCAAGGAGCTCTTGGATATTTGGAAAGCTTGCAATGTGATCTATAACTCATATTTGAAATTCATTTCAAGATTTCTCTTGGAACTAGGTGAAAAATTTCCATTAAGTTGGGTCAAAAACTTGCCTAAATTAGGGCAAACTTTCACTAAGTCATTTTAGTTCATGTGCATGTATTCACAAAATTATATCTTGAGATCCAAACATATTTAGGGAAAACTGTGTGAAGCAAAGTTGTAGATTTCATGGATATATACAACTTTCATGTTGGGAACTTTCTTTAAATCATCTTGTATCATGGTGGAAATTTGGCTTAAAGTTGAGAAGAAATAAGAAATTTTCTATACTTAGAAAAATTTCTAAGTTAAGAAAATTTTCAAATTTCAAAACAAAATCTTCAATCTTTGATTTCTTGATGAAAAAGTTTCACATTTTGACATGTTTTGATGAATTGTGATCCTTGGCACTTGATTTTGACCAAAAAGTCAAAGTTTGACTTTTTAGTATACAATTGACTTTTGATCAATTGGTTGCAAATTTCAACTATCAATCCAATGGATTTGCAATGTTTTGAACCATGTCATTAGTTCATGATGATGCAATTGAGCCCTTGAAATCATGCTTCAAACCAATTGGTCATTTTCTAGGTCAAAAATCAGAAATTGCCTTTTCTCAGTTAAAACCCTAATTTTGACCATTTTTCCCTTTTTGATGATTTGATCAAATTTCTTGAGGAATTGTAATCCAAACTTGATCAAATGGTACATATGAGTCTAAAATGTTGATGTGGATAAAAAATTATGAAGTTTGACTGTAAATTGGCCATTGTTAACTTTTCCCCCAATACAACTGATTTTTAGGTCAAATATCTAATTGACTGATCAAAAATGTGGTTACAAGCTTGAAACTTGTCATGAGTAATCTTAGGGGTCCATAATGATGTTTGAAAGTCATATGAAGCATTGATAGTCCACAAATCCTTGGGCAAACTCAAACCCTAATTTTGGGTTATCAGTGCATTATGAGATATCTTGAGTTGATAATACCCTAATCCAGTCTTGAGTCAAAGAGATTTTGTGAGAAAAGTCTTGATAAATGAGAGGGCAAATTTTGGGGTACAACAATATATAAAAACATCTTATTAATGCATGATTAAAATGATTTTAATGCAATAAATAAATATTTGGATGAGTTAGAAAATGAATATTTTGATTTATAATAATAATAAAATATTATTATTATTTATAAATATATTAAAATAAAAAATTATTATTATTATTATTATAAATAATAAAAGAAATTAAAAGACGTAGGTGGTGTATATTGTGTTGGGCTAGAAAAACAAGGGGTATAAGTAGCAGGGCCTTGAATTTAGATGTTGAATTCAGGCCCAAACGCAAGGGAGGTGTACTTCCTAATGTGATAGCAAATCTAGGGGGCTCATTCAGTAAGGGCCCAAGTTCAGATACTAAACTAGGCCAAATAGTGCAGGGGGTGTGATCTCTTAGCATAGTCGCAAAATAAAAATAAGGGGGGTAACTAGTGATGGGCTTAGGCCTAAGATGGAGAACACTTGAGGGGGTCTGACATTAAGGGTGCACGACAGGGCGCGACGCACAGGATTACGAGACATTATATTTTTCTGTTTTTTTGTTTCAGTTGATTCATTTTGCCTTATCCTTCTCCATCTTCTTCTATTCTACTTCTCTCTTCTCTCACCATAATAACAATACAGAACCCTAATCGCCATCGTTCCTCCAAACCTTAATCGGTGGCGATCGTCCCTCTTTCCCATAAATTAAACCCTATCCAACCTTAATTCACCCCAACATAACCCCAATCCTGATGGTAAACAAAGAAAACGCAAAAGCTAAGTTACCTCTACGTGACTGTTCTTCGAGCCTCCTCTATGTAACTCTCTTTCTGATCTCTTTTTCTTTTGCATTTGATAGGTACTGGACAGAGGTGATGATGGAAATAGCGGTGGCGCAACGTAGAAGAGCTAGGGTTTCAGATGTTGAAACCCTAAGCTTACATGGAGCAGCGATATTAGAAAGCTCATGGTGGAAGTTGAATCTCCTTCTTCTCTCAAGCTTCCTCCTTCTTCGATCTATGTGAAATTGTCCCTCCTCCTCTTTTAGAATTCTTAGGATTTTTATAGAGTTTAGGTTTAGATAACATATTAGGGATTTTTTTGTATTTGTCGTTACAAAGAAATTTTACTTAGGGTTGATTAGTGAATTAGGGATTTATAGATTTGTTTTTGATTTTGTATGAATCTGTTTTATTTGTAAATTATGCTTGTAAAGTTTCAAACAATTCAACGTAAAAGATTTAATTTGATTTTGATTTGAATAGTAATCATTTTAGTCTTAAAGCAAGCATTTTTTCTCCTTTAATCTGAATAGTGTGTGTTTTAGCTTTGAAACAAAGCGGTTTTCTTTCCTGATTTGAACAGTGCGTGTTTGGATTGGGCCTGTTAATGAAAGGCAGGCGTGTTGACCGAGCAACTTTGAAGACCTTTTTTGTTTCAAATTTGACTTATTAGTCAATGTTTTTTTCAAGTAATAAAACATACATAATTTTAATTAAGCCCATAATATAATAACAATAGTTTTAATAACGTTAACAACAATAATTATGTAAAAACAAAACAATTTCTCAAAACAAAAAAAAACTGAAATGGGCCAAATTGTTTAATTACTTGGCTGTCTATCTCAAAAAATCATACCCCCTCTTTTTTGCACATAAATGGGTCATTCTGATTTAGAAAGGCCCAAAACTTCTCAAATAGTGTAAACCCTTCTTCAAAATTTGAAATGGGCTAAAACCAAAAAGCCTTAACCAAAACGAAATGGGCTTAGATAATTGGATGCTAAGCCGCTAGCCTAAGACGCACCCTTCATTATCAAGTGGAGCTTAATGGGCTTAAAACAAGATCAAAATTAGCTAAGAAGTCTCAAGCATATACACATCCTCTTTAATAAAAAACTTAATGGGACATCAATTTTACACGGGCTTTCCATATTTAGAAAGGCCCATTAATTCTTTAATAAGGTAAAACCCCCCTTTATAAACTTAAACCCCGTGATTATATGAATTTGACAATAATATATTATAAAGCAAATGATAACTCTAGAAATTAATAACGAATAAAATGATTAGAAACCAGTAGGGAAAATTTGGGGTATGACACACGTAGGCCCCGATACAAATAATTACAAATTACGGGCATGCATGCCCCAAACAAAAACATCAAGTCATCAAGAAAATATTAGTCGCTCCTCGGAGTACCCTCTTCGGTCTCTGGCTCGGAAGAATCATGAGGAGGGACTACCTTACCATTAACCACTTAAGACAAAACTCCAGCACCTTCAGTATTGAGCCGCGGATTTAGCACGATCAACGGAACCATCGTTGTCTCAAAACCGCCGGACAATGCATCCATGTAACCCGACTTAAGGACCTGGATCCGAGCAACTAATTTTGCACGAGTCTTCAAGCTGAAGATTCCCTCAGGTTCGTCTTCCATGGGTAGCATGGCAGCGTTCAAATCGGTGACCTCCTTCTTCAGGTTCTTCATCTCGAGCAACAATGAGTCCCTCTCCTTGGAGGCTTTGACCAACCTCTCCTTCTCTCTCACTAACTCATCAGCCTGCGCTCAGAACTTTTCCTCGCCTCGCTCGAGAGCGGCCTTCAACTTTTGTGTTTTTTCTAACTCCAGTTTGCTAACCATGGCAGAAGAACTGGCACCCTCACCTGCAAGGACAACAAACATCTTTGTGACCTTCATCAGACCTACCATGCTCGAGGCCAAATGTTTCATCCTACCTTCCTCATTGATCCGCTTGATGATAGAAGATTCACCATGAGACACGACCAGGGGAAATCCCTCAAAGAAATCCTTCTCGATAAAGCAATATGGAAGGGTAAAGTCCCAAGCACCTAACCCATTGTTAGTCAAATCCACAGGCTCACCGTCAAGGAGACTCCTTTTTTTTCCGACACGGTCGCATGCTGGGAAATATCACGAGGTTCCAACGGACCACTGGACCCATGCTTGACTTGCTCGATAATAGGGCCAAGGCACGTGGGCTAGTTAGGATTCAATATACTCTTGTTGTTCTTCTTGTCATGGGTCAACTTCAGCAAATGTTCACGACGCTTAGCCATATTACCAACGAAACCAAAAGCAATATTCTCGATTCAGTACCGCTAGAGGGACATACTCGAAACAAGTTAAAAACAAAATGCAATAGAGCCACGCGGACAGAGACCTAGAAGAACCACGATGTCCCTGTATGTACAATATTTAACAAGCGCCTTGGTGTTGATCGAGCGGGCCTCGAACGTATGTTCTCCTGTTTCATCAAGAACATCATCTACCTCCCTCGTTACCCACTTAGAGGGGAAGAAATCATCGACGAACCTGTTAGGAATACCGAAGGCCCCCTCATCCTCGACGCTCATCCTGCCAGTAGGAGTGTGATAGTGGCCAGGCCCGTGGTCGTAGTGAGATCGACACCAATGGATAGGGAACTTAGAGAGCCCCCTGATCTCTTTGTTCCCCTTATTGGCATAACAAACCTCCCTGACCTCATCGACAAGAGAAATTGGGTCGAACACCGTATCCACGGCTTCTTGGGATGAAGGTTGCATGACATACCATTTGTCTTTAAAGTCACAGATAGAGTCCATATACATTCAAAACAGCCTCTTGGATTTCTTGAAAGAAACCCAATTATGTTTTCCTCCCCTAGACTATTGTTGAAGATGGAAAACCCTGAAGAACAAAGGAATAGTTGCCCTAATCCTCAAATATCGCCAAGTAATCTCGAAATCCCATATAAAAGCAATCGTGTTGGGGTGCAGTTGGGAGGGCGCCAAGGACAAACAATTGAAGATGCCTATTTGAAAGTCAATGAAGGGAAGATAAAGACCTAGATCCCTAAATATAATCTTGTACATGGGGAAGCGATCTTCCTGGAAAGACGAGCATATCCTGGCCGTAGGTGTCAGGCGAAAGATCATGAAATTTCACCTAAAACCCTCTTGGTCGACGCCATATTCGACGATGATATATGCCTCCGTCCTTGTATGGATAAAGACCAAGGCTATCACTCGAGGCTCTGGCCCGACCTAAGACAGTTACGGATCGGTGACAGTGTGGATCAAGCGGACACCCTCGTCGGCTCCACTCATTTCTTCTATCTCGACCTACTCGGGTGTCTCGACTGGTTCGACCATTTCACATTTAAAGTAGAGGAAACCAGTGAATTTAATAGTTGAATTAAATCTACCCTTCCACCACAACACAAGTGAAAGAGGGTTACCACGACCAAACCAGGTTGACTAACCCTCGTCTAGTAAAAGAAAACAAACTCGTGAACCCCACAAGGAGAATACAAATATCTTGAGCAACCTCGTGAGGGTGATGAAGAGAAGATGAATCTCATGAGAAATCCCATGAACATTGCAAGGAGGGGATGAATTCCACGAGCAATTTCATGAGTTCTACAGGGAGCGGATAAATTTCACGAGCCATTTCGTGAGTATCACGAAGAGAGGCATGAACATCCCAAGTAAAAGTCCCCCGGGTAGTGAAATTCATCAGAAAATCCATAAAATCTGTCAAAAAAACCAACTATAAACGAGAATAATGAAGTACTGAAAAACACAAGAAGGGGGGGTTGAATTGTAAAACTGAAATCTAATGCAATGAACAAGATATTTTTATCCTGGTTCGTTTGATCTCAAACTACTCCAGTCCACCCGTCAAGGTGATTTCGCCTCTCTCCAACGAGGTCTTAATCCACTATATTCAACTGAATATTACAGACTGCTTTAACAACTGCTAAAGCCTTCTTGATCCAAACCACAACCCGGTTTGTCAAGGAAACACTTTCTTACAAAGAGAAATCAAATCTAAGTGTGTGAATGTTTTCTACAAAACTGTATCAGAACTGTGATGTATACACAAATTAAAGCTTAGAAACTAGATTGCTAAACAATGATAGATTATCAGAATGTGTAGTGTTTAGCAAAACTGAGAGAAGGAAGATTTTGATCAGCTTTTATGCGTGTAGAGATTTGGAGAGCATTAGCCATTTCAATCTTCAAAGTCTTGTTTATATAGCACTGAGATGTTGAACGTTGGATGCAATATTCTTGATTCAATGCTATTAACAAACTTTCCTTATCGAGCAGATCTTGTCTGGAATGAGGCCGTTGGTATTAATTTGCTTTCAATGCACAGTACCGTTGCTTACTTAATGCAAGTTCTGGCTTGGCTCATTCTGACTCTGCTTAGCTGCTGATGAACTGTTGTGTTTCTTTATCAGAGTGTTGAGCGCAGTCTTGTTCATCAGGCTTCAGCATGTACGTGAGTTGATCATCTGATTCTGACATTCTGATATGGCAACTTCTGATGCTGGTGTCAAGAACCAAATTCTGATGCTGATTAGATGTGATCTTGCTTATATCAATCAGAGTATCTGCAAGTCAGAACATAATAATTTTAGGCAGCAGATAGTTCATACATGAATCTTATAAATAATATATCTTTTCACTTTGTTATCATCAAAACTTAAATATAGGGTAGTAGATTCAAACTTTGTTCTAACAATCTCCCCCTTTTTGATGATGACAAAAACTAGATATTTTTAAATGAAAATAACGTGAAAAGGTATCAGAGATATGCATCAGAGTAAGAAGTAAAAAGGATAAGGAGTAAAAGGATATCAGAGTTGAGAGATACTCCCCCTGAGTTTATTACTTCCCTTTGATTACACGTGTTCTTCAGGATCAGATCTTTTTGCCTTTCTTTGAACATCAGAGTATCAGAGTCTTTGACTATCAGAAGCTTTAGATCAGCATGTCAGAGCAGAGCTTCAGAGCTTTTCTTGTCAGAGCTTTGCTTTGGATCAGAGTATCAGAGCGTATCAGAGCTTCATAGTGATCAGAGCTTCTAGTCTTTAGAGTGTCCAGGAGCTTCCTTGTACCTGTAGACTTTAAGCAAAACAGAAAAAAAACATTTTCAAGTAATAGAGTTAGAATGTTTGAGAATTTCTGTCTAGTTAGCCGTTATTGTTTAAAATATCATTCTTGTTCTCCCCCTTTTTGTCAGCAATCAAAAAGTGTAGGTGAGTGCTAAAACAATTTAAGATCAGAAAAACTAGTCATATTAAAAGGTTCAGAATCAAAACATGAAAATAGTACAAAACATATGCAAACAGTACATCAGGAAATCAAAGAAAACATGAAAAAGACATGAATGAAAAAAGACTAAGGTTGAGGAGGCAAGCGTGTGAACAGGTTCTCCAGCATGGCTTGGATCTTTTCAGCAGTCTCATTCTGCTTGTGCACCATGCTGACAACAGTGTCAATCTTGCTATCCTGCACATTCATTCTTTCTTTCATCTTCTGGTCGTTTTCATCCATCCTCTGCTGCAGACGCATGTCATTCAGCTTTAGTTCTTCCAGAGTCTGCCTGTCCAAGGCAGCTTGAGAAGCATCAGAAGCAGGAAGCTTCTGAGAGCTTTCAGCAACATCTTCTGCTTGACTTTCTTCAGCTTGAATGGTCTTGTCTTCTTCTGGTTGCACCTTTGAAGCTGGCTGTTTCTCAGACCAAGGTTCACTATCCAGAGGGAGCACGTCTTCTTTCAGAAGCTGACTACCAACTTCATTCAGATGCTTGCTGAAATTCTGTTGTGCCTGCTCATAGTTGATATCCTGCAACTTGAGGGCTTCAGCATGTACCCAAAGTCTGAATTGTAACCAGAGCTGATCAGAAGCAGCTGGGTCAATCATTCCAGGACAGACTTGCTTCAAAGAAGCAATCCATTGCTGCACACCTGTTTCAAAATTCATAATACCAGATCCAACATCTGGTTGTTTTGGTTTAGGGATGGCTATTTTATGTTTCATATCAGCAAGACGGTCAAGACTGGTTAAGTCTATGAAAGTCCTGCTGTGGTTTTCGGAGGTTTTCTTGGCAGCTGTTTGTTTTGGAGAGGGAGTTTCAGAATCAGAAATTATGATTGGACTGGGTGGTGTTTTGGGAGTATTTGGTGGTGTAGATTCTGATGAGGATGGCAATTGTGCTAAGGTGATAGTTGTTCCACCTGGCAGCTGGATTGCCAAAGGTGATGGTTGAGGTGAATGAGGTTCAGATGGTTGAGGAGAAGGAGTTTCAGAGTGATGAAACTCTGGTTGAGGTGATGGTGGATTAATTTCTGGTTGAGGAGAGGGAGACGGAATTGCTGGTTGAGGAGAAGTTGTTGGAATTTATGGTTGTTCAGGGATTAGGGGTTCTTCTGGAATTGGTGAGAGTGGTTGTTGTTGTTCTGGTTCTTCAGCAGATTGTTGTTGTTCTGGTTGTGGAGGAGGGACAATTTGTGGTTCAGAGTTTGGTTGATCAGAAGTGTGTTGGTAAATATCAGACAGCACTTTGTCAATTGCTGATGTTGTTGAGATTGTTGGTTTGGGATGTTTGGTTCTGGGTCTTCTGAGTTTTAATGCCTCAGAAGGGTCCTCTTCTGGTACGGTTTCATCTATGGTAGGGATGGGAATTGAGATTCTATGAGAGGTTTGAGGAGGAATAGATGCTGGAATAGTAGAAGAATTTAAAACAGAAGCAGCAGATGAATTACCTCTTTTCTTGGGTGTCTGTTGGGATGATCCTTCTGAAGGTGCCTTCCTCTTCTTCGTCTTCTTCAGAGTCACTTCTTGCTGAGGTTGATGCAGAGCTTTGATAATCAGATTTGGATCTGTACCATCTGCCTTGCACGCATCCAAGTACCTGAGAACCACCTCTGGTTTAGATTCTATTTCAGAAAATAAAGGAAAGTCACTCAGAGGAACTCTTCTGCTGGTGATATCAGCAATAGGAGTAGCTATGGGTTCCTTCTGGATATTTTCTATCAACTTCATCTTCTTCAAGTTCTTTGCGTTCAGAGGTTTCCCAACTGTTGGTTCAATGGTGCTTAGCTCTTGAGCTTCTATCATATGCTCTATCAGCCTATTCTCTGTCAGAATATCTGATATCAACCTTCCAAAGGGTATCCAATCCCTCTTGGTTCTTTCTTCTTCCCTGGTTTCCTTCACACTTGTTCTGAGGTGGTTGAACAGAAAATGAGCCAGATTGATTTTTACCTTCTGATCAATAAAGTAGATCAGAAACTGCTGATCCACATTTATGTAATCAGGTGAACTGGTTGGTTTCCTATGGTTGAAGCACCCCAGAATTATCTTATCCCAAACTCTGTAATGATCCTTCAGATCTTTGATCTTGCTGCTGGGCACCCCATGAGTGAAAATCCTTGCAGCTATCACACCCACATCAGCACATCTTTCAGCCATGTCCACACAACAGACGCCACCGCCACTGTAACCGATTAGCCTTGCAATGTGATCCTCAGTGATCACAATCTTCTTCCCCATAACAAAGGAGGTGACTAGATGCGTTGAAGCCTTGGCGTGAATCCAGAATTCCTTGACTAGCATAGGGAATGTTGGTCCAACCAACCTGTCAAAATACCTTTCCCACTTCTGTGCCCTAACTTCTTCAGTTAGGTCAAAACCGTTCTCCTTCAAGCTTCCAAAATCAATGATTAATTCAGAAAGCACTTCAAGATTCTTCACAGGAGTGAGGAGTGTTCTGAATGGCACTTGATATTGCTCAGATGATGCTTTCTTCTGAGGACCTGCAGAAGCACTGCTGGAGGTTGCCATGTTCACACTAAAAAGGTTTTGAGAAGAAACTGAGGAAAAAGGGTTTTGCAAGAGATGAACACAGAAATATGCAGAGAATGCTTGAGTATTAGTGAGAAAACGTAAAGAATGAGAATGAGAGATTAATGTGTTTAAATAGAGTTTCAAAATATTTTGAAAAGATAAACGTTTTTAAGAAAGAGAAAAATCATGATTGCATTTTAAAAGCATGATTACTTTTCATTAAATGCTTGCTGATTTTGGGGGATTTGAGAAAGATACTTAAAAACGGTTACCAGACATGTGTCTCAATGCACCCAATCAGCGCTTTGCCTTCTCAGAAGCGTGCACGCGTTCTGCTTCAGAGATATGCTAATGATTGGATGACACTTGTTTGATGTAGTGATCAGCACGTCTGTCTTTGAGCTTAGACTCTCAGATCTTTAGACTTGCATCTGATACAATCTGCATGTTCTATCTTTCTGAAAGAAGATTGATCAGAAGTTCACAGTAAAACAATTACATTCTGAAGGTAAATATATGGAATTAAAACATTTTCACTCTGGACAAACTTTCATGCTGAGATGTTTCAGAATGAAATTAAACCTATCTTCTGAAAGGGGTTTAGTAAAGATATCAGCCCATTGATGGTATGTATCTATAAATTTTAAGTTCAAAATACCTTTCTGAATATAGTCCCTAATGAAATGATGTTTTATTTCTATATGCTTAGCTCTAGAATGTAAAATGGGATTCTTACTTAAGCAAATAGCAGAAGTATTATCACAGATTATAGGAATGTTACTCTCAAAAATCTGGAAGTCTTCAAGCTGACTTTTCATCCAGAGCATTTGTGTGCTACATCCTGCTGCTGCTATGTACTCAGCTTCTATTGTTGATAGTGCAATTGTTGATTGCCTTTTGCTGGACCAAGAGATCAGATTTTCTCCCAGAAACTGGCAGCTTCCAGAAGTACTTTTTCGTTCTACTCTGTCTCCAGCAAAATCAGCATCGCAGTAGCCTACTAAGCTGTAATCACTAGATTTTCTATAAAACAAACCCAGATTAGTAGTACCTTTCAGATACTTGAAAATTCGCTTAACAACTGTTAAGTGAGATTCTCTAGGATCTGATTGGAATCTAGCACAGATACAAACACTGAATAATATGTCAGGTCTTGAAGCATTCAGATAGAGGAGAGAACTAATCATACCTCTGTAGACTTTCTGTTCTACATTTTTTCTTACCTCTTCTCTTTCCAGAATGCACGTGGGATGCATTGGAATCTTTGATGGCTTACATTCTGAGAGGTCAAATTTCTTCAGAAGATCTCTGATGTATTTGCTCTGATGAATGTAAGTTCCCTCTGGAGTTTGATTGATCTGAATTCCTAGAAAGAATTTCAGTTCCCCCATGAGGCTCATCTCAAATTCTGCCTGCATACACTTAGCAAATTTTCTTCCAAGAGAAGGATTAGTAGAACCAAAAATAATATCATCAACATAAATTTGACAGACTAAGATGTCATTCTTAACTGATTTACAGAATAGAGTAGTGTCCACTTTCCCTCTGGTGAATTCATTTTCTAACAGAAAGTTACTTAGCCTTTCATACCAAGCTCTGGGAGCTTGTTTCAGACCATACAGTGACTTCTTTAGTTTGAAAACATGTTCTGGATGTTTTGTATTTTCAAAACCAGGGGGTTGGTGTACATAAACTTCTTCTTCTATATAACCATTTAAGAATGCACTTTTGACATCCATCTGATACATAGTGATGCCTCTATTAACAGCAAATGAAATTAAAAGTCTGATAGATTCTAACCTGGCGACTGGGGAAAAGGTTTCTGTATAGTCTATCCCCTCTTGCTGACTATAACCTTGTGCAACCAGCCGTGCCTTGTTTCTGATGACTTCACCTTGTTCATTTAGCTTGTTTCTGAACACCCATCTTGTTCCAATGACGTTGAATCCTTTTGGTCTGGGAACGAGATCCCATACGTCGTTTCTGGTGAATTGATTCAGCTCTTCTTGCATTGCCAGAATCCAGTCATTATCCAGAAGTGCTTCATCAATAGAAGAAGGTTCAATCAGAGACACAAGTCCCATAAGAGTTTCTTCAGAGTTTCTGAAGCTTGCTCATGTTCTGATTGGATCTTCCTTTCTTCCTAAGATAGTCTCTTCTGGGTGATCCAAGCTGCTTATGGGTAATCTCTTCTGAGGTTGATCAGCAGCTGTTGTAGGATTGCTAGCAGTGCTCCTTTCAGATGTTGAAGGAATGTATATGTTGAGAGCTTCTGATGACTTGTCTTCAGAACCTGTAAATTCAATTTATATACCTGCAAAAACTTCATTCTGCTTTGACTTTTAAGAGTCAAGCTTATCATCAAAGCGAACACTGATTGATTCTTCCACAATCTGTGTTTCTGTATTGTATACTCTGTACCCTCTTGAGCGTTCAGAGTATCCTAACATAATACACTTCTGTGCTTTAGAGTCAAACTTGTTCAAATAATTCTTTGTATTTAATATAAAGCAAGTACATCCAAATGGATGAAAATATGAAATGTTGGGCTTTTTGTTCTTCCACAATTCATATGGAGTCTTTTCCAGAATAGGTCTTCTTGAGATTCTATTCTGAATGTAGCACGCTGTGTTTATTGCCTCTGCCCAAAAGGTCTTAGCAACGTTTGTCTCATTGATCATGGTTCTGGCCATTTCTTGCAATGTTCTGTTCTTTCGTTCTACAACTCCATTTTGTTGGGGAGTTCTAGGACAAGAGAAATCATGCAGAATGCCTCTGTCATTAAAGAATGACTCAAAATCTTTGTTTTCAAATTCTCCACCATGATCACTTCTGACTTTAACGATTCTAAGATCCTTTTCATTCTGAACTTGGTTACAGAAGGTAACAAACACAGAGTGTGACTCGTCCTTGTGTCTTAAGAACTTTACCCATGTCCATCTGCTATAGTCATCTACGATTACTAACCCATACTTCTTACCACTGACTGAAGCAGTTTTAACTGGTCCAAATAAGTCAATGTGCAGAAGTTCTAATGGCTTAGAGGTAGAAACAACATTTTTGGATTTAAAAGAAGGTTTTGCAAATTTGCCTTTCTGACATGCTTCACACAGAGCATCTGAATTGAACTTCAAATTAGGAAGTCCTCTGACCAGATTGAGTTTGTTAATCTGAGATATTCTTCTCATACTAACATGCCCCAATCTTCTGTGCCAGATCCACTGCTCGTTGTTAACAGACAGAAGACATTTTACATTCTGACTCTTTAGTTCAGAAAGTTTGATTTTGTAAATGTTGTTTTTCCTCTTACCATTAAACAGGATAGTCCCATCTTTCTGACTAACAGCTTTACATGATTTTTGATTAAAGATTATATCATAACCGTTATCACTTAATTGACTTATGGATAACAGATTATGCATCAATCCATCTACTAGCAGAACATTATTAATAGAGGGAAGATTTCCATTACCTACAGTTCCAGAGCCAATTATCTTTCCCCTCTGATTGCCTCCAAAGCCAACGTGGCCTCCAGGCTTAAGTTCCAGGCTTTGGAACATATGCCTTCTTCCCGTCATGTGTCGTGAGCAGCCAGAGTCCAGGTACCATGACTGGTGTTTCTGACTTGCTGCTAAAGATATCTGCAACATGTATTATTTTATCCTTAGGTACCCAGATTTTCTTGGGTCCTGATTTGTTAGTTTTACCAAAACTCTGGTTGAATTTTGGTTTCACAGAGTGCTTACTGCTAGTGTATTTAATATCATGTGTGTGACCATATACAAAATGTGAATTCAGAGGAGTGTGTTTAATGGTTAAGTCCATGACATTCTTTGGTGTAGGAACCTTACCTTGGTATCCTATTCCTTTCCTTCCGTTTCTGCTAACTCCATAGATCATTGAAGCCATTTTTCTTCTATCTATGCTTTTAGCTAGGAACTTCTGGAAACTGTGATCATACTCCTTGATGATCTCATCAGCGTTGCTGGGAGTTTCAGAAATTGGTTCCTTCTGAGAGTTTTGTAAAGTGTTTTCTAATTTTGAAATCTTATTTCTCAGCTCAGAATTTTCCAATTTGAGACTCTCAGTCTTATTAGAGTCAGATTCAAGATTCCTTTTCAGGTCTCTGAATTTAGCTCTAATTTGCTGATAACGTTCTAGAATCTCATTAAGGCTTTCAGCAAGTTCATCCTTTGTAAAGTTAACAACAAAGTTAGGAAATACCTCTTCAGTATCTGATTCTGAGTCTGATTCAGAAGCTTCACTATCTTCTGAGATGTTAGCCATGAGAGCTATGTTTGCCCTCTCATCATCTGATTCTGAGTCAGCTTCAGACGAGTCAGAGTCATCCCATGTAGCCATGAGACTTTTCTTCTTCTCTCTTCCAAACTTCTTTTTGGGCTTTTCCCTCTGAAGCTTTGGGCAGTCACTCTTATAGTGTCCTTGCTCATTGCACTCATAGCAGATGATGTCCTTGGTGTTTGGCTTTTTGCTACTGGAGGAGCCTTCAGATCTTATGTATCCAGAAGAAGAATCTGTCCTTCTGTATCTGGAAGAAGACTCGTTCTGATCAGATCTTCTGGGATTCCTGAACTTCCTTTGTCTTTGCTTCCACAGTTGATTTACTCTTCTGGAAAGGAGAGAGAGTTCGTCTTCTTCTGATGAGGATCCATCAGATGTTTCTTCAACTGCCTGCAAAACTTTAGACTCAAATTTTTTGTTAGATTTTAATGCTAAAGGCTTACCTTGCTTCTGAGGCTCATCAGCTTCTAGCTCTATCTCATGACTTCTGAGGGAGCTAATAAGTTCCTCCAAAGTGATTTTGTTGGGATCTTTAGCTAGCTTCAGAGCTGTAACCATAGGTCTCCACTGCTTGGGTAAACTTCTGATGATTTTCTTGACATGGTCAGCAGTAGAGTATCCTTTGTCCAGAACTTTGAGACCAGCTACCAGAATCTGGAATCTAGAGAACATGGTTTCAATGGATTCAGATTCTTCAATTTTGAACGCCTCATACTTCTGAATGAGCGCCAGAGCTTTTGTTTCTTTGACCTGAACGTTGCCCTCATGCGTCATTCTGAGTGAGTCAAAAATATTCTTTGATGTGTCTCTGTTGGAGATCTTTTCATACTCAGTATAGGAGATGGCGCTGAGGAGGATGGTTCTGGCCTTGTGGTGATTCTTGAAGTCACGCTTTTGTTGATCAGACATTGTTTTTCTATCAATCTTCTGACCGCTTGCATTCACAGGGTGCGTGTATCCATCTGTCACCATATCCCACAGATCAGCATCATGTGCCAGAAAGAAGCTTTCAATTCTGTCTTTCCAGTAATCAAAGTTTTCTCCATCAAAGACTGGAGGTTTGCCGCTGAATCTGTCTCTGTCCTCATTGTTGTCATTGCTGATGTGAGAATTGTTTCCTGCCATTGTGTTTTTCTGACGCTGGATCTTGTACTGACACGGTTAAGTGTTTTAGCTCAGAACCAGGCGCTCTGATGCCAATTGAAGTAGTGAAAAACACAAGAAGGGGGGGTTGAATTGTAAAACTGAAATCTAATGCAATGAACAACATATTTTTATCCTGGTTCGTTTGATCTCAAACTACTCCAGTCCACCCGTCAAGGTGATTTCGCCTCTCTCCAACGAGGTCTTAATCCACTATATTCAATTGAATATTACAGACTGCTTTAACAACTCCTAAAGCCTTCTTGATCCAAACCACAACCCGGTTTGTCAAGGAAACACTTTCTTACAAAGAGAAATCAAATCTAAGTGTGTGATAGTTTTCTACAAAACTGTATCACAACTGTGATGTATACACAAATTAAAGCTTAGAAACTAGATTGCTAAACAATGATAGATTATCAGAATGTATAGTGTTTAGCAAAACTGAGAGAAGGAAGATTTTGATCAGCTTTTATGCGTGTAGAGATTTGGAGAGCATTAGCCATTTCAATCTTCAAAGTCTTGTTTATATAGCACTGAGATGTTGAACGTTGGATGCAATATTCTTGATTCAATGCTATTAACAAACTTTCCTTATCGAGCAGATCTTGTCTGGAATGAGGCCGTTGGTATTAATTTGCTTTCAATGCACAGTACCGTTGCTTACTTAATGCAAGTTCTGGCTTGGCTCATTCTGACTCTGCTTAGCTGCTGATGAACTGTTATGTTTCTTTATCAGAGTGTTAAGCGCAGTCTTGTTCATCAGGCTTCAGCATATACGTGAGTTGATCATCTGATTCTGACATTCTGATATGGTAACTTCTGATGCTGGTGTCAAGAACCAAATTCTGATGCTGATTAGATGTGATCTTGCTTATATCAATCAGAGTATCTGCAAGTCAGAACATAATAATTTTAGGCAGAAGATAGTTCATACATGAATCTTATAAATAATATATCTTTTCACTTTGTTATCATCAAAACTTAAATATAGGGTAGTAGATTCAAACTTTGTTCTAACAAATAATCACTTAGAAACACTTATTTGATTAAGGTTGGAGGTTGGTAGAGATTTTGCGGTAGAAGTTACGGTGGCGCTTTTGGTCGGAGAAGGAAATTGAGGGTGGTAGAAAACGAAGGACACTAGGGAGAAAGAAGAGAGCGATAGTTTGGAAATGTTACAAATAAGCCCCTAAGCGTTATTTATAAGGCTAGCGCGAAAGATGAAGTGTCACATCGAACAACGTATCAACTATTCGTCTCTCCTCCGCCCATGCACTCAGGTTCATAATGACCCCTACTCACTAGGCCATCATTTTATCCCAAAAATTACACCATGGGGCTTGTAAAGTAAACATCCTGTGAACTTTTGTCTCCTCGTGAGTCGAGGAGCGAATAAATTTTCTCCATGAGAAAACTCCAACCTACGCTCGAGTAATTGCAACTAAAAGCTACACCATGTGGCTTATGAAGTAAATATTCTGTGAACAGACTATCTCCCTGTGAGTCGAGGAGAAACTAAATTTTCCCTGTAAACACACTTCAATCTTCGCTCGAGTAGCCATGTATAAAAATGGCCCCGTCCTTCGACGTGATGGGGGACCCCGGAAAAACTATGCTCACCATACAGGGAAGTTAGTCTTAAGTCATAACTTCTTTCCTCAGGAGTAACGGCTTGGGGGGCTCGTGTTCTGGACTAGACCTACACTTGACCCAAACATCATACGAGACCCAATCTAACTATGATGTAGGGGAAAACCAGCAGGAGAGAGTCTGCCTTTGACAATGTCAGCTTGTGATTCCACTCTTCTCATCGACCAAAATATGTCCTCCGGGGATAACCTCATGGATGGCAAGGAGGACCGACCAGAACTCTTTTATAAGATATGGATAAACATATCCATATAGCATATAAAAATACATATTCCACCCTTGAAAATGGATAACAATATGGATTTTTTTCCCAAAACCCAGGATTTTGGGTTGCTTTTCTATGATGACTTCTAGAAGGTCATCATTCCCATGAAAGGTTCTTCGGGTTAGGGATAACATTGCCATGTTGATAAAAAGTAGGAGTTGAGGTGAGAGAGAGAAGAAAAAAATTTTGAGGGAATGACTTAGGTGAGGAAGTGGAATGAATTGAGGAAGGTATAAATAGAACCGAGAGACATGAGAGAGTGAGTTAGGTGAAGAAAAGAAACTAAACTTAAACATTTAATATTTGGACAAGAGAAGATGTAGGAATATGCATGCAGCTTCGTTAAAGTAAAAAGGACATGAAGACTTATATTTTCAAGGTGATTTAAGATGGAGAAGGAGCAGACAGGTAAATAAATGAAGTAGTTTTGGAACAATTTTCAAGAAGGAATAACATCACATGGAGGCTAAGACAGACATAAAGTAGGCGGCAAAAAAATTTATTTTCCCAAAAAGAAAACATAAAGATTTTAGAAATAGAATCCTAAGTACTTATGAACTTAATCTATTGGATTGGATACGACTAGAAGATAAACACATATGGTAAATAAAGTTAATGGAAGGAGTTAGAAATACCTGGAGACGCATGTGTGACTATTTCATTTCAGACTTTAATGAATTTATAATACCTTTGAGATTCTGTAATTGTTACAGTGATTCTTTTTTGAGTGATCTCCATTCTGATTTTGATTTTGGCTTATCCTTGATAGAGCTTCTAATCATCTTGTCATTCTTGAAAATTTTCATTTTTCTTTAATTTTAGCTTTCTCTTAGAATCAGCTTTTGAGAAGCTTCTTTCGTCGTATGCTTTCTTCAGAGTTGTCTTTCAGAGGTTCTGAATAATCTGGCTAGTTTCAATAAGTTGAATTCTAACTTCTTATTTCTTCAGATACATTCTGTTGCGCCGTAGTGAAGAATTTCGCTTCCTTGAGAACCCTTAGAATTTTTCTGAAACTGCCTTCTTATAGAGGATTCTTCTTTTCTCCATAACATAGCTAGCTTTAAGTATGCAGGGTTTATGATGCTTGCTTCAGATAATTTCTTTTCTCAAAATTTTGTGGTTTTCTCTAACTGGATCTCTCTACATGGTTAAGTGTTTGATTCAAGAATCAATAACAGAGCCAAGATCTGATACCAATTAAAGGTGGAGAAAACATAAGAAATGGGGGTTTGAGATGTGTTAATAGAAACTTTTCCCTTTCTATGAAGTTTGTGGAAGTCTTTAAGAAAGTAGAAATTAATAGCAATAAAGAACACATTCATTTTTATACAAGTTCACCTTCTCAACTAAGGCTACATCTCCACCCTCCTCAGGTGATTTTGCCTTAGAAAAGGACTTAATCCACTAATCTTGAAAGATTACAACAACCTCTAAGAGTCTAGAAAGACCTCTTAGCTCTTTCAAGTATACATACTAGAAAGTCACTTAAGGAAACACCAATTCTAGAAACAACCTCTAAGAGTCTAGGAAGACCTTTTAGCCCTCTCAAGTATACAGACTAGAAAGTCGCTTGAGGAAACATCAATTCTAAAACTAATCGTTTTTTTGGAGATTCACAAGAGTGCTTCTTATCAAGCAGATTTATCCTACTTAGAGTACATATTGTTTTGACAAGTTTTTGAGCAACAACTCCTAGTCTAAAACAATTTACATGAAGGTTTCTAAGAGATAACACAATCAGAGATGCAACTCTTGTATTTTTCATGTTTCTACAAGATTGAATGTTATGGAGATTAAGGGGAAAAATCTTGTAGTCTTCGTATCTTCATCTTCTTGGTTAATCAAGCTAAGAAAATAAACTTCTTTCTTATTTTTTGGTTTCTCTTGAGATGCGTTTTGATTTGTATGAAGGACATCTTGTTGAGATCTTCAGCTTCTTTTCTTCAACGATCAAGACACGAGTATTGACTCGTGTTTCTTATGCTTATTAATCCTTCATTCTTTCTGTTGGTATGATGTTTGTCTTGTAAGATTTATAACCCTTTTTGGAACTTAGTTGTGATGATAATGTTGCTTCTTAGTAAGCAGTTAGCATTTTGATATGCTTAATGAAATATTATACTATAGAGCAATAAATCAGTGTAAATATTGCATTTCAAGTGATATTACTTTGTGCTTGTGAAATTTTTGGTGATGTTCAACTATACACCATATTTCACAGTTTCCATATGTATTTAAATTTGCTTTATATAGGCTTGAGAGAATAGTACCGTTGGAACACATAATGTGTTGTAGCGTGTATATTGCAATTTAATATGTTTTCAATGCAAATCTTCTTTTGTAATAATTACTGTGTAGGAGGCGTGATTTCTTCTTTTTGTTTGTCCAAGATAGAGCTGAGAATTTGCCATCATTGTTATCCTCGAAAACTGTGATTAGAGCATTACTGAAGATGTATCTGGACATTTTTTATCCTTGTTTAACTTATTTCTATAGAACTTGATTTCTCCAGGAAATGTTGTTTCTGTGTCCTAAGTTATGAGCTTGAGACTTATTGCTTGTCTTGTTCTTCTGATAGGTAGTTCAGAAACTACTGGTTTGATGCAGCGTAGAGACACTGGATTGAGCTTTAGGAACACGTCTTGTTTTTTTTTTTTGGAACTTTAGGCATCAACTTATCAAAAGGACAACTTTAGTTGTAGAAGCTTTCCAATTCTTGTATCTTCAACTTCCTGAGCTATATTTACGCAAGCTCTTAGAATATTTCTAATGGACGATCACGTTTGCAGATGTATAGGCAGCACCTTATCTTGAAAGACAACTTCAGTTGTAGAAGCTTTCTGATTATTGCATCTTTAGCTTTCTGAGCTATATTTACACATACTCTTTTATAGAATGTTTCTTGTTATTGATCTACACACTCAATGAAACCATTAGTAGCACTAAAATTGTTACTCACAAAATATATGGTTGTTATCATCAAAACAAAGAATTGCTTAGAAGATTTCTTGCTCTAACATGCTTGACTTGCATCTTGTGGGCCTTGACAATCCTTTATGATCAGGTATGATCAATTGTGGTTGTGCTTGTGGAGCATGTTGAACCCCTTGATTTTCATTCAAACTTTGAGTATTGCTTCACTTAAAATTTGGATGATATTTCCAACCAAGGTTGTAAGTGCTAGAGTAAGGATTATTTCTCTGGAAATTTCCAAATTGAGCCTTTTCACTAACCCATTCTGATACACAGTTACCATTAGCATGTCCTTATCCTCAAAAGTCAAACTATAATGTTTGAGTCAAACTAACATTGGCGAGAACAATACTGGCCTCATCTAATTGTTTAGTAATTACATCTAGTTGAGCTAACATTGCATTATTTTGTATCCAATTCAAGTACACCATTTGACTCCTCTTTCACTTTGTGGGCGATATTAATTCTGGAATATTTTCGCTATTAACTCTTTCACTTTGTCTTCATTCTTTATTTTTATGGTACCTCCTGCTAAGGCATCTAGAAGTATTCTTGCTTAAACGTTTAAATCTCTAGTGAAATATTGCATATGTTTCATACTACTCATGTTGTGATTTAGACATCTTCTAAGTAACCGTTTAAATATCTCCCAAGAATTAGATAAGGATTCAACATCGTCTTATTCAAAATTTTAAATCTCGGCCCTTATTTCCACAAAATGAGTATTCGTGAAAAACCTTTCCAGAAACTTATTTTTCAGCTCCTTCCATGTTTTAATGGTTCCATTAGGTAAATACAACAACCAATATTTTGCTCATCCTATTATAGAAAATACAAATAACCTAATTTTATCTGATCCTCAGTTATTCCATCTGGTTTTCTCATCGAACATGTCTCATAAAAGAGAGCCATATGCTCTCACAAATATCTAATTGCTTGTTCGTCGAATAGGTTATTTCTCAAAGATGAAAGCACTTGATTCTTAATATCAAAAGTAACAGGGTTAACAGGTTGAAATCCTAAGTAAATATGTCCAGTGTCAATTCTCCTACTTAGTCATCCATTGTTGTTTTGATGGAATTATCATGTCACGCTTTTCTTGATCGCATTTGTTGTCAGAAGAAATATGTGCTTTCTCTTTTTCTAGCTTCTCTTTAGCTAGTTTATCTTTGAATTCCTATTGCAATTTTCTCGATATCTGAATCAAATGGTATTAGCGCCAAGGTTGAACCTCACATAAACAATAAAAAAATACCTTAGTAGCATTGCATCAAACAAAATTGAATAAGAGTAGAAATAAAATTTTTAAAAAAATAACAATAATTAAAATAAAAAGTGTAGCACAAAAATTGCCTTATAGAGATTCAACAATCTCCGACAACGATGCCAAAAACTTTATACGAATTTAACAAGTCTAATAAAACTTATCGAATAAATAAAATAAAATTTGTATCCCAAGGGATTGTTCTATTTTAACAAAATAGTTTGCATGCTATAATAATAAAATCAGGGGTTTTCAGGATTTGGATTTGATATAAAAATTCATAAATGAAATAATGCAATTTTATCAAATTAAACGTGATTAGGCTTTGTTTTGAATCCCCTGTATGTAATTGTTGATGTCAATGTTTGTTTGTCCTAAGTTGGTTTATCAGAAATCATGATAATTTAACCCAATCATTATATCTAAATTCTTGGTGTATAACTCACTATTCTACACCACAACTCCATAATCCCTTAGGTCACTTTATAATTAAAGCAGGAAATTAGAATGTTAAACCTTTAAGTCACAACTTACAACTTCTTATTCCTAATTAATTATTAAGTTGAATAATTAATCTAAATCAGAATCACAGAGTAATCCATACAATTATATGTTAGAACATAGTTTGATTCTACAACCCTCAGTTAGAGTTTTGATGATAACAAAATACAAGATTAAATGAATTATGAGTTTTATATATGACATAGATGCTACCTAAAATTATGTTGTGTATTTGCAGGAAACTCTGATGGAATCAGCATCAGAATATCAGAATATCAACATCAGCATCAGAAGATATGTCACTTCAGAAGATCAAACATGTGCTTACGCTGAAGTCTGATGAACAGAATCTACGCTCAACATACTCTGACTCTGATCAAGATCATAACCATGTCATCAGCATTCAGAAGCGCCAGAATAAGCTAAAGCCAAGCTCGCTCTGATCTTCATTACGCAGAACATTCTGAAGTGTCAACAGTACTGCATTCAAGGCAGATTAATTACCAACGACATTATTCCAAGACAAAGATCTTCTCAAAATGGAAAGAATGTTATGAGCATTGAAATGGAATTATGGACTGCAACGTATCTATTCCAAGAAGTACTTAATCAAATCAGTGAGAAAGGAAATGGCTAATACTCTACAATTCTCCTACACGCATAAGCCAATCATCTTCGTCCTCACTCATTCAGTTTGCTAAAGCTCTCAAATTGCTTACTCTATAGTTCTAGCATTATAGTTTCACATAAGCTTTATATTGTGTATTATCACAGTTGTGATATATAGTTTTTCCAGAAAACATTCAACACACATATTGTTCATTTATCTGTAGAAAGAATTTCCTTGAGAAACCGGTCTGTGGTTTAGACTCAAGAAGGCTTTAGCAGTTGTTAAAGCAGTTTTGTATTCAGTTGAATATAATGGATTAAGACCTCGTTGGAGAGAGGCGAAATCACCTTGACGGGTGGACTGGAGTAGTTTGAGATCAAATGAACCAGGATAAAAATAACGTGTTGTCTGCATTTGATTTCAAGTTTCAACAATTCAACCCCCCTTCTTGTGTTTTTCACATCTTCAATTGGCATCAGAGCGCCTGGTTCTAAGTTCATAACACTTAACTGTGTCAGTACAAGATCCAGCGTTGAAAAACACTATGGGAGGAACACATCACAACATTAGCAATGACAACAATGAAGAAAGAGACAGATTCAGTGGAAAACCTCCAGTCTTTGATGGAGAGAACTTTGATTACTGGAAAGACAGAATTGAAAGCTTCTTTCTAGCCCATGATACTGATCTGTCGGATATGGTGACAGATGGATACACGCACCCAGTGAATGCAAATGGTCAGAAGATTGACAGGAAAGCAATGTCTGATCAACAGAAGCGTGATTTCAAAAACCATCACAAGGCCAGAACTATTCTTCTCAGTGATATCTCTTACTCTGAATATGAAAAGATATCAAACAGAGACACTGCAAAGAACATGTTTTACTCTCTCAGAATGACGCATGAAGGCAACCTTCAAGTCAAAGAAACTAAAGCTCTTGCGCTCATTCAGAAGTATGAGGCACTCAAGATGGAAGAAAGTGAATCTATTGAAACAATGTTCTCAAGATTTCAGATTCTGGTTGCTGGTCTCAAAGTTCTGGACAAAGGGTATTCTACTGCTGATCATGTCAAGAAGATCATCAGAAGCTTTCCAAAACAGTGGAGGCCAATGGTCACAGCGCTGAAGCTAGCTAAGGATCTCAACACAATCTCTCTGGAGGAACTCGTCAGCTCCCTCAGAAGTCACGAGATAGAGCTAGAAGCTGATGAACCTCAAAAGCAAGGTAAGCCATTATCTTTAAAATCTAACAGAAAATCCGACTCCAAGGTTTTGCAGGCTGTTGAAGAAACCTCTGATGGGTCCTCATCAGAAAAAGATGAACTGTCTCTCCTCTCCAGAAGGGTGAACCAACTGTGGAAGCAGAGGCAAAGAAAGTTCAGGAATCCCAGAAGATCTGAGAACCAGAACGAATCCTCCTCCAAATACAGAAGGTCAGAATCCTCCTCTGGACACAGAAGATCTGAAGGCTCTTCAGGAAGCAGAAAGCCAAACAACAAGGACATCATCTGCTATGAATGCAACGAGCAAGGACACTACAAAAGTGACTGCCCAAAGCTTCAGAAGGAAAAGCCCAGAAGAAAGTTTGGCAAGGAAAAGAAGAAAAGTATCATGGCTACATGGGATGACTCTGACACATCTGAAGCTGACTCAGAATCAGATGATGAGAGAGCAAACATAGCTCTCATGGAAAACATATCAGAAGACAGTGAAGCTTCTGAATCAGACTCTGAATCAGACACAGAAGAGGTATTTCCTGACTTTGCTATTAATTTTACTAAGGCTTAACTAGCTGAAAGCCTTAATGAGATTCTGGAAAGATATCAGCAGATCAGAGTCAAGTTCAGAAACCTGAAAAGGGATCTTTCCTCTGACTCTGATAAAACTGAGAGTCTCAAGTTGGAAAATTCTGAGTTGAAAAATAAAGTTTCAAAATTAGAAAATATATTACAAAACTCTCAGAAGGAAATAATTCTTGAAACTCCCAGTAGAGCTGATGAGATCATCAAGGAGTATGATCACAGCTTTCAGAAGTTTCTAGCTAAAAGCATAGATAGAAGCAAAATGGCTTCAATGATCTATGGAGTTAGCAGAAATGGCAGAAAGGGAATAGGATACCAAGGTAAGGTACCTACACCAAAAAGTGCCATGGATTTAGTTATTAAACGAACTCCTCTTAAGTCACACTTTGTATATGGGAACACACACGACATCAAATATACTAGTAGTAATTATTCTGTCAAACCAAAATTCAACCAGAGTTTTGGTAAAACTAACAAATCAGGACCCAAGAAAATATGGGTACCTAAGGATAAAATAATACATGTTGCAGATATCTTTAGCAGCAAAGCAGAAACACCAGTCATGGTACCTGGACTCTGGCTGCTCACGACACATGACGGGAAGAAGGCATATGTTCCAAAGCCTGGAACTTAAGCCTGGAGGCCATGTAGGCTTTGGAGGCAATCAGAGGGGAAAGATCATTGGCTCTGGAATAGTAGGTAATGGAAATCTTCCCTCTATCAGTAATGTCTTATTAGTAGATGGATTAATGCATAACCTGTTATCCATAAGTCAATTAAGTGATAACGGTTATGATATAATCTTTAATCAAAATTCATGTAAAGCTGTTAGTCAGAAAGATGGGACTATCCTATTTAATGGAAAGAGGAGAAACAACATTTACAAAATCAAACTTTTTGAACTGAAAAGTCAGAATGTAAAGTGTCTTCTGTCTGTTAACAACGAGCAATGGATCTGGCACAGAAGATTGGGGCATGTTAGTATGAGAAGAATATCTCAGATTAACAAACTCAATCTGGTGAGAGGACTTCCTAACCTGAAGTTCAATTCAGATGCTCTGTGTGAAGCATGTCAGAAAGGCAAGTTTGCAAAACCTGCTTTTAAATCTAAAAACGTTGTTTCCACCTCTAAGCCATTAGAACTTTTGCACATTGACTTATTTGGACCATTTAAAATTGCTTCAGTCAGTGGCAAGAAGTATGGGTTAGTAATCGTAGATGACTATAGCAGATGGACATGGGTAAAGTTCTTAAGACACAAGGACGAGTCACACTCTGTGTTTGTTACCTTCTGTGACCAAGTTCAGAATGAAAAGGATCTTAGAATCGTCAAAGTCAGAAGTGATCATGGTGGAGAGTTTGAAAACAAAGATTTTGAATTATTTTTTAATGACAAAGGCATTCTGCATGATTTCTCTTGTCCTAGAACTCCCCGGCAAAATGGAGTTGTAGAACGAAAGAACAGAACATTGTAAGAAATGGCCAGAACCATGATCAATGAGACTAACGTTGCTAAGATCTTCTGGGCAGAGGCAATAAACACAGCATGCTACATTCAGAATAGAATCTCTATAAGACCTATTCTGGAAAAGACTCCATATGAATTGTGGAAGAACAGAAATCCCAACATTTCATATTTTCATCCATTTGGATGTACTTGCTTTGTTTTGAATACTAAAAATTATTTGAACAAGTTTGACTCTAAAGCACAGAAGTGTATTATGTTAGGATACTCTGAACGCTCAAGAGGGTACAAAGTATACAATACAAAAACGCAGATTGTGGAAGAATCAATCAGTGTTCGTTTTGATGATAAGCTTGACTCTCAAAAGTCAAAGCAGAATGAAGTATTTGCAGGTATGGAAGTTGAATTCACAGGTACTGAAGACAAGTCATCAGAAGCTCTTAACAGAGACACTCCCTCAACATTAGAAAGAGGCACTGCAAGCAATCCAGCATCTTCTGTTGATCAACCTCAGAAAAGACCATCCAGAAGCAGCATGGATCACCCAGAAGAAACCATCTTAGGAAGAAAGGAAGATCCAATAAGAACAAGAGCCAGCTTCAGAAACTCTGAAGAATCCCTCATGGGACTTGTTTCTCTGATTGAACCATCTTCAATTGATGAAGCACTTCTGGACAATGACTGGATTCTAGCAATGCAAGAGGAGCTGAATCAATTCACAAGAAATGACGTATGGGATCTAGTTCCTAAACCAAAAGGATTCAACATCATTGGAACAAAATAGGTGTTCAGAAACAAACTGAATGAACAAGGTGAAGTCATCAGAAACAAGGCACGATTGGTAGCACAAGGTTATAGTCAGCAAGAGGGGATAGACTATATAGAAACCTTTGCTCCAGTCGCTAGGTTAGAATCTATCAGACTTTTAATTTCTTTTGCTGTTAATAAAGGCATCACTCTGTATCAGATGGATGTCAAGAGTGCATTCTTAAATGGCTATATAGAAGAAGAGGTATATGTGCACCAACCCCCTGGTTTTGAAAGTTCAAAAAATCCAGAATATGTTTTCAAACTAAAGAAGTCATTGTATGGTCTGAAACAAGCTCCCAGAGCTTGGTATGAAAGACTAAGTAACTTCCGGTTAGAAAAGGAATTCACCAGAGGGAAAGTGGACACAACCTTATTCTGTAAGACAGTTAAGAATGACATTCTAGTCTGTCAGATTTATGTTGATGATATAATATTTGGATCTACTAATCCCTCTCTGGGAAGAAAGTTTGCTAAGTGTATGCAGGCAGAATTTGAGATGAGCCTAATAGGGGAACTGAAATTCTTTCTGGGCATTCAGATCAATCAAACCCCAGAAGGAACTTACATTCATCAGGGCAAATATGTTAGAGAACTTCTGAAGAAATTTGATCTCTCAGAATGTAAGCCCTCAAGAATTCCAATGCATCCCACGTGCATTCTGGAGAAAGAAGAGGTAAGTAACAAGGTAGAACAGAAGGTCTACAGAGGTATGATTGGGTCTCTTCTTTATCTTACAGCTTCAAGGCCTGATATTTTATCCAGTGTATGCATTTGTGCAAGATTCCAATTAGATCCTAGAGAATCTCACTTAACAGTTGTTAAGCGAATTTTCAAGTATCTGAAAGGTACTACTAATCTGGGTCTGTTTTATAGAAAATCAAGTGATTACAGCTTAGTAGGTTACTGTGATGCTGACTTTGCTAGAGACAGAGTTGAACGTAAAAGTACTTCTGGAAGCTGCCAGTTTCTGGGAGAAAATCTGATATCGTGGTCCAGCAAAAGACAATCCACCATTGCTCTATCAACAGCAGAAGCTGAATACATAGCAGCAGCTAGATGCAGCACATAAATGCTCTGGATGAAAAGTCAGCTTGAGGACTTCCAGATTTATGAGAGTAACATTCCTATACTCTGTGATAACACCTCTGCTATTTGCTTAAGTAGAAATCCAATTTTGCATTCTAGGGCTAAGCATATAGAAATAAAACATCATTTTATTAGGGACTATATTAAGAAAGGAATTTTAAACTTAAAATTTATTGATACAGACCATCAATGGGATGATATCTTTACAAAACCACTTTCTGAAGATAGGTTCAACTTCATTCTGAATCATCTCAGCATGAAGCTCTGTCCAGAATAAAACTGTTTTAATTTTATATATTAACCTTCAGAATTATGTTTATTTCTCTTTGATGGGAGAAATACTCTGGGAGAAATACTTTGGTTAAGGAATTCTGGATTCACGCGTCTTCCTCAAATCACCAAGTCACTTCTTACATCATGGGGAAGAAAATTGTGATTACTGAAGACCTAATTGCAAAACTCATTGGGTACAATGGTGGTGGTATTCGCTGTATAGATATGGCAGAGAGATGTTCAGATGTTGCTGTTATAGCAAGGGAAATTTTCACGTTGGGGCTTCCCTCCAGCAAGATAAGGGATTTGAGAGATAAGCACAAAATTTGGGCAAAGATTATTCTGGGCTGTTTCAACCACAGGAAGCCTACAAGCTCTCCTGATTACATAAACATAGATCAGCAGTTTCTGATCTATTTTATCAATCAGAAGGTAAAGATTAATCTAGCTCATCTTCTATTCAACCATCTGAAAACAAGCGTCAAGGAGACAAGAGAAGATGAACGCACTAAAAGGGATTGGATACCCTTAGGAAGATTAATATCAGATATTCTGACTGAGAATAGGCTGATTGAACACTTGAAAGAGGCACAAGAGATCAGCACCCTGGAACCTTCTGTTGGCAAGCAGCTGAATGCCAAGAATCTGAAGAAGATGAAGCTGATAGAGAATATTAAGAAGGAGCCCAGCGTCACTCCTTTTGCTGACATCTCCAACAGAAGAGTCCCTCTGGACGACTTTTCTATGTTCTCAGAGACTGACTCTAAGCCTCAGATCATTCTAAGATACTTGGATGCTTGTAAAGCTGATGGGATAGCACCTAATCTAAACATTCAAGATCTTCAGCAGAAAGCACCAGAGGTTGTTCTGAAGAAGACTAAGAAGATAAAAGCTGCTCCAGAAGGATCATCACAACAGACTCCAAAGAAAAGAGGTAATCCTGTTTCTGTATCTGTTTTAAATTTAACTGTTGTTTCCTCATCTATTCCTACTCCCACTCCAACTCCAGCTGATATCCCAACACCCCAAACCTTTGAAGATTTTGACACTGACTTTGACCCTTCTGAGTCATTAACCCTCAGAAGATCCCGCTCCAAATCACAAAATCCAAACACTACAACCATACCAGAACCAGAACTTGCACAAGTACTTTCTGATATAGAACAACACTCTTCCGCTCCCCAAAAAAGAAAATCCAAATCAACAACCAGAAATTCCCATTTCTCCACAACCTGACATTCCACTCTCACCAATACCAGAAACTACACTCTCTCCAACACCAGAACCAGAAATTCCACAACCTTCCTCTCCCCAACCAGAAAGTAATCCACCATCTCCTCCACATGCACAATCACCACAGCCTGAGACTCAAAACTCTGAGGCTCAAACCTCTGAATCTCCTGAACCACAACCCTTGGCCATTCAATTGCCTTGTGGTATAACTGTTAATATGGCTCAACTTCCCTCATCACCAGAAACAACTCCATCAAATACTCCACATAGTCCAATCGTTATTTTTGACTCTCCTACTCCTTCACCTAAGAAAAATACAGAAAACCACAGCAAGACAGTCATTGACCTAACAATCCTTGAACGCCTTGCTGCAATAAACTAGAAAACTGCCATCCCTAAACCGAAACAACCAGATGTTGGTTCCAGCATTTTGAACTTTGAAACAGATATGCAGAAGTGGATCACTTCTTTGAAACACGCAAGTCTGGAAGTGGTTGACCCTGCTGTATCAGATTATCTCTGGACTCAATTCAGAAGATGGGTATGCGCTGAAACCTTCAAGCTGCAAGACCAGAGCTATGGACAGGCTCAACAGAACTTCAGCAATCTGCTGAAGGAAATGGAAGGTCCAGTTCTGAGCAAGCTGCTAAAGGAAGAAATTCTCCATCTGGACAGTGAGCCTTGGTCTGAAAAGCGTCCAGCATCTCAAGTTCAACCTGCAGAAGAACAGGTTATTCAAGCAGAAGACTTGGGTCAAGCAGAAGAAACTACAGAAAGCTCTGAGAAGCAGCCTGTATCTGAAGACCCTCAAGCTTCCTCTCTTGACAGGCAGGCTCTGGAGGATTTGAAGAGATCAAACATGCTGATGAATGAAAGGATGGACAAGCAGGATATCAAGATTGAATCTATAGCAAGCATGGTAGCCAAGCAAAACGAAACCAGCGAACAAATCAAGAGCATGTTGGAAGCTCTGTTCACACGAATTCCTCCTTCTTCTTATATTTTTCTTATGTTTTCCTTGTTTTCTTTACATGTTTGTCTGTAATATTTTTCTACTTGTTCTAAACTATCATTGCTTCTGTTTTAATACAAATGTGTTTTCACTCTGATCATTTTAACTCTAATTAATTAGGCTTTTTGATTACTGACAAAAAGGGGGAGAAAGAATGATATTTTTCAATAACGGATTACTGAGACATAAGTCTCAAACATTCTAACATCCTTATATATTTGCTGTTTTGAAAAGCTTACAGGTACAAGAATCTGATGAACTCTGATAAAGAAAAATTTTGATGCTCAAAGAAAGGTTCAATAAAGTTCTGATACTCAAGGACTCGAGGAATCAAAGGGAAATAATCAACTCAGGGGGAGTTTTCCTCATCATTACTCTGATACTTTTTACTCCTTAACCTCTTAGCTCTGATAATTTTTCTCATTATCTGATTATCTCTGATATCGTTTCCTCTTTATCCTTAAACTCTGATACTTTCATCATTTTATTTTAATTGAAAAAATATGGTTTTTGTCATCATCAAAAAGGGGGAGATTGTTAGAACAAAGTTTGATTCTACAACCCTCAGTTAGAGTTTTGATGATAACAAAATACAAGATTAAATGAATTATGAGTTTTATATATGACATAGATGCTACCTAAAATTATGTTGTGTATTTGCAGGAAACTCTGATGGAATCAGCATCAGAATATCAACATCAGCATCAGAAGATATGTCACTTCAGAAGATCAAACATGTGCTTACGCTGAAGTCTGATGAACAGAATCTGCGCTCAACATACTCTAACTCTGATCAAGATCATAACCATGTCATCAGCATTCAGAAGCGCCATAAGAAGCTAAAGCCAAGCTCGCTCTGATCTTCATTACGCAGAACATTCTGAAGTGTCAACGGTACTGCATTCAAGGCAGATTAATTACCAACGACATTATTCCAAGACAAAGATCTTCTCAAAATGGAAAGAATGCTATGAGAATTGAAATGGAATTATGGACTGCAACGTATCTATTCCAAGAAGTATTTAATCAAATCAGTGAGAAAGGAAATGGCTAATACTATACAATTCTCCTACACGCATAAGCCAATCATCTTCGTCCTCACTCATTCAGTTTGCTAAAGCTCTCAAATTGCTTACTCTATAGTTCTAGCATTCTAGTTTCACATAAGCTTTATATTGTGTATTATCACAGTTGTGATATATAGTTTTTCCAGAAAACATTCAACACACATATTGTTCATTTATCTGTAGAAAGAATTTCCTTGAGAAACCGGTATGTGGTTTAGACTCAAGAAGGCTTTAGCAGTTGTTAAAGCAGTTTTGTATTCAGTTGAATATAGTGGATTAAGACCTCGTTGGAGAGAGGCGAAATCACCTTGACGGGTGGACTGGAGTAGTTTGAGATCAAACGAACAAGGATAAAAATAACGTGTTGTCTGCATTTGATTTCAAGTTTCAACAATCCAACCCCCCTTCTTGTGTTTTTCACATCTTCATTATAGGTTCAATATATGAGCTCTTCAACACAAACAAAGCAATGAACACAAGATTTAACTAAATAAAAAAATACTAATTAATCAAGCTTGCAAATAGTACAAAACTCAAAGAATATGGACCAACAGGTTCATACAGGTTCATCTAATAAACCTTAATCAAATGAAATTAGCTACTCCTATTGAAATAAGTTATAACAAAAAAAGTAAGTAAATATTACATAAATTTTTGGTAGAAATTTGGCTTCCAATGATGAAAACCTTTTTTCTAAAGCTTTATTTTAGTCTTTTCCATCAAAATTCCCATGCCAAGAAAATAAGATCCTCTAAAAAATTTTACTTTACCATTTTATAAAAGTCAAACTGCATTCAAATATGAGTAATTTTGTGCCACGACACCTTTGGATCGTGCCACGATGGTTTGTGTGATAGAAGGATCGTGCCACGGTCACTTTACATCAAGACGCGATTTTTCTCCTTTCCGGAAGTTTGTGCCACGATCCTGGCATGATTTTTCTAGTAATGGATGTTTCTTTTTCTTTAAAAAATCTTGTTTTTTTTAAGTTTCTCACACTTCTTTGTATTTCATAAGTTCCTTCACCAAAATAATGCCAATTGATCTAAAACATGATTAAAACAACTACTAATGCTTAATAGAATTACATGAAGACAGAGTGTCATCACTTATACATACTATTCATTATTAGGAACCCCTAGGGTTATATCTGGAAAAGGTATCTGGCTGAGAAAAATAAGGGGTGAAAAGTACATGTTATATAAGACTTAGATAGCCTTGAGAAGGCCCCGTTATTTTATAGACCGGTTGGATTTAATTAATAAAGTCTTCCCAACTTTGGTTTACGTGAACTCCTAGCGTGGTTGACGTGACAAACATTATCACATGGATTAACTTATTTGATCTTTAATTATATGGCTTATTAGATCTCCTTATGAACTATAAATCGCATGATACCAACAAGTTATGGAGATACTTGTTGTACCCCAAAATTTGCCCTCTTTTTTTTCAATCTTAATTAGGCTTATGTTGCATCACCATACATACATATGCATATCCTTGGCTCTTGTGTGTTGGATCAAGTGTTTTGAAGTTGATGGTTTATCAATAAATTAAAGAGGAGACCATTATTCAGAGGTTTAGAAGGTTGGGATATCATCATCATGAGTATCCTCTTGATATAAATGCTCATCTTGTTCAGAATTTTCTCCAAGAACCACCAACAGATTAGGGTTTTGAGCATTGGTCATTCTCTATTAACTTTTTGGTCCTCAACCAGGGTTTTGGTCAAAGTCAATGTGTGATTGACTTTCTGAGAAAAACTTGGAGCTACGTGGTGTTAATTAATGCAAGGTATTCATTTTTTATCCATTGATCATCGTCATTTCATTAGAAGAATCATTTCCATTAGAAAGCATGAGAAAATTGACTATCTCTGAGAAAAGTCAACAAAAAGTCAAACGTTGACCAATTGGATTTTGGGCCAAGATTGAAATAAAAGTTCATATTTTAGGTTCATGTGGTCATTGGTTAAAGAAAATGAAGAGAAATGGTGATTTTGAGGTTGACTTGTCAAAGAAGTTATCTTGAATAACTTAGAAATTTTTCAAAGTTATGAGGTTTTAAGCCATTTTTGCAATTTCCCAAAGATCATATCTCACTCATTTTTAATGAGAAACTTGAAAACTTGTGATCAATGGATAGATAAAGTTTCATAGTATATCTTTGTCCATGAGGGTTCATGTCCAAAAAATCAAAGGAGAAGGAGTTATTTAAGGTGGAAGTGTATGATTCATTACTTGGAATATTTTAACTTAGTGAAAATTTGGCTAAGTTATTTTGGTCATCTTTATGAATAAATTTCGTATCCATTTTTCATGGGTTTTAAAGCTTCAAATCAAAAAGTCATCAGCATGAAAGTAGTAGTAAATCTCACCCCTTTTCCAAACAGTCCAAGTTTGTGTCATTTGGATAAAAATTGAGCAAGTTATGAATTTATGAAGAAATTTTACCATTTATGTCATCCAAAGTAACAATTTGGGCCATTTTGAAGATTGTTTCATTTGGAGATCCAAAAGACTGATCCAAACATTATTGTGGACCTATATTAACCTAAAACACCTTTTTAGGTTAACTATGAGTGCCCTGATCTTTCATTGCACGAAGAGGGTACGTAGGCACAAATGTTCGCAATTGCGGCGGGCGCAATAATAAAAACTTTCTTTTTGTGTATATACTATTGCATTCATGCATTTTCCCTTAACTTGTTAGCTCTAGATTTGACACACTCTTTGATTAGAACAAGAAGAGTGGATCCCATGCAGTACCATAAGCGTGAGGGGTGTTAATACTTTCTCCTTGCGTAATTGACTCCCGTACCCGTTCTCTTGGTCGCAAGACCTTGATTTCTCCCTTCTCATGTTTTCTTCGATGTTTTTCTTTCCCTTTTGTGAGATAAATAAATATTCGATGGCGACTTCATTATTTATGATATTTTCCTAGTTGCTTCAATACTTAACATATTTTATAGACATAATAATACTAATAATATAGGATAAAAAGCCTTAACAAAATATATATGAGTAGACGATTGACACAAGATGTACCAGAAGCTACATCTTGATACATAATGTCATGTATTCTCAAGACTAATTGTTGTTTAATAATAGACGTAGTTATTGTCACTGGTTTCTGAAGTGGAACAATTGTCATAACTCCAAAATTAGTAGGAAAAGACATGATCATTGTCATGCCCATTGATTATGGAGGTTCATTCGATCATTGTTTATCTTATCTCCTTGTGAATGATGGTGATGATTGGTTCATATTATTGAGGTTCTTTCGATATTGAGGGTGTATAGGTTAAGTGTAATCATGATTTGATGATTGGATATTTTTAATGGCATTAACCACATGATTTTACTATACATGTCAGATTTATTGTCGAATTATGAAAGTATTATTTAAATGCTCTTAACAATAAATCTTTTGTTCTAACAATAACTTTGAGGGAAAGAAATTTTTTTCGTAAACACAAACATAAGTAGTTTTACACACAATCAATCACAAAATTTTAATTAATTAAAAAAAAAATACAATATAGTCTCTCTCCTTCATAATCACAATCACTCATGAATCTAATTAAAAAATAAAATAAAATTTAAATAAAATTTTAAATTTTCTCTCTCATTATTAAATGTCTATATGAATAATTTTTTTTTTAACAAATCATGTATCTATAAATATGAATTTATGTGGGCTTCTATGAAAGAATTTGTCTCAAGAGAAATATGTCTCTCAATTTTAGATCTACTCTTCAAAAAACGTTAAACACAAACGCGGTTGAATTTCTAGTCTAATAAATACATAAAAATAAAATAGATAAATACGTGACTAATTAGATTTATTGAATCCTTTTTTGACAATTATTTGGAAGTTTTTATTTTTTGCACAAGTTTAATATAGATCGGAGTGACTAAATTAAATACACGACTTTGGATTGTGTCTAGGTCAAGAAAAAAACAAATTAGAAAACGCCAAAAATTTTAGATCTCTTTCTGTCATTCTATATATTAAAAGTCTTTCTATATACCCAACCTTATCTTACATAAAAAGGATAATCATTTTTTATTAATTCTAACACATTTATTAATATTATAGTAGTTTCCCTCAAAATGCTAGGAAATAAAAAAGAACTTACGCGGAAGCTAAAGACTTTGTATTAAAATATAAACAAATACTAGTACTACTATATATATGAAAGCCTAGTATTAAAATATAAACAAAGACTTTGTATTAAAATAACAACAAAACACTGCGTTGCATACGTGTAGAGAAGCTTTAATTTAAATTATCTCCCAAATATAAACAAATTGTATAAAAAGCAAAGAACTTTTAAATAAGGTACTTATAGTTGTAATCATTAGGAGATGGTAAGAGCTCCTTTCTATGACAAAAATGGAGTTAAGAAAGGTGCTTGGAGTAGAGAAGAAGATGAGTGTTTAACTGCTTATATTCAGAAAAATGGTCATCCTAATTGGCGTCAACTCCCCAAGCTTTCAGGTATGTTATTATGTTAGTGATTAATCATTTGTTTTTACTTGTTAATTAATTACATTATTGATTAATTCATATGAATGAATCCCCTATGAATAAAAATATAATAAATGTTAAGTAGATATTATATGTCAATGAATTTTGTTTTATGACAGGTTTAGCGAGATGTGGAAAAAGTTGCAGACTTCGTTGGTTGAATTACTTAAAGCCAAATCTTAAACATGGAAACTACACAAGAGAGGAAGAAGTGATTATCATCAAATTACACCAACAACTTGAAAATAAGTATATACTAAATTAAGCTGACAATATTACTCATTTTTTCATCAAAAATGAATAAATATAATATACATATATAATATATTTAAACTTAATTAATTATTGTCTAATTTAAATTCCTTGTTAGATGGTCTGTGATTGCTGAAAAGCTGCCAGGAAGAACGGACCACGAGATAAAGAACTATTGGCATAGCTACTTAAAAAAGTGCTCAAATATAATTGACAACGAATACACAATTTCTGAGTTGAATTCAAAATCAAATGATACTCTTGAAGAAATTGATAGTAATAAGAATTCTGTGACACCTCAAAGCCCTAGCTCTGGTGATGGTAAAGACTTTGGTAACTATATCTTAGAAAGCTCGACATTGCCGAAGCTAGCAGAAACATCAACTGAAGAGAACTATTCACCTAGCTCCATGAATAGCTCCTTGATGGAAGAAGACAATGGTGCTCCATGGTTGGGGTTGGAAGAATTTGAGGGCGATTTTTGGAATGAACCATTCGTTCTTGATGATACACACACTACTAATGAGATATCTATTGATGACATAGAGTTAATGATTTCAGACTACTATGATGGTTCATATATGTTTTCAACATAGTTATATATATTTTTTAGTTTTTCTCGATAAATTTTTATTTTAATAAGGTAAAATACTCATTTTGATCATTTAATTATAGGTTATGATTTAGTTTGGTCCCTTATCTTTTTTTTTTGTGTGTCAAAATAGTGCTTCCGTTATTAAAATAAAAGATAAGGGATCAAGTGACCCATGACCTATAGTTAAGAGACCAAAATGAACATTTTGCCTTTTAATAAAAATCGGGCTATTTCCAAATATGGATTATTCGAATTAAATGTCATGAAGGTAGAGATTTGAAGTTTCCTTTTTTGTCCATTACAATGGAGCAAGAGTATATTTTAAACCACTTTGAAAATCATAAGTATTTTTTTATACGTTTCCACCCACTAGGTTAATATGTTATCTAAGCAATATCAAAATATCAAAACATGTTGACTTTTTTTTGTATTTACTTATTTTGTTATTTTTAAAAACTGATATTTGTGCTCAAGACAACTTTTTTTTAATATATATTAAATGAAAATGAGTAAGTTATATGAGAATGAAAATTTAATAATAATTATTAGATTTATTATTAGTAGTTGAGATTAAAAGATATTTTTAAAATTTGATTAATAATTTATCTTTCTTCTTAATGACACATGATTTAGTGAAAATCACAATTTAATCTCAATTTTTTCTTTTTAAATCTAATGGTTCTTATTCATTCTAACATTCTCATATAACTTACTCACCCTCACTAGATATGTCCTCATATATATATATATATATATATATATATATATATATATATATATATATATATATATATATATATATATATATATATATATATATATATATATATATATATATATATATATATATATATATATATATATATATATATATATATATATATATATATATATATATATATATATATATATATATATATTTGTGAGAGTCTAAAACAAGGACGGCTCGGACGTCCTCGCCTAAGAGATATCGTATAGGTGGTCAACAATCTCATCTAGTCATGAGGGAGCGGTTGTCACGCCTTATGGTTTCCTAAATCATAGGCCCAAAGAAATCTCTATAAATACCTTTCCCCCATAGGGAAAACATGAGATCTTAACTTATACACTTATACCTAAGCACTCAACACATATATAGAGTCTTTCACCTCATGTGAGAAGGTCCTTAAACCACCATTAACATCATAAACACCATCGTACATAGAAATTGTCACTGATGTGGGTAAGCTCTAACCACCATTATTGGTTATACACCTACTAACACCTCTAATTTCTCCTAGCGTTACTGAGTAACAAGCACACCTGTACTTTTTGACCAATACAGTAGTTCCCATCATAGATCCCCAATAAAACTAATATGGGTCACTCATTCTTCATCACCATCAACCCACTCATTAATACCCTCGGCTTCTACACCTAGCCACTTTCGGTCATGGTTAGCAAGATAGATTCATCTTTTATGCCAAAAGGTACCAGTGGTAGCGGTGATGTCGACACCCAGACAGAGATGCGCTCCACTATGAATGGATTACGTTGTTATAACCAAACACTGGAGGATGATGTCGAAAACATCAAACAACTTCAATATGAGTCCAATCTCCCAGAGGAAATGAGAGTGTATGATCCCTAACCACTCTCAGACAAGATATGGGGAGCATTTGTCTATAAGGGATTCAAACCTCCCTCTTTAGCCAAGTATGATGGGAGAAGTGATCTCTACGACCATGTTGCCTCCATCAACATACAAATGCTCATCATAGGAGCGTCTGACTCCCTAAAGTGGAAGATATCTAGCACTTTCAGAGCCGCCGCCCTACGATGGTATATGGGTGTTGTAACACCCCAGTTTTATCCCAACAATTATATAAATAAATCAGAGTAATAAAGATCAATCATGCAAACAAATCGGGATGCCACAAATTCTTCTTTCAAAACATATTGCATTCATCGTGGATATATAACACTTTAAAACATCGGATGAACCATCATCATAACAACTTTAATTAAATAATTCAACATCTACACAGCGGAGTTCTTAATAACATCTTTATCATCATTACAACAACAAACGTTCACCCCCCGAGTGTTACATATCAGAGCAATGACACTGACTCAAACTACTGAAGGTATACAACCTTCACTCTCGATTACCTTCATGTTACCAACATAAGGGCAACATTCAAACATAAGGGGTGAGATATCTAACAATATAATAAAGCGTATGATAATTAATATATTAAATTAGATCACATAACATCACCACTTCTCATCTCATAATCAACAATAATCACAATAATAATACACATTCACCACATCAATACACACTTCTTTATGCAGTCATATAATGCGACTCAAGACTATGCAAACGCATGTGGTACCATTGGAGCAGAACTCCCATCTCAAAAATTTTCCAATAAATAGAGGCATCAACAAGGCATAAGCCTTCATCTCAATATTCTCCAATACAGGCCATCTCAACAAGCATAAGCTCCATCTCAAAATGCAATGTATGCGACACAATCACGAATGTAATAACAACACCACAATCGACAACATCTCAATACAACACCATTGTTGGCCAAAGGCCTACATCTCAAAAGCATCTCATCATCTCTTCATCAATAGCATTCATCATAAATCATCACACATCATATATATACATCATAATTCATCAAACAAAATCTCATTAACATCATCTCATCAACAATTCAGCCGTACAGTAATACCACAACATTCATCAATTTCACAACGCTGGCCATAGGCCTATACAAGATATTGCCTATAATTAATTAACCAACTAAGGCTTACTTCTAAATCACTAAATCTCTACATACTACTATTCTTTAATATTACATCGTTATTATTATTAATCCTACTGTTACAAATTAAACAACAGCCTCTAAGCATCTCATCTTCATTCTTCTTCATAAAAACCAACATAACGATCAACAAGGGAACTAACTCTAATCCTAAATTAGATACTAGGTTTACACTTCCTATTCTTCATTTTAATCCTCAAGAATAAAGCTCACCGTGTTAGTTATTCAACGCTTTGAACGACACCTTAAACGGAGTCCAAAATCTCAAGTTACAACCTTTTCTAAACGATTCTGCCAATAAAACAGACAACGTGGGTCAATGTATAATTCCTTGGATCGACGCGTACTGCACTGAACTCGCAACATGAGTCGACGCATCCTTTCTTAGATCGACTCATACTGAGTCTAACACACAGCATGTATTGACACATGCTCCTACGTATCGACTCATCCTGAGTCTAAAAGTCCTCATGTATCGATGCAAAACCTCTTCGTTTCGACTCATCCTGAGTCTCTAAACCTTCTTGAATCAACACATCATGTTTGGGGTCGACGCATACTGCTTTGTCCTTCATAATTTCTGCGATTTTCTCTGCGTTTTTACTACGGGTTCCATACTTTAAGCCCTAAAAACTTAGTCTAATCATAGATAGTCATCACTTACAGTTATCCTATAATTCTACATCGATTACACAGCATCGGAACGTCATCATTCATCTATAATTCATCAATTCCATCATACCATATCATATACATCCAATTCATGAACAAGACAACAATCACCTCTAACCCCACATACCAATTATCATGAACCAAATTATAGAGCCAGAACCCCACCCTTACCTTGGATTGAAGGTCGCTCTATAACTTCTGGTTGAATTTCGGTTTTTCCTCTTTTCCAACAGCTTCACGTTCTTCCTCTCAACCCATTTTTCTTCTACTACCTCTTCTTTCTATTATTTCTAACAATAATAAAATAACCTATTATTCTTTATTCCTTATTGGGCTTAAAACTAATACACCCCCTTATTACTTCCATTCCTTTAAAAAAAGCCCACATCAAATAATATTATGCTTCTAATATTATTTCACCACTTAATAAAATAATTAAATCTGATTGAACACAACACAACTTCACAAATATTCCAAAAATAATTTAATTAAATAATTAATTAAATTACGGGCGTTACAGGTGTTGCACCCCAAAATTTGCCCTCTCTTTTTTCTCAATATTTCTCTCACATGTGTGGTTACAAAACACCTATTTAAAGAAAATGAAAAAATGAAAAAAATTGAAGATGTTAATGTGCCTTTCGACAAGACAAAATTTTGCTTCGAATCCACATCCTTCGATTGGACTTCTGGTCTCTTTCGATGCAAGCTTGGCTTGCATCATTCGATTGTGCATTGGCCTATGGCACGCTGGCTTTGATTCACAAGGCATAAGCTTCCTGCATGCAACCTTCGACTGCATCTTTGACTTCACATGGTTCACAATGTAATGGTGGCCTGCATACCTGCTTTCGATTGGATATTTAATGCTTGCATAGACAAGTTGATGACTGGCTGCATGCAGCCTTCGATTGAGCCATGGATTCCTTCTTGCACGCAAGAGGCGCCCACCAGGCCAGCAGGCACAAGGAAAAAAATCCTTGTGTAGCCTCCTTCGATTCAAAGAGGAAAATCTTCCTGTTTGGCTTTCTTCGATTCAAGAGGCAAGGGCCTCTTTTCTGGTTTCCTTCACTTTTTCCCTTTACCTCCTGCATGCTTTCTTCGTTTGGGCGTGTGACTTTCTTCAACATAAGTTTGGGTTTACATTCTTCATTTGGGCGTGTGGTTTCCTTCAAATGTAAGTTCGTTTGGCCATATGGACCTTTGGCGGGCAAGCTTTCGTTTGAGCAAAGACCTCTTGCATGTTTTGTTTGAAGTCACAAAGCAAGGGCCTCCTGCAATTCTTCTTCGACTCAGAAGCCATTGGATTTCTATGTTTTCCTTTGACACCACAAAGCCAGAATTTCCTTCAAGCTAGCACCCCAAGGCAGGGAACTTCTGCATACACCCTTTCGTTTGGCCATGTGACCTCTGGCAGGCAAGCCTTCGACTGGACAAAAGCCACCATCACACAAGGATTCGATTGGAATTTTGATTCCCTTCGAATCAGCATCTTTCGAACCCAACTCTGGACCCTTCGAAGCAAGTTTGTTTAAAGAACTTTGAGGAAATCTCATAGCCTTACCCTACTCGTCAGGCTATGTTGCTTCCAAATCTTTACATGATCAGGGGCTTACACAAAGGTTTGAAGCTTTGTCTACTGGATAATACCATTCTTGGTTAAAATAGCAATAGGCTACGTACCCTTTTCTTATAAAGAGTACTTTTATCACAAAATCAGCTTCCAACTTGATTTGTGTTTGAACGAAAAGCAGTACCAAGGCATATGTCAAATCTTCTGCCAGCAGGCCCCCACTTGTACTGGAAACATGTGAACGATGAAAAGGGACTAATTTTGTTTCATTTTCAACCAAACCATGGTTTGTTATCCTATAAACCTGGTTACTTCAAAAAACCTTCAACCTTTTCTCTATAAATAGAGAAGCATTTGCAAGCTCAAGAGGGACTTTTTTTTGGGGCTAGAGGAACGAATCTTCAAAATCATCAAACACTCTCAAGAGAAAAACTCAAACACTCTCAACCACTAAAACACATATTCAAACCCAGAATCCAGAAAAAACAAAACACTTATTTTTTCTTGACCCTTCGAATCCAGAAGAAACAGTACACCTGTTTCCTTGGTCCTTCGAATCTAAAGAAACACAACCTTTATTTTCTTTTTCTCTTTCGAATTTGAAACCATCCTTTACATCTCCTGACCTTCGAATCCAGCACTAAAGGCATAACCCCTATTTCTTCCCTTTGAATCCATAAGCACTCAGGGCAGTCACTCAAGGTCCAACACACACGCTCCATCCTCAAGCAAGGTAAGTTTCTCTAAACCTTGAACCTTTCATTTCTAACATAACATGTGAATAATCTTTCCTTTCATTTCAAACGTGTGCATCAAACTTACTTCCTTTTCGTTTCAAACATGTATATAACATCTGTTTTCCTTTTCGTTTCCACCCTTTAAATTTATTTTCATGTCTAATCTTTTGGGTTTTGTTTCTTGATTTATTAAATATGATTTAAGAACTAACATGGCCATAAGACAATGCTAGCATGGCCTCAGGCCATGTTGCTATTTAAAATCTCAAACAAAAGAAACAGGAGGAAGGAAGCATGAAACGAAGCCTTAGGCTTCCACATTAACTTCCAGGTCCAAACGAAAGAAGCACCCAGAAAGTCAGGCTACAACACACTGACTTCCAGGCCCCAGTCGAAGGAGGCAGAAAGGCATAATTGAAGGCTGCATCTCCTGCCTTAGGCTAAGCCCAAATCGAAAGGCATGCCTTCATTACTTCCAGGCCAAATCGAAGGGACACAGAGAAGCAGAATCGAAGGATGCTTATTCCTGAATCGAAAAGCTTATTTTCCTTTATTTTATTTTGCCTTTACATTTTCATGCTATTCGATATGGTTGTAATAGTGTAGGATTTATTTTCTGCATTTTTATTACTTTTGTGTAAATGCTAGTAATTAGGATGTATAGAAAGATAAAAACAACAACTAGACAACCTAAAAATTCAAAGACAAATGCATTCAATCAAACACACTATTCACACACATGCACCTCTAGGGTAATCTCACTTGTTTCCTCGGAGAAATAGTCACGTCCCTCGAATATGGGCGTTTTAGCAAAGACACTTGATAAAAGATCGTAGTCCCTCGATGACCCTCAATGTTTCCTTCGGTAAACGATCTAGTCCCTAAATGAAATTGCTAAAACGTCCCATAGGTTTCCTTCTATGACTATACAAACGTCCCACGCCCATCCCTTCATATCCAATGATGGGGCTTCCTACCAAATCAATGGTAAGATAGCAACATCTAAAGGAGGAGGATAAGAACATTAGACCTTTTGAGTAGGTAGGATGCCCCTAGTTGCTCGCTTGTTCACAATAAAAACATTTTATACACCAACACTTTCATTTGAAACATTTTCAAAAGGCAAAGATTTTTGTACGCGTTCTTATATAAACGAGAAACATTACAAAGACACTTTCCAAATCACTTTCAAAAAACACATTCCATAAACACTTCTTTGAATTATTTTCAAAACAACACTTTGTACGCATTCTTATAGAAATGAGAGCCATTACAAAGATGTTTTCAAAATACATTCAAAACCCACACCACAAGCACATTTTCAAACAAAAGCAAGTGATCTAGCAAGCAACTAAGAGCCCGTAGATAACTAAAGATGAAAAGGGTGCTGTTGTACCCCAAATTTTGACCTAAGACGTCGTCTCCTATCTGCATCTTTACATTACATTTGTTTTGATCCATCGATTTTAAATTTCATGACTTTTTCAGGCCAAGAGCTATTTATGCTGAACATTAAATCATTTAATCGATTCGTGCAAAAAATGATGTTTATTAATTATCTATTATCTAAAACTTAAATAATTGAAATTCATTTTTTTGATTATTATTTAGTTTAAAGATGTACGGATAATAAAATGAACATCAGAGAAGAGGCGCATTAATTGTGTGGACAATATTTATTTATTATTCATTATTTTAAATTTAAGTAACTAGAATTTATTCTTGGTTATTACATAATTTAAAGGTTATGAATAATATAAATAAGCATTTGAGGAAATTCATTGGTCAATAACGACTGTTTAATCGTTCGTCGTTCTAAGTTAAATAATTGAAATCCTATTTTAATTATTATAATTTAGTTGGGAATGATGGATTAAATAATCGAAGATATTAGTTGGTCAATGATAATTATTATTTATCTGTTTATTATTTTGAATGTAGGTAATTGAAATTTGGTTTCCATTATTATTCGTGTGGAGAAATAATAAACGATAAATAAATAAAGAAGAAGAATTTAATAGAAGAATAGTTTTCTTTTATTCATTTTTTTGTACAAATTGTTTTGTAACTATTGTATATATTACAGTAGATTACAATAATGAATTGCCAAAAATTAAAATGAAATAAAAAAAACTAATCTATCCTAATTCTAAAGCTTCCGACCCGATGCGTTTTGTCCGCCCATTTAATGTTACCTGCAATTAAACGAGAGAAATTAGAATTCGGATAAATATTTAAAATGCAGAAAAATGGATTTAGTGCTCATCATTAAATGTAATGGCCGGAATCAGTTATTATTTCGTTTTTGCAAATCACGGGATTACTCCCGGTTCACAAAAAAGAAAAGAATTTCAAAGCATATGCACAAGTTATTTTTCAAAACTGCATACTTAAGCTAATTACATTTTATTCAAAATCCTAAATGTAATCTCAAAAAAGCATACAGCATAAGCAAACAAATATGCAGTAACCACATATGCAAGCATGCCCATTTAACACACCTACACAGCAGAAAACAAAGCAACTTTTGTATTAAAAAGCAAATATGCAGTTTGACCATTTTTGCAAGCAACACAAAATTCCTTTTTTTCATCATTTTTCAGCCATTACATTTTCAGAGCATGTACAGCTTATCATCCTTTTGTCAAAGCCATGCTGAGAGAAAAAGAGAGAGAGAGAAGTGTGGGATTTGCAGGCTTAGCATAGGCAGAAGTGGTTATACAAGACAAATAAAAATATAGCCAGTAGAACCAATAGCATGGAATAGGAATAGAAACAAAATTGGAGGGTCAGCATAGTGCAGATTACTCAGGGAGATCCCAAGGGATTTGTTTTCAAATTCCTGACCTGTAGCGCAAGAGAGGAGGGAAGTGTGGTCATATTAGATAACAAAGCAAAACAGAAGAAAAAGAATATATCAAAGCCTCAAAAAGAAAAACCATAAAGATTAAAAACCTGCATAATCATACTGAGAAATTTCTTCCAAAACCATACCAAAAAACATTACCAACTGATTGAGCCTCTAGAGCCAATATCACCATCCCCTACCATCAAGAAACATCAAAAAAAACTACACAGAAATCCCACATCCATCATCATGTCCAACCATTGCCCAAATCTATGCATTATCCATCTAGCAACCTGAAAATTTCTATACAACCGACTAAGCCTCAGTTCAACCTCATTGGCCCTTCAAACAGTCGCTCAAGACCACATCATTCCTGCAAACCATTTTTCGGACCAACAATAACAAGTGCAGTATCACACTCAAGAAGAAGAAGAAAGATACCAAAGTACAGTTTTCAACAAGTTCCAACAATAACAAACACAGTAGCACGTTCAAGCAAGAGGAAGAGGAAAATCGCAAGTACCGTTCACCACCGTGTGCGCCTGCCGTCTCCCTGCTGTCCGGCCTCCATCACCCCTAGCTCCTCCTCCTTCTCCACTTAGGTAACAAGCTTTTTTTTCTTCTTTTTTCCTTAAAGGGCATCCAAATCAACATGGACAGATAAACATGAAAACTAGTCAGAATCCAACGAAACCGTAAAACCCACAACGAAATTGTAAATTTACACGCGAATTAAAAGTTAACGAAAACGATTTGTCATTACCGTCTCTGCTTAAGCCGCCGCGTCAACAGTGGAGGGAAGAAAAGCTTGGTGTGGGTGGCCGGAACAAGGAAACGTCGACATTGGAGGCAAAAAAAAAATGAAGAAGCTGTGCGAGAAAGATGAAGATCATAAGCGCCGTTTCTGTCCCATAAGCCAAACCCTAAATCCCTTTGTACAAACAAACACAACCCTAATCATAACTTAATCCCTTGGACCCTATTCTCAGCTTAAGCCCATAAAATGTTGTATGCACCCCCCTTGTTTTCATTTTCGTTTTGGACCCTATCCCAATTACCTGGCCCATTCAGATTTAATTACACCTCCCTTTACCCATTTCCATTTTTATTACCTCCTTAAAGTCTTATTAATTTTTGATTTTTCAATTTTAGATAACTCAAAATAATTTAAAGTATTTTGATAATAGACCATTTTTTATCAATCTAACTTTCAAGATTTAACTTAATATCTTTTCTTAAAAAAAAATAGGTTTTAGTTAGTTTTATTTAAATCTAAAATAATTCCTAATAATATTTTTTGTAAAAAAAAAGATATAAGAATAAAAAAAAAAAACAAAATATATTTTATCACCATAATTAATATTAAATGCATATATAAAAAAACTTAATAACTTAAAAAACTAAAAAAATGCCATGTTCTCATTAATTAAATCTTTTGATTTATCATATTCAAAAATGTGTAAAAAGATTTAAGTTTTTTCCATTAAACAAACCAAAAATCATAAAACGCATTGTTCGCATCTTTTATTTATAATTATTGTTCGCATATGTTCCTTGTTCATGTATTTTTTGTTTACTCGATTTATGTTTAAATCCAAAGGGAATAGTCTATTTTTTGTTGACTTCATGTCCTAAAAAACGATCGAGCGAGTACCCTCATTTCATTGAAACTCAGGACAATTTTTCCAAATCTTCAACCTTTTCAAGACTCACACCTTTTAAGTCAAAACTTCAACGTTAGGTTGTCGTATCTTCAAAAACCCGTCCGTATCCCTTTTCGGCCAAAACAATTTATTTTCGATCAAACAAATCAATTTTAAACAAAACAGATATTTCAAAAGGTTCCTATAGAGTACTATAGATGCATTGGGTGCTAATACCTTCCCATTGTATAACCAACCCCCGAACCATAAGATCTCTTTTCAAAAACGCTTTGTATTTGTATTTTTATTTACATTGCATATTTAGGGTTTTATTTCGCTCTTTTCCCTTTTCCTTTGGAAACAATAAAGCGCGGTGGCGACTCTTGCTTTTGTGAGATGAATTAATCAATAATTCGATCTCCGATTTACCCCGCTACATTTTTTATCGCTACAGAATTGGCGACTCTGCTGGGGATAGATTGACCTCTTGCTGGTCCATCCCTAAGTGGGTTAAGCCTAATTTGTCTTATCTGTTTTACTATTATTTGATTCGCTTGATTATATGTTTAAATTGGGGTGTTTGGGTTTTTTTGAAGGACGAATCCTATACCCGGATTAAGTAACACTTAAGGAATAGGACGGGCGGTATAGTCATGTTAACTTTGAGGGAGTAATCCCGAAGAAGGAGGCATGAGATCCCCCACTCAATGGAAGGCCCTCTTGAACTTAATATTTGTTTACCGAGTAATCGGGAAGACGTTATTATTTTCGACCTAGGAGCCCGAGAAGTTGAGGACCGTAGAACCCTAACCCATCTTGGCCTTTTTAGGTGTAGCGCGGAGACTATCACGGAGTAATTCGGAAGTAGTTGTTACGCGATGCTACGCTCGGACGAGTTTCTCTTGAGAATATTGCTAATTATTGAGTAATCAAGACGTTGGTAATATCCGAAAGAGGGATGCAGACTCTGGGAACTCTTAGAACCTCGTCTTACAGGTGTGATCGAAACATTAGTACATACCTTTGGGTGGGCCTTACCCTCGACTCCATGCTGAACTTTGAACCTTTAAACCCCATGTTTGCAAACTTGTGTGTGACTGTCGCATTATCATTCATTCATGCATTCATCAACATCTTTGTAAAAACTCGTTTTTCAAGGAACTTTGGATTGATTTTTGCAAACGTCTTAGGGTATTATGGAATTTGGAAGAAGAAATACTCGAAGCTTTAGCTTCAAAGAGCCTGAAATTGAAGAACTGAAGAGTTTGATTCCGAAGATAGAGAGTCCGACAGATTTTCAGAAGAAATATGGGTCCATCGTACCGCTCATGAAGCGCAAGATGAAGAAAGGCATCCTCAACACGCTGGTTCAGTTCTATGATCCCCTATACCGATGTTTCACCTTCCCGGATTATCAGTTGATGCCTACCTTAGAGGAGTACTCTTATATTCTTGGTTTGCCGATCGTCGACCGTGTTCCTTTTTCTGGGTTAGAAGAGGAGCCTAAGTCCCATGAGATAGCAACCATCACCCATCTGAAGAAGTCAGAGATAGAGGAGAATATGACTACGAAAGGAGGAATCCGGGGTTTGCCGGCACAGTTTCTGTTGAAGAAAGCTCGTTACTTTGCTGATACAAAGGATACCGTTGCCTTCGAGGACGTGTTTGCTCTACTCGCGTATGGTCTTTTCTTATTCCCTAACGTTGATAAATTTGTGGATGTCAATGCTATCAGAGTTTTCCTGATTGGAAATCCGGTCCCTACGCTGCTAGGGGACACGTATTACTCTATCCATCTTCGAAACTCTTATCAAGGAGGGAGGATCATCTGCTGTGTGCCGTTGTTGTATCAGTGGTACGTCTCGCATTTACCTGGGTCCGATGCTTTCTGGGATCTTGAGAAGGAACCGCGGTGGGCGCCAAAGATTATGGCTCTCACTCATTTCGACATTGACTGGTACAATCGAGTTTACCATGACGTAGAGATCATTGACAGCTGTGGTGCTTTTCCCAACGTACCTCTCCTTGGTACGAGGGGTGGAATCAACTACAACCCTGTTCTAGCGCGTCGTCAGTTCGGGTACCCAATGAGAGATAAGCCGAACAGTATCCATGTGAGTGGTTTCTTTCTTCAGGAAGGACAAGATCATCAGGCTGCTAAGAGGGAGATTGAGGGAGCTTGGCGCCATATTCACAAGAAAGGGAGAGATATGCTGGGACATAGAGGTGCCGTCTCTTTGGAACCTTACCTGCAGTGGGTCCGTGCTAGGGCTTGTGCCCTCAAGATGCCATATAAACTTGAGAAACCTTTATTCCCTGCCATCGCACCATCATCAGTTGCTATCCCTATCGCAGATGTAGGAGAATATCAAGGGAACCTGGCTAGGATGAAGTCCGAGAGGGATGCTTGGAAGGAAAAGTACCATATGTCCGAATACGAGAATCGAGTCCTGACTAGACAGCTGAAAGAAAAGAAGGAATTGTTGCTTATTCAAGACGGCCGGTTCGTTGACCACGATGAGAAGCTTCGCCAGAAGGATGCCTTGTTGAAGAAATACGCGAGTGAAAGGAAGAGAAAAAGGGAATGTTCAGTAAACGTGGCTCTCGTTCCTAATCCACAAGAGGAAATTGTCAATCGACTGATAGCGGAAAAGAAAGATTTGGAATACTTTTATGAAGAAAAGATCAAGAAGCTCCGATTACAGCTGGTGTTTGGTCCGTCATCTGAGGATTCTGAGTGAGCTTTAAGCTTTAGTTTATTTTATTGATGTCATTTTGTAAAACTATGTAAAAGGGCTTCATGCTCCGAAGTTGTAATTTATTGTTTTATTAAGGGCTTCACGCTCCGAAGTTGTAACTTATTGTCTTATTTTGGGCTTCATGCTCCAAGTTGTAATTTACTGCTTCATGTTTTGAAACGTAATTTATCGCTTTATTATGGGTTTCATGTTGCAAGTTGTAATTTATTGCTTTCATTAGTGGATTTGTTATCACAACAATTGTAATTTACTTTTCCAAATTGTAAGTTGTAATTTATCGCTTTCGATTAACGGATTGAGTTTTTGTTATTCCAAATTCCTTTACCATTGATGTATGCAAAGTTACTAAAGTTCCTTGAAAAACTTTTAAAATGAGTCATCATTTGCATCACCATCATGCATCATTTCCCATTCCACATCACATGTTTTCTAGAGTCTCATTCTTGTTCTTTTTCCACCGAAGGTTGCCAAGCTGTCTCACCAACACGATACTCGGGCCAGTCGTCAGAAAAGAATGGAAGATTTGGAACAGGAAAATCACGAGCTTCGTGGGGAAGTTGCTACACTTCGTGCCGAGATGGAAAAGTTAACAGCGTTGGTGGAAAGTTTGGTGGCTGTTCAGAATCAGCCATCGACTACGGCTGCCGAGATTCAGACTTCAACTCCAGTGGTTTCCGAGATTGTTACCGCTCCTGCCTCCGCAACTCAAATCAACTCTCCGATTCAACATCAGATGCCGAAAGGTTTTCCTTGGGGAATGCCTTACAACTTTATGCCAGAGGGGTATCAGCCTACCGCCCAACCTATATTTCAGCCTGCATTGTCTCTTCCTCAACCAGAGACGACTACACTGCCGCCAGTAATTCCATCTGTAACACCTTTTCCGCAACTAGTCATGACGACCGTTGCTCCTGTGGTCCACTCAGTGCCATACTTGAACGAACCAGTTTATCCTGCCGAACCTGCTGAAAGTATGGGCCTCTTTGATAGAATGGAGGAGTTTCAGGATCAGTTCCAGGAAATGCAGAAAGAGCTTAGAGCCTTGAAAGGGAAGGATCTGTTTGGGAAGAGCACCCATGATCTTTGTTTGGTTCCGAATGTCAAGATTCCGGCGAAGTTCAAAACACCAGACTTTGAAAGATACAAGGGGGATTCGTGTCCTAGAAGCCATTTGACAATGTACGTGAGGAAGATGTCCACGTATTCTGATAATCATGATTTATTGATTCATTATTTTCAAGATAGTTTGACGGGTGCTGCCTTGAAGTGGTATATGGGATTGGACAGCATTCGAATCCGCAATTTTAACGATCTCAGTGAGGCCTTTGTCCATCAGTACAAGTATAATGTTGACATGGCGCCGGACAGGGATCAACTCCGGGCAATGTCGCAGAGGGACCGAGAATCTTTTAAGGAGTACGCCCAGAGGTGGCGTGAAATTGCTGCTCAGATCCATCCACCTCTGGAGGAGAAAGAGATGACTAAGATATTTTTGAAGACTTTGGGATCCTTTTACTATGAGAGAATGATAGCCAGTGCGCCCAGTGACTTTACCGAAATGGTGAGCATGGGTATGCGATTAGAAGAAGGAATTCGCGAGGGACGCTTGATTAAAGAGGGGAGTCCGTCCAGCAGTGTGAAGAAGTTCGGAGGTGTTTTCCCGAAGAGGAAAGAACAAGAGGTCAGTGCTTTGTTTCCAGGTAGGCCTAGGAGAGGCTACTCTCACGTCGCGGCAGTCACTCCGGCTGTCCGCCCAGCTTTGGTAGCCCCATCTCATCAGATTCCGCCAACTCAACCCCGGCCTTTTCAGCAGCAGCCTCGACAACAGGCTTATCCGTTCAATAATCAGAACCGTTCGCCCAGGAAGCCGCAGTTTGATGCCATTCCTATGACGTATACCGAACTTTTCCCTGCTCTCATCAGAAAGAATCTCATCACAACCAAGCCACCTCCTGTCGCACCGAACAGTGCTTCTCCATGGTATAAGGCGGATCAATTCTGCGAATATCATCAAGGGTCGCCGGGGCACAACCTTGAGAATTGCTTTGCGTTGAAGGCGGATGTGCAGAGATTAATTAAGAATGGCATCTTGTCTTTTAAGGATGTGAATCCAAATGTCAGAGATAACCCTTTGCCCCGACATGGGGCAGCTTCTGTGAATATGGTGGAGGGTTGTCCGGGGAAGTTCCGAGTTTTCCAAGTCGAGCACATCAGAGAATCATTGATCAGGTTACATCAGAGTTTGAGAAGACTTGCCTTTGTTAGGCACCAACATGACTATGACGTTTGCGAGTTTTGTTCAAGAGAAGAGGATTGTCCTATTGTGAAGGAGGACATTCAGAAGTTGCTAGATCAGAGAATTATTACTATTACCTATGACCGAAATCCTGAAGATGAAGTGAATGTTATCACCCCACAGTTTAATTTGCCAGAATCAGTAGAGATTGCTTACAACAGCCAGACTGCGTCTGCTGATCCTTTGATTATTTACCCACCCGGCCCTGTGCCTTATAGCTCAGACCAAGCCGTGCCGTACAAGTATAACGCCACCATGATCGAGAACGGGGTAGAGATCCCCATCCCAACTAGACCGTCTTTCGTTAATATTGCCGATGTAAGTAGAGTGACAAGAAGTGGGCGTGTTTTCGCCGCAGTACCGTCGAGAAGACCAGAAGTTCAAGTAAGGAGGCCCATGCCGATGGAGATCCCTGTAAGAAATGAACCAAGGGTTGAGATAGGTCGAGCCAGTGAATCTATCCCTCACCCTGAAGAAGATGAAATCTTAAAGCTTATCAAAAGAAGCGAGTATAAAATTGTGGACCAGCTTCTGCAAACACCTTCCAAGATTTCCTTGCTTGCCTTATTGAGAGATTCTGGGGCACATAGAGAAGCCTTGATGAAAGTGTTGGACCAGGCGTTCGTAGACCATGATGTGACAGTTGATCAGTTTGACGGGATTGTGGGGAATATAACCTCGTGTAACAACTTGGGTTTCAGTGACGAAGAACTCCCGGAGGAGGGGAGAAACCATAATATGGCTCTGCACATTTCAGTAAGTTGTGGAAACGATACCTTATCAAGCGTGTTAGTGGACACCGGCTCGTCATTGAATGTGATGCCCAAGACCACGTTGTCTCGACTTTCATATCCAGGTGCTCCTATGAGGCCTAGCGGCGTAATTGTTAAAGCATTTGATGGTTCCAGGAAGACAGTTATTGGTGAAGTGGATCTTCCCATAGTGATTGGTCCCCATACTTTTCAAATCACTTTCCAAGTGATGGACATCCGTGCTGCTTATAGTTGTTTATTGGGTCGTCCCTGGATCCATGATGCCGGGGCAGTCACCTCCACGCTCCATCAGAGATTAAAATTTGTGAGACATGGGAAACTAGTGATGATTGGGGGAGAGCAGGCCATGGGGGTAAGTCATTTATCATCATTTTCTTTTATTGATGCTGACGAGGACGTCGGGACCCAGTTTCAGGGCCTATCTGTTGCTAAGGATACCGTGAAGAAGCAAGGGGCATCCATCTCTTCTTTTGAGGATGCACGGCGAGTAGTGGAAAGTGGTTCGGCCGAAGGATGGGGCCAGGTGCTAACGTTACCCGAGAACAAGTCTGGGGAAGGTTTGGGTTTTCATCCAATATCTGCAAGGGTCAAGAAAGAGGTGGTTGTTCGTCCAATTCAAGAGGTCTTTCGAAGTGCAGGGTTTGTGCACCCTGAGGTTGATGCTGTCATAGATGATGATTCCGAGGAGGATTTGCCCGTGTTTGTGACGCCTGGATTGGCCTGCCAAAACTGGATAGCTGTTGATATTCCTGTGGTTATGCATATTTCCGAGTAATGTTTTGTTTATCTTCCTTTTGAAAAATCGCTCTGCCCAAGGCGAAACGTATTTTGTGTCGGGCTATGAAAAATAATTCCTTTTGCTCTGCCCAAGGAAAAAGAGAAATGTCTGGGCTTGCTGTTTCAAGTATTTCCTCTTTAATGAATAAAAATGTTATTTTGTCCACTGCTGTTTTATTTTTCACTTTTTCGGGAAATAATAATGAAAATTGATTAAGAACATTTAGTTTTATTTGCACAAATCGATTTCTAAAATAAAGCATAATCATGTGTGCAGATTACTTCATGACTTAACCATCGAAAATAATGATCCTATGCCCTCTCCCAACTTTGAATTCCCTGTGTTCAGAGCCGAAGAAGGGGTTGATGAAGAGGTTCCTGTTGAGATTTCCCGTTTGATTGAGCAAGATGAGAAGGTCATTCAACCATTTCAAGAACCTTTAGAGTTGGTCAATTTGGGTGATGAAGAAGATAGAAAGGAAGTCAAAGTCGGAGCTTTGCTTATCCCGGAAGTTAAGGAGAAGATGTTGGAACTTCTCAGAGAGTATGTTGATGTGTTTGCGTGGTCTTACCAAGATATGCCAGGGTTGGACAACGACATTGTGGAGCATCGTTTACCGTTGAGACCTGAGTGTCCACCGATCAAGCAGAAGTTGAGAAGGACTCGTCCTGACATGGCCGACAAGATTAAAGAAGAAGTTCAGAAGCAGATCAACGCAGGTTTTCTTGTGACATCGGTCTATCCTCAGTGGTTAGCCAACATCGTGCCCGTTGCTAAGAAGGATGGTAAGGTTCGGATGTGTGTAGACTACAGAGACCTGAACAGAGCTAGTCCGAAGGATGATTTCCCATTACCTCATATTGATGTATTGGTCGACAGTACTGCCAAGTTCAAAGTCTTCTCTTTCATGGATGGTTTCTCTGGTTACAACCAAATCAAGATGGCGCCGGAAGATATGGAAAAGACCGCTTTCATTACACCGTGGGGAACTTTCTGTTATCGAGTTATGCCGTTTGGTTTGAGGAATGCTGGTGCAACGTACCAAAGGGCCATGACTGCTTTATTCCATGACATGATGCATAAGGAGATTGAAGTGTATGTGGATGACATGATTGCCAAATCACAAACTGAAGAAGATCACTTGGAGCATTTGTTAAAGCTGTTCCAGCGTTTGAGAAAGTACAAACTCCGTCTGAATCCCAATAAGTGCACTTTTGGCGTTCGGTCAGGAAGACTTTTAGGTTTCATTGTCAGTCAGGAAGGTATTAAAGTAGATCCTGATAAAGTCAAAGCTATTCGGGAAATGCCCGCACCCAAGACGGAAAAACAAGTAAGAGGATTCCTTGGGAGACTGAATTACATTTCTAGGTTCATATCTCACATGACTGCTACTTGTGGGCCGATTTTCAAGCTTCTCCGCAAGAACCAAGGATGTGTGTGGACAGAGGATTGTCAGAAAGCTTTCGATAGTATCAAAGAATATTTGCTCGAACCTCCCATTTTGATTCCTCCGGTGGAAGGAAGACCATTGATTATGTACTTGACCATATTAGAAGATTCCATGGGATGTGTGCTTGGTCAACAAGACGAGACTGGAAGAAAGGAGCACGCTGTATATTATCTGAGTAAGAAATTCACAGATTGTGAGTCTCGATACTCATTGCTGGAGAAAACTTGTTGTGCTTTAGCTTGGGCTGCTCGCCGTCTGCGCCAGTATATGATTAATCACACTACTTGGTTGATCTCCAAAATGGACCCGATCAAGTATATCTTTGAGAAGCCCGCCTTATCTGGAAGGATAACCCGTTGGCAGATGTTGTTATCTGAATATGACATTGAGTATCACACTCAGAAGGCAATCAAAGGGAGTATTTTGGCCGATCATTTGGCTCACCAACCAATTGAAGACTATCAATCCGTCAAGTTCGATTTCCCGGATGAAGACGTTATGTACTTGAAAGCTAAAGATTGCGAAGAACCATTACCTGAAGAAGGACCTGATCCTGAATCCCGTTGGGGTTTGATTTTTGACGGAGCTGTGAATTCCTATGGAAATGGAATTGGGGCAATCATCGTCACTCCCCGAGGTACTCATATCCCGTTCACGGCAAGACTGAAGTTTAACTGTACGAACAACATGGCGGAATATGAAGCATGTATTATGGGTCTCGAAGAAGCAGTGGATTTGAGGATTAAAATTCTTGATATTTATGGAGATTCGGCATTGGTGATTAATCAAATCAAAGGAGAATGGGAAACTCGTCATCCTGGTTTGATCCCGTACAGAGACTACGCTAGAAGGTTGTTAACTTTCTTCAACAAGGTGGAATTACATCATATCCCTAGAGACGAGAATCAAATGGCTGATGCTTTGGCTACTTTGTCTTCAATGTTTCAAGTGAATGATTGGAACGACGTGCCTACAATCCGAGTTATGCGCCTCGACCGACCTGCTCATGTGTTCGCGGTAGAAGAGGTCACCGACGACAAACCTTGGTTCTATGACATTAAACGTGTTCTTCAAACTCAAGAGTATCCGCCTGGGGCATCCAATAAGGATAGGAAGACGTTGAGAAGATTAGCAAGCAGTTTCTTTCTCAATGAAGAAGTTTTGTATAAGAGGAATTATGACATGGTGTTGCTCAGATGTGTAGACAGACGTGAAGCAGACATGCTGATGCAAGAGGTACACGAAGGATCCTTCGGCACTCATGCCAATGGACATGCGATGGCTAGAAAGATGTTAAGAGCTGGTTATTACTGGATGACCATGGAATCCGACTGCTGCAAATATGTGAAGAAATGTCATAAATGCCAGATTTATGCGGACAAGATGCACGTGCCGCCGACCCTCCTCAATGTTATATCTTCGCCTTGGCCTTTCTCTATGTGGGGCATTGATATGATTGGGATGATTGAACCCAAAGCTTCAAATGGTCATCGTTTCATCTTGGTAGCGATCGATTATTTTACTAAATGGGTGGAAGCAGCATCTTATGCTAATGTAACCAGACAAGTAGTAGTCAGATTTATCAAGAATCAGATCATTTGTCGATACGGCATCCCGAGCAAGATCATCACTGATAATGGTTCGAATTTGAATAACAAGATGATGAGAGAACTTTGCGAAGAGTTCAAGATCGAACATCATAATTCTTCTCCTTACAGACCGAAGATGAATGGAGCTGTTGAAGCTGCTAACAAGAACATCAAGAAGATTGTCCAGAAGATGGTGGTAACTTATAAGGACTGGCATGAAATGCTTCCGTTTTCTTTACACGGGTATCGTACTTCAGTTCGAACTTCAACAGGCGTGACCCCTTTCTCCCTAGTTTATGGTATGGAAGCAGTACTCCCCGTGGAGGTTGAGATTCCGTCTCTGAGAGTGTTGATGGAGGCCAAGCTTTCTGAGGCCGAATGGTGTCAAAGTAGATACGATCAGTTGAATTTAATCGAAGAAAAGAGATTAACAGCTTTGTGTCACGGTCAGTTGTATCAGCACAGAATGAAGAAGGCTTTTGATAAGAAGGTTCGACCGCGCGAGTTCAGAGAAGGTGACCTCGTGCTCAAGAAGATATTATCTTTCCAACCCGATTCTAGGGGCAAATGGGCTCCGAACTATGAAGGACCGTATGTTGTTAAGAAAGTTTTCTCTGGAGGAGCCATGATTCTCGCCAATATGGACGGGGAAGACCTTCCGCGTCCCTTGAACGCCGATGCAGTCAAGAAGTATTTCGCTTAGGCAAATTTCTGGTCAAATCAGTCTCGGCATCTGAACACATTCTGGAATTCAAAGTTGTTAGGGAGAATAGTGATCATTGTTTTGTATGACCTCTTATTTCACATACTATTTCCCCAAACTTTTGTAAACCGTTGGAGTCGCATTGTTAGCGAACTACCATCTTATTAATGAAATTTGAGCATTTACCTTTTGTGGGCAAAATTTTAATTTTCATGGAAATACTTGAAACAAATTTACTTAAAATTTTCTTATTTCTAAAATGTGTCGTGAATAACGAAAGGAATATTAACGGTCGTTCCGAAGATGGTCAAGCCATGAAATGCAAAACAGTACAGTAATTTATACTTGCATGATGAATTTGTTTTCTTTCAAAATCGTCATGAAGTGTTGGCTGTGTACATGCTTGGTTATGGTGGTGCTAAACTTGGTGACTCCCCAGTTGTTCCAGTTAAGTGTGGTTTTAGCTACCTTTGTTTGGGAGATTTTGAAGTGCGGTACATTTCGTCTCATGCCAGTGGTTTATTGGTGTTAGAAGATTGGGTTTGATTGTTTGTCTCCTCAGAAGACTTGAGCCTTGTAGCGTGACACCTTCCGACGTTGCTCTGTATTCCGTTTATCTTCCATCTTTTCAAGAGTGGCCGAGCATTTACGTTGCTGTGACACCTTATTATCTCCAAGATATCCCATCTGTCTGTTTTGTCAGCATATACATGACGTTCATTTATTCATTCACACTCGCATCATGCACACACAGTTGTATTTGTTAATGTCATTAAATTCGTACATCTTAGTTGTGTCTTTTCAAATAGCGTATTTGATCTTCCCAAATAGGGTGTCAACTTAAGCATAAAGTGCGCTTCTTTTCTAACTCCCCAACTGAGCTAATCCTCGTGGATGATTTTTGATTCAGCTTACCTTGTCCATTTCTGGATAGGATAAATTCCCCAATCGAGTTACTGTCTCATTGGGTAGAGTCTTGTTTGACTATTTCTCTCTGGTTATCCCTGGATGAAGTTGTTGCCTCTTGCATGGGCTATCTCATTGATTTTCCCCAGTGAATTGCGACCTAGACGACTGGTGCATTTATTTTGCACGTTAAAGCATATGATCTCCTCGGGAAGGATTGATTCAGGGTTCCCTTTGATGAAGATTTTATTCTCTGCCAATATCATCGCAGTTTCCTTCTGAATTATGTTGGAAAACGACAAGCGGTAGCTCTTCACGAGCAACTTGTACATTACCTTTTCGAAAGCGCCGAGCAGCAGTTCTTCATGAGCTACTAGTGCGTCAGTTATGACTTTGTGAAAGCGCCGAGCAGCAGTTCTTCATGAGCTACTAGTGCGTCATCGTCATTTTATCTTTCGGAAAGCGCCAAGCAGCAGTTCTTCACGAGCCACTAGTGCGTCATTTATTTTTCTGAAAGCGCCGAGCAGCAGTTCTTCATGAGCTACTAGTGCGTCATTTATTCTTTTTTGAAAGCGCCGAGCAGCAGCTCTTCACGAGCTACTAGTGCGTCATTTATTTTTCTGAAAGCGCCGAGCAGCAGTTCTTCATGAGCTACTAGTGCGTCATTTACTTTTTGAAAACGCCAAGCAGCAGTTCTTCATGAGCTACTAGTGCGTCCTTGTTTTTTTTGAAAGCGACAAGCAGCAGCTCTTCACGAGCTACCGGTACGTTATTTTTCTTCGGAAAACAGCAAGTGGTCGCTTCCTTATTTGAGCAGCTTGTATGTTATCGGTATTTTCTTCGGACGACAGCAAGCGGCAGCTTCTTTATTTGAGCAACTTGTTTGTTATCGGTATTTTCTGGAATACAGCAAGCGGCAGCCTCTTTATTTGAGCAGCTTGTTTTGTTATCGATATTTTATTTTCTGGACGACAACAAGCGGCAGCTTCTTTATTTGAGCAACTTGTTTGTTATCGGTATTTTCTCTGGACACCAACAACTGGCAGTTTTCTTTATTTGAACAACCTTCGTATCTACAGTCTCATTACCTCAGCATTAATGAGTATACCTCTGGGAAGCTAGCAGAGAAGTCTGTTACGAATCTATACCTCCAGAAGTCGGTAATCAGTTATCCGCAATTTGATACTCCCTGTCTACCGTCGACCTTGAGTTACGAACTCACTGTTTGGATCAATAATCTGTTATGGCCTATGCAAGATGCTCTCTTTGTTAGGGTTAGAGGTCGTATTCCCTCAGTTTTATCCGCTATCAGGAGTCTGTCGTTTGAAGTCGATAGCTCGTTCTCCCAGTAGCGTATAATTCATGTCTTGGTGTTTTGTTGACGTTCGATTCCCTCAACATTGTCTCGTTTCACAGTATCTTTCTCTGTGAGTTAGATCGCTGCATTCATACCAGACGTGACGACGGCATCCTAGGACAAAATTTGCGTAGTTATGTATTTAAGTACCTTCAATCTCGTCGACACGAAGATTTTAATCTTCATATCTCCGGATAGAAGAAACTTAAATAGGGGCAGCTGTTGTACCCCAAATTTTGACCTAAGACGTCGTCTCCTATCTGCATCTTTACATTACATTTGTTTTGATCCATCGATTTTAAATTTCATGACTTTTTCAGGCCAAGAGCTATTTATGCTGAACATTAAATCATTTAATCGATTCGTGCAAAAAATGATGTTTATTAATTATCTATTATCTAAAACTTAAATAATTGAAATTCATTTTTTTGATTATTATTTAGTTTAAAGATGTACGGATAATAAAATGAACATCAGAGAAGAGGCGCATTAATTGTGTGGACAATATTTATTTATTATTCATTATTTTAAATTTAAGTAACTAGAATTTATTCTTGGTTATTACATAATTTAAAGGTTATGAATAATATAAATAAGCATTTGAGGAAATTCATTGGTCAATAACGACTGTTTAATCGTTCGTCGTTCTAAGTTAAATAATTGAAATCCTATTTTAATTATTATAATTTAGTTGGGAATGATGGATTAAATAATCGAAGATATTAGTTGGTCAATGATAATTATTATTTATCTGTTTATTATTTTGAATGTAGGTAATTGAAATTTGGTTTCCATTATTATTCGTGTGGAGAAATAATAAACGATAAATAAATAAAGAAGAAGAATTTAATAGAAGAATAGTTTTCTTTTATTCATTTTTTTGTACAAATTGTTTTGTAACTATTGTATATATTACAGTAGATTACAATAATGAATTGCCAAAAATTAAAATGAAATAAAAAAAACTAATCTATCCTAATTCTAAAGCTTCCGACCCGATGCGTTTTGTCCGCCCATTTAATGTTACCTGCAATTAAACGAGAGAAATTAGAATTCGGATAAATATTTAAAATGCAGAAAAATGGATTTAGTGCTCATCATTAAATGTAATGGCCGGAATCAGTTATTATTTCGTTTTTGCAAATCACGGGATTAATCCCGGTTCACAAAAAAGAAAAGAATTTCAAAGCATATGCACAAGTTATTTTTCAAAACTGCATACTTAAGCTAATTACATTTTATTCAAAATCCTAAATGTAATCTCAAAAAAGCATACAGCATAAGCAAATAAATATGCAGTAACCACATATGCAAGCATGCCCATTTAACACACCTACACAGTAGAAAACAAAGCAACTTTTGTATTAAAAAGCAAATATGCAGTTTGACCATTTTTGCAAGCAACACAAAATTCCTTTTTTTCATCATTTTTCAGCCATTACATTTTCAGAGCATGTACAGCTTATCATCCTTTTGTCAAAGCCATGCTGAGAGAAAAAAAGAGAGAGAGAAGTGTGGGATTTGCAGGCTTAGCATAGGCAGAAGTGGTTATACAAGACAAATAAAAATATAGCCAGTAGAACCAATAGCATGGAATAGGAATAGAAACAAAATTGGAGGGTCAGCATAGTGCAGATTACTCAGGGAGATCCCAAGGGATTTGTTTTCAAATTCCTGACCTGTAGCGCAAGAGAGGAGGGAAGTGTGGTCATATTAGATAACAAAGCAAAACAGAAGAAAAAGAATATATCAAAGCCTCAAAAAGAAAAACCATAAAGATTAAAAACCTGCATAATCATACTGAGAAATTTCTTCCAAAACCATACCAAAAAACATTACCAACTGATTGAGCCTCTAGAGCCAATATCACCATCCCCTACCATCAAGAAACATCAAAAAAAACTACACAGAAATCCCACATCCATCATCATGTCCAACCATTGCCCAAATCTATGCATTATCCATCTAGCAACCTGAAAATTTCTATACAACCGACTAAGCCTCAGTTCAACCTCATTGGCCCTTCAAACAGTCGCTCAAGACCACATCATTCCTGCAAACCATTTTTCGGACCAACAATAACAAGTGCAGTATCACACTCAAGAAGAAGAAGAAAGATACCAAAGTACAGTTTTCAACAAGTTCCAACAATAACAAACACAGTAGCACGTTCAAGCAAGAGGAAGAGGAAAATCGCAAGTACCGTTCACCACCGTGTGCGCCTGCCGTCTCCCTGCTGTCCGGCCTCCATCACCCCTAGCTCCTCCTCCTTCTCCACTTAGGTAACAAGCTTTTTTTTCTTCTTTTTTCCTTAAAGGGCATCCAAATCAACATGGACAGATAAACATGAAAACTAGTCAGAATCCAACGAAACCGTAAAACCCACAACGAAATTGTAAATTTACACGCGAATTAAAAGTTAACGAAAACGATTTGTCATTACCGTCTCTGCTTAAGCCGCCGCGTCAACAGTGGAGGGAAGAAAAGCTTGGTGTGGGTGGCCGGAACAAGGAAACGTCGACATTGGAGGCAAAAAAAAAATGAAGAAGCTGTGCGAGAAAGATGAAGATCATAAGCGCCGTTTCTGTCCCATAAGCCAAACCCTAAATCCCTTTGTACAAACAAACACAACCCTAATCATAACTTAATCCCTTGGACCCTATTCTCAGCTTAAGCCCATAAAATGTTGTACGCACCCCCCTTGTTTTCATTTTCGTTTTGGACCCTATCCCAATTACCTGGCCCATTCAGATTTAATTACACCTCCCTTTACCCATTTCCATTTTTATTACCTCCTTAAAGTCTTATTAATTTTTGATTTTTCAATTTTAGATAACTCAAAATAATTTAAAGTATTTTGATAATAGACCATTTTTTATCAATCTAACTTTCAAGATTTAACTTAATATCTTTTCTTAAAAAAAAATAGGTTTTAGTTAGTTTTATTTAAATCTAAAATAATTCCTAATAATATTTTTTGTAAAAAAAAAGATATAAGAATAAAAAAAAAAAACAAAATATATTTTATCACCATAATTAATATTAAATGCATATATAAAAAAACTTAATAACTTAAAAAACTAAAAAAATGCCATGTTCTCATTAATTAAATCTTTTGATTTATCATATTCAAAAATGTGTAAAAAGATTTAAGTTTTTTCCATTAAACAAACCAAAAATCATAAAACGCATTGTTCGCATCTTTTATTTATAATTATTGTTCGCATATGTTCCTTGTTCATGTATTTTTTGTTTACTCGATTTATGTTTAAATCCAAAGGGAATAGTCTATTTTTTGTTGACTTCATGTCCTCAAAAACGATCGAGCGAGTACCCTCATTTCATTGAAACTCAGGACAATTTTTCCAAATCTTCAACCTTTTCAAGACTCACACCTTTTAAGTCAAAACTTCAACGTTAGGTTGTCGTATCTTCAAAAACCCGTCCGTATCCCTTTTCGGCCAAAACAATTTATTTTCGATCAAACAAATCAATTTTAAACAAAACAGATATTTCAAAAGGTTCCTATAGAGTACTATAGATGCATTGGGTGCTAATACCTTCCCATTGTATAACCAACCCCCGAACCATAAGATCTCTTTTCAAAAACGCTTTGTATTTGTATTTTTATTTACATTGCATATTTAGGGTTTTATTTCGCTCTTTTCCCTTTTCCTTTGGAAACAATAAAGCGCGGTGGCGACTCTTGCTTTTGTGAGATGAATTAATCAATAATTCGATCTCCGATTTAACCCGCTACATTTTTTATCGCTACAGGTGCTAATACCTTCCCTTTTCATAACCTACCCCCCAAACTAAATAAATAATCTCGAAAGGTCTTTCCTGTTCTTTTCAACCTTTTCTTATTGGATAAAATAAAAGTCGGTGGCGACTCTTGCTATCTGCAACAATTGCGATCAAACGCAAAACACCCAAGTCAGTTCTCCCACCGTGTTACAGAACTGGCGACTCTGCTGGGAAATAGTTTAAAAGTGGGGTTACCTTAGGGCTAGATCACCTTTACTTGCTTTCCTTGTTTCACTTGCTTATTTTACATTATAGTTCCTTTTTTGGGCTTGTTTTAATCCTCTACCCGGATCCGGGGCACCTTTTAGGCAAGTAGCAATAGATTGTGGAAACTGTATGCCGTAGACCGATACAGTTGAAGAAATGGCTACGTTAGTGTGACGCATTTGTTGGTATCGATATCCCTTGTGTTGAATCGAGGAGAATATGAGGCCGCTGAGAAGCGTCATGAAGCACTAACTGACCTTAGAACCTTAATTGAACAACTTGGCCATTAAGAAGTAGTGAGATAGCCGGTTTCGGCGGAAAGCTGAAAATTTGTTGATACTCGATGCTACGCTCATTGAGACCAAACGTTTTGGATATCTCGGCCACAAGAAAAAATTGATTGTGATGAGACAATGCCTAAAAGAAAGTGTTGCACCCCAAAATTTACACTCTTGATTTAGGCTTATGTTTCATCATGAACATCATATTGCATTACATTCATACATTGTGATAGGATCAAAGTACTTTGGTTATCAAGTTCTCTTCAAGCTTTGAAGGTTGATTGCATTGACAAGTTGCTCAAGTAGAATCTTATCATCTAAACCTATGAATCTTTCAAGCTCAAAAGTTATTGCATATCTCAAGATGCTTTATTCATCTCTTTGGATCCCCAGAGGATTGGAGTTTGTGTTTGATTATAAAAGGGAATCATTCTTTTGATTCACTAGTCAAATTAGGGTTTTGCTTGATTAAGGCTATTGATCAATGTACAAGTATTGATTTGTAAGCCACAACATCTCATTGGCATTTAAAAAAAATCTTTGCACAAGGAATTGGTCATGATGCCTAGAGGATTTGAAGTTTTGAAGATGATTCATCAGTCTCCTAAGGTGTTAATCAAAATTAGGGTTTGGGTTTTTATCAAGTTTTCTTGAGAATTTTGAAGTGAAACTTTGTACATGGCCTCTACATATTTGGAAGATCATATGTTGGAAGTTTTGATCATCAATTTTGAAGGGAAGTGGATCAATTGATTCAAAGGGGCAAAATGGTCATTTTGGTCAAAATCAGTCAAAGTCAAGGTTGACCAAGTGAACTTTTGGCCAATCATCAATTCAAGGATGCACTTTTCATATTTCAAGTCCATTTTGGTCATTGGATCAAAGAGATTGAGGTTTGGGTTGAAACTTGTTCTTGAAGAAACCCTAAACGTTTCTAATTTTGGAAAATAAGGACTTAATTTCAAAATTTCACATTTTATTCACCTTTGATCAAGAAAATGCAAATGAGGTATGCTTGGAAAGCTAAGAGGATGATATTTCATCTCCTTTTGGTCTCATGTCCAAAATGGCAAGGAATCAAGAATTATGGTCTTTTGAAGTCACAAAATTATAGGTCATTTTCCAAATTTAGTGAATTCCAAGCTAAATTTTGAGGACCTTAATGGATTCAATTTCAAAAGCTCAAAACTAAGGGATTGTAGATCTTTTCAATACCTTACCAAATTATGCTCATTTGTGTCAAAATTCAAAAGTATGAGCAAGTTATGAGCTTTGGAATTTTGAGGTATTTTATTGAAATTTGACAAATATGCAAAATGGCCAATTCATGAGAACTCAAGTTTCAGCCATTCTCTTTGTTTCTAATCCAGCCCATGACCTATTTGTGACTTGTTAAGGCCCATAATGCCAACTATTTCATGCTCCATGGACCATGGTGTTTGCTTGGGTACAAAAATGACAAACTTGCTCAATTTGTCAAATTCATCCATACTCTCTCATTTCAAATGATCATGACCTGGCACTTTGAGGATTTATTTCTGAGTTTATTTGGCTCATAAAATGCAAAGAAAATGAAGAAACACACGAGCAAATGGCTGAGGCCCACGTGCACTCATTTTTTGGCCAAATCTTCCAAACTTGCCCCTGAACAGTTTTGAGGACCAATTTCCTCTTATAACCTTCTCTACTCACACTATATAATGTATTGCAAGCCTCATTTCATGGAGAACATGCTCCATTCATCACAAATCCAGATCTGAACTTTTTTTGCTTTTGCTAAAGTTTTCTTCGATTCTCTCATCTTCTTCGCGCATTTATCAAATTTCCCATGGATTCATCTTCCTTGAAGTGTGTAGATCAAGATCATGGAGTTTGTTGGCTTATGGAATTAAGGAATCAAGGTTTCCAGTTTCACATTGAGGTGAGATTTTTAAACTTCGATTTGCTTTGTTTAGCATGATTTGATGAATTATTCCATATTCATGATGTATTAGCTGGCCAGATAAATAGGTCTGAGGTATACTTTGTGTTTGATTTGAGCTTGAATCATGTTTTGGAGTTTCTGAAACTCTGTGTGCAGATAATTTTTTTGAGTTTTCATGAGCTTCATACTGGATCTACACTTGATGATGTTGCTTGATTTGAGTTGCTATGGATTCTTTGTTATGCTAGCTTTAATTTGCCCTTGATTTCATAAAAAATGGTGTGAAATTGAGTATGTTATGTTGATCTGAACATGAGCCCTAGGACTGAGTGTTACGCGCGTTTTTGAGTTTGTCCAAAGGTTGAAGATGATGTGGTGGCACTATATGATTGGTCCATTTGAATTTTTGTCTTATTTGAATTATTTGTTTTATTTGGTATTTTGTTTGATTTTATTTTCTGATCAAAACATTTTCAAAAATCACGAAAAAATTACCATAGGCCAATAATAATTTCTAGTATTTGTCATATTTTTTTTGGAATTTTTAAAAAATGTTTTGATTGGTTCAAAATTTCATAAGTTTAAATAATTGTTTGTTTAAAGATTATTTTCATTTTAATATTTCTTCGATCTAAAAAATTCCACAAAAAATGTTTTGGACTCACAAAATAATGTAGAATTTGATTCTGATTTTGGTTTAGCATTTTTTCCATTTTTGATTAGAAGTTTAATTTGAAAAGTTTATTTGAAATATTTGTTTCATAATTTTGGTTTTAATACTTCCTTTAATCAAAACAATTTATAAAAAATCATGTAAGCTTGTTTTTAATCATGGAGTCTGAATATAATTTAATTCTTGACCTTTTGGTGATTTTTGGCTAGGGTTTGCATTTTTGCCATTAAATAATAGTTTTATTGTTAATTGTTTGTTTATTTTTTATTTTAATATTTTCTTTAATTCAAAAATTCCAAAAAAATCAGGGATGTGTATTTTTAATTCTAATATTTGAATATAATTTTGGTTGGACATTTTTCTGACTTTTTGATTAAAGTTCTATTTTGAGATGTGATTATTTGTTTAATTGTCTAATTGTTTGAATTTAATTTCATTTTTGACTTTTCTTCAATTCAAAAAATGTGAAAAAATATATTTCCTAACATTTAGGGTTTCTTGGTGATTTATATGATCTTGGTTTAAATTGTTTGAATTTTGATCTTACTTAATCAATATTTAAGAATAAAAGTCAAAAATTAGGGTTTTGTTGCTTATGGTGCAAGTTTCATTTTCAAAACCACTATGCTTTGGATTTTCAATAGTATTCAAGTCTTGATTAGGGTTCATGAATGTATTGAGGATCTGAAAACCATTTTTCTTGAATTATTTAACTTGGTTTGATATTTTTCCACAAATTATTTTGAAAACTTGTCTAGTTTGGTAGTTTTGCCAACTAGTCTTGAACTTTGGGCCTCATTTGATCTCCTCCTCAATCATTCATGAACATATGATTGGCTTTCTGACTTCTAAACACTTCAAAGATGCTAAGAATTTTTTGGTTTGAATTATTGATCCTTGTTTCTATTTTTAATGTATTTTTGAAGTGAAGGTACCCAATTAATGTTGCATCTTGTTGCAATTTGTTTGATGGCCAATGAACTTGAGTGAGGCCTATAATTAGGCACCTAATGATCATATTGATTCTGATTATCCATGATAGCTTAAGCCATTTCGTTTGATACCTCATGTTTGAATGTTTGAACCTTCTAATGCATTGTGTGGGATTCACCTTCTATTGTGCATGTGAGTTGTGGTTGAATTAATTGTACATGATTGGAATGTGTTTGCCCTTGACTTACATGGTCTTTGATTGTATTCTTTTCAAGCTCCCATGATCCTTGACTTATATTCAATTGTCAATTCAATATGGTGATAGAAAGGAACAACATTCCTCTATTTCTTTTGACCTAATTGTGCATATGCTTGTTTCCTCTTGTCTATCATGTCTAATATTTGATAATTGTTATCATGTAGTGCTCACTTCATCATGTTGCATCCATCCCTTATGTGAGTCATCATTCACCTTATGGAATACTGACTTGTCTGTTGAATGTGCGAGGTACTTTGAGAAAGTTTCCACTTTTGGCTTAAGGCTATTGTGTTTCACTTTATTTGTGGAACACAATTTATTATATTGGCACCATTCTTGTGCTTGGCATGTTTGATGGTTTATGCAGGATATACATACATATAATTGTGAATGTTATACATTTCCCCTGGGATCTGTTCATATCTGTTAAATTACTTACATCCTGATGGTGTAATTTCTGACTTGGGTTGTCTACTGATGCCAGCTTGCTCGAAGTTCTCTGGGTTTCTTTTATTCTTGCTCAGTTACTATGTATAGCTATCTGTTTGGTATTGTACTATTTCTTTTCTTCCATCTTCATTCTGTATAGTTCTTTGATTGCATGATGGGACCTCTGTTGCTGATATATGTTAGGAGGCCCTCTGGTTTTTGTCTGATGCATGTGTTGTGTTGATTTTGATCAATGAGTCACTCAATTCAGAAATTGAGATCACGAGTTTGCTCTCATTGCATGTTCCCTATGGGATGTTTATTGCTTTTTCTTCTTTAATTGTTGATCGATGAGTCACTCAATTTAGAAATTGAGATCACGACTTCGCTCTCATTGCATGTTCCCTATAGGATGTTTATTGCTTTTCTTCTTTAATTGTTGATCGATGAGTCACTCAATTTAGAAATTGAGATCACAACTTCGCTCTCATTGCATGTTCCCTATATGATAGTTTTGTTAAGCTTCCTTTAACATGTAAATTAGGGTAGGGTTTTCCTTTATCCTCAACCTTAGGGTCAACCACGGTATGATAACACTAGGGATAGTACTAGGTTAGTTTCCCTTAGTTGATTTTTCCTTTCTATGCATTCTGCATCTTAAAACAAAAACTGTTTTCTTGGAAAATCATAGAAACATTTCTAATGAACTTAAACCTTTCTTCAGAGTAAAAGATACAAACCAATCTTACTTTGTCTGTGTGCCTCTTGGCTATGCTTTTAAACCTGGTTAATCGATGTTTCGCCATCGTACATTTGTTTGAAGCCGATGTTTCACCATCGCACATGTTTGATTATCCTACTTTGATTCTCAATATCATTGTTAGGTGTGATGTTTTGTCATCCGTTTTATTGATGTTTCGCCATCTTTACCATGATATCTTGTTATCTTGTAGCCGATGTTTCGCCATCACACATGTTTGATTATCCTACTTGGATTCTCAATATCATTGTTAGGTGTGATGTTTTGTCATACGTTCTATTGTTGTTTCGCCATCTTTACCATGATATCTTGTTATCTTTTAGCCGATGTTTCGCCATCGCACATTTATTTGAAGCCGATGTTTCGCCATCGCACATGTTTGATTATCCTACTTTGATTCTCAATATCATTGTTAGGTGTGATGTTTTGTCATCCGTTTTATTTATGTTTCTCCATCTTTACCATGATATCTTGTTATCTTTTAGCCGATGTTTCGCCATCGCACATTTATTAGAAGCCGATATTTCGCCATCGCACATTTTTGTTATCCTACTTTGATTCTCAATATCATTGTTAGGTGTGATGTTTTGTCATCCGTTTTATTGATGTTTCGCCATCTTTACCATGATATCTTATTATCTTTTAGCCAATGTTTCGCCATCGCACATTTATTTGAAGCCGATGTTTCGCCATCGCACATGTTTGTTATCCTACTTTGATTCTCAACATCATTTTTAAGTGTGATGTTTTGTCATCCGTTTTATCATTTGATGTTTCGCTTTCTTTTCCATGGTACTTTACTATCTTGAAGCCGATGTTTCGCCATCACACATGTTTGTTATCCCACTTTGATTCTCAATATCATTGTTAGGTGTGATGTTTTGTCATCCGTTTTATCATTTGATGTTTAGCCATCTGTGACATGTTAATATGTTATTATTTAGTCGATGTTTGACCATCTCATTTGTTTATTGTTTCATTTGATGTTTTGCCATCTTGACTGTTTTATTGTCTTAACTAAAAAACACAAACCAACCAAAATATGTAAGTCGAACTATGGCTGCTCTGATTCCTTAAAAGGGATACGTAGGCATTGGGGTAGGGCCCGATCGAGCATATATCTTTTATTTTCCCTACATTGTTTTCTTTTTCTTTCGCATGCATTCCCTTTTCAGTTTTTTAAGCCATAGACATAGGATTTGACCACACCCATTAGATTAGACAACAAGAGTGGATACCGTAGAGTACAACGGGCGTGTGGGGGTGCTAACACCTTCCCCTCGCGTAACCAACTCCCTTACCTGATCTCTCGGTTGAAAGACCGTGATTTCTCCCTTTTCAGGTTTTCTCAATGTTTACCTTTCCCTTTTGGCGGGATAAAAGACGTTCGGTGGCGACTTCATTGATGTTTCATTAACATCCAGATGACAGGTTCCGACCGTGCGGTTTCAGTTGGCGACTTCACTGGGGAAAGATTGACCTTTTGCTGGTCCATCCCGGAGTCAATCCTAGCTCTTGTTTGTTTTCTTTTTGGGTGTTTATTTTACCGCTTTGCATATTTATCTGTTTGCATTGCATCCTATGTGCGCTTTACTTTCTGCATACTGGATTTTGGCTGGACTGTTTGGATTCTGGATTTCTTGGTGGGTGGGTTGTTCCATGAGGTAAAAGTCCTCATACCCAGGCTATGAGTGAATTCCATAGGAACTAGGAATAGAGTGGCCATGGCAGCTATGAGGCAGATGCTTTGTAGACCTGACCATGAGACCCATGACTTCGGAGGTAGTTCGGATAGGTATTATCGTATGATGATACCGACATTCGAACTCTTGTACTCTGATTTGGCTTTTAACCTTACCTTGACCTAGACTACACCCGTGAGAGGGGCGGGAAAACTTTTCTTACAGGTACAGGTACTGTTGGTGACTTTGTGTTGCAAAGGTGACTCAGGTTCCCATGATAGTTTTGAGGCTTCGGGATTTTCTTTTGATCTTGAAGTAGTGATTTTCTGTGATGGTCCAGCCATGATCCAGTGTGAAACTTTGGTCCTGTCATGTTTCATCGTAGCATATTTATTTCTAAAAAAATGATGTAAAAAAAATAACTAGCATGCGCATGTCATCTTCCAGGGACATTCAAGAGTCTTCTTTCCATCAGAAATGGCTGGCCTCCCGTCAGATGAGTTTGATTCAGTTCGTGTTAAAGAGCCCACCAGGCATACTTTCTCTTATCAGATTCCTACCATTGATGTGTCCGAGTTGAAGAGGTTGAGTTCTTATCTGAAGGGTGATGTTCTGAATAATTTCAACAAAAATTATGGCAATTTGTTACTAGTCCTTAACACTCCAGTTGACCCAATGGATTTGATCACCCTCTTCCAGTTCTATGACAAGGAATTATGGTGTTTTACTTTTCAAGATGATCAACTGGTCCCCACACTAGAAGAGTACGCATATCTACTTAATATCAAGTTGTCCGATGAAGTTCCTTTTGTCCAAGTGCCGGAGAAGCCAAAGTTCGAAGTTATTGCTGAAATTCTTCATTTGAGTTGGAAGGAGGTGAAAGACAATTGGAAATCAAGTGAGGATGCTACATGGTTTTATTTGGATTTCTTAGTGAAGAAAGCTGAAGACTGGGCAAAGAAAGTGAATTTGATTGACTTCAGCGCTCTGCTTGCTCTCATGATATACGGGATCGTCCTTTTCCCTCGCAAGAGAAATTTCATGGATTTGACGGCTATTTGTGTTTTTAGAAATAAGAACCCGGTACCGACACTCTTGGCAGATACTCTTTACACCATTCATTTCAGGCATGGAAAATGTGGTAATGTAAGTTTATGTGATTCAATGTTGTATCAATGGTTTAAGTTGCATCTACCGGTAAGTGGCCCTTTCATGGATACCAGGCATTCTCTCCAATGGTCATCAAGGCTTGTCAACCTTACTTCATTTGATATCCGGTGGAATTATGATATGGGGGAAATACGAAGTGTTATCACTAACTGCGGAGATTTTACTGATGTTCCCCTCATAGGAACTAAGGGGTGTATCAACTATAATCTTGTGCTTGCTTATCGTCAATTAGGATATGCAATGGATGGACCGCTAAAGGTTGAGGAGGTGTCTGAATCAGTGTATTTTGTTAGAGGAAGTGATCCTGTGATGTTGAAAAGAGTGACAAGTGCTTGGAAGGGAATTCACAAGAAGGATAGAACTACTTTGGGCAAGAAGGTTCCTATTGCTAGGGTTCCTTACTTGGAATGGATTAGAGCCAGGGTTAAGATTTTACGGTTACCATTCATAAGGTCGGCTCCTATATGTGAGAAACCTCCTACTATTCGGAGTAACACGGTGCCTACCGAGGTGTTCACCCAGGTTCATGTTGAGAACATTCAACTTCGTGCAAAAGACCGTGAGGCAAGGATGAGACTCTATTGGTTAGATCAAGAAAGGGCCGACTTAGCTCGCAAACTCAAAGAAGCTCAAGGGGAAACTGCTGATGCAACCAGTTTTAGGAAGAGATCTCATGCTGAAATGGAAGAAGAATTGAGTAAGACTCAGCAAGAGTGTCGGAAGCTTCAGGTATCTGAAAACAGCAACAGGAAGAAGATTCAGAACTTGGAGAAACAACTCAAAGACAAAGATGCTCAGCTTAAGAAGTAAGTATCCCAAAAGCGTGTCGCAGAAGATCGGTTCCAAGAAAGTAAAGTGGTTGCATCACAACTTTTGAAGGAGAAAGCAAGACTTGAAGAATACTGTCAAATCTTGAAGCATGTCTTGTTCCGGAGATTTAGTTCTGTTATTTACTTTTGGATTGGGGGATGTGCAAGATCAGCCTGCTGGAAATTCACATTGGTGATGGAAATCAAGGGCTCTATCATGACATTTCTGTAGGATTGGGGGATGTGCAAGATCAGCCTGCTGGAAATTTTCACGGGATGCCTGGAAACCCTTTTGTGCGCAACGTAGGGCAGTTTCCTCCGTCTCCTGGACCTCGTCTTGTGGGGAACAGAAGAGTTAATCAAGGCGGTGTAAGGAATTATCAGGAGCAGGATTATGACTTTGATCAGGACGAAGATCAGTTTTCTGTTCGGCGTTCAGAGCCGGAGGTTTAGATTGAGGATATGAAGTATAGGTTATTGGAAGAGCGTTTGAAGGCTGTGGAAGGGCAAATAGTCCTTGGTATGGATGCTAATGATCTCGGGTTGGTGTCTGGGGTGAAAGTTCCTCCGAAGTTCAAGCCTCCAACATTTGAAAAATACAACAGAACGTCATGTCCTGTTACTCATGCAACTGCTTATTTCTGAAAGATGTCGGTGCATACTGAGGATCAGGGGCTTTTGATTCACTTTTTCCAGGATAGCCTATCTGGGGCATCCCTGGAGTGGTACATGAAGTTGGATAAAACTCATATTAGTTGTTGGAATGATCTTGCTCGGGCTTTTGTCAAACATTATCAGTACAATGTGGATATGGGGCCTAATCGCACTCAGTTACAGAATATGTCACAGGGACCAAAAGAATATTTCAAGGAATACGCTCAGAAGTGGCGTGAGTTGGCTGCGAGGGTTCAACCTCCACTCATGGAGAGAGAAATCATTGATATGTTTATGAGTACCCTGCAAGGGCCATTCTATAAGCACATGATAGGAAGTACTTCGGCAGGATTTGCAGACTTGGTTATGGCTGGTGAAAGAATTGAGGTGGGTTTAAAATTGGGGAAAATTCAGATTGGAGGTTCTAGTGGCTCATCAGGGGGCAGTAAGAAACCATTCAACACTTACCCTAAGAAAAGGGAAGGAGACGCAAGCGCGGTTTACTCTCATAGAGGAAGAAGAGAGGATCGTCATCACCAACAAATCAATGATGTTTCTATTCCTGTTAATGCTCCTCCGCAGCAGAGACCGAATACAGTGCCTTAGCAACAAAGGCAGCAAGATGCTCCCCGTCAGTATAATAATCAACAGCAGAGACAGCCGAGAAAATTTGATCCCTTTCCAGTAACTCTTACTGAAGCACTCCACCACCTGCTTGATTTGAAGTTGATCAGTTTGAGAAATATGCCACTACCACTCGCAAGACTTCCTCCTAACTATGATGCTAACGCAAGATGTGAATTCCATTCAGGCGGAGTTGGTCATTCTACTGACAATTGCTTTGCGTTGAAATGCAAAGTACAAGACTTGTTGGATGCTAAGGCAATTGAGTTTACCCCAGTGACTGGTCCGAATGTTACTCAGAACCCAATGCCTAGACATGGAGGGGGTGTTGTCAATATGATTGACGATAATGGTGAAATGTTGAATTTAATCATGAATGTGGAACAAGTAACTACTCCATTGTGGTATGTTAAGAGGTATTTTCTTGACAATTCTATTTTCCCGGGTTGTACTTCAGAATGTGCCAAGTGTAGAGAGCAACCGAAGGGCTGTGATGATTTAAAAGCCGACATCCAGTTGTTGATAAAGGAAGGTTCCCTGCAGTTTGATAGGAAGCCGAGCTACCGCGAGGTTACCGAAGAAGATGTTGTTGTGGTATCTATTTGTTACACCCCTGTGTGCATTCCTACCCCATCTAGGGCACCTCCTTTGATGATTACGGTACCTGGTCCCATGCCGTATACCAGTGAGAAGGCCATCCCATGACACTATGGTGATGATGTTTATTACCATGGGGTGAAGCAGGAGGTTATTACCCGTGTGTCTGAGGAAGAACACGCCGAAGATAATGAAGAGGAAGTTCATAACTTTTATGGTGTGGGTCGAATGACTAGAAGCGGGAGAGTCTTTGGTCCTTCCAATATGCAAGATGCGGAAGATGCTTCTGCAAGAGAAAAAGGAAAACAGCAGGCGATGATTGGGAATCCCAGGGTTACGCCAACCAATGTGACTCAACCAATTCCAATACCAGAAGCTTCTTCAGTGCCCGATGAGGTTGAAGAGTTGATGCAAATTATCAGAAAGAGTGATTATAGCATAATTGATCATCTGAGCCATACTTCTTCTAAGATGTCTATCTTGTCTCTGTTGATTTATTCAGAACCTCACAAAAATGCTTTGATGAAGTTGTTAAAGAATGCGTTCGTGCCACATGAAATAACAGTCAATCAGTTTGAGAATGTTTGTGCTAACATATATGCCGAGAATGGTTTGGGCTTCACATATTTTGATCTTCCTCTGAAGGGACCAGACCATAACAAAGTGTTGCATATTTCAATGGAGTGTAGGGGCACTACTTTATCCCGGGTTTTGGTGGATACATGATCGTCTTTGAATGTATTACCGAAGTCAGCATGGATGAAGATTGATTATTCTGGACTGGAGCTGCGCCCTAATGATTTGATGGTGAATGCGTTTGATGGGTCTCGAAGGTCAGTGTTTGGGGAATTAGAGTTGCCAATCAAGGTTGGTCCGCGCACCTTCACGGCTACATTTTTTGTGATGGATATACAGCCAGCGTATTGTTGTTTGTTGGGGCGTCCGTGGATTCATAGAGCATGGGAGGTCACTTCTACTCTTCATCAGAAACTCAAGTATCTTGCAGAGGGAAAGGTAATAACTGTATGCGGCGAGGAAGAGTACATTGTGGGTCATTTGGCATCATTCCGCTATGTTGAGGTTGAAGGCGAGATACATGAGACTCCATTTCAGGCGTTTGAGACAGTTCATGCTGTCAATCTTCCTCTTCCAGAGCAGAAAAATAAATCGGAAACTGTTATGTCTTCTCTCAAGGATGCGGGAGTTGTAGTGGAAGGTGGTAACCCGGAAGGATGGGGTCAGGTGCTGGACGTTACTCCAAAGTTTGCTAAATTTGGTCTTAGTTTTAACCCGGGTCAGCAGAGTGCAACCCCCAGAGCATCTAGTTTATCTACCCCTTTGAAGTTTTCCCGCCCTTGTGCTACTCAAGAAGGACACACCAATGCAGTTGGCGACGATAGGGATGATGGCTACAATATCGAAGATTGGATTCGTCTGAGTATTCCAGGCTAGACACTCAACAATTGGACTTCTGTGGATGTTATCCAAGTTTCAAGCGTTGAGGAGTAATTTTCTTGTTTCTTTTATTAATCATATCATAATTCCTACGCTCTGCCCAAGGCGTAGTGGATCATCTGTGTAGGGCCACCATGTTTATTTTCCAAGCTTATCATGAAATAAAGGACATTTTTGCATTCAAAGTTTTGCTTCTTTTTATTTTTATTTTAATGGCAATGTTTCTCTTTTCACACACTGTCACTAAAAAACGCCAAAATGTCATTCATGCAGATGCACTCCCACCACCAATTCTGTTGATAACGACTCTGCTATGGCTCATTATGACTTTGATACTACAATTTATCAAGTTGAAGAAGAAGCATATGAGGAGTGAAATCTTCCTGGGGAATTAGCCATATTGTTAAAACAAGAGGAGAAGGTTATCCATCCGAATCAGGATTCGATTGAGGTGGTGAATATTGGCACAGAAGAGGTAAGAAGAGAAGTCAAGATAGGGGAAGATCTCGAAGAAAGTATAAAGGTCAGATTGATTGAGCTACTCCATGAGTATTCTGATATCTTCACTTGGTCTTATGAGGATATGCCTGGGTTGGATACAGACATAGTGGAGCATCGACTACCGCTCAAAGAAGGTTGTTCTCCTGTCAAGCAAAAGCTTCGAAGAACTCATCCTGAGATGTCCAAGAAGATCAAAGAGGAGGTCCAGAAGCAGTTGGACGCGAATTTCTTAAAGGTCGTCAATTATTCGCCATGGATTGCAAATATTATGCCTGTGCCCAAGAAGGACGGTAAAGTCAGGATGTGCATGGATTTTAGGGATTTGAACAGGGCCAGCCCTAAAGATGATTTCCCTCTTCCGCATATTGATGTGTTGGTCGATAATACCGCTCATTCCAAGGTGTTTTCGTTCATGGATGGTTTTTCGGGTTACAATCAAATTAAGATGGCACATGAGGATATGGAGAAGACAACATTCATCACGACTTGGGGAACTTTCTGTTATAAAGTGATGCTGTTGTACCCCAAAATTTGCCCTCCCATATTTCTCAAAACATTTCAAGAAAAATTCACAAGTCCAACCCGACGCGTCATGTTCAGGTGTTCTTTCACTAAGATATCTCTGATAACGTATTCTCAAATTCAGGTTCGGCTCAAGAGTCAAGTCTTTAAAGAAGGTATCCGAATGTGTGAGTTTTCTTGAAGAAATATGGTGAAAAAGTGTGCTGAAAGTGCAGTTTTTACGCGCTAAAAAATTCATAACTTGAAGATCTTGACTCGTTTTGAACCCGTTCCGGTGGCCAAAATTCCGTCTTAACATTATCTACGTTTTCATCTCTCACGGATGGAAGCCAATTTCGATCAGAAGGTCTTCAAAAATGTGGATTTATCAAGTATTTTCGTACAGAAAATTTGTGACAGAAGTTTATTTGCGTCATGTTCAGAAAATCATAACTTGGTCGATTTTCATCGTATCGAGCTGGTTCTGGCGCCAAACTTTCACAAATTGAGTTGGTTACATTTTCACAGAAGGTATTGAGTTCAAATGGTATTCAAAAGGCCTTCGTTTTTTGCTTAGAGTGCATGACGCGCCGAAAATCCTGAATGCTGAATATTATTTCATCTGGGCCGAAACTTCGAAAATTCATAACTCGATCAATTTTTATCGGATTGGGCTCATATTTTTACACAAGGTCACTGACTCAGAGATCTACAACTTTCCTTCAAAATTCAAGACCGAATTATGCTCCGATCAATACCAGTTTTTTATTGAAGAACGTGTCAGAGTCGACACTGGAGCCCAAAATAAGTTTGTCTGAGCTAAAACTTCAAAAATTCATAACTAATTCACCGTTTATCCAATTGAGCCGATTTTCGGACAAGAGTTAGTTCTCGATGTCGGCTACATTTTGTTTTCACATTTTAACTTCAAAAATTGCACTTAAGTCCCTGCGATTTATCCTGGAAAGTGACGAACTCAAGTGAATATTGGAGGCCCAATTGCACATTCAAAGCCCATTTTCTTTACTCTAATTTCCATTATATAATCACATTCTTTTCACACAAACCAGAAGGAGAAAAAAGAAAAACCCTTGCCACAACGCTTTCAGAATATCAAATTCTTTCAAGAACCCTAAAACCTTGAAATCCTTATTACAAATCCCCCTCTCACTACAAACAAGCCATCCCAGTTACAAACCAACATCTCACTACTTCTTCAGTAAGGGTAAGGCTGGCTTGATCTCCATGATCAAAAGGGCATAAAAACAATCATGTCACTACTTTTCCAGTAAGGGTAAGGTTGATTTGATCTCCATGATCAAAAGGGTATAATCATTCATACATGCCATATTGACCTAAATATTAAATTTCTTCATATATTGACTTTATTTGTATTTTATGATATATAGTAATTTATTTAATGTGTTCATGAGATTCAACACTGCAGATTTAGACAGGATCCCATGCAGGTTCATTAAGGAACGTTGAGGCCAAAACACAAATGGCCAAAAGCCAAAACACAAATGGCCAAAACAGAACAGCTTACACATGACACCAATACATGGCGAGACAGACATCCTGAGAAGGTTAAGGAACGTTGAGGCCAGAACACAAATGGCCAAAAGCCAAAACACAAATAGCCAAAACAAAACAGTTTACACATAAAGCCAAAAGCTGTTTCACCCCTCCAATCAGGTTCATATACTCCTAAATTCTCTCTCTATTTTTATTATTTTCCTTTAATTAATTAATCGTTATTCTTTTTACTAATCACTAACCAATTAACATTTTTTCCTAATAAAATCAAAAACACAAAAAATATTTTATTTATTAAAATTAACTTCATCACTTTTATTTTTCTAAATAAATTAATTTAATCAATTTAGCTTTAATTAGATTTAACTTTTAATATTTTTTGCAATATTTAAAATCAATTTAGAATATTAGGTTTTTATTAGCATTAATTCAATTTATTTTATTTCTTTAAAAACTCAAAAATCCAAAAATATTTTCATTATTTAATTTAATTTAATTGTTCATTTAATTTAATTCCATTTAATTCAAAAATAAACAAAAATCATTTCTTTAATAAAAAAGGGTCAAAACCCAAAAAACTCGCGTCCGATTTAATTTTCCGCACGCGATCCATTTTATCATATTATTGTATCTGTTTCTCGGAATGTAATAGCTTTTAATTAGGACTTTAATTATTTATCGCTTTATTTTACTTTCCGCATTTTAATTTCAAGGGTTGTTTTTGGCGATGTAAATACCCGACGCCGTGTAATAGTTTAGATTTAGTTTCCGCAATTTAAATTCCGCAACTATTAACTGTTAGATGTTTGATAAATAGGGAATGCATGACAAGATCAAATGTATGAACTTAAAATCAACATAGCTCACCCATGACATGTACAAAGATAAAATTAACTGAAAAACAACACACTTGCACATGCGCACTCTTAGGGTACACCTCACTTGGTTGCCTCGAACGTGGTCATTGAGTATAGGAAGTTTTAGAGGTCACCCTCTTGTCCAAAGATCATAGTTGCCTCGAAACGATTGCCTCGGAAAAAATGATCTAAGATATTAGGGTTACCGCTAAGGCGTCCTAACATTGCTTTAGTGACCACACGTCCCTTAATCGAATTGACCCGAAAACTCCAACGACGGTGCTACCTACTCCTCAATAGTGGGATAGCACTGTCTAAAGGACATTTGCACAATTTAATTCCCTTTTGAGTAGGTAGAGGTTCTCAGGTACTTGCTCTTTCAAAACAAAACAAATTTTCCGCACTTACGCTTTTCAAACAAAGTTTTCAGCAACACTTCATACACTCTTGAGGACAGAAACAAGAGTTAAATCGAAGTTTTCAAACAAAACTCTTTTCAAAACCCACGAACACAAGAAAAGCAAAACTTTTTGAAAATAGTGAGCAAGTACCTAAGAGCCAGTGGATAACCACAGATAGAAAGGGTGCTAACACCTTCCCTTTCTATAATCTACCTCCCGAACCCGAGAAACATCTCGAAAAGGAATTTTTCTGTGCTTTTGTCCTTTCCTTGTTGGATAAAATAAAAGACGGTGGCGACTCTTGCTTACCGCGATATTTTGCGAAAACAAACGCAAACACGAACCAGCATTCCAAAACAGTCAGTTCTATTTCCACCGATCACAGAACTGGCGACTCTGCTGGGGAATTAAATAAGTGAGGTGTACCTTAGGATTAGATCATTATGTTTTCAATTGTATGCTTTGTATGCTTTAATTTTGTGGGCTTGTATCGGAGTTCTATAGATCCTAACCCGGATTTGGGGATACCCTTTAGGTAAGTAGCAATAAACTGTGAGGGATCTGTACGGCGTAGACCGATACGGATGAAGCAGTATCTACGTTGGTGTGGCACTTTAGTCTGTACCGATATCCCTTGTGTTGGAACGAGGAGAATATGGGTCTTCTAAGGGGTCATTAAGCACCAACTGACCTTAGAACCTTAAATTGACCAACTTGGCCATAGAACAGTAGCAGTATGCTACACTCATTGAGACTAAACTCTCGCGATGATTCCGGCCGCAAGAAAAGGTTGCTAAACTGGAATTATGACCGATTGAGGGTAGTCAGTGATATTGAGATCCTCTAGAACCCGATTACTATTTTTAGGACAGGTTTAAACCAACTAAACTGAAAGAGGGTAATACCTAAACTCCATGTCAGCCTAAACTTAAGGCTATTGGTGTGACTTGTGTGCCTTCAAACTTGAACTACTTGCACATTCTTGTTATCTGACAACATGAGTTCCTTGCAGGTTTTGTTTACAGTCCTTATCCAATAATCTAGATTTATTGCAGGGTTCACTTACATCACTTCACACTTTTGCTTAAACGCATAGCATACACATCATAACATCATGCCTTAACATTTCCTTAACCATTCCCAGGATCTCAAGGGTTTGTGATGCAGGTTATGGTAAATCAAATGTCTAGCAAGGGGAAAAGGGGATTTATTTTCCTCTAGCCAAGGTTGTCTGGAAATCAAAACATGATAACTTGAGTCAGGGGCTATGACCCACTCGATATGGTGAGCTTGACTCTTGAAGAAGGACTCTTAACGACACGAAGTTTCTTCTATCAAATTCTAACAAGTTCTTGTTTACCCCGCGAGATACTTGAAAACATTGCATACATATATCATACATATCATTGCATAACAGGTCTCCCAATACAGGTCTCTCATGTTCTCGCTGTTTATTTCAGCAATGGCTTTCCAACCAGACAATCAAGATCTTCAAACTCGAGAGGCTCAGTTCAAGGACGTATTCCTAAACCTATCCAAGGGGCAGGAAGAGTTGAAAACACTCCTCGTTGGGGACTTGGTCAAGAAAAGTCCTGAAGACAATAAGGACGAACGGTTGGAACAACTGCAAGCTTAGTTCAGTGCCATGAAAACCCAGATGCTAGGGCAGATGGCTCTTATCCAAGGCTTAGCTCGGGAACAAGAAGAGTTGAGAACCATGATCAACTAGCTTCATCAAGACAGATACAACAACATGAAGCAAATAGTCAAGGCCGGGGACCAAGTCATTAATCAACTTCCGAGAAGTCAAAGGTTTGGTTTGATGAAGAATAGACCTCTCCAAGTTGCTACTACCTCACAGGTCCAACAACAACCTTTTCATAAACAACGGGTTAATCAGAGTAAGCCGGATACACCCAAGAGGTAGTTTACCAAGCCCGACATGCCGCTGTCTCAAGCTTTACAACACCTGTTGAGATTGAATCTGGTGACGTTAAGGGACCCTCCTAAGAATCCCACATAGCCTCCCCAAGGTACAATCCTGATGCAAGGTGTGCATATCACTCCAACAGCCCGGGGCACGATACTGACGACTGTTGGAAGTTGAAGTACAAAATTCAAAACCTGATTGATGAAGGAGCATTGGAATCCACACAAGATGCTCAGGCTAAGTTATTCTACCATCCCTCCAAGGCTCACCATTTGAAGTGACAAGTTCTGACAAGAGAGGGCTTTTTGTTCATTATAATTTTCAAGTTGTAATTTTCTTTTGATTGTTCGAACATTTATTCATGTCAAACTTTATTACTTTATCAATGCATTGCATATGTCTGTTTTGAATCAGTCCATTCGTATTCACTATATTCAAATTGCTTTCATTTTTTTGTGATGTTCAACTCTCGATTAAAAAATTCTAAGCCTTTTGAGGGAGGATGACGAAAATGATATCAAAATTTCTACAGTATGCTTTTGAACAGACCCCGCTGACGAGGTATATGCATTGTTTCAAATCCTAAACAGTGGAGTTATAAGGAAGATAATCCCTAGTCAACCCCTTTGAGCCAAAGAAGTTGGAGTTTTTTTTTCTTTTCACGAATTAAAACCCTTAATTATAACCTGGGGCAGGGTAGTTTTCTCAATTTAATCCAGGTGCACAATGAATGGCATCAAAGAAATCCTTCCGAAACAAAAGACGATGTTGGTTCCGTATAATCGTAAGGACAGGCAGTCATTATCTCTCAAAAAATAAAAGCCCATCAAGTCAAAACCTATGAAGGAGACTTACAAAACTGGGGCATCCCGCTAGCTGTAATCACAAAAAGAAACAGTTCAGGCAAAAGACAGGGATAATAAAAACCAAAAGGGAAGAGATCCTACAAACTCTCAACAAAATGACTGCCTGTTCAAAATAAATTGTCAGTATCCGAACCATCATTGGTATGTCAGAGCAAAGACTCAAACAAGATCTAATGCACGATTAGTTGAGTTTAGGATCGAAGAACATCACGAAGAACGGGTGGGTACAAATAAAATTTGAGCCTTTATCCTTTGTTTCTTAAACCGTGAACCAGGCCACGTTATAACCCTTAAAAGTCCTAGCTGAAGCACGGGTTAGTTCGAAAGCATACTGTTACAAAAGTTATCTTGACTCCTGTAGGGCTCGCTGTAAAATCCTGAGTTGACATCAAATTTTACAAAAATTCGCTTGTTTTATTGAAAACTGCATTTTCAAAGAACTTCAAAACAGACATAAGATTTGAATTCTTAAAATAACATTGTTTGCATATGACTATTTGTTCAACAGCAGAGAAATTCGCACGACGAATATCTAGTGAACAAAAAACCTTTTCAATAAAAAGAGTCACCTCAAGTGGAAGAAACACTTCCAACCAAGGGGCAGACATGATCATTGTCCATCATCTGGGGCAGTCAAGTCAAGATTCAAGGAATCTCTCAAGATGCCAAATAGTCAGGGGCAAATCTCCGCCTGAGTCACTTGGGGCATTGGACGTGAATTCCAGCAACGAATATTGCATGATCAAACGAAGATCTTCTGGTAGTATGGTAACACAACACTACCAACAGTGGCACCTCCCCACATCCTGAGAGCATGGACATAGTCAAAAAAGTACTACGCATAATCAAAGACCCGCTAGGTTGACTGGCCTAGGCAAAAATAAGGGCTCCCGGCGAACCAAAAGGGTTCGGGCAAAAATAAGGGATAAAAAATGAAAAAAAATTTGTACACCCGGCAAGTCGAAAACCTGAAAAGGCGGCTTGGGCAAAAAAGGGTATCCCGATGGACTGAAAACCCGAAAGGGCGGTCCAGGCAAAAATTAGGGATCAAAGCGTACGACTATGTCCTGTCATCTCGTCACTTGCCTACCAGAAGAAGACTTGTCATTCCAAGCACCTCATAGGTTGGGATAATACTCGATCCACATGGCCTCCGCAGGCACCTTATCTCGCAGAAACAGGGGCAATAAGAATTGTCCAAGCTGTACAGTTGCTCTATCCACCAAGGTACCAAGGTAAGTTCAGCTAAAGAATATGGCTAAGATACCTTCACTCTCCTCAGAGTAAGACAGTAAGGATAACTCTCTCATCTGAGACTTGCAACTATGAACGAATCAGCCATACTCACCCCCAAGCAGAGTTGGTCTACCATTAGCCTTAAAAAGATTGGGTATCCCTAGAAGGTCTCAATATTCCCCAGCGGAGTATAAGGATATTCCCCAACAAGCATAAGAGTATCCCTGGAAGTCTTAATATTCCTCAATGGAATATAAGAATGTTCCCCGGCGGAATACAGGATACCCCCAGTGGAGCCATTTCCCCAGCGCAGTCTAAAAAAGGGCTTCCCCAATAGAGAATTGAATCATCTTACCCAGTAGATTCTGGAAGCTCTCTCCACTGAGACCTGCAACCATGGACGAATCAGCAATACTCTCCCCAGCGAAGTTCTTTCTATCCCTAGTGGAGTTCATCATCGAAATCCCCAACAGAGCTTATCAACGGAATCCCCAGCGGAGTCATCATTAAAATCCTCACCAGAGTAATTCCCCACAGAGTAATTCCCCGCAGAGTAATATCTTCACCAGTTTATTCCCCAACGGAGTTCTTTTCTCCTGCAGGTTTATTCTCACAATCATCTTCGTTCATCATCCCCAGCGGAAACGAAGAACTCAATTCTATTCTCCAGTAGCTCCGGGATTTATTTTCCCCAGCTAAAAACATCACATCTTCATACGTCATGACAGGCATACGCATCATACGACACGATCTCGTTTATTTTTGAGAACATCATGACATCATGCATTTCATACATCATGACATTGCATACAGCTAACGTTTACCTTTTTCAGGAAAAAGTCAATCAACAGATGGCTACCATCAACCTTTTCAAGTCTCAGTTTAATACATGTAGCAAGCCAGGAAAAATATCTGTGGACGACTGATTGTAGGTTAATACCTGAAACCAGCCAGGAAATTATCTACATGAAGAGATTGAAGATCAATACCTGTAACAAGCCAGGAAGACTTTCTTTCTCAGGTCAGAGATCAATACCTGAAACCAGCCAGGACAGATATCTCCTTGACCAACCTTTTCAAGTCCCAGTTTAATACCTGTAACAAGCCAGGAAAATTCTGTGGACGACTGATTGTAGGTTAATACCTGTAACAAGCCAGGAAAACCATCTACATGAAGAGATTGAAGATTAATACCTGTAACAAGCCAGGAAGACCTTTCTTTCTCAAGTCAAAGATTAATACCTGAAACCAGCCAGGACAGCTATCTCCTCGACCAACCTTTTCAAGTTCCAGATCAAAACCTGTAGCAAGCCACGAAAATATCTGTGGACGACTGATTATAGATTAAATACCTGTAACAAGCCAGGAAAATTATCTACATGATGAGATTTTGGATTAATACCTGTAACAAGCCAGGAAGACCTTTCTTTCTCAGGTCAGAGATTAATACCTGAAACCAGCCAGGACAGATATCTCATCGACCAACCTTTTTCAGGTCCCAGTTTAATACTTGTAGCAAGCCAGGAAAATATCTATGGACGACTGATTGAAGATTAATACCTGTAACAAGCCAGGAAAACTTTCTTTCTCAGGTTAGAGATTAATACCTGAAACCAGCCAGGACAGATATCTCCTCGACCAACCTTTTCAGTCCCAGTTTAATACCTGTAGAAAGCCAGGAAAATATCTGTGGACGACTGATTGTAGAGTAATACCTGTAACAAGCCAGGAAAACCATCTACACGAAGAGATTGAAGATTAATACCTGTAACAAGCCAGGAAGACCTTTCTTTCTCAAGTCAGAGATTAATACCTGAAATCAGCTAGGACAACTATCTCCTCGACCAACCTTTTCAAGTTCCAGATCAATACCTGTAGCAAGCCAGGAAAATATCTGTGGACGACTGATAGTAGATTAATACCTGTAACAAGCCAAGAAAATTATCTACATGAAGAAATTGAAGATTAATACCTGTAACAAGCCAGGAAGACCTTTCTTTCTCAGGTCAGAGATTAATACCTGAAACCAGCCAGGACAGCTATCTCCTCGACCAACCTTTTCAAGTTCCAGATTAATACTTGTAGCAAGCCAGGAAAATATCTGTGGACGACTGATTGTAGATTAATACCTGTAACAAGCCAGGAAAATTATCTACATGAAGAGATTGAAGATTAATACCTGTAACAAGCCAGGAAGACCATCTTTCTTTCTCAGGTCAGAGATTAATACTTGAAACCAGCCAGGACAGCTATCTCTTCGACCAACCTTTTCAAGTCCCAGTTTAATACCTGTAACAAGCCAGGAAAATATCAGTGGACGACTGATTGTAGATTAATACCTGTAACAAGCCAGGAAAATTATCTACATGAAGAGATTAAAGATTAATACCTGTAACAAGCCAGGAAGACCATCTTTCTTTCTCAGGTCAGAGATTAATACCTGAAACCAGCCAGGACAACTATCTCCTCGACCAACCTTTTCAAGTCCCAGTTTAATACCTGTAACAAGCCAGGAAAATATCTGTGGACGACTGATTGTAGATTAATACCTGTAACAAGCCAGGAAAATTATCTACATGAAGAGATTGAAGATTAATACCTGTAACAAGCCAGGAAGACCTTTCTTTCTCAGGTCAGAGATTAATACCTGAAACCAGCCAGAACAGATATCTCATCGACCAACCTTTTCAGGTCCCAGTTTAATACCTGTAGCAAGCCAGGAAAATATCTGTGGACAACTGATTGTAGATTAATACCTGTAACAAGCCAAGAAAATTATCTACATGAAGAGATTGAAGATTAATACCTGTAACGAGCCAGGAAGACTTTCTTTCTCAGGTCATAGATTAATACCTGAAACCAGCCAGGACAGCTATCTCCTCGACCTGAAGGGGTGAAAAACACAAGAAGGGGGGGTTGAATTGTAAAACTGAAATCTTAAAGCAATTGACAAGATATTTTTATCCTGGTTCGTTTGATCTCAAACTACTCCAGTCCACCCGTCAAGGTGATTTCGCCTCTCTCCAACGAGGTCTTAATTCACTATATTCAACTGAATATTACAGACTGCTTTAACAACTGCTAAAGCCTTCTTGATTCAAACCACAATCCGGTTTGTCAAGGCAACACTTTCTTACAAAGGTATAAAACAATGTGTGTGAATGTTTTCTACAAAACTTTATCACAACTGTGATGTATACACAAATTAAGCTTAGAAACTAGATTGCTAAACAGAAATAGAATATCAGAGTATGGTTTAGCAAAACTGGTAGAATGAAGATTATTGTTCAGCTTTGTGCGTGTAGAGATTTGGAGAGCATTAGCCATTATAATCTTCAAAGCCTTGTTTATATAGCACTTGAGAAGATGAACGTTGAATGCAATATTCTTGATTCAATGCTAATAACAAGCTTTCCTTTTTGAGCAGATCTTGTCTAGAATGAGGCCGTTGGGATTAATTAGCTTTCAATGCACAGTACCGTTGCTTCTTCAATGCACGTTCTGGCTTGGCTCATTCTGATTCTGCTTCGCTGCTGATGAACTATTGTGTTTCTGTATCAGAGTGTTTACGCGCAGTTCTGTTCATCAAGCTTCAGCATGTACGTGAGTTGATCATCTGATCTTGACGTTCTGATGTAGCAACTTCTGATGCTGGTGTATCAAATCAAATTCTGATGCTGAATGAACGTGATCTTGCTTATGTCCCTCAGAGTATCTGCAAGTCAGAACATAATAATTTTAGGCAGCATATAGTTCATTCATGAAACTTATAAATACTATATCTTTTCACTTTGTTATCATCAAAACTCAAATATAGGGTAGTAGATTCAAACATTGTTCTAACAATCTCCCCCTTTTTGATGATGACAAAAACTAGATATTTTAAATGAAAAATAGCGTGAAAAGGTATCTGGGAAATGTTTCAGAGTTAAGAAGTAAGGAGAAATCAGAGTTAAGAGATACTCCCCCTGAGTTTGTTACTTCCCTTTGATATACGTGTTCTTCAGGATCAGATCTTTTTCTTTCTTTGAACATCAGATTATAAGAGTCTTTGACTTATCAGAGAGCAGAGCTTCAGAGCCATTCTTGTCAGAGCTTTGCTTTGGATCAGAGTGTTTAGGTAGATCAGAACTTCATATTGATCAGAGCAATGTTGATCAGAGCTTCTACATTTTGATCAGAGCTTCTAGTCTTCAGAGTGTCCAGGATCTTCCTTGTGCCTGTAGACTTAAGACAAAACAGAAAAAACATTTCAAGTAATAGAGTTAGAATGTTTGAGAATTTCTGTCTAGTTAGCCGTTATTGATTTAAATATCATTCTTGTTCTCCCCCTTTTTGTCAGCAATCAAAAAGTGTTGGTGATGTGCTAAAACAATTTGATCAGAAAAACTAATCATATTAAGATAGTTCAGAATCAGAGCAAGAAAAATATTACAAAAACATAATCAAAACAGTACATCAGAAAATCAAGAAAACATGAAAAAGGTTATGCATGGAAAAAAAATTTAAGGTTGAGGAGGCATGCGTGAGAACAGGCTCTCCAGCATCGCTTGAATCTTTTCAGAAGTTTCATTCTGCTTCTGAACCATGTTGACCACAGTGTCAATTTTGCTGTCCTGCACATCCATTCGTGCTTTCATCTTCTGATCATTCTCTTCCATCCGCGACTGTAGACGTAAGTCATTCAGCCTTAATTCTTCCAGAGTCTGCCTGCAGAAATGCTGGAGGATGCCATTGTTCACACTAAAAAAAAGCTTTGAGAATGAATTGAGAGAAAAAGGTTTGCAAGAACTCAGAAATATGCAGAAAATGCTTTGAGTGTTAATGAGAAAGCGTAAAGAATAAATGAGAGATTAATGTGCTTAAATAGGGTTTTCAAAATTATTTTGAAAAATTAAACGTTTTTAAGAGAGAGAAAAAAATCATGATTGCCATTTAAAAGAATGATTACTTTTCATTAAATGCTTGCTGATTTTGGGGGATTTGAGAAAGATACTTAAGAACGGTTACCAGACATGTGTCTCAATGCACCCAATCAGCGCTTTGCCTTCTCAGAAGCGTGCACGCGTTCTGCTTCAGAGATTTGCTGATGATTGGATGACACTTGTTTGATGTAGTGATCAGCACGTCTGTCTTTGAGATTGGACTCTCAGATCTTTAGACTTGCATCTGATACAATCTACATGTTCTATCTTTCTGAAAGGAGATTGATCAGAAGTTCACAGTAAAATAATTACATTCTGAAGATAAATATATGGAATTAAAACATTTTCATTCTGGGCATACTTTCATGCTGAGATGTTTCAGAATGAAATTGAACCTATCTTCTGAAAGGGGTTTAGTAAAGATATCAGCCCATTGATGGTCTGTATCTATAAATTTTAAGTTTAAAATACCTTTCTGAATATAGTCCCTAATGAAATGATGTTTTATTTCTATATGCTTAGCTCTAGAATGTAAAATAGGATTCTTACTTAAGCAAATAGCAGAAGTATTATCACAAAGTATAGGAATGTTACTCTCAAAAATCTGGAAGTCTTCAAGCTGACTTTTCATCCAGAGCATTTGTGTGCTACATCCTGCTGCTGCTATGTACTCAGCTTCTGCTGTTGACAGAGCAATTGTTGATTGCCTTTTGCTGGACCACGAGATCAGGTTTTCTCCCAGAAACTGGCAGCTTCCAGAAGTACTTTTACGTTCCACTCTGTCTCCAGCAAAATCAGCATCACAGTAGCCTACTAAGCTGTAATCACTAGATTTTCTATAAAACAAACCCAGATTAGTAGTACCTTTCAGATACTTGAAAATTCACTTAACAGCTGTTAAGTGAGATTCTCTAGGATCTGATTGGAATCTAGCACAAATACATACGCTGAATAAGATATCAGGTCTTGAAGCTGTCAGATAAAGGAGAGAACCAATCATACCTCTGTAGACTTTCTGTTCTACACTTTTGCTTACCTCTTCTCTTTCCAGAATGCAAGTAGGATGCATTGGGATCTTTGATGGCTTACATTCTGAGAGGTCAAATTTCTTCAGAAGATCTCTGATGTATTTGCTCTGATGAATGTAAGTTCCTTCTGGAGTTTGATTGATCTGAATTCCTAGAAAGAATTTCAGTTCCCCCATGAGGCTCATCTCAAATTCTGCCTGCATACACTTAGCAAATTTTCTTCCAAGAGAAGGATTAGTAGAACCAAAAATAATATCATCAACATAAATTTGACAGACTAAGATGTCACTCTTAACTGTTTTACAGAATAGAGTAGTGTCCACTTTCCCTCTGGTGAATTCATTTTCAAGCAGAAAGTTACTTAGCCTTTCATACCAAGCTCTGGGAGCTTGTTTCAGACCATACAGTGACTTCTTTAGTTTGAAAACATGTTCTGGATGTTTTGTATTTTCAAAACCTGGGGGTTGGTGAACATACACTTCTTCTTCTATATAACCATTTAAGAATGCACTTTTGACATCCATCTGATACAGAGTGATGCCTCTATTAACAACAAATGAAATTAAAAGTCTGATAGATTCTAACCTGGCGACTGGGGCAAAGGTTTCTGTATAGTCTATCCCCTCTTGCTGACTATAACCTTGTGCAACCAGTCGTGCCTTGTTTCTGATGACTTCACCTTGTTCATTTAGCTTGTTTCTAAACACCCATCTTGTTCCAATGACGTTGAATCCTTTGGGTCTGGGAACGAGATCCCATACGTCGTTTCTGGTCAATTGATTCAGCTCTTCTTGCATTGCCAGAATCCAGTCATTATCCAGAAGTGCTTCATCAATAGAAGAAGGTTCAATCAGAGACACAAGTCCCATAAGAGTTTCTTCTGAGTTTCTGAAGCTTGCTCTTGTTCTGATTGGATCTTCCTTTCTTCCTAGGATAGTCTCTTCTGGGTGATCCAAACTGCTTCTGGGTAATCTCTTCTGAGGTTGATCAGTAGTTGTTGAAGGATTTCTAGCAGTTCTCCTTTCAGACGTTGAAGGAATGTCTGTGTTGAGAGCTTCTGATGACTTGTCTTCAGAACCTGCAAATTCAATTTCTATACCTGCAAAAGTTTCATTCTGCTTTGACTTTTCAGAGTCAAGCTTATCATCAAAACGAACACTGATTGATTCTTCCACAATCTGTGTTTCTGTATTGTATACTCTGTACCCTCTTGAGCGTTCAGAGTATCCTAACATAATACACTTCTGTGCCTTAGAGTCAAACTTTTTCAAATAATTCTTTGTATTTAACATAAAGCAAGTACATCCAAATGGATGAAAATACGAAATGTTGGGCTTTCTGTTCTTCCACAATTCATATGGAGTCTTTTCAAGAATAGGTCTTATTGAGATTCTATTCTGAATGTAGCACGCTGTGTTTATTGCCTCTGCCCAGAAAGTCTTAGCAACGTTTGTCTCATTGATCATGGTTCTGGCCATTTCTTGCAATGTTCTGTTCTTTCGTTCTACAACTCCATTTTGTTGGGGAGTTCTAGGACAAGAGAAATCATGCAGAATGCCTTTGTCATTAAAGAATGACTCAAAATCTTTATTTTCAAATTCTCCACCATGATCACTTCTGACTTTAACGATTCTAAGATCTTTTTCATTCTGAACTTGGTTACAGAAGGTAACAAACACAGAGTGTGACTCGTCCTTGTGTCTTAAGAACTTTACCCATGTCCATCTGCTATAGTCATCTACGATTACTAACCCATACTTCTTACCACTGACTGAAGCAGTTTTAACTGGTCCAAATAAGTCAATGTGCAGAAGTTCTAATGGCTTAGAGGTAGAAACAACATTTTTGGATTTAAAAGAAGGTTTTGCAAATTTGCCTTTCTGACATGCTTCACACAGAGCATCTGAATTGAACTTCAAATTAGGAAGTCCTCTGACCAGATTGAGTTTGTTAATCTGAGATATTCTTCTCATACTAACATGCCCCAATCTTCTGTGCCAGATCCACTGCTCGTTGTTAACAGACAGAAGACATTTTACATTCTGACTTTTTAGTTCAGAAAGTTTGATTTTGTAAATGTTGTTTTTCCTCTTACCATTAAACAGGATAGTCCCATCTTTCTGACTAACAGCTTTACATGATTTTTGATTAAAGATTATATCATAACCGTTATCACTTAATTGACTTATGGATAACAGATTATGCATCAATCCATCAACTAGCAGAACATTATTAATAGAGGGAAGATTTCCATTACCTACAGTTCCAGAGCCAATTATCTTTCCCCTCTGATTGCCTCCAAAGCCAACGTGGCCTCCAGGCTTAAGTTCCAGGCTTTGGAACATATGCCTTCTTCCCGTCATGTGTCGTGAGCAGCCAGAGTCCAGGTACCATGACTGGTGTTTCTGACTTGCTGCTAAAGATATCTGCAACATGTATTATTTTATCCTTAGGTACCCAGATCTTCTTGGGTCCTGATTTGTTAGTTTTACCAAAACTCTGGTTGAATTTTGGTTTCACAGAGTGCTTACTGCTAGTATATTTGATATCATGTGTGTGACCATACACAAAGTGTGAATTTAGAGGAGTGTGTTTAATGGTCAAGTCCATGACATTCTTTGGTGTAGGAACCTTACCTAGGTATCCTATTCCTTTCCTGCCGTTTCTGCTAACTCCATAGATCATTGAAGCCATTTTGCTTCTATCTATGCTTTTAGCTAAGAACTTCTGGAAACTATGATCATACTCCTTGATGATCTCATCAGCGTTGCTGGGAGTTTCAGAAATTGGTTCCTTCTGAGAGTTTTGTAAAGAGTTTTCTAATTTTGAAATTTTATCTCTCAGCTCAGAGTTTTCCAATTTGAGACTCTCAGACTTATTAGAGTCAGATTCAAGATTCCTTTTCAGGTCTCTGAATTTAGCTCTAATCTGCTGATAACGTTCCAGAATCTCATTAAGGCTTTCAGCAAGTTCAGCCTTTGTAAAATTAACAGCGAAGTTAGGAAATACCTCTTCTGTGTCTGATTCTGAGTCTGATTCAGAAGCTTCACTATCATCTGGAATGTTAGCCATGAGCGCTATGTTTGCCCTTTCATCATCTATTTCTGAGTCAGCTTCAGACGAGTCAGAGTCATCCCATGTGGCCATGAGACTTTTCTTCTTCTCTCTTCCAAACTTCTTTTTGGGCTTTTCCCTCTGAAGCTTTGGGCAGTCACTCTTGTAGTGTCCTTGCTCATTGCACTCGTAGCAGATGATGTCTTTGGTGTTTGGCTTCTTGCTACTGGAGGAGCCTTCAGATCTTCTGTATCCAGAGGAAGAATCTGTCCTTCTGTATCTGGAAGAAGACTCGTTCTGATCAGATCTTCTGGGATTCCTGAACTTCCTTTGTCTTTGCTTCCACAGTTGATTTACTCTTCTGGAGAGAAGGGAAAGTTCGTCTTCTTCTGATGAGGATCCATCAGATGTTTCTTCAACTGCCTGCAAAACTTTAGACTCAGATTTTCTGTTAGATTTTAATGCTAAAGGCTTACCTTGCTTCAGAGGCTCATCAGCTTCTAGCTCTATCTCATGACTTCTGAGGGAGCTTATAAGTTCCTCCAGAGTGATTTTGTTGAGATCCTTCGCTAGCTTTAGAGCAGTAACCATAGGCCTCCACTGCTTGGGTAAACTTCTGATTATTTTCTTGACATGGTCAGCAGTAGAGTATCCTTTATCCAGAACTTTGAGACCAGCTACCGGAATCTGGAATCTAGAGAACATAGTTTCAATGGATTCAGATTCTTCCATTTTGAACGCCTCATACTTCTGAATGAGCGCCAGAGCTTTTGTTTCTTTGACTTGAACGTTGCCCTCATGCGTCATTCTGAGAGAATCAAAGATGTTCTTAGCTGTGTCTCTGTTGGAGATCTTTTCATACTCAGTATAGGAGATGGCACTGAGGAGGATGGTTCTGGCCTTATGGTGATTCTTGAAGTCACGCTTTTGTTGATCAGTCATTGATTTTCTATCAATCTTCTGACCAGTTGCATTCACAGGGTGCGTGTATCCATCTGTCACCATATCCCACAGATCAGCATCATGTGCTAGAAAGAAGCTTTCAATTCTGTCTTTCCAGTAATCAAAGTTTTCTCCATCAAAGACTGGAGGTTTGCCACTGAATCTGTCTCTGTCCTCGTTATTGTCATTGCTGAAGTGAGAATTGTTTCCTGCCATTGTGTTTTTCTGACGCTGGATCTTGTACTGACACGGTTAAGTGTTTTAGCTCAGAACCAGGCGCTCTGATGCCAATTGAAGGGGTGAAAAACACAAGAAGGGGGGGTTGAATTGTAAAACTGAAATCTTAAAGCAATTGACAAGATATTTTTATCCTGGTTCGTTTGATCTCAAACTACTCCAGTCCACCCGTCAAGGTGATTTCGCCTCTCTCCAACGAGGTCTTAATTCACTATATTCAACTGAATATTACAGACTGCTTTAACAACTGCTAAAGCCTTCTTGATTCAAACCACAATCCGGTTTGTCAAGGCAACACTTTCTTACAAAGGTATAAAACAATGTGTGTGAATGTTTTCTACAAAACTTTATCACAACTGTGATGTATACACAAATTAAGCTTAGACAATAGATTGCTAAACAGAAATAGAATATCAGAGTATGGTTTAGCAAAACTGGTAGAATGAAGATTATTGTTCAGCTTTGTGCGTGTAGAGATTTGGAGAGCATTAGCCATTATAATCTTCAAAGCCTTGTTTATATAGCACTTGAGAAGATGAACGTTGAATGCAATATTCTTGATTCAATGCTAATAACAAGCTTTCCTTTTTGAGCAGATCTTGTCTAGAATGAGGCTGTTGGGATTAATTAGCTTTCAATGCACAGTACCGTTGCTTCTTCAATGCACGTTCTGGCTTGGCTCATTCTGATTCTGCTTCGCTGCTGATGAACTATTGTGTTTCTGTATCAGAGTGTTTACGCGCAGTTCTGTTCATCAAGCTTCAGCATGTACGTGAGTTGATCATCTGATCTTGACGTTCTGATGTAGCAACTTCTGATGCTGGTGTATCAAATCAAATTCTGATGCTGAATGAACGTGATCTTGCTTATGTCCCTCAGAGTATCTGCAAGTCAGAACATAATAATTTTAGGCAGCATATAGTTCATTCATGAAACTTATAAATACTATATCTTTTCACTTTGTTATCATCAAAACTCAAATATAGGGTAGTAGATTCAAACATTGTTCTAACACGACCAACCTTTTCAAGTTCCAGATTAATACCTGTAACAAGCCAGGAAAAATATCTGTGGACGACTGATTGTAGATTAATACCTGTAACAAGCCAGGAAAATTATCTACGTGAAGAGATTGAAGAGTAACACCTGTAACAAGCCAGGAAGACTATCTTTCTTTCTCCCGGTGAGTACGAGTCAGTTCCTAAATCTCAACAAAAGTTAGACTTCCCCAACAGAATCTTCTACAAACAACAGATATGCAAGTTCTCGCTAAGGAATCTCTTATGTGATCGACACTCCTGCAGATGACATCTGTAAGCCCATCCTCCTACCAACAATCTCCAAATGACATCTGTAAGCCCATTCCCGACATCACAATGCTGATAATACACCATGCGAGTGCAAATTTCTGGGCACTTTAGTGTTCAATTATCTTCCACCTTCGGATCACGAAAGGCTCGAAATCCAATCTATATCCTCAGGTTTAAGAAAATTGAAAAGGGGCAACTGTTGTACCCCAAAATTTGCCCTCCCATATTTCTCAAAACATTTCAAGAAAAATTCACAAGTCCAACCCGACGCGTCATGTTCAGGTGTTCTTTCACCAAGATATCTCTGATAACGTATTCTCAAATTCAGGTTCGGCTCAAGAGTCAATTCTTTAAAGAAGGTATCCGAATGTGTGAGTTTTCTTGAAGAAATATGGTGAAAAAGTGTGCTGAAAGTGCAGTTTTTACGCGCTAAAAAATTCATAACTTGAAGATCGTGAATCGTTTTGAACCCGTTTCAGTGGCCAAAATTCCGTCTTGACATTATCTACGTTTTCATCTCTCACGGTTGGAAGCCAATTTCGATCAGAAGGTCTTTAAAAATGTGGATTTATCAAGTATTTTCATACAGAAAATTTGTGACAGAAGTTTATTTGCGTCATGTTCAGAAAATCATAACTTGGTCGATTTTCATCGTATCGAGCTGGTTCTTGCGCCAAAATTTCACAAATTGAGTTGGCTACATTTTCACAGAAGGTATTAAGTTCAAACGGTATTCAAAAGGCCTTCGTTTTTTGCTTAGAGTGCATGACGCGCCAAAAATCCTGAATGCTGAATATTATTTCATCTGGGTCGAAACTTCGAAAATTCATAACTCGGTCAATTTTTATCGGATTAGGCTCATATTTTTACACAAGGTTACTGACTCAGAGATATACAACTTTTCTTCAAAAGTCGAGACCGAATTATGCTCCGATCAATACCAGTTTTTTATTGAAGAACGTGTCAGAGTCGACACTGGAGCCCAAAATAAGTTTGTGTGAGCTGAAACTTCAAAAATTCATAACTAATTCACCGTTTATCCGATTGAGCCGATTTTCGGACAGGAGTTAGTTCTCGATGTCGGCTACATTTTGTTTTCACATTTCAACTTCAAAAATTGCACTTAAGTCCCTGCGATTTAGCCTGGAAAGTGACGAACTCAAGTGAACATTGGAGGCCCAATTGCACATTCAAAGCCCATTTTCTTTACTCTAATTTCCATTATATAATCACATTGTTTTCACACAAACCAGAAGGAGAAAAAAGAAAAACCCTTGCCACAACGCTGTCAGAATATCAAATTCTTTCAAGAACCCTAAAACCTTGAAATCCTTATTACAAATCCCTCTCTCACTACAAACAAGCCATCCCAGTTACAAACCAACATCTCACTACTTCTTCAGTAAGGGTAAGGCTGGCTTGATCTCCATGATCAAAAGGGCATAAAAGCATTCATGCCACTATTTTTCCAGTAAGGGTAAGGTTGATTTGATCTCCATGATCAAAAGGGTATAATCATTCATACATGCCATATTGGCCTAAACATTAAATTTCTTCATATATTGGCTTTATTTGTATTTTATGATATATAGTAATTTATTTAATGTGTTCATGAGATTCAACACTGCAGATTTAGACCGGATCCCATGCAGGTTCATTAAGGAACGTTGAGGCCAAAACACAAATGGCCAAAAGCCAAAACACAAATGGCCAAAACAGAACAGCTTACACATGACATCAATACATGGCGAGACAGACATCATGAGAAGGTTAAGGAACGTTGAGGCCAGAACACAAATGGCCAAAAGCCAAAACACAAATGGCCAAAACAAAACAATTTACACATGACGCCAACAGCTGTTTTACCCCTCAAATCAGGCTCGTATACTCCTAAACTCTCTCTCTATTTTTATTATTTTCCTTTAATTAATTAATCGTTATTCTTTTTACTAATCACTAACCAATTAACATTTTTTCCTAATAAAATCAAAAACACAAAAAATATTTTATTTATTAAAATTAACTTCATCACTTTTATTTTTCTAAATAAATTAATTTAATCAATTTAGCTTTAATTAGATTTAACTTTTAATATTTTTTGCAATATTTAAAATCAATTTAGAATATTAGGTTTTTATTAGCATTAATTCAATTTATTTTATTTCTTTAAAAACTCAAAAATCCAAAAATATTTTCATTATTTAATTTAATTTAATTGTTCATTTAATTTAATTCCATTTAATTCAAAAATAAACAAAAATCATTTCTTTAATAAAAAAGGGTCAAAACCCAAAAAACTCGCGTCCGATTTAATTTTCCGCACGCGATCCATTTTATCATATTATTGTATCTGTTTCCCGGAATGTAATAGCTTTTAATTAGGACTTTAATTATTTATCGCTTTATTTTACTTTCCGCATTTTAATTTCAAGGGTTGTTTTTGGCGATGTAAATACCCGACGCCGTGTAATAGTTTAGATTTAGTTTCCGCAATTTAAATTCCGCAACTATTAACTGTTAGATGTTTGATAAATAGGGAATGCATGAGAAGATCAAATGTATGAACTTAAAATCAACATAGCTCACCCATGACATGTACAAAGATAAAATTAACTGAAAAACAACACACTTGCACATGCGCACTCTTAGGGTACACCTCACTTGGTTGCCTCGAACGTGGTCATTGAGTATAGGAAGTTTTAGAGGTCGCCCTCTTGTCCAAAGATCATAGTTGCCTCGAAATGGTTGCCTCAGAAAAAATGATCTAAGATATTAGGGTTACCGCTAAGGCGTCCTAACATTGCTTTAGTGACCACACCTCCCTTAATCGAATTGACCCGAAAACTCCAACGACGGTGCTACCTACTCCTCAATAGTGGGATAGCACTGTCTAAAGGACATTTGCACAATTTAATTCCCTTTTGAGTAGGTAGAGGTTCTCAGGTACTTGCTCTTTCAAAACAAAACAAATTTTCCGCACTTACACTTTTCAAACAAAGTTTTCAGCAACACTTCATACACTCTTGAGGACAGAAACAAGAGTTAAATCGAAGTTTTCAAACAAAACTCTTTTCAAAACCCACGAACACAAGAAAAGCAAAACTTTTTGAAAACAGTGAGCAAGTACCTAAGAGCCAGTGGATAACCACAGATAGAAAGGGTGCTAACACCTTCCCTTTCTATAATCTACCTCCCGAACCCGAGAAACATCTCGAAAAGGAATTTTTCTGTGCTTTTGTCCTTTCCTTGTTGGATAAAATAAAAGACGGTGGCGACTCTTGCTTACCGCGACATTTTGTGAAAACAAACGCAAACGCAAACCAGCATTCCAAAACAGTCAGTTCTATTTCCACCGATCACAGATGCCATTTGGTTTAAAAAATGTCGGGGCAACATATCAACGCACCATGGTTACTCTCTTTCATGATTTAATTCACAAAGAGATTGAGGTATATGTGGACGATATGATTGATAAGTCTGACACAGAAGAGGAACACCTTGTTCATCTGGAAAAATTATTCTAGAGACTGAGGCAGTTCTTGCTGAGGTTGAATCCAAATAAGTGCACCTTCAGGGTGAGATCCGGAAAGCTGTTGGGTTTTATTGTAAGTGAAAAAGGTATCGAGGTAGACCCGACCAAGGTAAAAGCGATACAGGAAATGCCTGAGCCAAGGACAGAGAAGGAAGTACGTGGTTTCTTGGGAAGGTTTAACTACATTTCTAGATTTATTTCTCATCTCACAGCCACCTGTGAACCTTTGTTCAAGTTATTAAAGAAAAGTCAGACAGCGAAATGGAATGAGGATTGTCAGAAGGCCTTTGACAAAATAAAAGAATATTTGCAGGAACCTCCGATACTCATGCCGCCAGTGGAAGGAAGGCCACTAATCATTTATTTAACTGTGTTGGAGAGCTCAATGGGTTGTGTCCTTGGTCAGCACGACGAGTCACGGAAGAAAGAGCAGGCTATTTACTACTTGAGTAAGAAATTTACAAAGTGAGAATCGAGGTACTCATTGCTGGAAAAGACTTGTTGTGCACTTTCCTGGGCCGCCAAATGTTTGAGGCAATATATGTTAACTTACACCACCTACTTGATATCCAAAATGGATCCAATCAAGTACATTTTCGAGAAGCCAGCTCTTACAGGCAGGGTAGCCCGTTGGCAGATGATACTCACCGAATATGATATCCAATACACTACTCAAAAAGAAATTAAGGGTAGTGTACTGGACGACCATCTTGCTCATCATCCCATGAATGATTATGAACCGATGAAGTTTGATTTTCCAGATGAGGAAATTATGTATATTCGGGATTGTAACATACCAGACCCAGACGAAGGACCCAAGCCGGGATCACATTGGACGCTTGTTTTTGATGGTGCCTCTAATTCCATGGGCAACGACATTGGAGCTATTATCACTTCTCCTGAGGGATACCATATTCCCTTCACGACTCGTATTTGTTTCGATTGCACTAACAACATGGCCGAATATGAGTCTTGCATTTATGGCATTGAAGCGGCGATCGACCTGTGCATCAAGTTTTTGAAAGTTTACGGGGATTCCAATCTTGTTATCAGACAGATTAATGGAGATTGGGAGACTCACCATCAGAACCTAATTCCCTATCGTGAGCATGTTATGAAGTTGATTCCGTACTTCGAAGAGATTACGTTTGAGCACATTCCCAGAGAAGAAAACAATCTAGCTGATGCATTGACAACTTTGTCCTCCATGTTCAAGGTTAAGTGGGCTAATGAGGCACCTGCCATTACCATCAGAAGTTTGAGTGAGCCTACTTTCTGTTTTGAGGCCAGTTTGGAATCAGATGGTAACCCTTGGTTTTATGACGTTAAACGATATCTGGAAACGCAAGAGTACCCTGAAGAGGCATATGTCACAGATAAGAAGTTCTTGAGAAGATTTTCAGCCAAGTTCTTTCTCAGTGGTGGTGTGTTATATAGAAGGCATCATGACGGTTTACTGCTTAGATGTGTTGACAAGAAAGAAGCAGCTAGAATCATTAAAGAGATATATGAAGGTGATTTCGGGACCCATTCCAACGGGAATACCATGGATAAAAAGATTTTGCGAGCAGGTTATTATTGGTCCACAATGGAGACTGACTGTTATAATCATGCACGGGTTTGCCACAAATGTCAAGTCTATGCTGATAAGGTGCATGTTCCGCCAGTACCTTTGAATGTCTTGACTTCCCCTTGGCCGTTTGCAATGTGGGGAATTGATATGATCGGCAAAATTGAACCGACTGCGTCCAACATGCACCGTTTCATTCTGGTTGCCATCGATTATTTTACAAAATGGGTCGAAGCTGCATCATATGCCAATGTCACCAAGCAGGTGGTAACTCGGTTCATTAAGCATAGTATTATCTGTCGCTACAGAGTGCATGAAAAGATCATTACTGATAATGGGTCTAATTTGAACAACAAAATGATGAAGGAGCTTTGCGAGTCTTTCAAAATCAAGCATCATAACTCTTCCCCATATCGACCAAAGATGAACGACACTGTCATAGCGGCCAATAAGAACATTAAGAAGATCGTGCAGAAGATGGTGGTAACCTATAAAGATTGGCATGAGATGGTGCCTTTTGATTTGCATGGTTATCGCACCACTATGCGTACTTCGACCGGGGAAACCCCATTTTCATTGGTTTACGGTATAGAAGCAGTATTGCCAGTAGAAGTCGAGATTCCTTCTCTTAAGATCATGAGGAATATTGAGCTGGATGAAAGTGAATGGGTACATAATCAGTTGGATCAATTGGAACTTATTGACGAGAAGAGGCTAACGGCTGTATGTCATAGTCAGGTATATCAGTAAAGGATGAGGAAATCTTTTGATAAGAGGGTGCGGCCTCAGTGTTACAAGCCAGGTGACCTTGTGCTAAAAAGGATAATTCTCCCCCAGGGAGATCCCAGGGGCAAGTGGGTTCCGACTTATGAAGGTCCTTTCGTGGTTAGAAAAGTTTTCTCTGGAGGAGCGATGATGCTCACGACTATGGATGGAGAGTACTTCCCTCTCCCTAAAAATGCCGACGTAGTTAAAAAATACTTTGCATAAAAAAAAAATAATAATAAAAAAAGCTGCTAAACTGAAAACCCGAAAGGGAGGTTTAGGCAAAAAGAGGGTGTCCTGGTGAATCGAAAACCCGAAAGGGCGATTCAGGAAAAAGTTAGGGACTTAAAGCAAATGACTACACTCGGTATGAGATCCTTTGCTTCTTTCCTTTGTTCTGTCACCTGGCATAAGCTCGAAGCAAATCCAAGAATGATCTGTCTGAAAGCAGGAAGATGAAAGAGTGAGATTCATAAAAGTCATAGCAGAGTCGGGACTTGATGTATATTCACATTCACATTGCCATTTGTAAACATGTGTTTGCTTTGATTTTGTAATTGCTTGCTTCCAAATGTAAATGCCTTTTTCACAGGATGTTTTCTCAAAATCAATATAATATCTTCTTTCAAGTATACAAAGACGTTTCTTTTCTCCCTTTTTACTATTTTGTTTGCAAAAACGTCCAATATTTCTGATAAGCATGTGCATATAAACTTCGTGGGCCTTACACGAAAATGGTAATCTAAGTCATGGTTAGTTGATCGCTTGAAATGCGGATAACAAACACAACTACTACATGTGCAAGGGGCATGTTTGGTTCTATGTTTGATGGATTTCTCTTTCACTTTGCTGGTGGATGCCTTGCCCTTTTGTTTCACAGCTCCGTGTTGTTGGTAAAGGTCATGGGTCAGGGTAATATCAAGATTACAGCAGATCGGCGAGATCGGCGGACCTAGTTCGAGATATTTCTTCCCCGTAATGGCTTTTATTATGTTTCTTTACCGCACTTTCATGTGTCATCTTGATTGATTGTTTTAGCATTGTCTGCGTATAGGATTTTGTTTATGGCCGAATGTTAGTATTGATGCGTTGAATATTTTTGCCTTGAAAAATTGTTCCATTTTACTTAATCCATCCAGTATCACTCTTTAATTGATTTTTCGGGCATTTTGATACCAACTGTGCTAATTCTTTTGCTTAGCCAACAGTTTGGAGGAAGGAGTTTAGCTAAAAACAATGACTGTAATGGTATGCTTTTGAGTAGAACCTCGTTGACGATGTACAGGCATTGTTTCAATCCCTAAACACCGGAGATATAAGGGAGTTAGACCCTCGTTAACCCCTCTGAGCCTTCGAAGTAGGAGTTTAACGTGAAAGTCCTAACTGAAAAAAGGGTTTAACTTGAAAGCATACTACAACAGGATAACGTTTCCTAAACTCCCAAATATGTGTTGCATATTCATGTTGGTATCTTATCACCCGCATCTTGACTCGTTTTTTTTCAAAAAAAAGGGGGGGAAGAAGGGTTTTGAAATTTTTAGCACTCTAGCCAGTGATTCATTCACAACAGAGATGCGACATTTTGTTAAGGTTTTCAACTTCAAGGCTTGAATAATCATCACATCAGATCTGTCATTCCCAAAATAAACATCTTTCTGCATGCAAAACATTTGTTTGACATCAAAAAAAGAGTTTACACATTGAACACCTGTAAAGAGCTTAATGATTCTCAGGAAGGGAATGTTTGGTGTTTCTTCTGTTAGACAAAGCTTATGTATGAATAGGACTTTACCTATCCCCAGTGAAGTTTCATTTCTGCAGAGAAGTTTTGTTGCCCCAGGAATCTTCTTTTAAAGGGGCTTCATTCTGAGACTTCAAGTTTGGATATGTCACACATCCCCAGTGGAGTTGTTTAAATAGGAACGCACATTCTGAAGAAGTTTTAACTCCCCAACAGAATTGCCAACGAAGATCCCTCGCCATGACCTCTCGTTTCCCATCCGATTTGCTGACTGGGGCATCTTTATGTTAAGATCTTTCCTTATCCCTAGTAAGGTCGATACTATGTGACTACCTGCATGATCCATCCATTGGTTGCATTCCAAGAAATCTCTCTCCAGCAAAAATCTTCAGCAGAGTTCTGTATCCCCAAAGAAGTCCCGTTTCCTCAACAGAGCTTTGTTCCCCCAGCAAAAGTTTTCACCCCTCACGTCGGGTTTGTCGTCTTGGTATCATCCTCGACGTGTCCGCACGCTGTCTTTTCCAAAGATTACAGTCTTACCCTGATCGTCTCTCTCATTGTTTAATCTTCAGATAACGTCCCTCTACAAAAGCTAAAGTGTCGATCTGATCTTCTATAAGAGTTTATAATTTATTTTTGCAGCTCCTCTCAATGTTTATGGCCCGTTTCTACTGGTTGCTCGTTTGTAATTCTCCACGAAGGTTCATCTCTTCGAGGTTCCCTCTCTAGTGGATCCCCATATTTTCTCCTCTCGTTTGGATTTTGCAATTTATTTTTGCAAGTCATGTCAGATTCTGATTTCTTGGTTTTTTTTTGGCTTCTCAATTGGCCATTCCCCAGTGAAACTTTTAAACATGCATCATTACATTGCATCTACCTAAACGTGTAGCATTTCCATTATAGGGAGCATTGCGCTATATAAAAAGAATTCAAACATACATCATAACATAAGCCATTATTATTTCCGTCATCCCTAGTGATTTTTGCTAATACTTCAGATTAAATCCCCAGCGAGGTCTTCGTCCTCATTATCTCAGTTTCCTCCCCATACCAATATCCTTCTGACGTCAATCTTTTGTTTGTTTGAGTGTCTACTTTTGACTATAGTTCAGTTTCGCCCTGGCACGGTCTTCTCGGGTTTAGTCTTCACTACCCTTTCCGGTTCATTTCAATGTCTATTGATGCACCTTTCAAATACCAGTTTCGTCTTGATATTCGCTTTCAGCAGGTTTTTAGGTGTACTCCCTAATCTCCTCGCTTTGGGTCGAGTTTCGCCTCGTCGCCTGTGCATGAAATACAGTTTCGTCCTGGTACTCATCTAGCTTAGTTTTGCCTAACTAGTTATTGAGTCGAGTTTTGTCTCGTCTTTTGTTTTCATACCTTGGACCCTTTGACAGTGTTCGTTTATCGAATGCAGTGTTCATACTGCGTCCCTGGTTTGAGATCAGTCTCTTTTGTTCCTTGGATGCTTCTATCAGTTTTCGTCACTATTTATCCATTGATCTGAGACCAGCAAGTGTTTTGAGAAACATGCACTCTCATCACTTTGCTATGGGTCGAGTTTCGCCTTGTTACCCATGCGTGAAATCCAGTTTCGTCCTGGTACTCATCTAGTTTGGTTTCGTCTAACTGGTCTTTGAGTCGAGTTTCGTCTCGCTTTTGTTCCTCATTTGAGATTCTTTCAGTTCCTTCATATTGTCTATCTTAGTTGAGATTAGCAAGTGCTCCTAGAATCGCGCACTCTAGCCACTTTTACCTTGGGTCGAGCTCAGAGTTTCACCTCCTCACCCGCGTATGTTTTCTTTTCCAGAGTTTAGTTTCGCCTACTCTGTAGCTTGAGTTTTATCTCACCTTTTATGAAGCCCAGTTTTTCCCTGGCACATCTGTTCGGAAGTTTAGTTGTGTCTACTCTTCTTTGTTTTCATTCTGTTTCAACCTGCGTTACAGCTTCACTCTGACACATGTCTTGGGGGTTTTCTGCTTCTGTTTTCTTTCTTCTTCAAGAGTGTAAATTTTTGGGTTCTTTCGTATTCAAACATCTTCAACCTTGTACGCTCGAAAGTTGTCACTTTTCTCACTTATCATGTTGAAAATATTTTAATAGGGGCATCTGTTGCACCCCAAAATTTACCCTCTTGATTTAGGCTTATGTTTCATCATGAACATCATATTGCATTGCATTCATACATTGTGATAGGATCAAAGTACTTTGGTTATCAAGTTCTCCTCAAGCTTTGAAGGTTGATTGCATTGACAAGTTGCTCAAGTAGAATCTTATCATCTAAACCTCTGAATCTTTCAAGCTCAAAAATTATTGCGTATCTCAAGATGCTTTATTCATCTCTTTGGATCCCCAGAGGATTGGAGTTTGTGTTTGATTATAAAAGGGAATCATTCCTTTGATTCACCAGTCAAATTAGGGTTTTGCTTGATTAAGGCTATTGATCAATGTACAAGTCTTGATTTGGAAGCCACAACATCTCATTGGCATTTAAAAAAATCTTTGCACAAGGAATTGGTCATGATGCCTAGAGGATTTGAAGTTTTGAAGATGATTCATCAATCTCCTAAGGTGTTAATCAAAATTAGGGTTTAGGTTTTTATCAGGTTTTCTTGAGAATTTTGAATTGAAACTTTGTACAGGGCCTCTAAATATTTGGAAGATCATATGTTGGAAGTTTTGATCATCAATTTTGAAGGGAAGGGGATCAATTGATTCAAAGGGGCAAAATGGTCATTTTGGTCAAAATCAGTCAAAGTCAAGGTTGACCAAGTGAACTTTTGGCCAATCATCAATTCAAGGATGCACTTTTCATATTTCAAGTCCATTTTGGTCATTGGATCAAAGAGATTGAGGTTTGGGTTGAAACTTGTTCTTGAAGAAACCCTAAAAGTTTCTAATTTTGGAAAATAAGGACTTAATTTCAAAAATTCACACTTTATTCACCTTTGATCAAGAAAATGAAAATGAAGTATGCTTGGAAAGCTAAGAGGATAATATTTCATATCCTTTTAGTCTCATGTCCAAAATGGTAAGGAATCAAGAATTATGGTCTTTTGAAGTCACAAAATTATAGGTCATTTTCCAAATTTAGTGAATTTCAAGCTAACTTTTGAGGACCTTAATGGATTCAATTGCAAAAACTAAAAACTAAGGGATTGCATATCTTTTCAATATCTTACCAAATTATGCTCATTTGTGTCAAAATTCAAAAGTATGAGCAGGTTATGAACTTTGGAATTTTGAGGCATTTTATTGAAATTTGACAAATATGCAAAATGGCCAATTCATGAGAACTCAAGTTTCAACCATTCTATTTGTTTCTAATCCAGCCCATGACCTATTTGTGACTTGCTAAGGCCCATAATGCCAGCTATTTCGTGCTCCATGGACCATGGTGTTTGCTTGGGTACAAAAATGACAAACTTGCTCAATTTGGAAAATTCATCCATACTCTCTCATTTCAAATGATCATGACCTGGCACTTTGAGGATTTATTTGAGTTTATTTGGCTCATAAAATTCAAATAAAATGAAGAAACACACGAGAAAATGGCTGAGGCCCATGTGCACTCATTTTTTGGCCAAATCTTCCAAACTTGCCACTGAACAGTTTTGAGGACCAATTTCCTCTTCTAACCTTCTATACTCACATTATATAATATGTTGCAAGCCTCATTTAATGGAGAACACGCTCAATTCATCATAAATCCAGATCTAAACTTTTTTTGCATTTGCTAAAGTTTTCTTCGATTCTCTCATCTTCTTCGCGCATTCATCAAATTTCCCGTGGATTCATCTTCCTTGAAGTGTGTAGATCAAGATCATGGAGTTTGTTGGCTTCTGAAATTAAGAAATCAAGGTTTCCAGTTTCACATTGAGGTGAGATTTTTGAACTTCGATTTGCTTTGTTTAGCATGATTTGATGAATTATTCCATATTTATGATGTATTAGCTGGCCAGTCAAATAGGTCTGAGGTATACTTTGTGTTTGATTTGAGCTTGAATCATGTTTTGGAGTTTCTGAAACTCTGTGTGCAAATTATTTTTTTGAATTTTCATGAGCTTCGTACTGGATCTACACTTGATGATGTTGCTTGATTCGAGTTGATATGGATTCTTTGTTATGCTAGCTTTAATTTGCCCTTGATTTCATAAAAAAATGGTGTGAAATTGAGTATGTTATGTTGATCTGAACATGAGCCCTAGGACTGAGTGTTACGCGAGTTTTTGAGTTTGTCCAAAGGTTGAAGATGATGTGGTGGCACTATATGATTGGTCCATTTGAATTTTTGTCTTATTTGAATTATTTGTTTTATTTGGTATTTTGTTTGATTTTATTTTCTGATCAAAACATTTTCAAAAATCATGAAAAAATTACCATAGGCCAATAATAATTTCTAATATTTGTCATATTTTTTTGGAATTTTTAAAAAATGTTTTGATTGGTTCAAAATTTCATAAGTTTAAATAATTGTTTGTTTAAAGATTATTTTCATTTTAATATTTCTTCAATCTAAAAAATACCACAAAAAATGTTTTGGACTCACAAAATAATGTAGAATTTGATTCTAATTTTGGTTTAGCATTTTTTTCCATTTTTGATTAGAAGTTTAATTTGAAAAGTTTATTTGAAATATTTGTTTCATAATTTTGGTTTTAATACTTCCTTTAATCCAAAAAATTCATAAAAAATCATGTAAGCTTGTTTTTAATCATGGAGTCTTAATATAATTTCATTTTTAACCTTTTGGTGATTTTTGGCCAGGGTTTGCATTTTTGCTATTAAATAATAGTTTAATTGTTAATTGTTTGTTTATTTTTTATTTTAATATTTCCTTTAATTAAAAAATTCCACAAAAATCAGAGATGTGTGTTTTTAATTCTAATATTTGAATATAATTTTGGTTGGACATTTTTCTGAATTTTTGATTAAAGTTCTATTTTGAGATGTGATTATTTGTTTAATTGTCTACTTGTTTGAATTTAATTTCATTTTTGACTTTTCTTCAATTCAAAAAATGTGAAAAAATATATTTCCTGACATTTAGGGTTTCTTGGTGATTTGTATGATCTTGGTTTAAATTGTTTGAATTTTGATCTTACTTAATCAATATTTAAGATTAAAAGTAAAAAATTAGGGTTTTGTTGCTTATGGTGCAAGTTTCATTTTCAAAACCACTATGCCCTGGATTTTCAATAAAATTAAAGTCTTGATTAGGGTTCATGAATGTATTGAGGATCTGAAAAACCATTTTTATTGAATTATTTAACTTGGTTTGACATTTTTCCACAAATTATGTTTAAAACTTGTCTAGTTTGGTAGTTTTGCCAACTAGTCTTGAACTTTGGGCCTCATTTGATCTCCTCATCAATTATTCATGAACATAAGATTGGCTTTCTGACTTCTAAACACTTCAAAGATGCTAAGAATTTTTTGGTTTGAATTATTGATCCTTGTTTCTATTTTTAATGTATTTTTGAAGTGAAGGTACCCAATTAATGTTGCATCTTGTTGCAATTTGTTTGATGGCCAATGAACTTGAGTGAGGCCTATAATTGGGCACCTAATGATCATATTGATTCTGATTATCCATAATAGCTCAAGCCATTTCATTTGATGCCTCATGTTTGAACCTTCTAATGCATTGTGTGGGATTCACCTTCTATTGTGCATGTGAGTTATGGTTGAATTAATTGTACATGATTGAAATGTGTTTGCCCCTGACTTCCATAGTCTTTGATTGTATTCTTTTCAAGCTCTCATGATCCTTTACTAATATTCAATTGTAAATTCAATATGGTGATAGAAAGGAACAACATTCCTCTATTTCTTTTGACCTAATTGTGCATGTGCCTGTTTCCTCTTGTCTATCATGTCTAATATTTGATAATTGTTATCATGTTGTGCTCAATTCATAATGTTGCATCCATCCCTTATGTGAGTCATCATTCACCTTATGGAATACTGACTTGTCTGTTGAATGAGCGAGGTACTTTGAGAAAGTTTCCACTTTTGGCTTAAGGCTATTGTGTTTCACTTCATTTGTGGAACACAATTTATTATATTGGAACCATTCTTGTGCTTGGCATGTTTGATGGTTTATGCAGGATATACATACATATGTTTGTGACTACTATATATTGCCCCTGGGATCTGTTTATATCTGTTAAATTACTTACATCCTGATGGTGTAATTTCTGACTTGGTTTGTCTACTGATGCCAGCTTGCTCGAAGTTCTCTGGGTTCCTTTTATTCTTGCTCAGTTACTATGGATAGCTATCCGTTTGGTATTGCACTATTTCTTTTCTTCCATCTTCATTCTGTATAGTTCTTTGATTGCATGATGGGACCTCTGTTGCTGATATATGTCAGGAGGCCCTCTGGTTTTTGTCTGATGCATGGGTTGTGTTGATTTTGATCGATTAGTCACTCAATTTAGAAATTGAGATCACGACTTCGCTCTCATTGCATGTTCCCTATAGGATGTTTATTGCTTTTCTTCTTTAATTGTTGATCGATGAGTCACTCAATTTAGAAATTGAGATCACGACTTCGCTCTCATTGCATGTTCACTATAGGATAGTTTTGTTAAGCTTCCTTTAACATGTAAATTAGGGTAGGGTTTTCCTTTATCCTCAACCTTAAGGTCAACCACTGTATGATAACACTAGGGATAGTACTAGGCTAGTTTCCCTTAGTTGATTTTTCCTTTCTATGCATTCTGTATCTTAAAACAAAAATTGTTTTCTTTGCAAATCATAGAAACAATTCTAATGAACTTAAACCTTTCTTCAGAGTAAAAGATACAAACCAATCTTACTTTGTATGTGTGCCTCTTTGCTATGCTTTTAAACCTAGTTAATCGATGTTTCGCCATCGTACATTTGTTTGAAGCCGATGTTTCTCCATCGCACATGTTTGATTATCCTACTTTGATTCTCAATATCATTGTTAGGTGTGATGTTTTGTCATCCGTTTTATTGATGTTTCGCCATCTTTAACATGATATCTTGTTATCTTTTATCCAATGTTTCGCCATCACACATTTTGATTATCCTACTTTGATTCTCAACATCATTGTTAGGTGTGATGTTTGTCATCCGTTCTATGCATGTTTCGTCATCTTTACCATGATATCTTGTTATCTTTTAGCCGATGTTTCGCCATCGCACATGTTTGATTATCCTACTTTGATTCTCAATATCATTGTTAGGTGTGATGTTTTGTCATCCATTTTATTGATGTTTCGCCATCTTTACCATGATATCTTGTTATCTTTTAGCCGATGATTCGCCATCGCACATTTATTTGAAGCCGATGTTTCACCATCGCACATGTTTATTATCCTACTTTGATTCTCAATATCATTGTTAGGTGTGATGTTTTGTCATCCGTTTTATTGATGTTTCGCCATCTTTACCATGATATCTTGTTATCTTTTAGCCGATGTTTCGCCATTGCACATGTTTGTTATCCTACTTTGATTCTCAACATCATTGTTAGGTGTGATGTTTTGTCATCCATTTTATCATTTGATGTTTCACTTTCTTTTCCATGGTACTTTACTATCTCGAAGCCGATGTTTCGCCACCGCACATTTGTTTGAAGCCGATGTTTCGCCATCGCACATGTTTGTTATCCCACTTTGATTCTTAATATCATTTTTAGGTGTGATGTTTTGTCATCCGTTTTATCATTTGATGTTTAGCCATCTGTGACATGTTACTATGTTATTATTTAGTCGATGTTTGACCATCTCATTTGTTTGTTGTTTCATTCGATGTTTTTCCATCTTGACTGTTTTATTGTCTTAACTAAAAAACACAAACCAACCAAAATATGTAAGCCGAACTACGGCTGCTCTGATTCCTTAAAAGGGATACGTAGGTATTGGGGTAGGGCCCGATCAAGCACATATATTTTTATTTTCCCTATATTGTTTTCTTTTTCTCTCGCATGCATTTCCTTTTCAGTTTTTTAAGCCATAGACATAGGATTTGACCACACCCATTAGATTAGACAACAAGAGTGGATACCTTAGAGTACTACGGGCGTGTGGGGTGCTAACACCTTCCCCTTGCGTAACCGACTCCCTTACCTGATCTCTTGGTCAAAAGACCGTGATTTCTCCCTTTTCAGGTTTTCTCGATGTTTACCTTTCCCTTCCGGCGGGATAAAAGACGTTCAGTGGCGACTTCATTGATGTTTCATTAACATCTAGATGACAGGTTCCAGCCGCGCAGTTTCAGAAAGGTCAGTGATATTGATACCCCCTAGAACCCGGTTACTTTCTAGGATAGGTTGAGCTAACTAAACTCCAAGAGGGTACTTTCCTACAAACTCCATGCAAGCATATACCTAAGGACTTGTCTGCTTTGTGTGTATATGACTATTTGTACATAACAACTTGCTTGCTTTGCATACTTGTACATAACATCATGACATCATACTATATCATTTTCAATAACCATTTCAAGGATCTCAAGGGCCTATGGTGCAGAGTCATGTCGAACCAGAATCCTATCAAGGGGCAAGAGGATTCATTCTCTAATAAAAAACATCGTCAAAGACCAAAGCACGGTAACTTGAGTCAAGGGCTATGACCCACTTGACATGGTGAGCTTGATTCTCATGGAAAGACATCCATCGATATGAAGTTCTCCAATCAAAGCTGTTGATCAAAATTCAACTTCTAACATCTTATTGTGTTTACCCCGTGAGATCCTTGAAAACATACATCCACATACCATGTATCATATCATGACAGGTTTCTCCCATACAAGTCTTCTTATCTTCCTACTGTTTATTTCAGTAAGATGAATATGGAACAAACCATGAAGAATCTTTAAGCACAAAACGCTCAATTCCAATAAATATTCCTGGTTGTGGCTAGGGGACAGGAAGACCTGAAGACTCTCATTCTTAAAGACAAGAAGAAAAAGTCAAAGAAGTCAGTAGGCGTCCTGAATTTTGGAACAAGACTTAGAGAGCCAGTCAAGAGAGCTCTAGATCTTTCGATTCAATCAAATGAGGGAAATAATCATGAAGAAGATAACAACCCGAAGATTGATGACGACGAAGCTGACTACTCTGAGGAATATTATCCTCCCACAGACGAAAAATACAAACAGCTGAAGGATCGCCTCAATGATATGGAGATTTAGCAGATACTTGGCTTGGACTTTGAAGAGTTAGGATTAGTTTCTGGAGTGGTCATTCCACCAAATTTCAAAATCCCTAACTTTTCCTTGTATGATGGGGTCTCTTGTCCTAAGATGCATCTGAGATCTTATGTCTGCAAGATTCAGCCTCACACTGCTGACCGGAAGCTATGGGTCCATTTCTTCCAAGAAAGTTTGACTGGAACTCAACTGGAGTGGTTCTATCAGTTAGAAGGAACCGACATTCATACATGGGAGGACTTGGCAGCTGCTTTCTACAAGAAGTACTAATACAACACTGATCTTGCACCAACCTGTGTGCAATTGCATAGTATGACCATGGGTTCCAACAAGGGTTTCAAAGAATACGCTCAAAAGTGGAGAGACCTGGCTGGTAGGGTGCAGTCCCCATTAAATGACAGGGAGCTGATTGACATCTTCATGGGAACTTTGACAGGACCTTTCTTCAATCACCTAATCGGAAGCTCCTCGACCGGATTCACCGAGCTAATCCTGACAGGTGAAAGAGTATAGGCTGACATTAAGAGTGGTAAAATCCAAAGGGGTGCATAATCAAGTGCATGGAAACAACCTTTCAATGGGAAGATAGAGTCCAATGTTGTGTACGGCCAAAAGGGTCATAACAAGAGCAACCACGATCAACACGTGGGGGCAATCATGATCTCTAATCCTACACCTGTTCAACAAAGACATGGCAATATGCGTAGGATAAAATGCCAAGAAAGGCAGTACGCTAATGTTGTACCCCAAAATTTTCCCTCTCATTTTACTCAACAATTGCCCATTGAGGTCCTTAACTTGCTCAAGGATGCCCAAGAGTTGACCAGACAAACCTTCTCCTAAGGCAATGTACCTCAAACTGGGGTATCCATTTTTATCAAGATGTTTGAAGTCCAAGGGTCCAAAATTATTTCCATGGTCCCAATATGTGTCTCAAGATCATCCATGTCAAGTTTCATGCCTTGCACAAGAAGTTTGCTCAGTCAATTGCCCAGATGTCTGAAAATCAACTATACAAGGTCAAAAGTCAACTGTGGCTCACATACAGTCAAACTTAAATATTTTTGGTCAACAACAACATTTAGAAGACATATACATCATTTGATCAAGGGTTGATCATGATTTCTCAAGGAATGCCCTAAATTCATCAAAACCCAAAAGTTGCTAAATTAGGAATTCATAGGAAAAGTAAACCAAACTTTGACTGGGCATAACTTCTTCATACTTTATAAGAAATTATCCATCCAAGGCTCATTTTGAAGAGGATGAAATTACCTACAACTCATATTCATCTCCCAAGTTCAAAATATGCACTCATCAAAAGATATGAATTTCTACATTATAGGTCCTTTTGAAAAGTCAACAAAAACACCTTTTGGGTCAAAGCTTCTTACATGAACATGGAAGACCCAATTGAGATGAAACCAAAAGGGTTGTTTAGGTAACATCCTAAGCTTTCTAAAAATTCAATGAACACCTCTCTAGGGTTAAAAATGGAGGAGACATGTATTGTCAAAATTGACCAATTTTTAGAAATGTGCGTGAAGTCAACATTGATCAAAATGACTTTTTTTCCAAATGGGCCCATGTTTTCTTGTTTGAAACTTGTTCCTAACCACGACCACTGAGATTATCCACCTATTATTTTATTATTATTTTATTTATTTTGATTTTTTATCCATTTAAATCAAAATAAATCAATTTAAATAGTAGAATAATGAAATAAAATCAAAGATTTGATTTTATGAGCATATTATGAGTCCATGAACAGCTAGCAAATCAAAAAATTTGTGCAAGAGCTAATTGATTGGAAAAGATCTTAATTTGGTCTATTTTGGAAACAAATCATACAAGGCAAAGAATGAAATCAAATCTCCATAATTTGCAAAGATATGATTAGTTTTTATTGACCTAATTCATTCCAATATAAGGACATAACATTCTCAAGGAAAAAAAAAGAGGATTGGGGTCGTGAAAGAAGGGAGATAAGTCTCAATTTTTTGTCAAAAAGTGCAGGTCGATTTCGATTCTACAGGCCATTTAAAGCAATTCCAAGGCCAGCAATCCATTCCTAGACATCTTCTGAAGCCATTCTAATCATCCTCAAGCCTAAAAACCTTCAGAAATCGTGCCTCACAGTGCCACGGTTTACATCTTTTTTCAAGATTCGTTTTCAATAATTTATCCATCATAAATATGTTTTGATCATATATCCATGCCTTCTATCATATTTGCAATGTTTTTGATTGGTTTGATTAAAGTTTAAGTGCAGGAATGACATGATCCTATTGTTAGGGTTTTGAGGTCCCAAATTGGGAATTCCATATAGAGGCAAAATTGGACAAAATCAGGGGTACTATCATGCTTAGAAGATGATTTGCAATTAATCCATGTCTTTGATTTGAATTTATTCTACTTGTGTTGCATTTTTGAATTTTATAGGTTTATGGCCACGACAAAATCCGTCACTATAGTCTTTAGCGACGGAAACGACTGTAGGTAAAAGTGTGGCAAAAAACAACAGTTATGGGGAAGAAGACAATTATGTGGAAGAATCCCATTGGGTGATCTGAATCACGCGCGCGTTTGGGAAAGACGACTTTATTTCCTTTATATTTTATCTATGTTATTATATGTACAACTAACCATCCCAACACAGATGGCAAAGGCGCAGGCGGTGAAACAAAGGGTTCTGGGTTCGATCCTAGCATCTCACGTTTTCATATTTTCAATTTCTTTGTCCCAGGTCCAAGCATTTTGTTATTTTCCTAATATTTGATTACAGATTCCATACTCCACGCTTCCAGGCGCCTACCATGCAACCCAGAATCCAGCCAATGGATCGTTCATACTCCAGATCTAGCGTTTAGTCAAGAGAGGACCATGGTACACCATCAGAAAGAGGATGCACATAATCAAGCACGTTGACTGGGCTGACCATTCTCTTGGGCCTGAACAATTCAACATTGCACCCCCCCTGGGTTGCTTATACAGACCCATCTCTTTTCCTTTTTTATTTTAATTCTTTTTATTATTTCACTAATTATTTTCTTTTTTTAAATAACACCAAAAATTACTTTTTTTTAATCATAAAATCAAAAAATCACAAAAAACATAAAAATCATTTTTTTCATAAAATATTATATTTCTTTAATTAATTAGTTTAATTAAAATTAAGGAAATTTAATTCTTTTCATAATTAAAAATAATTAGAAATTAGGGTTAATTTGTACATAACTTAATCTTTTCTCAAAAAATAACCTAAATATTTTTTCAACTAAATTTTTAGGTTTCCTAATTATTCTCGCATTTAATTCGTCGTGCGCATTCTTTAATTTCCTTTTTATTATTATTGTAACTGCTCTGAGTTTGTAATAGTAATTAGGGTTTTAAATTCCGCATCTTTATTTTCAGTCAAAATGATTATGTATCTGCAAAAGCCTTGTAATAGCTAGGACTTTAACTTTCTTGCTTTAATTTCCGCAAACTATAAACTGCTTAGATGTATGTTAAAAGGATTGTATAGAAAGACAAACTGAAAATTAAAACGGTAGAAAACCCTAAATGTGCAAAGATAAATTAACTGAAAACATACACTCGCACATGCTCACTCTTACGGTTTTCCCCACTCCGGTTGCCTTCGGTAAACGGCCATGAAGTATTGGGTTTGTTAGTGGTCGTCCTCTAGCCCCGAAAGATCTAAAATGAACCATTCAGATGTTGCCTCAGAAAAAGATCTTTAAGGCTTTAGGATGGTTACTAACATTTCCTAACATTGCTTTTGTGATCGTATTTGTCCCTTCGAATATCCCTAAAAAACTCCAACGACGATGCTACCTATTTCTCAAATGGGATAGCATTGTCTAAAAGGAAAACGAACAAACCTTTTTTGAGTAGGTAGATTAGTTCCTAGGTACTTGCTCAAACAAACAAAAACTTTTTCACACAAACACTTTCCAAAGATAGTTTTCAAAACAACTTCGTAACACTCTTGAGGACATAAACAAGGGTTAACGCGAAGTAAAACAAAATTTTTCCAAACAAAGCACACACAAACAATTTTTAAAATGAGCAAGTACCTAAGAGCCCATGGAAAACCATGAATAGAAAGGGTGCTAACACCTTCCCTTTCTATAATCTACCCCCCGTACTCAGAAACATATCGAAAAAGGTTTTTTCAGTTCTTTTTCCTTTTCCTGATTGGATAAAATAAAAGTCGATGGCAACTCTTGCTTACCGCGACATTTTGCGAACAAAAATGCAAACCAGTACTAACAGTCAGTTCTGCCACCGTTTCACAGAACTGGCGACTCTGTTGGGGAAATAAAATATAAAGTAGGGTAAACCTTAGGATCTAGGTCATATTTAATTGCTTTCTCTAGATTGTCTTGCTTGATTTATATTTATGGGAATTGTTTGGGTTATTTGATCCTACACCCGGATCGGGAAACACCTTTTAGGTAAGTAGCAATAAACTGTGAGGGAGTTGTGCTGGGGTATACCGACACGGTTGAAGCAGTAGCTACGTTGATGTGGAACTTTGGTTGGTACCCGTAACCCTTGAGTCAATCAGGGAGATGTATGGGGCCGCTGCGTGGTGTCATAAAGCATTAACTGACCTTAGAACCCTTAATTGCACAACTTGGCCAGTAGGACGTAGCGAGATGGCCAGCTTTGGTGTATGCCCAAGGTCGACAGATACTCGATGCTACACTCATTGAGGTTTGACTCTTGAGTTTTGTTTGGTTGCGAGTCAATCTCCTATTGAACGAAGCTGGGGGAAAGATCAGTGATATTGAGATCCCTTAGAACCCGGTTACATATTTATAGGACAGGTTGAACTAATCCAGCTTCAAGAGGGTATGACCTTAAAACCCATGCAAGCCTAAACTTAAGGTTATTTGCAAGACTTGCGTGCTTTCAACTTGAAATACTTGCAGAGTTTTATTTCCTGACAACATGAGTTCCTTGCAAGTTTTATTTACAGTTATTATCCAATAACTTGGATTTCTTGCAGGGTTTACTTGCTTACGTCACCTCACACTTTTGCTTAAACGCATAGCATACACATCATAACATCATGCCTTAACATTTCCTTAACCATTTCAAGGATCTCGAGGGCCTGTGATGCAGGTTATGATAAATCAGACGTCTAGCAAGGTGCAAAGGGGATTTATTTCCCCTAGCCAATGTCGTCAGAAGATCAAAACTGAATAACTTGAGTCAGGGGCTGTGACCCACTTAATATGGTGAGCTTGACTCTCGTAGAAGGACTTTCAACGATACAAAGTTCTTCAATCAAAGCTACAAAATTCAACTTTTGACATTTTCTTGTTTACCCCGCGAGATCCTTGAAAACATTGCATACATATATAATACATATCATTACATAAGCAGGTTTCAAAGCAGGTCTCTCATGTTCTCGCTGTTTATTTCAGCAATGGCTCTCCAACAAGACAACAGAGATCTCCGAGCTCAAGATGCTCAGTTCAAGGAATTTCTCCTGAATCTATCCAAGGGGCAAGAAGACTTGAAAACACTCTTCATCAGGAATCTGGCCAAGGAACGTCCTAACAACAACAACGATGAACAATTGGAACAACTGCAAGCTAAGGTAGAAGCAATGAGAATCCAGATGTTGGGGCAGATGGCTATTATCTAAAACTTAGCTCGAGGACAAGAAGGGCTAAGAGCCTTCCTCAACAAGCTTCACCAAGATGGATGCAGATCCATGAAACAAACAGTTAAAATTATGGATCAAGGCATTAATCAGCCCCTAGTGAGGGAAGATGTTGGTTTTGTCAGGAACATACCTTTCCAGATTGCTACTACATCACAAACCCAATCACAACCTCGCCAACGACAACGGGGCAATCGACATAAGAAGAATACATCCTAAAGACGCTTCACCGAAATCAACATGTCATTGGCTCATGCATTGCAATGCCTGTTGAAGGCCAAGTTAGTTATATTAAGGGACCCTCCCCAGAATCCCAACATAGCCTCCCCAAGGTACAATCCAAATGCAAGATGTACGTACCACTCCAACAGTCCTGGACATGACACCAACAGCTGTTGGGCGTTGAGAAAATAAAATTCAAGACCTGATTGATGAAGGAGCACTAGAATTTTCACAAGACGGTCAAGCTGAGTTCTTCTGCCATCCCTCCAAGGCATACCATCTGAAGTGACAAGTTCTCACAAGAAGACTTTTCGTTCATTAGAATTTTCAATGTGTAATTTTCTTTTGATTTGTTTGAACATTTATTCATATCAAACCTCATTATTTCATCAATGCATTGCACATGTTTGTCTTGAATCAATTCATTCGTATTCACTATTTCAAAAATGGGTTCTTATTTCCTTTTGTGATATTCAACTCTCGATTAAAAACTCTAAGCCTTAGAGGGAGGATGACGAAAATGATACCACAATATCTACAATATGCTTTTGAATAGACCCCACGAACGATGTACAAATGTTCTTTCAAATCCTAAACAGTGGAGTTATAAGGAAGATAATCCCTAGTCAACCTCTTCAAGCCAAAGAAATAGGAGTTTTTTTCTTTTCACACAAATTAAAACCCTTAATCATAACCTGGGGCAAGGTAGTTTTCTCAGTTAATTCAGAGGCGCATTCAGTCACAATCTGCCGCTTCATACACAATGAATGGCATCGAAAATGTCCTTCCAAAACAAAAGATGATGATGGTTCCGTATAATCGTCAAGACATGCAGTCATTATCTCTCAAAATAAAGCCCATTAATTCAAAACCTATGAAGGAGACTTAAGAGAAAAATTGGGGCATCCCGCTGACTGTAATCACAAAAGAAACAGTTCAGGAAAAAGAAGGGATAACGAAAACTAAAAAAAAAAAGAGGTTACTACAAATCCTCGACAAAAAGAAGATTACAAAAATGACTTCCTTTTCAAAACAAATGTTCAATTTCTGAATCATCATCAAGTATCAGAGCAAATATTCCATACTCAATCGGGATCTAAACGTGAAATTAATTGAGCATAGGACCGAAGAACATCACAAAGAGTGGGTTGGGTACAAATAAAATTTAAGCCTTTATCCTTTGTTTCGTGAAACGGGAACCAGTCCACGTTATAACCTTTAAAAGTCCTAGCTTAAGCATGGGTTAGTTTGAGAGCATACTGTTACAAAGGTATCCTGACTCCTGTAAGCTTTGCTACGAATCCTGAGTTGATATCACATTCTTGCAAATTTCGTTTTAATATGCGAAACACATTTTCAAAAAAATTTCAAGACAGACATGAGTTTTGCATTCTTTAAATGACATTGTTTGCATATGATTAATTGTTTGACAACAGAGAAATTTGCACAATGGATATTCAATGAACAGACATCCTCTCAATGGACAGAATCACCTCAGCGGGAAAGACACTTCCAATAAAAGGTGTTCCATAAGCAAGGGGAATGACATGATGTCTAAACACACCTGGGGAAGTCTCTCCAAAAGTGCCAAATAACCAGGGGCAGATCTCCATCTGAATTTCTTGGGGCATTACGCACGCATTCCAGCAACGAATCATGTGCCATCAAGAAAACATTTTTGACAGTACTACGACAAAACACTATGGACAGTGATAACTCTCTACATCCTGAAAGCGTGGACATAGTTGGACAATACTACGCATGAAAAAAAGACCCGCTAGGTTGACACACCTAGGCATAAATAAGGGAATCCCGGTGAACCAAAAGGGTTCGGGCAAAAGTTAGGGATATACATAAAAAAAACTCTGTACACCCGACAAGTCGAAAATCTGAAAAGGCGGCTTGGGCAAAAAGGTATCCCGGTGGATTGAAAACCCGAAAGGGCGGTCCAGGCAAAAGTTAGGGATTTAAAACATACGACTATGTCCCGTCACCTGTCTATCAGTGGAAGACTTATACCTTGATCCGCATTCAGCAAGAGCACCAGAATCGAGAAACAGCTCAGATACGCTCCAGATACGGATGCCACTCTGATACTCATTCAGATTCAGCTTTCAGATACAGTTCAAATATGCTTCAGATACGGATACCATTCTGATACTCATTCAGATTCAACTTTCAAATACAGTTCAGATATGATCCAGAGATGGATGTCATTCTGACACTCACTCGACACATGTTTCAAGTACAGTCCAGATATGATCCAGAGACGGATGTCATTCTGACACTCATTCAGCACATGTTTCAAGTATAGTTCAGATATGATCCAGAGACGGATGTCATCCTGACACTCATTAAATACATGTTCAAGTACAATCACGACATAGATCCATCCACAAAATCTCCGCATGTACTTTTTCCAGCATGGTACAAGGGGAAGAGACAGTTGGAAGTGAAGTCACTATCACATACAAGCTAGTGATACCTATATTCCCCATGGAGTAAGGACAACCAAGGTCTGACCTCCGTATCCCCAAGCAGGAATTCCTTCCGCAGCAGGTTCCTTCAGAAAGCTGATATCTACATTCCCCAACCAAGTTTTATAACCATGAGCAGTTTATAAAGCCATCTCCCGAGCAGAGTTTATTTCTCTGACAGCAGAAGCTCAATCTCCAATAGAGCTCTTCTCTCCAGAAATGGAAGTTCATCCCCAGCTAAGTTTACTTCTCCAAATCAGCAGATCTTCCAACAGAGTATCTCTCTTCCCCATGGAGTCATTCCCCTGCAGGATTATTCTCAAACAGAGTCTCTCCCGGAAGAATATTCTCAAGCAGAATGGATGTAAATCTCCAGCTAATCATCTTTGGTCACTATCCTCAGCGGAAACGAAGAACTCAACTCCTTATACTCTCAAGCAGCAATCCAGGATTTATTTTCCTCAGCTAGAGAATATCACAATAGCATTGCATATCCATACATCATGGCATGTGCATACATATTATACATCACAATCTCATTTATTTTGAGAACATCATTACTCAATACATTTCATACATCATGACATTACATGTGACTAACTCTTTACCTTTCAGGGAAAGATGGAATCAAGTTCTCATGAGTTCTCTCTGGTTCACTCAAACCGAAACCAAGGTTTCTATTCCAGTTGAAGATATTCCAACACTTTTAAATATTTTCTATGGTCCAGTCAAACCAACACTAAGGTTTCTATTCTAGTTGAAGATGTTCTAAGACTTTCGTCTGGGTCAGCCGAATCGCCGCTAAGATTCCCCTGATTTCTATGCCAGTCAAAGTTAATCCGAGACCTCTCCCGGGTTCAATCAAATCGATACTAAGATTTTTCTCCCAGTTGAAGACAACTCGAGGCCTTTCTCTGGTTCAATCAAATTGATACTAAGATTTCTATTCTAGTTAAAAAAGCTATGAAGCCCAGAAATCGTCCAGATAATAGTCAACCAACAATACATCATACTGTGAAACTTGGGACACGACCGAATAACAGTACAAAATACTACGAAGCCAGGAATCAACTAGATAGTGGTATATCTCAAATTCAAGCTATGAAGCCCGAAAATCGACCGGATAATATCTTAATTTCTCCAAATTACTGAAGCCTGGGACACAACCGGATAACAATACAAATACTATGAAGCCTGGAATCGACCAGATAGTGGTATATCCCAAATTCAAGCTATGAAGCCCAGAAATCAATCGAATAAAGCTTAATTTCCCCAAATTACTAAAGCTTGGGACGCGACCAGATAACAGTATAAGACGCTGTGAAGTCTGGAGTACGACCAGATAGCGGCAAGAGACACTGTGAAACCTGGAGCACAACCAAATAACTGTATGAGGTACTGTGAAGCTTGGAATTCGACTAGATAGCAGTTTACTCAGCCAATTACTATGAAGCTTGGAAAATGACCGGATGTTAGTATGCCTTAAATTCAAGTTGAAACCCGAATGCAACCGGATAACCACTTAATTCCTTCTGAAGCCTGGAGCACGACCAGATAACAGTTTTTGAGATTGCGAAGCTTGGAGCACGACCAGATAGCAAGTTTAATCTCATCTCCCCAGTAAGTCACTGTGAAACTTGGAGCACGACCAGATAGCAGTCAATCTTATTATCCTTAGCAAATCACTGGAAAGCCTGAAGCACGACCAGATAGCAGTTCACTTTCACCTCCTCGACTAAGAGATGATTCCCCAATAGAGTAACGGACAACTGAAGCTCCTAAAATTCTATTTCTCCCAAGACATAGACCAATACTCCTCAACAAATTCCTCCTCAATGACAGGAACATGAATTCTCATCGAAGGAATATCTCGGGAAATCAACATCCTCCAGATGGCATCTTTAAGCCCATATCCGACGATTCTCCGTCATATCTTCCGGATGGCATCTTTAAGCCCATCTCTGGTGACCTTCCTTCATCTCCTCCAAATGGCATCTGTAAGCCCATTCCCGATACTACCTAAACTGTCCAGCACCATCTCTGACGAGTGCAAATTTCTGGGCACTCTAGTGTTCAATCATCTTCCACCTTCAGATTACGAAAGGCAGACAACTAATCTACATCCTCAGGTTTAAGAAGATTGAACAGGGGCAGCTATTTTACCCTAAAATTTTCCCTCTCATTTTAATCAACACATGCCCATTGAGGTCCTTAACTTGCTCAAGGATGCCCAAGAGTTGACCAGACAAACTCTCTCCTAAGGCAATGTACCTCAAACTAGGGTTTCCATTTTTATCAATATGTTTGAATTACAAGGGTCCCAAATGCTTTCCATGATCCCAATATGTTCTCAAGATCATCCATGTCAAGTTTCATGCCTTGCACAAGAAGTTTGCTCATTCAATTGCCCAGATGCCTGAAAATCAACTATACTAGGTCAAAAGTCAATTGTGGCCCACATACAGTCAAACTTCAAGATTTTTGGTAAACATCAACATTTTAAATATATATGCATCATTTGATCAAGGGTTGATCATTATTCCTCAAGGAATGCCCCAAATTCATCAAAACCCAAAAGTTGCTAAATTAGGGTTTCATAGGAAAAGTCAACTAAACTTTGACCAGACATAACTTCTTCATACTTTATCGGAAAGTTTCCATCCAAGGCTCATTTTGAAGAGGATGCAATTCCCTACAACTCATATTCATCCCACAAGTTCAAAATATGCACTCATCAAAAGATATGAATTTCTACATTATAGGCCCTATTGAAAAGTCAACAAAAAAACTTTTGGGTCAAAGCATCTTACATGAACATGGAAGACCCAATTGAGATGAAACTAAAAGGGTTGTTTAGGGGACATCCTATGCTTTCTAAAAAGTCAAAGAACACCTCTCTAGGGTTAAAAATGGAGCAGATATGTATTGTCAAAATTGACCAATTTTTGGAAATGTGCATGAAGTCAACATTGATCAAAATGACTTTTTTTTCCAAATGGGCCCATGTTTTATTGTTTGAAACTTGTTCCTAAGATGTCCCATGACCCCTGAGATTATCCGCTTATTATTTTATTGTTTTTATTATTTATTTTGATTTTTTATCCATTTAAATCAAAATAAATCAATTTAAATAGAAGAATAATCAAATAAAATTCGTGCAAGAGCATATTATGAGTCCATGAACAACTAGCAAATCAAAAAATTCGTGCAAGAGCTAATTGATTAGAAAAGATCTTAATTTGGTCTATTTTGGAAACAAATCATACAAGGCAAAGAATGAAATCAAATCTCCATAATTTGCAAAGATATGATTAGTTTTTATTGACCTAATTCATTCCAATATAAGGACATAACATTCTAAAGGAAAAAAAAGAGGATTGGGGTCGTGAAAGAAGGGAGACAAGTCTCAATTTTTTGTCAAAAAGTGCAGGTCAGTTTCGATTCTACAGGCTATTTCAAGCAACTCCAAGACCAGCAATCCGTTCCTGGACATCTTCTGAAGCCATTCTAATCATCCTCAAGCCTAAAAACCTTCAGAAATCGCGCCTCACAGTGCCACGGTTTGCATCTTTTTTCAAGATTCATTTTCAATAATTTATCCATCATAAACATGTTTCGATCACATATCCATGATTGCTATCATATTTGCAATGTTTTTGATTGGTTTGATTGAAGTTTAAGTGCAGGAATGACACGATGCCACTGTTAGGGTTTTGAGGTCCCAAATTTGGAATTCTATATAGAGGCAAAATTGGACAAAATCAGGGGTACTATCATGCTTAGAAGATGATTTACAATTGATCCATGTCTTTGGTTTGAATTTATTCTGCTTGTGCTGCGTTTTTGAATTTTACAGCTTTATGGCTACGAACACAATCCGTCACTATATCCTTTAGTGACGGAAACGACTGTAGGTAAAAGTGTGGCCAAAAACAACAGTTATGGGGAAGAAGACAATTAGGTGAAAGAATCCCATTGGGTGATTTGAATCACGCCCGCGTTTGGGAAAGACCACTTTATTTCCTTTATATTTTATCTATGTTATTATATGTACAACTAACCATCCCAGCACAAATGGCAAAGGCGCAGGCGGTGAAGCAAAGGGTTCTGGGTTCGATCCCAGAATCTCACGTTTTCATATTTTCCAATTTCTTTGTCCCAGGTCTAGGCGTTTTGTTATTTTCCTAATATTTGATTACAGATTCCATACTCCATGCTTCCAGGTGCCTACCATGCAACCCAGAATCCAGCCAATGGATCGTTCATACTCCAGATCTAGCGTTTAGTCAAGACAGGACCATGGTACACCATCAGAAAGAGGATGCACAAAATCAAGCGCATTGACTGGGCTGACCATTCTCTTGGGCCTGAACAATTCAACATTGCACCCCCCTGGGTTGCTTATACAGGCCCATCTCTTTTCCTTTTTTATTTTCATTCTTTTTATTATTTCACTAATTATTATTTTTTTTAAATAACACCAAAAATTACTTTTTTATCATAAAATAAAAAAATCACAAAAAACATAAAAATCATTTTTTTTATAAAATATTCTATTTCTTTAATTAATTAATTTAATTAAAATTAAGGCAATTTAATTCTTTTCATAATTAAAAATAATTAGAAATTAGGGTTAATTTGTACATAACTTAATCTTTTCTCAAAAAATAACCTAAATATTTTTTCAACTAACTTTTTAGGTTTCCTAATTATTCTCGCATTTAATTCACCACGCGCATTATTTAATTTCCTTTTTATTATTATTGTAACTGCTCCGGATTTGTAATAATAATTAGGGTTTTAAATTCCGCATCTTTATTTTCAGTCAAAATAATTATGTATCTGCAAAAGCCTTGTAATAGCTAGGACTTTAACTTTCTCGCTTTAATTTCCACAAACTATAAACTGCTTAGATATATGTTAATAGGATTATATGGAATGAAAAACTGAAAATTAAAACGGTAGAAAACCCTAAATGTGCAAAGATAAATTAACTGAAAACATAAACTCGCACATGCTCACTCTTAGGGTTTCCCCACTCCTGTTGCCTTCGGTAAACGGTCATGAAGTATAGGGTTTGTTAGTGGTCGTCCTCTAGCCCCGAAAGATCTAAAATGACCCATTTGGATGTTGCCTCGGAAAAAGATCTTTAAGGCTTTAGGATGGTTACTAACATTTCCTAACATTACTTTTGTGATCATATTTGTCCCTTCGAATGTCCCTAAAAAACTCCAATGACGATGCTACCTATTTCTCAATAATGGGATAGCATTGTCTAAAAGGAAAACGAACAGACCGTTTTCGAGTAGGTAGATTAGTTCCTAGGTACTTGCTCAAACAAACAATTTTTTTCACACAAACACTTTCCAAAGATAGTTTTCAAAACAAATTTGTAACACTCTTGAGGACAGAAACAAGGGTTAACACGAAGTAAAACAAAACTTTTCAAAACAAAGCATACACAAGCAATTTTCAAAATGAGCAAGTACCTAAGAGACCATGGAAAACCATGGATAGAAAGGGTGCTAACACCTTCCCTTTCTATAATCTACCCCCCGTACTCAGAAACATCTCGAAAAAGGTTTTTTCTGTTCTTTTTCCTTTTCCTGATTGGATAAAATAAAAGTCAATGGCGACTCTTGCTTACCGCGACATTTTGCGAACAAAAAACGCAAACCAGTACTAACAGTCAGTTCTGCCAGCGTATCACAGCTAACATCAACATGCCATTATCTCAAGCGTTACAACATTTGCTGAAAGCGAAGCTGATCACACTAAGGGAGCCTCCTCAAAACCCCGATACCTCCTTTTCTAAGTACAATCCAAATGTAATATGTGCCTACCATTCTGATAGTCCTAGACACGACACTGATAATTGTTGGACTTTGAAGAACAAGATTCAAGATTTGATTAATGCCAAGGAGATTGTGTTCGACCCTCCAGAGATTCCTAACGTGATCACTACTCCTATGTGAAATCATTGAGAGCGTCCTTTTAATTTTGAATTTTCAATTGTAATCTCTTTTGTTGTTCAAACACTTATCTATTAATGTTAAACTTTGTTTCATTAAAGCATTGCATATGTTTGTCTTAAATTAATCCATTCGTTTTCATTATATTTAAATCATGATGTCTTTACTCCCTTTACGATATTCAACTCTTGTTTCAAAAAGTTGCAAGCCTTTAGAGGGAGGACGACGAAAACAATGCCATAATCTCATACAATATGCTTTTGGACAGACCTTGCTGACGATGTACATAAATTCTTTCAATTCCTAAACACTGGAGTTATAAGGAGGATAATCGCTAGCCAACCCCTTTGAGCCTAAGAAGTAGGAGTTTTCTTTTTCACACAAATTGAAACCTTTAGTCAAAAGCCTGGGTAGGGTAGTTTCTCAGTTAATTCAAACGCGTGTTTAGTCGCAAGCTTACACTTCATACACAACGGATAACATCAAATACATTCCTTTGGAATCAAAATAAGGCGATGGTTCCAAATCACACAGGAAGGCATTATTTCTCAAAAAAGAAAATCCCACTAAGTTAAAACCTATGAAGGAGACTTAAGAAAAACTGGGGCATCCCGCTGACTGTAATCTCAAAACAAGAACAGTCAGACAAAAATCAGGGATAGAAGATCAAAAAAAGAGGATCACTACAAATCCTCGACAAACTTGACTTGTCCGAACCATCACTAAAACATTATTCCATATTCAATTGGAGTTCAAATGTACAATTAACTGAGCTTAGGACTGAAGAACATCACGAAGAACGAGAGGGTACAAATACACTTTGAGCCTTATCCATTGTTTCTTAAACCGTGAACTAGACCATGATACAACCTTTCAAAGTCCTAATTGAAGCATGGGTTAGTTCGAAAGCATGCTGTTACCAAAGGTATCCTGACTCCTGTAAGGCTTACTCTAAATTCTGAGTTTGAATTCACATTCTTACAAAAATTCTTTTATGTGCTAAAACGCATTTTCAAAACTTCAAGACAAGCATAAACTTTTCATTCTTTGAATATCGCTGTTTGCATATAGCTATTTGTTTAACAACAAAGAGATCCACATGACGACCTATAAGCAAAGGGGCGCAACATGATCAAATTCTAACAAATCTGGGGCAGTCAAGTCGAGATTCCAAGAAATCTCTTCAGAAATGCTGAATACACCAGGGGAAAGTCTGCATCACAATTACTTGGGGCATTTAGCTTGAATTCTAGCAAAGGGTCAAGCAAACGCTTTCTGGAAGTGCTACAACACTTGCTACTAAGGGAAATGACAAATCTCCACGAAATCCCCTTCATAAGGTGATCCCCAGTCAAGTCCCCATAAAGTTGGATCCAGGAAATTCCCAGCCAGAGTTTCAATCACTGGAAAACCTTTCTTCCCAGCTAAGTTTGGTCTCAAGAAGACGCCTCTCCAACAGATTGGCAACAAGGTTTATTTCCCCAATAGACGGCAATATTCCCGAGCTTTAATTTTCCTCTCAGACTATCACAAATCAAGGGACCACAACTCCTTTTCCATAGTAGACCGCTCTACAATCCCCAAGAGAACTCCCTAGTAGAGCAATAGACAGCTGAAACTCATGAACCCTTTTCCCCAAGCAGGAATCAACACTCTCCACAAATTTTTCTTCTCAAGAAAAATCAACATTCCCCAGCGGAGTTCTCCTCAAACAACAAAACAGGAATCCCCAGCGGAAACGTTCTAAAGACAAGGTCTAGAAAAGTGTGCATACTATTCATCCCCAACAGCCGTCCGGGATTCAGCTTCCCAAAACTCCCCAACACTTGTCAAGGATTTTATTTCCAAGACAAAATAACATTCCAACAAAATTTCATGCATCATATTACATACATGATAAATGCATATAGCATAATCTCATTTATTTTGAGAAACATCATTACGCCAAGCATTTCATACATCATGACATTGCATACAACTAACTCTTTACCTTTTCAAGAAAAGATCAACAAATAAGTCTCGTTAATCTTTAAACTTCTCCAAGACAAAATCAAGCTTGTATTTCTTCATTACCTTTTGAGGTAGTAATTGTCCCAGACTCCTTCATCATCTGTTGGGGTAGTAATCATCTTAGATTCCTTCATCATCCGCCGAGGTAGTAATCGTCCCAGATTCCTTCATCATCTACTGAGGTAGTAATCATCCAAGATTCCTTCATTATCTACTAAGGTAGTAATCGTCCCAGATTCCTTCATTATCTGTTGAGGTAGTAATCATCTCAGATTACTTCATCATCCGTTGAGGTAGTAATCGTCCAAGATTCCTTCATCATCCGTTGAGGTAGTAATCATCCAGGATTCCTTCATTATCTACTGAGGTAGTAATAGTCCCAGATTCCTTCATTATCTATTGAGGTAGTAATCATCCCATATTCCTTCATCATCGACTGAGGTAGTAATCATCCAAGGTTCCTTCATCATCCGTTAAGGTAGTAATCATCTCAGATTCCTTCATTATCTGCTGAGGTAGTAATCATTTCAGATTCTTTCATCATCTGCTGGGGTAGTAATCGTCCAAGATTCCTTCATTATTTGTTGAGGTAGTAATCGTCTAATATTCCTTAATTATATGTTGAGGTAGTAATCGTCCCAGATTCCTTCATCATCTGCTGAGGTAGTAATCATCCAAGGTTCCTTCATCATCCGTTGAGGTAGTAATCATCTCAGATTCCTTCATTATCTGCTGAGGTAGTAATCATTTCAGATTCCTTCATCATCCGCTGAGGTAGTAATTGTCCTAGATTCCTTCATTATCTGTTGAGGTAGTAATCTTCCCAGATTCCTTCATCATCGAATGAGGTAGTAATCGTCCAAGGTTTCTTCATCATCCGTTCAGGTAGTAATCATTTCAGATTCCTTCATTATACGTTGAGGTAGTAATCATTTCAGATTCCTTAATTATGTGTTGAGGTAGTAATCATCTCATATTCCTTCATCATATGTTGAGGTAGTAATTGTCTGAGGTTCCTTGATCATCTGCTGAGGTAGAAACCGTCCCAGATTCCTTCATGATCTGCCGAGGTAGTAATCGTCCCAGATTCCTTCATTACCTTTTGAAGTAGCAATACTCAAAGGTTCCTTCATTACAACTTGGAGTAATGATCGTCTAGGATTCCTTCATCATCTATCACAATCAAGCTTAATACCTGAAACCATAAAAGATAAATATCTGTGAACAAATTGATTGTAGATCAATTCCCGAAACAAGACAAAGTGACTATCTACATGACAAACACTTCCTTCAAACCTCTACTGGTTCGGTTTAAATCGATCAATGGTTTATCCTGATTCTTTTCTAGTAGACACTTTCTCTGGTTTAGATAAATCGCTCCAGATATTTATTCTGATACTTCTTCCAATTTTTTGTCAAACAATCACTTTTGGGTGGCATCTATAAGCCCATCTCTGACAACTCTCCATCATCTCTCCAAATGGAATCTTTAAGCCTATTCTCTACACAATAAACCACCACATCATCGAGTGCAAAGATCTGGGCACTCTAGTGTTCAATCATATTCCACCTTCAAGTCACGAATGGTAGACTCGCCAATCTAACTCTTCAGGTTTAAGATGATTGAACAGGGGCAACTGTTGTACCCCAAAATTTACCCTCTCTTTTTTCTCAAGATTTTTCTCACATGTTTGGTTACAAAACTCTTATTTAAAGAAAATGAAAAAAATGAAAAACATTGAAGATCTTAATGTGCCATTCAACAAGACAAAAGTTTACTTCGAATCCACATCCTTCGATTAGACTTCTGGTCTCTTTCAATGCAAGCTTAGCTTGCATCCTTCGATTGTGCATTGGCCTATGGCCCGCTGGCTCTGATTCATAAGGCAGGAGCTTCCTGCATGCAACCTTTGACTGCATCTTTGACCTCACATGGTTCACAATGTAATGGTGGCCTATATACCTGCTTTCGATTGGCCATTTGATGCTTGCATAGACAAGTTGATGACTGGCTGCATGCAGCCTTCGATTGAGCCATGGATTCCTTCTTGCACGCAAGAGGCGCCCACCAGGCCAGCAGGCACAAGGCAAAAACCCTCATGTAGCCTCCTTGGATTCAAAGAGGAAAAGATTCTTGTTTGTCTTTCTTCTATTCAAGAGGAAAAATCCTCTTTTCTAGTTTCCTTCGTTTGTGCCCTTTACCTCCTACATGCTTTCTTCGTTTGGGCGTGTAACTTTCTTCAATACAAGCTTGGGTTTACATTCTTCATTTGGGCTTGTGATTTCCTTCAAATGCAAGTTCGTTTGGCCATATGGACCTTTGGCATGCAAGATTTCGTTTGAGCAAAGGCCTCTTGCATGTTTTGTTTGAAGTCACAAAGCAAGGGCCTCCTGCAATTCTCCTTTGACTCAAAAGCCAATGGATTTCTATGTTTTCCTTTGACACCACAAAACCAGGATTTCCTTCATGCTAGCACCCCAAAGCAGGGACCTCCTGCATACACCCTTTCGTTTGGCTATGTGACCTCTGGAAGGCAAGCCTTCGACTGGACAAAATCCACCATCATATAAGGCTTCGATTGGAATTTTGATTCCCTTTGAATCAACATCTTTCGAACCCAACTCTGGACCCTTTGAAGCAAGTTTGTTTAAAGAACTCTGAGCAAATCTCATAGCCTTACCCTACTTGTCAGGCTTTGTTGCTTCCAAATATTTACATGATCAGGGGCTTACACAAAGGTTTGAAGCTTTGTCTACTGGATAATACCATTCTTGGTTAAAATAGAAAAAGTCTATGTACCATTTTCACATAAAGAGTACTTTTATCACAAAATCAGCTCCTAACCTGATTTGTGCCTAAACGAAAAGCAGTACCAAAGGAATATGTCAAATCTTCTGCCAGTAGGCCCCCACTTGTACTGGAAACGTGGGAACGATGAAAATGGACTAATTTTGTTTCATTTTCAACCAAACCATGGTTTGTTATCCTACAAACCTAGTTACTTCAAAAAACCTTCAACCTTTTCTCTATAAATAGAGAAGCATTTGTAAGCTCAAGAGGGACTTTTTTTTGGGGCTAGAGGAACGAATCTTCAAAATCATCAAACACTCTCAAGAGAAAAACTCAAACACTCTCAAACACTAAAACACATATTCAAACCCAGAATCCAGAAAAAAAAACACAACACTTGTTTTTTCTTGACCCTTCGAATGCAGAAGAAACACTACAACTGTTTCCTTGGTCCTTCGAATCTAAAGAAACACAACCTTTGTTTTATTTTTCTCTTTCGAATCTGAAACCATCCTTTACATTTGTTGACATTCGAATCCAACACTAAAGGCATGACCCCTCTTTCTTCCATTCGAATCCAGAAGCACTCAAGGCAGTCACCCAAGGTCCAACATACACACTCCAGCCTCAAGCAAGGTAAGTTTCTCTAAACCTTGAACCTAACATAACATGTGAATAATCTTTCCTTTCATTTAAAACATGTGCATCACACTTACTTCCTTTTTGTTTCAAACATGTATATAACATCTGATTTCCTTTTCGTTTCCACCCTTTAAATTTATTTTCATGGCTAATCTTTTGGGTTTTGTTTCTTGATTTATTAAATATGCTTTAAGAACTAACATGGCCATAAGACAATGCTAGCATGGCCTCAGGCCATGTTTCTATTTAAAATCTCAAACGAAAGAAACAGGAGGAAGGAAGCATGAAACGAAGCCTTAGGCTTCCATATTAACTTCCAGGTCCAAACGAAAGAAGCAGCCAGAAAGTCAGGCTACACCACACTGACTTCCAGGCCCCAATCGAAGGAGGCAGAAAGACAGAATCGAAGGCTGCATCTGCTGCCTTAGGCTAAGCCCAAATCTAAAGGAACGCCTTCACTACTTCCAGGCCAAATCGAAGGGATCCAGAGAAGCAGAATCGAAGGATGCTTTTTCCTGAATCGAAAAGCTCATTTTCCTTTATTTATTTTATTTTGCCTTTACATTTTCATGCTATTCAATATGGTTGTAATAGTGTAGGATTTATTTTCTACATTTTTATTACTTTTGTATAAATGCTAGTAATTAGGATGTATAGCAAGATAAAAACAACATGTAGACAACATAATAATTCAAAGACAAATGCATGCAATCAAACACACTATTCACACACATGCACCCCTAGGGTAATCTCACTTGTTACCTCGGAGAAATAGTCATGTCCCTCAAATATGGGCATTTTATCAAAGATCGTTGATAAAAGATCGTATTCCCTCGATGACCCTCAATTTTGCCTTCGGTAAACGATCTAGTCCTTAAACGACATTTCTAAAACGTCCATAGGTTGCCTTCTATAACTATACAAATTTCCCACGCCCGTCCCTTCATATCCAATGATGGGGCTTCCTACCAAATCAATGGTAAGATAGTAACATCTAAAGGAGGAGGAAAAGAACATTAGACCTTTTGATTAGGTAGGATGCTCCTAGTTGCTTGCTTGCTCACAATAAAAACATTTTATACACGACCACTTTAATTTGAAACATTTTCAAAAGACAATGCTTTTTGTATGCATTCTTATAGAAATGAGAACCATTACAAAGACACTTTCCAAAATCACTTTCAAAAAACACATTCCACAAACACATCTTTGAACTATTTTCAAAAAAACACTTTGTACAAGTTCTTATAGAAATGAGAGCCATTACAAATATGTTTTCTAAATACTTTCAAAACCCATACCACATGCACATTTTCATACAAAAGCAAGTGATCTAGCAAGCAACTAAGATCCTGTAGATAACTATGGATGAAAAGGGTGCTAATACCTTCCCTTTTCATAACCTACCCCCCGAACTTAAGAAATAATCTCAAAAGTTCTTTCCTGTTCTTTTCAACCTTTCCTTATTGGATAAAAGAAAAGTCGGTGGCGACTCTTGCTATCCGCAAAAATTGCGATCGAACGTAAAACAACCAAATCAGTTCTTCCACTGTGTTACAATGGGTATATATCATTCCTCCACTACCAACTATCAGGAGTAGGTAAAAAAACTTGTGCAACAGTTTGTCGCGAGTCAGCATAAGAAAAAATCCACCACCATCTTGTTCAACATACGATAGGGTCCACCAAAGTCATTGAGGGACTACCTTGCTTGATTTATGAAGCCCCCATCAAGGTCATCCCACCAAACCATGAAATGATTGTGGAGGCATTCTAAAATGTACTCAAGGCGGGACACTTCAACGAGTCTCTCGCCTAAAAGCCATCACTTTTGTTTGTGGAAGAGGACATCATAGTAGAATGTTATATAAAGGGAAAAGAGAGAAACACTAAAAAGAAGGTGTGATGTGTCAATGAGCATGTTCCATACACTGGGGGTTCAATTCACCATAGGAATAATTATTATACTTCCCCCATAAAAGACAAGAATGCATTCAAGAGGGAGGAAACACGGTGGAGAGATTCACACACTAGAATATCCGCCGTGAATAGATCTGGAGCAAGGTTCCTTCACCTGCATAACACCCTTAAACCTTTATGAAGGAAAATGTAATGGTCCTGAACCAAGAAAATGGTGCATGTTCCATAGAGTTAACGGACACCACCTTGAGGATTGTTACTAACTAAAGAAAGAAATCAAGAGACTAATCCAAGAGGGACACCTCAAGAAATATGTGATGGGAGATTCTTCCCATGGGCCAGACAATACCAACTAGCAGGGCTAAGATGAATTAGGAAACTCTAGTCCCAAAAATTAAAAGGGGCATCCCAGGGTAAGGACAGTAAAGTTATGCGCCAAAAGCTCAAACCATAATGGGAGAATTCATCAGGGGCAGGGAGACAGGCGCCTCTATGTCATACACTAATTTTTACCCCTAAGATTCCATCTCATTTACATATTTACATTGCATCAAGATCAAAAACTTGGTTCTCTCCTCAACCCTCTTATCTTTGGGTTTCCCTTTTTGTAGAGATAATTAAGCACCCCTTTGTGTATATTTTAATTTTGTGTTTATATGCTCTATGCTTTACTAACCTTAATGAAAAAAAATATGCCTTGTTGCTTTTGTTTCTTTTATAAGGAAGAGTTTTAAATTAAGAGCCTTAAGTGATTGTTTCCTCAACTAGGGTTTTGCTTTTCTCAAGTCAAAGGGTGGTCAACCATTGATTCTAAAGGGCCTACTCATCAAAGCATGGTATCTAATCTTAAAGTATATGATTTAGAAGCATCACTCAACTTCATTTAATCATAGATATCTCAAGGTTTGGTTGCTTATTTCTCAAGAAACTTCAAATGCTCATGTGTTTATTTCTATGCCTTTGTGCAACAAGTTTATTCAAGCCCTTGCAAGTTTAATCAAAGGATAATCAAGAATTCATCATGCTAAGTTCATATGTGCATCAAAGTTCCTTTCAATGCAAGAAAAAAAAGGTCAAGGTTGCACGTTTATTCAAAGTAGTTTGATCTAAAAAGTCAACCTTTCAAGTTAAAGTTCAAAACATCATAACTCCTTCATTATTCAACACTTTTTAGTGATTTTTTGGGCATATAACTCTTCTTGACATCCTCTACAAGTTTGCTTTACAATTCAAGGGCTAATTATGCTTGGAAGATCATGAAAGAGTTGAAGACATTATAGGTCACTTTAGACTTAAAAAAATTTTGACCTCTAATTATAGGTCATGATGCCAACTTTACAAGCTCACAACTTTTTGCTCAGGTGTACAAATCAAACCTTTCTTTTCACATTATACTTTATATTATGATGTGATCATTTAGCAAAAAGAATGAGAATTAAAGGTTAAGTGTACATAATTTTACAATGGTTTGAAGATGGCCTCATGGAAATGAAATTTTCCCCAAAACCGAAAATAAAAGAACACTAAAACTCAAATGGGACCCCATAAAACTTGTGCAAACTTATTCTAAATGGTAAAACGCAACTCATAGCATTGATAAGGGCCTGAAATAGTTGCATTTTGGTGACTTCATGACCAAGAATGATTACACATTTCGTGTACCCTTGATTCACATGCTTGGCAATCAAATTCACATGTATGAAGCTCTCTCACTTCAGCTATAAATAGATCATTCTATTGCTCTCATTTAAAAGCTTTGAAATTCCCCAAAAACCCTCCTCTAACTCAGAGTTTTCACCAAAAAATTTTGAGATCGTGTTTTCATTTCAACCCAGTTTCTTGATCCATTTAGCATCCTTGCCACCTCCTAAAGCTATTTCAACAAGAACCAAAGCCCGAGACTCGTTGAAACGCCCTAACCAAGTCGAGCTTTCACCCATTCTGAACACACTTGGACAAGGCAGTTAAAGGCACCATTTGCACTGAAATAAGTTCCTATATAACTGTTTGATGTTCATTGATGCTCATCATTACCTCAGTTTTCATTTATAATTTGTTTTCATAATTTAATTTTGATTTTTCATTTTTAGTTTTACCATGATTTTCTATAAAATTCTCTTAGAACACTTTGAATAAATGAAAGTGGAGCTAAAGGTTGTGTTCGCAATCATGAGACGATTACAATGGTGTTAGTATCGTTCTCTAACATTAACAAACATCCAAACTCCGATGAAAATCTATCAAAGGATATGACTCGAGCTGCAAGTGTGGTGGCCTGAGTTTGTTTTATGATTCAACCAATAGCGTGTTGATATTTTTTATGTTTTTTTATTGGCTGGTTTCAAATGCAATAAAATGTTTCTTCACTTAATTTCCACCATGATCCTTCATTGAGATCTCTTAGATCTGATGACTGGACTTAAGTGAATCAAATCCTATGGTTCACGCTTTTTTCAGATTTTATTTATTTTTCTTATTTGGTTTTTATTTTTTTTTACCTTTCTAAAATCTATTTTATTTCAGATTTTCACTAAAAAATTACCAAAAAATTCACAAATTTTTTTTACATCATTTTACACTTTATATTAATTTTTTTATAATTTTATTTTATATTTTTATATTTTCTTTTGATTTTACCTTATTTCCTTTGTTTTAATTAGTTTAAAAATAGTTTTATGCATTTTTAATTTCTCCAAAAGCTCTCAAAAATATTTTAAATCATTTCTGATTTTCAATTATTTTGTTATAATTTATTTAATGTTTTGGTAATACTTTGGAACTTTCCATTTTATTTTCAATTTAAAACCATTTAAAAAAATTATTTTATGCTTTATTTTTGCTTATTATTGAAATTTAAGTTTGGTATATATCATGGTGCCTTGGATCATGACTTATGGGACTTAAAACTTCATCAATCTCAATGGACTTTGGGTGATACTCTATTTGCAATGAATCTTCACTAATTTAAACTTATTATTAAATGAGTATTGAATCATTTTTAGTACTCTGAGTTAGTGATAGGTTTATCACATTGACACACCAAGAGAGGTGATTGATATTAATGATAGTTTGACGTAATATTGTGATCCAATTTGGTTGATCTTTCTTCTTCATATCTTTTTTCTTTTTTTCCTTTTGATCAATTTGATGATGATGAAATCATCTTGTTCAATTAGGTTTGGATTGGTGCTTGATGAACTTTCATCATTTCAAATCTACCTCTAAGTGATCACTTAATCATTTTAGTTACTTTAGATTGATGATAAGTTTGTCTCAAGGTATCATGAAGTATTTCATTGATGCAATGATCTCATCTCCTAGACTTTTCTCTTGATCACCTTGTTGGTTTTAAACCATGGTGTGCATTTATGTAATACACCTACATTATTTTGACCCAACCTCAAATAATTGTAGCTTCTACATAAATTCACTTACAATTGCTTAACATAACACCAAATTGTCCCGAATCGGAATAATAATTATTGACATTAATATTCTTAATGCTAACTTTATGTTTCCCCAGTTTATGTTAACGTCATTTAAATTATCACACTTTTTTATGCCATTTACATTTTTGAATTTACATTTTCATTTTTATTTTTTATGTCATTGACTTAATGCCTTTTTCCTTTTTCCCTCAGGCATTTTATTTTCTTTTTCATTAAAAGACATTAATAAAGGCTAAAACCATTAAAAAACTTGGCTCTGATCACTTTGACTAATGGTTACTATCCATTGCTTAAGGAGTTAGACTTTTGGACTTAGGATATATCATTGGCTTAGACTTTCATCAGATATCATAAGTTTCATCTGAACCACTTATTTGAGACTTTGGGTTGTTTCTCTATGATATCTGGTTTTGTCAGTTTGTTTTATTTTTCATCTGATGCATGGATATTTATCTGGTATTGTAATATGGTGGGAGAACTGACTTAGTTTTGCGTTTTATCGCAAATGTTGCGGATAGCAAGAGTCGCCACCGACTTTTCTTTTATCCAATAAGGAAAAGGTGAAAAGAATAGAAAAGACCTTGAGATTTTTGAGTTCGGGGGTAGATTATGAAAAGGGAAGGTGTTAGAACCTTTTTCATCCGTAGTTATCTACGGGCTCTTAATCGCTAGCTCACTTTTTTTTGAAAATTACTTTGTGTTGTGTATGTTTGAAAAATATTTTGAAAAGTTGCCAATTGTAAGGCGAAACTTTGTAATGATTCTCGTATCTGTCCTCGAGAATGCGTACAAAGTGTTTTAAAAATATTTCGAAAGTGTCTATGTGAAATGTTTTTGTTTTAAAAATCTTTATGAGCAAATGATTAATAGCATTCTACCTACTCAAGGTCATTCTTGTATTTTCCTCCTCCTTTAGATAGTGTTATCCTACCATTAGTTAGTAGGAAACCCTATCGTTAGATGTGAAGGGATAAGCGTCGGTTATCATACAGTCATCGAAGGCAACTTGTAAGGACACTTTAGCAATTCTTCGTTATGGGACTATATCATTTACTAAAGGGAAACATCAAACGGTCATCGAGGGACTATAATCTTTATATCGAGAGACTTTGCTAAAGCGTCCCCACGTTCGAGGGACATGACTATTTTTCTGAAGGGAACAAGGAATGTTACTCTAGAGGTGCGAGTGTGCGAGTGATTTGTTTTCAGTTATTTTAATCTTTGCATTAGGGTTAGCTATTGATTCGTTTTAGTCTTTCCATGCAAACCTAATTACTAAGCAATAATGGCAAATATAGAAAAGCAATAAATATGCGGAAAGTAAAGGCAGAAAGGACACTTAAACCTATTACATCGTTTCGGGGCAGTTACATAATAGAAAGCGGAAGTAAAAAACTCCTAAGCTATTACAACTCGTATATAATTACATAATAATGAAAAGAAATGCGAGAAATAAAAATTACGTTCGCACAATCGGTCTAAAAGTATGAAAAATAGAAAAGAAAAGATTTCTTTTTGGTATTTTTATGAAAAAAAAGGTTTGTAATTAATTAATTAAATATACCTAAAAACCCTAATTAATTTTAGTAAAAAAGAAGTCAATTAATTTTAAAAACACCCTAAGAATCTACTTAATTTTAATTAAGAAAATAATTAGTTAAATTAATTTAATTAAAAAAAAGGTGATTAAAACTAAACTTAAAACTAATATTTTGATATTTTTACTTAATAATTAAAAACAAATAAGTAAAATGGGGGGGGGGGGGTGCTTAAAGGCATTTCATTAGGCTCAAAGAGGAGAGGCTCAATGCACTGGATGAAGTTTGTGTGCTCCATTGCTTTGCTCCAGGGAGGGTTCATCATGTGCTTGTGGATCTGGAAACATTGGATCAAATATTATAAAGATCTGATGGTGATACGTGGCTGAGTGCATCATAGGCTTGTGGGACGCGCTGCATGTAATCACTGAGAATTAGAAAATATGAAAAATTTGTCAAAACCAGGGATTTAACCTGTGCCTGGGATAGTAATGCCTTAGCGCACGCGTTTTAACCACTGGGGTGTTATACATATGATGATATAAATGAAACAAATTAAATATAACATAAAATCAATCCCTGGACCGGAGAGGCACCATAGCCCTAGCTCCGGTCGTCTTCTCCGGTGAGTCTTTTTCTCAAACCTGCAAAAGCGACACAATTAGGAGTCCAAGGGTACCCTACCCCCCTAAATCCAACCATGTGAGTTCAATGGGACCATTATTTTGGGCTAAAACTTGATGGTTTAGGAGATATAAAGAAAATTGCATGGATCGGCATGAACATGGTGATTCATGGTTCAGCCATCATGGGGCTTATACGATAGACTTTTACTGCATGTTGATACCTCATAAAATCATTAGCATGGTTAATAGGTATTAAAATGCAACGAAAAACAAAAATATGAAATCATGTAATATGAGAAACCGGTGATGCATGCTCGTGTGTTTCCAGCCTTCTGGATCATTGAAAACGATCCAACCTTACCCTATGATCTTCTTGGAAGTGAATGGAACAAGTTTTTGACCTTAAGGGAGGCTTGAGACTAGGGTTTCGATTTTCCCTAATTCTTTGATATTTTTGGAGTTTTGGAAAATTGTTTTTGCTGCCAGGGTTCATGCTCTTTTAATGTCTAAATGAGTGAGATTATATAGCTTGAATTTAGATCAAATAACATGGGCTTGGACTTGTGTAAGAAGCTCTTGTTTTATCCTTTTTTATTTTGACTTTTAAAATAATAAAAATAAAAAATAAATATATTAAACAAAAAGGGGGATGTATGAACAAGTCTTGAGGTTCATTATGAAGTGTATAACACGTTTGGACCTTTATACATCAATCCAATAGTCCAAAATTCAAAATTTGCTCAATTTGAACTTCGGCATTTGCTCAAAATTTCCCAACTTGCACTAGTCATAACTCTCTCAATTTTCATCATTTGTAGGTGATCTTTGAATTTTTGGAAAGCTCGAGATGTCCTCTACAATCTCTATTTTGATAAAAAGTGTCTTTTTGTTGACTTTTGAAATGACCTATAATGTATTGGTCCATATCTCTCAAAAGAAGAATTTTTTGGACTTGAGCTTAGAGAGACAAAGATGTAGAGAAATTAAATTTCCTTCAAAATGATCTTTGGTTGATAAAAATATGATGAAGCATGTGAAAGTTATGCTTGGTCAAAGTTCAGTTGACTTTTCCTTAAGAAAACCCTAATTTTGCAACTTTTGACTTTTGATGATTTCAGAGTTTTCTTGATGAATCATGACTAAACCTTGATCAAATAATGAATATGACTTCAAAATGTTGATGTTGATCAAAAATCTTGAAGTTTGATTGTATGTTGGCCACAATTGACTTTTTACCCAATATAGTTGATCTTTAGTCATCTGAGCCATTGATTGAGCAAACTTGTTATGCAAGACATGAAACTTGGTATGAGCATTCTTTGAGACATATAAGAAACTATGAAATCTACTTGAGGCATTAAAAACCCAATCTTCCTTGAGAAATACAAAACCCTAGTTATAGGTAAATTGCTTAGGAGGAGAATTTGTCTGATCAATTCTTGAGTACCCTTGAGCAAATGAAAACCCTAGGAGAATGAGGAGATAACTTGAAGAATGAGAAGGACAATTTTGGATACAACATCTGCCCATGTTCAATCTTCTTAGACCTTAGGAGTTATTTTGGCATGTCCGCAATCCGTGACCTGATGGTTGAAGATGATTACACACTTAAGTGCCCAGAAATTTGCACTCACATGTGCAGGATGTAACGTTGTCGGTTGATAATATTGCTTGAATGGACTTAAATATGCCATTCGGAGAGGTGACATAATGTTATTGGAGATGGGCTTACAAATGCCATATGAAGTAATCGTTGATAGTAGTATCTGAATGAGTCTACGCTTGACTGTATATGAAGAATGCTTTTCAAAATGGATCTATGGTAAAAGTGCTTAAGTAGCTGCTTATCAGATTTAGTCTCTGAGGGAAATTCTTATCCTGTAGATAGTCGCCCCATCCTGTTTCGAGAATTGATCCACAATCTGCTTTTGTTGGTAAACTCGTCCTGTTTTGGGAATTCATACCACCTAGTCACATCGATAGTTTCCTCGTCCTGTTTTGGGAGTTAGTCTTTTCCTAGTTATAAAGATAGTTGCCTCGTCCTATTTTGGGAAATAATATTTTCCTGGTCATACAGATAGTTTCCCTGTCCTATTTTGGGAGTTAATCTTGGACCTGCTTTTTGTTGGCGAACCTGTCTTGTTTCGAGAATTCATACCGCCCGATCATATAGATAATTGCCTCGTCCTGTTTTGGGAATTAATCTTGGACTTGGTCATATAGATAGTTGCCCCGTCCTGTTTCTGGAATTAATCTTTGACATGTTTAAGAATTTCTGATGATATTCGTTTGTTTGTGAACCTTACCTGAAAACATAAAATTAGTCTTTATGCAATGGCATGATGTATGTAATACATTGTATAATGATATTCTTAAAGTAAATGAGTGTCATATGTGTGTCGTATGCATATCCTATGATACTTGTAAATGATGTATGGATGTGGGATGTCGTTGAAACGTATTGGTAACTTTGTATGACATCTTTGATTGGGGAAAATAAATCCCTGAATGTTGCTAGGGATGAAGCATATGAATCTTGAATCTTGTTTAGAATGTCTCCGCTGGGGATTCCTACTTTCTGTTTTGAGGATATTCCGCTGGGAAAGTTTGACTTCTACTAAGGGATAGAAGAGTTCAGAAACATTGGTCATTCGTTGCTCTACTGGGGAATTTAATTCTTATATACCCTGATTGAGGATAGAAGAGGTGAATAACATTCTTAAGCGTTGTCTAACTGAGTTTCCGATATGGACTCTAACTTATCTGGGGCGGAAAAAGTTGAAGGACATCTGGCTCGATTTCAGGTTCCATAGAAACTCTTTGGGGACAACAACCTATACTTTGCTGGAGAAGAAAATTTTGCCGGTGATTTGTAGTAGTCGGAGAAATGAACTTTGTTGGGGAAATAACCCCTGCTAGAGAAATAAACTATGTTGAGGAAATGAGCCCTACTGGAGAAGAGAATTCTACAGAGGATAATGTTGGAGAAATAAACTCCGCTAGAGGATTGAATTCCTTTGAACTGTATTAAGGAATCATAATCTATGATAAGGATTGGAATTTTGTAGGCTGTGCGGAGGAAGTTTCCACTATATGCGGGAGAAATGATCAAACCCCTTTATCCACTAGAGGGATCTGCTATGAAGTATGGTTATGTTAATAGATGGAAGGGGCCTCTGTTTCTGTCTGAGGACATATTAGACTTGTTGAGGAATGTATCTTCGTTGAGGATGAGCTTGTGTAGGTAGCTCTACAAGGATTTCTCCATGGGGATTCGTGGATGACTTGAACGTTATCCAAACTCCTAGAGTCTTTAGTAAATGTTGATCCCTGTTTTTATGCATATATTTGTTAACAACAATTATATTCATATTCATATGTTCATTCAATTTAGTCATTAGACATTTTTGAAAACAAAATAGAAAAAGTAAAACATATTTGAATTTTGAAATTGTATTTGTATTGAAAGTTTGCCTTAAACATGCGGTTTTGTACAAAGGAGAGGGAAATCCTAGTAAGAGGAAATCGTTGTAAAATGAAAAGAGTATAAAGAAAAACAAAGAAAGACAACTATGTGGAAACAATCTCATCGAGTTTCAACTCTGCTATTGCACATATGTCTTCAAGCATCTCATTCCTCGTTGTCGGAAGAAGTTGATTGAATTGATCTGTACCGTTTGAACTTTACATTTTATAATAAATCTTGTTGTATGTAGGTGATCCAATAGGACACATTCGTACACCTTAATCTCTAACTTTTTCCTGGGCCGTCCTTTCGGGTTTTCAGTCCACCGGGATACCCCTTTTTGGCCAAGCCGCCTTTTCAGGTTTTCGACTTGCCGGGTGTATAATCTTTATATATATCCCTAATTTTTTCCGGAACCCTTTTGGTTCGCCGGAACGCCCTTATTTTTTCCTAGGCCAGTCAACCTAGCGGGTCTCTTTCATGCGTAGTATTTTTTGACTATGTCCGCGTTTATAGGGTGCGAAAAATCTTCACCATCCATGGTGGTAAGTATCATAGCACCACCAGAAAATATCTTCTTGATTACAAATGTCCCTTCGTAGATGGGGGTCCATTTTCCCCTAGGATCACCTTGTGGAAGGATGATGCACTTTATTACCAAGTCACCAGCTTGATATACCCGATGTTTAACTTTCTTGTTGAAGGCTTTGATCATACACTTCTGATACATCTGACTGTGACAAACAACCGTAAGCCTTTTCTCGTCAATCAGATTTATCTGGTCCAACCTAGTATGAATCCATTCATCTCCATCTAAATCTGCATCTTTCATAATCCTTAGAGAAGGAATCTGGACTTCGACGGGTAGGACCACTTCCATACCATAGACTAGAGAAAACGAGGTTTCTCCAGTTGATGTATATGCTGATGTGCGATAACCATGAAGAGAAAATGGTAGCATCCCATGCCAATCTTTATACGTCACCGTCATCTTTTGTATAATCTTCTTGATGTTCTTATTGACGGCTTCCACTGCACCATTCATCTTTGGTCGATACGGAGAACAATTATGGTGCTTAACCGTGGACTGCATGCAGAGTTCCGTGATCTTAGTGTTGTTAAGATTAGTACCATTGTCCGTGATAATCCTTTCGGGAATGCCATACTAGCAGATGAGTTTATGCTTAATGAATTGGGCCACTGCGTTCTTTGTAATAGAGGAAAATGTGGTTTCTTCAATCCACTTTATGAAGTAATCAATAGTGATGAGGATGAAGTGGTGTCCATTAGAAGCAGTAGGTTTAATCTCTCAAATCATATCAATGCCCCACATTGCAATTGGCCAACGAATAGTCAAGACATTCAGAGGAACCGGTGGCACATGTACTTGGTCAGCATAGATCTGACATTTGTGACAGGTTTTAGAGTGGTGATGGCAATCAGTTTCCATGGTCGACCAATGATAACCTGCTCTTAGAATCTTCTTAGCCATTGTGTTCCCACTGGAATGAGTACCAAAGATACCTTTGTGCATATCTTCCATAATCTTCTTAGCTTCCTTCTTATCTACACAACGAAGCAGAGTCAAATCATGATTACGCTTGTACAAAATTCCATTGCTCCGAAAGAACTTGGAAAAGAACCTCTAAGGAAATTTCTTGTCATTGATAGATTCCCCCTCGGGGTAATCTTGAGCCTCGAGGTATCTTTTTACTTCGTGAAACCAAGGCTTTTCTTCTACTCCTTCAATGTCAACTTTATAACAGTGTGCCAATTTGTCTAGTCTCTCAATGGTAATTCAAAGAGCTTCATTATCCCATCTGACTTTTAACATAGATGACATGGTTTCCACTGCGTCTGCCAACTGATTCTCATCTCGTGGAATATGTTCAAAAGTGATTTCCTCGAAGCATGGAATTAAGGTCAACACATGATCTCGGTAAGGAATGAGATTTGGATGCTTTTCATCCCATTCTCCCTTAATCTGACTGATTACCAGGGCTGAGTCCCCGTATACATTTAAGAACTTTATTCTCAAGTCAATAGAAGCTTTGATACCCATGATGCACGCTTCATATTCGGCCATGTTATTGGTACAACAAAGCATAATATGGCCGTGAAACGCGTATGGAAACCCTTAAGAGAGATAATCACAACACCAATTCCATTACCAAGTGTGTTGGAAGCTCCATCAAAAAACATAGTCCATTGGGATCCTGGCCCAGATCCTTCATACGGTCCAGGTTCTTCACAATCTATAACTAGCATAATGTTATCATCCGGGAACTCGAAATTCATAGATTGATATTCGTCTATGGATTGGTGAGCCAAATAATCTTCCAGTACACTTCCTTTAATTGCCTTCTGATTGGTGTACTGAATGTCGTATTCTGTTAAAACCATTTGCCATCAGACTATTCATCTGGAGAGAGTGGGTTTCTCGAATATGTATTTTATGGGATCCATTTTAGAGATCAACAAAGTAGTATTAGTTAGCATATATTATCTTAGTCGGCGAGCAGCCCATGCCAAAGCACATCAAGTTTTCTCGAGCAGTGAGTATATTGTTTCACAGTCGGTAAACTTTTTACTAAGGTAGTATATTGCATGCTCTTTTCGACCAGACTCGTCATGTTGGCCCAGTACACACCCATTGAGTTCTCTAATACTATTAAGTACATGATCAAATGTCTTCCTTAGATTGGTGGCATCAGAATCAGAGGTTCTTTAAGGTACTCCTTGATCTTGTAAAAAGCTATCTGACAATCGTCGTTCCACTTCACTACTTGATCTTTCTTTAGAAACTTGAAGATTGGCTCACAAGTAGCGGTCAGATGGGAAATAAATATGGCAATATAATTCAAACGTCCCAGGAAACCCCTGACTTCCTTCTCAGTATAGGGAGCTGGCATTTCTTGAATAGCTTTAACCTTGGTGGGATCAACTTCAATACCTTTGCCACTAACGAAGAAACCTAGGAGTTTACCAAATCTTACCCCAAATGTGAATTTGTTTGGTTCCAGCCTCAAATTGTATTTCTTTAATCTCTCAAACAACTTGTGTAGGTGGTCAAGATGTTCTTCTTCAGTATGAGATCTGGCTATCATGTCATCGATGTAAACCTCTATCTCGCAGTGAATCCTATCATGGAACATAGCTACCATAACATGATGATATGTTGCATCGGCATTCTTCAAATCGAAAGGCATAACCTTGTAACAGAAAGTTCCCCACTGTGTGACGAAAGTATTTTTCTCCATATCTTCCAGTGCCATCTTGATCTGATTATAACCCGAGAAATTGTCCATGAAGGAGAATACCTTATGTTGAGCGATGTTATTAACCGGAACATCTATATGTGGGAGTGGAAAGTCATCTTTAGGGCTTGCCCTGTTCATATCCAAGTAATCTACACACATATGCACTTTGCCATCCTTCTTAAGTACTGGAACTACATTTGCAACCCACTGAAGATAGGATGTAACAGCTAAGAAACATACGTTGGATTTCTTCATAACCTCAGCCTTGATCTTTTCGGACATCTCAGGATGCATACGACGAACCTTCTGTTTTATTGGAGAACAACCCTCTTTCATTGGCAGACGATGAACCACAATATAAATATCAAGCCCTGGTGTTGTACCCTAATTTTTGCCCCTAAGATTTCTCTATCATCTCATACCATCACAATACAACAAGATAACACACTAAGGTTTGGCTCTTCTCCTTATCTTTAGCTTTGCTCAAGGGGAATCACTAAGCACCTTGACTTGTACTTTTGTGATCATCTATGTTTTGTATCGATTAACTTTTTAACTAATAAATATAATAAATGTTTTCCCTAATTGATGATGTTATAGGTGAAAGCCCAATACATTCCATCAAGTTGATCTACAGGTTCATGAGTCTATTGCCATGCCTTCTTCAACAAAGCTTCATTGAGATTCAAGCTTCATCATTGAAGATGTTTAAGGTAATATCATGACAAATTATATTATGAATCATCATGCCTCAAGTTGTCAAAGATAGTTTAAATATACAAGGATTGATTGAAGAAGTTTGACCTAATTGGACAAGTTTTTGATTTCTTGGTCACAAGTGCATATTTCCCTCAATTCTCAATATTTGGAAGTGGTTATGGTTTCTATGGTTCCTCATTATCATCATCAACAACTTTTATTTACATGACAAAAGTATTTGTGCAAAGAGGCTTGTCAAAATTGAAAAGGGTTTCCAAGGCATTTTGTTGCTCTAGGGGGCTAGGGTTTTAAAATTCTAAAGGCTATATCTTGCTCATCTTTTGGTATTTTTAAGTGATTCCAAAAAAATGCTTCTCCTCAAATGGTTATCAACAAATCACTTCAAAAGTTTCAAGAAAATTTTGTGTGGAAGATACCTAATGATGAAGAAAGATTACAGGTCCTCTAGATAAGCCATCAAACTCCCTTAGGTGACTTCAAAAGATCATAACTTGGTCAATTTGTATCTGCTTGAGCCCATTCCTCTTCCGCAATGATCTTGAAGATGTGAACTTCAAGTCTTCTTTTATGTGCAAAGTTTGAAAATGGATGGAAGATGCCCTAAGGATGCAAAAGATTATAGGTCATTTTATGAATTTTTGCCAACTTCACAAAGTCATAACTTTCTCTTTTTTTGGAGATTTTAAATGGTTCAAGTCTCAAAATGTCATTCAAGAGATCTACTTCATGCTATCTTTTTTGTTCAAGAGCAAATTTCAAATGGAAATCCATGTTTGAATGCAAGACATTATAAGTCATTTTTTTGAAGAAAAACTTAGAATTTTTCTAAGTACAAAAGTCAACCTATTTTTCTAAACTTTGACTCATCACAATTTTCAGCTCAACCATCCATTTGATTCCATTATTTTCACATTATAAAGCTTGTGATCTAATCTTTCTAAAGCTTCAAGAATCATGTCCTAAGACTCCTTGAGATGAGAATGCCATTGATTCAAACATGGTACATTGGAACTGAAGTTTCACTTCAAGTCAGAATTTGAAATTCATGTTATGGCTTCAAAACATCAAATTAGCACGCTTTTTTGGTGTAAACATGTTTAACCAACTTGCCAACATGTATTAGAACCTTGAAATACAATGATTGGATGAGTTTTGATGCTAAACATGTCACACCTTACTCGTGTATCAGGTTCACATGAATTCCCTCCAAATCTCATCATTTCACAGGCTTTAGCATTCAATCAGCTTCCCTATAAATAGAGGATCCTACCTCATTCATTTTATCAAGCTTAGAGAGCCAGAATCACCCTTCCAAACTTCTTCTTGAACCCAATTTTCTTCAACTTCGAATTTGCTTTTACAACTTTCCTCAATCCATTTTCTTTGTCAATTCACCATCCTTGAACCTCGCTGAAGCTCACATAAGAAGAACCAAGCTCTAAGACTTCCTAAATCGTACTAACCAAGTCAATTTTCAGAGCTCTGTATTTGAACTTCAATAGGTAGATTCCTTCACCAATTCTCTCAAACTTTGATACTGTTATAAAGCTCTCATCATTCTGATTCTAGTCGCAACATTTATTTTCAACTGGAAGTGTGTTTTGACCATGAAATTTAAAATCCCTTTTCAAATCTTCCCTTCCAAAATGACTGAGCTACACCTTATATAAATTTTTCGCGAGGGTACCATTTGAATCATCTTGAAGAGACAAAGCGAAATGTACCGGTCTCGATCTCTAATTTTACCTTTTCAGGGACCTACAAATCTCGTGGATGGAGATTGAAGATGACCAACGTGTCATCTCTCAACCAATGATAGTGTTCCATGCTTTTTTTTCTTTCAAATTTGATTTAATTAATGATTATGTGTTTTATTCACTAAAGACCATGATATGCACAACGCGTCGGATCCATTGGATTACCTTACTAACGCGTTTTGACTCTCATCCATTGGTCTACATTTTTTTTATTTTTTTTATTTTTTGATTTTTATATTTTATTTGTTTTAAACTTCAAAAATTCATAAAAAATCCATTTTAACTTCCAAAAATCTGAAAAAATCATGAAAAATACTTTTGTTTTTTTTCTTTCTGATTATTATTTTTTAACAATTGTATTTTATGTTTTGATATTTTTTATAATTTTTCACTTTATTTGAATTGTTTTAAATGTTTAAAAATACTTTTCTTAATTTTTAAATTCCTAAAAAAACACGGAAGGATCCAATGACCTCATGACAAATATTGGTGACCTCATTTGATTTTTATTTATGACTTTACTATTTTTCACAATTTTTGGTTTATTTTTCCTATTTCTTTTAATTTTAAAAATAGTTTCTGACTTAAAAAAATTACCAAAAATTTTATATAAATATTTGAGCTCATTTATGATTTTTCTATGGCTTGTTTGATTTTTCTTGGATGTTTTGAATATAGTTGCTATTTTCTACTTTTATTTCCATTTTTAAACCATTTTAAAAAAATATTTTTCTTTATTTTTTTAATATATTTTATCTTGTATATATTCTGGCTGATCTTGGACTATGAGATTTTTATCATGAGCTTTATTAACATCATTGGATCCATGGTGTTGAGTTTAAATGCCCAAAAAATGGATGAATGATTTTAATAATAGCTCGATTAAATTTTTGGTTCAAATGTAGTTTAATTCTTACCCCATCCCTCTTCATCTTATCTCCTTCTTATTGTACTAAATGTTATTGGAGAATAATTTACATATCATTTCTCAAAACAAATAGTACATAGATTGCTATTGACTGGCCTCAAAATAGGTGCGACTTCTATATAAGTCCACTTACGATTGATTAACATAGGGCTCAATTTTATCCCGATTCGAGAAATGATCATTCGTGGTCCAAACCCATGTTTGTAAGCCCAAGTATGTTAATTTGAATCCTTTAATCCAATAACCTTGAGATTCATTGTTAGGAGGCTTTGGTCTTATCAATCCTCTAATGAATCTTCATAATCTTTGGTCAAAGTGAATCACTTAAACATCGTTGATCATTTATTGTTTCCTTGTGAATTTTAAATGGATGATACACATGACAAAAAGCAAATGAAACTCGTTGTTGAGAGGCTTTGATTTATCAATCTTCTAATGAGTTTCAAATGCAAGTTTCAAGATGGTCATTCAACTAACCTCTAATTCCTAACAATTGACTTTTTTTGTGCCTTTAATTTACGCTCTTTACTTTAAGCACATTTATTTTAGCATTTATATTTCATACTACTTTCATCTTTTCTCATTTGAGAATTTTGTTTTTGTGTCATTTTTATTTTTTCTCACTTGAGCTTTTCATTTATTTTTGAAGATACTTAATAACCAACTTGAACAATAAAAAGCTTTAATGTTACTTGGACTACTTGGTTACTATCCTTGACATTATGGAGATTATGGACTTCTTGGATTTAGGATTAGAGACCTTGACCTACCTTGAGAGCTTGTGGCCTCAGCTGTTATTTTGTCTGGAGCTCTTGGGGTTTACCCCAAGATATTGGGTTGTCTGTTTGTTTTGTGTGGAGGTTATTGTGATTACATGCTTTGTCTATGTTCTAGAATTCATCTGTATACAGTCGTTACTCTACCCAATTTTTGTGAAACTTAATGCGTATGAAGCTTGGTTTTCTTAAGAGGTTTATTATCTTTGCTTGTTTGGTTTCAAAATAAAAGGATGAGAATTCTACATTGACAAATTATGTCAAGTGTTGGCTTCTTGTTGGTTAGACGGTTCTTTTCCATAGCTTTTACCTTATGCTTTAGGATAGTCCATTCAGATCCTCACATATTATTTAATTTCAAAAATCTTCTCCCTCCTTTTGAAAACTCTTCTTGTTTTTAAACTTGAACCACTTTCATAATAAACTTCGACTTAGGTCCATGCATTTTCAAAATATTTTCTTAAACAAACTTTAATCAACTTAATAATACTTTGACATTATTGTGAGAAGACTAAAATTCAATCAATTTCATTCAAACCATTTTGCCACTTTGGCTTCTTATCTTAAAATTTTCTCAAAATATTAAACTCTTGTCAATCCTTGTAGTGATGGGAACTACTATACTTCTACGATATATAGTGAAGTGAGATATTTTTAACTCGGGTGTTGAGTGAGGCTTTGCTAATTTTTAAAATCCAAGCTATATCCTCCACTTTGAGATGACGCAAATTCTCCTTTCTCATAATTGTGGGTAGTAAGTATATTCTTCCACTCAGATAAGACGATGATGTCTCGTCTCTTAAAATTTACCAACACACTTGTGTTTCAAATTTTTTAAAGGTGAACTACGTGTACCCTGATCCCCTATTGCACAAAAGGTGGTACGTAGGCACTAAAGGTTCGTAACCGTGAAGGGTGCAAAAGTTTAAAAAAAAACTTCTTTTCTCATCCCCATAATCTATTTTATATACAACATTTATAGCCAAAATACACAGATTTTCAAAGAGTTTCATGCGGAGTACCATAGATGTTTAGGGTGCTAATACCTTCACTTTGCATAACCAACCCCCAAACTTAGATTCTCTCCCCCTGTTTTTGGGTTATTTGCTCTTTTCCCATTCATTTGGAAATAATAAAGCACGGTGGCGATTTTTATTTGATCTGTGCGAGTTAAGTCAATCCAATGGCTTAGTCTCAACATTTCTACGGCTACATCTGGCATGTCTTCGTAAGACCAGGCGAAGATCTCAACATAGTCATGCAACATCTAGATTAATTTGTTCTTGACGTTGTCTTCTAGGTTGGTACCTATACTGACTTCTTTCCTGTCTGCTTCAGTACCCAATTTTACAACCTCAACTTGCTCTTCATGCGATTGTATAGCATTTTCCTCTTGCACTAACAGTCTAGAAAGTTCTCCAGACATTTCATAATCTTCCTTACCTATGTCCTCAACTTGGTAAATCGGATTCTTGAAATCATAAGTGGCAATAGCAGAATTGTTATCAACGGGATCCAGAGTGGATGTGGATCTATAATTTATTGTGTGGGTGTGTGTGAGAACACATAACTATTTTGAGAGTGTAATAAAGTAAAAAGAAAGACAAAGAGCGCAAAATTTGAATGCAAAACGTCCAATGTTTTTATTGAATGAAATGTGCTTATGAAAGATGACAACCCTAACAAACGAACCGTTGTGCCCCGGGTAAGACACAGGGCTTAAAGTCATTGTTTAAAATTACATAACAAAAACTTTGAAAGCAATGAGAAACAAAAAATGATATTTACTCCTGACTAAAGGAGATTGAGATAAGGTCTTCAGTCTTCCAGTTGCTAAGCCCGTTACTGATGATGGGAAAGATCTAGTTCTCGAGGTCATGATCACTATCAGCATCTTCTATAGCATTGACTTCATTGTTGCTGACACTGAATGGTGGTCTTCCGACGCGAGTGCGACGAACAACCCTCTGAGCCTCTACATTAAAAGCCAAACCAAATTTTTCAGATTTATACGGAATGTCAGGAAGTTGACCCCAAGTAGTGAAACAACCTTCTTCTACTACAGCTCTAGCATCCTTCAAAGAAGCCATCCTGGGTGGAACCCTGGTAACCTTGGAAATAGTAGAAACGTCTTCAGTAGCCGTAGAAGGGATAACTTCAAAAGTCTGGCAGGGAGTTTCAATGAATTCGCCGTCCATCTCAACATACCTGGACAAGTTTAAGTGACTCACCATATACTCTTCTTCGCTGCAAAACGTAACAACCTTTCCTTTCACGGGATATTTCAACTTTTGGTGTAGGGTTGAAGTAACAGCACTTGCCCCATGAATCCAGGGGCATTCGAGTAAACAAGAATAAGTCAGTTGGATATCCATTACATAGAAGGTATAATCAAAAACCTGTGAACCCACTTTAATCGAAAGATCCACTTCTCTATGTACCATCCTCTTTGGCCCGTCAAAGGCTTAGACTATAATATCAGTCGGTTTCAGCACAACCCTTTCACAATCAAGCTTGTCCAGAGCACCCTTCGGTAGAACATTCAACGAGGAACCCGTATCAACTAATACATGTGCTAAAGTAGTGCCCCTGCATTCAATAAAGACATATAGGGCCTTGTTGTGGTTCCTTCCTTCAAGGGTCAAATCAACATCAGAAAAGCATAACCCATTATCAGTAGTTAGGCTAGTAACATAACTTCCAAATTGATCGGCAGAAATTTCTTATGGCACGTGGGAGGATTTTAAGAACTTCACCAAAGCTTGTACATGGGCTTGTGAACATAGTAACAAGGATAACATGGATATTTTAGATGGAGTCTATCCTAGCTGTTAAAAAATCTTGTAATCACTTTTCTGAATAATTTCCAAAACTTCATCCAACTCCTTCCTGGAGGTATCTTCAGCTATAACTTCTTTAGGTGCCTCAGTCTGGGTAGGCTCCGTCATTTTCTCTCTGCCCCGAGTCTTAGTAATTGACTCAGTAGCGGTAACACGAACAGGTGTAGCGACAGTCTTCAAAGAGATTTTTGGAGAGAAAACCCTTCCGCTTCTAGTAACCTTACTGGTCCCAACAATATTGTTGATGTTGGGATCAGTAGCTTCAATACCTTCATTCTCAACAGTCAATGGCTCTTGCTTCACACCATGGTAGTAGACATCGGCTCCATAGTTCTAAGGGATAGCCTTATATGAGGAATACATAATTGGTCTGGGTGAAGTGAGTATCAAAGGAGCGATTCTGGGTTCAGCATTAATCTTTATAGGACCTTTGGAAGTGATCCTAATAGGAGTGCCAGAAATTACGGATAAGTCTTGAAACAAATTCTCAATAGAAGGAATATTCTCAACTATAATGATGTGGTTGTCCATCAGACGCTGAATACCTTCTTTCAGTAACTTGCAGCCATTGGATTGGGCTGTGCAACAGTAACATCTTTCAATACAACCTAGAAATAAACTGGCTTGCAACAGATTCTTCTTAATAATGGAGAGGGGATTAGTCAATTCATCTACAACAGAAATATATAAAACATCATAAATAGCACTGATGGCTTTGTCATGCTTTGGAATAGGTTTTGTAATCATATTGGGGGTCTCAGGAGGATCAAACTCAATTTCTTTATTGTCAATCATGTCCTGAATTTTATTCTTCAAATCCCAACAACTATTAGTGTCATGCCCGAAGCTATTTGAATGGTAATCACATTTCACATTAGGATTATAACGAGGAGAGGAGGTGTTGAGATTCTGAGGAGGATCCCTCAATGTAATTAGCTCTGCTTTTAGTAAGTGTTGTAATGCCTAAGATAATGGCATGTTGATCTTTGTAAACTGTCTTCTAGGTGCCTCTAACATATGTTGATTGCTCTGTTGTTGTTGTATAGGCGCAAGATTATAAATTAGTACTGCCTCCACAGATTGGTCGCAATCACTTCTAGTACGACCCTTCTGGCCATACACCACATTTGTTTCCTTCTTATTGTTGAACGTCTTCTTCACAGTACTTGAAGACGCAACCACTTGAATCTTTCCACTTCAGATACCACTTTCGGCATGTTCTCCCATTAGTATCAACTCGATAAAACAATATGAAGAGCTTCCGATCAGATGATTAAAGAAAGGTCATGTTAAAGTTCCCATGAACATGTCAACCAGCTGATAAGTGCAAAAGTGTAGTTATTTTGTATATACTTTTTGTTGCACTTATCGACTCTTTGTTTGTAATTTAGGTTGAATAACCCAAATTTGTGTATAAATATGTTTAGTTTATGTATAATGCATTTTCGTGTATAAAGTGGATCTTTTGATAGTTTTGTACTCATTTTGTAGGTATTTGAGCATTGTTTGCGCAAGAGGAATAAATCTCCAAGATGCATTTTTGGATCAATAAAGGAATAAGGCGAAATATTGGAGCCATAGGGAGTTATGCATGAATGCAACAGAAGTTGTTGGACTGTCATGGATTGTCCGGCGAAAGAAGCTCTCGTCAGACGAAATTTGAAGACAAATTTCCATGTTGCTTCTATCATGCGTCGCCAGATGGAATTTTTGTCGTCGGGCGACAGTGGGCAAGAAGACCAATTTTGATGAAGTATTTGCCTTTCTTCGTTGCTGCATCGCTGAGCAAGAAGAAGATGCATCCCCGGGCAACGCGAGTCTGCCGCCGGGCGAAAGAAGATATTTTTTATCAGATTAGGACATGGCTTATTTTGGGCCTAGTGTATATAAGCCATCGTCGGGCGATGCTTTTATGTCGTCGGACGATGCGTGCAGATCAGAATTTTGCTATATTTTACTTTTCATTTCATTTGGAGAGTTATGGTTTTAGGGGGTGATTTTTGTTCTCCCAATTCCATCAATCTCATTTTTGTAGTGGATTAGCTTAGATAACAACACTAGGGCTTTCATACGAAAGATCCAGGGTGGATTGCTCGTCGACCAACTTTGACAAACCAGAAGATTTGTGGTTTTTCTCTTCTCCTCTCTATGTATTTCTCTTTTGTTGGGTTTTGTATATGTATTTACTTTGATCTCATGTATATTTGTCACCCATGGCATTATATTAAACTTGCTTTACAAATCTTTATCGATTGTTATCTTAGATTTTTGCTTTGTGCTAGGGATTTGAGTTGTTATAGACATATACTGCTTAGATTTTTATCTAGGATGATTATCTATTAGTTTCTGAACTCTAGAGATAGATTAAGAGCTGACATCTACTTGGGTATCAAAGCTTAATACCTCTGTGTGGTTGTGTTATGTTGAGAGATCGTTAGTGCGATTATATAGTTTTCTTCTGTGTTGTTGAGGAGGTAGAGAGATCACTTCCTTGGTGATACAGTCGGTCTCTCGATTTGGGTTAGAAATGACTTAGGTTGTGAGTGACACGTAGTGACATTGATGAATATTGTTAGGTTGAATGTAACTGGTTGGTAGATTTAAGTATCTGATGAGTAGATTATATGCAGGCTTAATAAGTTCTTCCTTAGTTTTTACTTTTGTTTACGTTTATTTTTTGTTGATAATATTTTCTTTACAAACCCATTTATCCCCAAACTCATTAACAAGAGATTTATCGAACGACAATTTAAGAACCATCTCTATTGACACAATAAATTCCTGGATAAATACTTCCAAAACTTTTGTAGCTTGTCGCTACACCGCTCCAAAACTAGCTCCTTATCAGACAGAGGAGGTTGAACCCTTCCAGATAAATCTCTCCACTTCTGGGCATACTCTTTGAAGCCTTCATTCGAGCCCATAGTCATACTTTGTAATTGCACACGAGTTGGTGTAATGTCAGAATTGTATTGATATTGCTTGTAATAAGTAGCATCCAAGTCTCCCCAAGTATGTATATTGGTTCCTTCCAGCTGATAGAACCATTCTAGTGGTATCTCAGATAAGTTCTCTTGAAAGAAGTGAACCCAGAAATTTCTAGTATGGGGTTAGATCTTTCGGGCATAAGACCTCAAATGAAGTTTAGGACAAGAAACACCATCATATTTGGAAAAAGTAGAGACCATGAACTTGTGAGGGATAACAACCCCCGAGATAAGACCCAGATCTTCAAAATCCAGCTCAAGCACTTTCTGGATTTCCATGGAATTTAGACGATCTTCCAGCTGTTTGTATCTGTCATCAGCGGGAGTATATTGCTCATTAGAATAGTCTTCTTCATCAGGAATTTTACCAGAACCAACACTGCTTCCCCCCTCAACTTTGATACTTTATTCGTCTTTTTCTTGATTGTCATCTTTATCTGATGGGAAGTCAAAAGCTTGAACTTGTTTGGTGGGACCTTTGAATCTTCTCCCCATGTTAAGGATACCAGCCGATTTCCTAGTCTTTTTATTATTGGAGATGAGTGCCATCAGTTCTTTCTTCCCCTTAGCTAAGTTTAAGAGTGTCTCTTGGAATTAGGCGCTTTGAGCTTGAAGGTCTTTCACGGTTTGTTTAAGAGCCATCTTTTATTGAAATAAACAACAAGAAGATGAGAAAACCTGTTTTGGGAAATACCTGTTATGAAATGACATGCATGATATGTGGATGCAATGTTTTCAAGGATCTCGCAGGATAAACAAAAGGAAATGTTAGAAGTTGAGTATGGGTGTAACTTTTACTTAAGAACATTGTGTCTTTGAACGTCCTTCTATGAGAACTAAGCTCACCATGTCAAGTGGGTCCTAGTCTTTGACTCAAGCAAAAGTACTTTGATCTTTAATGGCATTAGAGGAAAATAAATCCCTTTTCCCCTTACTAGCAGTCTGGTTCATAATAAACCTGCATCACAGGCCTTTGACATCCTTAAAATGATCAGTGAAATGATATTGTATGATGTCATGTTTAAACAGATAACAAACACAAACAAAGCACACAGGAGCCTTAAGTTTAAGACTTTCATGGGGTTCATAGATAATTACCCTCTTGAAGTTCAGTTGGCTTAACCTGTCTTAAGAATAGTAACCGAATTCTAGGAATCTCATATCACCGATGTTTCTTACAGGCTTTGTTTCAGCAAAGCAATTGACTTACCAACGAAATATCCCGAGAGTCGAATCTCAATGAGTGTAGCATCGAGTATCAACCAACTTTGGACTGCACCAAAGTCGGCCATCTCACTACCTTCTAATGGCTAAGTCGGGTCAATTAAAGTTCTAAAGATCATCTAGTTCTTATGAAACCATGCAGCAGCCTAGTGTTATCCTCGACTAACTCAAGGAACACTAGTACAAACTAATGTGTCACACTAACATAGCTATCACTTCAACCATATTGGTCTATGCCATATAGTTTCCATGATCTATAGCTACTTACTTAGGGTATCCCCAGACCCGGGTATAGGATCTTTGCAAGAAATTTAAACCCAAGGAAACCCTTCAATATAAAGCAGTCAAAGAAAACAAGTAAAGTGATCCTAAAATCTAAGGTAACCCCTCTATAAAGTAACCCCAACAGAGTCGCTAGTTCTTTAATACGGTGGGAGAACTGACTTGGTTTTGTATTTTATCGCAAATGTTGCGGATAGCAAGAGTTGACACCAACTTTTATTTTATCCAATACGGAAAGGGTGAAAAGAACAGGAAAGACCTTGATATTTTTGAGTTCAGAGGGTAGATTATGAAAAGGGAAGATGTTATCACCCTTTTCATCCGAAGTTATCTATAGGCTCTTAATCACTAGCTCACTTTTTTTGAAAATTGATTTGTGTTGCGTATGTTTGAAATTTTTTTTAAAAAGTTGCCAATTGCTAGGCGAAACTTTGTAATGATTCTCGTATCTGTCCTCGAGAATGCATATAAAGTGTTTTGAAAATATTTCGAAAGTGTCTGTGTGAAATGTTTTTGTGTTGAAAAGCTTTGTGAGCAAGCGATTAATAGTGTTATACCTACTCAAGGTCATTCTTGTATTTTCCTCCTCCTTTAGATAGTGTTATCCTACCATTAGTTAGTAGGAAGCCCTATCGTTGGATGTGAAGGGACAGTCGTGGATTATCGTACAATCATCGAAGGCAACTCGTAAGGATGCTTTAGCAATTTTTCATTAAGGGACTAGATCACTTACCAAAGGGAAACATGGAAGGGTCATTGAGGGACTATGATCTTTATATCGAGGGACATTGCTAAAGCGTCCCCACATTCGAGGGACATGACTATTTTTCCAAAGGCAACAAGGGAGGTTACCCTAGAGGTGCGAGTGTGCGAGTGATTTGCTTTAAGTTATTTTAATCTTTGCGTTAGGGTTAGCTATCAAATTGTTTTATTCTTTCCATGCAAACCTAATTACTAAGCAATAATGGCAAATATAGAAAAGCAATAAATGTGCGGAAAGTAAAGGCAGGAAATAAACCTAAACATATTACATCACTTCGGGGAAATTACATAATAGAAAGAGGAAGTAAAAATTCCTAAGCTATTATAACCCGTACACAGTTACATAATAATGAAAATAAATGTGAGAAATAAAAATTACATTCACACAGTCGATCTAAAAGTATGAAAAATAGAAAAGAAAAGATTTTTTTGGTATTTTTATGAAAAACAGATTTGTAATTAATTAATTAAATATACCTAAAAACCCTAATTAATTTTTTTTAAAAAGAAGTTGTTGTACCCCAAAATTTTCCCTCTCATTTTATCAAGATTTCCCCTCACAAGACTCCTTGAACTCTAGACAGGATTAGGGTTTTACTCTGCTCAAGACATCTCCTTGCACAGATGACTTAAATTAGGGTTTGAGTTTGCACAGAGATTTTTGGACTTCCAATGCTCAAAGTGACTTTCATACTTCATGTTGGACTTATAAGATTGCCTCTACCAAGTTTCAAGCCTTGAATCAAATTTTTGCCCAGTCAATTGGACAGTTGACCTAGAAATCAACTGTATTGGGGAAAAAGTCAATTGTGGCCAATTTACAGTCAAACCTCAAATTTTTTGATCCAAATCAACATTATAGACTCATATGAATCATTTGATCAAGTTTGGACCATAACTCCTCAAGAAATTTGATCAGATCATCAAAAGGGCAAAATGGTCATTTTTAAGGTTTTGACTGTATAAGGGCAATTTCTGATTTTTCACCTAGCCAATGGAAAATTGGGTTCAAGAATGGACTCAAGGACTCAATGGCATCATCATTACCTATTCACAAGGTTCAAAAGATCCCAAATGCATTGGATTGATAGATGAATTTTCCAGTCAACTGATCAAAATTTGACTGTACACTAAAAAGTCAAACTTTGACTTTTTGGTCAAAATCAAGTTCCAAGGGTCATTTTTCATCAAGATGTGTCAAAACATGAAACTTGTTCATCAAGAAACCCAATTTTGAAAATTAGGGTTTAAGATTGAAAAATTTCATAACATAGAATTTTTCTAAGTTATGAAATTTTCTTAATTTTTCCCAACTTTGCCCAACATTTTCACCTTGATGAATTTGGATTCAAACAAAACTTACAACATAAAAGTTGTAGTCCTCCACAAAGTCTACAATGTTAATTCACAAAGTTTTCCAAAAAGAAGCTTGGATCTCAAGTTATGATTTTTGGATCAAGGGTCCATAAAACTTTTAACTTAGTGAAATTTTTCCCTAGTTTAGGCAGGATTTTGACCTATATTCTTGGCAACTTTTCACCTAGTTACACTTGGAATCTCAAAATGCATTTCAAATATGGATTGTAGAGCTTGTTACAAGCTTTCCAAAAAGTCAATGAACTCTCCAAAATCATTTGTGGTTAGGGAGAATCGAAAGCTTGAAGTTGGCAAAAACTCATTTTTTATCCATGGCATGTTCATATTGATACAAGTTGCAAACTCTAATCAGCCTTGTTTGTACTTGATTAAAAGTCCTAAAACCCTTCCATACTCAATAATTAAATGCAAATCCATTGGTCTAAGGCTTTGTTTTGGGCATTAGAAGATTATACAATAGATTAATCCTTAAATGGTAAAAGGTAACATTGCCATTTTTGTCCAAATCTTGCTTTATGTCAAATAGAATCCTTGAGCCTTGAACAAGATCTTATGCAGCAAATCAAATACACAAACTTGAGGGGCCAAGAGCATAGTGTGCAAGCTGATAGATAGCCTGTGCAGGCCTATCTTGCGTCACTTGTCCACTTTTGCTTCATATACAAGAAATTTGTAAAACACAACACAACTTGAACATCAGAAGAAGCCAACTCTTGCAAACTTTTGAGACAAATTTCACACATTTTATTGAACCTAAAACACGAGCCTTTGAGTCCTGAAACCTCCCATAGCACAAAATCACCTTCCATTGGCAAAACAAGGCAGCTTCTGCATCTTGAGTTCTATCTCACAAGTTGCTCGTGCATTTTGCCTCAAACTTGTTCAAACACCATCCACATAACCTATCCAAGTTATCCCAACCCCTAAACACTGACTGTAACTCCATTTGCAAGGTTTACCATTTTTGATTTCAGCTTGTGCAAGTTGAGTTCTACAGGCTTGTTCAAGCACATTCAAAGCAAGCTAGGCATTGGGGAAGGTCAGGGGAAGTTCAAGCAAGCTCCCAAACCTCTTAGGCCTCACTGAAAAGCTCCACATTGCCATACACGAAGTCAACTGAAACAGATTTTTGTCAACTTCCTATCTCTCTATTTAGGAATAATTAGGCTTAGGTTTGTGAATAAAAAATGCTGTATTCATAGCCATGAAGCTGTACATATGCTCAGTTTTCATTTAAATTAATCGTGTTAAGAGAATTTGATCCATGAACTTCCTGAAAAAATTAGGTTAGGATTTAGGGCCAGAGAAATTCTCTCTGGTCTTTGAGAGTTAGAATGAGTTCTATACATGGTTGGATTCGTCTTGAAAAATGCTACAACTTTGATGTTATGGGTATTTGCATTAGAGCACGTATGCAGGTTGTTCATGTTTGAAGTCAGGCGCACGTTTTTTTGAACGAGAGGTTGAAGATGAAGTCTGGACTTGGGCTGGGCTTTAACTTCTTGTTTTTGACACCCCTTCATTACTGACTGCACCCCCCTGGCCCATTTCTTCATATTTTTATATTTCTGTGTTTATTTTCATTTCTGATTTTATTTTCTTATTTTTCAAACATAAAAAATATCAAAAAATATTTTTATAAATTTTCACATTTATTTTGTATTTTATTTTTATTTTTTCTAACATAAAAATAATTTAATTAGTATATACCTTTATTTTATTTATTGAAAACTTGAAAATAATATATTAAATATTATACTTTTATTTTTTTTATTACTTATACTTAAAATATTTTTTTTTATAAATATATTTTTGTCTTGAATATATATATTTTATTTTATTTTTATTATACATAACTAATATAATTAATATATATACATACTTTTATTTTATTTAATGAAAACTTGAGAATAAAACATAAAAATATTGTACCTTTATTTTTTATCATTTATACTTAAATAATATTTTTCTAAATATATTTTATTTTTGTATATACATTATTTTATTTTATTTTACATAAAAAGTATATGATATATATTTACTTTCTTAAAAGAAAATTAGGGTTTTTGCCCCTTAATAAAAAAATATCTTTTTATTTCTTTTTTAGATTAAATATTATATTTTTGCATACATAAAAATAAACAAAACATTTTTTTGCATATTCATAATATTTTTGCATATTTGTTTATTTTATTTATTTAAATATTGTTCATTTATCATTTGTACCAATTATTCAATTTGGATGTAAGAGTAAATATTAGGGTTTTATTTTCTTGCAAATATCCCCTATTCAAAAATTGTACCCCCCTTCCCATATCCAATGTTGTAATAGTGTAGATTTATTTTACGCATTTATGCTTTCAATTATGCCATGTTAGAGATTAGGGTTTGTATGCAAAAAATCCAAAATCAAACAAATAGCTTGACTAATACAAAGACAAAAAGCATGAAAAATGACAACACAATGCACACTTGCACCCCTAGGGTTTCATCCACTTGTTGCCTTTGAAATGACCATGTTATGCATGTTGAGTATCTTGGTAAAACAAAAACAAAAACAAAAGATCATAGTCCCTCGATGACGCTATCTTGGTTGCCTATACAAAATGATCTAGTCCCTCAAAAAATTCCTAAAGATACTTGGCAAATATTGCTATCATGGTCAATACGATGACCCGCGCCTGTCCCGTAAAACATCCTAATACAAGGTTGTTTACCAAATGCAATGGTAAAATAACACTATCAAAAGGGTTAAAAATGTGTAGGAAAGATCTTTGAGTAAAATAGGGTAGACAACTCTTAGTTACTTGATCAAAACTTGCAAAAAACATCCTTGCTATTTTCAAACACACCTCACAATACAATTTCAAAACATTTCCCAAAACAAACTTTTAAACATTGAAATATCTTTTCAAAAGACAAACACCTTTGTATATATATTCAAACAAGAATCATTACAAAGGTTGCCTAGACAAGGCCTCTTTTTCAAAGCATTTTCAAAAACCACACACAAAGCACCATTTCAAACAATTGAAAAGCAAAAGCAAGTGATCTAAACAAGTAACTAAGAGCCCATGGATAACCATGGATGAAAAGGGTGCTTGCACCTTCCCTTTTCATAATCTACCCCCCGAACCCAAGAAAACATCTCAAAGGTCTTTTCTGTGCTTTTTGACCTTTCCTTTGGATAAAATAAAAAGTCGATGGCGAATCTTACTAAACCGAAACATTTGCGAACACAAACGCAAAACCTCAAGTTAGTTCTCCCACCGTATCACAGAACTAGCGACTCTGCTGGGGTATATTTTATAAGTGGAGTAACCTTAGGGTTTAGATCACCTTTACATGCTTACTTTGTTTGCTTTGATTGCTTTACATTTGATTCTATTGTTTGGGTTTGAAATCCTCTACCCGAATTTGGGAAACATTCATAGGTAAATAGCAATACGTTGTGGAAACTGTGCGGGGTATACCGACATGGTTGAAGCAATAGCTATATTAGTGCAACATATTTGTGGGTACCGGTAGCCTTTGAGTCAATCAAAGAGAATACGGGGTCACTGAGTGATGTCATGAAGCACTAATGAACTCTTAGAACCTTTACTTGACCATCTTAGCCTTTTTAGAGGTAGTGAGATGACCGGCTTTGGTGCAGTCCGAAGTTGGTAGATACTCGATACTACACTCATTGAGGGTTGTTTTCTTGAAATATTTCAGTCTCCAGTTAAGTGGCTAAATTGAAACAATGAACACAAAAAATAATCCAGTGATATTGTGCTCCTTAGAACCCGGTTACTAATTATAGGACAGGTTGAGCCAACTTAACTTCAAGAGGGTACTTACCTATGAAACCCCATGCAAGCCTGAAACTAGGATTTTGTGTGAATTGCTTGTACATATACTTGTGCATACATCATGAACATAATAAAGCATCACATGCATCCACTAACCATTTCAAGGGTTTGGATCTTCATCTTTGTTCCTGTTTTGTAGGTCATGGAATCACTCCGCAGAAAAACTATTCAGGTCAACCTTGTGAGAATCCCTCCTCAACTCAAGGAGCTTACTTCCAAGATTCCAGAGAATTCTCCCATCAGTGAAAGACATGGTAGACTTCTCAACTTGGTCAACTCCAACATTGAAGAAGACATGGTGAAAGTTCTCTTCCAGTTCTTTGACCCCCTACACCATTGCTTTACATTTCCTGATTACCAACTAGTACCTACTTTGGAGGAATTTTCTCAACTCCTGAGGATTCCTATTCTCCATCCACTACCCTACATTGGTACGGAAAGAGAACCAAAGCCTGAAGATGTTGCTCAATACCTACACTTGCAACCATCTGATATCAAAGGTCATTGGGAAACCAGAAGTGGTGTCAAGGGTTTCTTGGCAAAATTTCTGTTTAAGAAGGCACAAGACTGCTGGAATTCTCTAGATCTGCAAGCTTTTCAGGAGATTATAGCACTTCTCATCTATGGGTTGGTCTTGTTCCCAAACCCTGATCAACTTATAGATGTGAACATTGTCAAAATTATCATAGCTCGGAATCCTGTGCCTACATTGCTTGGGGACATCCTACACTCATTTCACACACATACAATGAGGAAAAGAAGTGTCTTCATGTGCTGTACTCCTCTTCTACCAAGGTGGTTTATTTCTCACCTTCCCCAGCCAGTATTGAAGAATGAACAAGGCTTGAGGTGGTCGCAACGATTGATGACTCTTACACATTCTGATGTTCATTGGTGTTCTCGGTCTAGAGAAAATGTCATCATCATTGATCATTGTGGGGAATTCCCTAATGTCCCACTACTTGGAATTAGGGGAGGTATTACCTACAACCCCTGCTTAGCTCTGAGACAGTTTGGGTATGCCCGAAGGGATGGCCCTAATGACATGCTAATTCCAGACTTGGTTTTTTATTTCGACAACGACGCTCAAGGACTTCGACAAAGGTTTATCCGAGCTTGGAGGATGCCCAACAAAATGGACAGTAAGACACTGGGACACAAGAATTCTATCCCCCTTGAGCCTTACCTCAAGTGGGTACGAACCTGCGCCCAGAGTCTTATGATGCCTTACCCCCACATTCTCCCCGTGATCAAAGAGCCTGTTATAGAAGGAGAGGTTCCATACACCCTCCTACATCCAGACATGCCAACATCATTGGAAGATTTGCAAAAGAGTTGGATACAGCTCAAGGAAGAACGAAATACTTTTGAAGTCAGCTTTTACGCCAGCGAGAAGAAGGTTTTGGAACTTACCCGTCGACTTCACGAAGAGCAGAATCTCAACACCTACATAGCACCAAAGAGGATGCGCAACATCTGTTTACATTAAGATTTTTGTAATATTTTTCCCATGGGGCATTTATGTACCAACAAATTCTTCTTATTAATATGACGTGCGTTCTTTTTTGTTTACAACAAATTTGAATTTCTGAATCCTTGAATGCATTACATGAATAACATATCATTCATCATATGCGTAAGCAGGTCTTCACACCAGGTTTCCTTATCTTTCTGCTGTTTATTTCGGCAAGATGGATATAGAGCAGATGGTCAAAGATCTACAAGCACAAAATTCGCAATTCCAGCAACTCCTCATGACCTTGGCAAAGGGTCAAGAGAACCTTAAAGAACAGTTAGAGAAAGAAAAGGAAAAAGAAAAAAAGAAAAAGAAAAGAGCGGGTGTAGCTACTTTGGGGAGAAGGTTTGAGAACCAGGCTAGAAGGGTCCTCGATTTCCCCTCAATGTCTGACGAAGGGGTTGGTAAAGGAAAGGGAGTTGCAATACCCTCTGAGTCTGAAGCTGAAGAAGAAGAATAAGAGGAGGAGGAAGATTACTCCGAGTAGCAGTACCCTCCTGTGGACGATAAGTATAAAAATCTAGAAGATCGGCTGGCAGCCATGGAGAAACAAAGAGTACCTGGGCTGGATTTCGAAGAACTAGGGTTGGTTTCTGGGATCGTCATTCCCCCTAAATTTAAATTGCCTACATTTTCTAAATACGACGGTTTGTCTTGCCCGAAGATGCATATACGGTCTTACGTCAGAAAGATCCAACCTCACTCTTCTGATAAGGATCTGTGGGTCCACTTTTTTCAAGATAGTTTATCGGGTATGCAATTGGACTGGTTCTATCAACTTGAGAGATCTGATGTTCATAACTGGGAGGATTTGGCTGCTGCTTTCTACCGAAAATATCAATTAAACGCAGATTTAGTGCCTACTCATACTCAATTACAGAGTATGGGTATGGTCTCTAATGAATGCTTTAAGGAGTATGCCCAGAAGTGGTGAGATTTGGCTGAAAGGGTGCAGCCACCATTGTTTGAATGAGAGCTGGTTGATATGTTTTTGGGGACCCTGTCAGGTCCATTCTTTAATCACTTGATCGGGAGCTCATCTGCAGGGTTCACCGAATTAATTCTGACAGGTGAAAGGGTCGAAGTTGGTATTAAGAGTTGTAAAATTCAGAAGGATGCATCTGCCTCCGCCGCTATCAAGAAGGCCTTTCCAGCCAAGAAAGAAGTTTCTGCTGTTTATGCCCAGAGAAATCAAGGAAGAATGGAGCGCCGACCAGCGGTGGGGGCTGTGATGATCCAGAACTCCTCAGTCGATCAACCTCGAAGCAGTCAACCTAGAGCTAACCAAACCAGGGTGGAAAGGCCACAACAGCAATTCACTCGGATCAATATGACACCTGCTCAGGTTCTCCCTCATCTATTGAAGTTAAACCTTACCAACTTGAAAGAGGCGCTGAAAAACCAAAATACCGCTTCTCCCTATTATCATTCAAATGCAAAATGTGCATATCATTCGGACAGTGTGGGGCACGACACCAACAACTGTTGAGCCCTTAAAAACAAGATCCAGGATTTAATAGATTCCAAGGAGGTGGAGTTTGATGCCCCCGAAAAACCTAATGTGATATCCGCTCCTATGACAAAACATGGTCATAATGTCCATGCTATTGTAGAAGATCTTCATGTTATCGTTGTTGATGACTTAATGACTCCATTGCCAATGATCAAGATGAATCTGTTGAAAGCCGGGATTTTCCCAGGCTGTGAAAAAGATTGTTACCTTTGTTCGACCTTGCAATCCGACTGTCCGCTATTGAAGTCAGGCATCCAACGCTTGATGGATACTCAAGAAATCCTCTTCAAAAAACTCTGGTTACTCCATTTACTCTTGTTACTCCAATCAATGATGTTGCTATAATCACCATTTCCGACAATCTTTCCAAGGTCTCCAAAAGACCTGTTAAGATTACACCCGATCCAAAGTGTGTACCTCTGAAGATTACTATGCCGGGGCCTATCCCATATAAGTCCAACAAGACAATACCGTGGAATTATATAGGAGAGATCTTCTACCACGGTGTTAAGCAGATCGAATTAGTCAAAGAAAGTTCCGATGAAGAGACTCCTGATGTGGGAAATATTGCAGGGACAAGTAAGATCACTCGTAGCAGAAGAATCTTCTCTCCGGATATTGCTCCTCCAAGAGCATTCTTCGGACCCTCAAGTGCTCCTGTGCCAGTCAAGATATCTGTACGAAGTCCAGTTATTGAAGAAATTGTTACTCCCGAAGCTATACCCTCTGTTGTTACTGTTGATAAAGGTAAAGGGATCCAAGAAGCGCCCGTCAGGACGAGGGCTCAGACTTTGGTTATCCCCGAGACCACCCAAAAGGAAATGGAGGAGATTTTAAAGGTAATTAAGAAAAGCGACTATGATGTCGTAGAGCAGCTGGGGAAAACCCCTTCAAAAATCTCTATGCTAGCTCTATTGCTCTGCTCTGAGGCTCATGCCAAAGCCTTGATCAAATTCCTGAAGACGGCGCACGTGCCTCAAGAAACTTCTGCGGATCAGTTTCAAGAGTGTGTAGCTATCCTTATAGCCGATAATGGTCTTGGCTTCTCTGACGCTGATCTAACATCTAAGGGAAGAAAGGATAATGATGCGCTGCATGTTTCGGTAGAGTGCAGAGGGACCGCACTAGCTCACGTTCTGGTTGATACCGGGTCATCTTTAAACGTCCTACCAAAGAAAGAATTGGACAGACTAGACTGTGAAGGTTTAACCTTAAAGCCGAGTAATATCATTGTTAGAGCCTTCGACGGTTCTAAGCGGATGATTCACGGAGAGATGGACATCCCAATTAAGGTGGGAACGGAAATTTTCAACTCTACATTTTATGTGATGGACATCCGTCCTTCATATTCATGCTTGTTGGGAAGGACATGGATCCACAATGTTGGGGCAGTCACTTCTTCTCTACACCAGATGCTCAAGTACCCAGTCCAGGGTAAAATCATAACAGTTCATGGTGAGGAGGAGTATATGATAAGCCACCTTAACTCTTTCCACTACGTGGAGTTAGATGGTGAATTCATAGAAACACCTTGCCAACACTTTGAAGAGGTTTCTCCTGAAGTTGCGGTATCCAAGACAACGACTGCTGTGCCCATCATTACCAAACCTGTGTCCCGAATGTCATCCCTTAAAGATGCGGAGGCTGTGATCAAGGAAGGAGGAAGTACAGTATGGGGTCAACTGCCAGATTTTCCTTACAAGACAGATAAGTTTGGTTTGGGTTTCACTGTTGCTGGTCAGAAGGTTGTGCGTCACTCCCGGGCTGGGGGACCGCCATTGAAAATCACTCATCATGGAGTTCATGCTTTAGAGGATGATGAAGAAGGAAGCAATTTTGAAGACTGGATCTTTCCAACCATTGAAGGAGGACTGAACAACTAGGAGGCGAAAGACTTCGTTCCCATTACTTTCATCAATCAGTAATTTATCTTTTGAACGTTTTCTGTAATAACTTTTAAACAATTCGTACACTATTTTTGCCTTATGCCTTACCCAGGGCATATAGGTCCATTTGTAAGGGTTTTGATTCTTCATTTTCATATGCCATTTTTAATGAATCATGGAAGTTTTCATATATAAACTTTTGTGTTCATTTTCTTTCTTTTTACATTTTATTTTTTTAAAGGTGGCTATCCCTTACACACACCCACACTCACAAAATGCAGGTACCCATCCACTCCGGATTCCATGGGTAACAATTCTGCTATGGCCTTCAGTGACTCTGAAGATCTGGTTAATCATGCCGAATACGAAGGTGATGAAGACTGTGAAGTTCCTGGAGAGTTGGCTAGACTTTTGCAACAGGAAGAAAGGGCTATTCTGCCCCATGAAGAGTTGTTAGAGACTATCAATTTGGGAACAGAGAAAGACAGAAAAGAGGTTAAAGTGGGTGCCAACCTGGAGCCAAGCGTCAAAGAACGCTTAGTTCAGATGTTGAATGAATATGTTGAGATCTTCGCCTGGTCCTATGAAGACATGCCGGGATTAGATATAGATATTGTGGTTCACCGTCTCCCTACAAGAGAAGATTGTCCATCAATCAAACAGAAAGTCCGCCGAATGAGGCCCGATATGTCTGAGAAGATCAAAGCTGAAGTGATGAAGCAGTTTAATGTTGGTTTTCTTGCTGTTACTTCCTATCCATAATGGGTTGCTAACATTGTGCCCGTGCCTAAGAAGGAAGGCAAAGTCAGAATGTGCATGGACTACAGAGACTTAAACAGGGCTAGCCCTAAAGATGACTTTCCACTACCACACATTGACATCTTGGTTGACAACACAGCTCAACACAAGGTATTCTCTTTCATGGACGGATTTTCAGGGTACAACCAGATCAAAATGGCCCCCAAAGACATGAAGAAGACTACCTTTGTTAAGCAGTGGGGTACCTTCTGCTATAAAGTGATGCCATTCGGCTGAAGAATGCTGGGGCAACCTATCAGCGAGCCATGGTAGCTTTGTTTCATGACATGATACATCATGAGATTGAAGTCTACCTAGACGACATGATAGCCCGTTCACAGACTGAAGAAGAACACCTCGACCATCTGCAAAAGCTGTTTGTCGGGTTAAAGAAGTACAAGCTCAGACTGAACCCTAGCAAGTGCACTTTCAGAGTCAGGTCCGCTAAACTTTTGGGATTCATCGTCAGTAACAAAGTCATCGAGGTTGATTCGGACAAAGTCAAAGCTATATAAGAAATGCATGCCCCTCGCACTGAGAAGGAGATCAGAGGTTTTTTCGGACGCCTAAACTACATTTCAAGGTTCATCTCTCACCTAACATCTACCTGTGAACCAATCTTCCAGCTGTTAAAGAAAGATCAGGTGGTTAAATGGAATGATGACTGTCAAGTTGCTTTTGATAAGATCAAGGAGTATTTGCTGGAACCTCCTATCTTGATGCCACCCGTCGAAGGAATGCCTTTAATCATGTATCTGACTGTCTTAGATAATTCAATGGGGTGCGTACTGGGCCAACATGACGAGTCTGGCCGAAAAGAGCATGCCATTTATTACCTTAGCAAAATTTTTACCGACTGTGAGACTCGATACTCATTGCTCGAGAATTATTGATGCGCTTTGGTATGGGCTGCTCATCGGTTAAGGCAGTATATGTTGACACATACCAGTCTGTTGATTTCTAAGATGGATCCGATCAAGTACATCTTCGAGAAGCCTGCTTTATCCGGAAGAATCGCTAGATGACAGATGATCCTCACCGAATATGATATACAGTACATAACCCAAAAAGCTATAAAAGGGAGTGTGCTAGCCGATCATCTGGCCCATCAAGTCGTCGAAGATTACCAATCCATGAGGTTCGACTTTCCCGACGTGGATATCATGACTTTGAGCAACATTGAAGAAAACAGACAGTATGACGGACCTGAACAAGGATCCCGATGGACTCTGTACTTTGATGGTGCCTCCAATGCACTTGGAAATGGCATCGGCGCGATACTTATCTCTCCAGAAGGTTTCCATACACCTTTCACTGCTAGACTCTGCTTCAGCTGCACCAACAACATGGCTGAGTATGAAGCTTGTATCTTTGGTCTCAAGGCTGCTATTGACTTGGGAATCAAATCTTTGATTGTATTTGGGGACTCAGCTTTGGTTATCAGTCAAATCAAAGGAGAGTGGGATACTAAGCACCCTAACCTCATCCCTTACAAAGAACATGTCTTGACATTGTTACCATATTTCAAGCAGATCACCTTCGAGCACTTCCCGCGAGAAGAGAATCAGCTAGCAGATGCGCTAGCTACAATGTCATCCATGTTTAAACTTAATTGGGATAATGAGGCACCTCAAATCACCATTGAATGAATGGACGAACCTGCACATTGTCACGAGATTAATACCGAAGAAGTGGTGGACCGACCTTGGTTTCATGACGTCAAAAGGTATCTCGAAGCACATGAATACCCTGAAGGAGCTTCAGTCAATGACAAAAAGTTCTTAAGGAGGTTCACTGCCAAGTTCTTTCTGAGAAATGGTATCCTATACAAGCGCAATCTCGATTGTGTCCTACTCCGTTGTGTGGACAAGGTTGAAGCTGAGCAGATCATGTCTGAACTACATAATGGCACCTTTGGCACCCACTCAAGTGGTCATACGATGGCTAAGAAGATTCTACGGGCAGGCTACTACTGGTCTACCCTGGAAGTTGATTGTCATCAACATTCCTGTACTTGTCACAAATGCCAAATCTACGCTGACAAGATACATATTCCTCCAGTTCCTCTCAATGTCTTAATAGCTCCTTGGCCATTCGCGATGTGGGGAATCGACATGATTGGAGAGATCAAGCCTACAACATCCAATGGACACCGTTTTATCTTGGTGGCCATTGATTACTTTACCAAGTGGGTCGAAGCAGCTTCCTTCACCTCCGTTACCAAGAATGTGGTTTCCCGTTTCATCAAGCAGAACCTCATATGTCGGTATGGTATCCCCGATAGGATCATCACTGACAACGGTAAAAATTTGAACAATACTATGATTACCGCTTTGTGAACGGTGTTGTCGAAGCTGCGAACAAAAATATCAAAAAGATCATTCAAAAGATGACGGTCACCTACAAGGACTGGTATGAGATTTTACTGTTTGCTCTGCACGGGTACCGTACCACGACACACACTTCAACTGGGGCAACCCCTTTTTCTTTGGTGTATGGCATGGAAGCTGTTTTACCTATGGAAGTTCAGATTCCTTCTTTGAGAACCATGAAGGATGCTAGTTTGAGTGAAGATGATTGGATTCAGACCTGGCTTGATCAACTTAACTTGATTGACGAGAAGCGACTTACTGCTGTTTGCCATGGTCAGGCGTATCAGAAACGTATGATCAAGGCCTTCAACAAGAAAGTCAAGAGACAAGTATATCAAGTCAGGGACCTTGTAATCAAGCGAATCATCTTGTCACAAAGTGATCCCAGGGGAAAACGGACTCCTACTTACGAAGGACCATTTGTGATCAAAAACATCTTTTCTGGTGGGGCAATGATTCTGACCACCATGGACAGCGATGACCTACCGCATCCTGCAAACGCAGACATAGTCAAAAGATACTACGCATAAACGACCCGACAAGTTGAAAACCCGAAAGGGCGACTTGGGCAAAAATGGGCATCCCGGTGAATCGAAAACCCGAAAGGGCGGTTCAGGAAAAAATTAGGGATAAATAAAAAAATCTGTACACCCGGCAAGTTGAAAACCCGAAAGGGCGACTTGCGCAAAAAAGGGTTTCCCGGTGGATCGAAAACCCGAAAGGGCGATCTAGGCAAAAGTTAGGGAATTAAAGCGTATGACTATGTCTCGTCGGATCACTTTAAGAACAATCTCTTCACAGACAAGCTTCGGGTTTTTGATCAACCTAATCAATGTCGAACAAGGAAATGAATGGACAAGATACTCAGAGTTACGAAGGCTATAGCAGAATGAGAACCCCATGGAATTGTTACACATAGCCATCTTTCTTTGTATAAAATTTTTCTCATTTTTACGACAACATTCTCTTACTAGGATGTTTCTCTCCTTTGTACAAAATACTTACACAAAGTTAATATAAAGATACTTCAAAGTGCAGAAATTTGTTTTCCTTTTCTTTCTTTTTATACTTGTGTTTTATTTGAAAACGTCCAATGATTTATTAAATGAGCATATGCATTTGAATATAATCACTGCTTACAAATAAAACGAAATGAGAAAGAATAATTACTGATAGGTTGAAAGTATAGGAAAATGTCTTTAGGCTATTCCAGAGGAAATCCCCTGCAGTACATCATCTAGATCCTCAGCAGAGTTGAAGCTTTGAAATACATATCCCCAGCGGAGTTAAGTTTCAAAATCCCCATCAGAACTAAGTTTCCGAACTCCCAATCCCCAGCGAAGCCAGAAAACTTTGAACTGCAAACCCTCAGTGAAGATAAAACTTTCTTCCCCAACGGAATCCAAAACATTAGCCTTTAAACCTCGGTGGAGTAACATCCATTTTCCTCCAAATTCTCCAGTAGATTGGCATACAACCCAAGCCCTTGAGAACTCTTCAACAGAATAAACGTTCTCCCCACAGATTTATTTCCCAGCAGAATGAAGATTCTCATTCTCATTTCTCTAGTTGAAGCCTCCCAGGTTTTAATTCCCCAGTAGAGATCGTCATACTTTTACTTATTTCCCATGAAAGTCATGAAGGATTCTCACATCCCCACAAGTTACCAAGGATTTATTTTCCCCGGCAGCAGTCAAAGATTTCATTATCTCCAACTATCAAAGATTTATTTTCCTCAGCAAGACAACTAATCAGCTTACATGCGCATCCATTACATTCATATATCATGAACGTTGATCAAGCACATTTTATTGCATCATACATGTCATGCAACATAACTTTGTGTTTTGGATAACATTTTACCTTTTTCAGGATAAGATTAAAAGCTACCTTTAATAAATGTTCAAAGATTTCAAATACAGTACAGATACACCCCAGACACGGTGGTCATTTTACTACTCATTCAGATCTCTTATTTAGATACAGTATGGATACACCCCAGACACGAAGGTCATTCTATTACTCATTCAGATTTCAGCAATCAGATACAGACTAGATACGCTCCAGACACGGAAGCCTTTCTATTTCTCATTCAGATTCAACTATCAACTTCAGGTTCAGATACACTCTAGACACGGAAGTCATTATGTCACTTGTCTAGATCCCAGTTACAGTACAGACACGGAAGTCATTCTGCTACTCATACAGATCTCAACTTCAGATACAGTCCAGATACGCTCCAGACACGGTAGGCATTCTGTAACTCATTCAAACCTATTCCCCAGCCCAGAGATACTCCAAACACGGATGTATTTCTGTCGCTTATTCATATTTCAGAATTCAGATACAATACAGATACACTCCAAACACGGCAGTCATTCTGATATTCATTCAAAAGTCAAATACAGTTACATCTCGGATACGCTCCAGACACGGACGCCATTCATTTGCTCATACGAATCCAATCTCCAGATACAACTCAGATACGTTCAAAATACGGATACCAATCTGGTGTTCATTCTCTTGATTTTCAACAAACAAGTATTGGATGGCATCTTTAAGCCCATCTCCAGCAAGATTCTACCATCTCCAAATGGCATCTTTAAGCCTATTCCCTCAGCTACATTTTGACGAGTGCAAATTTACGGGCACTCTAGTGTCCAATCATCTTTTACCTTCGAGTCACGAAAGGAAAACTCGCCAATCTAACTCTTTAGGTTCAAGAAGATTGAATAGGGGCAGCTGTTGTACCCTAAAATTTTCCCTCTCATTTTATAAATATTTCCCCTCACAAGACTCCTTAAACTCCAGACAGGATTAGGGTTTTGCTCTGCTCAAGACATTTCCTTGCACTGATGACTTAAATTAGGGTTTGAGTTTGCACAGATATTTTTGGACTTCCAATGCTCAAAGTGACTTTCATACTTCATGTTGGACTTATAAGATTTCCTCTACCAAGTTTCAAGCCTTGAATCAAATTTTTGCCCAGTCAATTGGACAGTTGACCTAGAAATCAACGGTATTGGGGAAAAAGTCAATTGTGGCCAATTTACAGTCAAACCTCACAATTTTTGATCCATCTCAACATTATATACTCATATGAATCATTTGATCAAGTTTGGACCACAACACCTCAAGAAATTTGATCAGATCATCAAAAGGGCAAAATGGTCATTTTTAGGGTTTTGACTGTATAAGGGCAATTTCTGATTTTTCACCTAGCCAATGGCAAATTGGGTTCAAGCATGGACTCAAGGACTCAATGGAATCATCTTGACCTATTCACAAGGTTCAAAAGATCCCAAATGTATTGGATTGATAGATGAATTTTCCAGTCAACTGATCAAAATTTGATTGTACACTGAAAAGTCAAACTTTGACTTTTTGGTCAAAATCAAGTGCCAAGGGTCATTTTTCATCAAGATGTGTCAAAACATGAAACTTGTTCATCAAGAAACCCAATTTTGTAAATTAGGGTTTAAGATTGAAAATTTTTCATAACTTAGAATTTTTCTAAGTTATGAAATTTTCTTAATTTTTCCCAACTTTGCCCAACATTTTCACCTTGATGCATTTGGATTCAAACAAAACTTCCAACATGAAAGTTTTAATCCTCCACAAAGTCTACAACTTTGATTCAAAAAATTTTCCCAAAGGAAGCTTGGATCTAAAGTTATGATTTTTGGAACAAGGGTCCATAAAACTTTTAACTTAGTGAAATTTTGCCCTAGTTTAGGCAGGATTTTGACCTATCTTCTTGGCAACTTTTCACCTAGTTCCACTTGGAATATCAAAATGCATTTCAAATATGGATTGTGGAGAATGTTACAAGATTTCTAAAAAATCCAAGAACTCTCCAAAATCATTTGTGATTAGGGAGAATCGAAATCTTGAAGTTGGCAAAAACTCATTTTTTATCCATGGCATGTTCATATTGATACAAGTTGCAAACTCTAATCAGCCTTGTTTGTACTTGATTACAGGTCCTAAAACCCTTCCATACTCAATAATTAAATGCAAATACATTGGTCTAAGGCTTTGTTTTGGTCATTATAAGATTATACAATAGATTAATCCTTAAATGGTAAAAGGTAACATTGTCATTTTTGTCCAAATCTTGCTTTATGTCAAATAGAATCCTTGAGCCTTGAAAAAGATCTTATGTAGCAAATCAAATACACAAACTTGAGGGGCCAAGAGCATAGTGTGCAAGCTGATAGATAGCCTGTACAGTCCTATCTTGCATCACTTGTCCACTTTTGCTTCATATACAAGAAATTTGTAAAACACAACACAACTTGAACATTAGAAGAAACCAACTCTTGCAAACTTTTGAGACAAATTTCACACATTGTATTGAACCTAAAACACGAGCCTTTGAGTCCTGAAACCTCCCATAGCACAAAATCACCTTCCATTGGCAAAACAGGGCAGCTTCTGCATCTTGAGTTCTATCTCACAAGTTGCCCATGCGTTTTGCCTCAAACTTGTTCAAACACCTTCCACATAACCTATCCAAGCTATCCCAACCCCTAAACACTGACTGTAACTCCATTTGCAAGGCTTACCATTTTTGATTTCAGCTTGTGCAGGTTGAGTTCTACAGGCTTGTTCAAGCACATTCAAAGCAAGCTATGCATTGGGGAAGGTCAGGGGAAGTTCAAGCAAGCTCCCAAACCTCTTAGGCCTCACTGAAAACCTCCACATTACCATACACGAAGTCAACTGAAACAGGTTTTTGTCAACTTCCTATCTCTCTATTTAGGAATAATTAGGCTTAGGTTTGTGAATAAAAAATGTAGTATTCATAGCCATGAAGTTGTACATATGCTCAGTTTTCATTTAAATTAATCGTGTTAAGAGAATTTGATCCATGAACTTCCTGAAAAAATTAGGTTAGGATTTAGGGCCAGAGAAATTCTCTCTGGTCTTTGAGAGTTAGAATGAGTTCTTTACATGGTTGGATTCGTCTTGAAAAGTACTACAACTTTGATGTTATGGGTTTTTGCATTAGAGCACGTATGCAGGTTGTTCATGTTTGAAGTCAGGCGCGCGTTTTTTTGAACGAGAGGTTGAAGATGAAGTCTGGACTTGGGCTGGGCTTTGGCTTCTTGTTTTTGACACCCCCCTCATTATTGACTGCACCCCCTGACCCATTTCTTCATATTTTTATATTTCTGTGTTTATTTTCATTTCTGATTTTATTTTCTTATTTTTCAAACATAAAAAATATCAAAAAATATTTTTATAAATTTTCACATTTATTTTGTATTTTATTTTTATTTTTTCTAACATAAAATTAATTTAATTAGTATATACCTTTATTTTATTTATTGAAAACTTGAAAATAATATATTAAATATTATACTTTTATTTTTTTTATTACTTATACTTAAAATAATTTTTTTCTAAATATATTTTTGTCTTGAATATATATATATTTTATTTTAATTTTAATATACATAACTAATATAATTAATATATATACATACTTTTATTTTATTTAATGAAAACTTGAGAATAAAACATAAAAATATTGTACCTTTATTTTTTATCATTTATACTTAAATAATCTTTTTCTAAATATATTTTATTTTTGTATATACATTATTTTATTTTATTGTACATAAAAAGTATATGATATATATTTACTTTCTTAAAAGAAAATTAGGGTTTTTGCCCCTTAATAAAAAATATCTTTTTATTTCTTTTTTACATTAAATATTATATTTTTGCATACATAAAAATAAATAAAACATTTTTTTGCATATTCATAATATTTTTGCATATTTGTTTATTTTATTTATTTAAATATTGTTCATTTATTATTTGTACCAATTATTCAATTTGTATGTAATAGTAAATATTAGGGTTTTATTTTCTTGCAAATATCCCCCATTCAAAAATTGTACCCCCTTCCCATATCCAATATTGTAATAGTGTAGACTTATTTTACGCATTTATGCTTTCAATTATGCCATGTTAGAGATTAGGGTTTGTATGCAAAAAATCCATAATCAAACAAATAGCTTGACTAATACAAAGACAAAAAGCATGAAATGACAACACAATGCACACTTGCACCTCTAGGGTTTCATCCACTTGTTGCCTTTGAAATGGCCATGTTATGCATGTTGAGTATCTTGGCAAAACAAAAACAAAAAAAAAAGATCATAGTCCCTCGATGACGCTATCTTGGTTGCCTATACAAAATGATCTAGTCCCTCAAAAAATTGCTAAAGTTACTTGGAAAATATTCCTATCATGGTTAATACGATGACCCGCGCCTGTCCCGTAAAACATCCTAATACAAGGTTGTTTACCAAATACAATGGTAAAACAACACTTTCAAAAGGGTTAAAAATGTGTAGGAAAGATCTTTGAGTAAAATAGGATAGACAACTCTTAGTTACTTGATCAAAACTTGCAAAAAATATCCTTGCTATTTTCAAACACACCTCACAATACAATTTCAAAACATTTCCCAAAACAAACTTTCAAACATTGAAATATCTTTTCAAAAGACAAACACCTTTGTATATATTCAAACAAAAATCATTACAAAGGTTGCCTAGACAAGGCCTCTTTTTCAAAGCATTTTCAAAAACCACACACAAAGCACCATTTCAAACAATTGAAAAGCAAAAGCAAGTGATCTAAACAAGTAACTAAGAGCCCATGGATAACCATGGATGAAAAGGGTGCTTGCACCTTCCCTTTTCATAATCTATCCCCCGAACCCAAGAAAACATCTCAAAGGTCTTTTCTGTGCTTTTTTACATTTCCTTTGGATAAAATAAAAAGTCGGTGGAGACTCTTGCTAAACCAAAACATTTGCAAACACATACGCAAAACCTCAAGTCAGTTCTCCCACTGTATCACAGAACTGGCGACTCTGCTGGGGAATATTTTAAAAGTGGAGTAACCTTAGGGTTTAGATCACCTTTACATGCTTACTTTGTTTGCTTTGATTGCTTTACATTTGATTCTATTGTTTGGGTTTGAAATCCTCTACCCGGATTTGGGAAGCATTCATAGGTAAATAGCAATACGTTGTGGAAACTGTGCGGTGTATACTGTCATGCTTGAAGCAATAGCTATATTAGTGCGACATATTTGTGGGTACCGGTAGCCTTTGAGTTAATCAAAGAGAATACGGGGCCGCTGAGTGATGTCATGAAGAACTAATGAACTCTTAGATCCTTTACTTGACCATCTTGGCCTTTTTAGGGGTAGTGAGATGACCGGCTTTGGTGCAGTCCGAAGTTGGTAGATACTCAATACTACACTCATTGAGGATTGTTTTCTTGGAATATTTCGGTCGCCAGTTAAGTGGCTAAACTGAAACAATGAACCCAGAAAATAATCCAGTGATATTGAGCTCCCCGGTTACTAATTATAGGACAGGTTGAGCCAACTTAACTTCAAGAGGGTACTTACCTATGAAATCCCATGCAAGCCTGAAACTAGGATTTTGTATGAATTGCTTGTACATATACTTGTGCATACATCATGAACATCATAAAGCATGATATGCATCCACTAACCATTTCAAGGGTTTGGATCTTCATCTTTGTTCCTGTTTTGTAGGTCATGGAGTCACTCCGCAGAAAAACTATTCAGGTCAACCTTGTGAGAATCCCTCCCCAACTCAAGGAGCTTACTTCCAAGATTCCAAAGAATTCTCCCTTCAGTGAAAGACATGGTAGACTTCTCAACTTGGTCAACTTCTACATTAAAAAATACATGGTGAAAGTTCTCTTCCAGTTCTTTGACCCCCTACACCATTGCTTTACATTTCCTGATTACCAACTAGTACCTACTTTGGAGGAATTTTCTCAACTCCTGAGGATTCCTATTCTCCATCCACTACCCTACAGCGGTACGGAAAGAGAACCAAAGCCTGAAGATGTTGCTCAAGCCCTACACTTGCAACCATCTGATATCAAAGGTAATTGGGAAACCAGAAGTGGTGTCAAGGGTTTCTTTGCAAAATTTCTGTTTGAGAAGGCACAAGACTGCTGGAATTCTCTAGATCTGCAAGCTTTTGAGGAGATTGTAGCACTTCTCATCTATGGGTTGGTCTTGTTCCTAAACCCTGATCAACTTATAGATGTGAACACTGTCCAAATTTTCATAGCTCGGAATCCTGTGCCTAAATTGCTTGGGGACATCCTACACTCATTTCACACACGAACAATGAGGAAAAAAGGTGTTCTCATGTGTTGTAATCCTCTTCTAGCAAGGTGGTTTATTTCTCACCTTCCCCAGTCAGTCTTGAAGAATGAACAAGGCTTGAGGTGGTCGCAACGATTGATGACTCTTACACATTCTGATGTTCATTGGTGTTCTCGGTCCAGAGAAAATATCATCATCATTGATCATTGTGGGGAATTCCCTAATGTCCCACTACTTGGCATTAGGGGAGGTATTACCTACAACCCCTTCTTAGCTCTGATACAGTTTGGGTATGCCCGAAGGGATGGCCCTCATGACATGCTAATTCCAGACTTGGTTTTTGACTTTGACAACGACGCTCAATGACTTCTACAAAGGTTTATCCGAGCTTGGAGGATGCCCAACAAAGTGGACAGTAAGACACTGGGACACAAGAATTCCACCCCCCTTTAGCCTTACCTCAAGTGGGTACGAACCCATGCCCAGAGTCTTATGATGCCTTACCCCCACATTCTCCCCGTGATCAAAGAGCCTGTTATAGAAGGAGAGGTTCCATACACCCTCCTACATCCATACTTGCCAACATCATTGGAAGATTTTCAAAAGAGTTGGATACAGCTTAAGGAAGAACGAAATACTTTTGAAGCCATCTTTTACGCCAGTGAGAAGAAGGTTTTGGAACTTAGCCGTCGACTTCACGAAGAGCAGAATCTCAACACCTACATAGCACCAAAGAGGATGCGCAACATCTTTTTATATTAATATTTTTGTAATATTTTGCCCATGGGGCGTTTATGTACTAACAAATTCTTCTTATTAATATGACGTGCGTTCTTTTTTGATTACAACAAATTTGAATTTTTGAATCCTTGAATGCATTACATGAATAACATATCATTCATCATATGCATAAGCAGGTCTTCACACCAGGTTTTCTTATCTTTCTGCTATTTATTTCGGCAAGATGGATATAGAGCAGACGGTCAAAGATTTACAAGCACAGAATTCGCAATTCCAGCAACTCCTCGTAACCTTGGAAAAGGGTCAAGAGGACCTTAAAGCATTATTAGAGAAAGAAAAGGAAAAATAAAAAAAGAAAAAGAAAAGAGCGGGTGAAGCTACTTTGGGGAGAAGGTTTGAGAACCAGGCTAGAGGGGTCCTCGATTTCCCCTCAACGTCTGACGAAGGGGTTGGTAAAGGAAAGGGAGTTTCAATGCCCTCCGAGTCTGAAGCTGAAGAAGAAGAAGAAGAAGAAGAGGAGGAGGAAGATTACTCCGAGCAGCAGTACCCTCCTGCGAACGATAAGTATAAAAATCAAGAAGATTGGCTGGCAGCCATGGAGGTACAAAGAGTACCTGGGCTGGATTTCGAAGAACTAGGGTTGGTTGTTGGGATCGTCATTCCCCCTAAATTCAAAGTGCCTACATTTGCTAAATACAACGGTTTGTCTTGCCCGAAGATGCATATGCGGTCTTACGTCAGAAAGATCCAACCTCACTCTTCTGATAAGGATCTGTGGGTCCACTTTTTTCAAGATAGTTTGTCGGGTACGCAATTGGACTAGTTCTATCAACTTGAGAGATCTGATGTTCATAACTAGGATGATTTGGCTGCTGCTTTCTACCGACAATATCAATATAACACAGATTTAGCGCCTACTCGTACTCAATTACAGAGTATAGGTATGGTCTCTAATGAAGGCTTTAAATAGTATGCCCAAAAGTGGCGAGATTTGGCTGGAAGGGTGCAGCCACCATTGTCCGAAAGAGAGCTGGTTGATATGTTTTTGGGGATCCTGTCAGGTCTATTCTATAATCACTTGATCGGGAGCTCATCTGTAGGGTTCACCGAATTAATTCTGACAGGTGAAAGGGTCGAAGTTGGTATTAAGAGTGGTAAAATTCAGAAGGATGCATCTTCTTCCGCCGCTATCAAGAAGGTTTTTCCAGCCAAGAAAGAAGTTTCTACTGTTTACGCCCAGAGAAATCAAGGAAGAATGGAGCGTCGACCAGCGGTGGGGGCTGTAATGATCCAGAACTCCTCATCCGATCAACCTCGAAGCAGTCAACCCAGAGCTAACCAAACCATGGTAGAAAGGCCACAATGGCAATTCACTTGGATCAATATGACACCTGCTCAGGTTCTCCCTCATCTGTTAAAGTTAAACCTTACCAACTTGAAAGAGGCGCTGAAAAACCCAAATACCTCTTCTCCCTATTATCATTCAAATGCAAAATGTGCATATCATTCGGACAGTGTGGGGCACGACACCAATAATTGTTGGGCCCTTAAAAACAAGATCCAGGATTTAATAGATGCCAAGGAGGTGGAGTTTGATGCCCCCGAAAAAACTAATGTGATATCCGCTCCTATGCCAAAACATGGTCATAATGTCCATGCTATTGTAGAAGATCTTCATGTTACCGCTGTTGATGACTTAATGACTCTGTTGCCAATGATCAAGATGAATCTGTTGAAAGCCGGGATTTTCCCAGGCTGTGAAAAAGATTGTTACCTTTGTTCGACCTTGTGATCCGATTGTCCGCTATTGAAGTCAGGCATCCAACGCCTGATGGATACTCAAGAAATCCTCTTCAAGAAAACTCCTGTTACTCCAATCAATGATGTTGCTATAATCACCATTTCCGATAATCTTTCCAAGGTCTCCAAAAGACCTGTTAAGATTACACCCGATCCAAAGTGTGTACCTCTAAAGATTACTATGCCGGGGCCTATCCCATATAAGTCCAACAAGACAATACCGTGGAATTATGGAGGAGATATCTTCTACCACGGTGTTAAGCAGATCGAATCAGTCGAAGAAAGTTCCAATGAAGAGACTCCTGATGTGGGAAATATTGCGGGGACAAGTAAGATCACTCGTAGCGGAAGAATCTTCTCTCCGGAGATTTCTCCTCCAAGAGCAATCTTCGGACCCTCAAGTGCTCATGTTCCAGTCAAGATATCTATATGAAGTCCAGTTATTGAAGAAATTGGTACTCCCGAAGCTATACCCTCTGTTGTTACCGCTGATAAAGGTAAAGGGATCCAAGAAGCGCACGTCAGGACGAGGGCTCAGACTTTGGTTGTCCCCGAGACCACCCAAAAGGAAATGGAGGAGATTTTAAAGGTAATTAAGAAAAGCGACTATGATGTCATAGAGCAGCTGGGGCAAACCCCATCAAAAATCTCTATGCTAGCTCTATTGCTCTGCTCCGAGGCTCATGCCAAAGCCTTGATCAAATTCCTGAAGACGGCCACGTGCCTCAAGAAACTTCTGCGGATCAGTTTCAAGAGTGTGTAGCTAGCCTTACAACCGATAATGGTCTTGGCTTCTCTGACGCTGGTCTAACATTTAAGGGAAGAAAGCATAATGATGCACTGCATGTTTCGATAGAGTGCAGAGGGACCACACTTGCTCACGTTCTGGTTGATACCGGGTCATCTTTAAACGTCCTACCAAAGAAATCATTGGACAAACTAGACTGTGAAGGTTTAACCTTAAAGCCCAGTAATATCATTGTTAGAGCCTTCGACGGTTCTAAGCGGATGGTTCACGGAGAGGTGGACATCCCAATTAAGGTGGGAACGGAAATTTTCAACTCTACATTTTATGTGATGGACATCCGTCCTTCATATTCATGCTTGTTGGGAAGGCCATGGATCCACAATGCTGAGTCAGTCACTTCTTCTCTGCACCTGATGCTCAAGTACCCAGTCCAGAGTAAAATCATAACAGTTCGTGGTGAGGAGAAGTATATGATAAGCCACCTTAACTCTTTCCGCTACGTGGAGTTAGATGGTGAATTCATAGAAACACCTTGCCAACACTTTGAAGAGGTTTCTCCTGAAGTTGCGGTAGCCAAGACAACGACTGTTGTGCCCATCATTACCAAACCTGTGTCCCAGATGTCATCCCTTAAAGATGCGGAGGTTGTGATCAAGGAAGGAGGAAGTACAATATGGGGTCAACTGCCAGATTTTCCTAACAAGACAGATAAGTTCGGTTTGGGTTTCATTGCTTTTGGTCAGAAGGTTGTGCGTCGCTCCCGGGCTGGGGGACCACCATTGAAAATCACTCATCATGGAGTTCATGCTTTAGAGTATGATGAAGAAGGAAGCAATTTTGAAGACTGGATCTTTCCAACCATTGAAGGAGGACTGAACAACTGGGAGGCGAAAGACTTTGTTCGCATTACTTTCATCAATCAGTAATTTATCTTTTGAACATTTTATGTAATAACTTTTAAACAATTCGTACACTCTTTTTGCCTTATGCTTTACCCGGGGCATATAGGTCCATTTGTAAGGGTTTTGATTCTTCATTTTCATATGCCATTTTTAATGAATCATGGACGTTTTCATATATAAACTTTTGTGTTCATTTTCTTTCTTTTTACATTTTATTTGTTTAAAGGTGGCTATCCCTTACACACACCCACACTCACAAAATGAAGGTACCCATTGGTGCACCCCAAAATTTTCCCTCTCATATCTCTCAAAACATTTCAAGAAAAATCTCCAAGTGGTTCAAGATTGCTCAAGAGTTGGACAGTCAAATTATCTTCTAAGGCAGTCAACCCCAAATTAGGGTTTTGTGTTGCATCAAGATCCTTGAGTCCAAATGACCTAAAGTTCTCCCCAATGTCTTAATATGTTCTCAAGGTCATCCATGTCAAATTTCAAGCCTTGCAGAGGAAGTTTGCTCAGTCAATTGCTCAAAGGGTCCAAAAGTCGACTGTGCTAGGGCAAAAGTCAATTGTGACCTATAGACAGTCAAACCTCAAGATTTTTTGTCAACATTCTCATTTTGAAGTATATTTCATCATTTGATCAAGGGTTGATCATGATTCATCAAGGATTGCTCAAAATTCATCAAGACTCAAAAGTTGCTAAATTAGGGTTTTGTAGGAAAAGTCAACTCAACTTTGACCAAGCATAACTTTCTCATACTTTATGATAAATGACCCATCCAAAGCTCATTTTTAAGAGGATGCAATTTCCTACAATCCATCTTCATACCCCAAGATCAGAAAATGCACTCACAAGAAGTTATAAATTTGGACATTATAGGTCATTTTTGAAAGTCAACAAAAACACCTTTTTTGCCAAAGCTTATAACTTGAGTATGGAATATCAAAATGATATGAGACCAAAATTATTGGTTATAGGACATCTCAAGATTTCTAAAAAGTCCAAGAACACTTCCAAAAGTTCAAAATTGAAGAAGTTATGCATTGTTGAAGTTGGGCATTTTTGCAAAATTGCCAAAAGTCAACTATCCCCAAAACTTCAAATTTTGTCAAATGGGCCAATTCCTTTCCACTTTATTTGGGCTTTCCACATTCCACACGTTTCCTAGCTTCAGCCTTGTGTCCATTTATCAAATTTATTATTTTATTTGATTTTTTATTAAATTATTTCATTTTAAATCAATTTAAATAAAATAAAATCCCAAAACTTGATTACATAAGATCTTTTTTCTATTTTCAGGACCTAATCATCATCAATGTCATGATCAAATTCATATTAAGCATTCCATGTGCAAGAAGATTGGATTTTTGACAAATTAGGCAAGTTATCAATGGTGAATCAAATCCAATCTCAAGGCATCAATGTGCAAGGATTCAGTCCATAAAAGTTGACCTAATACACTCCATCATACATATACAAGGCAAAGGCACGAAATCCAGACCTATAGGCTGCAAGAACACCAAGAACAAAACTTGAAAAAAGGTGGAAAAAGTGTGAAACCAAAATCACACTTAGAGACACTTTCAGAGGCAAGACTCAACGTCAATTGATTGCTGGGGTGTTTACTCAACCTCCTGCAATCAAAAGAAAGCTCTCACACGCTCTCAAACGCACTGTAAGTGATACGCTACCTCCCTCTGAATTTGACTTCGTGTTTAAAAATCCACGCATCATCACAAGAAACCAATGGTATATTTGCAATCACTGGACAATTTCCAAGCTTTCCATATTATTTGATTGTGTTTATCTGCTCTATGGTGCAAAACGCCATTGTAGGGTTTCCTAGGTTTTTTTTAGGGGTTTTTGTTATAGGTAAAATTAGACCTATTGATGGACATAGGCATGACCGGAGGAGAAATACAAGCACAACCATGTCCTTGGATGGAGTTTATATGGCCTGAGATGGGTTTTTGAAACGACCTACGCTTTTAGCTGCGAATTTAAATCCGCAGGTAATTTTCTTGCAGACCTGAGGACAGGGACGACCACGTGCCCCCGTCTGATTGCCCCATTCAAACTTGGCGTGTTTTCTTTTATATTTTCAGGAATATTAATGTTGTTTCTCATATTATCATTATTATTGAATATACTAACTATAGAAACACGTTGGCCTAGTGGAAAGAGGAGCTGGCAGTCACCAACAGGACCTGGGTTCGAATCCCAGGTCCCCCCATATGCTTTGTATTATTTTTCTTTAGGTATTCCAGCGCGCTTCAGGAGTTGTAGCATACCATGCTCCCTCACTCAATCTCTTGCCAAATGGCCCCAGGCCAGATCTGATGGTCCAGATGGGATGTCCACCATGCTCCCTAGTCAAACGCACACGCTGGATTCCAAAAGGTCAACAAGGGGCCAATTCATTTGGGCCATCAAATTGCTATCAAGACCTCCAAAAATCAGGCCCAAACACTCTCTTCTATATTTATTTTATTCTTGTTTTTATTTAATTATTTTCATTATTTTCCAATTAACCAATCAAACTTTTTCTTCATAAAATAAAAAAAACCAAAAAATATTTTCTTATTTAAATTAAATTTCAGTATTTTATTTTCGGTAATAAATATTAATTTAATTAATTTAGTTCTAATTAGGAATAACTTTAATATCTTTTTCCAATAATTAAAATTAACTTAGACAAATAGATTTTATTAACATTGATCAAATTTATTTTTATTTCTTTAAATACCAAAAACCCAAAAATATTTTATTAATTAATTTATTTATTAATTTGATGATTAACTTAGTTTAATTTCTTTTTAATTCAAAAACAAACTAAAAATCCTTTCTTTAATAATCAAAGGGTCAAAATCCTAGAACGCGCCCGATTTAATTTCCCGCACGCGATCCATTTTATTTCGATATTGTATCTGTTTCCGGAATGTAATAGCTTAATAGGACTTTACTATTTTATCGCTTTATTTATTTTTTGCATTTTAATTTCAAGGGTTGCTTTTGGCGATGTAAATACCCGATGCCTTGTAATAGTTAGTTTAATTTCCGCAATTTAATTTCCGCAACTTATAAACTGTTAGATGTTTGATAATAGGGAATGCATGACAAGATCGAATGTTTAACTTAAAATCAACATAGATAACCACTAACATGTACAAAGACAAAATTAACTGAAAATGACACACTCGCACATGCGCACTCCTAGGGTACACCCCACTTGGTTGCCTTCGTAAGCGGTCATTGAGTATAGGTCATTTTAGAGGTCACCCTCTTGTCTAAAAGATCATAGTCGCCTCGAAACGGTTGCCTCGGATATTGTTGCCTCAAACAAATGATCTAAGACATTAGGGTTACCGCTAAGGCGTCATAACATTGCTTTAGTGACTGTATGTCCCTCAACTCGAATTGACCCTTAAACTCCAACGACGATGCTACCTACTCATCAATAGTGGGATAGCATTGTCTAAAGGACATTAGCGCAGATTGATTCCTTTTTCGAGTAGGTAGATAGTTCTTAAGTACTTGCTCCTTCAAAAAATAAAACAAATTTTCACACTTACACTCCTTTTCAAAACAAAAAACTCTTTTCAAACCCACAAGCACAAAGAAAAGAAATTTTGAAAACATTATGAGCAAGTACCTGAGAGCCCGTGGATAACCACAGATAGAAAGGGTGCTAACACCTTCCCTTTCTATAATCTACCCCCCGGACCCGAGAAACATCTCGAAAAAGGAATTTTTCTGTGCTTTTTTCCTTTCCTTGTTGGATAAAATAAAAGACGGTGGCGACTCTTGCTTACCGCGACATTTTATGAAAACAAACGCAAAACGCAAACCAGCATTCCAAAAATAGTCAGTTCTCTCCCACCGTATCACACCCATCCACTCCGGATTCCATGGGTAACAATTCTGCTATGGCCTTCAGTGACTCTGAAGATCTGGTCAATCATGCCGAATACGAAGGTGATGAAGACTGTGAAGTGCCTGGAGAGTTGGCTAGACTTTTGCAACAGGAAGAAAGGGTTATTCTGCCCCATGAAGAGTTGTTAGAGACTATCAATTTGGGAACAGAGGAAGACAGAAAATAGGTTAAAGTGGGTGCCAACCTGGAGCCAAGTGTCAAAGAATGCTTAGTTCAGTTGTTGAATGAATATGATGAGATCTTCGCCTGGTCCTATGAAGACATGCCGGGATTAGATACAAATATTGTGGTTCACCGTCTCCCTACAAGAGAAGACTGTCCACCAATAAAACAGAAAGTCCACCGAATGAGGCCCGATATGTCTGAGAAGATCAAAGCTGAAGTGATGAAGCAGTTCAATGGTGGTTTTCTTTCTGTTACTTCCTATCTATAATGGGTTGCTAAAATTGTGCCCGTGCCTAAGAAGGACGGCAAAGTCAGAATGTGCGTGGACTACATAGACTTAAACAGGGCTAGCCCTAAAGATGACTTTCCACTACCACACATTGACATCTTGGTTGACAACACAGCTCAACACAAGGTATTCTCTTTCATGGACAGATTTTCAGGGTACAACCAGATCAAAATGGCCCCCGAAGACATGGAGAAGACTACCTTTGTTACGCAGTGGGGTACCTTCTGCTATAAAGTGATTCCATTTAGACTGAATAATACCGGGGCAACCTATCAGCGAGCCATGGTATCTTTGTTTCATGACATGATACATCATGAGATTGAAGTCTACATAGACGACATGATAGCCCGTTCACAGACTGAAGAAGAACACCTCGACCATCTGCAAAAGCTGTTTGTTAGGTTAAAGGAGTACAAGCTCAGACTGAACCCTAGCAAGTGCACTTTCGGATTCAGGTCCGGTAAACTTTTGGGATTCATCGTCAGTAACAAAGGCATCGAGGTTGATCCTGCCAAAGTCAAAGCTATACAAGAAATTCCTGCCCCTCGCACTGAGAAGGAGATCAGAGGTTTTTTGGGACGCCTAAACTACATTGCAAGGTTCATCTCTCACCTAACATCTACCTGTGAACCAATCTTCAAGCTGTTAAAGAAAGATCAGGTGGTTAAATGGAATGATGACTGTCAAGTTGCTTTTGATAAGATCAAGGAGTATTTGCTGGAACCTCCTATCTTGATGCCACCCGTTGAAGGAAGGCCTTTAATCATGTATCTGACGGTCTTAGATAATTCAATGGGGTGCGTACTGGGCCAACATGACGAGTTTGGCCAAAAAGAGCATGCAATTTATTACCTTCGCAAAAAGTTTACCGACTGTGAGACTCGATACTCACTGTTCGAGAAAACTTGATGCGCTTTGGTATAGGCTGCCGCCCGTTAAGGCAGTATATGTTGACACATACCACTGTGTTGATTTCTAAGATGGATCCGATCAAGTACATCTTTGAGAAGCCTGCTTTATCCGGAAGAATCGCTAGATGGAAGATGATGCTCACCGAATATGATATACAGTACACAACCCAAAAAGCTATAAAAGGGAGTGTGCTAGCCGATCATCTAGCCCATCAAGCCGTCGAAGATTACCAATCCATGAGGTTCGACTTTCCCGACGAGGATATCATGACTTTGAGCAACATTGAAGAAAACAGACCGTATGACGGACCTGAAAAAGGATCCCGATGGACTCTGTACTTTGATGGTGCCTCCAATGCACTTGGAAATGGCATCGGCGCGGTACTTATCTCTCTAGAAGGTTACCATACACCTTTCACTGCTACACTCTGCTTCAGCTGCACCAACAACATGGCCGAGTATGAAGCTTGTATCTTTGGTCTCAAGGCTGCTATTGACTTGGGAATCAAATCTTTGATTGTATTTGGGGACTCAGCTTTGGTTATTAGTCAAATCAAAGGAGAGTGGGACAGTAAGCACCCTAACCTCATCCCTTACAAAGAACATGTCTTGACATTGTTACCATATTTCAAGCAGATCACCTTCGAGCACTTCCCACGAGAAGAGAATCAGCTAGCAGATGCGCTAGCTACAATGTCATCCATGTTTAAACTTAATTGGGATAATGAGGCACCTCAAATCACCATTGAACGAATGGACGAACCTGCACATTGTCACGAGATTAATACCGAAGAAGTGGTGGACCAACCTTGGTTTCATGACGTCAAAATGTATCTCGAAGCACATGAATACCCTGAAGGAGGTTCAGTCAACGACAAAAAGTTCTTAAGGAGGTTCGCTGCCAAGTTCTTTCTGAGCAATGGTATCCTATACAAGCGCAATCTCGATTGTGTCCTACTTTGTTGTGTGGACAAGGTTGAAGTTGAGCAGATCATGATTGAACTACATAATGGCACCTTTGGCACCCACTCAAGTGGTCATACGATGGCTAAGAAGATTCTACGGGCAGGCTACTACTGGTCTACCCTGGAAGCTGATTGTCATCAACATTCCCTTACTTGTCACAAATGCCAAATCTACGCTGACAAGATACATATTCCTCCAGTTCCTCTCAATGTCTTAACAGCTCCTTGGCCATTCGCGATGTGGGGAATCGACATGATTGGAGAGATCAAGCCTACAGCATCCAATGGACACCGTTTTATCTTGGTGGCCATTGATTACTTTACCAAGTGGGTCGAAGCAGCTTCCTTCGCCTCCGTTACAAAGAATGTGGTTGCCCGTTTCATAAAGCAGAACCTGATATGCCGGTATGGTATCCCCGACAAGATCATCACTGACAACGGTACAAATTTGAACAATACTATGATCACCGCTTTGTGCGAGCAGTTCAAGATTCAACATCACAATTCATCTCCCTATCGGCCTAAGATGAACGGTGTTGTCGAAGCTGCGAACAAAAATATCAAAAAGATCATTCAAAAGATGATGGTCACCTACAAGGACTGGCATGAGATGTTACTGTTTGCTCTGCATGGGTACCGTACCACGACACGCACTTCAACAGGGGCAACCCCTTTTTCTTTGGTGTATGGCATGGAAGTTGTTTTACCTATGGAAGTTCAGATTCTTTCTTTGAGAATCATGAAGGATGCTGGTTTGAGTGAAGATGATTGGACTCAGACCCGGCTTGATCAACTTAACTTGATTGACGAGAAGCGACTTACTGCTGTTTGCCATGGTCAGGCGTATCAGAAACGTATGATCAAGGCCTTCAACAAGAAAGTCAAGAGACAAGTATATCAAGTCGGGGACCTTGTAATCAAGCAAATCATCTTGCCACAAAGTGATCCCAGGGGAAAATGGACTCCTACTTACGAAGGACCATTTGTGATCAAAAACATCTTTTCTGGTGGGGCAATGATTCTGACCACCATGGACAGCGATGACCTACCGCACCCTGCAAACTCATGCATAGTCAAGAGATACTACGCATAAACGACCCGACAAGTTGAAAACCCGAAACAACGACTTGGGAAAAAATGGGCATCCCGGTGAATCAAAAACCCGAAAGGACGGTTCAGGCAAAAATTAGGGATAAATAAAAAAATCTATACACCCGGCAAATTGAAAACCCGAAAGGGCGACTTGGGCAAAAAAGGGTTTCTCGGTGGATCGAAAACCCGAAAGGGCGATCCAGGAAAAAGTTAGGGAATTAAAGCGTATGACTATGTCTCGTCGAATCACTTTAAGAACAATCTCTTCACAGACAAGCTTCGGGTTTCTGATCAACCTAATCAACGTCGAACAAGGCAATGAATTTACAAGATACTCAGAGTTACGAAGGCTATAGCAGAATGAGAACCCCATGGAATTGTTACACATAACCATCTTTCTTTGTATAAATTTTTTCTCATTTTTACGACAAAATTCTCTTACTAGGATGTTTGTCTCCTTTGTACAAAATACTTACACAAAGTTAATATAAAGATACTTCAAAGTGCAGAAATTTGTTTTCCTTTTCTTTCTTTTTACACTTGTGTTTTATTTGAAAATGTCCAATGATTTATTAAATGAACATATGCATTTGAATATAATCACTGCTTACAAATAAAACGAAATGAGAAAGAATAATTACTGATAGGTTGAAAGTATAGGAAAATGTCTTTAGGCAATTCCAGGAAATCCCCTGCATTACATCATCCAGATCCTCAACAGAGTTGAAGCTTTGAAATACATATCCCCAACGGAGTTAAGTTTCAAAATCCCCATCAGAACTAAGTTTCCGAACTCCCAATCCCCAGCGGAGCCAGAAAACTTTGAACTGCAAACCCTCAGCGAAGATAAAACTTTCTTCCCCAACGGAATCCAAAACATTAACCTTTAAACCCCGGTGGAGTACCATTCATTTTCCTCCAAATTCCCCAGTAGATTGGCATACAACCCAAGCCCTTGAGAACTCTTCAACAGAATAAACGTTCTCCCCACAGAGTTATTTCCCAACAGAACGAAGGTTCTCATTCTCATTTCTCTAGTTGAAGCCTCCCAGGTTTTAATTCCCCAGTAGAGATCGTCAGAGTTTTCCTTATTTCCCAAGAAAGTCATGAAGGATTCTCACATCCCCACAAGTCACCAAGGATTTATTTTCCCTGGAAGCAGTCAAAGATTTCATTATCTCCAGCTATCAAAGATTTATTTTCCCCAGCAAGACAGCAAATCAGCTTACATGCGCATCCATTACATTCATATATCATAAACGTTGATCAAGCACATTTTATTGCATCATACATGTCATGCAACATAAATTTGTGTTTTAGCTAACATTTTACCTTTTTCAGGATAAGATTAAAAGCTACCTTTAATAAATGTTCAAAGATTTCAGATACAGTACAGATACACCCCAGACACGGTGGTCATTCTACTACTCATTCAGATCTCTTATTCAGATACAGTATAGATACACCCCAGACACGAAGGTCATTCTATTTCTCATTCAGAATTCAGTAATCAGATACAGACTAGATACGCTCCAGACACGGAAGCCTTTCTATTTCTCATTCAGATTCAACTATCAACTACAGGTTCAGATACACTCTAGACACAGAAGTCATTATGTCACTTGTCTAGATCCCAATTACAGTACAGACACGGAATTCATTCTGCTACTCATACAGATCTCAACTTCAGATACATTCCAGATACGCTCCATACACGGTATCCATTCTGTCACTCATTCAAACCTATTCCCCAACCCAGAGATACTCCAGACACGATTGTATTTCTGTCGCTTATTCAGATTTCTGAATTCATATACAATAAAGATACACTCCAGACACGCAGTCATTCTGATATTCATTCAAAAGTCAAATACAGTTATAGCTCAGATACTCTCCAGACACGGACGCCATTACTTTGCTCATATGAATCCAATCTCCATATACAACTCAGATACGTTGCAAATACGGATACCAATCTGGTGTTCATTCTCCTGATTTTCAACAAACAAGTCTTGGATGGCATCTTTAAGCCCATCTCCAGCAAGATTCTACCATCTCTAAATGGCATCTTTAAGTCCATTCCCTCAGCTACATTTTGACGAGTGCAAATTTACGGGCACTCTAGTGTCCAATCATCTTTTACCTCCGAGTCACGAAAGGCAAACTCGCCAATCTAACTCTTCAGGTTCAAGAAGATTGAACAGGGGCAGCTGTTGTACCCCAAAATTTTCCCTCACATTTTATAAAGATTTCCCCTCACAAGACTCCTTGAACTCCAGACAGGATTAGGGTTTTGCTCTGCTCAAGACATCTCCTTGCACTGATGACTTAAATTAGGGTTTGAGTTTTCACAGAGATTTTTGGACTTCCAATGCTCAAAGTGACTTTCATACTTCATTTTGGACTTATAATATTGCCTTTACCAAGTTTCAAGCCTTGAATCAAATTTTTGCCCAATCAATTGGACAGTTGACCTAGAAATCAGCTGTATTGGGGAAAAAGTCAACTGTGGCCAATTTACAGTCAAACCTCAAAAAATTTTATCCACTTCAACATTATAGACTCATATGAATCATTTGATCAAGTTTGGACCATAACTCCTCAAGAAATTTGATCAGATCATCAAAAGGGCAAAATGGTCATTTTTAGGGTTTTGACTGTATAAGGGCAATTTCTGATTTTTCACCTATCCAATGGCAAATTGGGTTCAAGCATGGACTCTAGGACTCAATGGCATCATCTTGACCTATTCACAAGGTTCAAAAGATCCCAAATGCATTGGATTGATAGATGAATTTTCCAGTCAACTGATCAAAATTTGACTGTACACTGAAAAGACAAACTTTGACTTTTTGGTCAAAATCAAGTGCCAAGGGTCATTTTTCATCAAGATGTGTCAAAACATGAAACTTGTTCATCAAGAAACCCAATTTTGCAAATTAGGGTTTAAGATTGAAAAAATTTCATAACTTAGAATTTTTCTAAGTTATGAAATTTTCTTAATTTTTCCCAACTTTGCCCAACATTTTCACCTTGATGCATTTGGATTCAAACAAAACTTCCAACAAGAAATTTGTAGTCCTCCACAAGGTCTACAACTTTGATCACACAAGGTTTTCCCAAAAAAAGCATGGATCTCAAGTTATGATTTTTGGAACAAGGGTCCATAAAACTTTTAACTTAGTGAAATTTTGCCCTAGTTTAGGCAGGATTTTGACCTATCTTCTTGGCAACTTTTCACCTAGTTCCAATTGGAATCTCAAATTTCATTTCAAAGATGGATTGTAGAGCATGTTACAAGATTTCCAAAAAGTCCAATAACTCTCCAAAATCATTTGTGGTTAGGGAGAATCGAATGCTTGAAGTTGGCAAAAACTCACTTTTTATCCATGGCATGTTCATATTGATACAAGTTGCAAACTCTAATCAACCTTGTTTGTACTTGATTACAGGTCCTAAAACCCTTCCATACTCAATAATTAAATGCAAATCCATTGGTCTAAGGCTTTGTTTTGGTCATTAGAAGATTATACAATAGATTAATCCTTAAATGGTAAAAGGTAACATTGCCATTTTTGTCCAAATCTTGCTTTATGTCAAATAGAGTCCTTGAGCCTTGAACAAGATCTTATGCAGCAAATCAAATCCACAAACTTGAGGGGCCAAGAGCATAGTGTCCAAGCTGATAGATAGCCTGTACAGTCCTATCTTGCATCACTTGTCCACTTTTGCTTCATATACAAGAAATTTGTAAAACACAACACAACTTGAACATCAGAAGAAACCAACTCTTGCAAACTTTTGAGACAAATTTCACACATTGTATTGAACCTAAAACACGAGCCTTTGAGTCCTGAAACCTCCCAAAGCACAAAATCACCTTCCATTGGCAAAACATGGCAGCTTCTGCATCTTGAGTTCTATCTCACAAGTTGCTCGTGCGTTTTGCCTTAAACTTGTTCAAACACCTTCCACATAACCTATCCAAGCTATCCCAGCCCCTAAACACTGACTGTAACTCCATTTGCAAGGTTTACCATTTTTGATTTCAGCTTGTGCATGTTGAGTTCTACAGGCTTGTTCAAGCACATTCAAAGCAAGCTAGGCATTGGGGAAGGTGAGGGGAAGTTTAATCAAGCTCCCAAACCTCTTAGGCCTTACTGAAAAGCTCCACATTGCCATACATGAAGTCAATTGAAACATGTTTTGGTCAACTTTCTATCTCTCTATTTAGGAATAATTAGGCTTAGGTTTGTGAATAAAAAATGTATTATTTATAGCCATGAAGCTGTACATATGCTCAGTTTTCATTTAAATTAATCGTGTTAAGAGAATTTGATCCATGAACTTTCTGAAAAAATTAGGTTAGGATTTAGGGCCAGAGAAATTCTCTCTGGTCTTTGAGAGTTAGAATGAGTTCTTTACATGGTTGGATTCGTCTTGAAAAATGCTACAACTTTGATGTTATGGGTTTTTGCATTAGAGCACGTATGCAGGTTGTTCATGTTTGAAGTCAGGCACGCGTTTTTTTGAACGAGAGGTTGAAGATGAAGTCTGGACTTGGGTTGGGCTTTGGCTTCTTGTTTTTGACACCCCCCTCATTACTGACTGCACCCCCTGGCCCATTTCTTCATATTTTTATATTTTTGTGTTTATTTTCATTTCTGATTTTATTTTCTTATTTTTCAAACATAAAAAATATCAAAAAATAATTTTATAAATTTTCACATTTATTTTGTATTTTATTTTTATTTTTTCTAACATAAAAATAATTTAATTAGTATATACTTTTATTTTATTTATTGAAAACTTGAAAATAATATATTAAATATTATACTTTTATTTTTTTTATTACTTATACTTAAAATAATTGTTTATCTAAATATATTTTTGTCTTGAATATATATATTTTATTTTATTTTTATTATACATAACTAATATAATTAATATATATATATATATATATATACATACTTTTATTTTATTTAATGAAAACTTGAGAATAAAACATAAAAATATTGTACCTTTATTTTTTATCATTTATACTTAAATAATATTTTTTTAAATATATTTTATTTTTGTATATACATTATTTTATTTTATTGTACATAAAAAGTATATGATATATATTTACTTTCTTAAAAGAAAATTAGGGTTTTTTCCCCTTAATAAAAAAATATTTTTTATTTCTTTTTTACATTAAATATTATATTTTTGCATACATAAAAATAAACAAAACATTTTTTTGCATATTCATAATATTTTTGCATATTTGTTTATTTTATTTATTTAAATATTGTTCATTTATTATTTGTACCAATTATTCAATTTGGATGTAATAGTAAATATTAGGGTTTTATTTTCTTGCAAATATCCCCCATTCAAAAATTGTACCCCCCTTCCCATATCCAATGTTGTAATAGTGTAGATTTATTTTACACATTTATGCTTTCAATTATGCCATGTTAGAGATTAGGATTTGTATGCAAAATATCCAAAATCAAACAAATAGCTTGACTAATACAAAGACAAAAAGCATGAAAAATGACAACACAATGCACACTTGCACCCCTAGGGTTTCATCCACTTGTTGCCTTTGAAATGGCCATGTTATACATGTTGAGTATCTTGGCAAAACAAAAACAAAAACAAAAGATCATAGTCCCTCGATGACGCTATCTTGGTTGCCTATACAAAATGATGTAGTCCCTCAAAAAATTGCTAAAGATACTTGGCAAATATTGCTATCATGGTCAATATGATGACCCACGCCTGTCCCGTAAAACATCCTAATACAAGGTTGTTTACCAAATGCAATGGTAAAATAACACTTTCAAAAGGGTTAAAAATGTGTAGGAAAGATCTTTGAGTAAAATAGGGTAGACAACTCTTAGTTACTTTATCAAAACTTGCAAAAAACATCCTTGCTATTTTCAAACACACCTCATAATACAATTTGAAAACATTTCCCAAAACAAACTTTCAAACATTGAAAGATATTTTCAAAAGACAAACACCTTTGTATATATTCAAACAAGAATTATTATAAAGGTTTCCTAGACAAGGCCTCTTTTTCAAAGCATTTTCAAAAACCACACACAAAGAACCATTTCAAACAATTGAAAAGTAAAAGCAAGTGGTCTAAATAAGTAACTAAGAGCCCATGGATAACCATGGATGAAAAGTGATCTTACCCGATCAGACTTGGACCGTCACGACTGGCTCTGAGCTGAAGTTTTGAACGAGATGGGGGGGGGGTACCTGCAAGGCACTCCGATGCTGAAGTAAGTAAGAGTACGAGCAGGAAAAAGTGTGAGTATGGGTAAAAGAATGAATACCTGACCCTCTAGGAGAAGAGGGTATTTATAGCCCCCAGCGCTGGGCCAAGGTCCCTTCATTGGGCTGGGCAGGTTTGGCCCAATGGAGGAACTGCCAGGTTCTACGTGTGTAGTGGGGACCCGCACGTGGTCCCCTTCCTGGATGTTCTGCGTGAAGTATGAACGGACGAGGACGTGGTCTTTTCGGGATCTACGTGATGGTGTGGTGGACAGAGTCTGCCCTAGGAGGAGTGCTCGAGCTGGGGTCGAGCAGGATAACATGAAGTCGAAGATGTCGCACTGGAAGAGAGCGTCGGGAACGGATGTGGCCTCTTGGACGGCGTGACCCCTTGCAAGGCCGTTTGGATTGGGCCTTCACCATTGCTTTTGGGCCAGCTCGGCCCAGTCCAGAACAGGAGCCCCCCAAGTCGTGGTTCCTGGAGTATGAGCCATGACTTGATCTTAGGTCGCCTCCGTCGTGGGGTCCCGTATCCAGGCTAGGGATGTAGTTCCCCGTGGTAACTCGAGGAGTTCCCCCCTCCCCCCCCCCCTCCCCCGTACCGAGTCCGCGAGATAATTCCCTTCGAGGAGTGCTCGAGGGATTCCCGACGGGCTGCGTTTGTTGAGCACACGAGACATCTCTTGGGAGTTGTGCCGCCACCCTATTGAAGGTAGGGTCATCATTGCCTAGGGGAGCTGTACGTCGAGGAGGGAAGCCTATGGTTCCCCGGGGTGACGTTTGGTATTCCACGTCATCACTATAAATAGGGTCCTTGGGCCCCAGAACATGTTTTCCCTCTTCGCACTTCTCCTCTTTCCTCTGTTTCTACTGTTGTTGTTCTTCCCAGATATTCATAGGACCGCCATGATCTCCGTCGTAGATTCCCTTTCTCCGCCGTCGCACTTCCTTCCTGACTCCAAGTAAGCGTCTTGTCTCCTTTTCTTTTCCTCTGTGATGCATGATTTTTCATTGTTTTTAGACGCTTAGAGACTGTACGCCTGGGATTAGCCCCGGTAGATTTATATTTAGCTCGACAAATCCATGTTTATGCTTGGCGAACGCATGTGTGCGCCCGATAAACGCATAGTTTAGGTATTTGACTCGCAGTGCAGCCCGAGATCTTCATGATTCAGGGCGCCTAATTCTTGGTAGTGCCCGGTAAGCTCATGGCTCTAGTTTTGAGACTCATGATATCGATTGCCACGTTCGTAGCCTAGGTCGACATATTCGTGAGTGGTCGAGATTTTGGCCCATTTAGGCGATCCGTAGGGGGACTTGTCGTGGTATCTTGGATTCGGGGAGGTGACTTCTCTTTTTGTTTCAAGACACCAACTTTTTTAGTCACGCGTGGAGTGATATGACTTGTCGCGCTCGTCATCCCGTCCGTTATGGCGAGCGCATGGATTTGCTCCCCAATTGACCGGTTTCCTGTGCTTTGTAGGTAACCATGGCCGACGAACCGTGTTCCTCGGGGCACACTGAGGTCGAAGACCAAAGTGCCGAGGAAAATGTAAATTTGGTCGATACCATCGATGACCCTTTGCTGGAATGGGTAGGCGCCGAGCCCAGAGGGATTGCTTCGGCATATAGCCGACGTAGCCGGAGTGTGTTCACCATAATCGAACAAGGCGGTAGCCAGCCCGATTTTCAAAAGAATTTTGTCGTCAGTAGGCCGACTCTTACTGCCCGAATTTGCTCGGAGTTCTTCGAGTATGGGTTTCCGATGTACGAGATTGCTTTTAAGGACCTGGGGTTAAAGCTCCCTTTCAGCGACTTTCAGGTCGGGGTTTTCAGCCATTTGGAGCTGGCCCCATCGCAGCTTCACCCAAACTCGCTGGCTTTCATCCGGGCGTTCGAGCTGACGTGTCGGTTTCTAAGGATTGGGGCGACCATACCCCTTTTCTTCAGAGTCTTCCACTTATAGCGCCAGTCCCGGGGGGGTAGGCATAGTTGGGTTTCCCTGAAGCAGTCGAAGAGACTGTTCAGGATGTACATGGATTCCGTGCGGGGCTTCAAGGACAAGTGGTACATTGTGAGGCCGGTTACCACAGCAGGTTTAGAGTCCATAGATGAGGAAGAGACGGTCGTGACCGACGATCACGGGGAGGCCCTTCTAGTCGACGAGGGACATCCGGTGTTAGGGCGCGTGGCCAAATTTCCCTTACATTGGACCTCGAGGCACTACGAGCATGGCACCGGGTACTACCACACGTCCGCGGGCGAGATGAGCCCCGAAGACGAGAAGGATTATGGTACTCTCTGTCGGTATGTCGACAGTTTCTTCCCTGCCAGGTGGGCCACGAGGGAGGGGAAGGATATTCTTGACGAAGAAGGTTATCCGACCTTCGAGGCCCGGCCGATTGATACGAAGGCACTTGTGGAGTGTCAGTCCTTCGGGCAGGCCGCGAACCTTCTAGGTCGTTATTGTTTTGTCTTGTTTGAATTTCTTCACTTGTTACTTGTTCGCCACTAACCCGGGGTTATTTTATGCAGGTCTCATGGTTGGTCGAAAGGAGAGGCTCCTGAAGCTGACACGGGATAAGAAGGTTAACAAGAGGTTGGTGAGAGCTCCTCAGGCGACGAGGATGGGCCCGCCATCTAGCCCGGGCGCTTCTCAGGCGACAAGGGTGGGCTCGCCAACTAGCTCGGGAGCTGCTTCGTGAGGGACCCCGGATGCCCAGGATGTCGAGCCACACACCGATCTGATACCGAGGAAGAGGAATCGGGTGGAAAGCCAACCGGAAGTCGGTGACGACTCCAGCGCGGTGAGGTCCTTCGGGTTGCCCCCTGTTTTAAGGAGGAAGGTTTCTTCGAGGGATTTCCCTTGTCCGTGAGTGCTGATGAAGCTGAAACCATTAGGCGGATAAGCAAGGAGAGTCGGAGAAGGCATCTGGCCGCCAATATGGCTGGGCTGGTCAAGATGGCCGAGATGGCTGTCGTGCTGGCCGAAGAGGGGGCAGACTCTGATCGTATCAAGGAGCTGGAACAGGAGAAAGCTGCCCTTACTTCGAGTTCTCGAAAGTTGAAGGCTGCTCTGGAGCGCTCCGAGGAGATGTTCCGCGAGCAAGCCGAGTTGCTGGCGGCGGAGACAGAGTTGCTGGCTCTGGAGAAAGAGAACTCGGGGAAGCTGGCCGAGGAGAGGGACCTTTTCCGTGAGGACCGGAACGTCTGGAAAACGACAACGGGCGCCTCGCCATAGAGGTTGAGGAATTAAAGGCCGCCATGCTTCCTACCGAGGATGAGTCGGAGAAGACAGCTCCTTTGCGGAGTCGGTTAGAACTGGTCGCTCGTATTCAACTCCTCGAGGTAGACTGTGTCAGTGCTATGGCGGATGGCTTTGAAGCCGCGGTCAGCCGGCTCTCTCTGTTGAATCCCGGTTTGAACACTGAAGGAATGGGCTACATGTCCCAGATCATTGATGGTCAGGTCGTGCCTCCGCTCGAGTCTCCTGTTGTCGGTGGTGATAGCTCCAGGGAAGCTGAGTTGTGAGATTCTGATGGGGCCTGCGCGCCTTTGTTGATGTTTGTTTTGGGCCTGCGTGCCCGTTCATATTTTATTCTTTGGACCTGCGTGCCCGTTCTTTGTATTTCCTGAACATCGCCGGCCGTTCTGGTCGGTTTATCTCTATTTGTTTTGTTGCATACGGGCTTTTCAAATGAATGCTTGTTTCGATTCTTAATTGTTTGCCCGTGTTCGTGTTTAACTTTTTTACGCTGGAATTGGCCTAAGTTATGGGCCCGAATCTTGCCCGTATGTGGTTGTGACTTTGTTGGCTAATTTGCCAAAGTCCTTTGTTCGTGCCTGTGCTCGGCTTCTATTCGGTGGCCGAATTCGCCTGAGTGATGACCTCGAGGAGAGATTTCCTTTTCGACCCTTTTGAATGGCCCGACGTTCTTCGAGATTCATTGGGCGTGCGGAACGAAGCCGGTTGTTCGGGTACATGACCCAAATCGGGGTTCTTCACCCGCGGCGTGAACTGCCCATCGCGAGCTGGGTGTTATGCCCTGCAGGTAATTCGACGGTGGAGCTCGATTGAGGTGTCCATGTCGGGCATGATCGTTCACTTTCGTCTGTTGAACGGTGTTATGTTGTTTGGGCGTAGGTCGGGCCTGTACCTTGGCCTTTCTACAGAGTCGGACGTTTTTCCTCGTTGACCGGGCGCGGGTGTCGACAGTCGAGGGTCCTCGGTGTTGGTGGTTTTTAACTATAGTACTGCTTTAGTTTAGCAGCGTTCCAGGGTCGTGGTAGTGGTTCTCCGCCTAGTTGCTCGAGGTAGTATGCCCCGGTACCAGTGGTGCCGTGGACGCGATAAGGCCCTTCCCAATTCGCGGCCAACTTCCCTTCGCGGGAGTCTTTCTGGTTCCTTCGTAATACCAGGCTGCCGATTTCGAACTCGCGCTTAATGACCTTGTCATTGTGGCGCAGAGCCACTCGTTGTTTTAGAGTGGCTTCGCGGAGGGCCGCCCCAGATCAGATTTCCTCGACTAAGTCGAGCTCGTCCCTGAGTGCCTCATCGTTCATTTCTTCATCGAGGGGGTTCTCTGTCCGTCTGGATGGATCCATGATTTCTACCGGGATAACCGCCTCGGTGTCGTATGTTAGTCGGAATGGAGTCTTGCCGGTCATTGAGTGGGGCGTGGTGCAGTATGCCCACAAGATGTTGTGCAGCTCCTCGACCCATCCCCTCTTCGCTTCGTTGAGTCGGCGTTTGAGTCCCCGGAGGATGACTCTGTTCGCAGCTTCGGCTTGCCCGTTGGTTTGAGGGTGCTCAACCGAAGTGAAGTGTTGTTTCGTTCCTAGTCTGGTGACGAAGTCTTGGAACCCGTGGTCAGTGAATTGGGTGTCGTTGTCGGTCACCAGTGCCTTCGGGATTCCGAACCTGGCGAGGATGTTTCTCTTGTAGAAACGGAGGATGTTGTGCGAGGTGATCTTCGCGAGGGCCTCGGCTTCTATCCATTTCGTGAAGTAATCCACGGCCACGATGAGGAATTTATTTTGGTAAGTCCCCTGTACGAAGGGTCCGAGGATGTCCATACCCCACCATGCGAACGGCCATGGGGACGACAGTATGCTCAGTTCGTGAGTGGGGGCGAGTTGCATGTCACCGTGCTTCTGGCACTTGTCACACTTCTTAACGTGTTCCTTGGCATCCTGCTGCATCGTCGGCCAGTAATACCCCGCTCGAAGAGCTTTCCTCGCCAAGGACTTGTCGCCCATGTGCTGGACGTTAATCCCTTCGTGTATCTCCCGCAGTACCTCGGGGACTGTGGATTCGTCGATGCATTTTAGGAGGGGAATGGAGAATCCCCTGCGATACAGTTTGTGCTCGAGCACCACGTAGGAGCATGCTCGTCGCTTTGTGATGGTCGCATCGGTTTGGTTCGAGGGGAGTTCGCCTTTCGTCAAGAAATTGTAAACTGGGGTCATCCAGGACGAGGCATCCCCTATGGCGTGGATCTCGACTAGTGTTGAGGATATTTCGATGCTCGGGTGTGCTAGGGATTCTTGGATGACGGATTTGTTCCCGCCCTTCTTTCTCGTGCTCGCGAGTTTGGACAATATGTCTGCCCTTGTGTTTTGCTCGCGGGGAACATGTGAAATTTTCGCTCGTTCAAACTTTGTCATGTATTTTTTGACTAAGTTTAAGTACTCGACGAGGTTGTCATTCTTGGCTTGGTAACTCCCCTGGACTTGGGAGGCGACGAGTTGGGAGTCCGTGTAGATCTGTATCTCACGGGCTCCCAGGTCCTCGGCTAGCCTCAGTCCTGCGAGCAGGGCTTCGTACTATGCTTGGTTGTTAGACGTCGGGAAGGAGATAGCTAAGGAGTGTTCGATCACTACGCCTTCCTCGTTTTCCAAGAGGATTCCCGCGCCACTTCCGGACGAGCTGGATGCCCCATCGACGAAGATGGTCCACTTGTGTTCCTTCCCCGCGGGTGGGTCATGAGTGGTCATTTCCGCGACAAAGTCGGTCAGGGCCTGTGCTTTCAGGGCTTTCCTACTCTAGTATTGAATGTCGAATTCGGAGAGTTCCAAGGACCATTTCAACATTCTGCCCGCCATGTCAGGCCGACCTAGAAGTTGCCTCACTGGCTGGTCGGTTCACACGATGATTGTGTGGGCCAAAAAATAGTGTCTGAGTCTCCTCGCCGCGTTGACGAGGGCTAGAGCTACCTTTTCTATCTTTTGGTACCTGCTTTCGGGTCCTTGCAGGGCTTTTCTCGTGAAGTAGACAGGTTTCTGTCCGTCGGTGGTCTCGCGGATAAGAGCCGCGCTGATGGCTTCGTTCGAGACGGCCAAGTATAAGAACAGTGGCTCCCCTTCGGCTGGTCGAGATAGTACGGGTGGTTGAGATTGACTTTGCTTTAGGTGGCGCAGCGCCCGTTCGCACTCCTCGTTCCATTCAAAGGCTGCTTCTTTACGAAGGAGTTTGAAGAAGGGGAGGGCGTGCTGAGCGGACCTCGCGACGAAGCGGGACAATGATGTGAGCATGCCGTTCATGATTTGTATTGACTTCTTCGACGTCGGTGTCGGGAGGCCAGAGAACGCCCGACATTTGTCGGGGTTGGCTTCAATTCCTCGTTCTGTCAGGTAGAATCCGAGGAACTTTCCTGCCTTGACTCCGAACGTACATTTCTCGAGGTTGAATCTCATTTTACATTGTCTTGCTTGGGCAAAGACTGACTTGAGGTGTGTTTCATGGTCGGTGTCTGCTCGGGATTTGACAATCATGTGGTCCATGTACACCTCGAGCATGTCCCCAATTTGTTTGTGGAAAACCTTGTTCATCATGCGCTGGTAAGTTGCCCCGGCGTTTTTCAGTCCAAAGGGCATTACGTTGTAGTAATAGTTGCCCGAGCTTGTCATGAAAGCCGTGCAGTGTTTGTCGCCCAGGGCCATCGGGATTTGTTTATAGCCTGAGTAGGCATCCATGAATGACAATGTTTTGTAGCCGGCCGAGTTGTCGACCAGCATGTCTATGTTCGACAAAGGGAAAACATCTTTTGGGTAGGCCCGGTTGAGATCGTTATAGTCAACACACATCCTTCATTTTCCATTATTCCTTTTAACAAGTACAACGTTTGACAGCCAGGTGGAATACCGGGCTTCAGAAATAAAATTTGCCTCTAGGAGGTCTTTTACAGTTTTTTCAGCAGCCTCCGTTTTTTCTGGAGACTACATACGCCTACGTTATACTACGGCCCTAGCGGCAGGATCTATGGCGAGGTGGTGACAGGCGACCTCAGGGTCGAGTCCGGGCATCTCCGCGGCGCTCCAGGCGAACAGGTCAGCATTCTCGCGCAAGCAGGCCTTGATTTGCTTCATTGCCAGGTCGGGGAGATCTTTGCCAATCTTCACTCCTTTGGTCGGGTCTGTGCCGAGGGGGACGAGCTCAAAATCCCCGTCCGGTATTGGTCGGAGTGGAATTTGCTCTCCGTTGAGAGGTTCGTCCTGGTCGAAACGAGTGTCCAGAGCTATAGAGTCGACCTTTGGTGGAGCTTTTTGGGCTTCTTCCTTGATGGACTCTTGCTTATCGGGCTCCTGTCGTGTCTTTTTGGCGGGCCTTGTCCCTACGTCGACAGTGTCGCGTCCCTTAGATGTGGCATTGTAACACCTCCGAGCAGCGGCCAGGTCTCCTTGGATAGTAGCTACCCGTGCCCTTTTGGTGTAGAATTTCATCTTTAGGTGGACGGTCGAGGGAACCGCCGTCAGTTCTGCCAGTGTTGGTCTCCCTAGGATGCAGTTGTACAGAGACGGGCAGTCGATGACGAGGAAGCGTACTTTAACCTGTCTTGTCGCCGTTCCTTCGCCGAATGTAACCAGGAGCTCGACATACCCCCAAGGCTTGGAGGTCGAGCCGTTGAAACCTTAAAAGTCTGACCCTACATATGGCGAGAGATGTGAGTCGTCCATCTGTAGAGTTCGAAACAGTTGGTTGTACATCACGTCGACGAAACTCCCTTTGTCGACGAGGATGCAATGCACATCAAAATTGGCCATTCTTGCCCTTATCAGTAAGGGGATGATCGCGTTTGGGGCTCCGCCGGGGAGCTCTTCTAGGTAGAAGGTGATGGGTTCTGACCTGCCCTTCACCCTTTCAAACGTCACTGTTTGCAGGGGCGCCGCGTCGACCAGCTCGTCCAGCTTCCTCTTAGCCGAATTAATGGTTAAGTCGTTGAATCTGCCGCCGTTGATGACCATGGCGGAGGGGAAATATTCCCACCTGCTGTGCGTTGTGAGCGGCTCCTGCAGGTGCTCGGGGATGTCGAAGTCCTCGGGCCTGGTCACGGAGAAGGCGGTCTGGATGGGGACCGACTCGTCAGATGGTCGGGCATTTTCCTCCAGCTCCCTTGTCTCCTGGGCGTCACAACGGGGAGCGTCGCTTCGCCGGTATTGTGCGAGCCTCCCTCCCTTGATGAGGGTTTCGATGGCGTCCTTGAGGTGGACGCAATCCTCAGTCAAATAACCATGGCTCCTATGGTACTGACAATATTTGTTCTTGTCTGCTCCGGGCTTGGCGGGAGCAGGTCGGGGACGTTTGACACCGCCGTCCTTGAAGTCAGTGCTGGCACACTCCGCCAGAATGCGCTCGCGGGAAGCTGTGAGCGGAGTGTACTCGGTAAAACGCCCCGAGGATCCCCTTTATTCTCGGACTTCCTGGGGTCTGTCTTCTTTTCTTTTCTCCCCGGTTCGTCGAGGAGGAGCTTCTTGGCGCGAGTTGCTGTTGGACCCGCGAGTCCTGGGATCTCGGGCTCTGTTGGCCGCTTCCCTCTCCTCGTAGTCCATGTATGCCCGGGCTTTTTCGAGGAGGGCGTCGAACATCCTGGGTGGCTCGATGCCCATGGCTTTTCTGAATTTCGTGTCGGGGAGGAGCCCCCTCTCCAGCAGATATCTCTTCATATGGTCCGCGCAGGGGACCTGTATAGCTTCCCGGTTGAAGTGATTGATGAACTCCCTTAAGGTTTCATCCTGTCTTTGGATGATGGCCTCGAGAGCCGCCTCGGTCTTTGGATGCCGCCGAGAAGCTGTGAATGAACTGATGAACTGGTTTTTCAGGTTTCGCCATGAGGTGATTGAACCCGGGGCGAGTCCTTTGTACCAGTCCATTGCCGCCTTCCTGAGAGTCGTGGGGAATAGTCGGCATTTGATGGGCCCCCCGACATTGTGGTAATGCAGCATAGCCTGGAATCCGTCTATGTGGTCGACCGGGTCCGCGACTCCATCGCACTCCTTCAAGTGCAGCGGTTTTTCCATGCCCGGGGGGATGGGCGCTTCCATGATAGCTTGCGACAGGGGACCGCGGGGGTCGTCCTCGTCGCTCCTCTCCGGAGACAGAGATGGGGACCTGTATTACTGTCGGGCACGACGGTCCTGGTCGTGCTGGGTCTCTCTCGAGCGTGATGCTCGTTGGTTGATTCTTACACGCCCATCTCCGGAGTGCCTTCTTTCCTGTCTCACCGGGTCGCGACCATGTCCTCCGGCTTGGATGATGGTATGCCTCTCCAAAGGGAGCCGTTTCCCCGATGGTCGGGGTGACCGGCTTCGAGAGGTTTCTCTGTAATATCTCTACGGGGGAGACGGAAGTTGGACTTCAGTCACTCGAGGAGGTGGAGTATGGGGCCTCCGATGCCTCCTCGGGGGTCTTCGGTCGTCTTCAAGTTCCCTCAGTCTTTCCCCTTGGGCGAAGATGAGGTAATTTGTTTGATTGATCGCTGCGAACAGCGCTCGAGTTGTGGCGTCCACCCCGGCGGGGACGGGGACTTCCTGAAATTGGGCAGCCCGGTAGTTCGCGAGAGCTGCATCGTCCTCTTCGAGTGGCGGAGGGACCGAGGAAGACGACGCAGTAGCCCTGTCGCGATAGGTTGAAGGTCTGGGGGCCGTTGAGGCAGGGATGGTGTTGTGACCGGGGTTGCCGGCGTTGTCAATGTGTCTGTTTTTGTCCGCGGGGCCGTTGTTGGTGTCGACGACACGGACGTTTTGTTCATTGTGAGCTTGGTCAGCCATGACAGTGGTAGTTGAGTTGAGCTTTGGTCTTTGAGTTTTTCAAGACGGGGAAGCTAGTTTCCCACAGACGGCGCCACTGATCTTACTCGATCAGACTTGGACCGTCACGACTGGCTCCGAGCTGAAGTTTTGAACGAGATGGGGGGGGGGGGGGGTACCTGCAAGGCACTCCGATGCTGAAGTAAGTAAGAGTACGAGCAGGCAAAAGTGTGAGTATGGGTAAAAGAATGAATACCTGACCCTCTGGGAGCAGAAGGTATTTATAGCCCCCAGCGCTGGGCCAAGGTCCCTTCATTGGGCCGGGCAGGTTTGGCCCAATGGAGGAACTGCCAGGTTCTACGTGTGTAGTAGGGACCCGCACATGGTCCCCTTATTGGATGTTCTACGTGAAGTACGAACGGACGAGGACGCGGTCTTTTCGGGATCTACGTGATGGTGTGGTGGACAGAGTCTGCCCTAGGAGGAGTGCTCGAGCTGGGGTCGAGCAGGATAGCATGAAGTCGAGGATGTCGCACTGGCAGAGAGCGTCGGGCACGGATGTGGCCTCTTGGACGGCGTGACCCCTTGCAAGGCCGTTTGGATTGGGCCTTCACCATTGCTTTTGGGCCAGCTCGGCCCAGTCCAGAACAAAAAGGGTGCTTGCACCTTCCCTTTTCATAATCTACCCTCCGAACCCAAGAAAACATCTCAAAGGTCTTTTCTGTGCTTTTTGACCTTTCCTTTGGATAAAATAAAAAGTTGGTGGCGACTCTTGCTAAACCGAAACATTTGAAAACACAAACGCAAAACCACAATTCAGTTCTCCCACCGTGTCACAGAAGTCAATTAGTTTAAAAAAACCCTAAGAAACTACTTAATTTTCATTAAGAAAATAATTAGTTAAATTAATTTAATTAAAAAAAATATGATTAAAACTAAACCTAATTAATTAACCTAAAACTAATATTTTGACCTTTTAATTAATAATTAAAAATAAGTAAAATAAAAAAAGAAAAGTATAAGGAAAATATAAAAAAAGGCAGACTGGGCCTGGTTAAGCAAATAGGGGGGTGTTGAAGGCATTTCGTTAGGCCCAAAGAGGAGAGGCCCGATGCACTAGATGAAGTTTGTTTTCTCCAGTGCTTTGCTCCAGGGAGGATTGACCATGTGGTTGTGGATCTGGAGACATTGGATTAGACCTTATGAAGACCTGATGGTGATACTTGGTTAGGCGTATCGTAGGCTTGTGGGCCGCACTGCATGTAATCACTAATAATTAGAAAATATGAAAAATTTGTCAAAACCAGGGATCGAACCCGTGCCCTAGGATAGTAATGCATTAGCGCGCGCGTTTTAACAACTAGGATGGTGTTGTACCCCAAAATTTTCCCTCCCCTTTTCTTCAAGACATTCTCCTAGGGTTCTCAAATGCTCAAGGTTGCTCAAGAATTGATCAGACAAATTCTCCTCATAAGCAATGGGTCCACAACTAGGGTTTCAATTTTCTCAAGGAAGATTGGGTTTCTAAGGCCTCAAGTGGTTTTCATGTTTTCTTATAGGTCTCCAAGAATGCTCATACCAAGTTTCATGCCTTGCATCACCAGTTTGCTCAGTCAATTGCTCAGATGACTGAAAATTAACTATATTGAACAAAAAGTCAATTGTGGTCAACATACAGTCAAACTTCAAGATTTTTGGTCAACGTCAAGATTATGAAGTCATATTCATCACTTGATCAAGGGTTGATCATGACTCATCAAGGAAACTCTCAAATCATCAAAAGTCAAAAGTTGCCAAATTAGGGTTTTCTTAAGAAGAAGTCAACTGAACTTTGACCAAGCATAACTTTCACATGCTTCATCATATTTTCCTCAACCAAAGTTAATTTTTATGGAAATCCAATTCTCTACAACTTTTTCTCTCTAATCTCAAGTCCAAAAAATGCTTCATTTAAGAGATATGAGCCAATACATTATTGGTCATTTCAAAAATCAACAAAAAGACACTTTTTGTCAAGGCAGCTTACGTTAAGATAAATTATTAAAATGGAAATATTATCAACTTAGGAATTAAAGAGGACATCTTGAGCTTTCCAAAAAGTCCAAGATCACATTCAAATAATAAAAATTGAGAGAGTTATGACTAGTGCAAGTTGGGAAATTTCGAGCAAATGCATGAAGTTCAGATTGGGCAAACTTGATTTTTTGGGCTATTGGGCTATTGTTTCAGAGTCCAAACGTGTTCTTTACTCTATTTTCACCTCAATACTTGTCCATACACCTCTTTTTGATTTATTATATTATATTTTTTATTTTTATTTATTTAAAATTCAAAATAAAACAAAATAAAACAAAGGCTTTTGACACAAGTGCAAGCCCATATTTTTTGACCTAATTTCATGCTATATATTCTCCATTATTCAGACATCAAGGCCACGAAAAAACCCTTGTCCAAGGAATCACCAAATAAAATGAAACCTTCAAATCTAAGGAAACTTGCAAAACAAGGTTTCCACCGTTTTCAATACATACTAACCACCCCATTCATTCCCAAGAGGATGAGAGGGTAAGAGGAGATCATTTACAACGATCCAAACGACCATAAACACCCCTACATGCATCATCTTCCCACCATTATTTCATAAAATCATATTTTAATTTTCTCAGTGTTTTGATTGAAGCTAATGTTATTAATGTGTTCATGAGGTCTCCATGTGCAGGAAAAGTTAATCGCATGACATTCATGCTATCAGAATCGTGATATGCCATATTTGCACCAATCCGGGTTGCTTTGATGATACCTCTCAAACCATGGTGTTTCAGTTAAAACTAAGCATCCCAATGAATTTGAAGGCCTCGATTTAGGGAGGTAGGGTATTTTTGGGTTGCTAACAACGTTTGTTTTGCAGGTTTGAAGAAATGAGGCAACCAGAGAAGACGACCGGAGCTAGGGCTCCAGAGATACCAGATGTATTACCGCCCCAACGGTTGCAGCGCGTGCGATAAGACATTACTATGCCAAGGCGTAGGTTCAATCTCATCCTTTTGGCATTTTGACATTTTTATGATTTTATTTGTTTTACAGACTACTTAGCGTGCTAGTTCCCTCTCCTTGGCACCAAGGCACGCCTAGCATAGTTGTGAATGTGTTGGTTGGAGTTGCTGAGGGTGTGAGTTCAACACCCACGCCTACCAATTTAGATCTTTTTCCCATTATTTCCTTTATCTTCATTAAAAACCTTTTTTAATAAACTTTTGATTTTTTATAAACCCTAATTAGTTCTTTAGGTTTTTATTTAACCAACCCTAATTATTTTTTTAGGTTTTTATTTAATCAATCAATTTAGGTTTGTTTTAGGTTTCTCTATACTAATTAATCTTTTTTTAGTTAAAAACAAATTAGGTTTTTTTTAGGTTTTATTAACTTAATTAATCAATTTCTTTTTTAAATTAATTAAAATTAATTAGGTTATTAGGTTATTAGGTTAGTCGTCAAATATTTTTATCAAGAAAATAACCAAAAAACAATTTCCTTCTCCTTTCGCTTTCATGCCTTATATTTTTTGGTAGTTTATAATTTTCGCGTTTTTTCATGATTTATTGTAACTGCTCACAAGTTGTAATAGTAACTAGATTTATTTTTCCGCATTTTCATTATTCATGTAACTGTCCCAAGGCCTTGTAATAGCGTAGAACTTTACTTTTCCGCACTTATACTTTATGCCTTGTATATATAATTACTTAGCTAATAGGATTGTATGGCACGATAAAACAAAATCGTAGCAGACCCTAATGCAAGATAAATAATAATTGATTCATAACACACTTTGCACACGCACACCTCTAGGGTAACCTCTCTTGTTTCCTTTCAGAAAATAGTCATATCCCTCAAACGTGAGGACGCTTTAGCACTGTCCCTCGAAATCAAAGATTATAACCCCTCGACGATCCTTTTGAATGTTACCTTCGGTAAACGATCTAGTCCCTACGAAACTGCTAAAGCGTCCTTACGAGTTGCCTTCTATGGTTATACGATGACCCGCGCTCGTCCCTTCACATCCAATAGATGGGGCTTCCTACTAACTAATGGTAGGATAGTACTATCTAAAGGAGGAGGAAAATTATAAGAAAGTCTTCGAGTAGGTAGAACGCTCGTAATCGCTTGCTCAAAAATTTCTTCAAAACAAAAACATTTCACACAGACACTTTCGAAATATTTTCAAAACAACTCGTATGGATTCTCAAGGACAGATACGAGAATCATTATAAAGTTTGCCTTACAATTGGAATGTTCAAAATATTTTCAAATACACACAAAAAAGCAAATTTTCAAAGTGAGCTAAGTGATTCAGAGCCCGTAGATAACTACAGATGTAAATGGTGCTAACACCATCCCTTTTAATAACCTACCTCTCGAACTCAATAATATCAAGGTCTTTCTTGTTCCTTTCACCCTTTCCTTATTGGATAAAAGAAAAGGTGGTGGAGACTCTTGCTATCCGCAACACTTGCGATAAAATGCAAAACCAAGTCAGTTCTCTCACCGTATTACAGGTGGTGATACATCCGATGATATAAATGAAACAAATTAAATATAACATGAAATCAATGCCTAGACCGGAGAGGCGCCGAAGCCCTAGCTCCGATCGTCTTCTCTGGTGAGTCTTTTTCTCAAACCTGCAAAATAGACACAATTAGGAGTCCAAGGGTACCCTACCCCCCTAAATCCAACCCCACGAATTCAATGGGACCATCTTTTGGGCTAAAACGCACTGGTTTAGGAGATACACAGAAAATTGCATGGATCTGCATGAACATGGTGATCATGGTTTAACCATCATGGGGATTATACGATGGATTTTTCCTTCATGTTGATACCTCATAAAAACATTAGCACGGTTAATAGGTATTAAAATGCAAAGAAAAACGAAAATATGAAATCATGCAATATGAGAAACGTGAAATGCATGCTCGTGTGTTTCCATCCTTCTAGATCGTTGCAAATGATCCAACCTTACCCTATGATCTTTCTGGAAGTGAATGGAACAGGGTTTTGACCTTGAGTGAGGCTTGAGACTAGGGTTTTGATTTTCCCGAATTCTTTGATATTTTTGGAGTTTTGAAAAAGTGTTTTTCCTTCCAGGGTTCGTTTTTTTTTATGTCTGAATGAGTGAGATTATATAGCTTGAATTTAGGTCAAATAACATGGGCTTCGACTTATGTAAGAAGCTCTTATTTTATCCTTTTTTATTTTGACTTTTAAAATAATAAAAATAAAAAATAAATATAATAAACCAAAGGGGGGTGTATGAAAAAGTATTGAGGTTCACTATGAAGTATGTAACACGTTTGGATCTTGAAACATCAGCCCAATTGTCCAAAATTCCAAAATTTCTCAATTTGAACTTCATGCATTTGCTCAAAATTTCCCAACTTGCACTAGTCATAACTCTCTCAATTTTCATCATTTGAAGGTGATATTGGACTTTTTAGAAAGCTCAAGATATCCTCTACAGTCTCTATTTTTATAATTTTTGCATTTGAATAAATTATATTTATGTGAGTTGCTTTAACAAAAAGTGTCTTTTTGTTGAGTTTTGAAATCACCTATAATGTATTGGTCTATATCTCTGAAATGAAGCATTTTTCAGACTTGAGCTTAGAGAGACAGAGTTATATAGAATTTAATTTCCTTAAAAATGAGCTTTGGTTAAGAAAAATCTGATGAAGCATGTGAAAGTTATGCTTGGTCAAAGTTTAGTTGACTTCTCCTTAAGAAAACCCTAATTTGGGAACTTTTGACTTTTGATGATTTGGGAGTTTTATTGATGAATCATGATAAACCCTTGATAAAATGATGAATATGAATTCAAAATGCCGATGTTGACCGAAAGTCTTGAAGTTTGACTGTATCTAGGCCAAAATTGACTATTTACCCTATACAACTGATCTTCAGTCATCTGGGCCATTGACTGGGGAAACTTGTGATGCAAGGCATGAAACATGGTATGATAATTATTGGAGACATATAGGAAACTATGAAATCCACTTGAGGCATTATAAACCCAATCTTCCTTGAGAAACACAAAACCCTAGTTCTAGGTCAATTACTTAGGAGGGAATTTGTATGATCAATTCTTGAGTACCCTTGAGCAAATGAAATCCCTAGGAGAATCGGGAGATAACTTGAAGAATGAGAGGGTAAATTTTGGGGTACAATAGGTATCATGAAGATTATCTAATGCATTGATTGTCATTTGAGACCTTGGTTTTAATCTGTTGTTTGGAATTTTATCTACTGCCTTAAATTTTCATTTGATGCTTTTGATCTTGCTTGCTTAACTTGTGGCATAATCCAAAAGAAGGGAATATTTTGCTTGACTTATATCAGATGCTTGCTCTATTTTTCTTACTTCACATGCACACACAAAGGCTTTCTCTTGAGCTACCTTACAATGAGACCACTTATTTCTTACATTTACTTTATGCTTTAGGATAGTCTCTTCATCTCCTATCCTTCTTTAATTTTTAAAATCTTCTCCGTATTTCAAAATCCTTTTATTTTCAAACTTGAAACCTCTTTCTCAATAAACCTTAAGTTTGTCAAGTGATTTTCAAAAAAAAAAATCTTAATAAATGTTAAAACATATTAAGCATATCAAAATCATTTTAAAAGACTAAAAAATACAAAACTCATTCAAGTCTTCTGTGCCCTTTGTGCACTTTTCCTTTTAAAACTATTTCTCAAAGATTGGACATTGGTTGATTCTTGAAGTGATGCAAGCTATTATACTTCTACAATATGTTGTGAAGTGATTGACATTTTCCACTTGAATGTTGAGAATTTTCTTGTTGATTAAATCCAAGAAAAAATCTTCATATCAATATGATGCAAACGCCCCTTCCTCATAATCGTGGGTAGTAAGTTTCCCACTCGAATACTGATAAATGCTCAAAAACGACAAAAAGTCTTCTACGAAAGTCGAGCATTTAGAAATTTTCTAAAGCAATTAAACATAAAAACCAAGTATTTTATCAAAGAAATGGTATTCTTACTAACTATGCTCAAACTTTGTAGGAAAGAAGACCATAAGATGAGGAAAACAAGAAAAAACATTGTCCTGTTTCGCTACAGCAAAATTCCAGAAAAAACATTCGCTAAGCGAAAGTAAAATTCCAGAAATGAAGACCCCAGGTTCGCTGGAAGCGAAAGAAATCGAAAGGTAGAAAAAGCCCAATTTGCTTCGCGATTCGAACTTTGCGTAGCGAAACCAAGTCAGTAGCAAAAGTTCTAAAGTACGCTGGAAGCGAGGAAGAGCGAAGTCCAGAAGTTCTGATTCCGTAAAGCAGAAGTAACAGAGTTTGCGAAGCGAGTATTAGATTGCAAAGTGAACTTTGGTGGCCTCAGAAGACAAGTTGCAAGATAGAAACTTAATTGAGAAGAAATAGAGGCCTCACGAAGCAAAGTATGGTTCGCTCAGGGAACTCAGACGACCAGGAAATCTATAAAAAGGACCAAGATCAGTTGTAGTTGGATATCTAGTTTTTAGAAATTACATTTGATATTATTTGAATACAGAAAGATTGTAAAAGATAATTAGGAGAGGAAATCGAAGATACGAGGTGGATACGCATCAAAGATCGAGGAATCATCATTTATGCTCATTCATCTCCAATTCTTCCTTTTTGTGCAAGCTACTGTGAGAATGGATAGCTAAATTATCTCTTGCTAGGGATTGGAATACTCTATCAAATTGTATGTATCTTATTCGATTATGCTTTTAATATAAAGAATTTTTTCATGATTATTGATTATATCTTCTTTATAGTGCTAAATCTTAATGAATCCAATTGATAATGAAAATTGCATTTGAATTCAAGAACAAAAGATAAGAATCACTTAAATACTAATTTCTAGATATAGAATTAGGTTTAAGATCCATATCAAATACTTGAGCCTATGAGTAATCTAGTTGTTTAATCGATTGAGATATCATCAATTAAACAAACCGAGGAAAATCGTAAAACTATTGTGTAGACATACATATGGTTTTGACATAGTATATGGAAATATGAATGAAAACAGAACTAACGCAAGTAATCAATAAGATACATATGTGACGGTAGAGGAAAACCAGTCCCTGCAAGATTATCTCCCATAAAACCTTTCACTTACGTCATTTTTGTTATAAGCTATTTTTCGTATTTTTGTTACTTTTCAATCATCACGTCTTACTCGTACTTTAACTTTAAAGGATATTGGTAATCTAAGTGTTAGTAATATCGCTCCAGTCTCTGTGGATACGATATACAAAATACTTATTTTGATAAATGATGCACAAGTTAATTACGCAACCACAGAAAAAGAACTGCTCGCTATAGCTTATGCATTAGAAAAATGTCGGTCTTATCTTATAGGATCCAAGATTATTTGTTATAGTGACGATGCAGCAATCAAATTCTTGATCAACAAAGCGGATTCAAAATCAAGAATAATCTGTTGGAGGCTCCTCTTACAAGAATTTGATCTAGAGATCTGTGACAAGAAAGGGACCGAAAACTTAGTTGCTGATCATCTATCAAGGTTGGTAAATCCTGAAATTACCAAAGAGGAACGAGAAGTCCTTTAAGAATTTCTCGATGAAAAACTGCTCATGATTGAGGAAAGGCCATGGTTTGCAGATCTTGCAAATTACAAAGCATCAGGTCTTATTCCCGAAGATCTCAATTGGAAAAAAAAGAAGAAGTTCTTATGCGATTCAACTTATTATGTATGGGACGATCCATACTTATTTAAAATTAGGGCTGATGGGTTACTAAGACGATCTGTCACAAAAGAAGAATCGAGAAGCATTACATGGCACTGCCATAATTCACCATATGCAGGTCATTATAGTGGTGAATGAACAACTGCAAAAGTACTGCAAGCAGGATTCTATTGGCCATCATTATTCAAAGATACGTATGAACATGCCAAGAATTGCAATAACTGTCAAAGGGCTGGCAGAATCACAAAAAGAAACGAAATGCCAATGCAGAGTATGTTTGAAGTAGAGGTATTCGATTGTTGGGGGATCAATTTTTTTGGACCCTTTCCCTCATCTCTCAACAATGAATATACCTTGGTCGATTTGATTACGTTTCCAAATGGGTTGAAGCAATAGCATCAGCAAAAGCGGACAGGAAAAACATAGTGAAATTCTTAAAAAGAAACATCTTCACAAGGTTTGGCACACCGAGGATCATGATTAGTGATGAAGGCTCACGCTTCTGTAATGCACAACTAGCGAAATCTCTTGAACATTATGGTTTTAAACACAAAGTAGCATCACCGTATCATCCAAAAATGAACGAACAGGCTGAGGTATCCATTCGTGAGATCAAAAGAATCTTAGAAAAAACCGTTTCAACCTCACGAAAGGATTGGTCATTAAAACTCGATGAAGCTCTTTGGGCTTATCGCACCGTATACAAAGCACTAATAGGCCTCACTCCCTTTCAAATGGTATACGGTAATGCCTTCCATTTACCGGTGGAACTTGAGCACAAAGCTTTTTGGGCCTTAAGTACTCTCAATTTTGACTCACAACAAGTCGGTACGAAAAGGAAGCTACAAATACAAGAACTCGATGAAATAAGGCTGCAAGCGTATGAATCGTCCAAACTATACAAAGAGAGGGTGAAGCTATACCATGATAGTAAAATTCTACCAAAGGATTTCAAAGTTGGTCAAATAGTCTTACTCTTCAATTCACGACTAAGATTGTTCCTTGGAAAACTTAAAACAAACTGGTCCGGACCATTCCAAATTAAAGAGGTTAAGCCGTATGGAGCTGTTGATTTAGAGGATCCAACCACTTATGCAACCTAGACTGTCAATGGTCAGATACTAAAGCTATACTTGGGGGGTGAGGTCGATCGAATCACCACTACCATTTCGTTACGTGAACCATAGAAATGGCAAAAGCGTCAAGCTAATGACGTCAAAAGAGCGCTTTTTGGGAGGCAACCCGACACTGTAAGTATCTACTAAATTCATTTTTGTTATACAAATTGTTTTGGGAACATGGAACATGGTGAATTAAAGAAGAAGATCTGCAAATAAGTATAATTTTGCAGAGTTCACTAAGCGAACTTAGGTTTGCAACGCGAATGCTCGACCCAGAAAATTTCGCTATAGCGAACCACTTTCGCGAAGCGAACTTGTGGTGGTCAGAATGACTTTATGGTCATTAAAAACACAACCTACCAGGCTACCCCTCTTTATGCACGCCTAGTAACTGTTCCCAAACAGTTGTCTATTGTTCCTATTCATCTTTTACCCTAAAATTACTTCTTCCTTCCTCTCACTTCCACACATCACAAATATCACTTCTTCATCTTTTCTTTTTGGCACAACGACCTCCCTCCTTTACATCTCCAAGAGATCAGCAACATCAGGTATGAAAAGTATATGAATTCTTACATCTTAAATTTGTATTTCTATCATAAAATAGAGTTGTACAAGATCTGGTCTTTCTAATGAAAAAGGGGTTTTTCCCTACTGATTTCCTACATGTGTGAATCACTTGGTAAAAGCATACTTGAAAACATAAAAGCAAACATCTCTTATGCCTAGCTCATAAATGATGGAACAATAAAATAACATGTAACCATACTTTCCCTTGTTACTTACTTGTCTAGTTGAAAAAGAGGAAAACATTGCATAATATATGTTAGATCCCATGTATGTTGATCATTCATATGCTTGAAAAGAAAATTAGGAAAGCATAGCTCTATCCAAAATTTTGCAGATATCGCAGAGTTCGCGACGCGAACTAAATCTCGCGACGAGAACCTCATGTTACAGTAGAAAACCATTTTTCTAACAAAAGAGATTTTGTGATATCAATGCAGGCATGGCTCCAAAAAAGATCAATACCTCTAAGAAGCAAAAAACCTTTGGGGCTGGCACATCAAGAGCACAAGAATCTTACGACCAAACTCGCTTCAATGGACCGAAGCAATAACAAAGGTTCGAGAAATTGATGGAAAGACGCGTCTTGGCTGAAAGGATATTTTCTATCAACTCTGAAGGTGAGTACAAATACCTTTGTGATTTATGGAGAGAATACAAGTGGACGAAACGCCTGAAACCCCATTGCAACGTAAACACGGACATCCTTCGAGAATTCTATGCCAATGCATTTCCCTCAGAAGGAACACCATTTTCATTCTCTACCAAAGTTGCAGGAAGAACAATTCATTTCAATAGAGACGTAATCAGTGAATTCTTGGGTGATCCTCTTATTTTGAAAGAAGGACAATTATGTTGCTACCAAGCTGCAATCAACGCTAAAGCAAATGTTGATAAAATCTCAAAGGCAAATCTATTGGAGGGACGAAGTGTGGAAAGGAATTCGTCGGGAGTTACAGTCTGTTACCATAGGGATGATCTGAAACCCGAATCTCAAGTCCTTCTTCTTTTCATTCTGCACAACGTGAGGCCAAGAATTCATGCCTCCACCTTCACAATGGACACGGCTAAGCTTCTGCATCTAATGATGACCTGATGGAGGATTAATGTTGCACGGAGAATATCCAATGAGATGAGAAACGTGGCTGAAAATGGTAAGGAGTTTGGGTTTGGAATCAAGTCCTCATGCCCTCTTGTTTTTCCTGGCCTCATCATCGGATTGCTCATTGCATCACGAGTATGGCGTCCAAATATCACCATCTTCAAAATCAAAACAAAGGTGGATGACAAGTATGTGGATCGCTATTGTTTAGAGAAGAAGATTAAGAAAACAGAGCCGGGGGAGATTTCATCTGCTACTCTCAATTTTGGAGATTGGGATCCATGCCTCCGCCAAGCCTTCTCATACACTTAGGATCAAAATGATTCCAATCATAGAGTTGTTCTTGCCTTACATGATTCTTTTTACATTATGCAGATTCAGCCTGGCATGCAGTCCAATGAAGGCCAGCAGTTCATGCAATCCAATGAAGGCCAGCAGTTCATGACGCCTGACGAATTTGCAACATACATTGCATGGCCTGGGGACAGGCCTTTCTATCAAGAGGAGGGGGTTGGCCCTGAAGAGGAGGCTGAAGATGGAACTTCAGGAGGTTCTAAAACAGCATTGGAAGCGGGTGATGAAATGGAATCCGAGTTCATGGGAGGAGAAGAGTAAAGGATGATGATCATGCTAAAATCTCGCCTTTAAATGAGTGACATTTTATAATGCTTCCCGTCTTTAAATTGAATTAAGTAGTTTTCATTCTTATTAGTATTTCTATTTCTATTTTCAAGTAAGATTTTGTGGATTTTATTGTAACATTTTTGACGGAAATATTACCGTAAAAACTCATGACACTTGGTACGCATGTAAAAGTAACATTTTGTTTTAGTAACTTGTGACCCTTCAAAAATGGTCTGAACATTCTTGATTGACCTCACATCAAAGGTTGAAAGCTCCAAAAGCTAAGATGTTTTTTTTCTCCAACCAAAATTCAATGAAACACGCATGGTAATGATAATACTTTGGACAAAATGCACAAAGGCAAAGGTACATGTTTTCAAAAGCTTTGTAGAATAGTAGCATGATTTTGTAATGATGGTCTGCAAATATCATTTCATGCTTCAATTTTGCAAAACTCATACTATCTTGCTTGAATCTCATAGCCAACAAACAAGAAAAGTGAGGAGCCTCCCATTGTGCACAAAAAGAAATATTTATGAATAATCCTTGATTGAAACTCGATTCGTTCATGAGAAATCTAAATGATTACTTGGCGAAATTCTTTTGTGAATCATGAGCTCAAGGATAGAACAAAAGATGAGGAAAACAAATCAAGTATAACCCTCACAAAATCATGAAAAATCCTAGCAAAAATCACTTGACCAAACAACTCAAGTATATAGTTGGGGAGAAAAGAAAAGAAAGAAAAAGAATTCATAAGAAAAAAAGAAGAAAATAAAGAAAAAAGAATTCATGAGAAGAAAGAAAAGAAAGAAAAAAATATAATTGGGGAGAAAAAGAAAGAAAAGTTAAACTCAAAACACGAAACCTCCTCAAAGCCAAAAGAAGCATAATTTAAAAAAGGAAAAATATTAGAACCAAATATCACAAATACACCACCTATCCTTGGTACTCATGCTCATGAGAGATTTCAAAAAGAAAAATCGTCAAAGATAAAATAATGAATTGATCAAGATGTTGACAAGGTTATTCAAGAGAGTTCAACACACCATTTAAACTTAAAAGGAAATCTTCATCATTTTTATGAAGAAAGAGTGTTAGTGTGATACGGTGGAAGAACCGACTGTTTTGAAATGTTGGTTTGCATTTTGCGTTTTTTTGTTTGCAAAATGTCGCGATAAGCAAGAGTCGCAACCGACTTTTATTTTATCCAACCAGAAAGGAAAAAAGCACAGAAAGAGTCCTTTTTCGAGATTTTGAGTACGGAGGGTAGATTATAGAAAGGGAAGGTATTAGCATCCTTTCTATCCATGGTTTTCCATGGGCACTTAGGTACTTGCTCATCTATTTAAAATTCCTTGTGTGTGCTTGTTTTGAAAAAGTTTTACTTCGTGATAACCCTTGTATCAGTCCTCAAAGGTGTGACGAAGTTTATTTTGAAAGTTGTTTTGAAAAGTGTAAGTGTGAAAAGTTTTTATTTGAGCAAGTACCTACTAGAATCTACCTACCCGAAAAAAGATCGTTTCTATTCTCGTTTCCTTTAGACAGCGCTATCCTACTATTGAGAAATAGGTATCACCGTCGTTGGAGTTGTAAGGGTCAATTCGAAAGGGATGTACGATCACTAAAGCAATGTTAGGACACCTTAGTAATAACCCTAGAGTCTTAAGATCATATTCGAGGCGACATTTCCGAGGCAACATTTCTCAGGCAACATTTCCGAGGGGACATTTGATCTTTGTTAGACTGGAGGGAAACCACTAAAACACCCTATGCTTAGTGATCATTTACCGAAGACAACTGAAGTGTGAGTATACCCTAAGAGTGATATGTGCGAGTGATTTGTTTCAGTTATTTGTCTTTTCATATTAGGGTTTTCTAACTGTATTAAATTATCATGAAATCTTGTCATACAATGCTATTAACATACGTCTAGACATTTAAATATTTGCAGGAATTAAAATGCGGGGAAATAAATCTATGCTATTACAAGGCTTCGGGGAGGGGGATTAATTACATAGCCAAAAACCCAAGGGGAAAGCGATAAGTAAAAGCCCTAAATTAGCTATTACAAACCAGTGAGCAGTTACAAAAATATTGTCAAAATAAATAATAAGCGTGCGACGAATCAAATACGAAAAGATTAGGGTTTTGACCCTTGGCTAAACCTATTGACGATTTGATTAAACAAAATGATATTTTTGTTATTTAAGAAAATAAGGAAACCATTGAATTTTCAAAAAAGGAAATTCTAATTCTAATCAATTTTAAATTAAAAATAAATTAATTCAATCTACAAACCTATTTTTGTATTATTTTTTATTTGAGAAAGAAAGAAAAAAAAATTAAATCAATAGTTAACCTAATTTCTGATTGAATTTTAATTATGAAAGAAATTAAAATTGTCCTACATTAATTAAACTAATTAATTTAAAAAACATTTATTAAGAAAATAAATCCTCTTTTTTGTGATTTTTGATTGGTTTATTTAAAAAAAAATAATTTTGGTGTTGATAAAAAAAAACAGAATAATTAAAGAAAAGAAATTGAAGAAAAATAAAAGAAATAACCCAAGGGTCTGCTCTCAGCGGATCTGATTGGAGATGGATCCAGAAGATGAGGGTCCAGAGGATGAGGTGTGTTGGATCTGGTCCTGACTAGTGTATCTAGAAAGTGATAGTCCTCAGAAGGTGCAGATGTTGGATCTGATTCTGGCTAGTGTATCCAGAAAGTGATAGTCCTCAGAAGGTGCACGTGTTGGATCTGATTCTTGCTGATGGATCAAAAAGTGATAGTCCTCAGAAGGTGCACGTGTTGGATCTGATTCTTGCTGATGGACCAGAAAGTGATGCGCTTCAGAAGATGCATGTGTTGGATCTGGTGAAAACAAAAAGAGAAGATACCAAAAGCTCATGCCTGGAATCGAACCCAGAACAAGGACCTTTTGACTTCCTTCTTCTGACCAACTGCGCTGGATGTTGATTTATTAATACAATAAAAACAAACAACATATATCAGAACAACAGGTTTCTGGCCATAATAACGCGCCATAATTTGAATCAGCCAATCAGGCTGTGACACGCTATTGTCTTCTTCCCTGGAACCGTCGTTTTAGGTGGCAAACTTTTACCTACAGACACTTACTGTAGGTACATCCCTGTGTAATTCCAAAATCGTGTGTGTTCAAAATGAATTGCCATGGCTGGTACCAATCAACTCGTTTCATCCTCACGAGTCTCATGGTACCAGAATCAACGCCTAATTTTGCCTATCCTGCAAAGCCCTAATCAAGAACAAAAAACCCTAGCTATGGCAACTTCATGTACAAGCGTTAGAAATACAATTAAATGATATCAAAAGCTTGCAAACTCAAAGAAAAACACGAATATATCATTAAAATATGCAATGGATGAGTGAACCAATAAAACTGAATTTGAATTTGGAAGCATGTCGTGATACCTATATCTTACAATTCCCGACGTGAAAAGGCTTGAATCTGATTGGAATATGCTCCTGGAACATCCAGCAACCTCTTGACAATGTGAGAAAGGCACAATCTGGTCTCCAATATGGAAATTGGATTACCACTTTTCTTGATTTTTTTTTAGTTTTGTTGTCTCTTTGCACGGCTGCTTCTAACCTCTATATGCCTTGGCTTGCTTCTGTATATGTAGCACAACTTATTAGGTCAACAAAAACGACCTCAATCTTGCTCATCATGGAGATTTGATTTTCTCTTTCAATGCATATGATTCCCTTCCAATTTTGCTCAAATCCAATCTTTTTCAAACCAAATTGCCCTTGCATGAGTTGATCTTCAATTGACAGCATATGAGATCTTTTTTCAATGCACAAATCATCCCTAAACTACAATATATGATTTATTAGGATTTATTTGATTTTATTTGAATTTTAAATGAATAAAAATCAAAATAAATTAAATAAATGAATAAATAAAGCATGGAGGGTCCCATAGGTCGTGGACTATGTTAGGAATGAGATGCAAGCATAAAAAGTTGGGCCCATTTAGCAAAAGATGCAAGTTTGAGCATGTTTGACTTTTGGCAATTTTGCAAAAAAGGTCAACTTGGCCAAGGCATAACTCTCCCAATTTTGACCCTAGAGAAGTGTTCTTTGACTTTTTAGAAATCTTAGGATGTCCTCTAAGAAACCCTTTTAGTCTCATCTCAATTGAGTCTTTCATGTTCATGTATGAAGCTTTGACCCAAAAGGTGTTTTTGTTGATTTTTCAAAATGACCTATAATGTCCAAATTCATATCTTTTTGTGAGTGCATATTTTGAACTTGGGAGCTGAAGATGAATTGTAGGGAATTGCATACTATTCAAATTGAGCTTTGAATGGGTCATTTTTGATAAAGTATAAGAAAGTTATACTTGGTCAAAGTTGAGTTGACTTTTCCTACAAAACCTTAATTTAGCAACTTTTGGGTTTTGGTGAATTGTGAGCAATCCTTGATGAATCATGATCAACTATTGATCAAATGATAAATGATAATTCAAAATGAGGATGTTGCCCAAAAATCTTTCATTTTGACTGTATGTGGGCCACAGTTGACTTTTGACCTAGCACCGTCGATTTTCAGGCCTTTGAGAAATTGACTGAGCAAACTTCCTCTGCAAGGCTTGAAACTTGACATGGATGATCTTGAGAACATATTAGGAAAATTGTGAGCATTTGGTATCCTTTGGACTCAAGCATTTTGATGAAAAATGAAACTCTAATTTGAAGCAGATTGCTTTAGGAGAGAGTTTGTCTGGTCAACCCTTGGACTTCCTTGAGCAATTTGAGGACCTCACTTGACATGTATTGAGAAATATGGGAGGGCAAATTTTGGGGTACAACAGCTTCCCCTGTTCAATCTTCTTAAACCTGAAGATGTAGATTGACTCGTCTGCCTTTTGTGATCTGAAAGTGGAAGATGATTGAACACTAGAGTGCCCAGAAATTTGCACTCGCATGAGGTGATACTTGATTTGTGATATCGGGAGGCTTATAGATTCCATTTGGTAGTTTCTAGAGAATTGTCGGAAATGGGCTTAAAGATACCATCTGAAGAAGTGTCGATCGCATAAGAGATTCCTTTACGAGAACCCGTATACTTGTTGTTGAGGAGGATTTCTCTGGGGAATGCTGGTTTCTGTATTGAGAGGAATAGAGTTTTAGGAGCTTCAGTTGTCCGTTACTCTACTGGGGAATAGTTATGGTTTTAGAAAGAGGCAGTGAATTGTGTGTTTGGTTGGGGTATATGTTGCGCCGCGACTTACTGGGGAAATGTGAAACCAATTGTGTTTGATCAGGTCCAGGTCTTACAGTGTTATGGCCTGCTGTCTGGGGATAAGAGAGGAAAAACCCGGGATAGTAGGGTTACTTCGATATGAAATCCGGGATAGTAGGGCTATGAGAAGGAACCTGGATAGTAGGGTTACTTCGATATGAAAGTCGGGATAATAGGGTTGTAAGAAGGAACCTAGATAGTAGGGTTACTTCGATATGAAAGCCGGGATAGTAGGGCTGTGAGAAGGAACCTGGATAGTAGGGTTACTTAGATATGAAAGCCTAAGTAGTAGGGCTGTGAGAAGGAACCTGGGTAGTAGGGTTACTTCGATATGAAAGCCTGGGTAGTAGGGCTGTGAGAAGGAACCTGGATACTGGGGTTACTTCGATATGAAAACCTGGGTAGTGGGGCTGTGAGAAGGAACCTAGATAGTAGGGTTACTTCGATATGAAAGCCTGGGTAATAGGGTTGTGAGAAGGAACCTGGATAGTGGGGTTACTTCGATATGAAAGCCTGGGTAGTAGGGCTGTGAGAAGGAACCTGGGTAGTAGGGTTACTTCGATATAAAATCCTGGGTAGTAGGGTTGTGAGAAGGAACCTAGATAGTAGGGTTACTTCGATATGAAAGCCTGGGTAGTAGGGCTGTAAAAAGGAACCTGGGTAGTAGGGTTACTTCGATATGAAAGCCTGGGTAGTAGGGCTATGAGAAGGAACATGGATAGTAGGGTTACTTCGATATGAAAGCCTGGGTAGTAGGGCTGTGAGGAGGAACCTGGATAGTAGGGTTACTTCGATATGAAAGCCTGGGTAATAGGGCTGTGAGAAGGAACTTGGGTAGTAGGGTTACTTCGATATGAAAGCCTGGGTAGTAGGGCTGTGAGAAGGAACCTGGATAGTAGGGTTACTTCGATATGAAAGCCTGGGTAGTAGGGCTGTGAGAAGGAACATGGATAGTAGGGTTACTTCGATATGAAAGCCTGGGTAGTAGGGCTGTGAGAAGGAACCTGGATAGTAGGGTTACTTCGATATGAAAGCCTGGGTAGTAGGGCTGTGAGAAGGAACTTGGGTAGTAGGGTTACTTCGATATAAAATCTTGGATAGTAAGGTCGTGAGAAGGATCCTAGATAGTAGGGTTACTTCGATATGAAATCCTGGATATTAAGGCTGTGCGAAGGAACCTGGATGAGGTTGCATTTGTTGCCGATGATTACTCTGTTTAGCTTTGAGTGTTGATCATGGACCTACTGGAAATTGTTGACAATAATGTCTTTCCTGTAAGAAATGCAGGGTTAGTTACGTGCGATGCATGAGATGCATTGTGATGAGGTTCTTAAGATAACTGAGATTATGTTATATGTAATATATGCACATGTCATGATGTATGAACATGAAATGCTGACGTAATAATCTGATTCCGGGGAAAATAAATCCCTGACTTTTGTTTAGAGAGTACGAGAAATGGTATTCCTGACTGCTGTTTGGAGAGTACGAGATATAATATTCCTGACTGTTGTAAAAACCATGGCTCCTCTACTTCTATTGGGGATGGTGAACAAAGATGACCGTGCTGGGGATTTGCCCCTTGGCTGGTAAACACTCTGCCGGACGAGACTTCTTCTGAGGATAACCCTGTGGGGAATAACTTTGTTGGAGAGGAGATACTCTGTTGGTAGATCTGCTGACTTGGAGAAACAACCCAGCTGGGGATGAATCACTGTTAATGGTGAGGATGAATTCTATTGGAGATTGAATTTCTACTTGTGAGAGAAATAAGCACTGCTTGGGGAATAATTTACTGACTCACTCATAATTGTGAACCTCGGCTGGGGAGAGTTGTGTCATGTTCGAAAAAGCTAACAACATTGTCTTTGGATACTTCTTACTCTGTGGGGAGTGTATGTACCACTTCTCATGTTCTCCAGCTGGCTCTATCCATGTACCTGATGGGCAGAGTGACAGTAAGGTTTGGACATTTCTTGTTTTTCCCTGTTCTTGGAATTACGAGTAATTGTCTTTTGCTTTTTTATGTAAATATTTATGAGTAGCAATTATTTTCAAATGCACATATCAAAAATAAATCATTGGACGTTCTAGAAAAACAAAACAGAAAAAGAAAAAAAAATTGAAATTTCTTGTGAAAATGAATTGTATTGATTTTTGAAGCTGACCTGTAATAGGCGTTTTATACATGGAGGCTGACGTCCTAGTAAGAGAACGCCGCTGAAAGAAATTACAATTTGTGTAAAAGAAATAAAACAACTATGTGAAACAACCCCATTGAGTTCCAATTTTACTATTGCCTTTATATCTTCAAGCGTCTCATCACTTTGCTACTTGGCCGAAGGTGGATCAGATTGATTGGCTCCGTCTGAGCTTGATAGTCGATATTGAAGTCTGGCTGCGAGATGATCCAATGAGACATAGTGTTACGCTTTGATCCCTAATTTTTGCCTGAACCGCCCTTTCGGGTTTTCAGTCCACCGGGATACCCTTTTTTGCCAAAGTCGCCTTTTCAGGTTTTCGAATTGCCGGGTGTACAATTTTTATTTATTTTCATCCCTTACTTTTTCCCGAACCTTTTTTGTTCGCCGGGAAGCCCTTATTTTTGCCTAGGCCAGTCGACCTAGCAGGTCTTTGATTATGCGTAGTATATTTTCACTATGTCTGCATTGACGGGGTGAGGAAGGTCGTCACCATCCATGGTTGTTAGAATCATAGCTCCTATCGAGAACATGTTCTTTACCACAAATGGCCCTTCGTACGTGGGGGTCCATTTGCCCCTGGGATCACCTTGCGGCAGTATGATGCGTTTGATCACTAGATCCCCGACTTGATATTCTTGACGTCTGACTTTCTTGTTAAAAGCCTTGATCATTCGCTTTTGATACGTCTGACCATGACAGATAGCAGTAAGTCTCTTTTCGTCGATTAAGTTTAGTTGATCAAGCTGGGTTTGGATCCAGTCATCTTCGTTCAAACCCGCATCTTTCATGATCCTGAGAGAGGGTATCTGGACTTCGATGGGTAGGACTGCCTCCATGCCGTACACTAAAGAATAAGGTGTTGCCCATGTCGACGTCCGTGTTGAGGTACGGTACCCAGGAAGAGAGAATGGTAACATCTCATGCCAGTCTTTGTATGTCACCGTCATCTTCTGCACAATCTTCTTGATGTTCTTGTTAGTCGCTTCAACAACCCCATTCATCTTCGGCCGGTAGGGAGAAGAGTTATGATGTTTAATCTTGAACTGTTTGCAGAGCTCGATGATCATTGTATTATTGATATTTATACCATTGTCAGTAATAATCCTCTCTAGTACACCATACCGACAAATCAGATCGTGTCGGATAAACCGTGACACGACGTTCTTGGTTATTGTAGTGAAGGAAGCTTCCTCAACCCACTTCGTAAAGTAATCAATAGCCACCAGAATGAAATGATGTCCGTTAGACGTAGTAGGTCTGATCTCGCCAATCATGTCGATGCCCCACATTGCAAAAGGCCAAGGAGCTGTCAAAACATTCAGGGGAACCGGAGGTACATGCACCTTATCAGCATAGACTTGGCACTTATGACAGGTTCGAGAATGCTGATAACAATCGGCTTCCATAGTAGACCAGTAATATCGTGCCCGTAGGATTTTCTTCGCCATGGTATGTCCACTGGAATGAGTTCCGAATGTACCTTCATGTAACTCTGCCATGATTCTTTCTGCCTCGCTCTTGTCTATGCACCGCGGTAAGGTCGAATCATGGTTACGCTTATAGAGGACACCATTACTGATGAAGAACTTCGCAGCGAACCTTCTCAGGAACTTCTTATCATTAACAGATGCACCCTCGGGGTATTCTTGAGCCTTAAGATACGTTTTTACCTCGTGAAACCAGGGTTTATCTGCTACCTCTTCAGTCTCAATGTCACAGCAGTGTGCGGGTTCGTCCAACCTCTCAATGGTAATCTGGGGAGCTTCATTGTCCCACCTCACTTTGAACATAGAAGACATGGTAGCTAGCGCGTCTGCTAACTGGTTCTCTTCTCTGGGGAAATGTTCAAAGGTTATCTCCTCGAAGTGTGGGAGTAGCGTCAGTACATACTCTTTGTAAGGAATAAGATTCAGGTGCTTCGTATCCCACTCGCCTTTGATCTGACTTATCACCAGAGCTAAATTTCCGAATACACTCAAGAACTTAATCCTTAGGTCAATAGAAGCTCGAAGACCCATGATACATGCTTCATACTCCGCCATATTGTTGGTGCAGTTAAAACATAATCGGGCGGTGAACGGAGTATGATAGCCCTCAGGAGATATAATTATAGCGCCAATGTTATTACCCAATGCGTTCGAGGCTCCTTCAAAATACATAGACCATCGGGATCCCTCCTTGGGTCCTTCATCCGGTCAAGGTTCTTCACAGTCGGTTAGCAACATGATATTCTCATCCGGGAACTTTAAATTCATGGACTGGTAGTCATCCACGGCCTGATGCGCCAGATGATCCTCCAATATACTCCCCTTGATTGCTTTCTGAGTTGTGTATTGGATATCGTACTCGGTTAAGATCATCTGCCATCTTGCTATCCTTCTGGAGAGAGCAGGCTTCTTGAAAATATACTTGATTGGATCCATCTTTGATATCAATAAGGTGTTGTGAGTCAGCATATATTATCTCAGCCGGCGAGCAGCCCATGCCAAAGCGCAACAAGTTTTCTCGAGCAATGAGTATCGGGTCTCACAGTCGGTAAAATTTTTGCTAAGGTAGTAAATAGCGTGCTCTTTTCGTCCGGACTCGTCATGCTGCCCCAACACACACCCCCATTGAACTGTCTAGCACCGTCAAGTATAAAATCAAAGGTCTTCCTTCAATTGGAGGCATCAGAATTGGTGGCTCTTGAAGGTATTCCTTGATTCTTTCGAAACCGGTATGGCATTCATCATTCCACTTTACCACTTGATCTTTCTTCAGCAGTTTGAAGATTGGCTCACAAGTAGCAGTCATATGTGAAATGAACCTGGCGATGTAATTCAAACTTCCCAAGAAACCTCTAACTTATTTTTCTGTGCGGGGAGCCGGCATCTCTTGCATGGATTTTACCTTTGCAGGGTCCACCTGAATACCTTTATCATTGACGATGAAACCCAGAAGCTTACCAGACCTTACCCCGAAGGTACACTTATTCGGATTCAACCTCAGCTTGTACGTCTTCAACCTGTCAAACAGTTTCTGGAGATGATCAAGGTGCTCTTCCTCAGTTTGAGACCTGGCTATCATGTCATCAACATAAACCTCGATCTCGTGGTGAATCATATCGTGGAACAAAGCGACCATGGCGCGCTGATAAGTTGCCCCAACATTCTTGAACCCGAAAGGCATTACCTTGTAACAGAAAGTGCCCCACTGTGTAACAAATGTTGTCTTCTCCATGTCCTCATGAGCCATCTTGATCTGGTTGTAGCCAGAAAAACCATCCATGAAAGAGAAGATCTTGTGCTGCGCGGAGTTGTCGACCAGAACATTGATATGAGGAAGTGGTAAGTCATCCTTCGGACTTGCCCTGTTTAGATCTCTATAGTCCACACACATCAGTACCTTACCGTCCTTCTTAGGTACTAGAACAACATTGGCAACCTACTGCGGATAAGAAGTGACAGCTAAGAACCCTGCATCGAACTGTTTCATGACCTCTGCCTTGATTTTCTCTGATATTTCAGGGCGCATACGGAGGACCTTCTGCTTTACTGGAGGGAAGTCTTCTTTGGTCGGCAGGCGATGTACCACAATATCAGTGTCCAGACCAGGCATATCTTCGTAGAACCAGGCGAAGATCTCAACATAGTTGCGTAGCATTTGTATCAACCGTTGCTTGACATTAGGCTCCAGATTCGCACCTATTTTGAACTCTTTCTTGTCTTCCTCTGTACCCAAATTCACTGACTCAACCGTCTCTTCATGAGGTTGTATGGCCCTCTCTTCCTGCTGTAACAGTCTAGCAAGTTCTCCAGGCACCTCACAATCATCCTCACCTTCGTCCTCGACTTGGTTGATCAGATTTTCGAAGTCATAACTGGCAGTAGCATAACTGTTATCAATGGGATCCAGAGTGGATATGGATCTGCATTATGATACGTAAGTGTGTGTAAGAGAATAGCTGTTTGGATAAAGTGAGAGACAGAAAAGAAAAACAAGGAGCACAAAATTTTTTAATGCAAGAAACATCCAATGTTTTATTAATGATATATGAAAATGACAAGTAATAATCCCTCACAAGCAAAGCCGAGGTGCCTCAGGCAAGGCACCGGGCCACAATGTTTCAAACTGTTTATTAAAAATCTTAAAACAAAAAGTCAATTACTACGGAATAAAAGAAATGGGTATGAAGTCCTTTGTCGTCCAATTGTTCAGTCCACCATTGGTTGTAGGGTAGATCCAAATGTCGAGGTCTGAATCCTCTTCACTGTCTTCAATTGCATTAACTCCCTGATTGCTGATGTGTAGAGGAGGTCTTCCGATCCATGCGTGCCAAGCCCAAACCAAATTTGTCAGTTTTGTGAGTGAAGTCAGGAAGCTGACCCCAATTGGTACACCCACCTTCTTCAATTACAGCTCTGGTGTCCTTGAGAGAAACCATCTTCAACGGAGGTTTGCCGGTAGTGACTTCAGCTGATACCGAGAACTGAGGGACCTCTTCAAAATTTTGACAAGGCATTTCTATGAATTCCCCGTCCATCTCCACATAGCAGAAGGAATTGAGATGGCTCACCATATACTCCTCTTCACCTCGTACCGTGATAATCTTCCCCTTCACCGGATATTTCAGCATTTGATGGAGTGTGGAAGTCACTTCCCCATCCTTATGAATCCAAGGACGACCCAGCAAGCAAGAATACGATGGCTTGATATCCATTATGTAGAAGGTGGACCCAAAGGTCTGAGAACCCACCTTGACAGGGATGTCCACCTCCCCGTGCACCATTATTTTTTACCCATCAAAAGCCCTTACCACAATATTACCCGGCTTTAGAATCAAACCTTCACAATCCAGACGGTCTAGCCCTTTCGTCGATAGAACATTCAGTGAGGACCTGATACCTACTAGCACATGGGCCATAGTGGTGCCCATGTACTTGATCGAGACATGCAGAGCATCATTATGATTTCTCCCCTTAGCAGTCAGATCTGCATCTGAAAATCCTAACCCATTGTCAGCAGTTAGGCTAGCCACACAATCTTTGAACTGATCGGCTAAAGTTTCCTGCGGCACATGTGCAGTCTTGAGAAACGCAATCAAAGCCTCCGCATGGGCTTCAGAACACAATAACAGGGACAACATGGAGATCTTTGGTCGGGTCTACCCCAGCTGCTCGACTATGTTGTAGTCGCTTTTCTTGATAATTTTCAAAATTTCCTCTATTTCTTGTTTAGAGGTTTCTACAATGATCTTCTTCGGTGCCTCCGTCCGGGAAGGATCACCTACGATTTATTTGCCCCGAGTCCCAGATGGCTCGGCGACAGGGGTGATAACTGGAGTAGAAATTGGGATAGTAGTTGATGCACTAGCAGACGTAGTGACAACAGGTTTGTGGACGGTCGAAGGGGAAATCTCGGGAGAAAAGAGTCTTCCACTTCTGGTGACCTTGCTTGTCCCAACAATATTACTGATATCCATATCGGCTTCTTCAGTCCTCAGATCTTGTTTAACACCATGGTAATATACATCATCACCGTAATGCCATGGGATAGCCTTATCTGAAGTATATGGGATGGGACCCGAAGCGGTGATTATTAACAGAGCAATTCTTGGAACAGGTGTAACCCTAACAGGTTTTCTCGAGGAAACCTTGGAAGGATTGGCGGAAATGGTTAGGATGGCAACATCTTCAAACGGGATCATAGACTTCTCAAACAAAATTTCTTTATTATCCATCAGGCGCTGAACACCTGACTTCAATAAACAGCAACCAGGAGGTAGAATTGAACACATGTGGCAACCTTCACCACAGCCCGAAAATAAACCGGCCAACAACAAATTCTTCTTAACCGTCATCAAAGGAGTAGAAATTTATTCCACAGAGGTCACAAACGAATCGGTGTCCACGACATTGACTCCACGACCATGTTTGGGCATAGGAGCAGTTATAACGTTTGGCTTTTCCGGAGCATCAAACTCAATCTCTTTAGCTTCCAGCAAATCTTGCACCTTATTCCTTAGAGCCCAGCAATCATTTGTATCATGGCCTGGGCTTTCCGAATGGTAGGCGCACCGCGCGTTGGGATTGTATTTGGGAGAAGCAGTGTTTGGATTCTTGGGAGCCTCTTTCAAGGTTTCCAAGTTGGATTTTAACAGATGAGGCAGAACTTCAGCTAAAGTCATGTTGATGCGGGTAAACTGTCATTATGGTCTTTCCACCCTTTGCTGATTATTGCGTTGTGGAGCAACCGTGGGTATTGGTATTACTATAGCATTTACTTCTTGATAGTGTTCAGGTCTGCTTTGGCCCCTCGGGCCATAGACTGCACTAGCTTCCTTCTTATCGGTGAAAGGCTTATTTACTGCACTTGATGAAGCATCCTTCTGTATCTCCCCACTTCGGATACCAGCTTCCACTCTCTCTCCAGTCAAAATCAACTCAGTAAACACAGACGACGAACTGCCGATCAAGTGATTGAAAAGTGAACCAGATAGCGTCCCTAGAAACATGTCAACCAACTCTCTATTAGACAAATGGGGTTGGACTCTTCTAGCCAAGTCTCTCCACTTTTGAGCATAGTCCTTAAAACCTTCACTTGCACCCATGGACATACCCTGGAGCTGAGTACGAGTGGGAGCAAGGTCGGCGTTATACTAATACTGCTTGTAAAAAGCAGCAGCAAGGTCTTCCCAGTTTCGGACACTGGCTCCTTCCAATTGATAAAACCATTCAAGCTGAGTCCTTGACAGACTATCTTGAAAGAAGTGTACCCACAAATTTCTATCAGCAGTGTGGGGTTGGATTTTTCTGATGTAAGAGCGGAGATAGAGTTTTGGATAGGATACTCCATCGTACTTGGAAAAAACCGGAGCTTTGAACTTATGAGGGATCACCACTCCCGATACCAGTCCCAATTCTCCGGAATCCAAACCAGGGATCTTCTGAATCTCCATAGCACTCAGACGGTCTTCTAGCTGCTTGTACCTATCCTCAGAAGGAGAATATTGCTCATCATCGTAATTCGTATCATTGTCAGAAACTGCAGGACTAGGGTCCTTTACTCTTTCTTGGTTCTCCCCGTCTTTGGATGAGGAGGTCTGATCAACTGGTTGTCTCAACCTTTCTCCGAATCTTCTACCCATGTTCAGAATACCCACCTTCTTCTTCTTCTTCTCTTTCAGAATAAGGGTCTTCAGGTCCTCTTTCCCTTTAGCCAGACTTATGAACATCTGTTGGAATTGGGCATTTTGTGCCTGGAGATCTTTGATGGGTTGATCAGAAGACATTTCTGCTGAAATAAACAGCGAAGAAGATGATAAACCTGTAAGGGTACCTGTAATGATGTGCATGATAATGGGATGCACATGTAATGATTTCAAAGACTTTGGGAGTTTTAAATTTGCAAACCAAAAATAAACAAAACTTTATTAGCTTAACTTTGAAAGGTTCGACAATGCCTTTAAGGCGTTACAAATAAGTAAATAGAAAACAAATCTAAAACCAGAAAAGCAAAATCAAAAGTCCCATGGACACTTCCTCTTTGTGCCGATGTAGTCATTGATCACTCTTTCTTCCTCGAGCTTCCTGGTGAGCTTTAAAATCTTCCTTTCTTGCTCATGGTACTTTTCCCGGTAAGTATCTCTCTCATTCTTCAGCTGAATCCAAGGCCTCTGCAACTCCCCCGGATTAGTGGGCATGTAAGGATAGAGAACCGTGTAAGGAATGCCCTCTTCATTAGTGGGCTCCACAATCACTGGTAATACGGATTCACAGGGCATCCCAAGCTTCTGGGCACGAGCTCGGACCCATCGGAGGTAAGGCTACATAGGAAGGGAAGTCTTTGGTCCCAACTCTTGGGGGTCAGATCTGTTCACCATGCCCCAAGCTCGTATAAACCTCCGACGGTGCTCCTTAACGTCCTCCTTGTAGTCAAATACAATGTCCTCAAGAAGTAGCTCATGGGGACCATCTCTCCAAGCACAACCAAATTATCATAAAGCTAGGAAAGGATTATAAGTTATACCCCCTCTGATTCTAAGCAATGGGACATTAGGGTATCCCCCACAACGATCAATAACAGTAATGTCTTCCATAGCCCAGAAACTCCAAAGAATATATGTATGGGCAAGTGACATTATTTTGTAGGACCATCCCAAACCTTCTTCATTCTTCAGCACAGACATAGGGAGGTGCAAAATAAACCACCTCGAAAGCAACGGCATGCAACACATAAGAGTCCCTCTTCTTCGCACGGTACGAGTATAGAGGGCATGTAAGATATCACCCAGCAGGGTAGGCACAAGATTGCGAGAAAGAAAAATCTTGAAAGCATTCACATCTACAAAAGAATTCGGATTCGGGAAGAGAACCAACCCATAGATAAGGAGAGCCAAGATATCTTCGAAAGTCTGAAAATCCAAATTATCCCAGAATAGCTGAGCCTGGTCTATCAGAAATTTGGCTAAGAAACCTTCGACCCCACTTCGTGTTTCCCAATTGGATACTACATCAGCCCGTTTCAAATGCTGAGCTGAGGCAATGTCTTCTGGTCTAGGAACTTCTTCCATACCTGTGAAGGGTACCTGTTCAAGAATGGATATGCCCAATAGGTGAGAGAACTCTTCCAAGGTGGGAACCAGCTGGTAATCTGGAAAGGTGAAGCAATGATGCACAGGATCGAAGAACTGGAAAAGTACACTCATCATCTGCTCATCAAGATTTAAAGTGACCAGGCTGAGAAGTTAACCGTGTCTCTTAATGAACATAGAAGTCTCAGAAACTCTTGAGGCTAGCTCTTTAAGTTGGTCAGGTATTTGCAGAAAGTTGACTCAGATGGTATTTCTGCGCACGGAAGCCATAATCTGCAAAACAGAACAAAGATAAATTCCCTTGGTCTTTGAAATGGTTAGCATAATGAAGCATGAATGCCATGTTATGATGCATGATGTCATGATAAACCACAGGTATAACAAGCAGCAGGTATTGCAAACACAGTCAAATCACACAAAACCATTAGGTTCAAGGCTTGCATGAGGTCAAAGGTAGTACCCTCTTGAATTTAAGTTGGTTTCAACCTGTCCTAGAAAAATTAACCGGGTTCTAGAGGATCTCAATATCACTGACCATCCTCCATCGATCATGGTTTCAGCTCACGCAATCTTTTCTTGCAGCCGGAACTATCTCGAGAGTATGGTCTCAATGATTGTAGCATCGAGTATTAACCAGTTCTCAGCTTTACACTGAGGCCAGCTATCTCACTACTTTCTAATGGCTAAGTTGGTTGATTAAAGGTTCTAAGGTCAGTTGATGCTTAACGACACCACGCAGCGGCCTCGTATTCTCCTCGTTTCTCCATGAGGGATACCGATACTAACCAATGTGCCACATCAACGTAGCTACTGCTTCAACCGTATCGGTCTACGTTGTATAGTTCCTTCACAGTCTATTGCTACTTACCTAAAAGGTGTCCCCAGATCCGGGTTAGGATCTATAGTAACTCCCAAACAAAAACCCTTAAAAGTAAAGTAATCAAAGCAATCAAGAGAAGCAATTATGATGAACTATATCCTAAGGTATACCCCACTAATACTATTCCCCAGCAGAGTCGCAAGTTTTGTGATACGGTGGCAGAACCGACTGTTTTGAAATGCTGGTTTGCGTTTTGCATTTTTATGTTTGCAAAATGTCGCGGTAAGCCAGAGTCGCCGCCGACTTTTATTTTATCCAACCGGAAAGGAAAAAGGCACAGAAAAAATCCTTTTTCGAGATTTTGAGTACGGGGGGTAGATTATAGATAGGGAATGTATTAGCACCCTTTCTATCCATGGTTTTCCATGGGCTCTTCGGTACTTGCTCATCTTTTTAAAATTGCTTGTGTGTGCTTGTTTTGAAAAAGTTTTACTTCGTGATAACCCTTGTATCAGTCCTCAAAGGTGGGACGAAGTTTATTTTGAAAGTTGTTTTGAAAAGTGTAAGTGTGAAAAGTTTTGATTTGAGCAAGTACCTACTAGCATCTACCTACTCGAAAAAAGATCGTTTCTATTCTCGTTTCCTTTAGACAGCGCTATCCTACTATTGAGAAATAGGTAGCACCGTCGTTGGAGTTGTAAGGGTCAATTCGAAAGGGACGTACGATCACTAAAGCAATGTTAGGACACCTTAGTAATAACCCTAGAGTCTTAAGATCATATTCGAGGCGACATTTCCGAGGCAACATTTCCGAGGGGACATTTGATCTTTGTTAGACAAGAGGGAAACCACTAAAACACCCTATGCCTAGTGATTATTTACCGAAGACAACCGAAGTGTAAGTATACCCTAAGAGTGATATGTGCGAGTGATTTGTTTCAGTTATTTGTCTTTGCACATTAGGGTTTTCTACCTGTATTAAATTATCATACAATCTTATCATACAATCCTATTAACATACATCTAGACAGTTAAATATTTGTGGGAATTAAAATGAGGGGAAATAAATCTACGCTATTACAAGGCTTCGGGGAGGGGGATTAATTACATAGCCAAAAACCCAGGGGGAAAGCGATAAGTAAAAGCCCTAAATTAGATATTACAAACTAGTGAGCAGTTACAAAAATATTGTCAAAATAAATAATAATAAGCGCGGCGAAACAAATACGAGACGATTAGGGTTTTGACCCTTGGCTAAACCTATTGACGATTTGATTAAACAAAATGATATTTTTGTTATTTAAGAAAATAAGGAAACCATTGAATTTTTAAAAAAAGGAAATTCTAATTCTAATCAATTTTAAATTAAAAATAAATTAATTCAATCTATGAACCTATTTTTGTATTATTTTGTATTTGAGAAAGAAAGAAAAAAAAATTAAATCAATAGTTAACCTAATTTCTGATTGAATTTTAATTATGAAAGAAATTAAAATTGTCCTAAATTAATTAAACTAATTAATTTAAAAAACATTTATTAAGAAAATAAATCCTCTTTTTTGTGATTTTTGATTGGTTGATTTAAAAAAAAAAAATTTGGTGTTGATAAAAAAACAGAATAATTAAAGAAAAGAAATTGAAGAAAAATAAAAGAAATAACCCAAGGGTCTACTGTCAGCAGATCTGATTGGAGATGGATCCAGAAGATGAGGGTCCAGAGGATGAGGTGCACTGGATTTGGTCCTGGCTAGTGTATCCAGAAAGTGATAGTTCTCAGAAGGTGCACGTGTTAGATCGGATTCTGGCTGGTGTATCCAGAAAGTGATAGTCCTCAGAAGGTGCACGTGTTGGATCTGATTCTTGCTGATGGATCAGAAAGTGATAGTCCTCAGAAGGTGCACGTGTTGGATCTGATTCTTGTTGATGGATCAGAAAGTGATGCGCTTCAGAAGATGCATGTGCTGGATCTGGTGAAAACAAAAAGAGAAGATACCAAAAGCTCACGCCTGGAATCGAACCCAGAACAAGGAGCTTCTGACTTCCTTCTTTTGACCAACTGCGCTGAATGTTAATTTATTAATACAATAAAAACAAACAACATATATTATAACAATAGGTTTCTGGCCAGAATAACACGCTGGAATTTGAATCAGCCAATCAGGATGTGACACGCTATTGTCTTCTTCCCTGGAACCGTCGTTTTAGGTGGAAAACTATTACCTAAAGACACTTACTGTAGGTACATCCCTGTGTAATTCAAAAATCATGTGTGTTCAAAATGAATTGCCATGGCTGGTACCAATCAACTCGTTTCATCCTCACGAGTCTCATGGTACCAGAATCAATGCCCAATTTTGCCTATCCTACAAAGCCCTAATCAAGAACACAAAACCCTAGCTATGGTAACTTCATGTATAAGCGTTAGAAATACAATTAAATGATATCAAAAGCTTGCAAACTCAAAGAAAAACACGAATATATCATTAAAATATGCAATGGATGAGTGAATCAACGAAACTGAATTTGAATTTGGAAGCATGTCATGATACCTATATCTTACAATTCCCGTCGTGAAAAGGCTTGAATTTGATTGGAATATGCTCCTGGAACATCCAGCAACCTCTTGATAATGTGAGAAAGGCACGATCTGGTCTCCAATATGGAAATTGGATTACCACTTTTCTTGAATTTTTTTGAGTTTTGTTTTCTCTTTGCACGGCTGCTTCTAACCTATATATGCCTTGGCTTGCTTTTGTATATGTAGCACAACTTATTAGGTCAACAAAAACGACCTCAATCTTACTCATCATGGAGATTTGATTTTCTCTTTCAATTCATAAGATTCACTTCCAATTTTGCTCAAATCCAATCTTTTTCAAACCAAATTTCCTTTGCACGAGTTGATCTTCAATTGATAGCATATGAGATCTTTTTTCAATGCACAAATCATCCCTAAAATACAATATATGATTTATTAGGATTTATTTGATTTTATTTGAATTTTAAATGAATAAAAATCAAAATAAATTAAATAAATGAATAAATAAAGCATGGAGGGTCCCATAGGTCGTGGACTATGTTAGGAATGAGATGCAAGCATAAAAAATTGGGCCCATTTAGCCAAAGATGCAAGCTTGAACATGTTTGACTTTTGGTAATTTTGCAAAAAAGGTCAACTTGGCCAATGCATAACTCTCTCAATTTTGACCCTAGAGAGGTGTTCTTGGACTTTTAGAAATATTAGGATGTCCTATAAGCAACCCTTTTGGTCTCATCTCAATTGAGTCTTCCATGTTCATGTATGAAGCGTTGACCCAAAAGGTGTTTTTGTTGACTTTTCAAAATGACCTATAATGTCCAAATTCACATCTTTTTGTGAGTGCATATTTTGAACTTGGGAGCTGAAGATTAATTGTAGTGAATTGCATCCTATTCAAAATTAGCTTTGGATGGGTCATTTTTGATAAATTATAAGAAAGTTATGCTTGGTCAAAGTTGAGTTGACTTTTCCTGCAAAACCCTAATTTAGCAACTTTTAGGTTTTTGTGAATTGTGAGCAATCCTTGATGAATCATGATCAAATCTTGATCAAATGATGAATGATACTTCAAAATGAGGATGTTGCCCAAAAATCTTGCAGTTTGACTGTATGTGGGCCACAGTTGACTTTTGACCTAGCACAGTCAATTTTCAGGCCTTTGAGCAAATGACTGAGCAAACTTCCTCTGCAAGGCTTGAAAGTTGACATGGATGATCTTGAGAACATATTAGGACAATGGTGAGCATTTGGTATCCTTTGGATTAAAGAATTTTGATGAAAAATGAAACCCTAATTTTAAGCATATTGCTTTAGGAGAGAGTTTGTCTGGTCAACCCTTGGACTTCCTTGAGCAATTTGAGGACCTCACTTGACATGTATTGAGAAATATGGGAGGAAATATTTTGGGGTACAACAGTTAGGATGGTTTAAGAAAAGAAAAATATGGATTGCATTAATGAAAGCATGAAATGATCCTTGTATGGAACATTATTACATTATCATGCTTAATTCTACCAAAGTGAAAAAGAGAACAAAAAGCCATTGGTGGAAGCATACTCCAGATTTGAACCATAGCTTTTCACGAATTCAATGGAAACAAAACAAAAGGATGAAGAGAAGTTTTTTGATCATTGATTGAGGATAATTAAGAATTTAAGTTGGGGAAAATTTGATAAATGCTCAAAAACGACAAAAAGTATTTTATGAAAGTCGAGCATTTAGCAATTTTCTAAAGCATTTAAACATACAAACGAAATATTTTATCAAAGAAATTGTATTCTTACTAACTATGCTCAAACTTTGCAGGAAAGAAGACCATAATATGAGGAAAACAAGAAAAAACATTGTCCTGTTTTGCTACAGCCAAATTACAGAAAAAAACGTTCGCTAAGCGAAAGTAAAATTCCACAACTAAAGACCCCAGGTTCGCTGGAAGCGAAATAAAGCGAAAGTCCAATTCAATTTGAGAGGCTAACTTCACGTAGCAATACCAAGTCAGTAGTAAAAGTTCTAAAGTTCGTTGGAAGCAAGGAAGAGCGAAGTCTATAAGTTCTGATTCCTTAAAGTTGAAGTAACAGAGTTTGTGAAGCGAGTATTAGATTGCAAAGCGAACTTTGGCGGCCTCAGAAGACAAGTTGCAAGGCAAAAACTTAATTGAGAAGAAACAGAGTCCTCACGAAGCGAAGTATGGTTCGCTCAGCGAACTCAGGCGGCTAGGAAATCTATAAAAGGTACCAATATCAGTTGCATATGGATATCTAGTTTCTAGAAATTACATTTGATATTAGTTGAATACATAAAGATTGTAATAGATAATTAGGAGAGGGAATCGAAGATACAAGCTGGATACACATCAAAGATCGAGGAATTGTCATTGATGCTCATTCATCTCAAACTCTTCCTTTTTGTGCAAGCTACCATGAGAATGGATAGCTAAACTCTCTCTTGCTATGGATTGGAATACTCTACCAAATTGTATGTATCTTATTCGATTATGCTTTTAATATAAATAATGTTTTCATGATTATTGATTCTATCTTCTTTATAGTGCTTAATCTTAATGAATCCAATTGATAATGAAAATTGCATTTGAATTCAAGAACAAAAGACACGAATCACTTAAATACTAATTTCTAGATATTGAGTTAGGTTTAAGATCCATATCAAATACTTGAGCCTATGAGTAATCGAGTTGTTTAATCGATTGAGATATCATCAATTAAACAAACCGAGGAAAATCGTAAAACTATTGTGTAGATATACATATGGTTTTGACATAGTATATGGAAATATGAATGAAAATAGAACTAACGCAAGTAATCAATAAGATACATATGTGACGGTAGAGGAAAACCATTCCCTACAAGATTATCTCCCATAAAACCTTTCACTTACGTCATTTTTGTTATAAGCTATTTTTCATATTTTTGTTACTTTTCAATCATCCCATCTTACTCGTACTTTAACTTTAAAGGATATTGGTAATCCAAGTGTTAGTAATATCGCTCCAGTCTCTGTGGATACGATATATAAAATACTTCTTTTGATAATACACCACATCAAATATGACGATCTGTATTTTCATTAAAATCAACCTAACAAACATCATTTTGTTCTTTTTTAGAAGAACTACGTGATTCTAACTTCTTCATTGCACATGGAGGGTACGTAGACACGGGGCTCTTAAAGTCTTAGTGAACCAAAATTATAAAAAGCAATTTATTTTCCCATCTCCCCAATCTTTTTGCAAACAACTTCTTTTTATAACACAAAATTTTCAAAGAGGTTCCCGTAGAGTAACATAGATGTGAATGATGTTAATACCTTCCATTTGCATAACCAACTCCCTTATCTAGATCTCTCTTTTTACTAGTTTTTGTTTTAAAATATTTTATGGATTTTATTAGATATTTTCCCTTTTTCCTTTGGAAACAATAAAAATAGGTGGCGACTCTTACTTTTTTCTTAGTTAAGTTAATCAATAGCTTAATCTCGTAAAACCCTCCGCGAAATTTTGGCGACTCTGCTAGGAAGTTAGTCCTCATGTGGTTTGACCCTATATTTGTTTATTTTCTATTATATTATTGATTATTGATTGTTTGTTGTTTGTTCTTTTTGGGTTCTTGGTGATCTCTCTTAGAATTCCTATACCCGAACTTGAGTACACTTATGATTAGGAGGGTGGTATAGTGATGCTTGACATACTTGGATTTAGTCCTCAGTATGTTGACTTGAGATCCCCGCTCAATGGAGGCCCCTTTGACTGTAATAATGCCCTACGAGTCAAATTGTAATGACATTATTGCTTTGGAACTGAGAGTCTGCAAAGTCGAGGACCTTAGAATACTTTTACCCCTCCTGGCCTTTTTAGGATGTAGTGTGGTGGATAACTAGATGTAGACCTTATTTATTTGATACACGATACCTCGGTCAAACAAGTTTCACTTGAGAATATTATTGGTTTACGAGTAAGTCGTTTACACCGATAATATCTGAAATATAGAACTAAGACTATGGGAACTTTGTTAGAACCATGTTACTTGATCAGATTATGAAAGACATAGAACATATCCTTGTGGGTGTGTAGTCCATTTGGCTTCAAACTCGTGACGTCGAACCTTTGAACTTACCATGTTTGTGATCTTGTTTGTGACGGTTGCATAATCATGCACTCATGCATTCATGAACAATATTTTTCACCTTATTTTCAAGGAACTTAGGATTTTTCTTTGAAAAATTAGTAGGTATTAAGATTATGGATATTTGAAGAAGGAAAACTCATAAGTTTAGTTTCAAAGAGCCCGAATTGAGAGATGAGAGAGCTTGGATCTTTGGTCTCTAGTCCTGTGGATTTCAAAGGTCATTATGAGAGGCTCTTGTCTATTCTATATACTGGTGTGGAAGATGGGGTTTTGAACACCTTGGTCCAATTTTATGATCCCTTGTATCATTTTTTCACTTTCCCAGATTATCAACTTGCACCTACTCTTGAGTACGCTTATCTTGTAGGGTTGCTTGTTTCTAATCAGATTCCTTTCAGTGGTTTAGATGATATTCCTAAGCCTCGGGTTATTGCGGGAGTCATTCATTTAAGGAAAGCATAGATAAAACCTAATCTTGTTTCTAAAAGTGGTATTATTGGTTTTCCTTCGCAGTTCTTAATGGAAAAAGGTTCTACTTTGGCTAATGCATGAAGCATTATTGCTTTTGAGACTATTCTTTCCTTACTCATCTATGGCTTGGTCTTATTCCCTAACATTAACAATTTTGTTGATGTTAATGCTATCCGCATCATCTTGATTGAGAATCTAGATCTTACTTTGCTTGGGGACACCTACTAAATATTCATCATAGGACCCTAAAAAGTGGTGAGACCATTGTATGTTGTGCTCCTTTTTTGTACAAGTGGTTTATTTTTCACTTGCCGCAGTCTGGTTCTTTCAAGAAGTACTCAAGGTGGTCTCAGAATATTTTGTCTCTCACTAGTGAAGACACTGCTTGGTATTCTCTAGTATATGATTATGTGAAGATAATTTATCATTGTGGGGAGTTCTCTAATGTACCTTTTCTTGGTATACAAGGAACAATAAAGTACAATCCGACCTTAGCAAGACATTAACTTGGATATGCTATGATTGACAAATCAAAAACATTTTGTTAGAAGGTTTATTTTTACAAGGGAAGGATATCCAAGGGTTGAAGAAGAGATTTTCCATGCTTGGCACAATATCCACATATAGGAAAGGAATGAGTGACTTAGGGAGAAAAATGTGTTTCTTTGGAACCCTATATTTAATGGGTGAATTCTAGAGCTCGTGATCTCAATATTTCATATGCTTTTGAGAAACCTTTAAACCATGTGGTCCCTAAGCCATCCCATGTTATTGTTGAAGATAAGGAAGATATTCAAAGTTCTTTAGCCAAAATGAAGCAAGAGAGGGATGAATAAAAGAGCCAATTATGTACTTCTAATGATGAGAAGTTAGAATTGAAAAAGCAGTTGAAGGAGAAGGATGAGTTGCCTCTTAATAAGGATAAGTTGTTGGAGCAACATGACAATAAGAGGAAGAGGGAGCAAGAGTTTTCAGATATCCCTCCTACATCAAGTGCTTGGAAGGGCATTATGGATAGCTTGTGATGAAGAAAACTCTGACGAAGTTTGCTTATGAGAGAAAAATTAGAAAGCTTAAGAGGAAGCTACGGAGTGGAGTTGGATCTTCTTCAAATGTGGTTCCTTTGGACCCTAGGATCTAGCTATTTCCTATTGTATTTAGAATTCTTTGAAACGTGTACTTCAAATTGTAATCCTTCAAATTATTAATAAAATGAGATTTTCAATTATCTCAAATGTGTTATATATGGTGTTTGCAATTCTTTATAACTTCTCAAAGTTCCTTAAAAAATAATAATAAAACAAACATTTGTGTTGCATATCATGCATCATCAGCACTTGGTCTTACTTTCTGAGAGTTTTACAGAGTCTTATTCCTTTATATTGGTCTTCGTAGAAGACAAGTTGTCTCATAGATACAACACTCACGCCAATTCCAAGAAGAAGATGGAATGTATTGAGCAAGAGAACCGTGAACTTCGTGAAGAATTTACCACTTTGATAACTGGTATGGAAAGACTGACTGCTCTGGTTGAAGCCTTGGTGGCTGCTCATAATCTAGTTTAAACTTAACCTCAAGTCACTGTGATTTTAGAAATTCTAACAACTCCTGTGTTTGTGGCTCCTGTCAGTGCTCCTCAGATACATATGCCTTTTGGATACCCTTGGGGTATGCCTTATAATTTCATGCTTGAGAATCACCATCATGCTATTGAATTTCCTCCTCCAGTTCAACTAGTCATAGTTACTCCTCCTCCAGTGGTTCACATTGTGTTACATGTAGAGAACCATGTGTATCATGCTGGTCCTAGTGAAAGTATTGGTGTCTATGAGAGAATGGATGATTTCCAGGACCAGTTTCAAGAAATACAAAGGGATATGAAGGCTTTGAGGGGGAAATAACTATTTGGGAAGAATGCTCAGTCCCCGTGAAGTTTAAGGTGCCTGATTTTGAGAAGTATAGGAGTAATTCTTGTCCTTAAAGTCACCTGGTTATATATGTGAGGAAGATGTCCACCAATAGTTATGATCATCAGCTGCTGATTTATTACTTCCAGGATAGTCTGATTGGTGCCGCTCTGAAATGGTATATAGGGCTAGACACTACTCATAACCAAACTTTCAATGATCTTGGTGAAGCGTTTGTATGATAGTAGAGATAAAACATTTATATGTCACTAGATAAATATCATCTCAGATCCATGTCCTACAAAGAGAAAGAATTATTCAAAGAGTATGCACACAGATGGTGTGAGGTTGCCGCCCAAATTAATCCTTCTATGGAAGAAAAAAGATGATAAAGGTTTTCTTGAAGACTCTGAGATTTTTTTATTATGAGAGGATGGTAACTAGTGCACCCTATGATTTCACTGAGATGGTGAACATAGGGGTGCTTCTTGAAGAAGGTTCCTGAGAGGGACGTTTTTCTAAAGAAGGGGATTCATACAGTGGTTCTAAGAAGTTTGGAAATGTGTTTTCTAAGAAGAAAGAACAAGATTCTAATGCTATCTTGCAAGAAAAACATAGAATATCTCGAGGTAGAAACAATTACCAATTACAACTTGTAGCATCTATTACTCTAGTGATTAGTTCTGCGCCTATTGCTCATGCTTATTAGCCTCAGTTTCCACAACATCGTACTCATCAACGTAATAATCAACAAGGTCATAACCAAAAGAGAGTTCAGTTTGATCCAATCCCAATGACTATGTAGAATTGTATATTATCTTAGTACAAAGGAAGTTAGTTCAGGCCCAGTCTCCACCTACTCTACTAGAGAGTCTTCCATGGTGGTATAAAACTGATTCCTTTTGTGCCTATCACCAAGGAGAACCTGGACATGATATTGAGAACTGTTTTACCTTGAAAACTGAAGTGCAAAGGTTGATCAGGAGTGGTATTTTGTCTTTTAAAGATGTCAGACCTAATGTTAAAGTAAATCCTTTTCCCAAGCATGAAGGAGCTTATGTGAACATGGTTGGTGGTTGTCCTAGAGACTATCATATATTTGATGTCAACTTAGTGAGGTCCCCTTTGGTTGAACTTCATACTAAATTAGGCATGGTTGGGTATTGTGAGCATGATCATGTATTTTGTCATATTTGTTCAAGAAATCCTCGAGGATGTGCCATTGTTAAGAGATATATTCAAGATATAATGGATTACGGGCTTCTTCAGGTTAGCAGGAAAAGGGATGATAATAAAGTGAATGTTATGGTTCCACATTTTAATATCCATGAACCAATTAAAATCACTTATAAAAGTCAGAAGTTTGTTATTTCTATGTTGGTTATTAGTCTTCCAGAACCTGTTCAGTACAGTTCTGATAAATTTGTGTCATAGAAGTACAATGCAACAATGATTGAAGATGGTAAGAAAGTCAGTATTCCACCTCTCCTGTCTATTGTTAATATTGTTTATGTCAGTCGTGTGTCCTAGAATGGTCGTGTATTTACTCCTACGCCTCTCCAAAGGGTTGAAGATGGTTTAGCTAGTCAGAAGATGCAAGGAGAGGCTCTGGTAGTGGTCTGTTCAGAATATGAGGTTGTTATGGTTCAATCTAGAGGATCTAATTGGAATATTGATACAGAGGAGGTATTGAAGTTAATTAAGAAGAGTGATTACAAAATTGTTGATCAGCTTTTCCAGACTCCATCTAACTAAGATTTCTGTTTTATCTTTGCTCATGAATTATGAGGCTCACATGAATGCCTTGATGCGAGTGTTGGATCAAGCATATGTGGATCAAGATGTTACAATAGACCAGTTCGATGGTATTGTTGGAAATACCCCAATTGCACTCCTTTTATCCTTCAAGAGTGACATAACCCAAGATACTAGAACAACACAAGTGGTATCTCCAAGCAGAACATACACTAGGCCCCATCAAACACTACAGAGAAAAATAAACTTTTACAGACAAATCATACTGTCTCTTGGAGTAGAACAATACATACTAGCTTCTATTGACTAGAATCACAAAGACCCAGTTACGGGCATACAGAGCTACACCTTATAGCCATATGTCACGACATGATGTCTGACATCACAATCTTCACAAGCTTAAACCAAACACAAGCCCCATAATATATGCACTACTGCAGCAACAAGCCATATACAAGTCCTTTACTTCCTCTTTCATGGATAGTCAATGCTCCTCCTGAACATGAACTTGAGCACAAGATGAAAGTCACATAAATATTTTCACATTTTCATAGTGGAGAGATAACATATCACATATTTGGATGAACACCTATGCTAAACACCTTTATATACTGTAAAATCAAACATGAATTTTACAAATCCATATATACTAGCTCTTTGGGAATAACTCCAAGTACACTAAGTTATACACACAACAAGGACACAATTGATAACATTGTCACAATTCCACAAGCACACTTGATTTGGAATTTCTCACATATTCCAGAATAAATGTCCTTAGTTTGCTTGCTAAACAAGATCTAGATCGCCACACTCTGTCACTTGTTGTAGAAGAAACCACCTCCTCTACAGGTATATTTATCATATCACCCTATCTGATACCAATTTCCTTCTTTATGAGCATCAACACAAAGCATATTCAATATCTGATGTGTGATACGGTGGGAGAACTGACTATGTGTTTTGCGTTTGTATTCGCACTTGTTCGGTTGAGCAAGAGTCGCCACCGACTTTTTATTTTATCCTAAAGGAAAGGTTAAAAAGCACAGCAAAAACCTTTTGAGATATTTCGTGGGTTCGGGGGGTAGATTATGAAAAGGGAAGGTATTAGCACCCTTTTAATCCATGGTTATCCATGGGCTCTTAGTTACTTTGTTTTTAGATCACTTGCCTTGATTTTCGATTGCTTAAAATTGTGGTGTGTGTGTGTGTTTTGAAAATGTTTTTGAAAGAAATGCCTTGTCTTAGGCAACCAACGTAATGACTCGTGTTTGAGTATATACGAAGGTGTGTATCTTTTCGAAAAGATGTTTCAAGATGTTTTTGAAGAGTTTGTTTTGAAAGTGTTGTGGAGTGTGGTTTTTGAAAAGAAGGCAAGTGTTTTTGCAAATTGATCTCAAGTAACTAAGAGTTTTGTCTACCCTATTGTACTCAAAGGTTTTCTCTATGTTTTCAACCCTTTTTTAACAATTTTGTTCCACCATTGAATTTGGTGGACAATCTTGCGTTTAGGATATTTAACGGGACGGGCGCGGGTCATCGTTTAGACCATAATTGCAATGGTGCCAAGTATCTTTGGGCAATTTTCCTTTAAGGGACTTGATCATTTTTAGGCAACTTCCGAAAGCGTCATCGAGGGACTATAATCATTTGAATTGTGTTGTTTTGCCCAAAGAGACCTAACATGCAATATGGCCCATTTATTGAAGGCAACAAGTGGAATACCCTAGGGGTGCAAGTGTGATAAGTGTTGTCCATTTTCATGCTTGTTTATCTTGAAATTAGGTCAAATTATTTTTGTTGTTTTTGATTCGCATACAAACTCTAATTCTAACATGGTATAATTAGAAAGCAATAAAGTGCGAAAAATAAAGTTACTAAGCTATTACAACACAATATATGGGAAGGGGGTACAAATGTTCAAATGGGGTTTTTTGACAAGGAATTTAAACCTAAACTATTACATCAATATTGAATTATTTACAAGATAATTGATTGCACAAATTAAATGGAAATAAAATAAATATGCAAGATGCAAAAAAAGATTTTTTATATGTATGAAAAAACAGTATTTTTATATGTCAAATAAACAAAATAGAAAGTACTATTTTTTTGGAGTTTTTTTAGGTTTAGGGCAAAACCCTAATTTTAAATGAAATGTATTAATTATTTAATATGTACAATGTTTATTTATTATATACAAAAATAAAATAAAAATGAAGTATATTTGTCAAAAAGGTATTTTTTATATTAAATATTAATAAAAAATAAAAGTGTGTATATTTTGTATTTTAACCTAAATATACTAATATATATATAAATATTTGTATTATTTACTAAATATATATTATATATACAAAAATAATAATATTTAATATTTATAAAAAAAAAGTATATTTTATATAAAATATTTTCAGAAGATAAAACAAAATAAAAATGAAAATAAAATGGGTTTGCATTATTTTTAGTATTTTTGAATAAAAGTGTATCTATTTATTTATGTACAAAACTAAAAGAAACCAAATAAATGCCTAATAAATTCAAAAATGGTGAGAAAAATATTTTTTATATTTTTAATATTATAAGAAAAAATAAATAAGTCAGAGCAAAAAAGAAAAAGTCAAAAAATCATAAAAATAAGCCAAATGGGCCTAGGGGGTGTGAAAGTAATAACATGGTGTAAAAAGAAATAGGAAACAAAGCCCAGCCCACGTGGAGCTTCTTCAACCTCCAGCACTTCTGTTTGAACAAAAACACGCGCCTCTTTTCTTCCATTGCAAGGTCCTGATTCTTTGAGTTTTAGCAAAAACTTACAACACCAAAAATGTTAAGCATCCTCTCACGAGTTCACACATATAAAGAACATGATTTAACTCTCAGAAATGAGAGAGAATTTCTTCTCCCCCAATTCTTAACCTAATTTTTGTTCCAAGTTCAGACATCAAATTCTCTAAGCATACATAATATAAATGAAATCTAATCATATGGGCATGTTCAGGGCTATGAATGTGACATGTTTTCTTCACAAACCTAAAGATAACAATGCCTGGATAGAGAGATACGAATTCATGAACTTACCTGTTCAGTTGAAGTTGTATCTGATGATGGAGGTGTCCTCAATGCAAGGTGATGATTGGTACAACTTCCTTGATGTCCAGGGATGCTATTCCAAGCTTTACTTTGTCTTGAAACCTTTTGAATCGTGCTATAGAACTTCAACTGCAAAACAAGAAAATGAAAATGGTGATGTTGCCTGGGAGTGTTACAGGTCGTGTTTGAGGTTTGGAATAGCTTCAAGGGATATTATGGGATGTGTTTGATGTGTTTTTAGCAAGAATGCATGGAAGGTTTGAGCTATGGAACTCAAACTGCAGCAGATGCTCTGTTTGGGCAGTTTGAGGGTGATTCTGTGAATGGGGAGGTATTGGAGATGTTAGGGTCGTGTTTCAGCTTAGGATAGATGTCTTGAATGTGTTTGATAACTTTTCTTAAGCCTTGGTTTGCTGAGATGAAAGTTGTTATGTGATATGCTAGGTTTCTTACACTTTAAGCAAGCAATGGCCAAGTTGAGTTTCTAGCTTGTACAGGCCCCCCTAATGTGCTGCATAACTCAGTCTTGATCAGTGCAATTAGTCCATAAACTTGTGCCAAAGAGATCTCAAATGTACTTGCTTGGATTTTCTTTAGACATAAAGTGTAACTTTTCAAGAATGGCTATTTTACTTTTTCCATTTATGGCTTAGTTCTCCATGTAATGCTTAAACTCATAAAACAAGGCCTTGGCACAAAGGATTGGCATTAAATTATTGAGTGCTGGATGGTTTAGAGGCCTGTAATCAAGGAAAGCATGCTGAATTCAAAATGGCACAAATGTATGAACATGTAACTTGGCCAATTCAAAAGTGAGTTTTTTCCATATTGTCAAATTCGATTCTCCCTAACCATGAGGTTGTTTGATGAGTTCTTGGACATTTTGGAAATCTTGGAATGTGTACTACAATCCATATTTGAAATGCAAATTGAAATTCCAAGTGGAAGTGTATGAAAAATGGTCTTGAAGTTAGGTAAAAACCTTGTGTAAAATAGGTCAAATTTTCTCTAAGTTAAGAATGGTTTGGTACCCTTGTTCTAACAATTGTAACTTGAGCTACAAGCTTCTTTTGGGAAAACTTTGTGAATCAAAGTTGTATATTATGAAATAGGCTACAACTTTCATGTTTTGACTTTTGTTTGAATCCAAATGAATCTTGGTGAGAAAGTGGGGCAAAGTTAGGAAAAAATTAGGGTTTTTCATAACTTAGAAAAATTCTAAGTTATGAAAAATCTTCATTTCAAACCCTAATTTGCAATTCTTGATTTCTTGATGAACAAGTTTCATGATTTGGCATGTTTTGATGAAAAATGAATCTTGACACTTGATTTTGACCAAAAAGTCAAAGTTTGACTTTTCAGTATACAGTCAAAATTGATCAATTGACTGGGAAATTCAACTGTCAATCTTGTGTACTTGGGATCTTTTGAACTTGTTTGAGCATGTCAAGACAATTCCATGGGGTCCTTGAATCCATATGTGAGCTTGGTTTGCCATTGGCTAGGTCAAACAGTCAAAAATTTCCTTTGTGTAGTCAAAACCCTAAAAATGACCATTTTGCCCTTTTGGTGATCTGATCAAATTTCTTGTGGAATTGTGATCCAAACTTGATCAAATGGTCCATGTGATTTCATAATGTTGATGTGGGTCAATTTTCATGAGATTTGACTGTCAATTGGCCACAGTTGACTTTTTCCCCAATACAGTTGATTTCTAGGTCAACTGTCCAATTGACTGGGCAAAATTTGGAATCAAGACTTGAAACTTGGTATGGATAAGCTTGGGAGTCCAACATGAAGCATGAAAGTCATCTTAGGCAATTTTGGTCAAAACATATTTGTGCAAACACAAACCCTAATTTGGGTCAATAGTGCAAGGAGAAGTCTTGAGCAGAGGAAACCCTAACTGGATCTTGATCTTCAAGGGTCTTGTGATGAGAAAATGTTGAGGAAATGGGAGGGCAAATTTTGGGGTACAAGAGTTGCCCCTGTTCAATCTTCTTGAACCTGAAGAGTTAGATTGGCAAGTTTGCCTTTCGCGACTTGAAGGTAAAAGAAGATTGGACACTAGAGTGCCCTAAAATTTGCACTCGGTGATGTGATGGTAGAGGTGAATGGGCTTAAAGATGCCATTTGGTGATGGGCTTAAAGATGCCATCTGATGCGATAGAATCTTGTCGGGGGATGGGCTTAGAGATTCCATCTGAGAATGGGCTTAAAGATGCCATTTGGTGACTGCTGGTAGGAGGATGGGCTTATAGATGCCATCTGGAAATGGTGAACTGTATGTCAATGGTGAGTGGACGAGTATCAGAAAGGCACCCGTGTTTTGGAACATCTCTGAATTGGGGGTCTGAATAAGCAATAGATTGACATTCGTGTCCGGAGAATCCGTGAACTGTTTTCAGGAGTTGAGATTGAATAAGCAATAGATTAACATCCGTTGTTGGGAAGAATCCGTAAACTGTTTTCAAAGGTTTGCATCTGAACAAGTGATAGATTAACATCCGTTGTTGGGAAGAATCCATAAACTGTTTTCAGAAGTCTTGAGAAGAATCTGAACAAGCGATAGGTTAACATCCGTTACTGGAGAACCCATGAACTGTTTTCAGAAGTCTTGAAGTTGAATAAGCAATAGAGCAGCATCCGTTGTTGGGAAGCGTCCGTAAACTGTTTTCAAAAATTGCATCTGAACAAGTTGGTAGATTAACATCCGTTGTTGGGAAGAATCTGTAAACTGTTTTCAGAAATTGCATCTGAACAAGTTGGTAGATTAACATCCGTTGTTGGGAAGAATCCGTAAACTGTTTTCAGAAATTGCATCTGAACAAGTTGGTAGATTAACATCCGTTGTTGGGAAGAATCCGTAAACTGTTTTCAGAAATTGCATCGGAACAAGTTGGTAGATTAACATCCGTTGTTGGGAAGAATCCATAAACTGTTTTCAGAAATCTTGAAGAGGAACCGGTGTAGGGCTTCCTGATGATGAGCTCGTGTAAAACTGCATCTGCATGAATCTGGAATAAGTATCAGAATGTCGCTGTGTCCGGGTCACATCTGAACTATTTCTAGATGAATCTCAGAAGATGATCTTTGTCTGTCGACTGATCTTACCTGAAAAGGTAAAGGGTTAGTTGTATGTAATGTTATGATGCGTGATGCAATGTATGTGACATCAATGTTTATGAATGTGATGAATGCGCATGTAAGCTGATAAGCTATCTTGCTGAGGATAAATGAATCCTGGATGGCTGAAGATAAAAGAATCTTGACTGCTTCCGGGGAGAACAAATCCTTGGCTGCTGCTGTGGAGGGCAAGAATCTTCTGATTTCTGAAAATGAGAAGTCTTGGGACCACTGTTGGGGAAATCAGAAGCTTGGGTTGTATGCCAAACTACTGGGGCCTTCCCGTTTTGAGGAGATCTATGTAGGATTTCCTGATGATGAGTCCGTGTAAAACTGCATCGGGTGTTTGAACACTTTTGACATTCGAATGCCCCAAGTGGTGACGTAGATAATTTCCTGGCTTGTTACAGGTGTTGGTCTACAATCAGTCGTCCACAGATATCTTCCTGGCTTGTTACAGGTGTTGATCTGGAACTCTTCGTCAATAGATATGCCCTGGCTGGATACAGGAATCGAATCTTCAAACTTTTCATACGTGCCCTGGCTAGATACAGGAATCGAGTCTGGAAATAGTCGTCAACAGATATGCCCTGGCTGGATACAGGAATCGAATCTTCAAACTCTTCAGACGTGCCCTGGCTAGATACAGGAATCGAGTCTGGAAATAGTCGTCAACAGATATGCCCTGGCTGGATACAGGAATCGAATCCTCAAACTCTTCAGACGTGCCCTGGCTAGATACAGGAATCGAGTCTGGAAATGTGATAGTTAACAGATATGCCCTGGCTGGATACAGGAATCGAATCTTCAAACTCTTCAGACGTGCCCTGGCTAGATACAGGAATCGAGTCTGGAAATGTGATAGTTGATTTGTTGAACACTTTTGACATTCGAATGCCCCAAGTGATGATGAAGGAGTCTTGAATCAAATTACTCTGCATATTGAGAGATTTCTTGAAATCTTGACTGGACTGCCCGAGGTTAACTGAACTTTGAAAGATTTGTTGAAACCTTGACTGAACTGCCCCAGGTTAATTGGACTTTGAAAGATCTGTTGGACCTTGACTGGACTGCCCCAGGTTAATTGGATGGTGACATGTCTGTTGGACCTTGACTGGACTGCCCCAGGTTAATTGGATGGTGACATGTCTGTTGGACCTTGACTGGACTGCCCCAGGTTAATTGGATGGTGACATGTCATGCCCCTTGCTGATAGGAGATTTGTAATGGAAGTTTCATCCTCTTGAAGTGATTTTGACTCACTGAGAGAGTTTTCGTTCCTCCGAACATTCGCTGTATGAATTTCTTCGCTGTCAAACAAAAAGCCAAATGCAGACAGTGATATTCAATCAATGCAAAGTTTATGTTTGTCTCGAAGTTTTGAAAAATGCGTTTTTAGCAGAAAACTTTTTATAAGACAGATCAACACAAGATTTAGAGCAAAGCCTTACAGGAGTCAGGATACCTTTTGTAACAGTATGCTTTCGAACTAACCCATGCTTCAATTAGGACTTTTGAAGGGTTGTAACGTGGCTTGGTTCACGGTTTAAGAAACAAAGGATAAAGGCTCAAAGTATATTTGTACCCACCCGCTCTTCGTGATGTTCTTCAACCTAAGCTCAGTTAATTGTGCGTCATACTCTGTTTTGAGTTTGGAACGACTTTTGGGCGATGGTTCACCAGTTGAATTTGGGGAGAAAGTCATCATCTCTTTTTTTCTTTTTCAACATTTTTCATGTTGTTGAGGATTTTGTAATGACCTCACTATTTTGATTTTGATTTGTTATCCCTAACTTTTGCCTGACTGTTCCCATTTTCGAGATTACAGTCAGCGGGATGCCCCAGCTTTCTCGAGCTTCCTTTACAGGTTTTGGCTCAGTGGGTTTTTCTCTTTGTAGAGATTGACTGTCTATGTGATGGGGAACCACCCTTGTCTTTTGATTCCGAAGGAACGTTTTTTTTTTTTGACAGCGTTCGTTGTGTTACGAACTGAGAGTTTGCGACTTCAATGCGCACTTAACTGAGATACTACCCTGCCCCGGGTTTATATCAAAGGTTTTGATTGTTTAGAACAAAAAACTCCTACTTCTTTGGCTCGAAGGGGTTGACTAGGGATTATCTTCCTTATAACTCCAGTGTTTCGGAATTGAAAGAAATGCCTGTATATCATCAGCAAGGTCTGTTCAAAAGCATACTGTATAAGATCATGGTATTGTTTCGTCATCCTCCCTCTAAAGGCTTACAGCTTTTTATCAAGAGTCAAATATCATAAAGAAAAGCATAAGAATAGTGAAACGAATGGATGATTTCAAGACAAACATATGCAATGCATTAATGAAAACAGAGTTTAACATCAACAGATAATTGTTTGACAGCAAAAGAAATTACAACTTTGAAAATTCAAAAAGAAGCAAAAGTCTTTCAGCTTGAGCTTCGTCACTTCAGGTGGAGAACCCTTTAACGGAAGATTTTCATCTCGCCGTCTGGCATGAATTCCAGCATTCCAATGTCGATCAGATCTTGAATCTTGTTCTTCAAGGCCCAACAGTCGTTGGTGTCGTGTCCCGGGCTGTAGGAGTGGTAAACACAAAATGCATCGGGATGATAGTTAGGAGAGGAGGTATTGAGCTTCTGAGGAGGATCCCTTAGGGTAAGCAGGTTGACCTCCAACAGGCGCTTCAGTATGAAGAATGATGGTATTTCAGTCTCCGTGAACTATCTTCCCGACGTTTCTTGCTTACGCCGATTACCCCGTTGACGCTGGCGAGGTTGTTGATGGGCTCGTGACCCTGAAGCAAGCGAAGGAGCCTTCCCCTTGTCTTCTTGAGTGGATGGAGGATGAGCGGTGACTTGCTCTTCAACCTCAGATGTTTGCCCCAATTGGTTGTTTGGAAGCAGTTGGCGGACAAGAACTCTGAGTTCCTCTTGTCTTTGAGATAGGTCTTGGATGAGAGCCATCTGGCCCACCAACTGTCCCATCACTTGGATCCTCAATGTTTCCAGATCAAACTGCAGCTCCGCAAGCTGATCACTCCTAGCATTATTTGAATTCTCCAAGCCCTTTGTGAGGAGAGCTTTCATTTCTTCTTGCCCTAGAGACAAGTTCAGGAACATTTCCTGCAACTGAGCATTCTGGTCTTGGATGTCTTTGACAGACCTTTCTAGAGCCATCCCTTACTGAAATAAACAGCAGGAGAGTAAGGAAACCTGAAAAAGGAAAGATCGTTAAGATGCAATGCATGATATGTGGATGAATGCTTTCAAGGATCTCTTAGGGTAAACACAAGAAAATGTTAGAGGTTGAACTTTGTTCTTGGATCGGAGAACTTTGCACCGGTGGATGTCTTTCCACTAGAATCAAGCTCACCATGTCAAGTGGGTCATAGCCACTGATTCAAGTTGTTGCACTTGATCTTTGATTGGAGAACTTTGTATCGGTGGATGTGATACGGTGGGAGAACTGACTATGGTTTTGCGTTTGTTTTCGCAAATGTTTCGGTTGAGCAAGAGTCGCCACCGACTTTTTATTTTATCCTAAGGAAAGGTTAAAAAGCACAGCAAAAACCTTTGAGATGTTTTCTTGGGTTCGGGGAGTAGATTATAGAAAGGGAAGGTATTAGCACCCTTTCTATCCATGGTTATCCATGGGCTCTTAGTTACTTGCTTAGATCAACTTGCCTTATTTTTCAATTGTTTGAAATGGTGCTTGTGTGTGTGGGTTTGAAAATGTTTTGAAAAGAAGCCAATGTGGTGGCAACCTTTGTAATGATCCATGTTGGGATGTATACAAAGGTGTATGTCTTTTGAAAAGGTTTTCATTTGTTTTTGAAAGTTTATTTTGAAAGTGTTGTGAGGTGTAGTTTTAGAAAATAGGCAAGTGTTTTTGTATTGCAAGTTTGATTCAAGTAACTAAGAGGTTATCTACTCCTAAATTTCTCAAAGTTTATTGCTATGTTTTAACCCTTTTAACAAGTTTGTTCCACCATTGCATTTGGTGGACAATCTTATGTCAGGATGTGAAAGGGACGGGCGCGGGTCATCGCTTGGACCATAATTGCAATGGTACCAAGTATCTTTGGGCATTTTCTTTAAGGGACTTGATCATTTGTTTGGCAATATTTTGAAAAGTGTTATCGAGGGACTATGATCATTCAATTTGTTTGTTTTTCCCAAAGAGACCTAACATGCAATATGGCCCATTTATTTGAAGGCAACAAAGTGGAATACCTTAGGGGGTGCAAGTGTGATTTGTGTGTCCATTTTCATGCTTGTTTGTCTTGAGATTAGGTCATAACTATTTTGTTCATTTTATTCGCATTTAAACCCTAATTCTAACATTGTATATTTAGAAAGCGATAAAGTGCGAAATTTAAACTCCTACGCTATTACAACACAATAATATAGGGAGGGGGTACAAATGTTTCAAATGGGGATTTTGACAAGGAATTTAAACCTAAAACTATTACATCAAGATTTGAATTATTTACAAGATAATTTAATTACATAAATAAAATAGAAATAAAACAAATATGCAAGAATGCAAAAAAGGGTTTTTTATATGTATGAAAAAAGTATTATTTATGTAAAACCCTAATTCTATTAAATAAAATGTATTATTATTTAATTTAATACAAGTATTTATTTATTATATACAAAATAAAATAAAGTGAAGTATTTGTCAAAAATGTATTTTTATATTAAATATTAATAAAATAAAATATGTATTTTTTTAGTATTTTTATTCCAAGTATACTAATACATATGTATTTATTTGTATAATTTTCTAAATATATATTATATATACAAAAAATAATAATATTTAATATTTATATAAAAATATATTTTATGTAAAATGTTTTCAAGAGGTAATACAAAATAAAAATTAGAAAATAGCATGTTTGTATTATTTTTTGGCTATTTTAAATAAAAGGCAAATTTATTTATTTATGTACAAAACTAACTAATAGTCAAATAAATATCAAAATAAATGCAAAAAATATAAAACAAATATTTTTAATGTTTTTTATGAATTGAATAAAAATATGGAAACAAAATCAAAAAGAAAATATAGAAAATAACAAGTAAGAATCAAAATGGGCCAGGGGGGTGTCAAAGTAGAAACAAGGTGCAAATAAGAAAAACACTCCAAGCCCAGCCCAGAAGACCTGTCTTCTTCAACCTCCAGCAAACAATGTTCAAAAAACGCGCGTTTGGTTCCAACATTCAAACATCCTGATTCTTTGATCTTTTGCACAAACTTCCAACACAAAAAATGTTAAGCATGAAACCACGATTCCAAATATATAAAGAACATCTCCTAACTCTCAGAAATGAGAGAGAATTTTAACAATCCCAAATCCTGACCTAAGTTTTCTACCATTTTCAGACCTTAAATTCTCACAGCTCAGGCAAAAGAAATGAAAAGTAAAAGAATGTACATGTTCAGTGGCATGAGTAGAACATTGTTTATTCACAAACTTAAAGCTAATGATGCCTAATAAGAGAGATACGAATTCAAAAACTTACCTGTTCAGTTGAAGTTCTATCTGGAAATGTAGGAACTTTCAGTGCAAGGTGATGATTGGAAAAGCTTCCTTGAGGTCCAGGGATGCTATTCCAATGTTTACTTTATCTTGAAAGCTTCTGAATCGAGCTAGAGAACTTCACCTGCAAGTCAGAAATGTGAAAATGGTGGAACCAGTTAGAGGGATTACAGGTCGTGTTTTTGCTTTTGGTTAGCTTGCATAGATGGTATGGAAGATGTGTGAACTGGTTTGGGCAAGAAAGCTTGAGAGAAATGAAAGATAGCACTCAAACTGCAGGCCTTGCCCTGTTTTTGCAGTTTGAGAGTGATTATGGCAAGGGGAGTGTTTGAGAGGTGCTAGGTTCGTGCAAAAGCTTGGTTCTGATCTTTGGAATGTGTTTGATAAGTTTGTCTAAGTGTGCCTAAGCTGATATGAGAGTTGTGTGATGTTATGACACTTTTCTTCTTTCTTAAGCAACAAAAGCCAACTTGTGTTTCTAGGCATGTAGAGGACCCCCTAATGTGCTGCATAATCCCTCCTTGATCAGTGTGTTATGCTCATAATCTTGTGCCAATCAGATTTGCAATGTACTTGTTGGATTTTCAATTTGACATAAAGCTACCTTTTACAAAAATGGCCAATTTGCTTTATCTACTTTGGGATTAAACCTTTAGACAATGCTTGAACTCAAAGAGCATGGTCTTGGCACAAAGAATATGCATTAAATTTATGAGTGTTGGATGGTTTAAGGACCTGTAATCTAGCTTAAGGCATGCTGAGTTCAAATTGCAAGGTTATGGACATGTAACTTGGTCATGAACAAAGTGAGTTTTTGCCATATTGTGAAATTCGATTCTCCCTAACCATGAGGTTGTTTGAGAAGTTCTTGGACATTTTGGAAAGCTTGGAATGTGTACTACAATCCATCTTTGAAATGAAAATTGAAATTCCAAGTGGAAGTGTATGGAAAATGGTCTTGAAGTTAGGTAAAAACTTGTCCAAAATAGGTCAAATTTTCACTAAGTTAAGAATGGTTTAGTGCCCTTATTCAAAAATTTGTAACTTGAGATACAAGCCTCATTTGGGAAAACTTTGTGAATAAAAGTTGTAGATTATGCAACAAGCTACAACTTTCATGTTTTGACTTTTGTTTGAATCCAAATGAATCTTGGTGAAAAAGTGGGGCAAAGTTGGAAAAATTTAGGGTTTTCCATAACTTAGAAAAATTCTAAGTTATGAAAAATTCCATTTCAAACCCTAATTTGCAATTCTTGGTTTCTTGGTGAACAAGTTTCATGGTTTGGCATGTTTTGATGAAAAATGAATCTTGACTCTTGATTTTGACCAAAAAGTCAAAGTTTGACTTTTCAGTATACAGTCAAAATTGATCAATTGACTGGGAAATTCAACTGTCAATCTTGTGTACTTGGGATCTTTTGAGCTTGTTGAGAATATCAAGACAATTCCATGGGGTCCTTGAGTCCATATGTGAGCTTGGTTTGCCATTGGCTAGGTCAAACAGTCAAAAATTTGCCTTTGTGCAGTCAAAACCCTAAAAATGACCATTTTGCCCTTCTGATGATCTGACCAAATTTCTTGTGGAATTGTGATCCAAACTTGATCAAAAGGTCCATATGAGTTCATAATGTTGATGTGGGTTAATTTTCATGAGATTTGACTGTCAATTGGCCACAGTTGACTTTTTCCCCAATATAGTTGATTTAGGTCAACTGTCCAATTGACTGGGCAAAACTTGGAATCAAGACTTGAAACTTGATATGGATAAACTTGGGAGTCCAACATGAAGCATGAAAGTCATCTTAGGCATTTTAGGTCAAAATCTCTTTGTGCAAACACAAACCCTAATTTGGGTCTGCAGTGCAAGGAGAAGTCTTGAGCAGAGGAAACCCTAACTGGATCTTGATCTTCAAAGGTCTGGTGATGAGAAAATGTTGAGGAAATGGGAGGGAAAATTTTGGGGTACAACAGTTGCCCCTGTTCAATCTTCTTGAACCTGAAGAGTTAGATTGGCAGGTTTGCCTTTCGTGACTCGAGGGTAAAAGGAGATTGGACACTAGAGTGCCCGAAAATTTGCACTCGCATGTTGGAGTCTCAACAATGTGATGTCGGGAATGGGCTTACAGATTCCATTTAGAGAGATGGTGGATAGGGAAATGGGCTTATAGATGCCATCTGGAGATGTGACAGAAACTTGTCGGGAATGGGCTTATAGATGCCATTTGGAAGTGTTGATCGTATAAGAGATTCCTTAGCGAGAACTTGTGTATTCGAGAAAGACAGATGTTTTCCTGGCTTGTTACAGGTGTTTGATCTTCAATCTCTTTATGCAGATATGCCCTGGCTAGATACAGGTGTCGAGTCTGCAAATGGTTGCTCACAGATGTGCCCTGGCTGGATACAGGAATCGAATCCGGAAATAGTTGTCAACAGATATGCCCTGGCTGGATACAGGAATCGAGTCTGGAAATGTTGTAGTTGATAGATGTGCCCTGGCTGGATACAGGAATCGAATCTTCAATCTCTTCAGACGTGCCCTGGCTAGGTACAGGAATCGAGTCTGGAAATGTGGTCAACAGATATGCCCTGGCTAGATACAGGAGTCGAATCTGGAAATGTTGTAGTTGACAGATGTGCCCTGGCTGGATACAGGAATCGAATCTTCAAGCTCTTCAGACGTGCCCTGGCTAGGTACAGGAATCGAGTCTGGAAATGTGGTCAACAGATATGCCCTGGCTGGATACAGGAATCGAATCTGGAATTGTGACAGTTGAAGGTAGTTGCCTTTGGGATTGTCTTCTTCCCTGAAAAGGCAAAAACATAAGTTGTATGCAATGTCATGATGTATGATATGCATGATGTCATGATGTTCAACATGAGATAGTGTTGTATGCACTTTATCATGTACGTAAGCAAGATGTATGAAATGTGAAATGTTTATGAGTGTAACTTCGTCTTAGGAAAATAAATCCTTGACGACTGGCCGGGGAATTGCTCTGTGGGAGAGATACTTTGCCGAAGTTTTGATGAGAGGCCTGCTGAGGACTTTAATGATGGATTCCGCTGGGGATAATGATGATAAACTCCGCTGGGGATAACAAAGATAAACTCCGCTGGGGATACCAAAGATAAACTCCGTTGGGGATTGAAAGAACCTTGTCGAGGGCGATCTTTCATGGCAAATAGCTGAGAATAACCCAGTTATAAGCCCTGGTGAGGAATAACTCTGAATAAAGCTCGGGAGAGACGTCCGTATTCTGCAGGGAACAAGCTTCCAGAATCTACTGGGGATAAGCTTTTAGACCTGCCGGGGAAAGTTGATGACTTCACTGGGGGAAGTATCGCTGAATTTGGCCTTACTCTGCGGGGAGCTGAGATCATTTGGTCACGTTCTTCAGTCGAATCTACCTTGATACCTTGGCGGACAAAACAACCAGACTGCATCAGACGGTTCCACATTGCCCCTATTTCTGATGTCACCTGTAATTAATCTTCCGTTTTATGTGCAAATATTTATGAATCAGCAATTTAGTGTCAAATGCATATATCAAAAATGAACATTGGACGTTCTTTGCAAAACAAAACAGAAAAACAATGGCAATTTGTACGGAAAAGTGAATTTGTATTGATTTTAATTTCGCCTTGTGAATAGGCGTTTTTGTACAAGAGGCTGACATCCTAGTAAGAGGACGCCGCCAAATAACATAGAGTTTACAATTTTGAAAAGAAGACAAAACAGCTATGTGAACAATCCCACTGGGTTCCAACTCTGCTATCGTCTTTATGTCGTCAAGTGTCTCATCACTTTGCGGGCTAGTTGAAGATGAAGCTGATTGGTCGATGCCAAAGTCTGAGCTAGACAGTTGATGCCGAATTCCGGATGCGAAGTGATCCAATGAGACATAGTGTTACGCTTTATCCCTAACTTTTGCCTGGACCGCCCTTTCGGGTTTTCAGTCCACCGGGATACCCATTTTTGCCCAAGCCGCCTTTTCAGGTTTTCGACTTGCCGGGTGTACAGATTTTTTCATTTCATCCCTTATTTTTGCCCGAACCCTTTTGGTTCGCCGGGAAGCCCTAATTTTTGCCTAGGTATGTCAACCTAGCGGGTCTTTTATTTATGCGTAGTATTTTTTCACTATGTCTGCATTGGCGGGGTGAGGAAGGTCGTCACCGTCCATGGTGCTTAGGATCATGGCTCCTCCTGAGAACACATGTTTAACCACAAATGGCCCTTCGTATGTAGGGGTCCATTTGCCTCGGGGATCACTTTGAGGAAGGATGATGCATTTGATTACCAGGTCTCCAACTTGATACTCTTGTGGTCTGACTCTCTTGTTAAATGCCCTGATCATCCGTTTTTGATATGTCTGACCATGACAGATAGCGGTGAGTCTCTTTTCGTCAATCAGGTTTAATTGATCAAGTCGAGTCTGGATCCAGTCATCTTCACTCAAGTCTGCATCCTTCATTATCCGGAGAGAGGGTATCTGGACTTCAATTGGCAAGACTGCCTCCATGCCATAGACCAAGGAGAAGGGAGTTGCCCCGGTTGACGTCCTTGCTGAGGTACGGTACCCATGAAGAGCGAACGGTAACATCTCGTGCCAATCTTTATAGGTCACTGTCATCTTCTGCACAATTTTCTTGATATTCTTATTGGCTGCCTCTACAGCCCCATTCATCTTCGGCCGGTAGGGAGAAGAATTGTGGTGCTGTATCTTGAATTGTTCGCAGAGCTCGGTGATCATCTTGTTGTTGAGATTGGTACCATTGTCCGTAATGATTCTCTCCGGGACGCCGTACCGACAGATCAGATTATGCCGGATGAAACGTGCCACAACACTCTTGGTTACCGTTGCGTAGGAAGCTGCCTCAACCCACTTCGTGAAGTAATCGATCGCTACTAAGATGAAACGATGCCCATTGGATGCTGTCGGTCGGATCTCACCGATCATATCAATCCCCCACATTGCAAAAGGCCAAGGTGCCGTCAGGACGTTCAGAGGAACTGGAGGAATATGCACCTTGTCAGCATAGATTTGGCATTTATGACAAGTTCGAGAGTGTTGGTAACAATCAGCTTCCATTGTGGACCAGAAATATCCTGCCCGAAGGATTTTCTTAGCCATGGTATGTCCACTGGAATGTGTTCCAAATGTACCTTCATGCAGTTCTAACATGATCTTCTCTGCTTCAGCCTTATCCACACAACGCAGCAGAGTTGAATCATGATTCCGTTTGTAGAGAATGTCGTTGCTGAGGAAGAATTTTGCCGCAAACCTCCTCATGAACTTCTTGTCATTGACAGATGCACCTTCAGGGTATTCCTGAGCTTCTAAGTACCTCTTCACCTCATGATACCAGGGTTTTTCAGTCACCTTTTCAGCCTCAAGCTCGCAGCAGTATGCCGGTTCATCCAACTTCCAGATAATGATCCGGGGAGCCTCATTGTCCCATTTAACTTTGAACATTGAAGACATCGTAGCTAGTGCGTCTGCTAGCTGATTCTCCTCTCTTGGGAAGTGCTCAAAAGTTATTTCTTCAAAGTGGGGAAGCAAGGTTGACACATACTCCTTGTAAGGAATAAGATTTGGGTGTTTCGTATCCCACTCGCCCTTGATCTGATTGATCACGAGAGCGGAATCTCCGAAGACACTCAGAAACTTGATCCTCAGGTCGATTGCAGCTTGCAGACCCATGATACATGCTTCATATTCTGCCATGTTTTTGGTGCAGTTGAAACACAATCGGGCGGTGAGTGGAGTATGAGTTCCTTTGGGAGATATGATTACAGCGCCGACGCCGTTACCCAAAGCATTGGAGGCTCCGTCAAAATGCATAGACCATCGGGATCCTTCCTCAGGTCCTTCATCCGGTCCAGGTACTTCATAGCCAGTTACCACCATGATGTCTTCGTCCGGAAAATCAAAGTTCAATGATTGGTAATCGTCCACAGGTTGGTGTGCCAAATGATCTGCCAGTACACTTCCCTTAATGGATTTCTGAGTTGTATACTGGATGTCATATTCTGTCAAGATCATTTGCCATCTCGCTATCCTTCCAGACAGAGCAGGCTTTTCAAATATGTACTTGATGGGATCCATCTTTGAAATTAATAGAGTAGTGTGAGTCAGCATATACTGTCTCAGCCGGCGAGCAGCCCATACTAGAGCGCAACAAGTTTTCTCAAGCAGTGAGTAACGAGACTCACAGTTGGTAAACTTTTTGCTCAAGTAATAAATAGCGTGCTCTTTTCGGCCAGACTCGTCATGCTGCCCCAGCACACACCCCATTGAATTATCAAGTACTGTCAAGTATAATATTAGAGGTGTTCCTTCCACTGGTGGCATAAGAATGGGGGGCTCTTGGAGATATTCCTTTATCCTTTCAAAGGCAGCCTGGCATTCATCGTTCCAGCGTACTACTTGATCTTTCTTCAGTAATTTGAAGATTGGCTCACAAGTAGCAGTCAGATGTGAGATGAATCGGGCAATGTAATTCAGTCGTCCCAGGAAGCCTCTGACTTCTTTCTCTGTCTTAGGAACTGGCATCTCTTGAATGGCTTTAACCTTGGCAGGGTCCACTTGAATACCCTTATCACTTACAATGAAGCCTAGCAATTTTCCGGACCTTACCCCAAAGGTGCATTTGTTGGGATTCAATCTCAGCTTGTATAACTTGAGTCGGTCAAACAGCTTCCTCAGATGGTCAAGATGCTCCTCCTCAGTTTGAGACCTTGCTATCATGTCATCAACATATACCTCAATCTCATGATGGATCATATCATGAAATAAAGCAACCATGGCGCGTTGGTAGGTTGCCCCAGCATTTTTCAACCCGAATGGCATGACCTTGTAACAGAAGGTGCCCCACTGAGTCACAAAGGTGGTCTTTTCCATATCTTCCGGAGCCATCTTGATCTGATTATACCCTGAAAAACCATCCATGAAGGAGAACACCTTGTGTTGAGCAGTATTGTCAACGAGGACGTCAATGTGAGGTAGAGGAAAATCATCCTTGGGGCTGGCCCTGTTCAAATCCCTGTAGTCGACACACATTCTGACTTTACCGTCCTTCTTCGGCACTGGCACCACATTGGCAACCCACTGAGGGTAAGAAGTTACTGCTAGAAACCCAGCGTCGAATTGCTTCATAACTTCAGCCTTGATCTTTTCAGACATCTCTGGGCGCATACGGCGGACCTTTTGCTTTACCGGAGGGCAGTCTTCCTTGGTTGGCAGGTGATGAACTACAATATCAGCATCCAAACCAGGCATATCTTCATAGGACCAAGCAAATATCTCCATGTAATCACGTAGCATCTGGATCAATCGTTGCTTTACGCTGAGCTCTAGATTAGCCCCAATCTTGACCTCTTTCTTATCTGTCTCAGTACCCAGGTTAATTGTTTCCACCGGCTCTTCATGTGGTTGAATAGCCCTCTCTTCCTGAAGTAGCAGTCTTGCGAGCTCACCAGGCACTTCACAATCATCTTCACCTTCGTCTTCGGCCAAGTTGATCGGATTCTCGAAGTCATAACTGGCGGTAACAGAGCTGTTACCAGTGAGATCCAGGGTGGATTGAAACCTGTATAAGTGAGTGTGTGTAAATATAGCTGTTTTGCAATATATAACACAGAAAGAAAAAGAGCACAAGATTTGAAATGCAACAAACGTCCAATGTTTTGATTGATGATATATGGAAATGTCATACAAAAAGCCCTCACAAATGGAGCTACGATACCCCGGGTAGGACACCGAGCCAACAAAGTTTTAACATATTGTTTGTTACAAATTGGAAATCAAAAAGAAATTAATTACTGCGTGACAAATGTGATAGGCGTAAAATCCTTTGCCGTCCACTTGCTTGGTCCGTTGCTGGTAGTCGGGTAGATCCAACTGTCAAACTCTGCTTCCTCCACATCCTCCTCAATAGCATTCACCCTTGGGTTGGAGATAAACACCGGAGCCTTTCTGATCTTTTCCTTGCGCACAGCCCTCTGAGCCTCTGCAGTAAAGCCCAGCCCAAACTTGTCATTCTTTTGAGTGAAGTCAGGAAGCTGACCCCAGTTTGCACAATTGCCTTTCTCGATTACAGCCCGGGCATCCCTTAAGGACGCCATCTTCAACGGAAAGTCTTTTTCAACCACTGCCTCAGCCGATGCCAACACTGGAGGTACTTCCTCAAAATGCTGAAAAGGGGTTTCAATAAACTCCCCATCCATCTCGATATATCGGAATGAATTCAAGTGACTCACCATGTATTCCTCCTCACCCTGCAAAGTAACAATCTTCCCTTTGACAGGGTATTTGAGCTTTTGGGGTAAAGTGGAGGTTACTGCCCCAGCTTTGTGAATCCAGGGTCGACCCAACAAGCAGGAGTAAGACGGACGAATATCCATTACATAGAACGTTGAGTCGAAAACTTGGGAACCCACACGAATAGGAATGTCTACCTCACCGTGCACCATCCTCTTAGAACCGTCGAAGGCTCTAACAATGATGTTACTAGGTTTCAACTCCAGACCCTCACAATCCAAGCGGTCCAATGCCTTCTTGGGTAAAACATTCAGGGAAGAGCCGGTATCCACTAACACGTGTGCGAGAGTAGTGCCCCTGCATTCTATGGAAACATGCAGGGCATCATTGTGATTTTTCCCTTTGGCGGTAAGGTCAGCATCTGAGAACCCCAAGCCATTGTCAGCCGTCAAATTAGCCACACAGTCGGTGAATTGATCCGCGGAGGTCTCTTGCGGTACATGGGCCGTTTTCAGAAATGAAATCAGGGCTTTTGCATGGGCCTCTGAGCATAGCAGTAGTGATAGCATAGAGATTTTGGAGGGAGTATGCCCCAACTGTTCAACAACATTAAAGTCACTCTTTTTGATAATTTTAAGGATTTCCTCCATTTCTTGTTGGGAGGCTTCCACAGCAGTCTTCTTTTTCGGTGCCTCCGTCCTGGCAGGCAAATCGGTAGCAACTTCTTTGCCCCGAGTATCAGAAGACTCGGCGGCAGTAGTAGACACAGGAACTTGAACTGGAACATGCACACTTGCGGGTGTGATGGTGAGAGGTTTTCGGATAACTGGCGGTGCAATGTCAGGCGAGAAGAGCCTACCACTGCGGGTAATCTTGGCGGGACCAGTGATGTTACTGATACTGGTATTGGTGTCGAACTCCTGCTTCACCCCAAGCACATACACGTCGGCTCCATAATGCCATGGAACAACTTTATCAGACTCATACGGGAGAGGCCCCGGGACAATAATAGTGATGGGTGTAACAGACATAATTTGGACTGGTTTCTTTACGGGAGCTTTGGCAGAATTGTAGATTGTGACAACAGATATTTCTTCAATGGAAACAAACGGAACAGCAGTTTTCTTGAACAGAATTTCCTTGCTATCCATTAGGCTTTGGATGCCTGATTTCAGCAGTGGACAACCGGTAGGGATAACAGCACACAGGAGGCAACCCTTACTACAACCCGGAAATAAACCGGCTAGTAGTAAGTTCCTCTTAACAGTTAAAAGAGGGGTAACAACTTCATTCACCGAAACAGCATACAATTCTTCCTCAATGGCATTTACTCTATGCTGGGGCATAGGAGCAGTTACAACATTTGGTCTCTCAGGCGCTTCAAACTGAATTTCCTTCGCGTCGATAAGATCTTGCACTTTGTTTCTCAAGGCCTAGCAATCATCAGTAGTGTGCCCGGGACTATCAGAATGATAAGCACACCGGGCATTTGGGTTATACTTAGGAGACGCAGTATTCACGACTTTAGGAGCTTCTTTGGTGGTAACCAAATTGGTTGATAGCAGTTGGGGTAAAATTTGAGATAAGGTCATACTCAGCCGAGCATACTGCCTCTTGGGCCTTTCACTTCTTTGTTGATTGTACTGCTGAGGAGCAGCAGTAGGTTTTGAAATGACCAAAGCATTGACGGCTTGGCGACTTTCGGGCTTGACTTGTCTTCTAGGACCATAGACGGCACTTGCTTCTTTCTTAAAAGGCCTCTTCTCAGTACTTGTAGCAACACTCTTCTGAATTTTTCCTGACTTGATGCCAGCTTCTATTCTTTCGCCCGTTAAGATCAAATCGGTAAACCCCGCTGAAGAGTTACCAATCAGATGATTGAAAAATGGCCCAGATAGGGTCCCTAGAAACATATCAACAAGTTCACGATCGGTTAAAGGAGGTTGCACCCTGCCAGCCAAATCCCTCCATTTTTGTGCGTATTCTTTGAATCCTTCGCCTGTTCCTATCGACATACCCTGAAGTTGGGTACGAGTAGGGGCAAGGTCAGAATTGTATTGGTATTGTTTGTAGAAAGCGGTGGCCAAATCTTCCCAATTCCGGACACTGGCTCCTTCTAGCTGATAAAACCATTCCAACTGAGCTCCAGAAAGGCTGTCTTGAAAGAAATGAATCCAGAGGTTTTTATCTGCCGTATAGGGTTGAATCTTTCTCACGTAGGACCTGAGATGCATTTTGGGGCAGGACAGCCCATCATACCTTACAAACACTGGCACTTTGAATTTTGGGGGAATCACAATCCGGGCAACCAAACCCAAGTCTTCAAAATCCAAACCCGGTACTCTTTGTAATTCCATGGCGGCTAATCTGTCTTCTAACCCTTTGTATTTATCATCAGCTGGAGGGTATTGCTGGTCAGAATAATCTTCATCCTCTTCAACCTCTTCTTCTTCCGCATCAGACTCGGAAGGCACCGCAACTCCATCTCTTTTACTGGTCCCTTCATCAGAAGTAGGATGAAATTCAAGCACTCTTCGAGCTTCTCCGTCAAATCTTCTCCCCAAAGTAGCCACCCCGAGTCTCTTTTTCTTCTTTTTCACCGGGTCTTTGTTCCTCAATTGAGTCTTGATATCCTCCTGACCCTTAGCCAAGGTCATCAGGAGTTGCTGGAATTGTGCATTCTGAGCCTGTAGGTCTTTGATTGTTTGCTCGAGATCCATCCTACTGAAATAAACAGCAGACAGATAAGGAAACCTGGAATGAGACCTGCTTATACGCATGATGAATGGTATGCTTATGTATGCAATGCATTCAAGGATTTAGGACATTCAAAATTGTTTTAGACAAAGAAGAACGCACGTCATATTAATAAGAAGAAATTTGTCAGTACATAAATGCCCCATGGGCCAAATATTACAAAATAAACTTCTTAAGGCAAAAAGACATTGCGCATCCTTTTGGGTGCGATGTAGGTTTTGAGGGCCTCTTGCTCGTGGAGTCGGCGGGTGTAGGATGGTGTAGGGAACCTCTCCTTCATTGACGGGCTCTTTAATCACTGGGAGTACATGAGGATAAGGCATCATTAGACTTTGGGCTCGGGCTCGCACCCACTTGAGATAGGGCTCAAGAGGGATGGAGTTCTTGTGTCCCAGAGTCTTGCTATCAACCTTGTTGAGTTTTCCCCAAGCTCTGATGAACCTTTGGCGAAGTCCTTGCGCATCGTTGTCGAAGTCAAAAACTAGGTCAGGAATCAACATGTCATGAGGGCCATCCCTCCGTGCATATCCAAATTGCCTCAAAGCTAGGCAAGGGTTGTAGGTGATACCTCCTCTAATTCCAAGTAAAGGAACATTAGGAAATTCTCCGCAACGATCGACAATGATGACATTTTCTCTGGACCGAGAACACCAATGCACATCAGAATGAGTAAGAGTCATCAACCGTTGGGACCACCTTGTACCTTGGTCATTCTTCAAGACAGATTGTGGAAGGTGCGAAATAAACCACCTTGCAAGGATAGGAGTACAGCACATGAGAACACCCCTCTTTCTCGTTGTTCGTGTGTAAAATGAGTGAAGAATGTCCCCAAGCAATGTTGGTATCAGATTTCTGGACAAGAAGATTTTGACAGCGTTGACATCTACCAATTGGTCAGGATTTGGGAACAAGACCAACCCATAGATAAGGAGTGCCACAATCTCTTCAAAGGCTTGTAGGTCCAATGAGTTCCAACATTCTTGTGCCTTCTCAAACAAGAATTTTGCTAAGAATCCCTTGACGCCGCTTCTGGTTTCCCAATGCCCCTTGATGTCGGATGGTTGTAGATGTAATGCTCGAGCAACATCTTCCGGATTTGGTTCCTTTTCCGTACCGTTGAATGGTAGTTGGTTAAGGATAGGGATTCTTAGGAGTTGAGAAAACTCCTCCAAAGTGGGTACCAACTGGTAATCACGGAAAGTGAAACAGTGGTGAAGGGGGTCAAAGAACTGGAATAGCACTTTCATCATGTCTTCTTCAATGTTGGTGTTGACTAGGATGAGCAGTCTACCATGTCTTTCACTGAAGGATGAGTTTTCAGGAATTCTTGAGGTGAGCTCCTTGAGTTGAGGAGAGATTCTCACAAGGTTGACTTGAATGGTATTTCTGCGAGGAATTTCCATGTCCTACAAAACAAGAACAAAGATGAAGATCCAAAACCCTTGAAATGGTTAGAGAATGCATATGATGTTTCATGATGTTTATGATGTATGCACAAAACATATGTACAAGCAAATCACACCAAACCCTAATTTCAGGCTTGCATGGGGTTTCATAGGTAAGTACCCTCTTGAGGGTAGTTGGCTTAAAAACCTGTCCTATAAATAGTAACCGGGTTCTAAGGAGCTCAATATCACTGGATTGTTTTCATTGTTCATTGTTTTGGTTTAGCCACTTAACTAGCGATCAAAATATTCCAAGAACACAACCCTCAATGAGTGTAGTATCGAGTATCTACCAACTTCGGACTGCACCAAAGCCGGTCATCTCACTACCCCTAATAAAAGGCCAAGATGGTCAAGTAAGGTTCTAGGTCATTAGTGCTTAGTGACATCACTCAGCGGCCCCGTACTCTCCTTAATTGAACTCAAGGGTTACCGGTACTCACAAATATGTCGCACTAATATAGCTATTGCTTCGACCGTGTCGGTATACCCCGCACAGTTTCCACAATGTATTGCTATCTATGAATGTTTCCCAAAATCCGGGTGTAGGATTGCAAACCCAAACAAATAGAGCCAAAGTATAAAGCAAACATTTCAAACAATTAGTCATGCAAGAGGGTGATCTAAGCCCTAAGGTTACTCGACTTTTAAAATTATCCCCAACAGAGTCGCCAGTTCTGTGATACGGTGGGAGAACTGACTATGGTTTTGCGTTTGTTTTCGCAAATGTTTCGGTTGAGCAAGAGTCGCCACCGACTTTTTATTTTATTCTAAGGAAAGGTTAAAAAGCACAGCAAAAACCTTTGAGATGTTTTCTTGGGTTTGGGGAGTAGATTATAGAAAGGGAAGGTATTAACACCCTTTCTATCCATGGTTATCCATGGGCTCTTAGTTACTTGCTTAGATCAACTTGCCTTATTTTTCAATTGTTTGAAATGGTGCTTGTGTGTGTGGGTTTGAAAATGTTTTGAAAAGAAGCCAATGTGGTGGCAACCTTTGTAATGATCCATGTTGGGATGTATACAAAGGTGTATGTCTTTTGAAAAGGTTTTCATTTGTTTTTGAAAGTTTATTTTGAAAGTGTTGTGAGGTGTAGTTTTAGAAAATAGGCAAGTGTTTTTGTATTGCAAGTTTGATTCAAGTAACTAAGAGGTTATCTACTCCTAAATTTCTCAAAGTTTATTGCTATGTTTTAACCCTTTTAACAAGTTTGTTCCACCATTGCATTTGGTGGACAATCTTATGTCAGGATGTGAAAGGGACGGGCGCGGGTCATCGCTTGGACCATAATTGCAATGGTACCAAGTATCTTTGGGCATTTTCTTTAAGGGACTTGATCATTTGTTTGGCAATATTTTGAAAAGTGTTATCGAGGGACTATGATCATTCAATTTGTTTGTTTTTCCCAAAGAGACCTAATATGCAATATGGCCCATTTATTTGAAGGCAACAAAGTGGAATACCTTAGGGGGTGCAAGTGTGATTTGTGTGTCCATTTTCATGCTTGTTTGTCTTGAGATTAGGTCATAACTATTTTGTTCATTTTATTCGCATTTAAACCCTAATTCTAACATTGTATATTTAGAAAGCGATAAAGTGCGAAATTTAAACTCCTACGCTATTACAACACAATAATATAGGGAGGGGGTACAAATGTTTCAAATGGGGATTTTGACAAGGAATTTAAACCTAAAACTATTACATCAAGATTTGAATTATTTACAAGATAATTTAATTACATAAATAAAATAGAAATAAAACAAATATGCAAGAATGCAAAAAAGGGTTTTTTATATGTATGAAAAAAGTATTATTTATGTAAAACCCTAATTCTATTAAATAAAATGTATTATTATTTAATTTAATACAAGTATTTATTTATTATATACAAAATAAAATAAAGTTAAGTATTTGTCAAAAATGTATTTTTATATTAAATATTAATAAAATAAAATATGTATTTTTTTAGTATTTTTATTCTAAGTATACTAATACATATGTATTTATTTGTATAATTTTCTAAATATATATTATATATACAAAAAATAATAATATTTAATATTTATATAAAAATATATTTTATGTAAAATGTTTTCAAGAGGTAATACAAAATAAAAATCAGAAAATAGCATGTTTGTATTATTTTTTGGCTATTTTAAATAAAAGGCAAATTTATTTATTTATGTACAAAACTAACTAATAGTCAAATAAATATCAAAATAAATGCAAAAAATATAAAACAAATATTTTTAATGTTTTTTATGAATTGAATAAAAATATGGAAACAAAATCAAAAAGAAAATATAGAAAATAACAAGTAAGAATCAAAATGGGCCAGGGGGTGTCAAAGTAGAAACAAGGTGCAAATAAGAAAAACACTCCAAGCCCAGCCCAGAAGACCTGTCTTCTTCAACCTCCAGCAAACAATGTTCAAAAAACGCGCGTTTGGTTCCAACATTCAAACATCCTGATTCTTTGATCTTTTGCACAAACTTCCAACACAAAAAATGTTAAGCATGAAACCACGATTCCAAATATATAAAGAACATCTCCTAACTCTCAGAAATGAGAGAGAATTTTAACAATCCCAAATCCTGACCAAAGTTTTCTACCATTTTCAGACCTTAAATTCTCACAGCTCAGGCAAAAGAAATGAAAAGTAAAAGAATGTACATGTTCAGTGGCATGAGTAGAACATTGTTTATTCACAAACTTAAAGCTAATGATGCCTAATAAGAGAGATACGAATTCAAAAACTTACCTGTTCAGTTGAAGTTCTATCTGGAAATGTAGGAACTTTCAGTGCAAGGTGATGATTGGAAAAGCTTCCTTGAGGTCCAGGGATGCTATTCTAATGTTTACTTTGTCTTGAAAGCTTCTGAATCGAGCTAGAGAACTTCACCTGCAAGTCAGAAATGTGAAAATGGTGGAACCAGTTAGGGGGATTACAGGTCGTGTTTTTTCTTTTGGTTAGCTTGCATAGATGGTATGGAAGATGTGTGAACTGGTTTGGGCAAGAAAGCTTGAGAGAAATGAAAGATAGCACTCAAACTGCAAGCCTTGCCCTGTTTTTGCAGTTTGAGAGTGATTATGGCAAGGGGAGTGTTTGAGAGGTGCTAGGGTCGTGCAAAAGCTTGGTTCTGATCTTTGGAATGTGTTTGATAAGTTTGTCTAAGTGTGCCTAAGCTGATATGAGAGTTGTGTGATGTTATGACACTTTTCTTCTTTCTTAAGCAACAAAAGCCAACTTGTGTTTCTAGGCATGTAGAGGACCCCCTAATGTGCTGCATAATCCCTCCTTGATCAGTGTGTTATGATCATAATCTTGTGCCAATCAGATTTGCAATGTACTTGTTGGATTTTCAATTTGACATAAAGCTACCTTTTACAAAAATGGCCAATTTGCTTTATCTACTTTGGGATTAAACCTTTAGACAATGCTTGAACTCAAAGAGAATGGTCTTGGCACAAATAATATGCATTAAATTTATGAGTGTTGGATGGTTTAAGGACCTGTAATCTAGCTTAAGGCATGCTGAGTTCAAATTGCAAGGTTATGGACATGTAACTTGGTCATGAACAAAGTGAGTTTTTGCCATATTGTGAAATTCGATTCTCCCTAACCATGAGGTTGTTTGAGAAGTTCTTGGACATTTTGGAAAGCTTGGAATGTGTACTACAATCCATCTTTGAAATGAAAATTGAAATTCCAAGTGGAAGTGTATGGAAAATGGTCTTGAAGTTAGGTAAAAACTTGTCCAAAATAGGTCAAATTTTCACTAAGTTAAGAATGGTTTAGTGCCCTTATTCAAAAATTTGTAACTTGAGATACAAGCCTCATTTGGGAAAACTTTGTGAATAAAAGTTGTAGATTATGCAACAAGCTACAACTTTCATGTTTTGACTTTTGTTTGAATCCAAATGAATCTTGGTGAAAAAGTGGGGCAAAGTTGGAAAAAATTAGGGTTTTCCATAACTTAGAAAAATTCTAAGTTATGAAAAATTCCATTTCAAACCCTAATTTGCAATTCTTGGTTTCTTGGTGAACAAGTTTCATGGTTTGGCATGTTTTGATGAAAAATGAATCTTGACTCTTGATTTTGACCAAAAAGTCAAAGTTTGACTTTTCAGTATACAGTCAAAATTGATCAATTGACTGGGAAATTCAACTGTCAATCTTGTGTACTTGGGATCTTTTGAGCTTGTTGAGAATATCAAGACAATTCCATGGGGTCCTTGAGTCCATATGTGAGCTTGGTTTGCCATTGGCTAGGTCAAACAGTCAAAAATTTGCCTTTGTGCAGTCAAAACCCTAAAAATGACCATTTTGCCCTTCTGATTATCTGACCAAATTTCTTGTGGAATTGTGATCCAAACTTGATCAAAAGGTCCATATGAGTTCATAATGTTGATGTGGGTTAATTTTCATGAGATTTGACTGTCAATTGGCCACATTTGACTTTTTCCCCAATACAGTTGATTTTTAGGTCAACTGTCCAATTGACTGGGCAAAACTTGGAATCAAGACTTGAAACTTGATATGGATAAACTTGGGAGTCCAACATGAAGCATGAAAGTCATCTTAGGCATTTTAGGTCAAAATCTCTTTGTGCAAACACAAACCCTAATTTGGGTCTGCAGTGCAAGGAGAAGTCTTGAGCAGAGGAAACCCTAACTGGATCTTGATCTTCAAAGGTCTGGTGATGAGAAAATGTTGAGGAAATGGGAGGGAAAATTTTGGGGTACAACAGTGGATGTCTTTCCACGAGAATCAAGCTCACCGTGTCGAGTGGGTCATAGCCACTGATTCAAGTTGTTGTACTTGAACTTTGACTAGAGAACTTTGTATCGGTGGATGTCTTTCAACGAGAATCAAGCTCACAATGTCGAGTGGGTCATAGCCACTGATTCAAGTTGTTGTACTTGAACTTTGGTTGGCATTGGTTAGAGGAGAAACCTCTTGCCCCTTGGTAGACGTCTGGTTCAACGTAACCCTGCATCAAAAGAACCTTCGAGATCCTTGAAATGGTTATTGAAAATGCTATGGTATGATGTCATGATGTTATGTACATGTATGCGAAAAGCAAGTGAGTGTATATACAGACAAACATATTCACACAAAGCAAACAAGTCCTTAGGTTTAGGCTTGCATGAGGTTCAGGTACTACCCTCTTTCAGTTTCGTTGGTTAAAACATGTCCTATCAAAAGTAACCGGGTTCTAAAGGATCTCAAATCATTGACTACCCTCAATCGGTCATAACTCTAGCATCGCAATCTTTTCTTGCGGCCAGAACCATCGCGAGAGTTTAGCCTCAATGAGTGTAGCATACTGCTACTGTTCTAATGGCCAAGTTGGGTCAATTTAGGGTTCTAAGGTCGGTTGGTGCTTAATGACTCCTTGGAAGACCCATATTCTCCTCGTTTCAACACGAGGGATATCGGTACAGACCAAGGCGCCACACCAATGTAGCCACTGCTTCACCCATGTCGGTATACGCCGGACAGGTCCCTCACAGATTATGCTACCTAAAAGGGTATTCCCCAGATCCGGGTTAGGATCTATGAAACTCCGATGCAAAGCCCACAAATGTAAAAGCAAACAAAGCAATCAATTGAAAACAAAGGTGATCTAAACCCTAAGGTAACCCCACTTTTAAGTTCTCCCCAGCAGAGTCACCAGTTCTGTGATACGGTGGGAGAACTGACTATGTGTTTTGCGTTTGTATTCGCACTTGTTCGGTTGAGCAAGAGTCGCCACCGACTTTTTATTTTATCCTAAAGGAAAGGTTAAAAAGCACAGCAAAAACCTTTTGAGATATTTCGTGGGTTCGGGGGGTAGATTATGAAAAGGGAAGGTATTAGCACCCTTTTCATCCATGGTTATCCATGGGCTCTTAGTTACTTGGTTTTTAGATCATTCCCTTGATTTTCGATTGCTTAAAATTGTGGTGTGTGTGTGTGTTTTGAAAATGTTTTTGAAAGAGATGCCTTGTCTTAGGCAACCAACGTAATGACTCGTGGTTGAGTATATACGAAGGTGTGTATCTTTTCGAAAAGATGTTTCAAGATGTTTTTGAAGAGTTTGTTTTGAAAGTGTTGTGGAGTGTGGTTTTTGAAAAGAAGGCAAGTTTTTTTGCAAATTGATCTCAAGTAACTAAGAGTTTTGTCTACCCTATTGTACTCAAAGGTTTTCTCTATGTTTTCAACCCTTTTTTAACAATTTTGTTCCACCATTGAATTTGGTGGACAATCTTGCGTTTAGGATATTTAACGGGACGGGCGCGGGTCATCGTTTAGACCATAATTGCAATGGTGCCAAGTATCTTTGGGCAATTTTCCTTTAAGGGACTTGATCATTTTTAGGCAACTTCCGAAAGCGTCATCGAGGGACTATGATCATTTGAATTGTGTTGTTTTGCCCAAAGAGACCTAACATGCAATATGGCCCATTTATTGAAGGCAACAAGTGGAATACCCTAGGGGTGCAAGTGTGATAAGTGTTGTCCATTTTCATGCTTGTTTATCTTGAAATTAGGTCAAACTATTTTTGTTGTTTTTGATTCGCATACAAACCCTAATTCTAACATGGTATAATTAGAAAGCAATAAAGTGCGAAAAATAAAGTTACTAAGCTATTACAACACAATATATGGGAAGGGGGGTACAAAAGTTCAAATGGGGTTTTTTGACAATGAATTTAAACCTAAACTATTACATCAATATTGAATTATTTACAATATAATTGATTGCACAAATTAAATGGAAATAAAATAAATATGCAAGATGCAAAAAAATATTTTTTATATGTATGAAAAAAAAGTATTTTTATATGTCAAATAAACAAAATAGAAAGTACTATTTTTTTGGAGTTTTTTTAGGTTTAGGGCAAAACCCTAATTTTAAATGAAATGTATTAATTATTTAATATGTACAATGTTTATTTATTATATACAAAAATAAAATAAAAATGAAGTATATTTGTCAAAAAGGTATTTTTTATATTAAATATTAATAAAAAATAAAAGTGTGTATATTTTGTATTTTAACCTAAATATACTAATATATATATAAATATTTGTATTATTTACTAAATATATATTATATATACAAAAATAATAATATTTAATATTTATAAAAAAAAGTATATTTTATATAAAATATTTTCAGAAGATAAAACAAAATAAAAATGAAAATAAAATGGGTTTGCATTATTTTTAGTATTTTTGAATAAAAGTGTATCTATTTATTTATGTACAAAACTAAAAGAAACCAAATAAATGCCTAATAAATTCAAAAATGGTGAGAAAAATATTTTTTATATTTTTAATATTATAAGAAAAAATAAATAAGTCAGAGCAAAAAAGAAAAAGTCAAAAAATCATAAAAATAAGCCAAATGGGCCTAGGGGGTGTGAAAGTAATAACATGGTGTAAAAAGAAATAGGAAACAAAGCCCAGCCCACGTGGAGCTTCTTCAACCTCCAGCACTTCTGTTTGAACAAAAACACGCACCTCTTTTCTTCCATTGCAAGGTCCTGATTCTTTGAGTTTTAGCAAAAACTTACAACACCAAAAATGTTAAGCATCCTCTCACGAGTTCACACATATAAAGAACATGATTTAACTCTCAGAAATGAGAGAGAATTTCTTCTCCCCCAATTCTTAACCTAATTTTTGTTCCAAGTTCAGACATCAAATTCTCTAAGCATACATAATATAAATGAAATCTAATCATATGGGCATGTTCAGGGCTATGAATGTGACATGTTTTCTTCACAAACCTAAAGCTAACAATGCCTGGATAGAGAGATACGAATTCATGAACTTACCTGTTCAGTTGAAGTTATATCTGATGATGGAGGTGTCCTCAATGCAAGGTGATGATTGGTACAGCTTCCTTGATGTCCAGGGATGCTATTCCAAGCTTTACTTTGTCTTGAAACCTTTTGAATCGTGCTATAGAACTTCAACTGCAAAACAAGAAAATGAAAATGGTGATTGTTGTACCCCAAAATTTGCCCTCCCATATTCTCCAAGATTTGTCAAGTCAAGGTCACAAAATTCCCCAAGGGTTATGCAGTCCAACTGTCTCCTATACAGTCAAAACTAGGGTTTGGGTCCTGATCAAGCAAATGAACTTTTCAAAGGCCCAATCAAGTCTCATATGCCTACAAAGATGGTCAAGTATCCTTATGTCAAGTTTCAAGGCATTCAGCTCAAAATTGCACAGTCAAAACCCTAAATTGCACTACAGTCAATTGTAGGGGCAAAATGGTCATTTGACAGTCAAAAGTTCAAATTTTTGATCAATATATCATTTTGAAGCCACAAACATCATTTGATCAATGCTTGATCATGATTCTCAAAATTTGGCTTAGAAATCATCAAAGATGCAAAAGTTGCTATATTTGGACAGCTGAAAAAGTCAACTGAAATTGACCAGGGCATAACTTTCACATGGATTATCAGAAAAATTCCATCCAAAGCTCATTTTGAAGAGAAAGACATTTCCTACAATTCATCTTCATATTCCAAGTCCAAGAAATGCTCTCACAAAAAGTTATCAATTTCAACATTATAGGTCATTTTCAAAAGTCAACAAAAAGTGACTTTAAGTCAAAGGCCATAACTTGAGATTGGTAAATCAAAATGACATGGGACCAAAGGCATTGGTTAAAGGACTCAAAGACCTTTCCAAAATGTCCAAGAACATGTGGAAAGCTTAAAAATTGACCAAGTTATGCCTTGTGGAAGTTGGGAAATATTTAGGAATTTTGAAAAGTCAACATTGATGCAAAAGGCCTAAAAATGCAAATGGGCCCATTTTTCTTCCAAGTTTCTTCATGCCAAGCCTATGCACGACCATTAGGCCCAAAGGGAAGTATTTTCATATTTTTTAATTATTTATTTGAATTTATATTAATTTATATTCATTTAAATCATTTTAATACATGAAAAATATAAACCTAACCTAAAAAAATCTTTTTATGCACATTCCAAGGTCAATATTTCGTGCACTTCTTAATTAAGCAAGTTTTGATGAGAATTGATCAGATTTGAACCAAAATGCACATGGAAAAGATTCAAAAAAAAGATTTCATAAAATCAAATATGTAAAACCATGAATGCTTGAGATTTTGTGCAATTTTGTTGACCTAGCATGCTCTATACATACTCAGAATCAAAGACCTAAAAGGATTAGACTGAAAGCTGCGCAGGAAACCAGCATACAAACTTGAGAAAATTGCCTTAAAACTGAAATCTGAAATCAAGGTTCTAGGGGAATTCAAGCTTCAATTCTCGTTCTATCATCATCCTCAAGCTTCACTGAACGTGTACCTATCACAAACAATAGGCAAAACATCCTGAATTGGTATCAAGAACTCAAACCGCAAAACAAAATTCTTGAAATTGTATAGCATCATTCAAGCATCTTTTTGCATTTTTATTTGTTGATTCTTATTCCTTGTGAAGTTCTAAAGCTAACTGTGGTGTTTAATTGCGTTTTTATTGATCATACAAGATTATGCCATGTTTGAAATCTTAGGGTTTGCAGGTTACAAAATTGGGGTTTCCCAAACCAAGTAAAATTAGGATTCCAAACCTATGCCGTTGCAATCAACGCATCTGGACGAAGCAATCTAGACCATCGCGCCTAATTTATATTTGGATATGAGCTAATCGCTATTTTCTTGTAGGCTGCCTAATACCACGGTTGCAAAACCGTTGCCTATCTGTCTTGTTTTACAGGGGACGTGAAGAAGAAGATGCCGTGTCAAAACGTGATAGGCACGTTTGAATTCTCGCGCGCGTTTCCCAACTCTCATCCGCTTTTGTTTTATATTATTTGTTTGATAATGTATATTAAATATAATTCAAATGGCTCAGTGGCAGGGACGTATGATGGTAACATCAAAGACCTGGGTTCGAACCCCAGGTCTGTATAATGCTTCATATTATTTTTCAAACCAAATTCCCATGCAGGCATAATTCTGAGACGCACCATGCACACTCCAAGTTCGCCATACACGCGTCCATCAGTAGTAATCCAAGGGCCATGATCAAAGGAGTACAATAAACTCCAGTCAACGCGTCATACAGGATTCAAAAAGTCAACGAAGACTGAAGCTCAATGGGCCAAAAGTCCAGGCCTATACCTCCAATTTTGGGACTACACCCCACTCTGGTTTGTCAATTTTATTTTTTCTAATTATTATTTTAATTGTTATGTTTATTCTAATTATTGTTTATTTAATTTTTAATCAAAATACAAAAAACATTATAAAAATCAGAAAAGACCAAAAAAAAATAATAAATATTTTATTGTAATTATTTTCATCAATAAATTAATATATGTAAATATTTAGTTTAATTAGGTTATAGTTTTAATCTTTTTAATAAAAAACACCAAAAATAGAATTTAGGTTTAATATCTTTTTTTTTTTTTGATTTGATTTTTCTTTTAATTTTTCCTTTTTTTTTTCAGAATAATATTATTTAGTTATTTTCATAAATTAAAAATTGTGCATAAATAAATTAGGGTTTAATTTAGATCATATTTTAATTCTTTCTTAACAATTAAAAAATATTAGAATTAGGGTTTGCCTTTTAATTTAATTTCAATTAACTTCTTTTCCTTATTAAATCTAAAAAATATACAAAAATATCAAAAACATTTAATTTTCATTTTTTATTTTAATTCCTTATTAATTTTAAATATCTTGCAAAAGGGTCCAACGCCCATTGTTTTAATTATTTTCTTTTGCGCATTTACTTTATTGCTTATTATAATTCTGTATCTCCCCCAAAGCCATGTAACTTTACCTTTCGCACTTTTATTTATTTCGCTTTATTTATTTTCCGCTAAATCGGGTTCGGTTTAATTTTGGCGATGTGGACCCGCGCCATTTGTAATAGCCTTAGATTTATTTTTCGCAAACTTTATAACTGTTAAATATGCATGCAAGAATGAATGGCCCTAATTAAAATCAAGCGTAGAACACAACAAACATGACAAGACAAATAACTGAAACGTGACACACAATTCGCACACACCACCCCTAGGGTACGCCTCACTGTTGCCTTTCGAAAGGTGGTCGTCGAGTAGAGGACGTCTTAGTAAGTCCTCATGATCCGGGAACCTGGCATGAGGGTAGCTTCTAAGGTGTCTTCCCATTGCTCCGGTGATCACCATGTCCCGAACCTCGAATTGACCCGAACACCTCCAACGGTGGTGCTACCTACCTCTCAATGGTGGGATGGCACTACTTTAAAGGACATTTACACAGACGAATTCCTTAGGGTAGGTAGACGACTCTAGATACTTGCTCTAATTTCAAAACAAAATCAAAACTCTTTTCACACCGACACTTTCAAAAAGCTTTCGAAAGCATTTTTCAAACACTCTTGAGGACCGATACAAGAGTCGAACTGAAATTTTCAAAGAAACTTTTTAAAACCCACATTGAAAAGCAAACAAACCTTTTTGAAAACACAATGAGCAAGTATCTAAGAGCCCATGGATAACCATGGATAGAAAGGGTGCTAACACCTTCCCTTTCTATAATCTACCTCCCGAACCGAGAGCAATCTCTTTAAGGAATTTTTCTGTGCTTTTGTCCTTTCCATTTGGAGAAAATAAAAGACGGTGGCGACTCTTGCTTCCGCGACATTTCGCGAACCAGCGTTAAACAGTCAGTTCCAGATCCACCGATCACAGAACTGGCGACTCTGCTGGGGAAAAACTTAAAGTGAGGTGTACCTTAGGGCTAGGTCATAACTATGTTTTCAATTGTTTTCCTTGTGTGCTTTAAATTGTGGGTTGCTTGGGAGTTCTATAAGATCCTAAACCCGGATCTGGGGATACCTTTCTTAGAAAGTAGCAACAAGGCTGTGAGGGAACTGTGCGGGGTATACCGACATGGTTGAAACAGTCTGCTACGTTGATGTGGCACTTTGGTGTGTACCGGTAACCCTTGAGTTCAGTCAAGGAGAGTAAGGGGCCTCCGCGTGGTGTCGTGAAGCATCAACAGACCTTAGGAACCTTAATTGAACTATCTTGGCCTCTTTAGGGTAGTGAGATAACTGACTTTGGTGCAGTCCGAGGTTGGTTGATACTCGATACTACACCCAATTGAGGGTTGCTTTCCTGGAATATTTCGGTCGCCAGTTCAGTGGCTAAATCGAAACGATGAACAATGAAAGCAATCCCGTGATATTGGGAACCTTAGAACCCGGTTACTTTGATTAGGACAGGTTGAACCCACCAACTTCAAGAGGGTAATACCTAGACCTCATGCTGGCTTAAACTCTAAGGGTTTCTTTTGTGTGACTTGTGTGCCTTCGTACTTGACTATCTGCGTGTTTGTTACCTGACACTTGTTTCTCGCAGGTTTTGTTTATAGTCCTTAATTGGGACTCATAACATGGTACTAAATTTCTTGCAGGTTTTGTTCATAGTCCTTAATTGGGACTTATAACAGGGTGTACTAACCACTTGCAGGTTCTGTTTATAGTCCTTGATTGGGACTCATGACAGGTTTTACTTAGGTTTCTTGCAGGTTTTGTTCATAGTCCTTAATTGGGACTTATAACAGGGTGTACTAACTACTTGCAGGTTTTGTTTATAGTCCTTAACTAGGACTCATGACAAGGTTTACCAAATTTCTTGCAGGTCTTGTTTATAGTCCTTAATTGGGACTCATAACAGGGTACTAAGTTTCTTGCAGGTCTTGTTTATAGTCCTTAATTGGGACTCATAACGGAGTACTAAATTTCTTGCAGGGTTGTTTATAGTCCTTAATTGGGACTCATAACAGGGTACTAAGTTTCTTGCAGGTCTTGTTTATAGTCCTTAATTGGGACTCATAACGGAGTACTAAATTTCTTGCAGGGTTGTTTATAGTCCTTAATGGGACTCATAACAGGGTTTACCCACATCACCCCATGCATAGCATGACATCATACCATTGCATACATCCTGACCCATTTCAAGGATCTCAAGGGCTTGTGATGCAGGTCATAATGAACCAATTGCCCAGCAAGGGGCAAAGAGGATTTATTTTCCTCTAACCAAGGGTGTCAGGGGCTATGACCCACTGGATATGGTGAGCCTTTGACCCTTGAAGAAGGACTCTCAACAATATGCAGTGTCTTCAATCAAGCTACCGGTTCCAAATGCTAACAAAGTTTCTCTGTTTACCCCGCGAGGTCCTTGAAATCATTGCATGCATGTCATACATCTCATTGCATTGCAGGTATCCCTTTGACAGGTTGCTTACCCTTCTCCGCTGTTTATTTCAGCCGATCGACATGAATCCTGAATCATCAGCTGAGCAGTCTATCAAGGCCCTCCAGGCTCAGAACGCCCAGTTCCAAGGGCTGATCATGAATTTGACCCAGGGGCAACAAGATCTGAAGGCTCTGCTCTTGAAGAAAGATAAGAAAAAGAAGAGGACTGTCTTGTTCAGCCCTAGACGCAGATCTGGGAATGCACCACAAATTGAAACTGAAAGGACAACCCCATCTGTGGGAAAAAGCAGTCATCCAGAGGAAAGGGTGCCCAGTCCAGTGGTCTCCGACAACGAGACAGATTTTGATGAAGAGCAGTACCCTCCTGCTGATGACAGATATAAGCAACTGGAGGACAGAATGAAAGCTATGGAGGTTCAACAGGTACCTGGGCTGGATTTCGGAGATTTGGGTTTGTCAACTGGTGTGGTTATTCCTCGGAAGTTCAAAGCACCATCCTTCTCTAAATATGACGGGGCGTCTTGTCCCAAGTTACATCTCAGGTCCTATGTTCGGAAGATTCAGCCATATACGGTGGACAAAAACTTGTGGATCCATTTCTTCCAGGAAAGTCTTTCAGGGACTCACCTCGAATGGTTCTATCAACTGGATGGGACCAAAGTTCGTAACTGGGAGGAGTTGGCTACTGCTTTCTATAAGCAGTATCAATATAATGCCGACCTTGCTCCTACGCGTACCCAACTCCAGGGTATGTCGGTAGGATCAAGTGAAGGTTTTAAAGAATATGCGCAGAAATGGAGGGATCTTGCTGGAAGGGTACAACCACCTCTGACTGATCGGGAACTTGTGGACATGTTCTTGGGGACCTTGTCTGGTCCATTTTATAACCACCTGATTGGGAATTCGTCTGCTGGATTCACAGATCTTATCTTGACTGGAGAGCGAATTGAAGCTGGTATCCGGTCTGGGAAAATTCAGGAGGCCGCACCTTCTGGTAGAAAGCCTCATCATGGAAAGAAAGAATCCAATGCTGTGCACGGTAAAAAAGGCCGTCATGAGGCAGGGGCAATCCAAATCTCCAATCCCGGACCTACTCAACAAGGACAGGGGCAACAGCGCAAGGAGAAACGACAGTATACCGAACTCAACATGTCGCTGGATCAAGCACTGCAACAACTGTTGAAGACAGGGCTGATCACCTTAAGGGCTCCTCTTCGGAATCCGAACACTTCTGCACCCAACTATCATCCCAACGATAGGTGCGCATATCATTCAGATAGCCCGGGGCATACTACAGACAATTGCTGGCCTCTCAAGAATAAGATTCAAGATATGATCGACGCTGGAGAGATTCAGTTTGAAGTGTCTGAGACTCCGAACATAATCACTGCTCCGTTGCCCAATCATTGAAGACCTTTTGTTTATTTGAATTTTTGAGTTGTATTTTTCTTTGCTTATACAAACAATTAATGTCATAGCAAGCTCTTTTATTCTATCAATGCATCGCATATGTCTGTTTTGGGGAATTAATACAATTATTTTTGTTATATTCTTTTCATATTTTTTCTGATGTCAACTCTCGGTTAATAACTCTGAGCCTCTTGAGGGAGGATGACGAAAACGATACTGCGACCATTACAGTATGCTTTTGAACAGACCCCGCTGATGAGGTACAAGCATTGTTTCAACCCCTAAACACTGGAGTTATAAGGATGGTAATCCCTCGTCAACCCATCAGAGCCAAAGAAGTAGGAGTTTTATTTTCAAAAATCAAAACCCTTAATCATAACCTGGGGCAGGGTAGTTCTCTCAGTTGATCCAAGTGTATCTTTACAAAACGAACAAAGACAGTGATGGTTCAGAACAATCATAAGGACAGGCAGTCATCATCAAAATTCATAAATGAAAAGTCCAAAAAAGTCTAAACCCACAAAGGGGACTTACAAAACTGGGGCATCCCGCTGACTGTAAATTCAAAAAGAAACAGTTCAGGCAAAAAAAGAAAGGGATAACAAAAATCAAAAAGAAAGAGGTCATACAAACCCTCAACAAAAACAAAGATGACTGCCCATTCAAAATAAGTTATCAACATCTGAACCATTATTGGAACATCAAAGCAAAGACTCAAGCAAGGTCTAACGCACGATCAACTGAGTTTAGGTTTGGAGAACATCACGAAGAGCGGGTGGGTACAAATACTTTGAGCCTTTATCCTTTGTTTCTTAAACCGTGAACCAAGCCACGTTATAACCCTTAAAAGTCCTAGCTGAAGCATGGGTTAGTTCGAAAGCATACTGTTACAAAGGTATCCTGACTCCTTAAGGCTACGGTAAATATAGAGTTGACATCCCGTTTTACAAACATTCACTTGTTTTATGAAAAGGAATGCATTTTCAAAATCTTCGAGACAGACATGAGCTTTGCATTTTTAACATAACTTTGTTTACATATGAATTTTTGTCTGAACAGTATAGAAGTTTACACGACGAATGCCTAATGAACAGAAGTACCTCCAATCAAGGGGCACGGCATGATCATTGTCCATAATCTGGGGCAGTCCAATCAAGATTCGGAGAATCTCTCAAAAGGCCAAATAGCCTGGGGCAAATCTCCGCCTGAGTCACTTGGGGCATTCCAACAACGAATCCTGCCTGATCAAACATCTTTTGGGGGTATGACAAAATACTTCTAACAGGGGCAACTCCCTACATTCTGAGAACGGACATAGTCGAAAAGATACTACGCGAAATCAAAGACCCGCTAGGTTGACATACCTAGGCAAAAATCAGGGCTTCCCGGCGAACCAAAAGGGTTCGGGCAAAAATAAGGGATGAAAATGAAAAAAATCTGTACACCTGGCAAGTCGAAAACCTGAAAAGGCGGCTTGGGCAAAAATGGGTATCCCGGTGGACTGAAAACCCGAAAGGGCGGTCCAGGCAAAAATTAGGGATTAAAGCGTATGATTATGTCCTGTTGTCCTGCTATCTGTCTACCAGAAGAAGGTTTGTCCGCCAACAACTATCAGCACCCCACAAGAAACAGGGGCAATAAAGAGTGGTCCAAGCAATGTGGTCGTTCTGTCCTCCAGGGTATCAAGGTGGGTTCCGTTGAAGAACATAACCAATGCAGTTCAAAACTCCCCCAGGAGAATCCAATCCAGCTCCCCAGGAAGGTTGGAATCTATCTCCCCAAGCAATAAGCGTATCCCCAGTAGATTCTGGAAGCTTATCCCCTCGCAAGCGCACGAACGCGTCGTCCGGCTTTATTTAAAGAGTTATTTCCTTAACAGGATATAACTGGGTTATCCTCAGCCAAAAGCCACGGAAAGAGCGTCATCGACAGAATCTTCTTATCCCCAGCGAAGTCTATTCATACTTCCAATACAGCAAGGTATCCTCAACGAGTCATCCTCAACAATTCAGCAAAAGCATCTCCCCACAGAGTATTTCTTCCCAGCATGGTTGCTAGAATGTCTTTTTCTCCCCGCAGAATCCTCCATTCGCCAAGTTTATCCCCCAACGGAGTTATCTTCGTCTATTGGAATTCTTGCAACTATTCTACAACATCAGCCCAGGATACGACTTCCCGGCACCCGTCAAGGATTTATTTTCTTAGACAAACATACATTCATAAAACGTCACATACATCATTATAGCATGCATATGCATCATACTACACGAATCTCATTGATCTTGAAGACATACAGTTCATGCATCATGATTTTGCATCCAATTATGTCTCGCCGTTTCAGGAAAAAGATCAATACAAAAATGACTACTATCAACTAATCGCAATTCATTCTTGATATAGTTTCAGATGTAAGCCCAGCGATGGTGACGTTCTGATACTGCTTCCAGAATTCCTTCTAGATATAGTTTCAGATGTAAACCCAGCGATGGTGACGTTCTGATGCTGCTTCCAGATTCATTCTTGATATAGTTTCAGATGTAAGCCCAGCGATGGTGACGTTCTGATACTGCTTCCAGAATTCCTTCTAGATATAGTTTCAGATGTAAACCCAGCGATGGTGACGTTCTGATGCTGCTTCCAGATTCCTTCAGATATAGTTTCAGATATGATCCAGATATGGTGACGTTCTGATACTGCTTCCAGGTATCCTTCAGATATAGTTTCAGATGTAAACCCAGCGATGGTGACGTTCTGATACTGCTTCCAGATTCCCTTCTAGATATAGTTTCAGATGTAAATCCAGATATGGTGACGTTCTGATACTGCTTCCAGATTCCCTTCTAGATATAGTTTCAGATGTAAACCCAGCGATGGTGACGTTCTGATGCTGCTTCCAGATTTCCTTCTCGATATAGTTTCAGATATGACCCAGAGATGGTGACGTTCTGATGCTGCGTCCAGGTATCCTTCAGATATAGTTTCGGATATGACCCAGAGATGGTGACGTTCTGATACTGCTTCCAGGTATCCTTCAGATATAGTTTCAGATATGATCCAGATATGGTGACGTTCTGATGCTGCTTCCAGATCTCCTTCCAGATATAGTCCAGATGTAAACCAGATATGGCAACATTCTGTCACTTATTCCAGTTGAAGATATTTCAAGACCTCCTCTAGTCCAGCTAAATCGATGCCCAACAGATTTTTCTGATAAAGACTCAGCAGTCCCCTATGGTTCCCTCTCCGGCGGTGTGTGAGGTAGTAATCCCTTTTTCAGATGTTTCCCTCTCCGACGATGAGTGTGAGGTGATATTCTCCCTATGGTTCCCCCTCCAGCGGCGTATGAGGTAGTAATCCCTTTTTAGATGGTCCCCTCTCCGACGGTGTGTGAGGCGGTAATTCCTTTTTTCAGATGTTCCCCTCTCCGACGATGAGTGTGAGGTGATCATTCCTTTCAGATTATAATTGCCTATGGTTCTCTTCCCGATATTGCAAAGATGGTAATTCTCGCCAAGATTTTTCTCAACGAGCGTTGTTGAGCTTAAAGTCATCCAAGGTTCTCTTATCATTCATGCTAAGGTAGTAACCATCCCTGGTTCATTCATCAGCGTTTGAAGCTCCAGACTCAGCTCCTGTAACCAGTCAGGACACATCTATACCAAGCATCTAAAGTCAGCTCCTGCAGCGTGTCAGGTACTCATTTTCTCTTTTGCAGGTATGCAGGTTCTCGCTAAGGAATCTCCCACGCGACCAACATCCCGATGGCATCTATAAGCCCATCATCCTATCCAGCAATCTCCAAATGGCATCTATAAGCCCATTCCCCCATCATCACTGTTACTATGTGAGCGCAAATTTCTGGGCACTCTAGTGTCCAATCATCTTCTACCCTCGGATTACGAAAGGCACGTCCGCCAATCTGCATCCTCAGGTCTAAGAAGATTGAACAGGGGCAACTGTTGTACCCCAAAATTTGCCCTCCCATATTCTCCAAGATTTGTCAAGTCAAGGTCACAAAATTCCCCAAGGGTTATGCAGTCCAACTGTCTCCTATACAGTCAAAACTAGGGTTTGGGTCCTGATCAAGCAAATGAACTTTTCAAAGGCCCAATCAAGTCTCATATGCCTACAAAGATGGTCAAGTATCCTTATGTCAAGTTTCAAGGCATTCAGCTCAAAATTGCACAGTCAAAACCCTAAATTGCACTACAGTCAATTGTAGGGGCAAAATGGTCATTTGACAGTCAAAAGTTCAAATTTTTGATCAATATATCATTTTGAAGCCACAAACATCATTTGATCAATGCTTGATCATGATTCTCAAAATTTGGCTTAGAAATCATCAAAGATGCAAAAGTTGCTATATTTGGACAGCTGAAAAAGTCAACTGAAATTGACCAGGGCATAACTTTCACATGGATTATCAGAAAAATTCCATCCAAAGCTCATTTTGAAGAGAAAGACATTTCCTACAATTCATATTCATATTCCAAGTCCAATAAATGCTCTCACAAAAAGTTATCAATTTCAACATTATAGGTCATTTTCAAAAGTCAACAAAAAGTGACTTTAAGTCAAAGGCCATAACTTTAGATTGGTAAATCAAAATGACATGGGACCAAAGGTATTGGTTAAAGGACTCAAAGACCTTTCCAAAATGTCCAAGAACATGTGGAAAGCTTAAAAATTGACCAAGTTATGCCTTGTGGAAGTTGGGAAATTTTTAGGAATTTTGAAAAGTCAACATTGATGCAAAAGGCCTAAAAATGCAAATGGGCCCATTTTTCTTCCAAGTTTCTTCATGCCAAGCCTATGCACGACCATTAGGCCCAAAGGGAAGTATTTTCATATTTTTTAATTATTTATTTGAATTTATATTAATTTATATTCATTTAAATCATTTTAATACATGAAAAATATAAACCTAACCTAAAAAAATCTTTTTATGCACATTCCAAGGTCAATATTTCGTGCACTTCTTAATTAAGCAAGTTTTGATGAGAATTGATCAGATTTGAACCAAAATGCACATGGAAAAGATTCAAAAAAAAGATTTCATAAAATCAAATATGTAAAACCATGAATGCTTGAGATTTTGTGCAATTTTGTTGACCTAGCATGCTCTATACATACTCAGAATCAAAGACCTAAAAGGATTAGACTGAAAGCTGCGCAGGAAACCAGCATACAAACTTGAGAAAATTGCCTTAAAACTGAAATCTGAAATCAAGGTTCTAGGGGAATTCAAGCTTCAATTCTCGTTCTATCATCATCCTCAAGCTTCACTGAACGTGTACCTATCACAAACAATAGGCAAAACATCCTGAATTGGTATCAAGAACTCAAACCGCAAAACAAAATTCTTGAAATTGTATAGCATCATTCAAGCATCTTTTTGCATTTTTATTTGTTGATTCTTATTCCTTGTGAAGTTCTAAAGCTAACTGTGGTGTTTAATTGCGTTTTTATTGATCATACAAGATTATGCCATGTTTGAAATCTTAGGGTTTGCAGGTTACAAAATTGGGGTTTCCCAAACCAAGTAAAATTAGGATTCCAAACCTATGCCGTTGCAATCAACGCATCTGGACGAAGCAATCTAGACCATCGCGCCTAATTTATATTTGGATATGAGCTAATCGCTATTTTCTTGTAGGCTGCCTAATACCACGGTTGCAAAACCGTTGCCTATCTGTCTTGTTTTACAGGGGACGTGAGGAAGAAGATGCCGTGTCAAAACGTGATAGGCACGTTTGAATTCTCGCGCGCGTTTCCCAACTCTCATCCGCTTTTGTTTTATATTATTTGTTTGATAATGTATATTAAATATAATTCAAATGGCTCAGTGGCAGGGACGTATGATGGTAACATCAAAGACCTGGGTTCGAACCCCAGGTCTGTATAATGCTTCATATTATTTTTCAAACCAAATTCCCATGCAGGCATAATTCTGAGACGCACCATGCACACTCCAAGTTCGCCATACACGCGTCCATCAGTAGTAATCCAAGGGCCATGATCAAAGGAGTACAATAAACTCCAGTCAACGCGTCATACAGGATTCAAAAAGTCAACGAAGACTGAAGCTCAATGGGCCAAAAGTCCAGGCCTATACCTCCAATTTTGGGACTACACCCCACTCTGGTTTGTCAATTTTATTTTTTCTAATTATTATTTTAATTGTTATGTTTATTCTAATTATTGTTTATTTAATTTTTAATCAAAATACAAAAAACATTATAAAAATCAGAAAAGACCAAAAAAAAATAATAAATATTTTATTGTAATTATTTTCATCAATAAATTAATATATGTAAATATTTAGTTTAATTAGGTTATAGTTTTAATCTTTTTAATAAAAAACACCAAAAATAGAATTTAGGTTTAATATCTTTTTTTTTTTTGATTTGATTTTTCTTTTAATTTTTCCTTTTTTTTTCAGAATAATATTATTTAGTTATTTTCATAAATTAAAAATTGTGCATAAATAAATTAGGGTTTAATTTAGATCATATTTTAATTCTTTCTTAACAATTAAAAAATATTAGAATTAGGGTTTGCCTTTTAATTTAATTTCAATTAACTTCTTTTCCTTATTAAATCTAAAAAATATACAAAAATATCAAAAACATTTAATTTTCATTTTTTATTTTAATTCCTTATTAATTTTAAATATCTTGCAAAAGGGTCCAACGCCCATTGTTTTAATTATTTTCTTTTGCGCATTTACTTTATTGCTTATTATAATTCTGTATCTCCCCCAAAGCCATGTAACTTTACCTTTCGCACTTTTATTTATTTCGCTTTATTTATTTTCCGCTAAATCGGGTTCGGTTTAATTTTGGCGATGTGGACCCGCGCCATTTGTAATAGCCTTAGATTTATTTTTCGCAAACTTTATAACTGTTAAATATGCATGCAAGAATGAATGGCCCTAATTAAAATCAAGCGTAGAACACAACAAACATGACAAGACAAATAACTGAAACGTGACACACAATTCGCACACACCACCCCTAGGGTACGCCTCACTGTTGCCTTTCGAAAGGTGGTCGTCGAGTAGAGGACGTCTTAGTAAGTCCTCATGATCCGGGAACCTGGCATGAGGGTAGCTTCTAAGGTGTCTTCCCATTGCTCCGGTGATCACCATGTCCCGAACCTCGAATTGACCCGAACACCTCCAACGGTGGTGCTACCTACCTCTCAATGGTGGGATGGCACTACTTTAAAGGACATTTACACAGACGAATTCCTTAGGGTAGGTAGACGACTCTAGATACTTGCTCTAATTTCAAAACAAAATCAAAACTCTTTTCACACCGACACTTTCAAAAAGCTTTCGAAAGCATTTTTCAAACACTCTTGAGGACCGATACAAGAGTCGAACTGAAATTTTCAAAGAAACTTTTTAAAACCCACATTGAAAAGCAAACAAACCTTTTTGAAAACACAATGAGCAAGTATCTAAGAGCCCATGGATAACCATGGATAGAAAGGGTGCTAACACCTTCCCTTTCTATAATCTACCTCCCGAACCGAGCAATCTCTTTAAGGAATTTTTCTGTGCTTTTGTCCTTTCCATTTGGAGAAAATAAAAGACGGTGGCGACTCTTGCTTCCGCGACATTTTGCGAACCAGCGTTAAACAGTCAGTTCCAGATCCACCGATCACAGTGATGTTGCCTAGGAGTGTTACAGGTCGTGTTTGAGGTTTGGAATAGCTTCAAGGGATATTATGGGATGTGTTTGATGTGTTTTTAGCAAGAATGCATGGAAGGTTTGAGCTATGGAACTCAAACTGCAGCAGATGCTCTGTTTGGGCAGTTTGAGGGTGATTCTGTGAATGGGGAGGTATTGGAGATGTTAGGGTCGTGTTTCAGCTTAGAATAGATGTCTTGAATGTGTTTAATAACTTTTCTTAAGCCTTGGTTTGCTGAGATGAAAGTTGTTATGTGATATGCTAGGTTTCTTACACTTTAAGCAAGCAATGGCCAAGTTGAGTTTCTAGCTTGTACAGGCCCCCCTAATGTGCTGCATAACTCAGTCTTGATCAGTGCAATTAGTCCATAAACTTGTGCCAAAGAGATCTCAAATGTACTTGCTTGGATTTGCTTTAGACATAAAGTGTAACTTTTCAAGAATGGCTATTTTACTTTTTCCATTTATGGCTTAGTTCTCCATGTAATGCTTAAACTCATAAAACAAGGCCTTGGCACAAAGGATTGGCATTAAATTATTGAGTGCTGGATGGTTTAGAGGCCTGTAATCAAGGAAAGCATGCTGAATTCAAAATGGCACAAATGTATGAACATGTAACTTGGCCAATTCAAAAGTGAGTTTTTTCCATATTGCCAAATTCGATTCTCCCTAACCATGAGGTTGTTTGATGAGTTCTTGGACATTTTGGAAAGCTTGGAATGTGTACTACAATCCATATTTGAAATGCAAATTGAAATTCCAAGTGGAAGTGTATGAAAAATGGTCTTGAAGTTAGGTAAAAACCTTGTGTAAAATAGGTCAAATTTTCTCTAAGTTAAGAATGGTTTGGTACCCTTGTTCCAACAATTGTAACTTGAGCTACAAGCTTCTTTTGGGAAAACTTTGTGAATCAAAGTTGTAGATTATGCAATAGGCTACAACTTTCATGTTTTGACTTTTGTTTGAATCCAAATGAATCTTGGTGAGAAAGTGGGGCAAAGTTAGGAAAAAATTAGGGTTTTTCATAACTTAGAAAAATTCTAAGTTATGAAAAATCTTCATTTCAAACCCTAATTTGCAATTCTTGATTTCTTGATGAACAAGTTTCATGATTTGGCATGTTTTGATGAAAAATGAATCTTGACACTTGATTTTGACCAAAAAGTCAAAGTTTGACTTTTCAGTATACAGTCAAAATTGATCAATTGACTGGGAAATTCAACTGTCAATCTTGTGTACTTGGGATCTTTTGAACTTGTTTGAGCATGTCAAGACAATTCCATGGGGTCCTTGAATCCATATGTGAGCTTGGTTTGCCATTGGCTAGGTCAAACAGTCAAAAATTGCCTTTGTGCAGTCAAAACCCTAAAAATGACCATTTTGCCCTTTTGGTGATCTGATCAAATTTCTTGTGGAATTGTGATCCAAACTTGATCAAATGGTCCATGTGAGTTCATAATGTTGATGTGGGTCAATTTTCATGAGATTTGACTGTCAATTGGCCACAGTTGACTTTTTCCCCAATACAGTTGATTTCTAGGTCAACTGTCCAATTGACTGGGCAAAATTTGGAATCAAGACTTGAAACTTGGTATGGATAAGCTTGGGAGTCCAACATGAAGCATGAAAGTCATATTAGGCAATTTTGGTCAAAACATCTTTGTGCAAACACAAACCCTAATTTGGGTCAACAGTGCAAGGAGAAGTCTTGAGCAGAGGAACCCCTAACTGGATCTTGATCTTCAAGGGTCTTGTGATGAGAAAATGTTGAGGAAATGGGAGGGAAAATTTTGGGGTACAACATGATGCAACAAGATTAGCAACATCTTTACCCTAGTCAGGAGGGTCTTTACCTGGGATGATGTCACAACAATGTTTGGAATATGTTTCCCTCCAAACAGATAGTAATGCAAAGACAAAGAGATTTCCTTTTCTTAAGAATAGTCAATAAAATACCACGATGTAGATGGTATAAAGAAGAATTTATTTACAACAATAACAATATCAGTGATTGCTATACATCCTTATAGATATACATTCAAGGACTCTTCTAATGATATCCACCTACAAGCATGATATTACAGCGTCATATAGGCCATCATCTTTTTATCACAGGACCTGATCACTTTGGCCATCATCCAACAATAGAACTCCCTCTTGAGCTCTACAACTTCTGTAGAGAAAAATAAGTTCTCTCAGAAAACAACCAACACAGTTTCAAGACATTCCCAAGAAAGAAGAGAGACTCTGACACACAGGAGAACATAAATTGGAGGCATAATCACAATTCTCTAAAACCCAACGCTTCCCACTGAATTCCAAGCCTACTACCTTTAGTCAGGTTCAAAAAACAAACTGAACACAATGTCAAGACATTTTTGCTTGACACCACAAAATCATCAGAGGAAGACTAACACAAGTTTTATGAGACCATGAAATCCTTTGTCGAGACTTCAACTCTGCAGCACTACATCAGACAAACGCCCAGCTCCCGTCAAGGTATTTGAAATCAATCACATGCACCAACTCATCAAAGGAAAAATTTCTTCACATTCCTTCCTTCACAACCTCCTTTAGAGGTACACGCTGCAGATAAAACTCCCTTCTCACAAATGGTTGAGCAACAAAATCACAGGAATACATGAAAGATATTCACACCACATACCATGCCAAATTTGGTCAGTGACTCAACTCTACACTCCACCATGAAGAAAACATGCCACTTCTGAATATTATGGTGAGCAACAACCTCTCACACCCTCTCTGAAACAAGGAGTTGAGATTGCATAATTTCATACACATCAGACAAATACTCAGCTCACGTTAAAGTATTTACCATCAGTCAAATGCACATCCTTCATCAGAGGCACAATCAAAAGATAAAACAGCCTCCTCATAAGATGTCAAAATATTTTGTTAGACATCCTCCTTCTGCAAACATCTAGCATTGTGAATTATTCTTCATGACAAACAGTTATGACAACCATTCACACCATAAATCAACAAATCATGCCAGATTAGGCCAGTGGCTCGACTCTGCACTTCCATCATAAGCTTCACAAAAAAAAACTTCCTTGGCTGAAGGAACAAGGAACTGAAATGATGTTCCAACATCATTTCATACCTCAATCTCAATCTCAATCTCATGGATTTCATCATCTACTATGGCTTTGGAGATAACATCCATAGTAAGCTAAACATATCTCTTAGATAGAACACAAGAGAGCCATTCTGGTGCACATCAGCAGCTGATCAATCTCTAGGATCGGACCATAGAAACATGCAGTAACCTACATGTTACCCAACTCTAAAAAGCCCTTTCTCACACGCACCATGTCTAGACCTATTGTTTAACAATAAGGAGTTTAACACCATCCTTCCACACCTAAAGAGGAGAATCCCTCTAACAGGTATCTGGAGCAGATCACAACAAGAACCGGGTATTAACTGATTATAATACCACACAGTCTGTTTATAAAAGTATGCTTCTCCCAATTCTTCAACACACAAGCATGCCCTTCAATCCTTGCAAAAGCAAATATTCAATTATATGAAGACACCACATAACTTAACCGTAGATTAAAAACCATAGACATTTGGTCCCTAAAAGGACTACCAACTCCTCCTTGTTCTAGACAAATTCTGAAATGCTCATCCTAGGTGGTTTAGATGACATTCCAAAAACCAAACACCAATCAACCATAAGCTTAGGTTGATACATATCCATTCATTATCCTTCCTTGGATAAATTTTCTTCTCTAAACAGAACAAGAGTTACATGCTCTCATATACTTGATAGTTATATCAAATTTGAGTAAACAACCTCCATTGTATTTATAAGAATAAACACCAGTCATGCCTCATGAACAAACTGCTACTTTAAGTCCCTTTCTTTGACTCATACATACAAATCTGGTTCCTTTGGTCAAAGGAACCTACCAGATGTCAGAGATAATGTCTGCGACATTTAGGCTAGACTTCATACATGAAGAATCTTGTTGAGATGTCTTTAACAACTCTCCAATAAAATGCAAGATTAACCTCTGCACTCCTACTTTCTTAGATAAAAAATAAACTGATCCAAGAAGTAATCAATATGTTGATCATATCTTTACCAAATGTACTTTTCCAAAGACATGTTTATAGGATAGAAACCTCTTAGACACATAGCACAAATGTCTCCTCATCCAGATTAGGAGTAGGTACCAAACATATGTGATTACCACACATTTGTTTAGCACCCAGAGCATCTGCTATGCCAACCCTTAATGCAGCAGGATTCCGTACACCTTGCTGATAGGATGTTCCAACATCTTGTAGAACATATTTCCAAGGAACTCACCAAACACCAAGAGTTTTTCCATCAGATACAAATGCAGCAGAAAGAAACAAATCATAAAAATCTTCAACAACCTTCAAGCATGGCTTAGTCACCCTTGTATATAAGCACCACAAACCAGGTGACAACAAACTAACATAGGTTTGAAATTAAATCAAACCAACAAAACAGAAGCATAGGATCCTTATTCCAACTACCATGCCTTACACCTCCAAACAAGACCCCATCTCAGCCTATCACAAGTTACCCATCCTATACTTCAAGGGACCATTTAAACAATAATATGAACTGACCATGTTCAAACAACTTCAGTACAAACCTTCCTTCCTTGCCCGTGACCAGAAAGTATCTTCCCAGGATCTCACCCAGAAACAAAACAGGATGCCTGCTCTATTACCAATTGAAATTCTGGTAAGTCATATCACAAATGTTCTATAGGATGTCAAGACATCTGTTCTGACATAAACATACATGATAAGGTATAAACAATAAAAATAGTACTGAAAAGATAAACAACACACATAATTGTTAACCCAGTTTGATGCAAACCAATACCTACTCTGAGGGCTATCAAGACAAGAAGGAAATCCACTAGACAAGTTCAATTCAAAGCTAAACTAGTCCCAAGTTTACAATTTATCACTTAATCACTACCCTGTGCAAATTCTACCTAGGTCTTCCATAGATATGAGAAATCCCATCTCACCTCCAATTATTGCAATGATTTCTAACAGTCTCAGTCCCAGTTACTGTATCGATGGCTTCTTACCTAAATGAAGATCACACTTAAAATTCAAAACAAACACCTTAATCAAGATACCATTTGGTTAAGAATAACATACTTGATCTTGCTTCACAACTTTGATAAAAAACAATACTTAGAGTTGCTTAACAACTTCCTCCAAGAACAATATCACCTCTTGCTTAAAAGCTTCGAGAAGAATAATAATAGAGATTACAACTCTGTAACACAGTTCAACTCAAAAACCGAGTGGATCACACAAACCAACTCTCCTAGGGAGTGGAACAATGACAAAACCCTAATGATTTTACATTTTGGATCCGTACAAAACTAGGTTACAAACACTTATATTTATAAAACTTTTCCCAACTGGATTTGGGCTTCAAAAATGCAGCAGAGAGAGTGCACAAAGTCTACAAAAACTTCTCCAACAAAATAGGTCTTCAATCATAACTTTCCTAAAATGTCTCCAGATTTAGAAAGTTTGAATATCTTGAAAAACCAACATAATATCTCCGATTTATCAATCTTGGATGCCACGTAGGTTTACTAAATATTCCCTGAATATTCACTAATTAAATCACAACAACTTAATCCAAATTGTCAACTATAGCAGACCTGATGTCCTATACTCCCAGTTAGGACATCTTGTTTGACAAGTTTCAACAGCAAGTTGAAACATCTTCCAAACTGTAAAACTATAATAGACCAGATGTCCTTCTCTTCTGGTTAGGACATCACATTCGACATGTTGAATCTGTAAGTTGAAACATCTTATTTAACATGTTGCTGCAAAGTTAGTTTTACCAAAATTTATGCCAATCATAATTTCAGGGAAAAACTTACTAGATTACAACTTTACCTCTTTTGGCCAGTGATTTACTTGGCCACCATTTATTTCCTTGCAAATTTCATTATTTGACACCTCCAATTCAGCTTGAGGCTCTTTAGATCTCTCTAGAAATTTTTTGATCACAGCTGGAGAAAATGACATAATGTTTCCCTAACATATACTTCATGTAGTCATCACTCCCCTTAACATCACGATCGCCCAAAATATTTGCAAAAAACTCCTTGATAGGTCATTCATAGCAGGGATTAAACTTTGAGACATTTTTTATAAGACCTACCCTCTTGATAAGTTTTACAACTTCCTTACATTTTTGGAAGTCCTTACCCAGTTTTCGTTCCAATGACAATCTTCTTAGCACAATAAAATTCCATTTTTAGCATTTTCTCTCGAGTGAGAAATCACCTTGTCACCAGAAGTTTTGTGAGTATTTTTACATATCTTCTTAGAAACAGCCTTTTTGACAGATATGAGGTCCTGGACATCTTCTTCAACATCATAGTCAGGGTCACTCATCACGATCACTTTCCTCTTCCTTGTAGGAACAACCTCTTTACTCCATTTCTTAGGAAGACCATACTGAGGTTTCCTTCTAAACTCACCACTCTTTACCTTAGCAGGTGAGTTCTCTACCACTACCTCTTTTCCGTTTCTTTTATGAAGCCTGTCATTAATACTAAGAGCAAAATTCTTGATAATAGATTCCTCGTTAGATGTTAGTTCATCAATGTTGATGACCGCATCTACTTTCTTCTTACTTCTTCTCTAACGAACCACATGCTCATACCCGGTATGCACAGTCCTTCTTTTAGTACCCCTGTTAGGGCTAACATCTTTTGGCAAAGATGTTTGAGTATAAACCAAAAGTTCTTCCAACACGGTTGTAAAAAAATCCCTAAGCTCTTTGTCAACAACATTATTTTTAGTTTTAGGAATATTTTCATTCACAATATATGATCCGGGAGGATTTGTCTTCTCATTCTTGTTTAACCTAGGTTCCTTATCGGACTTCATGGGAGACACATAAGACTTATCATAAGTCTTGACATCCTTGGAGGAAAAATTCCTTCCTTCATGATGGTATGACGGAGGAATAGTGGAAAAAGGCATAACGTCTAGCACGAGATCAATAAGTTTGATCATTTGAAAGGAATTTTCAGCCCTAACGTTTGGCGAAGACAATTATTTCTCATCAGTAGATGCATGCATTTGATTGGAGGATGGATGTTGGGACATCTTTGACCTAGAATATGATGAGATGTTGCAGCACCTAAGAAAAGCGGAGACCACAAATGTTTTAAAGCAAGAGAGCCAAAGTGGACGTCAGAGCGAATGATATTGTAAAGATAGCAGTTTTTAGTCAAACTTTTACTTAAAAAGTTTGGGCAAGTGTGAGAATTGGGATTATAAGACTTGAAATTTTTCTTAGCCCACATAAGTAGCAGTAATTTCTATAAATTCTCATAAAACCCAATACCAAGCATTTCTCCTAAACTCTTAAACTATAAATCCTCCAAGTCCTTAGTAACAACATTACCACTCAGATAGTTACACAATGGTGTCAAGATGTTTTGAGTAACATTATGTTCAATAAGCATCTTTTCAAAAAGATGTTGTATTATTTCTTCTGACATCTTTCCAACACCTTTTATGCCACCTTTTGATCCTTCTCCAAAAGCGACATAACTAGTGGACAGTGGTTTAATGTCCACTAAGGATTTATTGAAACTAGTCATGTGTCTAGAGCAGCCACTATCAAAGTACCAATCTTCTCTACTAAAGGCTTTGAAAAAGGTGTGCGCTATGAGTCCCAGGATGTCCTTCTTAGGTATCCACTCTTTTGTACCATGAAATTTTCCCTCCCATTTTCTTCAAGATATCTCCTCATGCTTCTAGGTTTTCATTTGCTCAAGGTTACTCAAGAATTGATCAGACAAATTCTCCTCCTAAGCAATTAACCTACAAATAGGTTTCACTTTTCTGAAGGTAAATTGTACTTCTAATGCCTCAAGTGGGTTTCATGGTTTCTCATATCTCCCTAAGAATTCTAATGCCAAATTTCAAGCCTTGCATCACAAGTTTGCGCAGTCAATCGCTCAGATGACTGAAAATCAATTGTATTGGACAAAAAGCCAATTGTGGTCAACATAAAGTCAAACATCAATATTTTTGGTCAACATCAAAATTTTGGAGTCACATTCTTCATTTGATCAAGGTTTGATAATGATTCATCAAGAAAACTCAAGATTCATCAAAAGTCAAAAGTTACTAAATTAGGGTTTTCTTAAGGAGAAGTGAACTGAACTTTGATCAAGCCCAACTTTCATGTGCTTCATCATATTTTCCTCAACCAAAGCTCATTTTTAAGTAAATTCAATTCTCTATAACTTTTTCTCTCTAAGCTCAAGTCCAAAAAATGCTTCATTTGAGAGACATGGGCCAAAACATTATAGGTCATTTTAAAAGTCAACAAAAAGACACTTTTTTTCAAGGAAAATTACATCAAGATAAATTATTCAAATGAAACAATGATCAATATAGAGATTGTATAGGACATCTTGAGCTTTCCAAAAAGTCTAAGATCACCTTCATATGATAAACATTGAGAGAGTTATGATTGGTGCAAGTTCGGGAATTTTGAGAACAATGAAACATAAAGTGATCTAACTTGAATTTTTGGGATAATGGGCTGATGCTTCAAGGTCTAAACGTGTTTTGTAACTTATAGTGAACCTCTAAATCACTTCATACACCCGTTGGATTTTTATTCTATTTATTTTTTATTTTATTTATTTAAAATTCAAAATAAATTAAATAAATAAGAGGCTTTGATACAAAAGTCCAAGCCCAATATTTTTGACCTAATTCAGGCTCTATATATTCTTCATTCAGACAACAAAGATGACATGAACCTTGCACAAGATCATTATTTAAAAATTCAAAAATTATCAAAAACTATGGAAAAGTTAAAACCCTAGTTACAACCTCTCTCCAAGCAAGCAAATTATTCAAATCAGTTCTAGAAGCATTGTAGGGTAAGTGGGGATTGATTGTAATGATCCAAATCATTCAAATCAGTTCCATATCTTTGTCTTCATTGTGTTTTAATGCATACTAATAGTACTAACATGTTTATTAGGTATAACAATGCAGGATAAACCCATCGCATGGCCCCCATGACGATCGAATCACGTTTGGCCATGTTTGAACTGTTTCATATCATTTGCATCGTATCTCACCATACAGGACAATTGAGCCAAAACCAGTGGCACCATTGAGTTCGTAGAGCCCAAATTAGGGGGGTATGGTACCACTGAGTCACTAAAGTTTTCTATTTTGTAGGAATAAGGAAACGAGCTCGTCGGAGAAGACGACCGGAGTTAGGGCTCCAGCACTTCTCCAGCTCAATAGTTTTGTTTATTATATAATTATTTTTTTTCATGGATATAAAGGATGAAATTGCCACCCCAGTGGCAAGCACGCACATGATAAGGCTTTGATGTATAAGGGTGTGAGTTCGATCCTTGCCTTTTGATATTTTTTCATGTTTTCTCAATTTTTGCAGGTTTTATTACACTTTGTGTGGCTTCCACCCTACCAACACAAGTGCGTGCTTGGAACAGTGGCAAGGCATGTTGTTGAAAGAGCAAAGGGCTTGGGTTCAACATTTACCCCGACATTTTCGTTCTTTTGGTTTTCTAACCCTCTCTTTTTATTGATTTTTCTTTCCGTATTATTTGGCAAACTTAACCTTTTTTTTAATAAACCTAAAAAATAAAACTCTTTTTTGTAAACCCTAATCAATTAGGTTTAGGTTTAATAAACTGTTTTTTTATCAACTAATCAATTAACTCTTTTTTTAATTAATTTTAAAATCAGTTAGATTTTTAAGTTTTAATTATAATTCTTTTTTTCATAACAAAATCACCACAAAAAAAAGCACATTCTATTTTTCATCTTTCCTTTTTCTTATTTTAACTTCATAGATTAAGTTGTATAGGCTTCGCGAATGTAATCTTTATTTTCCTCTTTCTTTTTTAATTATTATGTACTTTCTCCTCGTAACACCCCAATTCTACCCCAAGAAATTATCGGAAAATTAGAGCATAAAAATTTCCAATATAATCAGGATGTGACATATTCAACAAAAACACATAAAGTTGTCATGCTTTTAGAATAGATACATAACACTTAAAGAAGCGAAATGAACACAACTCATGAATATAGTCTTCATAACATAAACCAAACATTTATTGATCACGCATCGGATTCATAATAATTCTCTAAATAAGATATAGCATATTATGAATCATGAAACAACATCAATACAATAACTTCTCAAATAACAATATAAGTTTCAATAAATAAACAATAGAATAAGACAAGCGTTCATTTCCCCCCGAGTGCTACAAAATAAGATTCCATACAATGATGGGTTTAATTTCTCCTTTATCAGGAGGTTTTCATCCCCTTCTCAAGGAGGTTTTGGGATAATGTTTGAGTAATTTCATTAGTTTGCTTATCTTCCCCATGGTTTTTCCTTCTACTTTGTTACGTTGATACATCTCCCTCTCAAACCTATATATATATATATATATATATATATATATATATATATATATATATATATATATATATATATATATATATATATATATATATATATATATATATATATATATATATATATATATATATATATATATATATATATATATATATATATATATATATATATATATATATATATATATATATATATATATATATATATATATATATATATATATATAGTGGGGCCTTGCACAAGCCTCATGGTGGGTAGACTTTCTAGTTTTATAGATAAGTTTATCTCTCCTAACCGGTCATCTTTTCTCAAATGTAGGCTTTTAGTTGACATGGTGGTTCTGTAACTGAGTTTGTGCATCTTGATAAGAAGAATAAAAAACTTTGTCTCATATTTAAAGTATATTTTTAGAAACCTTGTTATTCGGTTAGCTGGTCCTTCCTTAATATGCATCTTAGATTTAGTTTTAATGACTAGTGGAGAGGTTAGATTCGTGCTTGTGTTTTTTCTGATAACTTGGCAGTTTTGGAAATGGTTGTCTAACCCAAGAAATTAGTATTTAAAAAGTGTTGAAACAAGATGACCCCTTGACCATATTTCTTTTTCTCTTGGTGGCTAAGGGTCTTAGTAGGTTGTTCTCTAAGGCCTCGGAGTTACAAGCTATAACACCCTAATTTAATCTCGCGTAATTATAATTAAATTAGAGTAATATTTAAACATAAAAGCAAAATTAGGATGCCATATCTTACAAAAACATACACAGCTTCCCGGGATATATAAACGATACATAACACCATCAAAGATGATCCGAAACAACACAACATCTTGTTCAACTTCAAATTTTATTAAGCAGCAGAATGAAATCATAATTTAGAATATAAATGAATTCTTCAACAATCAAAAATCTACATTTTCTCGAACATAAAGATTTCTTAAGACTCCAACAACAAATTAAAATAAACAAAATGAAATTAGCGTTCATCCCCCCTAGTGTTACGTATCAGAGCACAACACCGACTCGAAATAAATGACGAGTAACTTCGTCTACTGAGGATCACCTGCATGTTACTCACGTAGAGGCAACATTTAAATAGAAGGGATGAGATATCATAACCATATAAAAGAAAGAATAATGATATGTAGATGTTGTACCCCAAAATTTGCCCTCCCATTTTGCTCAACAAATGTCAGTTGAGGTCCCTAAGTTGCTCAGGGAAGTCCAAGAGTTGACCAGACAAACTCTCTCCTAAGGTAATATAACTCAAATTAAGGTTTCCATTTTCATCAAGATGTGTGAACCACAAAGGACTCAAATGCTTTACAAGGTCTTAATATATTCCCAAGATCATCCATGCCAAGTTTCAGGCCTTGCATAAGAAGTTTGCTCAGTCAATTGCTCAAATACTTGAGAATCAACTGTATTAGGTCAAAAATGAAATGTGGCCCACATACAGTCAAACCTCAATATTTTTGGTCAAAATCAACATTTTGAAGTGACTTCCATCATTTGATCAAGGGTTGATCATGATTTCTCAAGGAATGCTCCAAAACCCAAAAGTTGCTAAATTAGGGTTTTGTAGGAAAAGTCAACCCAACTTTGACCAAGCATAACTTCTCCATACTTTATTATAAATTTTCCATCCAAGGCTAATTTTGAAGAGGATGAAATTCCCTACAATTCATCTTCATCCCTCAAGTTCAAAATATGCACTCATCAAAAGATATAAATTTCTACATTATAGGTCCTTTTGAAAAGTAAACAAAAACACCTTTTGGGTCAAAGCTTCATACATGAATGTGGAAGATCCAATTGAGATGAGACCAAAGGGGTTAGTTAGGGGACATCCTAAGCTTTCTAAAAAGTCCAAGAACACCTCTATAGGGTCAAAATTAAGAGAGATATGCATTGTCAAAGTTGGCAATTTTTTGGAAAATTGTCAAAAGTCAACATTGATCAAATTTGCATTTTTTCCAAAGGGGCCCATGTGTTCTTGCTTGAAACATGTTTCTAATAGGACCCACGACCCCTGAGCTTTTCCACCTATTATTTTCTTACTTTTATCATTTATTTTGATTTTTTATTCATTTAAACCAAAATAAATCAAATTAAATGGTAAAATAATGAAAACAAATCAAATCTTGGGATTTTTGTGCACATTTGGAGTCTATGTACAACTAGCATGATGATCAATTCGTGCAAGACTCATTAGGGTTGGAAAAGATTGGATTGAAGCTTGTTTTAGAAAGATATCATACATGAATCAAATCAAATCACATTTTCATAATTCTCAAAGATATGATACAATTTTATTGACCTAATTCAGTCTACTATATGTATACAACAACTGCAGATCAAAGGACAGAGGTTAGTAGTCGTGAAAACACAAAAACAAAGTTCCAAAAAAGTAACAAAAAGTGTTGGATCATTTTTACATTTAGAGATCAATTTAGACCATTCCAACTCTGCTAATCGATTCTTGGACCTTCCCAGAAGCCAATTGGATCATTTGCAAGGCTTGAAACACCCAGAAACGCGCGTAATTTCTCTTATAGTTTTCCCTTAAACTCCAAATCGATTACTGTATTCCTAGCATCTTTAGCATGTTAAAGTCATATATTTGTAATCCTCATCATGTTTGCAAGCTAACTGTATTATTTAATTGCATTGTTGAAGCATATACATGCTGTTGCCATTGCTAGGGTTTACGTTTTCAATTTAGGGCTTTCTTACACAGGTGAAATTAGCCAAAAAGAAGGGCACCAGGGTGTCCACGAGATCACCACGAATGGAGCTATGTATTTAGAAATCATTTATCGTGCGTTTTGTGCATTTTTGAAATTTGCAGGGGCTATAGCTACAGATCTGTGTCTGTAGGTAAAAGTCTTTCCCCTAATACGACGATTCAAGGAAGAAGACAATATGTGGTAGCACACCATTGGTTCATTTGAATTTTGCACACTTTTCTGAATCCATTGCTTCGTTTTATTTATTACATTTTTTATTCATTATATGTACAAGTTAATAAGTTAGCGCAGACGGTTGAGGAGTGTGCCTTTGATGTACACGTCCTGGGTTTGATCCCAGGCATGTGCATTTTATTATTTTCTTCATGCTTCTCTACAGATCCCATGCAATTCTCCCTCACACGCCTTCCATGCAACCTCAACGCCAAGCCACTGGATGCACTGCTAGCCAGATCTAACACTTCCTGCCTGAATGTCCTTGGTGTACCTCAAGTCAACGCTTGCACAGGATCCAGCATGGTTGACTGGGCTCAGCTTAATGGGCTTGGAAATTCAGATTCTGACCCCCCAAAATTGCTAACAACACATGCCCATATTCTTTTTTCTCTATTTATTTCTTTTATTTTAATTGTTTTGTTTAATTATTTTTCACCAAATTAATTACTCTTTTTTTAAAATCATAAAATCAACAAATCACAAAATACCAAAAAAAAAGCATTTTTTCGATAAAATATTTATTTTAATTTAATTAGAAATATAGGTTAAGTTGATTTCTTTTATAATTAATATCAAATAGAATCTAGGTTTTAATTTTACATTTATATTTATTTTCTCAAATAAAAAACTAAAAAAACATACAAAATCTTTTTGTACAAAATATTTTATTTTTTTTGAAATTATTTAATTAGAAAATTAGGTTAATTTAATTTCTTTCATAATTTAAAAACAATTAGAAATTAGGTTTAATTGAGTTGTAATTTAAATGTTTTCTCAAATAAAAATCCACAAAAGCACTTTTCTCTTAATTAGGGTTTTAGGGTTTTCAATTTCTCCTCGTATTTAATTCTCCGCGCGCTTGTTAATTATTTGGCCATTATTTTGTAACTGTCGATGGTTTGTAATAGTTAAAACTATGGTTTTTATTTATCGCTTTTCCCCGATTTTTGGTTATGTAATTAATCCCCCTCCCCAAAGCCTTGTAATAGCTAGGTTTATTTTCTCTCATTTTTAATTCCTGCAAATATTTAACTGTCTAAATGTATGTTAATAGGATTGTATGGCAAGAATATCTGAATTTAAAATGGTAGATCACCTAATATGCAAAGACTAAATAACTGAAAAAATTCACATGCACATGTCCACTCCTAGGGTTTGACTCACTTCGGTTGCCTTCAGTAAACAGTCATTAAGCTTAGGAGATTTTAGTGGTTTCCCTCCAGTCTAAAAAGATCAAATTGTCTCATTCGAATGTTACCTCGGAAATGTTGCCTCAGAAAGATCTTAAGGCTCTAGGGTTACTACTAAAGTTTTCTAACTATTGCTTTGGTGATTGTACTTGTCCCTTTCGAATGTTCCTTACAACTCTAACGACGGTGCTACCTACTCCTTAATAGTAGGATAGCGCTGTCTAAAGGAAATGGAACGAACAATCCTTTATTCGAGTAGGTAGAATCTTAGGTACTTGCTCGATTAAAACTTTTCACACAAACACCTTTCAAAACAAATTTTCAAAATAAACTTCGTCACATCCTTGAGGACTGATACAAGTGTTATCACGAAGTAAAAGAATTTTCAAGACAAACATACACAAGAAATTTGAAAAATGAGCAAGTACCTAAGAGACTGTAGATAACTACGGATAGAAAGGGTGATAACACCTTCCCTTTCTATAATCTACCCCCCGTACTCATAATATCTTGAAAAAAGGTTTTTTCTGTTCTTTTTCCTTTTCCATGATTAGATGAAATAAAAGTCGGTGGCGACTCTTGCTTACCGCGACATTTTGCGAACAAAAAATGCAAAACACAAACCAGTATTAACAGTCGGTTCTGCCATCGTATCACAGAACTGGTGACTATGCTGGGGAGAAAATATAAAGTGAGGTAAACCTTAGGATCTAGGTCATATTTAATTGCTTTCTCTTGACTTTCTTGTTTGCTTTATATTTATGGGAACTGTTTGGGTTATTTGATCCTACACCCGGATCAGGAAAACACCTTTTAGGTAAGTAGCAATAAACTGTGAGGGAACTATGCTAGGGTATACCGGCACGGTTGAAGCAGTAGCTACGTTGATTTGGTACTTTGGTTTGTACTGGTAACCCTTGAGTCAATCAGGGAGAGTACGGGGCCACCACTTGGTGTCGTGAAGCATCAACTGACCTTAGAACCTTTAATTGCACAACTTGTCCAGTAGGACGTAGCGTGATGGCCAGCTTTGGTGTATTCCCAAGGTCGACAGATACTCGATGCTACACTCGTTGAGGTCTGACTCTTGAGCTTTATTTGGTTGCGAGTCAATCGCCTATTGAACAAAGCTGGGAGAAAGATCAGTGATATTGAGATCCCTTTTAGAACCCAGTTACTATTTATAGGACAGGTTGAACCAATCAAACTTCAAGAGGGTATGACCTTAAAACTCATGCAAGCCTTAAACCTAAGGACTTGGTGTGACTTGTTTTTTGTTTGCTATACCTGCGATTTTCTAACCTAATCATGACATCATAAGCATAGCATATCATGACTAACCATTTCAAGGATTCCCTAGGACTCATTTTTGCTCTGTTTTGTAGGACATGACATCTGCCCGTAGGAACACTATACAGGTCAACCTTGTGAAAGTTTCTCTCCAACTAAAGGATTTTGCATTTATGGTTCTTGAAGGTTCTCATTTCACTAGAAAGCATGGTCAGTTGATCAATTTGGTCACTGCAAAACCTGATGAAGAGTTGTTAAAAGTGTTGTTTCAGTTCTTCGACCCGGTGCACCATTGTCTCAACTTCCCTGATTTCCAGCTAGTACCTACTATGGAGGAATTTTCTCAATTATTAGGAGTACCTATTCTTAACCAGTTTCCTTTCAATGGTACAGAAGAACATCCAAAGCCTGAAGAAATTGCTAGAGCTCTGTCTTTACAATGGTTTGACATAGTGGCAAATTGGGAGACAAGAGGGAGTGTCCAAGGAATTCCGGTTAAGTTTCTATTTGAGAAGGCCTATCATTTTTGGGATACCTTAGATTTACAAGCTTTTGAAGAGGTGTTGGCACTTCTCGTTTATGGGACGACACTTTTCCCTAATGCTGATCAACTCGTAGAGGTGAGCACTATCAAGGTTTTCCTGTCTCATAATCCAGTACCTACATTACTCGGGGATATTTTGTACTCTTTACATGCTCGCACTCTAAAGAGAAGGGGAACCCTCCTGTGTTTCACTCCTCTATTGGCTAGGTGGTTTATTTCATACCTACTCAGGTCTGTTTTGAAGAATGAGCAGGGTTTGAAATGGTCTCGCAGGCTGATGTCCCTCAAGTATTCAGACATTCATTGGTGTTCATGGTTCTCGGAAGATGTTACCATCATCGATCACTGTGGTGAATTCCCTAATGTCCCCCTCTTAGGCATTAGGGGAGGAATCACTAACAACCCTTGTTTGGCACTGCGTCAGTTTGGTTATGAAAGAAGAGATGGTCCTCATGATATGCTTATCCAAGGAATTGCCTTCAATTATGAGAACGAAGTTCAAGGCTATCGTAGAAGGTTCATAAAAGCTTGGGGCATGGTACATAAAATTGATAGCAAGACGCTAGGGCACAAGAATTCCATTCCTCTTGAGCCTTATCTCCGATGGGTACGAGCTCACGCCCAAAGTATGATGATGCCCTACCCCGCTGTCCTACCAATAATTATGGAACCAGTTGCTGAAGGAGACACTACTTCACTTGGTCATCATCCCGACATGCCAACTGATCATGAAGAATTACATAAGTCTTGGGTTCAACTCAAAGAAGAGCGGGACACGTTTGAAGCTTAGTTCTATGCCAGCAAGAAGGAGGTCCTGGAGCTCACTAGGCTACTTCATTAAGAAAGGAACATAAATGCCTACATCGCACCAAAGAGGATGCGCTCTTGGGAGATCTAGTTTCTTGTGCTTTCAGTTTTGTCTATTTGTAAGCCTAAAAGGCATTCTTTGTAACAATTTGAACTTATTAATGAAATTAACGTGTGTTTCTTTTGGTTAAACAAATTTGAGCCTTTAAGAATCCTTGAAATCATTGCATACGCATATCATCCATAACATTGCATAAATAGGTACCATTACAGGTTTCTCATCTTCTTCGCTGTTTATTTCAGCCAAAATGTCTTCTGAGCAAAGCACCAAGGACCTTCAGGCACAGAACGCCCAGTTCCAACAAATGTTCATAAGTCTAGCAAAAGGGAAGGAGGATCTGAAAGCCCTCATTCTGAAAGAGAAGAAGAAGAAGAAGAAGGTTGTCGGTATTCTGAATATGGGCAGAAGGTTTGGAGAGCAGTTGAAGCGACAAACTGATTTGACCTCTTCATCCAAGGAAGGGGAGAATCAGGAAGAAGAAAAGGATCCTAGTCCTGCAGTCTCTGACAATGATACTGATTATAACGATGAACAATATCCTCCTGTCGAGGATATATACAAACAGCTAGAAGATTGTCTGAGTGCCATGAAAGTTCAGAGGATACATGTACTAGATTTCAAAGAACTGGGATTGGTGTCGGGAGTAGTGACCCCGCAGAAGTTCAAAGCTCCAGTTTTTGCTGAGTATGATGGGGTGTCCTGCCCAAAACTCCATCTCTGTTTGTATGTCAGGAAGATCCAGCCCCACACAGCTGATAAAAATATGTGGGTTCACTTCTTTCAAGATAGTCTATCAAGGACTCAACTTGAATGGTTCTACCAGCTAGAGGGAGAAAACATCTGAAACTGGGATGATCTGGCTGCTTCTTTCTACAAGCAGTATCAGTATAATGCCGACCTTGCTTCCACCCGTACTCAACTCCAGAGTATGTCCATGGGTGCAAGTGAAGGTTTTAAATATTATGCACAAAAATGGAGAGACTTGGCTGGGAGAGTTCAACCCCCATTGTCTGATAGGGAGTTTGTTGATATGTTTCTGGGGATGCTATCTGGTCCATTTTTCAATCATTTGATCGGCAGCTCATCGACTAGTTTCACCGAGCTGATCCTAATTGGGGAAAGAGTAGAAGCTGGGATTCGAAGTGGAAAAATACAGAAGGATGCCTCTTCAAGTTCAGTAAAGAAGCCTTTTGCTGGTAAGAAGGAAGCCAGTGCCATCTACAACCCGAGGGGTCAGAACAGGGCTGAACAACGTCAAACAGTAAACGCCGTGATGATAACTAGACTTGCAGTTGCTCCACACTGCAACAATCAACAAAGGATGGAAAGACCACAACGACAGTTTACCCGCATCAACATGACATTGGCAGAAGTTCTACCTCATCTGCTGAGATCCAACTTGGCAACCTTGAGAGAGGCTCCCAAGAATCCAAATACTACATCTCCCTGATATAATCTGAATTCCCGGTGTGCCTATCATTCTGAGAGTCCTGGCCACGATACAAATGATTGTTGGGCTCTGAGAAACAAAATACAAGACTTAATTGAAGCCAAGGAGATAGATTTTAATGCTCCAGAAAATACAAATGTCATAACTGCTCCCATGCCTAAACACGGTCGTGGAGTTAATGATGTTGACACTGATTTGTTCCTTACCTCTGTTGATGAAGTTTCTACTCCTCTCATGACTGTCAAGAAGAATTTTCTGTTGGCCGGGTTGTGGTGAAGGTTGCCACATGTGTTCATTTTTACCTACTGGTTGTTGTTTGCTGAAGTTAGGTATCCAACGCCTGATAGATAGCAAAGAAATTCTATTCGAGAAAACTTTGGTTCATGTTATTCCATCTAAAGACGTTGCTATTATTACCATTTCTGCCAATCCTTCCAAGGTTTCCTCGAGAAGACCTGTTAGGATTACATTCGCTCCAAGAATTGCTCCACTGATAATCACTGTTCCTGGTCTTGTCCCGTATGTCTCGGACAAAGCTGTCCCCTGGAATTATGGTGCCGATGTGTACTATCATGGCATCAAACAAGATCTGAAAGATGAAGAACTTGATCATGATTTTGGTAACATTGTCGGAACCAGCAAAGTTACCCAAAGTGGAAGGGTCTTCTCTCCCGAGATTTCCCCTAAGACTGTCAGCAAGCCTATTATTATCCCATCTGTTATTCCTGCTAGTACATCTGCTAATGTTCCTGTTCTTACTCCGGTTATTAGCTCTGTTGGAAAATCATATGATACCCGCGGCAAGGAAATTATAGGTGAGCCCACCCAGACGGAGGCGCCTAGAAAATTGTTATGGAAGCCTCTAAGCAAGAGATAGAGGAAATACTGAAGATAATTAAGAAGAGCGATTACAGTGTGGTCGAGCAGCTGGGGCAGACCCCATCAAAGATATCCATGTTGTCTTTGCTATTGTGCTTTGAGGTCCATGCAAATGCTTTAATTGCATTTCTCAAGATTTCGTATGTGCTGCAGGAAACTTCAGCCGATCAGTTCAAAGATTGTGTGGACAGCCTGACTACTGATAATGGGCTGGGTTTTTCAGATGCAGACTTAACACCAAAGGGAAGGAAGCATAATGATGATCTGCATGTCTCGATTGAATGCAGAGGCACCATTGTGGCTCATGTGTTGGTAGATAGCGGGTCTTCACTGAATGTTCTGCCGAAGAAGGCGTTGGACCGTTTGGATTACGAGGGTTTAACTCTAAAGCCTATTAACATTTTGGTAAGGGCTTTTGACGGATCAAAGAGAATGGTGCACGGGGAGGTGGACATCCCTGTCAAAGTAGGTTCTCAGACTTTTGGGTCCACTTTCTATGTGATGGATATCAGGTCTTCGTATTCTTGTTTGCTGGGTTGTCCTTGGATCCACGAGGCTGGAGCAGTCACCTCCACACTCCACCAAATGCTGAAGTAACCGGTGAAAGGAAATATTGTCACTGTGCAGGGTGAAGAAGAATACATGGTGAGTCACCTCAACTCCTTCTTCTACGTAGAGATGGACGGGGAATTCATTGAAACTCCTTGTCAGAATTTTAAAGAGGTCCCTCAGATCTTGGCATCAACTGAAACTACTAGCAACAAACCTCCTTTGAGGATGGCTTCTCTCAAGGACACCAGGGCTACAGTTGAAGAAGGTGGGTGTGCCAATTGGGGTCAGCTCCCTGATTTCACTCATAAAACTGAAAATTTTGGTTTGGGCTTTACTACAGGGGCTCAAAGGGGTGTTAGACGCGCTCGGGCTGGAGGACTTCCCCTACGCATAAATAATCGTGGGGTTAACGCCATTGAAGATATTAAAGAGGAATCAGACATTGACAGCTGGATCTACCCAACTACCAACGGTGGACCGAGTAACTGGACGGCTAGGGACTTCATACCTGTTTCTTTTATTCCGCAGTAATTGACTTATTTGTTTTAAGATTTGTAACAAATAATTTGAAACTTTATGGCCTGGTGCCTTGCCCGAGGAACCTTGGCTTTGCTTGTGAGGGCTATTATTTGTCATTTCATAATCATTAATAAAGCATTGGACGTTTCTTGCATACAAATTTTGTGCTCTCTATTTTTCTTTTCTATTTTCACTTTATCAAAACAGCTATTCTCTTGCACACACTCACGTATCATAACGCAGATCCATATCCACTCTGGATCCCATTGATAACAGCTCTGTTATTGCCAGTTATGACTTCAAAAATCCGATCAACCAAGTTGAGGACGAAGGTGAGGATGATTGTGAGGTGCCTGGAGAACTTGTTAGACTACTACAGCAGGAAGAAAGGGCCATACAACCTCATGAAGAGCCGGTTGAGACAGTGAACTTGGGCACTGAGGAAGACAGAAAAGAGGTTAAATAGGTGCAAATCTGAAGCTTAGCGTCAAAAAGAGGTCGGTACAGATGTTGCGCGAATATGTTGAGATCTTCGCCTGGTCCTATGAAGACATGCCTGGTTTAGATAGCGATATTATGGTACATCGCCTGCCGAATAAAGAAGATTGTCCTCCTGTTAAGCAGAAGGTCCGCCGTATGCGTCCCGAAATGTCAGAGAAGATCAAGGCAGAGGTCATGAAACAGTTCGACGCAGGATTCTTAGCTGTCACTTCTTATCCACAGTGGGTTGCCAATGTTGTTTCGGTACCTAAAAAGGACGGTAAGGTACGGATGTGTGTGGATTACAGAGATCTGAATAGGGAAAGCCCCAAGAATGACTTCCCACTTCCTCACATTAACGTTATGGTCGACAATACCGTGCAACACAAAGCCTTCTCCTTCATGGATGGTTTCTATGGCTACAACCAGATCAAAATGGCTCCTGAAAACATGGAGAAGACAACCTTCGTTACACAGTGGGGCACCTTCTACTACAAGGTGATGCCTCTTGGGTTGAAGAATGCTGGGGCAACCTATCAGCGCGCCATGGTCGCTTTGTTTCATGATATGATTCACCATGAGATCGAAGTTTATGTTGATGATATGATAGCCAGGTCTTAGACTGAGGAAGAACACCTTGATCATCTCCAGAAATTGTTCGACAGGTTGAAGACATACAAGTTGAGGTTGAATTCGAACAAGTGTACCTTCGGGGTAAGATCTGGCAAGCTTCTGGGTTTTGTCGTCAGTGACAAGGGTATTCAGGTAGACCCTGCGAAGGTAAACGCCATACAAGAAATTCTGGCTCCCCGTACAGAGAAGGAAGTTAGAGGTTTCTTAGGATGCATGAATTACATCGCCAGATTCATTTCACATCTGACTGCTACTTGTGAGCCAATCTTCAAGCTTCTGAAGAAAGATTAAGTGGTAAAGTGGAATGATGAATTCCAGACCGCTTTCGAAAGAATCAAGGAATACCTTCAAGAACCGCCAATTCTGGTGCCTCCAGTTGAAAGAAGACCTTTGATATTATAGTTGACAGTGCTAGACAATTCAATGGGGTGTGTGCTGGGCCAGCATGACGAGTCTGGTCGAAAAGAGCACGCCATATACTACCTTAGCAAAAAATTTACCGACTGTGAGACACGATACTCATTGCTCGAGAAAACTTGTTGCGCTTTGGCATGGGTTGCTCGCCGGCTGAGACAGTATATACTGACTAAACTACCTTATTGATATCAAAGATAAATCTGATCAAGTATATTTTCGAGAAGCCCGCTCTCTCCAGAAGGATAGCAATGTGGCAGATGACCTTAACTGAGTACGACATACAATACACAACCCAAAAAGCAATAAAAGGGAGTGTATTGGCTGATCATTTGGCTCATCAGGCCGTGGATGATTACCAATCCATGAATTTTGAGTTCCCAAATGAGAATATTATGTTGGTGACTGACTACGAAGAACCTGGACCAGATAAAGGACCTGAGGAAGGATCCTGATGGTCCATGTATTTTGATGGAGCCTCAAACGCACTGGATAACGATATTGGCGTTGTGATCATATCTCCTGAGGGTTGTCATACTCCGTTCACCGCCCGATTATGTTTCAACTGCACCAACAACATGGCAGAGTATGAAGCATGTATCATGGGTCTCCGAGATGCTATTGACCTAAGGATCAAGTTCTTGAGCATATTCGGGGATTCTGCTCTGGTGATAAGTCAGATTAAAGGCGAGTGGGATACGAAGCACCCGAATCTCATTCCTTACAAAGAGTATGTACTGACATTGCTCCCGCACTTTGAGGAGGTAACCTTTGAACATTTCCCACGAGAGGAGAACCAGTTGGCGGACGCGCTAGATACCATGTCTTCTATGTTCAAGGTTAGGTGGGATAATGAGGCTCCCCAAATTACCATTGAGAGGTTGGATGAACCAGCACACTGCTGTGAGATCGACACCGAAGAAGTGGCAGATAAACCCTGGTTTCACGAAGTCAAAAGTATCTCGAGGTTCAGGAGTATCCAGAAGGGGAATCTGTCAACAATAAGAAGTTTCTGAGAAGGTTCGCTGAAAAGTTCTTCCTCAGTAATGGGATCCTCTATAAACGCAACCATGACTCCACACTACTACGGTGTGTAGACAAGAGCAAAGCAGAAAGGATCATGACAGATCTACATGAAGGCACCTTCGGAACCCATTCTAGTGGACATACCATGGCTAAGAAGATCCTATGGGCAGGATATTACTGGTCAACTATGGAAGCTAATTGTTATCAGCGCTCTCGAACTTGTCATAAGTGCCAAGTCTATGCTGATAAGGTACATGTGCCTCTAATTCCTTTGAACATCCTGACAGCTCCTTGGCCCTTTGCGATGTGGGGCATCGACATGATCGGAGAGATCAGACCTACTGCGTCTAACGGGCATCGTTTCATCCTAGTAGCCATTGATTACTTTACAAAGTGGGTTGAGGCAGCCTCTTTTGCTACTGTGACCAAGAATTTCGTGGCACAGTTTATCCAACACAATCTGATCTGTCGATATGGTGTACCAAAGAGGATTATTATTGACCATGGTACGAATCTCAACAACACAATGATCATCGAGCTCTGTAAACAGTCTAAGATACAACATCATAACTCTTCTCCTTAACGGCCGAAGATGAATGGCGTCGTTGAAGCAGCTAACAAGAACATCAAGAAGATTGTACATAAGATGATGGTTACATACAAAGACTGGCATGAGATGTTACCATTTGCTCTTCATGGGTACCATACCTCAGCACGGACGTTGACAGGGGCAACCCCCTACTCTCTGGTATATGGCATGGAGGCAGTCCTACCCATAGAAGTCCAGATACCTTCTCTCAGGATTATGAAGGATGCAGGTTTGAACGAAGACGACTGGATCCAAACCTGACTTGGTAAGTTAAATCTAATCGATGAAAAGAGACTTACTGCTATCTGCCATGGTCAGACGTATCAAAAGCGAATGATCAAGGATTTTAACAAGAAAGTCAGGCGTCAAGAATATCAAGTCGGGGATCTGGTGATCAAACGCATCATATTTCTGCAAGGTGATCCCAGGGGCAAATGGACTCCCACGTACGAAGGGCTATTTGTGGTTAAGAATATTTTCTCGGGAGGAGCTATGATTCTAACCAACATGGATGGTGACGACCTTCCTCACCCTGTCAATGCAGACATAGTGAAAAGATACTACGCATAATCAAAGACCCGCTAGGTTGAGTGGCCTAGGCAAAAATAATGGCTTCCCGTCAAACCAAAAGGGTTCGGGCAAAAGTAAGGGATGAAAATGAAAAAATATGTACACCCGGCAAGCCGAAAACCCGAAAGGGCGGCTTGGGCAAAAAAGGGTATCTCGGTGGATTGAAAACCCGAAAGGGAAATCCAGGAAAAAATTAGGGATTGAAGCGTATCGCTATGTCTCATTGGATCATCTTGCGACCAGACTTCGGTATCGACTATCAAGCTCAGACGGCACCAACCAATCTGATCAACCTTCGGCCAAGTAGCAAAATGATGAGATGCTTAAAGATATAAAGGCAATAGCAGAGTTGGAACCCAATGGGGTCATTTCACATAGTTGTTTTTCTTTACTTTACAAATTATATAATTCCTATCTTTCGGCGGCGTTCTCTTACTAGAACGTCAGCCTCCTTGTACAAAACGCCTATTGTAGGCCAATTTCAAAATCAATACAAGTCATTTTTACAAAACTTCAATCTGTTTTTTTTCTTTTTCCGTTTTGTTTTGCAAGAACGTCCAATGATTTAGTTTTGATATATGCATTTGAAAATGAATGTTGCTCATAAATATTTACATAAGAAACAAAATTCAATTGCTCGTAATTCCAGAAACAAGGAAAAACAAGAAGTGCTAAACCCTACAGTTCCTCTGTCCAGCAGGTATCGGGATGGAGTCAGCTTGGGAACATAATTGTGGGTACATACACTCCCCACAGAGTAAGAGTATCTGAAGGCATTAAAACGAGTCATAACTATCCCCAGCCGAGGTTCATAATCGCAAGCGAGTCAGTAAATTTCATCCCCCAAGCGGAGTTTATTTCTCTGAATACAGAAGCTCCCTCTCCAACAGAGCGTACCATCTCCAGCAACGAAGTTTCATCCCCAGCTGAGTTTATTCCTTCAGATCATAAGGTCTACCAATGGAGTATCTCTTCCCCCTAAGTTTGGTTCCCGCAGAGTTATTCTCCAGCATCTTTTCCCGACAGAATATTTACAAATCTCTAGCAACCGTAAGGGATTTATTTTCCCTTACGCGAGCATACCCCAACAACATTTCATGAACATACATCATGACATACGTATACATATCATATACAGCATAATCTCATTTATTGTGAGAACACCATCTCACCCTGCATTTCATGCATCGCATATAACTAACCCTGATATCTTTTCAGGAAAAGACAATTAGCTTCAATGAATCCGGCAGTTATACAGATCACATCTACAGACAACTAATGTAAACTCAGTTCCCGAAATCAAACAGTTCAACTAATCTACATTATCATATCGAAGTAACCTTACCTCGGTTCCTCTTGAAGTTTTACACAAACTTATCTCAAAGTAACCTTACCCCGGTTCCTTCTGAAGTTTTACATAAATTTATCTCAGAGTAACCTTACCCCGGTTCCTCCTGAAGTTTTACACAAAATTATCTCAAAGCAACCTTGCCCAGGTTCCTTCTTGGTTCAGATGCAGTTTTACCCAAACTCCTCACAAAGCAGCCTTACCCAGGTTCCTTCTCACAACCCTACTATCCAGGCTTTCATATCGAAGTAACCCTACTACCCAGGTTCCTTCTCACAGCCATATTATCCATGCTTTCATATCGAAGTAACCATACTACCCAGGTTCCTTCTGACAACCCTACTATCCAGGCTTTCATATCGAAGTAACCATACTACCCAGTTTCCTTCTCATAGCCCTACTATCCAGGATTTCATATCGAAGTAACCCTACTATCCAGGTTCCTTCTCACAGCCCTACTATCCAGGCTTTCATATCGAAGTAACCCTACTACCCAGGTTCCTTCTCACAGCCCTACTATCCAGGCTTTCATATTGAAGTAACCCTACTACCCAGGTTCCTTCTCACAGTCCTACTATCCAGGCTTTCATATCGAAGTAACCCTACTATCCAGGTTCCTTCTTACAGCCTTACTATCCAGGCTTTCATATCGAAGTAACCCTACTACCCAAGTTCCTTCTCACAGCCCTATTATCCAGACTTTCATATTGAAGTAACCCTACTATCCAAGTTCCTTCTTACAGCCCTATTATCCAGGCTTTCATATCGAAGTAACCCTACTACCCAGGTTCCTTCTCACAGCCCTACTATCCAGGATTTCATATCGAAGTAACCCTACTATCCAGGTTCCTTCTCACAGCCCTACTATCCAGGCTTTCATATCGAAGTAACCCTACTATCCATGTTCCTTCTCACAACCCTACTATCCAGGCTTTCATTTCAAAGCAACCCTACTATCCAGGTTCCTTCTCTCTTATCTCTAGACGGCAGTCCACAACACTGTAAGACCTGGACCTAATTAAAGCACGATTGGATTCGTATTTCCCCAGTAGAGTAACAGACAATTGAAGCTCCTAAAACTCAATTTATTGAGACAGATACCAATGTTCCTCAATAGATTCCTCATCAATAATAGCAACAGGGACTCCCGTCAAAGGAATATCTCAGGAAATCAACATTCTCAATATGGCATCTTTAAGCCCATCTCCGACAACTCTCCGTCGCATCCAGGATGGCATCTTTAAGCCCATCTCCAACAATCTTCCATTATCGAACTCTAAATGGCATCTGTAAGCCCATTCCCGATATCACAAATCAAATGCCACTTCCTGCGAGTGCAAATTTCTGGGCACTCTAGTGTTCAATCATCTTCCACCTTCAGATCACAAAAGGCAGAACAACCAATCTACATCCTCAGGTTTAAGAAGATTGAATAGTGGCAGCTGTTGTACCCAAAAATTTGCCCTCCCATTTTGCTCAATAAATGTCAATTGAGGTCACCAATTTGCTCAAGGAAGTCCAAGAGTTGACCAGACAAACTCTCTCCTAAGGCAGTATACCTCAAATTAGAGTTTCACTTTTCATCAAGATGTGTGAACCACAAAGGACTGAAATGCTTTCCAAGGTCTTAATATGTTCCCAAGATCATCCATGCCAAGTTTCAGACCTTGCATAAGAAGTTTGCTCAGTCAATTGCTCAAATACTTGAGAATCGACTGTATTAGGTCAAAAGTCAACTGTGGCCCACATACAGTCAAACCTTAAGATTTTTGGTCAACATCAACATTTTGAAGTGACTTCCATCATTTGATCAAGGGTTGATCATGATTCCTCAAGGAATTCTCCAAAACCCAAAATTTGCTAAATAAGGGTTTTGTAGGAAAAGTCAACCCAACTTTGACCAAGCATAACTTCTCCATAATTTATCAGAAATTTTCCATCCAAGGCTCATTTTGAAGAGGATGAAATTCCCTACAATTCGTAATCATCCCTCAAGTTCAAAATATGCACTCATCAAAATATATGAATTTCTACATTATAGGTCCTTTTGAAAAGTCAATAAAAACACCTTTTGGGTTAAAGCTTTATACATGAACATGAAAGATCCAATTGAGATGAAACCAAAAGGGTTGGTTAGGGGAGATCCTAAGCTTTCTAAAAAGTCTAAGAAAACCTCTCTAGGGTCAAAATTGAGAGAGATATGCATTGTCAAAGTTGGCAATGTTTTAGAAAATTGTCAAAAGTCAACATTGATCAAATTTGCATTTTTTCCAAAAGGGCCCATGTGTTCTTGCTTGAAACATGTTTCTAATAGGACCCACGACCCCTGAGCTTTTCCACCTATTATTTTATTACTTTTATCATTTATTTTAATTTTTTATTCATTTAAACCAAAATAAATCAAATTGTAAAATAATGAAAACAAATAAAATCTTGGGATTTTTGTGCACATTTGGAGTCTATCTACAACTAGCATGATGATCAATTCGTGAAAGACTCATTAGGGTTGGAAAATATTGGATTGAAGCTTGTTTTAGAAAGATATCATACATGAATCAAATCAAATCATATTTTCATAATTCTCAAAGATGTGATACAATTTTATTGACCTAATTCAGTCTACTATATGTATACAACAATTGCATATCAAAGGACAAAGGTTAGAAGTCATGAAAACACAAAAACAAAGTTCCAAAAAAGTAACAAAAAGTGATGGATCATTTTTACATTTAGATATCAATTCAGACCATTCCAACGCTGCTAATCAATTCTTGGACCTTCCCAGAAGCCAATTGGATCATTTGCAAGGCTTGAAACACCCAGAAACGCGTGTAATTGCTCTTACGGTTTGCCCTTAAACTCCAAATCTATTACTATATTCCTGGCATCTTTAGCATGTTAAAGTCATATATTTGTAATCCTCATCATGTTTGCAAGCTAATTGTATTATTTAATTGCGTTTTTGAAGCCTATACATGTTGTTGCCATTGTTAGGGTTTACGTTTGCCATTTAGGGCTTTCTTACACAGGTGAAATTAGCTAAAAAAGAAGGGTACCAAGGTGTCCATGAGATCACCACGAATGGAGCTATGTATTTAGAAATCATTTATCATGCGTTTTGTGCATTTTTGAAATTTGCAGGGGCTATAGCTACAGATCTGTGTCTGTAGGTAAAAGTATTTCCCCTAATATGACAATTCTAGGGAGAAGACAATATGTGGCAGCCCATCATTGGTTCATTTGAATTTTGCACGCTTTTCTGAATCCATTGATTTGTTTTATTTATTACGTTTTTTATTCATTATATGTACAAGTTAATAAGTTAGCGCAGACGGTTGAGGAGCGTGCCTTTGATGTACACGTCCTGGGTTCGATCCCAGGCGTGGGCATTTTATTATTTTCTTCATGCTTCTATGCAGATCCCATGCAATGCTCCCTCACACGCCTTCCATGCAACCTCAACGCCCAGCCACTGGATGCACTGCTAGCTAGATCTAACGCTTCCTGCCTGAATGTCCTTAGTGCACCTCAAGTCAACGCTTGCACAGGATCCAGCGTGGTTTACTGGGTTCAGCTTAATGGGCTTGGAAATTTAGATTCTCACCCCCCAAAATTGCTAACAACATACGCCCATATTCTTTTTTCTCTATTTATTTCTTTTATTTTAATTGTTTTGTTTAATTATTTTTCACCAAATTAATTACTCTTTTTTTAAAATCATAAAATCAACAAATCACATAATACCCAAAAAAAGCATTTTTCAATTAAATATTTATTTTAATTTAATTAGAAATATAGGTTAAGTTGATTTCTTTTATAAATAAAATCAAATAGAATCTTGGTTTTAATTTTACATTTATATTTCTTTTCTCAAATAAAAAACAAAAAAAAAACATACAAAATCTTTTTGTACAAAATATTTTATTTTTCTTGAAATTATTTAATTAGAAAATTAGGTTAATTTAATTTCTTTCATAATTTAAAAACAATTAGAAATTAGGTTTAATTGAGTTGTAATTTAAATGTTTTCTCAAATAAAAATCCACAAAAGCACTTTTCTCTAAATTAGGGTTTTAGGGTTTTCAATTTCTCCTCGTATTTAATTCGTCGCACGCTTGTTAATTATTTGTCCATTATTTTGTAACTGCTGACGTTTGTAATAGTTAAAGCTAGGGTTTTTATTTATCGCTTTTCCCCGATTTTTGGTTATGTAATTAATCCCCCTCCCCGAAGCCTTCTAATAGCTAGGTTTATTTTTTCGCATTTTTAATTCCTGCAAATATTTAATTGTATAGATGTATTTTAATAGGATTGTATGGCAAGAATATCTGAATTTAAAACGGTAGATCACCTAATGTGCAAAGACTAAATAACTGAAAAAATTCACATGCACATGTCCACTCCTAGGGTTTGCCTCACTTCGGTCGTCTTCGGTAAACAGTTATTAAGCATAGGAGATTTTAATGGTTGCCCTCCAGTCTAAAAAGATCAAATTGTCCCATTCGAATGTTACCTTGGAAATGTTGCCTCAAAAAGATCTTAAGGCTCTAGGGTTACTACTAAAGTTTTCTAACTATTACTTTGGTGATTGTACTTGTCCCTTTTCGAATGTCCCTTACAACTCTAACGACGGGGCTACATACTCCTTAATAGTAGGATAGCGCTGTCTAAAGGAAATGGAACGAAAAATCCTTTTTTTGAGTAGGTAGAATCTTAGGTACTTGCTCGATGAAAACTTTTCACACAAACACCTTTCAAAACAAATTTTCAAAACAAACTTCGTCACATCCTTGAGGACTGATACAAGGGTTATCACGAAGTAAAAGCATTTTCAAGACAAACACACACAAGAAATTTTAAAAATGAGCAAGTACCTAAGAGCCCATAGATAACTACGGATAGAAAAGGTGCTAACACCTTCCCTTTCTATAATCTACCCCCCGTACTCAAAATATCTCGAAAAAAAAGGTTTTTTCTGTTCTTTTTCCTTTTCCATGATTGGATGAAATAAAAGTCGATGGCGACTCTTGCTTACCGCGACATTTTGCAAACAAAAACGCAAAATGCAAACTAGTATTAACAGTCGGTTCTGCCAACGTATCACAGTAGATATTAGTTTTAGTACACATAATCATACTTCTTTACCTCCCACCTTTACTTTGTTTTATAGCAATCACAAGGCATATCAAAATACAATCAACAATCAAAACAATACATAGTATTAATCATAGTATAATCCATACATCATCTACGCAACACAACTTCAACATTCATCATCCATATATAACAATATCAAGTTAATAATAATAAAGTAATGGAATGAGACCAACACCAACTCATTGCATGTGGTATCAATAGGGAATAAGCTCTCTCCATAATACCAAATAAGGCCAGATCATAAGCATTAAATATTTTTCCAATACAAGTCAGGGCATAAGCCCTCAACAATTTCCCAATCCAGGCCAACAATAGGGCATAAGCCCTCAACAATGCAATGTATGCAATATTGACATGCTACAACATAATTATGCAACCACAAGGCATAAGCCTTCTGTGATACGGTGGGAGAACTGACTATGAGTTTTGCGTTTGTATTCGCACTTGTTCGGTTGAGCAAGAGTCGCCACCGACTTTTTATTTTATCCTAAGGAAAGGTTTAAAAAGCACAGCAAAAACCTTTGAGATGTTTTCTTGGGTTCGGGGGGTAGATTATGAAAAGGGAAGGTATTAGCACCCTTTTCATCCATGGTTATCCATGGGCTCTTAGTTACTTGGTTTTTAGATCACTTGCCTTGATTTTCGATTGCTTGAAAATGTGGTGTGTGTGTGTTTTGAAAATGTTTTTGAAAGAGATGCCTTGTTTTAGGCAACCAATATAATGACTCGTGTTTGAGTATATACGAAGGTGTGTATCTTTTCGAAAAGATGTTTCAAAATGTTTTTGGAAGAGTGTTTGAAAGTGTTTGTGAAGTGTGGTTTTTGAAAAGAAGGCAAGTGTTTTTGCAAGTTGATCTCAAGTAACTAAGAGTTTTGTCTACCCCTATTGTACTCAAAGGTTTTTTCCTATGTTTTCAACCCTTTTTTAACAATTTTGTTCCACCATTGAATTTGATGGACAATCTTGCGTTTAGGATGTTTAACGGGACGGGCGCGGGTCATCGTATGGACCATGAATGCAATGGTGCCAAGTGTCTTTGGCAATTTTCTTTGAAGGGACTATGATCATTACATTTAGGCAACTTTCGAAAGCGTCATCGAGGGACTTATGATCATTTGAATTTGTTTTGCCAAAGAAACTCGACGTGTAAGCATGGCCCATTTTGGAAGGCAACATGTGGGATTACCCTAGGGGGTGCAAGTGTGATTGTGTATTGATTTCATGTATTTGTCTTGTATTAGGTTATCTAGCGTTCGGTTTTATGTACATGCAAACCCTAGGTCTAAACATCGTATAATTTGAAAGCGGTAAATTGCGGAAATGTAAAGTCTACGCTATTACAAAATAAGTATCCGGGAGTGGGGGTACAAATTCACAAATGGGGATGAGACTTTAGGAATGTAGCGTCCAATAGATTACAACCAAATCGAATCGATCAAATGTAAATGTAACGAATATACAAAAATAAGCAAATGTATAATGTATCAAATGTAAGTACATTAAGTAAGTGTATGTGTATATGTGTATGTAATTATTTACAGGTGCGGAAATGTGAATTTAAATGTGTGTTATTAAGGTATGGTTAACTTAAAGAAAAGAATTAAATGTTTATTTATTTAATCTTCGTAATCTTGTATTTTCTTTAATATGTACAAAAAAGAATGTTTTGATTAAATGTTTTAAGTTCTAATTATGTATATTAAAAAATGTATTTTTATTTATTATGTACAAAGAGAATATTTTAATTAAAAGAAAAAGGTGTTTTCAATTTTAATTATATTGTGTAATAAAAAATGTATTTTTATGTATTAAAGTATTAATGTATTATTGTAAAAAAAATATATTAAGTTAGAGAAAAAATATATTGTGTTTAAAAATATGTTATATAAAAAAGGTTTGTGTTAATTTATTAAAAAAATAAACTTGTTTTATATAAAAAAAAGGGTTAAGTTAATTAATTAACAAAAAGAAGATAAAGTTTGTTTTTAAAAAAAAGGTTAAAGCTTTTTTGAATGGGCCTTTGGGAGGTTATGGCCCAAACATAAGGGAAATGAGGGGGGTGTATGATGGAAAACAGAAAAGGCTTGGGCGCTTGATGGGGCAAAGCCCATTATGATTTCACAACATTGTTTTAGGGTTATGAGGATTGGTCTTCAGTTGGGATACGCTTAGGGTTTACAGCGACGTGCCGTTTGTATCACTTTGTCTTCTCCGATTGCAATCTTCTCCGCCTAGCTCAAACCCTTCGCCTCAGCCACCAGCGCCGTTTGCTCTTCTCCCCTCAGATTGCTCAGGCAAAGATTACACAAGGTAACGACTTGTCTCAAACTTATTAGGCATTTTAGATTTGCATGTTATGATTATTTGATTATTGAATCTGATTCTGTGTTTATTATTGTTCATTAATGAGGTCATGAAAAGGGATGAGAGGAGATTGTACTACCTTGACTGAAGAGGGGAAGGAATGGTGGAGGCGCTTAGGAGGCTCGACGGTGAAGGGAATTTAATGAAGATGAACTTGGTTGAAACTTGGTATTTATGTACTTTTCTTTTAGGCTTTGTGATGTTTGTCTGAAAGCTCTAACTTGCTGTCATTTCTTTTCCTCTTCTCCCTGTTGCCTCGTTGCTTCTGTTTGGTTGTCTTGAATGTTTGAGTGTGCTTGAGTATCGTATGATGCCTGTGTTGCCTGTGTTGCCTTATTGATTTGCCTGTGAAGAAGCTTTTTCTGAGGCTTATATGTATGCTTCTGATATTTGAGTGTTGGCTTTTTTGCTTGAGTTGGTTAAGGCTTCAGGCAGGTTTGAGTCTTGACAGGGTATGCTTTTGGCTTGGCCAGTTTTGTTTAGGCAGGTTTCATGCTTAGCACTGTCTTGACAAAGGTTTATAGGTTGATGGTTAAGGCAGGACGGGGTTTTGATGGTTTAACTTGACAGGTTTTGGTTAGGTGGTGTTTCAAACAGGTTTGAGGATTGGGAGGCTTTAGCAGGTTAATGGCCTTGAGGCTCAGGCTTGCAAACTTGGCCTTTTGGGTGAGTTTTGTAGGTTAATGGCCTTGAGGTTTGATATGCTTGTGGTTTAAGGCTGGAAGGTCTTGAAAACTGGTGGAAGGCAGATCTTAGGCGCAGGTTTTACTGAGTTTTAGCTTGTTCTGAGTTTGACTGCAGGTTTATGTTTCAGCTTGGCTTTTTGGTTTCAGTTAACGCAGGTTTTGGCTTTGAGGCCCAGGCTTGGCCTTGCTTGCAGATTATCTGGTTTAAGGCGTTTGGTTGTTATGCTTGTACACAAAACAGGTTTCAGTTTTTGAGACTGGAGGCTTATGCAGTTTCGTATATTTTTTGGTGTATTGGTTTGCCTCTTCCTTACTGTACTGTGTTCAGTTCTTTTATATTTCTCTTCATGCCTCAAGCCTAAGCCTGCTTTCTTTGCTCTCTTTTTCTTCTCTCTCCAGTACAGTTTGCATTAAAATAATGTTTGCATTGTACTTTATCTGAAAGGGCCACTTTTTGGGAAATGATGAAAAGAAAATATGTTGCTTCCATATCATGCTTTTCTCTGCATTTTTTATCTCTTCTTTTGACAGCTTCTTGTACTTTGTATCTTTTGATATCCTTCCAAATCTTCCTTTTTGACAGCTTTGGCAGCCTTGTACAGTTTGACAGAAATTTTGAATTTGGACTTTTAGTTTGGACTTTGTAGTTTGATTTGGACTGTGCAGTTGTTGTTTGAGATTTGAACTATGCAGTTTGACAATTTGACTTGTGCATTCTTTCAAAGTTTAACAAATAAATATTCGTCCCTCTTTGTGAACCGGGAGAAATCCCGTGATTTGCAGAGAGGGCTAACTGATCTCAATCAGTGGCCCTTAATGATGAACTGTCATTTTATCTGTCTCTTTAATTTATTTATCTGCTATTTGACTTTTCTTCTTTTATTTTTGCAGATAAAAAAAATGGAATGGAGCACTGGAGCAAGGGGTAGCAGATGAAGAATTGAAGATTAGAAAAATGTTTAGGATAGCTTTTTTTTTATTTAAGTTTAAATAAAATGTAAAATCATTGTTGTAAACAACAAAACAATTGTACAATTAATTTAAAAATCAATAAAAGTTTCTTTATCCAATTAATTATTTTTCCTCCTATTGTTTATTTATTATTTATAATTCTTTAATTAAAATAATTGAAAATAAATTCCAATCATTTAATCTTAGAATAATAAATAATTTAAATAAACAATGCTTTAGCATTTGATCAGTTAAACCTGGCACTTCCAACATCCAAAGCAAAACAACAGTTAATCACAACCACTGATCAGACGCATTCCCCTTTTTACTGATTTTTTTTTACCAAACACTGCAAATCCAAACTGAATGTATCCTTTGACTGGTTCAATCAAACAAAATGTGAATTCAATCCAAATGCATTCTTTTACTGATTAAGTCAAACAATGCGAATTCAAACCAAATCTCAGAATAACTTGCAAAGCATCGTAGAATTAAATCTTTCTGAAGAACCGCGCCTGAACAACCCTAATTCCTGATTAAATGCCAAAGAAGCGTTCGCCTGATCGAAGTTGAGCCAAAATCAACCAAAACCCTAAAACAACTGTTTGAAACATTCTAGAACCCTGGAAATCAGTAAAAACCCTAATTGTGTCTGACTGATGAGAAAAGTCTGTTCGACCGATCTTTGAGCCAGTTTGAAAAATCAGGAAACGCCTGAAGCTGTGATTTCTCGAGGAAAAATGCGAGGGCAAATTTTGGGGTACAACAGTTGCCCCTGTTCAATCTTCTTGAACCTGAAGAGTTAGATTGGCAAGTTTTCCTTTCGCGACTTGAAGGTAAAAGAAGATTGGACACTAAAGTACCCAGAAAATTTGCACTCGGCGATGTGATGGTAGAGGTAAATGGGCTTACAGATGCCATTTGGTGATGGGCTTAAAGATGCCATCTAATGCGATAGAATCTTGTCGGGGGATGGGCTTAGAGATGCCATCTGGAAATGGGCTTAAAGATGCCATTTGGTGACTGCTGGTAGGAGGATGGGCTTATAGATGCCATCTGGAAATGGGCTTAAAGATGACATTTGGAAATGTTGAACTGTATGTCACTGGTGAATGGACGAGTATTAGAAAGGTATCCATGTTTTGGAACATCTCTGAACTGGGGGTCTGAGACAGCAATAGATTTGACATCCGGTGTTGGGAAGAATCCGTAAACTATTTTCCGAAGCCTGAAGGAGGAACCGGTGTAGGATTTCCTGATGATGAGTCCGTGTGAAACTGCATCTGGGTGAATCTGGAACAAGTATCAGAATGTCGCCATGTCTGGGTCACATCTGAACTGTCTCTGAGTGAATCTGGAATAAGTATCAGAATGTCGCCATGTCTGGGTCACATCTGAACTATTTCTGGATGAATCTCGGGAGATGATCTTTGTCTGTCGACTGATCTTACCTAAAAAGGTAAAGGGTTAGTTGTATGCAATGTTATGATGTATGATGCAATGTATGTGAAATCAATGTTTATGATATGAATGTAATGGATGCACATGTAAGCTGATGAGCTATCTTGCTGAGGATAACTGAATCCTGGATGGCTGAAGATAAAAGAATCTTTACTGCTGCCGGGGAGAACAATTCCTTGGTTGCTGCTGTGGAGGGCAAGAATCTCTTGATTGCTGAAGATGAGAAGTCTTGGGACCACTGTTGGGGAAATCAGAAGCTTGGGTTGTATGCCAAACTACTGGGGTCTTCCCGTTTTGAGGAGATCTGTGTAGGATTTCCTGATGATGAGTCTGTGTAAAACTGCATCGGGTTTTTGAACACTTTTGACATTCGAATGCCCCAAGTGGTGACGTAGATAATTTCCTGGCTTGTTACAGGTGTTGGTCTACAATCAGTCGTCCACAGATATCTTCCTGGCTTGTTACAGGTGTTGATCTGGAACTAGTCGTCAACAGATATGCCCTGGCTGGATACAGGAATCGAATCTTCAAACTCTTCAGACGTGCCCTGGCTAGATACAGGAATCGAGTCTGGAAATAGTCGTCAACAGATATGCCCTGGCTGGATACAGGAATCGAATCCTCAAACTCTTCAGACGTGCCCTGGCTAGATACAGGAATCGAGTCTGGAAATAGTCGTCAACAGATATGCCCTGGCTGGATACAGGAATCGAATCCTCAAACTCTTCAGACGTGCCCTGGCTAGATACAGGAATCGAGTCTGGAAATAGTCGTCAACAGATATGCCCTGGCTGGATACAGGAATCGAATCCTCAAACTCTTCAGACATGCCCTGGCTAGATACAGGAATCGAGTCTGGAAATAGTCGTCAACAGATATGCCCTGGCTGGATACAGGAATTGAATCTTCGAACTCTTCAGACGTGCCCTGGCTAGATACAGGAATCGAGTCTGGAAATAGTCGTCAACAGATATGCCCTGGATGGATACAGGAATCGAATCCTCAAACTCTTCAGACGTGCCCTGGCTAGATACAGGAATCGAGTCTGGAAATAGTCGTCAACAGATATGCCCTGGCTGGATACAGGAATCGAATCTGGAAATAGTCGTCAACAGATATGCCCTGGCTGGATACAGGAATCGAATCCTCAAACTCTTCAAACGTGCTCTGGCTGGATACAGGAATCGAGTCTGGAAATGTGATAGTTGATTTGTTGAACACTTTTGACATTCGAATGCCCCAAGTGGTGATGAAGGAGTCTTGAATCAGATTACTCTGCATATTGAGAGATTTCTGGAAATCTTGACTGGATTGCCCTAGGTTAATTGGATTTTGAAAGATTTGTTGGACCTTGACTGGACTGCCCCAGGTTAATTGGATGGTGACATGTCGTGCCCCTTGTTGATAGGAGATTCGCAATGGAAGTGTCATCCTTTTGAAGTGATTTTGCTCACTGAGAGAGTTTTCGTTCCTCCGAACATTCGCTGTATGAATTTCTTCGCTGTCAAACAAATAGTCAAATGCAAACAGTGATATTCAAGCAATGCAAAGTTTATGTTTGTCTCGAAGTTTTGCAAAATGCATTTTTTAGCAGAAAACTTTTCATAAGACAAGTCAACACAAGATTTAGAGCAAAGCCTTACAGGAGTCAGGATACCTTTTGTAACAGTATGCTTTCGAACTAACCCATGCTTCAATTAGGACTTTTGAATGGTTGTAACGTGGCTTGGTTCACGGTTTAAGAAACAAAGGATAAAAGCTCAAAGTATATTTGTACCCACCCGCTCTTCGTGACGTTCTTCATACCTAAGCTCAGTTAATTGTGCGTCACACTTTATCTTGAGTTTGGAACGACTTTTGGGCGATGGTTCACCAGTTGAATTTGGGGAGACAGTCATCATCTCCTTTTTTTTCTTTTTCAACATTTTTCATGTTGTTGAGGATTTTGTAATGACCTCACTATTTTGATTTTGATTTGTTATCCCTAACTTTTGCCTGACTGTTCCCGTTTTTCGAGATTACAGTCAACGGGATGCCCCAGCTTTCTTAAGCCTCCTTTATAGGTTTTGGCTTGGTGGGCTTTTCTCTTTTTGCGAGATTGACTGCCTATGTGATAGGGAACCACCCTTGCCTTTTTTATTCCAAAGGAATGCTTTCTTTTTCGACGTCGTTCGTTGTGTTACGAACTGAGAGTTTGCGACTTCAATGCGCGTTTCTCTTGAATTAACTGAGATACTACCCTGCCCCGGGTTTATATCAAAGGTTTTGATCGTTTTAGAACGGAAAACTCCTACTTCTTTGGCTCGAAGGGGTTGACTAGGGATTATCTTCCTTATAACTCTAATGTTTGGGGTTTGAAAGAAATGCCTGTACATCATCAGCAAGGTCTGTTCAAAAGCATACTGTATGAGATTATGGTATTGTTTTCGTCATCCTCCCTCTAAAGGCTTGCAGATTTTTATCCAGAGTTAAATATCATAAAGAAAGCATAAGAGTAGTGAAACGAATGGATGAATTCAAGACAAACATATGCAATGCATTAATGAAACAGAGTTTAACATTAAAAGATAATTGTTTGAATGACAAAAGATTACAACTTTGAAAATTCAGAATGAAACAATCACAATCTCAATGAGCTGGCATAGGAGGAGTGATCATGCTGGGGTTTCTGGGGGACCAAACTCAATCTCCTTGGCATCGATCATGTCTTGGATCTTGTTCTTCAGAGGCCAACAGTTGTCGGTGTCATGCCCCGGGCTATCAGAGTGGTATGCACACCTTTTATTGGGATGATAGGTTGGAGCAGAAGTATTTGGGTTCCGGAGAGGAGCCCTCAATGTAATCATGTCCCTTTCCAACAAGTCTTGCAGTGCCTGAGACAGTGACATGTTGATCTTGGTGAACTGCCTCCTAGGTGCGACCTCCTTATGCTGATGCCCTTGTCTTTGCTGAGCAAGTGTAGGGTTAGAGATCACGACTGCCCCTACATGGTGGTCATGACGACCCTTTTGACTGTTCGCAGCATTGGACTCTTTCTTTCCGTTGTAGGGAATTATCTGAGTATCGGAGGTTGTAGCTCCTTGGATCTATCCACTTTTGATGCCAGCTTCGACCCTTTCGCCGGTCAGTATTAGCTCGGTGAACCCGGCTGAGGAGCTTCCAATTAAGTGCTTGAAGAAAGGCCCTGTCAAAGTTCCCATGAAGATGGCAATCATCTCTCTATCAGTTAAAGGAGGTTGCACCCTACCAGCCAAATCTCTCCACTTTTGGGCATATGCTTTGAAGCTCTCGTCAGAACCCATGGTCATGTTCTGCAACTGCACACGAGTTGGTGCGAGATCAGCATTGTACTGATACTGTTCGTAAAAAGCCCCGGCTAGATCTTCCCAGGTGTGGATGCGAGAACTCTCCAATTGATAGAACCACTCGAGTTGAGCCCCTACTAGACTTTCTTGGAAGAAATGGATCCAAAGCCTCTTATCAGTTGTGTAGGGTTGAATCTTGCGGACATAAGACCTTAGATGCATCTTAGGGCAAGAAACTCCGTCATATAGAGCAACGGTAGGAACCTTGAACTTTGAAGGGATGACCAATCCAGGAACTAGGCTCATGTCTCCTAGATCCAAGCCAGGTATTTGTTGGATCTCCATAGCATTGAGGCGATCCTCCAACTCTTTGTACTTGTCATCAGTGAGAGGATATTGTTCCTCAGAGTAGTCAGCTTCAGCTTCATCAATCTCCACATTGTGGTCTTCTTCAAGACTACCTCCTGTGTTGGATGGAGTTGCAAGGTCTTGGGTCTTAGGTCTTCTCCTCAAGTTCAGGATGCGGACTGCCTTCTTGGACTTCTTCTTCTTGTCTTCGAGAAGAAGAGCTGTCATATCCTCTTGCCCTTTACCCATAGCCAGCAGCATTTGTTGGAATTGAGCATTTTGAGTTTGAAGATCTTTCACTATTTGTTCTATATCCATCTTACTGAAATAAACAGTAGGAAGAATAAGGAGACCTGTATGGGAGAAACCTGTTATGCAATGATATGTGTGATATATATGCAATGTTTTCAAGGATCTCTTGGGGTAAACACAAGAGAATGTTAGAGGTTGAACTTCGATCTTTGATTGGAGAACTTTGCGCCGGTGGATGTCTTTCCACTAGAATCAAGCTCACCATGTCAAGTGGGTCATAGCCACTGATTCAAGTTGTTGTACTTTATCTTTGATTGGTATTGGTTAGAAGAGAAACCTCTTTCCCCTTGGTAGACGTCTGGTTCAACGTAACCCTGCATCAAAGGAACCCTCGAGATCCTTGAAATGGTTATTGAAAATGCTATGGTATGATGTCATGATGTTTATGTACATGTATGCACAAGCAAGTAAGTGTATATACAGGCAAACATATTCACACAAAGCAAACAAGTCCTTAGGTTTAGGCTTGCATGAGGTTCAGGTACTACCCTCTTTCAGTTTCGTTGGTTAAAACCTGTCCTATCAAAAGTAACCGGGTTCTAGAGGATCTCAAATCATTGACTACCCTCAATCGGTCATAACTCCAGCATCGCAATCTTTTCTTGCGGCCAGAACCATCGCGAGAGTTTAGCCTCAATGAGTGTAGCATACTGCTACTGTTCTAATGGCCAAGTTGGGTCAATTTAGGGTTCTAAGGTCGGTTGGTGCTTAATGACTCCTTGGAAGACCCATATTATCCCCGTTTCAACACGAGGGATATCGGTACAGACCAAGGTGCCACACCAACGTAGCCACTGCTTCACCCATGTCGGTATACGCCGGACAGGTCCCTCACAGATTATGCTACCTAAAAGGGTATTCCCCAGATCCGAATTAGGATCTATGAAACTCCGATGCAAAGCCCACAAATGTAAAAGCAAACAAAGCAATCAATTGAAAACAAAGGTGATCTAAACCCTAAGGTAACCCCACTTTTAATTTTCTCCCCAGCAGAGTCGCCAGTTCTGTGATACGGTGGGAGAACTGACTATGAGTTTTGCGTTTGTATTCGCACTTGTTCGGTGGAGCAAGAGTCGCCACCGACTTTTTATTTTATCCTAAGGAAAGGTTTAAAAAGCACAGCAAAAACCTTTAAGATGTTTTCTTGGGTTCGGGGGGTAGATTATGAAAAGGGAAGGTATTAGCACCCTTTTCATCCATGGTTATCCATGGGCTCTTAGTTACTTGGTTTTTAGATCACTTGCCTTGATTTTCGATTGCTTGAAAATGTGGTGTGTGTGTGTGTGTGTGTGTTTTGAAAATGTTTTTGAAAGAGATGCCTTGTTTTAGGCAACCAATGTAATGACTCGTGTTTGAGTATATACGAAGGTGTGTATCTTTTCGAAAAGATGTTTCAAAATGTTTTTGGAAGAGTGTTTGAAAGTGTTTGTGAAGTGTGGTTTTTGAAAAGAAGGCAAGTGTTTTTGCAAGTTGATCTCAAGTAACTAAGAGTTTTGTCTACCCCTATTGTACTCAAAGGTTTTTTCCTATGTTTTCAACCCTTTTTTAACAATTTTGTTCCACCATTGAATTTGATGGACAATCTTGCGTTTAGGATGTTTAACGGGACGGGCGCGGGTCATCGTATGGACCATGAATGCAATGGTGCCAAGTGTCTTTGGCAATTTGCTTTGAAGGGACTATGATCATTCCATTTAGGCAACTTTCGAAAGCGTCATCGAGGGACTTATGATCATTTGAATTTGTTTTTCCAAAGAAACTCGACGTGCAAGCATGGCCCATTTTGGAAGGCAACATGTGGGATTACCCTAGGGGGTGCAAGTGTGATTGTGTATTGATTTCATGTATTTGTCTTGTATTAGGTTATCTAGCGTTCGGTTTTATGTACATGCAAACCCTAGGTCTAAACATTGTATAATTTTAAAGCGGTAAATTGCGGAAATGTAAAGTCTACGCTATTACAAAATAAGTATCCGGGAGTGGGGGTACAAATTCACAAATGGGGATGAGACTTTAGGAATGTAGCGTCCAATAGATTACAACCAAATCGAATCGATCAAATGTAAATGTAACGAATATACAAAAATAAGCAAATGTATAATGTATCAAATGTAAGTACATTGTGTAAGTGTATGTGTATATGTGTATGTAATTATTTACGGGTGCGGAAATGTGAATTTAAATGTGTGTTATTAAGGTATGGTTAACTTAAAGAAAAGAATTAAATGTTTATTTATTTAATCTTCGTAATCTTGTATTTTCTTTAATATGTACAAAAAAGAATGTTTTGATTAAATGTTTTAAGTTCTAATTATGTATATTAAAAAATGTATTTTTATTTATTATGTACAAAGAGAATATTTTAATTAAAAGAAAAAGGTGTTTTCAATTTTAATTATATTGTGTAATAAAAAATGTATTTTTATGTATTAAAGTATTAATGTATTATTGTAAAAAAAATATATTAAGTTAGAGAAAAAATATATTGTGTTTAAAAATATGTTATATAAAAAAGGTTTGTGTTAATTTATTAACAAAATAAACTTGTTTTATATAAAAAAAAGGGTTAAGTTAATTAATTAACAAAAAGAAGATAAAGTTTGTTTTTAAAAAAAAGGTTAAAGCTTTTTTGAATGGGCCTTTGGGAGGTTATGGCCCAAACAGAAGGGAAATGAGGGGGGGGGGGGGGGGGGGGGGGGGTGTGATGGAAAACAGAAAAGGCTTGGGCGCTTGATGGGGCAAAGCCCATTATGATTTCACAACATTGTTTTAGGGTTATGAGGATTGGTCTTCAGTTGGGATACGCTTAGGGTTTACAGCGACGCGCCGTTTGTATCACTTTGTCTTCTCCGATTGCAATCTTCTCCGCCTAGCTCAAACCCTTCGCCTTAGCCACCAGCGTCGTTTGCTCTTCTCCCCTCAGATTGCTCAGGCAACGATTACACAAGGTAACGACTTGTCTCAAACTTGTTAGGCGTTTTAGATTTGCATGTTATGATTCTTTGATTATTGAATCTGATTCTGTGTTTATTATTGTTCATTAATGAGGTCATGAAAAGGGATGATAGGAGATTGTACTACCTTGACTGAAGAGGGGAAGGAATGGTGGAGGCGCTTAGGAGGCTCGACGGTGAAGGGAATTTGATGAAGATGAACTTGGTTGAAACTTGGTATTTCTGTACTTTTCTTTTAGGCTTTGTGATGTTTGTCTGAAAGCTCTAACTTGCTGTCATTTCTTTTCCTCTTCTCCCTGTTGCCTCGTTGCTTCTGTTTGGTTGTCTTGAATGTTTGAGTGTGCTTGAGTATCGTATGATGCCTGTGTTGCCTTATTGATTTTCCTGTGAAGAAGCTTTTTTTGAGGCTTATATGTATGCTTCTGATATTTGAGTGTTGGCTTTTTTGCTTGAGTTGGTTAAGGCTTCAGGCAGGTTTGAGTCTTGACAGGGTATGCTTTTGGCTTGGCCAGTTTTGTTTAGGCAGGTTTCATGCTTAGCACTGTCTTGACAAAGGTTTATAGGTTAATGGTTAAGGCAGGACGGGGTTTTGATGGTTTAACTTGACAGGTTTTGGTTAGGTGGTGTTTCAAACAGGTTTGAGGATTGGGAGGCTTTAGCAGGTTAATGGCCTTGAGGCTCAGGCTTGCGAACTTGGCCTTTTGTGTGAGTTTTGTAGGTTAATGGCCTTGAGGTTTGATATGCTTGTGGTTTAAGGATGGAAGGTCTTGAAAACTGGTGGAAGGCAGATCTTAGGCGCAGGTTTTACTGAGTTTTAGCTTGTTCTGAGTTTGACTGCAGGTTTATGTTTCAGCTTGGCCTTTTGGTTTCAGTTAACGCAGGTTTTGGCTTTGAGGCCCAGGCTTGGCCTTGCTTGCAGATTATCTGGTTTAAGGCGTTTGGTTGTTATGCTTGTACACAAAACAGGTTTCAGTTTTTGAGACTGGAGGCTTATGCAGTTTCGTATATTTTTTGGTGTATTGGTTTGCCTCTTCCTTACTGTACTGTGTTCAGTTCTTTTATATTTCTCTTCATGCCTCAAGCCTAAGCCTGCTTTCTTTGCTCTCTTTTTCTTCTCTCTCCAGTACAGTTTGCATTAAAATAATGTTTGCATTGTACTTTATCTGAAAGGGCCACTTTTTGGGAAATGATGAAAAGAAAATATGTTGCTTCCATATCATGCTTTTCTCTGCATTTTTTATCTCTTCTTTTGACAGCTTCTTGTACTTTGTATCTTTTGATATCCTTCCAAATCTTCCTTTTTGACAGCTTTGGCAGCCTTGTACAGTTTGACAGAAATTTTGAATTTGGACTTTTAGTTTGGACTTTGTAGTTTGATTTGGACTGTGCAGTTGTTGTTTGAGATTTGAACTATGCAGTTTGACAATTTGACTTGTGCATTCTTTCAAAGTTTAACAAATAAATATTCGTCCCTCTTTGTGAACCGGGAGAAATCCCGTGATTTGCAGAGAGGGCTAACTGATCTCAATCAGTGGCCCTTAATGATGAACTGTCATTTTATCTGTCTCTTTAATTTATTTATCTGCTATTTGACTTTTCTTCTTTTATTTTTGCAGATAAAAAAAAATTGAATGGAGCACTGGAGCAAGGGGTAGCAGATGAAGAATTGAAGATTAGAAAAATGTTTAGGATAGCTTTTTTTTTATTTAAGTTTAAATAAAATGTAAAATCATTCTTGTAAACAACAAAACAATTGTACAATTAATTTAAAAATCAATAAAAGTTTCTTTATCCAATTAATTATTTTTCCTCCTATTGTTTATTTATTATTTATAATTCTTTAATTAAAATAATTGAAAATAAATTCCAATCATTTAATCTTAGAATAATAAATAATTTAAATAAACAATGCTTTAGCATTTGATCAGTTAAACCTGGCACTTCCAACATCCAAAGCAAAACAACAGTTAATCACAACCACTGATCAGACGCATTCCCCTTTTTACTGTTTTTTTTACCAAACACTGCAAATCCAAACTGAATGTATCCTTTGACTGGTTCAATCAAACAAAATGTGAATTCAATCCAAATGCATTCTTTTACTGATTAAGTCAAACAATGCGAATTCAAACCAAATCTCGGAATAACTTGCAAAGCATCGTAGAATTAAATCTTTCTGAAGAACCGCGCCTGAACAACCCTAATTCCTGATTAAATGCTAAAGAAGCGTTCGCCTGATCGAAGTTGAGCCAAAATCAACCAAAACCCTAAACCAACTGTTTGAAACATTCTAGAACCCTGAAAATCAGTAAAAACCCTAATTGTGTCTGACTGACGAGAAAAGTCTGTTCGACCGATCTTTGAGCCAGTTTGAAAAATCAGGAAACGCCTGAAGCTGTGATTTCTCGAGGAAAAATGCGAGGGCAAATTTTGGGGTACAACACCTTCAAGAATTTGTCAATCCAGGCCAGCAACAACATCGTCATACATCAATATATTATGCAAGAACAAAGCATCATCCTTCAACATACATTATTCTAGGCCAACAACATCATCCTCATGCAATATTTATGCAATTCTAGCATACATCATTCGTACAACATCACCACGCTCAATCCAAACAATATGCATCACACTTCATACAACATTAACACAAAAGGCATAAACCTTCACCAAAACAATCATCATAAGATAGAAAATATCACATCACATCGACACTAAAATCCTCATGATTAATTCCATAACAACAACAACAAATTCATCACTGAAATAGGATATTCCAAATTAATCTACTATACAAAGCATTTGCATACATTTCACAAAACAACATAACTAGATAGTACAAAACACCTGTAGACGCATCAAATAGTTGGAATTATGGTGCTGAAAATATTTTTAAGAAAAATTACATTAAACCAGTGTTTCAACGATCCAAACTACGCATCAATCGAATACTTGAAACTCAAGTTATGAGTTTTTGAAGTTTTACAAGATTTACCAACATCGACAACCTACAGCAACAGACACTGAGACCATAAAACATATTTACACACAAATTAAATTTAGTTCCAGAACTTGAACCCGTTTTTACAAGAAAATACATTGTATTAGCTTTCCAACAGTCCAAGTGGCGCATCAAACGGACACCTGAGTCAAAAGTTATGAATTTTACAACTCTTAAAAACAAATATGTCGCATCAGTGGTACCCGGGTACAACCAGGAGGGTACCCGATTACCACCTCACATTTTTGCCTCCAGATCCAAAAAATACAATTGGTTCCCGATTACAGCCAGGAGGGTACACAGGTACACCTGTTGCAGAACCCAAAAATCTATAATTTTTGAAAATACGATTTCCATTATTTTAAAACCCAAACCTTCAATTTTGAAAACAAAATAATATCTTTTTGTTCTACCAATTATGCACCAACATTTTTCATCAATCTAACTCAATTCACATCAATAATTTTACCAATTACACATAAACAATACATTAAAATTCATCATTAGGTAAAACCCCATAAAACAAAATAGTGAGAACTCAAGAACCTACAACTATGGGGACTTAATAACTACCGCTCCCCATTATTATGAAACTCATTATGGAGTTAGAATCCCACCCTTACCTTTGATTATAGATTCCTCAAGCTTCAACAATGGTCCTCTCTCTCTAGATCTTCCTTTTCTCGCGTCTGCTTCTCTCTTCTGCTTCCCTCGTTTCTATGATCAATCAAACAAAAATATTCTTCTATTTCTCTTGTTTTTACTTATCTAGCCCTTGGACCCCTAAATTCAAAATCCCAACCTTTCTCTCACCTGTTCAACACGACGTTACCATCTTTCCCTTCTTGTCTTACACTATTATTCTTCTCATATTATTATAAATAATAATAATAATAACTATTATTATTAAATCCAATTAACCCCAAATAATTATTTAAGCTCTATATAATTATAAACTAATTAAGTCCTGATATTACTCTTATTTCCACACTACTCATAGCATTGTACTCACTAATGTATCACCATGCATCACATAACTCTCCATAATTCATATATTCACCAATAATCACCAATATTCATACTAAATTAATTAAATAATTAATCTAGATTTTTTTGGTGTTACAACTCTCCCCCACTTAGAGTATTTTTGTCCTAAAAAATTATCCGATGCGGACAACTCCAGATACGACTCTCGCATCCTTCTTTCCAATTCCCACATCATGTTTGACATTATTTCAAATACCACTAACCAATATCCCACCTATTCAACCACCATAATCCCACAAGATTCATTACTATCGGGTTATGAATGTACCGGTTCATCTCACTCGTCGTTCCATCACCCCATGATATAAAATTTATCACTTCCATTCTGGAATGTCCACTGGTTTGTATCATTCCCTCAGGTTTCTGATGTTTAACCCTCTACTCATAACAATTCATACACGTATAATGAATTGCACCATATCACGCTTCAGTTGTACCACTCTGATCATCCACCTTAAAGTCATTGTCTTTATCTTGACTTTCATCCACCATCATATCTACAAGTTTCACATCTAGCTTCAGACACTCTTTAATAACATCCAGATATTACTTTTCACTTTTCGACATCCTCAACCTTCCACTTTGTGGCGTTAGCTCGCATACCAACTCAAGTCTCTAAACTGCTCAATAATTTCCAACTCCTTCATAGCCATTTTCCCATTAGGTTCATGCAAACTGGTGAATGAATGTCCTCTCGTTAAAACTTCAATCACCTTACACACTATCAAGCTTGCAAGACAATTCTATTCAATCTAACATGATCCTATCTACTATCAATAAGAGATTCAAGGTGACCAGTTCCTCAATTTGTTTATAGGTAATCGACAATCATAATGGAGCATAAACTATCGTTACCAAACTATAATAGCGTTCCTGTAGAACTTGTGCTCAAGGTCACCTAAAGCACCAAGACCCAATAATCTCCTTTGAGGTTTACAAATTCTTCCATAATTTCCTTCTCATTCGATCTCGTCGATGAGACACCATCACCCAAATACATTATATAATCTTTTTCACACTTATTTAGCATCATGCAAATTTTAAGTATTTTCCAACTCGAGAAATACTAACATACCAAATACATCATAATTCATTTTGTTACAATTGAAGTCTTTATGAAAGTTGAGGACTTTAACAACATAAATAAATCCTCAGTCCTTCCTTTAATCTCATAACCTCAATGATCTGTGTAATTTCATATTTGAATCTCATTCCCTCAACTCATTCATTAACAACAACACACACTTGACCTCATCTCAAACAAACTGCGATAATAACCATTTATGTCCAAAAATCTTTTGGTCTCCGTAACCGACTTCAGAGCCTCCTAATGTAGAACTACATTTACTTGGAATGGATCCACAGTTACAACCACCTGAAATAGAATACTCAAGAAAACCAACCTCCTCAAACTATAATTTACACCTTGACAATTTTACATAAAGTTTCCTCCATTTCGACACTACAATACAAATCGCAACGTTCAACATGTCCATATTATGACTTGGATTTAATCAGAATGGCCTCAATAAATACCATAATAAACTTATCCAAATATTCGTAATGCTTATACCAAGTTCTAAAAGTTATCCTCTAACTATCCTCACCCTTCACCTGAATCTGAAGGTAACCCAACCTCAATTTGATTATACTGAAGACATACTCGTCTACCAGTTGGTATATCAAATCGTTAATTCCTTTGAAGTGGACATTTAATCTCAATCACTACTTTAATCAACTGCCGGTAATCCACACACAATTTTGTACTACCTTCTTTCTTCTTAATTAATAATGCCAGAGCTCCTCAAGTGATACACTTGGTCTCATAAATTTCCTTTCCAAAAAATCTTCTAATTTCTTCTTCAATCCACCCAACTCTGAAACTGACATCTTGTATGGTACCATAGAAACAAGTGTGACACCAAGGACAAGATAAATAGAAAACTCCACCTTCCTCCAACATCACCATGTGACAAATAATTCAATTCCAGGTACTGGAACCATTTTTAAAAGAAATTTCATCACATTAGTTTTCTAATGCTTCAAACGGAACTCAAATTGGACGTCGAGAACTCAAGTTATGAATTTTTGAAGTTCTACTGATTTTCATTCAAGTGTACTCGGGTACCCATATATTGGTACCTGATTACAGGCTGAATAGAAGTAGTTATCCATAATTTTTTTGTACAAAACTCATTCCAACACACTTCTAAAACCCTGTTCTTCTTATAACTCAAGAGACATAGTAATTTTCCAAAATTTCTTCTTCAAAACACCAAGACTCCAGTCCTTTTCACAAAACAACTCATATCTTCGAGTTCGGACTCGGACTCGCGATTCACAAACACCTAACAACATCAATGACATTCAACAATCACTTATATGATCCCAACACAAAGTTTACAGCAATTCATTACTCTATCACCATTCAAAATGTCAATATCACACACAATGGTAACTTAACATTAACAACTTCACAATCAACATGCAGTGATGAAAACATTGCAACCATTTAAACTTCATCTTCTAAGAGTTATCCCACTTAACAAATATATTCCGGCATAAGAATTTGCATTGACACATCAAAACAATTCGTAATCACTTGGTTTAACTCTAAACAATCCACCCAAAAGATAACATCAAGTTAATCCCATATCTCGCTCTAAAGACATGTTGCAATTATCTCTGGGAAGACATCATGACCCACTCACAACTGGCACCTCATTAGCCATAGCATCACCCTCCACTCCTAGAGATGCGAACAACACTAGCACCTGGCCATTCCATCTCAAGGGCACTTCGACTGACCACTAGGCATACATCTCGAACTAATACTTCCTTCGAAATCAGAAAACAATGCAGCCTCACTAAAATTTGCACCCATGCAATTCACGACATACTGAACCAACTCTTTCCACTTGAACAATATCAGAGGAGCACAAGCTCCTCCCCCACTTGTTTCAATCTCACTCTTGAACATAATTGATTATAAAAGCAAGAAAGAACCGAAAGTGTTTCACACACATGTCGTGTACTAAGGAACAACACATCGATAGTATCCAACTGTCATACTACACTGACTTGACAACTTGGTCGGACGGACAGACCAGACTCTGATACCACTATGTAAAACCCTAATTTAACCCCGTGTAATTATAATTAAATTAGAGTAATATTTAAACATAAAGCAAAATTAGGATTCCACATCTTACAAAAACATACAGGGTTGCCCGAAATATATAAACGATACATAATACCATCAAAGATGAACCAAAGCAACACAACATCTTGTTCAAATTCAAATTTTATTAAGCAGCAAAAGGAAATCATAATTTAGAATATAAAGGAATTCTTCAACAACATCAACAATCTACATTTTCTCAAACATCAAGAGTTCTTAAGACTCCTACAACAAATTAAAATAAACAAAATGAAATTAGCGTTCATCCCCCCTAGTGTTATGTATCAGAGCATAACGTCGACTCAAAATAAATAACGAGTAACTTCGTCTACTGAGAATCACCTGCACATTACCCACATAGAGGCAACATTCAAACAAAAGGGTGAGATATCATAACCATATAAAAGAAATCATAATGATAAGTAGATAGTAATTTAAGTACACATAGTCATACATCTTTACCTCACACCTTTACTTTATTCTATAGCAATCACAAGGCATATCAAAATACAGTCAATAATCCAAACAATACATAGTATCAATCATAGTATAATCCATACATCATGTACGCAACGTAACTTCAACATGCATTATCCACATTGTGATACGGTGGGAGAACTGACTTGGGGTTTTGCGTTTTGTGTTCGCAAAATGTTGCGGTTTAGCAAGAGTCGCCACCGACTTTTCTTTTATCTAATAAGGAAAGTTGAAAAAGCACAGGTAAGACCTTTCGAGATGTTTTCTTGAGTTCGGGGGTAGATTATGAAAAGGGAAGGTATTAGCACCCTTTCCATCCATGGTTTTCCATGGGCTCTTAGTTACTTGTTAGATCACTTGCTTTTGTTTGAAAATTGTGCTTTTGTGTGGTTTTAAAAGTATTTTGAAAAGGTGCCATCGTTTAGGTGAACTTTGCAATGATTCCCGTTCGCAATAATGTATGCAAAGTGTTGAGCTTTTAAAAATATTCCATGTTTGGAAAGTGTTTTGAAAGTGTATGTGATTTGTTTTGAAAATAGCAAGGATGTTTGTTTTGAAATTGAGCAAGTAACTAAAAGTAATTTACCTACTCAAAAGGTTTTAGATGTGTTTTTCCTCCTCCTTTAGATGTTGCTACCTTACCATTGATTTGATAAGAAGCCCCATCGTTGGATGTGAAGGGACGAGCGTTGGGTCATCGTATGACCATGATAGCAATGTTGTGAAATGACTTAGCACTTTTCTATAGGGACTAAAATCATTTTGAAAGGCAACTTTGATAGCGTCATCGAGGGACTATGATCTTTTTCGATTTGTTTGTGCTAAGACATCCCACATGCATAACATGGCCATTTTTGTAAGGCAACAAGTGGAATTTCCTTAAGGGTGCATGTGTGCAAGTGTGTTTGATTGAATGCATTTTTTCTTTGATTTTTGGGTTGTCTACTTGTTGATTTTATCTTGCCATACACACCTAATTATTTAACATTTATATGAAGGTAATAAAAGAGTGCAAAAGATAAATCCTACACTATTACAACCATATTGAATTGCATGAAAATATAAAGGGAAAAATAAGGTAAAAGCAAGAAAAATGGGTCTTTCGACTTAGGGCAACCACCCTTCGATTCTGCCATTTTTGGCCCTCTTCGACCTTACCTGAAAATGGGTGAAAGAATGAGTTTCGACTGGGGCTTAGAAGCTAGCATATTTTGACTTTCGATTGGGTCCTGGAGGCCAGCATGTTGTGCCTTTCGACTGCCTCTTTCATTTGGCCTGAAGTTTAGTATGGAAGCCAGAGGCTTCGTTTCTAACTTTTCTGTCTCTTGTTTCTTTCATTTGAGTTTGAATAGAAATATGGCCCAAGACCATGCCAACATCACCTTGCTGGAGATTGGAGTGTGTTCTGGACTTTGAAACGGTTGCTTTGAATTCCTCTGGATTCGAAGGAAAAGACCCAGAGTAGGCCTTCGACACTGGATTCAAAGGAAAGAACAAGTGGGATGCTCCTTGAGTCGAAGGAAACTGGAATGTGTTGTTCTTCAGAATTAAAGGAGGTAACAATGATTCTGGTTTTTTGTGATTTCACAAGTGTTGATGAACCTGAGAGTTTTTGTGTTGTGTTTTAGAAAATTTGGGGGATTCGTTCCTCTGGTCCAAAGATCCTCCCCTTCTTTGTGCAAATAACTCTCTATTTATAGAGAAAGGCTTTTGGGAAGCTTGGGGAGAAAAAATAATAAAATAAGGCTCAGCTGGAAAGTAAATGTCCACTTGTGCCATAAAAGCAAGATGAATGGTTCAGATGGGTTGCTTCCTTCTGAAGGAAAATAGGCGCAAGGCTCAAGACAAACTTTTCTAAAAGGTAGTACTATGCTATTAAGTGCAAGTGGTCTTGGACAACAAATGGGTAAAGGCCTATTTTATCTTGCATAAACAATTAAGTATAGAGTGAGTCATAGGTTTGAGGCCTGAAAAAGGGAAAACACGTAGCCTGGCCTATGGGTCTAAATGTTCAACTTGATCTTTTGAGTCGAATCCTCCATCTTTCTACACCTTTTGACCAAACTAGAACAACACATCATTCATTTTCACCAGTTGTGTGTCCTTCGAATGAACCAACTGTGTGTTCTTCGAATGGCCCTTTTTAGTTGAATATGCCATTCTGAGTTTTCTTGATTTTAATAACTTAGGCCCAAACCTTCGACCAGACTCCAAAGTAAGAGAACAATTATTCCTCAACTATGGCAAGTCCTTCGAATGGACCACTAAGTTGTGTGCCATAATGCAGGACTATGGCGTATTGAAGGGTTTACAGATGGATTTGAAGGCGATATGAAGGCGCATTTGAATCATACATGAAGATGAATTTGAAAGTCACAGGAAGGTAGCCGTTCATCCAATCGAAAACTTATGAATCCAAGGCAAACAGGTGAGGGGCGAATGGTGCAGTCGAATGACACTTTTCAGAAGGTTATTAACTTTTGAATCGAAGGAAGCTTTCAGAAGATTATTGACTTTTTGAATTGAAGAAAACCAAAAGGAGGCCTTTACTTCCTGAGTCGAAGGACATTCCTGAGTCGAAGGACATTCCTGAGTCGAAAGACATTCCTGAGTCGAAGGACATTCCTGAGTCGAAGGACATTGTTTCAAAGGGAAACAAAAACTCAATTGAAGCTTGTATGAAGATCATTTCCTTCTGAATCGAAGGAGACCTATTTGAAGTCACATGCCCAGACGAAAGAGGCACGCTAGCAGCAACTTTTGAGCAATCGAAGGAGGTGCAAAGTCTAATCGAAGGGGGCTGAATCGAAGGAGACCTATTTTCCTCCAAATTCGTCAAAATGTTATTTTTATCTGTTTTCTTCCTTTTTGATAGTTTCCTCTTAATTCTGGTGCTGGAAGACTCCAATGTACTTGTGCAAGCTTGAATTTTGAGAATCATTGTGAGAGATGCCTTGAGAATTGAGAGGAAAATTTTTGGGGTACAACACACATATTACAACATCAATTTAATAATATTAATATAATGAAATGAGACCGACACTGACTCAACGCATGTGGTACCAACAGGTCATAAGCCCTCTCCATAATGCCAAATAAGGTCAGTGCATAAGCCCTCAACATTTTGCCAATATAGGCCAAGCCATAAGCCCTCAACAATTTTCCAATCCAAGCCAACAACAGGGCATAATCCCTCAACAATTTAATGTATGCAACATCGACATGCAACAACATGATTATGCAACCACAAGGTATACGCCTTCAACAATTTACCAATCCAGGCCAGCAACAACAACATCGTCATACTGCAATATATTATGCAAGAACAGAGCATTAGCCCTCAATATTATGCCATTCCAGGTCAACAACAACATCATCATGCAATATTTATGCAATTCATTCATACATCATTCATACAACACTATCACGTTCAATTCCAACAATATGCATCACACTTCATACAACATTAACACACAAGGCATAAACTTTCACCAAAATAATCATCATAAGATAGAAAATATCATATCACATCAACACCAAAATCCTCATGATTAATTCCACAACAACAACAAATTCACCACTAATATAGGACATTCCCAATTAATCTACTATGAAAAGCATTTGCATACATTTTACAAAACGACATAACTCGACAGTACGAAACATCCGTACATGTATCAAATAGTTGTAATTCTGGTACTAAAAATATTTTAAGAGAAAGTATGTTAAACCAATATTTCAACGATCTGAACTACGCATCAATCGGATACCCGAAACTCATGTTATGAATTTTTAAAGTTTTACAAGATTTACCAACATCGATAACCTACAACAACAGACACTGACACCACAAAACATATTTACACACAAATTAAATTTAGTTCCATAATTTGAATCCATTTTTATAAGAAAGTACATTGTATTAACTTTATAACGGTCCAAACGGCGCGTCAAACGGACACCCGAGTCAAAAGTTAGGAATTTTATAAGTTTTAAAAATAAAATTTTCAGCATCAGTGGTACTCGGGTACAGCCAGGAGGATACCCGGTTACCACCTCACATTTTCGCCTCCAAACCCCAAAAATAAACTTGGTTCCCGATTACAGCCAAAAGGGTATCTGGGTACACCTGTTGCAGAACCCAAAAATATATAATTTTTTAAAATACGATTTCCATTGTTTCAAAACCCAAACCTCCAATTTTGAAAACAAAACAATATATTTTTATTCTACCAATTACGAACCAACATTGCCCATCAATCCAACTTAATTCACATAATTAATTTCACCAATTACACACAAACAATGCATCAAAATCTATCAATAGGTAAAACCCCATAAAACAAAATAGTGAGAACTCAAGAATCTACAACTACGGGGACTTAATCACTACCGTTCCCCACCATTATGCAACCCATTATGGAGTTATATTCCTACCTTTATCTTAGATTGTAGATTCCTCAAGCTTCGACAATGGTTCCTTTCTCTAACTCTTCCTCTTTCTCGCATCTGCTTCGCTCGTCTACTTCCCCCGTTTCTACGATCGATCAAACAAAAATATTCTTCTATTCCACTTATTTTTACTTATCTAACCCTTGGACCCCTAAATCCATAAATCCCAACCTTACCCTCACTTGTTCAACACAACGTTTCCATCTTGCCCTTCTTGTCTTACACTATTATTCTCCTCATATTATTATAAATAATAATAATAAATATTATTATTAAATCTAATTAAACTCAAATAATTATTTAAGCTCTAAATAATTATATACTAATTAAATCCTGATATTACTCTTATTCCCACACTACCCATAACACTATACTCACCAATGTATAACCATGCATCACATAACTCACCATAATTCATATATTCACCAATAATCACCAATATTCCTCAATTGGCCTTCAGGTGGAAGCTAACCCTCGTTTGTTTTCTACGTGGAAACCCCCCTAGTAAATCTTATTTTTACTACTTCTTTCTTGCAAGCATATGTATGTGTCTTTGGGAGGATGACTAATCCTTATCAATTTGGTTCTTAATGATATTCATATATTCTTTCAATTCTAAAGATGCCTATCAAGGCATGGGAGAAGATTGTGAATATTCAAAGTAAGTTTCTTTGCGGTGGTGTTAAAGGGGGTTCTAAGATCGCTTGGCTTAAATGGGCTATTTTGTGTAAGCCTAAGAAGTTGGGTGGTCTAGGCATTCGTGATCTTAGTAGGGTCAACCTGGCCCTATTGGATAAGTGGAAGTGGCGATAGTTGACAGGTGCTTCTGGTATTTGGTGTGACATCTTGATTGCTAAATATGAACGTACATCGATATCACTCATGCAAGGTAGAGTTAGGTGTCTTTAATATGTGTCATATTGGTGGAAAGGGATCTCTCTCCTTGGGATTAACTTGGATGATCTATCTAATTGGTTTTGTGATAGGCTTCTTAAGAAAGTTGGAACATGTGTTCTTACTTCTTTCTAGAATGACTCTTGGTTGGGCGTTACTCCTCTTAGTAGTAGGTTTCCTAGACTTTTTTCTATCTCTAAGAAGAAATCATGCTATGTGGGAGAGGTTGGTAGGTGAGAGGTTTTGATCTGGGTTTGCGATACCAAGTAAAAAATATCTTGTATATTTTAGCATGGGTAGGATTTGATTTCTGATCTTCTCTCAGTGATCAATGAGTTTACCCCCTCACTTCAGCTTGATAAGTGGTAGTGGTGAAATCATTCTAAAGATGGTGTTTATTTTGTGTCATATGCTTACAATTTCCTTGTATCTCAAAAGATTCCTATTGATTTGCAGGAATCGCCTATAGATTAAGCTCTTCATTTTCTTTGGAGCAGTTGAACCCCCTCTAAAATTTGTGTTTTCTCGTGACAATTCCTTTAAGTTTCAGATTTCTACAAGAGAGAACTTACTTAAGAAGAAAATCTCACTAATATTTGGAAGTATTCTCTATCCTTTTTGTTCAATAGGGTTGTCTTAGTGAGAAGAAAATACGGTTATGAATATATAGTATACAATGGTGAGATTGAGACATAAAGTTTTGGCTGGCTTTAGATATATCAACAGCTGGATCATTGACCAACTAAAAATGCAAGCACAAAAAATTCATTATAGATACAACATTGTGGAGAGTACTCAAATAAATTGAGGTTCATAAGTTTTCTTAATACTAATATCAAACATGTTCATTTTCAGGCACAGACTTAAACTTACTTAAGTGTGTTCTAAAATATTGAGGTATATATCAATTATTGGTTATACATTACTATATCTTTAAATCTGATTAAAATTAAAATTTAATTTATATATTTGATTAAATAAATAATATAAAAATTAACATAAAAACTACGCCACAATTTAAAAGTTTTGTATATTGCAGAATATAATAATTACTAGAAATACTTTATTTTTGGAGATAATACACTTACTACTTTTGATGTGTTTTCTTTAAAGTGAGAATTATTGTTTTTATCTTGTGCTTCCTGACATCACTATCTTGACGTGAGTTGATGACGCTATCATTTGCCTCGCGAGCACGTTGTGTTTCTCGAATATGCCCATGTGACAAGGCTAAGAAACTTCTTGTTTTCTTGCTGCTTGCACCAGGAAAGTCATGTGCAATATTGTTTTAAAAGACCCGGCTACCAATGCTAACATGTGCTTTAAACGTGCATTTTATAGAAAGTGGTTTGGAGTTAATGAATAGAACTTATTATAATACAAGACAAGAGTTTATACGGAGGATAACTAAACTTTTTAGAATTCTATCATCTATCTATTTTTACAGTGGTTTAAGTAAACTTAGTATCTTAAGACAAGAGTTTTTGTGGTGTTTGGATAATTTATGTTGTTTGTTGTTGTTTGTGGTTGTAGTCTTTTGCACTACTTGTACTTTGTGATTATCTTTATTACACTGTAGTGTTTTCACAGTTTATTATATTATTATTTGTCAATTCAAAAAAATGAAAAAAAAGGTACTATTTAATTAAATTTTAAAACAGTCGGTTTTTGACAATTTACTTGTGTTGTAAGTTGCTTACTTACAACATAATCAAATTACCATTATCTGAATTACAATCTTAATACTGTTCTTATTTCATAATAACTAGTCAATCTTCTTATTTCAATTAATACTTTGAGACCTTCAAACCTTTTTTTTTTTTAATGACATGATTAAAATATATATAAGTTGTAGTTTAATTTTAAAATATTTTATCTTTAATCTCTCTTTATACACTTACTCCTTCTATGACTCTGAGATTATTAGCTAGATTAATTGTTGATTTTTTGTCAACTAACAACTTAACCTTCACAACTTCGTTAACCTTTAACTCTACCAACATTGTTTCAATCAACATTATTTTACAAATTGCATAAGAGATTGGAACATACTCTGCCTTACAAAATGATAGAGTTATAATTCCTTGTTTCTTTGAGTTTTATGAAGTTGGACTTGCTTCAATCATGAACAAGCACTCTAACATACTTTTCCTGTCATTTTGATCATCTTCTTAGTCCGAGTCAAAATAGTCATAAGCATTAGTCTCTCTTTTAATTTCACTACAATAAATAACGTTTTTCATGACGAAGCATTCATCTCCAACATGCTAAAAATTGAGAGAACATGTTATGGGAGTGCAATGTTTTATTTTTTTTAATAAGATAAACATCATGTTACATCGGTGTTATAAAAAATTGAGATAACACAACTATAAGTTAGCGCCTATTTTTTCCATAAAAAAAATTAATAAACCTGTTATCTCGGTTTTCTTTAGAACCGAGGTAATATAGCTATAGGGAACCTCACTTCGAATCCCAGTTGCTGCATATAAAAAAATTTCAACGATTTATCACTTGGCGTCTTTTTTTTGTTTAACAAGAATAGGCAATAATAGAAAAAGGAAATATTTCATTGATAATAAAAAAAATATAACTAATAAAACTAAACAAATTCAAACTTCTTAGTCCACTCAACTATAACATCACCTCTAACTATCCCTAACTTATAGAAAAGTTTAGAAATAACTCTTCCATAAGGTATGAGGAAAGTCGTTTCCTCTCGAGAAATCTTTATCATTTCCTTCAAGAAGTTAAAAATGGTAAGAGAAAGATTAACTCTCATGTTGTAGGTAAGGAATAACAAGAGATGCTTATCGTACCAAGTAAGCGTTTATAGGCCTTTCTCTCTTGGGCAGAGATTTGCCACTAGAAGTTGAAACAAAAAATTTGCAACTGGTTTTAGAGAAACATGACTAGAGAGATTATTTTTGTTGACAAAAATTCGATAAAGGTGGGTTGTGTAGACACCGTTGAATTCATAATGTTCAACACAACTACCAAACTCTTCACAATTGATTGTCGTAGCAATCAATGATGGAGTAATGAAGAAATGAGAGTCATTGACATAGGACTGGATGATTTCTTCATGACCAGTTGGCACAATGGAGGCGCTCATCCATAACTCTTTAACGATGTTAGCGTATATGGGGCCATGTAGAATGTTAAAGTAACCATTCAACTTTTGTTTATCAATAACTTTCCTCAACTTTGGATTAAAACGTTCAAAATCATCGAAATCAACATACTTTTCAATGATAGCGAACAACAGATTTGTGTCCATTTTTTATAAGGACTTTGAAACAAGGAACATAGAGTTGAAAATAGGAAAAAACTTTGAAATAAGGAGTTGGTAATTAGACATTTAAATAGCTCAAGATCCTCTTTGATAATCCAAAAGAGACGTTTAAATAACTCAGAGAATATTGAATATAGATAATCATTGCTATTCTAGATAAGTGATATGGTTTCAATGCATGCATGCCATATCAGTGTTCTAGCCTTTGTTTTAATTGTTTTTTTTTTGTAATATAAATCTTCTAACCTATCAGTTTCACATAAAAACCAATAAAACATTTAGCGCTAAAATTAGAACCTTTATTTTAATTGTAGTTTTTATTTTTTTGTAAATTAAATATTCTAACTCGTCGATTTCCTAAAAACTGAGGTAACATTTAGTGTTATAATTGAGATATTTACCAAATCCGTAATCAAATTCTTGTTATCCATCTCATGACTATCAACGCTCAAGAAAATATCATTAGTGATCCGCATGAAACTTAGATAACTTCTATTATAAAAGGATTCTAAATATCAAAACTTAGATGACTATCATCCACTTTAAGACGCGCAAGAGTGTTTGTCGTGAAGAATTCTCTATTTGGGTTTAAGGTTTGTGTTCTTAAATATTTCTTTGAACAAAAAATTATATATGTATCTAACCTTTTTTTTGTTCATACCAGAAACAAATGTAAGAAAAAGCTATTGAAAAAATTTTGTTTCCCAGAAGTTCCACAACAGAAAATTATTTGGGTGTAAGGTTTGTAAGAGTGTTTTCCATGAATAGTTCTCTATGAAGGATTGCAAGAGTAGAAAATTATTTGGGTGTAAGGTTTGTGTTCTTAAGAATTTATTTAAGCAAAAAATATCTAACCCTTTTTTTTTGTCTAACCCCTTTTTTTTTGTTCATATCAGAAACAAATGCAAGCAAAAGCCATAGAGAATACCCTTTTTTTGTAGAAAAGAGTTTCTCATACATTTAATCTTGCTAAGAATATTAACGAATTGAAGATACAACATATGGTTTTCGTGGTCAATTAATTTTTTTGTGTAAAAAGTATAATATTTTAGATAAAAAATTCATTTTATTAATGTTCTGTAAAACAATGTAACTAGTTTTATTTTTAAAAAAACAAATAACCCCTCGGTCTTCTTAATAAACCGAGATAAAAAAGTGATAGTTTTTGTAAATTAATAAGTGAGGAAGTTGGGTTTCGAACCCATGCGCTAATAAAATTAGACATTGGTATTTTAAACACCGAGGTGATAAGTCTTTACTTTTTATCACGATCTTATTTACCTCGCTTCTAATGCCGAGGTAAAACGCATTTCACGTCCGATGTTAGATGTGTTATTTATAGTTGTGTGTTCTTCTAACATGTCATAAATATACCATGGTATGTAGTGGATTTAATGTATATGAGGATTATTTTATATACTAATACACGACATGATCTTGGTTTCTCCATGAATCAACTTACAAAGTCAACATTATGAGAAATATCAGGCCTAGTGTTGCATAGGTACCTTAGTGATTCAATGATATGCATAGAGTTGCATTTACAAAGCTCAACAAGAATGGAAGGACAAGGTTATTTTTATCCTGGTTCGTTTGAACTCAAACTACTCCAGTCCACCCGCCAAGATGATTTCTCCTTTCTCAACAAGGACTTAATCCACTATAATCAACTGATTACAAACACACAACAACTATTGTGACTCACAATGCACAAGTAATCTTACAAGTGACTAACACCACTAAGACTTAAGACTAGTCCTAGTCTTCTTGAGAAATCTGACCAAACTTGGTCTCTCAAGGAACAATTACAAGAGTTTAATCTTTACAGATAGTGAAATAAAATTGCTTCTAATCAAGCTATATCACAACTGTGATTTTTCACTTAGAATAAATTGCACAAATTGTATGAACAAAGAGTTTGTGAGCTTAGAATCTTTCACGTGGTTTCTTGCTTCTATTTTGAAAATTGATTGGTTAACTTGGTGGTTGGCTTGAAATAAATGTCCATCTATTTATAGTAGGAACAATAAGACCGTTGTTGCCTTCAGAAAAGTTGGAGAGCATTAAATGCTTGCGTGTTTCCTTGTAATATTCCATTTTCCAAGAAACTAGTGTAGACACTTGAGTGCTTTCAGCCGTCTTTGCATTAATGAGGAAACGGCAGAATGTAAGAACATGTTTCCTAAGCTTTGACAAGACAAGTTGGTTTTAACGTTCTTTAAGATTTTCTCCAATGTCTTTAAATCAGAACATGCTTCACTCATCATCTAGGCAGTGTTTTGCTTGCTAAGAACTTGATCAACGCTTGATTTCAAGTAATCTTCTGAGCAAGGAACCTGCTAAATGTTAGAAGATATATTTGAAAAATAAAGTATCTTACCAGAGTCAGCAGATGCACGTAGAAAAAAAAGGTTCTTTCATCAAAGAACTTCTTCATAATTTTTTGCTTAACACTTCAGAGTGTTTCTGTCAGAACATTATCTGAAACATTCAAACACATTCATCAGAGTATGAATTATCTTAAATATAATTTATTGTTATCATCAAAACTCTGAGATAGGTCAGAACTAATCTTGTTCTTACAATCTCCCCCTTTTTGATGATGACAAAAATTATTTAGATATACAAATAAAAAATATAAGAGATAAGAATCTCCCCCTGAAATGAATATTTCTATGCATAAAATATCCTGAGATTATTTATCAGAGCAATACAAAGTCTTCTTGGATTTCTTCAGAGCTTCTTTAAGAAGATAATGTTCAGCTGGAATATTCTTTCAGAGTTAAAGTGATACCTGCAAAAAAAAATTCTTTTGCACAGAAGGGAATCTTGCATTTTGTTAGAATGTTTGAGACTTAGTCCCATAACTGTTAAACAGTGATTAGTTCAAGAATGCACATTTTCTCCCCCTTTTTGGCATAATCAAAAAGTGTAAAAAAAATTGAGAAGTTCAAAAGATTTCATAAAAAAAAAAATCCAGAAGTACAAACAAAACACCCAAACAAACAACAAGAGACAAAAAGAAACTAGGATTTCTTAGTAACAAGAGCCATCAGAAGATTCTTGATCTCAGAGGCAGATTCTTCTTGTTTCACCATCCAGTTCTTGATTTCTTGATTTTTTTGGTCTTGCTTATCCAAGCGTTCATTTATGACTTCATTCTCCCTCTTGATCTCTTTTAGAGTGTCCGTGATAAGTGAGGTAGGAGCAGAGGATGACGAAGCTTCAGTAGAAACAGGCTTGGAAGCAGCAACCTTTGAGTCAGAATTCACGAAGGTGGAAATCAGAGTGCCCAAATCCATTACAAGGGTTGGCACAGGTTCAAGGGCTGCTTTAATAGAAGGTTGATTCAATAGAACAATGGCTAGAAGAATTGAATCTTCAGAGGATTCTTCAGATTCATCTTCTGATATGTCCATCGTATCAGCTGGTGTATTAGCAATCATTAACGAAGACTTCTTATTCCAAATGTCAGCAGCTTCTGTCTTGAAAGCATGCAGAAGTTTGGAAAAGTTTTCCAGCACCTGAAAGTGGCATAAGTCCTGTAACTTTAGTGACTCAGCATTCAAAGTTCTTCTGAAGGATTCCCATAGAAGATCCGTTGCAGTTGTGTTCACACTTCTGGAGCAATCTTCTTCAGCAGTTTTAACCAAGCTTGAACATCTGTTATAAAATTCTAAAACAAAGTACTCACATCTGGCTGAACAGGTTTTGGGACAACCTTCTTGAAAGATTTGTTTTTCAAGAATTGTAGAGATTCAAAATCCACTACAGTTCTTAAAAAGCTAGTAGGTTCAGGATTTTTGGTAGGTTCAGGTTGGTCAACAAAGATAGGAGGTGTTGATAGATCATGAGGTTCAGATGGTTCAGCAGTTTCAGGTTGATCAAAAGGTTGTTGTTCTAGAATATGAGGGGGTGAGAGTGTAGGTGAGTTTGGTGTTGTGTGTTGTGGTGAAGTAGGTGGAGTGACATCAGGCGAAATTATTATTGTATTATCAGGAGTGGGAATGGGGTTTTGAGGATGTGGTTGATTCATAGCAAAAATGTTTTCAGATGGTAAGTTGAAAGGAGGCTTCATAGTGGCTAGAGGTTCATTTATCCCTGGAATTCTCCAAGAGCCAGCACCATACCATCCAGTGGGTATGGGTGATAGAGGTATGGGTGGAGGTTTTGAAAAACGTTCAGCGGGAATGGGTTGAAAAACAGATGGTTCAGGGGGTTCTGATTGAGAGGGTTCTAATTGGGTGTCAGAGTGTTCATCAGAGTCAAAATCACTCAAATGTGATAAAACCTGATTTTTATGAGGGTTGTCAGCAAGTGAGTCAGATGGTAAGGTCAGTTCAATGTCAACATCTATATCTCCTAAGGTTTGGGAGGGTTCAACATATGTAGATACATTTACAGAATCATAAACAGAGATAGTTTCAGCGGGTTTACCTGTCTTCTTTTTCTTCTTCTGAGGAGTGTCAGAAGGTCCTTCTACAACTTTTCTCTTCAAAGATTCCTGGAGAACAACATCAGGAGCAACTTGATTTCTTCCTTGAAGACAAGCTGGATCCATAGGTGATCCAGTTTCTTTGCAGATTTCAAGATAGTGCAGGATGATACGTGGATGATCTCCTGAGTTGGACAGGGGAAAGTCAGCAATAGGTATCCTTCTCCTCTTCACAACAGCTGACACATACGGAGTTGGTTCCACCAGCAGCTTGTCAATTATTTTCCTTTTCAGTAAGTTCTTCCCAGTCATAGTCTTACCACAAGTAGGTTCTAGCTCCCCCAGAAGATTGGCTTCTTTTAGGTGAGCAATCAGACCATTCTCAGTCAGAATGTCTAATATTAATCTCCCCATAGGAATCTAATTCCTTTTGGATTTGGGGTTTTTCATCCTTTCAGCTTCCCTAGTCTCTTTTACATGGTTCCAGAGATGTTCAAATAGCAAGTAAGGCAAATCAATTTTGACATTAGTTCCAAGGCAGAACAACAAATATTGTTGATCAGTGTTGATGTAATCAGGAGAGCTGATGTCTTTCCTATGGTGAATACATCCATGAATAATCCTTGCCCAAATCTTGTATTTGTCTTTCAAGTCCCTGCCTTTAGAAGAACCTTGACCATTTATGAAAATCTCTGAATATACCATTGACATCTCCATTCTTCCACTTGGCATTCTTGTAACTCCAAGTCCTTTAAACCCTAGCAACTTTCTGATTTGATTTTCTGTAATGGATATTTCCTTGCCCATTACGAAAGAGAGAATAACCTTAGGGGTTGCAATAGCATGTATCCAGAATTTCTTCACCAGATGTGGAAAGACTGGACCAATGAGACGATAAAAAAAGCTTTCCCAACCTTGAAACTTCATAGTAGGGAACAAGTCAAAACCATTCTCTCTGAGATTCTCAAAATCTACCATTAACTCACTCAAAACTTCCAAACTGTCTACCGGAATGAGAGTTGTTCTTTCAGGCACTATGTATTTCTCAGAGTGGGTAGAAGAAGAAGAAGCCATTGAAGCTCTTTAGAAATGAGAATTTGAAGAAAAGGGTTTTAAGAGAAAAAGTACAGAAAACGCTTGAGTTTGAAAGAGACGGTAAAGAATGAAAAAGGGTTTTTCAAAAAGTATTTATAGGCAAAATTTTCAGAAAATAGGTTTAGAAATAAAATTAAAAATATTTAAGACAAATTTAAAATAAAATTTAAAACAGATTTGAAAACGAATCTCATCATTGCGTGCATTTAATGATTTTGCTAAAAATAAGGGGAAAACGTGAGATTATGGCTAATCATTAACAGTTACCTAGAACGTCATCAGTAGATTTTGCACGCGTGACCTTTTAGAAACACACCACGTGTTCATCTCCTGAAGGATGCATGTAACAGCTGTTTGTTCTAATGAATTTCTGAACTACACTTGGAAATGAAGCGTTAGAACATTTCATAACTTTTTATATAGCTTCTGTTACAACTTCTCTTCTAACTTCTGAAGAGTTGTTAATCAGAGCATTCATTTCAGAATATTCTGAAGTCAATCACAGAAGATAAATATTATTTTATTTAGGACATGATTCCATACAAATATTTTTCAGAATGAAATTAAAAATATCTTCTGAAAGGGGTTTGGTAAAAATGTCAGCCCATTGATGGTCTGTTTTTGCAAAAATTAAGTTTAAAATTCCCTTCTGAATATAGTCCCTTATGAAATGATATTTAATTTCAATATGTTTGGCTTTAGAATGTAATATTGGATTCTTAGAAAGACAAATAGCACAAGTATTGTCACAGAAGATAGGAATCTTACTTTAATAAAGGTTGAAATGTTCTAGTTGACTTTTCATCCAAATCATCTGAGAACTACATCCAGCAGCAGATATATACTCAGCTTCTGTGGTTGACAGTGTAATTGTTGCTTGCTTCTTGCTATACCATGAGATAAGATTGTCACCCAAAAACTGACAGCTTCCAGAGGTGCTCTTTCTTTCAATTCTATCTCTAGCAAAGTCAGCATCACAATAACCTACTAGTCTATAATCTTGTGATCTTCTGTAACACAGACCCAGATTAGTAGTACCTTTCAGATACCTAAGAATTCTCTTAACAGTTGTTAAGTGAGATTCTCTAGGATCTGATTGGAATCTAGCATACAAGCACATGCTAAATAGTATATCAGGTCTAGATGCAGTCAGATAAAGAAGGGATCCAATCATACCTCTATAGAGCTTCTGATCTACTTTCATACTTACCTCATCTTTACCCAAAATGCAGGTTGGATGCATAGGTGTCTTGGCATCTTTGCTTTCTGACATCTGAAATTTCTTCAGAAGTTATTTAACATACTTCGTCTGATGTATGAAAGTACCTTCTGGAGTCTGGTTGATTTGAATTCCCAGAAAGAATTTCAATTCTCCCATCATGCTCATTTCAAATTCTGCCTGCATGGTCTTAGCAAATTCTTTTACAAGGGAGATATTAGAGGTTCCAAAAATTATATCATCAACATAAATTTGACAAATTAAAATATCATTTTTAAATGTCTTTCTGAAAAGAGTTGTATCCACTTTCCCTCTGGTAAAATCTTTTTCTAATAGAAAATTACTCAGACGATCATACCAAGCTCTGGGAGCTTGTTTTAAACCGTACAAATACTTTTTTAATTTAAAAACATGTTCTGGATGTTTTGAATCATTAAATCTAGGAGGTTGATGGACATATACTTCTTCTTCAATATAGCCATTTAGAAATGCACTTTTAACATCCATTTGATATAATGAAATGTTATTTTGTACAACAAAAGAAATTAATAATCTTATAGACTCTAACCTGGCGATTGGGGAAAAGGTTTCATTATAATCAATTCCTTCTTGTTGACTATAACCCTGCGCAACTAGTCGTGCTTTGTTCCTGATTACTTCTCCTTGCTCGTTCAATTTGTTTCTGAAAACCCATTTGGTTCCTATAACATTGAATCCTCTGGGTCTTGGAATTAGATTCCATACATCATTTCTGGAGAATTGATTGAGTTCTTCTTGCATTGCTAAGATCCAATCATTATCTTTCAGAGCTTCATCAATGGTAGTTGGCTCAATCTGAGAGACCAAACCAAACAAAGATTCTTCATTGATTCTGAGAGAGGATCTTGTTCTGATGGGATCTTCTTTTCTTCCAATGATTACATCTTCTTTGTGAGCTGAAGATATTCTAGGAAACCTTTTCTGAGAGGGTTGATCAGAGATTCTGATATTGTTCAGAGCATTGTCAAGAGGATGATCTGCTGAGTCTTCTTTTGCTTCTGAGTCTTCTTTTGCTTCTGAAGTTTCAGAGTTTGAGGGATGATCTTCTGTACCTACAGAAAAATCAATTTGCTTTGGCTATTGCTGGCCAAGCTTATCATCAAACCTGACTTTGATTGATTCTTCAACAATTAGAGTTTCTGTGTTGTATACTCTATAGCCTTTTGAGCGTTCAGAATATCCAAGCAGGAAACACTTTTGTGCTTTGAAATCAAACTTGTTCAAAGTTTCTTTGGTGTTCAGAATAAAACAAGTACATCCAAAAGGATGGAAATAAGAAATGTTGGGCTTTCTGTTTTTCTACAATTCATAGGGAGTCTTTTCAAGAATAGGTCTTATAGAGATTCTATTTTGAATGTAACACGCTGTGTTCACAGCTTCTTCCCAAAAGTTCTTTGCCATATTAGTTTCATTGATCATGGTTCTGGCCATTTCTTGTAATGTTCTATTCTTTCTTTCTACAACTCCATTTTGCTGGGGAGTTCTAGGACAAGAAAAATTATGAACAATACCATTTTCTTTATAATACTTTTCAAAATAATAATTTTCAAATTCACCACCATGATCACTTCTGACTTTTGTGATTTTAAAATCTTTTTCATTTTGCACTTGAGTACAGAAGTCAATGAATACAGAATGTGACTCATCCTCGTGTTTTAAAAACTTTACCCATGTCCATCTGCTGAAGTCATCAACGATGACCAATCCATACTTCTTGCCTCTGATGGATGCAGTTTTAACTGGCCCAAACAGATCAATATGAAGTAACTCTAATGGCTTAGAGGAAGAGACAACATTTTTAGATTTAAAGGAAGGTTTTGAAATTTTTCCTTTTTGGTATGCTTCGCACAGAGCTTCTGAGTTGTACTTCAGATTGAGAAGTCCTCTGACTAAATTTAATTTATTTAGTTGAGATATTTTTCTAAGACTGACATGTCCCAATCTTCTGTGCCATACCCATTGCTCATTTCTAACAGACAAAAGGCATTTGACGTTTTGAGATTTAAGATCTGATAAATCAATTTTGTAAATTTTATTCTTTCTCTTTCCAGAAAAGAGGATTGATCCATCTTTTTGACTTACAGCTTTACATGAGTTTTTATTGAAGATAATTTCATAGCCATTGTCACTTAATTGAGTTATGGATAATAAATTATGAGCTAATCCTTCTACTAATAAAACATTGGAGATAGAACGAAGGTTACCGTTTCCAATGGTTCCAGAACTAATAATCTTCCCTTTATGATTACCTCTAAACTTCACATCTCCTCCAGCTTTAAGTTCCAGGCTTTGGAACATAGACCTTTTTCCCGTCATGTGTCATGAGCACCCAGAGTCCAGGTACCATAACTGGTGTCTCAATTGAGTTGTTAAGGACATCTGCAACAAATATTATTTTATCCTTAGGTACCCATATCTTTTTGGGTCCTTTTGGGTTAGCATAAGAGTTTCCAGAATGTGATGTATATTTTATATCATGTGAGTGTCCAAACTTGAATTGTTTATTCAGAGGTTTGTAAGTGAAGGTCATTTTAGCAACAGGTTTTGGAATGTGTCTCCTTCCCTTTGAGAGGTTCATATCCAATTCCTCTTCTGTTTTTCCCACTGACTCCATAGATCATTGAATCCATTTTGCTTATAGCTATGCCTTTAGCTAGAAAAGATTGAAAGCTATAGTCATATTCTTTCAGAATATCTTTTGAACTAGATACAAACTCTGAACTAAACTTCTTTTGAATATTTTGAATTTCCTTTTTAAGTTTAAAATTGTTTTCTAAAAGTTCAGATTTTTCTATTTCAAGTTTCTCAAGATCAGATGCAAGACTCTTCTTAAGTTTCTTGTATTTGATTTTGAGCTGACTATAGTTTTCCAGAAGTTCTGATAAACTATCAGCAAGTTCATCTCTAGAAAATTCAGAAAATACCTCTCTTTGTTCTGACTCACAGCTTGAGTTATCTACTGTGATAGCCATCAGAGCTAGGTTGGCATTTTCATCTTCAGATCCAAATTCATCTTCAGAAGAATCTGAGTCATCCCAGGTTTCCATCATCCCTTTCTTCTTACCAAACCTCTTCTTTGGTTTTTCTTTTTGAAGCTTTGGACAATCACTTTTATAGTGACCAGGTTCTTTGCATTCATAACAGATAATCTCTCTTCTGTTTGACTTTTTGTGTCCAGAAGATTCTGTTTTATCTTATGACTTCTTGAAGTTCCTGAACTTCTTTTGTCTGCTCTTCCACAGATGATTGATCCTTCTGGAGAGCAAGGATATTTCGTCTTCTTTTGACGCTGATTCGATAGAGTTTTCCTCTTCAGCCTGAAAACCGTTAGTATCAAATTTCTTAATTGATTTAAGGGCCAGAGACTTACCTTTCTTCTGAGGCTCATGCTCATCCAGTTCAATCTCATGACTTCTGAGAGCGCTGACGAGTTCCTCCAGAGACACATTGTTCAGATCTTTTGACACTTTGAAAGCAGTGACCATTGGTGCCCATCTTCTGGGTAAGCTTCTGATGATCTTTTTCACTTGATCTGCTTTGGTATATCCCTTGTTCAAAACTCTTAGACCAGTGATCAGAGTTTGAAACCTAGAGAACATTGCTTCTATAGACTCACTTTCTTCAACTTTGAAGGCTTCATACTTCTAAACTAAAGCAAGAGATTTAGACTCCTTAACTTGAGTGTTTCCTTCATGAGTCATTTTAAGAGACTCAAATATATCATGCGCTGTATCTCTATTAGTGATTTTTTCATATTCAACTTTAGAGATAGCATTTAGAAAAATATTTCTAGCTCTATGATGATTTTTAAATTCAGCTTTTTGTAGTTTATCCATATTTTTTTTGTCAACTTTGTTTCCTTCTAAGTCAGCAGGATGTGTGTAACCATCCAAGACTATATCCCATAGATCACTATCATGACCTAGAAAGAAACTTTCTAGTCTGTCTTTCCAGTACTCAAAATCTTCTCCATCAAACACTGGAGGTTTGTTGTAACTATTATTGTTTTGTTCAGCGGCCATTGTGTTTTCTTCTGGATCTTTTCCTGACATGGTTAAGTGTTGTGCTCAGAGTCAAGCTCTGATACCAATTGAAGGGGTAAGAAAAAACTTAGAAGGGGGGGGGGGGGGTTGAATAAGTGACTCTTTTCCTTTTCAATACAAAGCTCAACAAGAATAGAAGGACAAGGTTATTTTTATCCTGGTTCGTTTGAACTCAAACTACTCCAGTCCACTCGCCAAGGTGATTTCGCCTTTCTCAACAAGGACATAATCCACTATAATCAACTGATTACAAACATACAACAACTGTTGTGACTAACAATGCACAAGTAATCTTACAAGTGACTAACACCACTAAGACTTAAGACTAGTCCTAGTCTGCTTGAGAAATCTAACCAAACTTGGCCTCTCAAGGAACAATTACAAGAGTTTAATCTTTACAGATAGTGAAATAAAATTGCTTCTAATCAAGCTATATCACAACTGTGATTTTTCACTTAGAATAAATTGCACAAATTGTATGAACAAAGAGTTTGTGAGCTTAGAATCTTTCACGTAGTTTCTTGCTTCTATTTTGAAAATTGATTGGTTAACTTGGTGGTTGGCTTGCAATAAATGTCCTTATATTTATAGTAGGAACAATAAGACCGTTGCTGCCTTCAGAAAAGTTGGAGAGCATTAAATGCTTGCGTGTTTCCTTGCAATATTCCATTTTCCAAGAAACTAGTGTAGACACTCGAGTGCTTTCAACCATCTTTGCATTAATGAGGAAACGACAGAATGTAAGAACATGTTTCCTACGCTTTGACAAGACAAGTTGGTTTTAACGTTCTTTCAGAATTTCCTCCAATGTCTTTAAATCAGAACATGCTTCACTCATCTTCTAGGCAGTGCTTTGCTTGCTAAGAACTTGATCAGCGCTTGCTTTCAAGTAATCTTCTGAGCAAGGAACCTGCTAAATGTTAGAAGATATATTTGAAAAATAAAGTGTCTTACCAGAGTCAGCAGACGCGCTTAGAAAAAAAATGTTCTTTCATCAAAGAACTTCTTCATAATTTTTTGCTTAACACTTCAGAATGTTTCTGTCAGAACATTATCTGAAACATTCAAACACATTCATCAGAGTATAAATTATCTTAAATATAATTTATTATTATCATCAAAACTCTGAGATAGGTCAGAACTAATCTTGTTCTTACAACATGTCATAGGGTCCATACTCATGGAATCAAGGGTTTTCTCTGTGAAAAGAACTGCGAAAGATGGTTGTTTTGTTAAGCAACATTGTGAAGCAGAACTCGGGGTTTTCGTATTTTTAATGCACTCCGCATGTGTTCCAAGTTATTAAATTAAAAAACAATCAAGTCATCATCATATCAAGCTCTCATGTGTCTTAGCATGCTTTGAATTACACAGAAAGTCAAGCGTTTCAATCGATTTGAGACAGTCTAGACAAAAATTTAGTATTTTGCAGTTCGAGCTCACAAATTCATAACTTGAGATCAAAAATGGTCTGGGAGTGATTATATAGTCATTAGAACCATCTTGAGGTATTCTCCTGTTTATCTGTTCAGGTTGAAGGCTAATCTTGTGAGGATGATTTTTAAAAGCGCTAAATACTTGAAATTACATTATGCAGTGATTTGTTGGTTCGTTGGTTTCCAGATGCTTAAAAATTCACAACTTCTGATGAAGAATTAATATTTGTGTAGCTCTTAGATCATTAGAATCGTCTCGTTATTTCCTTCAAGTTTTGTGTTTAGCTCGGAAGCCAATTCATTGAGGAGGATTTTCGAATGTGCGAATACTTTGAAGATATACAGTTAAAATATAGTGAAAATAGTGTGTTGAACCGCTGTTTTTCGAATGTTCAAAAATTCATAACTTTCGCCCGATTTGATTTTTTTATATGGTTCTTTGGGCATAAAATCTGTCTTGATTTTATCTTCGATTTGTATGTTCGGGTCATAAGTTAATTCTTTACAGAAGATCTCTGAAAGTGTGAATTGCCATAGAAAATTGCACCCCGAAATGGTTTTCTACTAGGCTGTTTCTGGATACTGTAAAAATTGTAACTCTCTCTATTTTTATCGTATCGAGACGATTCTTGAAGCGTGAGATCACAAATTTTTTTATCTACAATTTTACTTCAGGTCCCGAGTTCAGATCGTGCTTCGAAGGCTTCGATTTATAGCTAGCTTCCTAAAGTGCGCATGAAAAAAAGCTAAAATTTTCAAGACAACAAAATAAGTCCACTATGAATTTTTCATGTTGCGCGTTAGGATTATGCAACAAAAGTCATGAGCTTGTGGTTTGTTCGCGCACAATACACAACATAAGCTGGAAAAATAGGCACTGTTAATTTTTACACCAAGTTCTCGTCATTATCGTAACTTGCTTAATTTTTATCGTAACAGGACAATTCTTTCGGAACCGCATCACAAATTTTGTCGCTGATGATTTTGTTTCAGGTCGCGCGTCAAGATTATGCATTGAATTTCATGAGTTTATGATTTGATTTTGACTGGTACATGGAATAAGTCGCAAAATCAGTATTTACACTTGCCAAACAAGACTTGGAGCTAATTCTATATAAGTTTGAATTTCAAATTTCACACAACATTCACTCATTATTCAAAACCTCTCACAAAAACTCTCCAATTCTCTCTCAAATCAAACTCCATTCTCTCTCAATTCTCTCACAAAACCTAAGAACACAAAGGAGAAAACTCAACAAAACATAATCTCTTTCACTCCTCTCAAGCAACCGCGATCCTCCCTTACTCCTCCAAGAAAATCCCTACCGGTCTCCTTCCACCACTGCGCAAGCTCTGGGCAACACTCCCCTCTCTGGCCTCCGCAAATTCTGGCGCTAACCTCCTCCCTCTGTTGCGCAACATCTCGGAAACTCTCTCCTCTCCCATCGCGATTTTCCGGCGATATCTCCTCTCTCTGATTCCGTTTTCTGTTACTCCTACTTGCTCCGGTTTCTACTTTCCAATTCAAGTTCTCTGCATCAATTTCAATAACTTCTTTGACTCTTGATCTTAAATTGATTTTAAGTGTTTGATTTATTTGATCTTGAATTGTTTGAATTATTTGAACATGAACTTAGTTGAATTTTTAAATTGTTGGAATTACTTGATTCTTTAATTGATAACGATGTTGATATGGGGAATTGGCTAAATGATGATTTAATCGGTGTAGATCTTGAATTTAATTGGTAAAATTAATGTTGATTTTGAACGCCGAATTTTGGATATAAGTGTTTGATTGATGAATTTTATGGAGAATTAATTGCATTTTCATGAGTTAATGAAATTTTGAAGCGATTTGTTGACGAATTCAATTTTTCGATGTTAAAAACCTCAAATTTGATAAATTGCATTAACACTTGAATTATGTTGTTTGTGGCTTGGAATCATTGTTTATAATATCTTGTAATCCATTTGAAGAATCATTTGATTGAGGTCTATCCCTCAAAACCCTAGTTTAGATGGTGAGATGGATGCAGTTGTGTCATCACCTACAATATGAACATCCAAAGAAACATATATACATATATTGATGTTAGTTAAAAGAACACATGTAAATGATACACACTTCAAGGTGCTTGATGATCCCTCAAGATCAAACTTAAAGATATGATGAAGTAGAAGGGAGAACCAACCCTAATGTGTGATCTCGATGCATTGATAATATGAAATAATGAGAGATCTTAGGGGGGAAATTTGGGGTATAACACTATCAACCAATAAGTGGAACAAAGGGCCCGCAATCGGCCCCTACACTTTCTAGTCCATGTCGTTCTTAGCTCGCATTGTGCGTTGGTGCTTTGAATCATGCTTACTCTTGTCCATTGAGTCAAATAAAGTGGAAAAGGGTTCATAACCAACCCACACTTTGTCATTCATTTCGATGATGTTAGCTTATGTTTCTTTAAAGGTTGACGCTTCAAGTTGTTACTCGATAAAGGTGCTTGAGAAAATTAATTCGAAAGAGTTCTTTACTCCCACTTTCAAATCCACTGGATTCATTGTTTTTTGCTAGCTCACACTTGATTTTTGTTTTAGTTTTAGTTTTAATTTGTTTGATTTTACGTGTGCTTGTGCTTTTCTTTACACCTTTGTATGTTCCCTTAGGATTCACTTGTTTCATTTCTGATGCAGTTATACATTAGGATCATAATTTATGCATGCTAAAATAGGTAGAAGTTTCCCATTTAAACCTCAACTGTAGTGTAGCGGTAGAAATGTTTAAGACTAAGCCATTATATTGACTAGACTTATACAGATCAAAATAAAAATCGCCATCGCGCTTTATTGTTTCTAAAGGAATGGGAAAAGAGAGAATAACCCCAAAGAGGGGGAAAGATTCTAGGTAAGGGGGTTGATTATGCAAAGGGAAGGTATTAGCACCCTAAACATCTACAGTACTCCGTAGGGACCTCTTTGAAAAAAATATGTATTTTTTGGCTATAGAATGTTATATAAAAATAGATGGTGGAGGTGAGAAAAGAAATGTTTTTTATGATTTTTGCATATGCAGTGGTTGCGAACCTTTAGTGCCTACGTACCACCTTCCATGCAATAGGGGATAGGGGTACACTTAGTTCCTCTTTGAAAAAAATTAAAACACAAGTGCGTTGGTTAATTTTATGAGATAAGACATTATCGTCATTGTCCGTGTGGAAAACATACTTACTACCCACAATCATGAGAAAGGAAAATTTGCATCGTCTCAAAGTGGAGGATATGACTTGGATTTTGAAAATCAACAAAACCTCACTCAACACCCAAGTGGAAAATATCTCTCTTCACTATATATTGTAGAAGTATAGTTGTTTGCATCACTACAAGGTTTGACAAGAGTCCAATATTTTTTGAAAAAAAGTTTTAAAGAAAAAAAACAAAATGGAAAAAATGGTTTGAATGGGATTAATTGACTTTTAGTCTTCTCACAAAATGGCTAAGTATTGTCAAATTGATTAATATTTGATTAAGAAGAGATTTAAAAATGCATGGACCTAAGTATAAGTTTATTATGAAAGTGGGTCAAGTTTTTTTAAAATAAGAAGTGTTTTCAAAAGGAGGGAGAAGATTTTTGGAAAATTCAAGAAGATGGGAGGAGATGAAGAGACTATCCTAAAGTATAAGGTAAAAGCTAGGGAAAAGAATCGTCTAACCAACAAGAAACCAATACTTCACATATTGAGTCAATGAAGAATTCCATCCTTTGGATTTTAAACCAAGCAAATAATTAATAAACCTTTGAATAATACCAAGATTCAATTGCATTAAGTCCTCACAAAAATTGGGCAGAGTAACATCTGCATACAGATGAATTACAGATTACAGATAAAGTATGTAATCACAATAACCTACACACAAAAACAAATAAACAACCCAATGTCTTAAGGTAAACCCCAAGAACTCCAGAAAAAAATATCAATTAAGGTTACAAAGTCTCCAACATAGGTCAAGGTTTCTATTCTTAAGTCCAAGAAGTCTACCACTCCATAATGCCAAGGATAGTAACCAAGTAGTCCAAGTAACATTAAAGTTTTTTAGGGTTTAAGTTGATTATTAGGTATCTTCAAAAAGAAATGAAAAGCTCAAATAAGCAAAAATAAAATGACATGAATATAAAGGCTCAAGTGAGCAAAGATGAAAAAGAACATGAAATGTAAATACTGAAGTAAATGATGCATAAAATAAAAGCATAAAAATAGAAGCACAAAAATAAAATCAATTTTTATAAGTTAATGGTTAGTTGTATGACCATCTTGAAACTTGCATTTGGAACTCATTAGAGGATTGGTAGAACCAAAGCCTCTCAAAATTAAGTTGCATTTGATTTTTGTCAAGTATATCATCCATTTAAGAATCTCAAAGTAACTTAATGATCAATGATGTTTAAGTGGTCCACTTTGACCATAATTGATGAGGTTCCATTAGAGGATAGGTAGAACAAAGCATCCTAACAATGGATCTCAAGGTTATTGGATCATAGGGTTCAAATTAACACACTTGAGCTTGCAAGCATAAGTTTGGGCCACAAATGATCATTTTCTTAAATCGGGACAAAATTTAGCATTATGTTAAGCAATCGTAAGTGGACTTATATAGAAGCCGCACCTATTTTACGGCCGATCAATAGCAATCTATGCACCATTTATTTTGAGACATGATATAGAAATCATGCTCCAATAACACTTAGTGCAATAAGTAGGGGGTGAGACAAAGAGGGGAGGAAAAATGAATAAACCATATTTGAATCAAAGTTTTAATCAAACTATTATTAAAATCATTCATCCATTTTTATGGAGTTAGACTCAATACCATAGATTCAATGATGTTAACAAAGCTCATGATAAAAATTCAATCCATGATCAGCCATAAAATATACAAAAAAAAAATTGTATTTAACATATAAAAATAATGGTTTAAAAAATTATTAAAAATGAAAATAAGAGTAAAATGTCAACTATGTTCAAATTAATCAAGAAAAAATAAGTAAGACCCTAGAAAAATCAGAAATGAGCTCAAATATTTTTATAAAATTTTTGGTAATTTTTTAAAGTCAAAACTATTCTTAAAATTAAAAGAAATAGGTAAAAGAAACAAAAAATAGTGAAAAATAATAAAGTCAGAAATAAAAAATAAATGAGGTCACCAATATTTGTCAATATGTCATTGGATCCTTCCCTATTTTTTTTCCATAATTTAAAAATACATAAAAGTATTATTAAACATTTAAAAAAATTCAAGTAAAGTGAAAAATTATAAAAAAATACAAAACACAAAATAGAAATGTGAAAAAATAAAAATCAGAAAGAGAAAAATTAAAAGTATTTTCCATAATTTTTTCATATTTTTTGGAGTTAAAATGAATTACTTGTGAATTTTTGAAGTTTAAAATAATTTAAATATAAAAATAAATAAAAAATAAAGTCAAAAAATGTAGATCAATGGATGAGAGTCAAAACATGTTAGTAAGCTAATCCAATGGATCAGACGCGCTGTGTATATCACGGTCTTTAATAAATATCACACTAGATCAAATATTTTTAAAATAAAACAACTTAAAATGTGGCGCGTTGGATGGAGTCCGACTCACAAAAGTAATCAGATCCAAGGGCTCCTGAGGCGCGCACATGGTACGGCTAGCATATTGTATCTGTTTCAAAAAAATAATGTGACTTTGTGTCATTGGTTGAAGACGGACATGTCATCGTCTTCAGCCTCCAGCCATCCCCAAATTGAATCCTTCAAATTGTAAAATTAGCAAACCAGACCGGTACCATTAGGTTCGTCTCTTCAAGATGATTCTAATGGTACCATTGTGCCAAATTTATATAAATTGTGCAAGATTGTGTTTGAAGAAGACCAGAAAAAATAGCGAGCACAAAAATCTGGGATATCTCACTCAATTCTCAATGAAATTGAAAATTATAAAGAGCACGAGGATAAGAAGGATACAAGGAGTGGATTAGTCTTTTATTTGAATCAATTTGGCCAAGAAATCTACTTGAACGAAGTAGTGAGAAGTTTCTCTGAAACTAGACTTCTATAGATCAATATATGTCACGATTCTTGAAAGTAACCGTATGATTAGCTTCAGAGAAATTCAATGAAGCTAACTGAATGGAGCTTTTGGTGTTTGAAGGTGAGAATGTAAGAAATCAGAAATTCAAATTCAGAGTTCGTGTGGGATCTGAACAGGGGTCAATTGGATATCAAAAGCTTTGGAAAATGAGTGAGGTATGGTCCTCAATTATAGTTGATCATGATGCAAGGCTCAAGCGTGTGAATTGGAGGAAAAATCAGTGAAATTGTGTGGACCTGCTAATTGTGGAAAGTGTGACTTCACATTGTTCAAAATGCAGAAAAATGGATGGTTTAAGGTTCGTTTCTTATTATGGCAAGTTCCTAAACATGATTAGACGTGAAATTGATCCTTAAACAAGCTTGTAATTGGATTTAAACTAATTTTCAAATATGACTGAACTTAAAATTTTCATTTCATGATGCTACCTTCATAACCATGGTGCCAACAATGTAGGGCACCATATGATGTGGTTTTTGAAGCATTTGAAAGATAAAGTCACAAGCTTTACAATGTGCAAGGAGTGAGATCAATTGGATGTTTGAGCAAGAAGTTGTGTTGAGTCAAAGTTGGAAGAAAAGGGCTGACTTTTCATACTTAGAAAATTTCTAAGTTTTTTCTTCAAAAATGACTTATAATGTCTTGCATCCAAACATGGTCTTCCACTTGGAAATTTTTCTTGACCAAAAAAGATGGCATGAAGTAGATCTCTTGAATGTCATTTTGAGACTTGAACCATTCAAAATTTTCCAAAAATTGAGAGAGTTATGACTTGTTGAAGTTGACAAAAATTCATAAAATGACCTATAATCTTTTGCAACATTCGATATTCCCTTATTTTGACTTAGATTAACTCATAATATCCTCAATAAACACCGCAACAAAGTAATCCAAATATTTTTAATGCCTACACAAGTTCTAAAATATGTCCTCTAACTATCCTCACCCTTCATTTGAATCTGAAGGTAACCCTTCTTAATTTTATTATATTGTACACATACTCGCCTAACAATTGGTCCATCAAATCATCAATCCCTTGAAGTGGATAATTAATCTCACCCATTACCTTACTCAATTGTCGGTAATCCAAACACGACCTCATTCAACTATTGTCATAAACATGAAAACCTCTAAGCCTCATATCCTAAGGGTTATCCTACTTGCTTAATAGATAAAAACATTAGTTCTCTATTGTTACCAAACTCAGATTCGTGCTCTGGAGGAAAGTCGCAAATATCTTTAGGAAAAACTTTAGGGATCACAGAACCCTGGAATATAACTAGTCGTCACATTGCTCTCTATTCTTTGAGATACAAACATCAACAATACCTAATCATTCTCCCTCAAAGACAATCCCAACTTGACCGACAGAGAGAAATCACGAATCCGTACTCTCTTCAGTTTCGAGAAACAACATAGCTCCAACAACACTTGCACTCTTGCAATTCGGCCGTATATTGCACCAACTCACACACCTGAAACATCTCATAGAAGCAAAAGCTTCTCCCACACTTGTTTCAAACCAAGCCATGCAGACAAACAGTTAGAAAAACAAGCAAGTACCGACAGTGTTTCACACACATGTCGCATACTAAGGAATAAACAACATTAGACAACCTGGCCGGAATGATCGACCTGCTCTGATACCACTAATGTAACAACCTTATAAACCCCACATAGTATTCATAATTATTTTAAATAATATCAGAGTAATACAACAAAAAGGCATAACATTGTATTTGTGAAATAATCATACGTGCTAGTCTTAATAGGGTTTCGTTATCAAGGTTTCACATACTTGCACCAGAATCATAGTTCAAACAAGTCCATTAAAACACTTCATAGTGCCCCATGATTCATGGTTCATAATTCAACATAATTTAAACTCCATGGAAACAAATTAAATGTCATAACAAAACAAGAACAAAATAGTTTTTAAAACAAAGCATTCTCTTCCTTGATATTACATATCAGAGCAAGACCTTCTAGACTCAACGTAAATAAAACACATGTTCCAAGTTATTCTTCTAAGCCTTTAGGGATTACTCCTGATTACCTGTATGTTACCCACGTAGAGGCAACATTCAAGCAGAAAGGGTGAGTTCATCAGAATCATTATATAAGATATAAGTAATAGACTTAGCAGAATAAACCAAAAGTATCACAATATAAACTCAGCATTGTTATATTCCAAGTACCTCAACAATCATACAAATTCAACAACACAATACAACATCATCAATTTAAGAACTATACAATGCCACATAAGATATAATGCTAGGACATAGACTCATGCATGTGGTACTAATTCATTTGATGGACACTGGGCCATCACTCTCAAAAGACCCCAACCATAAGATCGATTCCCACTTGAAACTGGAGAAAATCATATACATCCCAAATCCACACAATTGGATTGAGACCAAATCACTGGACCAACATCCTAAATCATCAAAATGGACCAAAGTTGTCCAATGAATGCATGATGCGCAACAATAATATCAACGACCACAACTAGTCATACACATCATCATTCATGTATTCACCAACATCATTATATATACCTCATCATATGTAATCATATAAGATGAGCATCATCATCATATCATCAAATAAAACAGAATCATCATATTAACAACATATCATCATTATGAACCAAGCATTATGATAAGATTGTCATATCATCACCATACTTGATTACCACAAAACATCATAGTGATTCAACACAGGGAAACTAATTATATCCTAACTTGGGTACTAGAATTATCCTTCTTATTCTTCATTTTACTCCTTATATATATATTTCACCGCGTTATCTATCCATTGCTTCGAATGACACCTCAAACGGAGTCCGAAAACTCAAGTTACCGCCTTTAGAAGAATCTGTCAAAAATTGGATTGCTTGAGTCGACGCATGTCACCTTTGAGTCGACACATAGGTATTCTGTCTGCCCCGGGTGTGCTTAGGTCGACCCAATGAGTCGACGAATATTGAGTCTTGAACCTGCATGAGTCGATGCATGACCTCTTTGAGTTGACTCGTGCTGTTTTATGCTGAATTTTCCTTTGATTTTTCTACGATTTCACTACCTTATAGGTCCTAAAACATCATCTAATCATAGTTAATAATAATTTATTATCATCCTATGTTTCTTCATCATTTATACATCATTTCGACATCATTATTCATCTCTAATCTATTAATTCTACATCAAAGAACATCGAATCACTATTTATGAAACCTAAGGAAAACCCTACCTTTATATACCACTTAAATAAAATATAATAATGAGATAAACACCTCTTACCTTATTGCTTCGAGTGATTGATTAGGTTCTTCATGCTCTTACGATGATTCTCTCCAAAGCCTCTGTGCCCTAGCCTCTCTTCTCCAACTTTCACGATTGATTGTGAGAATAACAACTATCTCTTCTCTGTTATCACAAAGGACACCTAATATCTTCCTCAATTGTCCTCGCTTAGTCAACCTCTCTTTACCATCACGTCCTCACTCTTCCTACTAATTACCAACACACCACTCTAATTAAAATAACCATTTAAATAATTATGTCTATTATTATATTCTCAATAATAATCCAAATAATTACTAAATAACTATTTAACTATTCTAATACTTCTAATCATCATAATTCACATCGTGCACAACCTCATACCAGCACATCACACATATAATCATATAAATCATCAATTATTCATAAATACTCCTAATAATTCATTAAGTAAATAACTTTTAAAAATTGGGGTGCTACAACTCTCCCCCCACTTAAAGAATTTTCGTCCTCGAAAATTACCTGAGGAAAACAGAGTTGGATATGACTCATTCATCTGATCCTCACGCTCCCAAGTCAAACTTTCACCGGCTGATCCACCCCCACAACACCTTTACTAAGGTAATCCTTACCTCTCAATTGCTTCACTTCACGGCCTTCTATTCTCAACTGTAATGCTTCAACAGTCAGGTTATCTCACACATGTACATCGTTAATCTGAATTACATGTGAGGGATCCAGAATGTACTCTCTCAACTGAGATACATGAAACACATCATGAAGATTTGCAAGTGACGGAGGTAAAGTAATTTGATAGGCTACCTCACCTATCTTCTCATATATCTGATATGGACCAACGAAATGCGGCGTAAGCTTCCTTGATTTTTGAGCCCCACCAACACCTGTTACCAGAGTAACTCTCAAAAACACATGATCATCTTTCTAAATTCGAAGGCCTTCCTTCTCTTATCATGATAGCTTTTCTGACGACTCTGAAAAGCCTTCATCCTCTCTTGGATCATATTAATCTTCTTAGTTATTTCTTGCACAATCTCAGGTCCGAGTACAACACTCTCGCCATACTCATACCAACACAATGAAGTTTTACACCTCCTACCATACAATTCTTTGTACGGTGCCATTCCAATACTTGAATGGAAACTATTATTATATGTGAATTCAATCAATGGCAAGTGACTATCCCAAGGTCCTCCTTGTTCGAGCATACAAGCCCTCAACAAATCCTCTAAAGACTGGATAGTCCTCTCTGTTTGATCGTCCGTCTGCGGATGATATGCGGAACTCAACTTCAACTTGGTACAGAAAGTATTCTGCATACCTGTCCAAAATTTCGATGTAAACCTCGGGTGTCTATCCGACACGATACTCGAAGGTATCCCCTGCAACTTTACAATCTCATCAACATACATCTTATCCAGTTTTTCTATAGGATTATTGATCATCATCGGCAAGAAATGAGCTGACGTAATCAACCTATCCACTATTACCCAATTTGAATCATCACCTCTAACAGTCTTCGGTAACCCCGACAAGAAATCCATAGAAACACTGTCCCATTTCAACTCTGGAATACTCAAAGGTTGCATAAGACTTGTAGGCTTCTTATGTTCAATCTTCGACTTCTAGAAAGTCAAGAAAGCATATACAAACTTAGCAATTTCTTTCTTCATACCTACCCCCCAAAACATTTTCTTTAAATCCTATACATTTTCGTAGCACCTGGATGAATACTCAAATCGCTTCGATGCCCTTCCTCAAGAATGCTCTTCTTAAGTTATATAATATAAGGAACACAAACTCTATCACCAAGTCTCACTACACCATACTCATCCACTCGGAATTCACCTATGTTTTCCTTGGTTAATCAACATTAGTCAATCCACCAAACTTAAATCAGACTTCTGACCTTCTCGGATCTCTTCAAGAATCCCACTAGTCAATTTTAACATTCCCATCTTCACACTGTTGGATGTATCTTCGCATACCAAGCTCATATCTCTAAATTGTTCGATCATCTCTAACTCTCGAACCATAAGAATTGACATATGAAAAGATTTCCTACTCAAAGCATCAACTACTACATTTGCTTTACTAGTATGGTAACTCAAATCAAAATCATAATCCTTCAACAATTCGAGCCGTCTTCTCTGCCTCATGTTTAACTCCTTCTGATCAAGTAAGTATTTTAAACTCTTATGATCACTGAACACTTCAAATTTAGATCCAAAAAGACAATGTCTCCAAATTTTTAGCATGAACACCGCAGCCGCCAATTCTAAGTCAAGCATAGGATAGTTCCTCTCATGAATATTTAACTGTCTAGAAGCATAAGAAACAACTTGTCTATCTTACCTTAGCACAACACCAAGACCCATCTTAGAAGCATCACAATAAACTACAAAGGATTCATTCGGATTCGGCAAAGTCAACACTGGAGCAGTCATCAATCTCTTTTTCCGTTCTACAAAACTTTCTTCGCATGCAACATCCCACACGTAAACCCGGCCCTTTCGAGTCATTAGTAACGCCAACTTAGAAAATCCCTCAATGAATCTTAGGTAGTAACCTGCTAACCCAAGAAATCTCTGAATCTCAATTATAGATTTCACTGTCTCCCACCGCAACACTTCATCAACCTTAGAAGTATCTACCGTAATTCCACCACTAGAAATCACATGGCCAAGAGAACTCACTTCCTTCAACCAAAATTCACACATCGACAGTTTCGCATACAACCTCAAGTCTCCAAAATGATCAATAAGTCTTAACTCTTTCACATTCACTTATCCATTAGGTTCACCCAAAATGATGAATGAATATTCCCTTGATGGAACGGTAAACACTTAACACGCCATTAAGCTTGTAAGACAAGTCTATCATATCCAACATGATCTCGTCTACTATCAACAAGAGATCAAGGGTGATCAGTTCCTCAATTTGTGAATAGGTATCTGACAACCATGATAGCTTATAAACCATCATTACTAAACTAGAATAGTGTTTCTTTAAAACTTATACTCAAAATCACCTAACGCACCATGTTCCGATTAATCTTTGTCATTCTAATCATTCTTAATCGGCATAAGTTGTATCTCCACGCGCTTCTCTAATATCTCCATATTCTCCCTAATATCAAACATCTCATTCCTTTAATTCATTCATTTACAACATATCATACTTGACCTCGTCATAAACAAGTCGCGACAATAACTAGTTAAGCCTAAGAAGCTTCTTGTTTCTGTAACCGACTTTGGAGTCTCTCAATGTAGAACCATACATGCTTAGGATGGATCCATATATACCATCATTTGAAATAACATGCTCAAGAAAATTCCTCCTAATACCATGATCTATCTCCTTGACAACTTAGCATAAAGTTTCTTACCTTTCAACATTGTAAATCACAACATTCGACATTCCCTTATTCTGAATTAGATTATCTCATAATGTCCTCAACAAACACCACAACAAACTAATTCAAATATTCGTAATTCCTACACAAGTTCTAAAATCTGTCTTCTAACTATCCCCACCCTTCATTTGAATCTGAAGGTAACCCTTCTCAATTCAATTATACTATATACATACTCGCCTAACAGTTGGTCCATCAAATCGTTAATCCCTTCAAATGGATAATGTGATCGGTGGGAATGAGAACTGTCTGTTTTGGAATGCTGGTTCGCGTTTGCGTTTGTTTTCGCAAAATGTCGCGGTAAGCAAGAGTCGCCACCGTCTTTTATTTTATCCAACAAGGAAAGGACAAAAGCACAGAAAAATTCCTTTTCAAGATGTTTCTCAGGTTCGGGAGGTAGATTATAGAAAGGGAAGGTGTTAGCACCATTTCTATCCATGGTTATCCACGGGCTCTTAGGTACTTGCTCATTATGTTTTCAAAAATTTGCTTTTCTTTGTGTTTATGGGTTTGAAAAGAGTTTTTTGTTTGGAAGAGAGTGTAAGTGTGAAAAGTTTTGTTTTTGTTTTCAAAAGAGCAAGTACTTAATAACATCTACCTACTCAAAAAGGAATTAAACTGTGCAAATGTCCTTTAGACAATGCTATCCCACTATTGAGGAGTAGGTAGCACCATCGTTGGAGTTTTCGGGTCAATTCGATTTAAGGGACGTGTGGTCACTAAAGCAATGTTAGGACGCCTTAGCGCTAACCCTAATGTCTTAGATCATTTTATCCGAGGCAACCGTTTCGAGGCAACTTTGATCTTTGGACAGGAGGGCGACCTCTAAGACTTCCTATACTCAATGACCACGTTCGAGGCAACCAAGTGAGGTGTACCCTAAGAGTGGCATGTGCGAGTGTGTCAATTTTCAGTTTATATTATCTTTGTACATGTTATAGTGAGCTACGGTTGATTTTAAGTTAACATAGATCTTGTCATGCATAGCCTATTATTCATACATCTAACAGTTAATGGTTGCAGAAATTAAATTGTGGAAAATAAAACTAAGCTATTACAAGGCGTCGGGTATTTACATCGCCAAAAACAAACCCATTGAAAATAAAGCGATAAAAGTAAAGACCTAATTAACTATTACAACTAAATTGAACGACAAGTAAAAAATAAAAATAAAGAAGAGAAAAGACTTCTTCGATCCATGCCATGGACTCGTTCGATTCACCCTTCTTTGGCCTTCTTTCGATTGAGCTAGGGAATGGGTGTGAGTAGCCTTCGATTGGGCTTGAGAATTGACGGGGAAAGCTTCGATTCGAACCCTTTCCTGACTCCTTCGATTGGGTTTGGTAATTGACGGGGAAAGCTTCGATTTGCACCCTTTCCTGACTCCTTCGATTGGGTTTGGGAAGGATGTGGGTAAACTTCGATTGCAGGGAGAAGGTGGGCTTCGATTCAGAGGAAGAAGGCTGCCTTTCGATTCTATGAAGGGGGTTGCTGGAAAGGCCTGAAGGATCACCTGTGGAGGCACTACATCTGCAAAAATATATTAGCAAAATAAAACGCATGGCCTGGGTATCGAAACCCAGGTCCATCGATCCTGCGTGCGTTGGGTCTTTTCAGGCTATATCTGTAGAAAGTGTTAGCAACAAAAAACATGACCTGGTGCCAAACCCAAGCCCTTTGATTCTGTCTAGAATGACAATCGAATGAAACAACAAATATGGATTTGTTATGTAAATACAAGGTTTGACATTTTACCCTCTCTTACCAGTAGTTGGAACCTTCGATTTGGAACTTTCTAGATGTGGGTATCTTCGATATGGGATTTCTGGGCGTGGATACTTTTGTTGAATGGCTGCTTTGGCTTGGATTATTTATGAAAATGTTGATAACCTTTGGTGGGTTTGTGGGCAGCGTATCTCCAAATCCTCGTCCTTTTCTTTTTCTCCTTTTTTTTGTTCCCCCAGCACTGTATGCTTGCCCTTATATTTATAGGAGTATGATGGTCTAGTAACGGCAAGAGAAAACCAATTAAACAGGCCTTTAAAGCCATGAGACAAGAATCAGACATATTAAAAGATTTCCTTTTTTGAAATATTCATGTCTCTTTGGAATCTTGAATGAACCTGGACACCTTTGATTTTCGAATGCCTCCAGGCCATGCTCTTCGATTGGTCTCGAGTTGCCTCTTTCGAATGGACTTCTTATGTGCCCTTCAAATGGGCCTTCTGAATGTTTCTTCAAATGGACCTTTTGAATGTTATTCGAATGACCCTTTGAATGCTTATTCAAATGGACCTTTACATGTTCTTTGAATGAGTCATTTATATGTTCTTCGAATGAGCCTCTTGCCTGGTGTGCTGGAAAGTTGAGAGGCCTTTTCCTTTGTGAATCGAAACAAACTTGTAGGAGATTCTTGCCTCGTGAGTCGAAGGTAAGCCTGAAGTAGTTAATGCATAGTCGAAGCATTGTGAAATTGACTTGATCGAAGGGGGTCCAGCGCTCAATCGAAGACTTGCGAACCAAAGCTTGATCGAAGGGTTCCAAACACCTAAATGAAGCTTACTAATCAAAGCCCGATCGAAGAGTGCCAAATTCCCAATTAAAGACTGGTGAGTCAAGCCTGTATCGAAGGATTTTGGATACCCAATCGAAGACTTTTCCCAGATGCCAATCGAAAGACACCTTGTTCATCTTCAAAAAAATTTATTTTCGTTAGTCAAGTGTTTGTGACCAACCATGTAAGGGAAGACCCTTGAAAACATGAGAGGGTAAAATTTGGGGTACAACAAATAATTAATCTCACCCATTACCTTACTCAATTGCCGGTAATCCACACACGACTTCATTCAATTGTTGTCACAAACATGCAAACCTCTAAGCCTCATATCCTAAGGTTTATCCTACTTTCTTAGCAGTTAAAAACATTAGTTCTCTGTTGTCACCAAACTTAGACCCACACTCCGGAGGAAAGTCACGAATATCTTTAGGAAAAACATCAGGAATCACACAACACTGGCATATCACTAGCTGTCACATTGCTCTCTATTCTTCGAGAAGCAGACATCAAAAATACCTGATCATTCTCCCTCAAAGACAATCCCAACTTGATCGACAGAGAGAAATCATGAATTCGTACTCTCTTCAGTTTCGAGAAACAACATAGCTCCAACAACACTTGCACTCTTGCAATTCAGACGTATATTGCACCAACTCACACACCTGAAACATCTTAGAGAAGAAAAAGCTTCTCCCACACTTGTTTCAAACCAAGCCCTACAGACAAATAGTTAGAAAAACAAGCAAGTATCGATAGTGTTTCACACACATGTCACATACTAAGAAACAAACAACATTAGACAACCTGGCCGGACAGACCGACCTATTCTGATACCACTAATGTAACACCCTTCTAAACCCAATAGAATATTCATAATTATTTAAAACAGTGTCAGAGTAATACAACAAAAGGGCGTCACATTTTATTCGTGAAATAATCATACGTGCAAGTCTTACTTCGTGACACGGGTTTTCAAAATTATTCATGTACATATCCATTATCAAGGTTTCACATACATGCACCGAAATCATAGTTCAAACAAGTTCACTAAAACACTTCATAGTGCCCCATGATTCATGGTTCATAATTTAACATAATTTAAACTCCATGGAAACAATTTAAATGTCATAACAAAACAAGAACAAAATAGTTTTCAAAATAAAGCATTCTCGTCCTCGATGTTACATATCAGAGCAAGACATTATAGACTCAACGGAAATAAAACACACTCTCCAAGATATTCTTCTAAGCCTTTAGGGACTACTCTTGATTACCTGCACGTTACCTACGCAGAGGAAACATTCGAGCAGAAAGGGTGAGTTCATCACAATCATTATATAAGATATAAGTAATAGACATAGAAAAATAAACCAAAAGTATCATAACATAAACTCAACATTGTTATATTCCAAGGACCTCAACAATCATACAAATTCAACAACACAATACAACATCATCAATTTAAGAACCATGCAGTTCCACATAATATGTAGTGCAAGGTTATAGACTTATGCACGTGGTACCAATTCATTTGATGGACACTGGGCCATCACCCTCCTAAGATCCCAATCATAGGATCTATTCCCACTTGGAACCGGAGAAAATCATAGACATCCCAAATCCACACAATGGGATTGAGACTAAATCCCTGGACCAACGTCCTAAATCATCAAAATGGACCAAAGATGTCCAATGAATGCATAATGCGCAACAACAATATAAACGACCACAACTAGTCATACGCATCATCATTCATGTATTCACCAACATCATCATATGTACTCATATAAGCAGAGCATCATCTTCATATCATCATATGAAACAAAGTCAACATATAAACAACATATCATCCTTATGAACCAAGCATTATCATAAGATCGTCATATCATCATCATACTTCATTACCACAAAACATCATAGTGATTCAACACGGGGAAACTAATTCTGTCCTAACTTGGGTACTAGAATTATACTTATTATTCTTAATTTTACTCCTTATAAATATAGTTTACCGTGTTACCTATCCAATGCTTCGAACAACACCACAAACGGAGTCTGGAAACTCAAGTTACGACCTTTATGAAAATCTGTCGAAAAATTCGATTGCTTGAGTCAATGCATGCCCCCTTTCAGTCGACACATAGGTATTCTGCCTGCCCTGGGTGTGCTCAGGTCAATTGGATGTTTGAGCAAGAAGTTGTGTTGAGTCAGAGTTGGAAGAAAAGGGCTGACTTTTCATACTTAGAAAATTTCTAAGTTTTTTCTTCAAAAATGACTTATAATGTCTTGCATCCAAACATGGTCTTCCACTTGGAAAATTTTCTTGACCAAAAAAGATGGCATGAAGTAGATCTCTTAAATGTCATTTTGAGACTTGAACCATTTAAAATTTTCGAAAAATTGAGAGAGTTATGACTTGTTGAAGTTGGCAAAAATTCATAAAATGACATATAATCTTTTGCAAGATTCGATATTCCCTTATTCTGACTTAGATTAACTCATAATATCCACAATAAACACTGCAACAAAGTAATCCAAATATTTGTAATGCCTACACAAGTTCTAAAATGTGTCCTCTAACTATCCTCACCCTTCATTTGAATCTGAAGGTAACCCTTCTTAATTTTATTATATTATAGACATACTCGCGTAACAATTGGTCCATCAAATCATCAATCCCTTGAAGTGGATAATTAATCTCACTCATTACCTTACTCAATTATCGGTAATCCAAACACGGCCTCATTCAACTATTGTCACAAACATGCAAACCTCTAAGCCTCATATCCTATGGGTTATCCTACTTGCTTAATAGATAAAAACATTAGTTCTCTATTGTCACCAAACTCAGATCCGCGCTCTGGAGGAAAGTCGCAAATATCTTTAGGAAAAACTTTAGGGATCACAGAACCCTGGAATATAACTAGTCGTCACATTGCTCTCTATTCTTTTAGATACAGACATCAACAATACCTAATCGTTCTCCCTCAAAGACAATCCCAACTTGATCGGCAGAGAGAAATCACGAATCCGTACTCTCTTCAGTTTCGAGAAACAACATAGCTCCAACAACACTTGCACTCTTTCAATTCGGCCGTATATTGCACCAACTCACACACCTGAAACATCTCAGAGAAGCAAAAGCTTCTCCCACACTTGTTTCAAACCAAGCCATGCAGACAAAGAGTTAGAAAAACAAGCAAGTACCGACAGTGTTTCACACACATGTCTCATACTAAGGAATAAACAGCATTAGACAACCTGGCCGGAATGATCGACCTGCTCTGATACCACTAATGTAACACCCATCTAAACCCCACATAGTATTCATAATTATTTTAAAAAATATCAGAGCAATACAACAAAAAGGCATAAGATTTTATTTGTGAAATAATCATACGTCCTAGTCTTACTTCGTAACACGGATTTTCAAAATTATTCATGTACATATCCATTATCAAGGTTTCACATACATGCACCGAAATCATAGTTCAAAAAAGTTCACTAAAACACTTCATAGTGCCCCATGATTCATGGTTCATAATTTAACATGATTTAAACTCCATGGAAACAATTTAAATGTCATAACAAAACAAGAACAAAATAGTTTTCAAAATAAAGCATTCTCGTTACCCAATGTTACATATCAGAGCAAGACCTTCTAGACTCAACGGAAATAAAACACACTCTCCAAGATATTATTCTAAGCCTTTAGGGACTACTCTTGATTACCTGCATATTACCTACACAGAGGAAACATTCGAGCAGAAAGGGTGAGTTCATCACAATCATTATATAAGATATAAGTTATAGACATAGAAAAATAAACCAAAAGTATCATAACATAAACTCAACATTGTTATATTCCAAGTATCTCAACAATCATACAAATTGAACAACACAATACAACATCATCAATTTAAGAACCATGCAGTTCTACAAAAGATGTAGTGCAAGGTTATAGACTTATGCACGTGGTACCAATCATTTGATGGACACTGGGCCATCACCCTCCAAAGATCCCAATCATAGGATCGATTCCCACTTGGAACCAGAGAAAATCATAGACATCCCAAATCCACACAATGGGATTGAGACTAAATCACTGGACCAACGTCCTAAATCATCAAAATGGACCAAAGATGTCCAATGAATGCATAATGCGCAACAACAATATAAACGACCACAACTAGTCATACGCATCATCATTCATGTATTCACCAACATCATCATATAAACCTCATCATATGTACTCATATAAGCAGAGCATCATAATCATATCATCATATGAAACAAAGTCAACATATAAACAACATATCATCCTTATGAACCAAGCATTATCATAAGATCGTCATATCATCATCATACTTCATTACCACAAAACATCATAGTGATTCAACAAGGGGAAACTAATTATGTCCTAGCTTGGGTACTAGAATTATACTTCTTATTCTTCATTTTACTCCTTATAAATATAGTTCACCATGTTAGCTATCCAATGCTTCGAACATCACCAAAAACGGAGTCTGGAAACTCAAGTTACAACCTTTAGGAAAATCTGTGGAAAAACTCGATTGCTTGGGTCGATGCATGCCCCATTTGAGTCGAAACATAGGTATTCTGCCTGCCCCGGGTGTGCTCAGGTCAATTGGATGTTTGAGCAAGAAGTTGTGTTGAGTCAAAGTTGGAAGAAAAGGGATGACTTTTCATACTTAGAAAATTTCTAAGTTTTTTCTTCAAAAATGACTTATAATGTCTTGCATCCAAACATGGTCTTCCACTTGGAAATTTTTCTTGACCAAAAAAGATGGCATGAAGTAGATCTCTTGAATGTCATTTTGAGACTTGAACCATTCAAAATTTTCCAAAAATTGAGAGAGTTATGACTTGTTGAAGTTGGCAAAAATTCATAAAATGACCTATAATCTTTTGCAACATTCGATATTCCCTTATTCTGAATTAGATCAACTCATAATATCCTCAATAAACACCGCAACAAAGTAATCCAAATAATTGTAATGCCTACACAAGTTCTAAAATATGTCCTCTAACTATCCTCACCATTCATTTGAATCTGAAGGTAACCCTTCTTAATTTTATTATATTGTATACATACTCGCCTAACAATTGGTTCATCAAATTGTCAATCCCTTGAAGTGGATAATTAATCTCACCCATTACCTTACTCAATTGTCGATAATCCAAACACGACCTCATTCAACTGTTGTCACAAACATGCAAACCTCTAAGCTTCATATCCTAAGGGTTATCCTACTTGCTTAATAGATAAAAACATTAGTTCTATATTGTCACCAAACTCAGATCCGCGCTCTGGAGGAAAGTCGCAAATATCTTTAGGAAAAACTTTAGGAATCACACAACACTGGAATATAACTAGTCGTCACATTGCTATCTATTCTTCGAGATACAGACATCAATAATACCTTATCGTTCTCCCTCAAAGACAATCCCAACTTGACCGACAGAGAGAAATCACGAATCCGTACTCTCTTCAGTTTCGAGAAACAACATAGGTCTAAAAACACTTGAACTCTTGTAATTCAGACGTATATTGCACCAACTCACACACCTGAAACATCTCAGAGAAGCAAAAGCTTCTCCCACACTTGTTTCAAACCAAGCCCTGCAGACAAACAGTTAGAAAAACAAGCAAGTACCGACAGTGTTTCACGCACATGCATACTAAGGAATAAACAACATTAGACAACCTGGCCGGAATGATCGACCTGCTCTGATACCACTGATGTAACACCCTTCTAAACCCCACAGAGTATTCATAATTATTTAAAATAATATCAGAGTAATACAACAAAAAGGCATAACATTTTATTTGTGAAATAATCATACGTGCTAGTCTTAGTAAGGTTTCATTATCAAGGTTTCACATACTTGCACCAGAATCATAGTTCAAACAAGTTCATTAAAACACTTCATAGTGCCCCATGATTCATGGTTCATAATTCAACATAATTTAAACTCCATGGAAACAAATTAAATGTCATAACAAAACAAGAACAAAATAGTTTTCAAAACAAAGCATTCTCATCCCTGATATTACATATCAGAGCAAGACCTTCAAGACTCAACGCAAATAAAACACATGTTCCAAGTTATTCTTCTAAGCCTTTAGGGATTACTCCTGATTACCTGCATGTTACCCACTTAGAGGCAACATTCAAGCAGAAAGGGTGAGTTCATCAGAATCATTATATAAGATATAAGTAATAGACATAGCAGAATAAACCAAAAGTATCACAATATAAACTCAGCATTGTTATATTCCAAGTACCTCAATAATTATACAAATTCAACAACACAATACAACATCATCAATTTAATAACCATACAATGCCACATAAGATATAGTGCTAGGACATAGACTCATGTATGTGGTACTAATTCATTTGATGGACACTGGGCTATCACCCTCAAAAGACCCCAACCATAAGATCGATTCCCACTTGAAACTGGAGAAAATCATAGACATCCCAAATCCACACAATGGTATTGAGACCAATTCATTGGACCAACATCCTAATTCATCAAAATGGACCAAAGTTGTCTAATGAATGCATGATGCGCAACAACAATATCAACGACCACAACTAGTCATACGCATCATCATTCATGTATTCACCAACATCATCATATAAACCTCATCATATGTAATCATATAAGATGAGCATCATCATCATATCATCATATAAAAGAGAATCATCATTTTTAACAACATATCATCATTATGAACCAAGCATTATCATAAGATTGTCATATCATCACCATACTTCATTACCACAAAACATCATAGTTATTCAACACAGGGAAACTAATTATATCATAACTTGGGTACTAGAATTATCCTTCTTATTATTCATTTTACTCCTTATAAATATATTTCATCGCGTTATCTATCCAATGCTTCGAATGACACCTCAAACGGAGTCTGGAAACTCAAGTTACGGCCTTTAGAAGAATCTGTCAAAAATTGGATTGCTTGAGTCGACGCATGCCACCTTTGAGTCGACACATAGGTATTATGTCTGCCCCGGGTGTGCTTAGGTTGACCCAATGATTCGACGCATACTGAGTCTTGAACCTGCATGAGTCGATGCATGACCTCTTTGAGTTAACGCGTGTTGTTTTATGCTGAATTTTTCTGTGATTTTATTACGATTTCACTACCTTATAGGTCCTAAAACATCATCTAATCATAGGTAATAATAATTTATTATCATCCTATGTTTCTTCATCATTTATACATCAATTGGGCATCATTGTTCATCTCTAATCTATCAATTCTACATCAAAGAACATCGAATCACCATCTATGAAACCTATGGCAAACCCTACCTCCATCTACCACTTAAATAAAATATAATAATCAGATAAACACCTCTTACCTTATTGCTTCGATTGATTGATTAGGTTCTTCATGCCTCTTATGATGATTCTCTCCAAAGCCTCCGTGCCCTAGCCTCTCTTCTCCAACTTTCACGATTGATTGAGAATAACAACCATCTCTTCTCTGTTATCACAAAGGACACATAATATCTTCCTCAATTGTCCTCGCTTAGTCAACCTCTATTTACCATCACGTCCTCACTCTTCCTACTAATTACCAATGCACCACTCTAATTAAAATAACCATTTAAATAATTATGTCTATTATTATATTCTCAATAATAATCCAAATAATTACTAAATAACTATTTAACCATTCTAATACTTCTAATCATCATAATTCACATCGTGCACAACCTCATACCAGCACATCACACATATAATCATATAAATCATCAATTATTCATAAATACTCCTAGTAATTCATTAAATAAATAACTTCTAAAAATTGGGGTGCTGCAACTCTCCCCCACTTAAAGAATTTTCGTCCTCGAAAATTACCTGAGGAAAATAGAGTTGGATATGACTCTTTCATCTGATCCTCACGCTCCTAAGTCAAACTTTCACCGGCTGATCCACCCCCACAACACCTATACTAAGGTAATATCATTACCTCTCAATTGCTTCACTTCACGACCTTCTATTCTCAATTGTAATGCTTCAACAGTCAGGTTATCTCTCACATGTACATCGTTAATCTGAATTACATGTGAGGGATCCAAAATGTACTCTCTCAACTGAGATACATGAAACACATCATGAAGATTTGCAAGTGACGGAGGTAAAGTAATCTGATAGGCTACCTCACCTATCTTCTCATATATTTGATATGGACCAACGAAATACGGCATAAGCTTCCTTGATTTCTGAGCCCTACCAACACCTGTTACCAGAGTAACTCTCAAAAACACATGATCATCTTTCTAAAATTCCAAGGCCTTCCTTCTCTTATCATGATAGCTTTTCTGACGACTCTGAGAAGACTTCATCCTCTCTTGGATCATATTAATCTTCTTAGTTATTTCTCGCACAATCTCAAGTCCGAGTACAACACTCTCGCCCGACTCATACATACACAATGGAGTTATACACCTCCTACCATACAATGCTTTGTACGGTGCCATTCCAATACTTGAATTGAAACTATTATTATATGTAAATTCAATCAATGGCAAGTGTCTATCCCAAGGTCCTCCTTGTTCTAGCATACAAGCCCTTAGCAAATCCTCCAAAGACTGGATAGTCCTCTCTGTTTGATCTTCCGTCTGTGGATGATATGCAGAACTCAACTTCAACTTGGTACAAAAAGCATTATGCATACCTATCCAGAATTTCGATGTAAACCTCGGGTCTCTATCCGACACGATACTCGAAGGTATCCCCTGCAACTTTACAATCTCATCAACATACATTTTAGCCAGTTTTTCTATAGGATTATTGATCTTCATCAGCAAGAAATGAGCTGACGTAGTCAACCTATCCACTATTACCCAAATTGAATCATCACCTCTAACAGTCTTCGGTAACCCCGACATGAAATCCATAGAAACACTATCCCATTTCCACTCTGGAATACTCAAAGGTTGCATAAGACTTGTAGGCTTCTTATGTTCAATCTTTGACTTCTAGAAAGTCAAGCAAGTATACACAAACTTAGCAATTTATTTCTTCATACCTACCCACCAAAACATTTTCTTTAAATCCTATAAATTTTCATAGCACCTGGATGAATACTCAAATTGCTTCGATGCCCTTCCTCAAGAATGCTCTTCTTAAGTTATATAATATAAGGAACACATACTCTATCACCAAGTCTCACCATACCATACTCATCCACTCGGAATTCACCTCTGTTTTCCTTGGTTAATCAATGTTAGTCGATCCACTAAAATTAAATCAGACTTCTGACCTTCTCGGATCTCTTCAAGAATCCCACTAGTCAGTTTTAACATTCCCATCTTCACACTGTTGGATGTCTCTTCGCATACCAAGCTCATATCTCTAAATTGTTCGATCATCTCTAACTCTCGAACCATAAGCATTGACATATGCAAAGATTTCCTACTCAAAGCATCAACCACTACATTTGCTTTACTAGTATGGTAACTCAAATCAAAATCATAATCCTTCAACAATTCGAGCCGTCTTCTCTGCCTCATGTTTAACTCCTTCTGATCAAATAAGTATTTTAAACTGTTATGATCACTGAACACTTCAATTTTAGATCCAAAAAGATAATGTCTCCAAATTTTTAGCATGAACACCACAACCGCCAATTCTAAGTCATGCGTGGGATAGTTCCTCTTATGAACTTTTAACTGTCTAGAAGAATAAGAAACAACTTGTCCATCTTACCTTAGCACACCACCAAGACCCATCTTAGAAGCATCACAATAAACTACAAAGGATTCATTCAGATTCGGCAATGTCAACACTAGAGCAGTCATCAATCTCTTTTTCCATTCTACAAAACTTTCTTCACATGCAACATCCCACACGTAAACTCGGCCCTTTCGAGTCATCTGAGTCATTAGTAACGCCAACTTAGAAAATCCGTCAATGAATCTTAGGTAGTAACCTGCTAACCCAAGAAATCTCTGAATCTCAATTGTAGATTTCGCTGTCTCCCACTGCAACACTGCATCAACCTTAGAAGTATCTACCACAATTCCACCACTAGAAATCACATGGCCAAGAGAACTCACTTCCTTCAACCAAAATTCACACATCGACAGTTTCGCATAAAACCTCAAGTCTCTAAAATGTTCAATAAGTCTCAACTCTTTCACAGTCACTTATCCATTAGGTTCACCCAAAATGATGAACGAATATTCCCTTGATGAAACGTTAAACACTTAACATGCCATTAAGTTGGTAAGACAAGTCTATCATATCCAACATGATCTCGTCTACTATCAACAAGAGATCAAGGGTGATCAGTTCCTCAATTTGTCAATAGGTATCCGACAACCATGATAGCTTATAAACCATCATTACTAAACTAGAATAATGTTTCTTTAAAACTTATACTCAAAATCACCTAAATCACCATGTTCCTATTAATCTCTGTCATTCTAATCATTCTTACTCGGCATAAGTTGTATCTCCATGCGCTCCTCTAATATCTCCATATTCTCCCTAATATCAAACATCTCATTCCTTCAATTCATTCATTTACAACATATCATACTTGACCTCGTCATAAACAAGCCGCAACAATAACTAGTTAAGCCTAAGAAGCTTCTTGTTTCCATAACCGACTTTGGAGTCTCTCAATGTAGAACCATACATGCCTTGGATGGATCCATATATACCATCATTCGAAATAACATGCTCAAGAAAATTCCTCCTAATACCATGATCTATCTCCTTGACAACTTAGCATAAAGTTTCTTACCTTTCAACATTGTAAATCACAACATTCGACATTCCCTTATTCTGAATTAGATTAACTCATAATGTCCTCAACAAACACCACAACAAACTAATCCAAATATTCATAATGCCTACACAAGTTCTAAAATCTGTCTTTTAACTATCCTCACCCTTCATTTGAATATGAAGGTAAACCTTCTCAATTCAATTATACTATATACATACTCGCCTAATAGTTGGTCCATCAAATCGTCAATCCCTTCAAATGGATAATTAATCTCACCCATTACCTTACTCAATTGCCGATAATCCACACACGACTTCATTCAATTGTTGTCACAAACATGCAAACCTCTATGCCTCATATCCTAAGGGTTATCCTACTTTCTTAGAAGTTAAAAACATTAGTTCTCTATTGTCACCAAACTTAGACCCACACTCTGGAGGAAAGTCACGAATATCTTTAGGAAAAACTTCAGGAATCACACAACACTGGCATATCACTAGCTGTCACATTGCTCTCTATTATTCGAGAAGCAGACATCAAAAATACCCGATCGTTCTCCCTCAAAGACAATCCCAACTTGATCGCCAGAGATAAATCACGAATCTGTACTCTCTTCAGTTTCTAGAAACAACATAGCTCCAACAACACTTGCACTCTTGCAATTCAGACGTATATTGCACCAACTCACACACCTAAAACATCTTAGAGAAGAAAAAGCTTCTCCCACACTTGTTTCAAACCAAGCCTTACAGACAAACAGTTATAAAAACAAGAAAGTACCGATAGTGTTTCACACACATGTCACATACTAAGGAACAAACAACATTAGACAACCTGGCCGGACATACTGACCTATTCTGATACCACTAATATAACACCCTTCTAAACCCAATAGAATATTCATAATTATTTAAAACAGTATCAGAGTAATACAAGAAAAGGGCGTCATATTTTATTCGTGAAATAATCATATGTGCTAGTCTTACTTCGTAACACGGGTTTTCAAAATTATTCATGTACATATCCATTATCAAGGTTTCACATACATGCACCAATATCATAGTTCAAACAAGTTCACTAAAACACTTCATAGTGCCCCATGATTCATGGTTCATAATTTAACATGATTTAAACTCCATAGAAACAATTTAAATGTCATAACAAAAAAAGAATAAAATAGTTTTCAAAATAAAGCATTCCCGTCCCCGATGTTACATATCAGAGCAAGACCTTCTAGACTCAACGGAAATAAAACACACGCTCCAAGCTATTCTTCTAAGCCTTTAGGGAATACTCTTGATTACCTGTACGTTACCTACGTAGAGGCAACATTCGAGCAGAAAGGGTGAGTTCATCACAATCATTATATAAGATATAAGTAATAAACATAGCAAAATAAACCAAAAGTATCACAACATAAACTCAACATTGTTATATTCCAAGTACCTCAACAATCATACAAATTCAACAACACAATACAACATCATCAATTTAAGAACCATACAGTTCCACATAAGATGTAGTGCAAGGTTAGAGACTTGTGCACGTGGTACCAATTCATTTGATGGACACTGGGCCATCACCCTCCAAAGATCTCAATCATAGGATCGATTCCCACTTGGAACCGGAGAAAATCATAGACATCCCAAATCCACACAATGGGATTGAGACTAAATCACTGGACCAACGTCCTAAATCATCAAAATGGACCAAAGATGTCCAATGAATGCATGATGCGTAACAACAATATAAATGACCACAACTAGTCATACACATCATCATTCATGTATTCACCAACATCATCATATAAACCTCATCATATGTACTCATATAAGCAGAGCATCATCATCATATCATCATATGAAACAAAATCAACATATAAACAACATATCATCCTTATGAACCAAGCATTATCTTAAGATCGTCATATCATCATCATACTTCATTACCACAAAACATCATAGCGATTAAACACAGGGAAACTAATTCTGTCCTAACTTGGGTACTAGAATTATCCTTCTTATTCTTCATTTTACTCCTTATAAATATAGTTCACCGTGTTAACTATCCAATGCTTCGAACAACACCACAAATGGAGTCTGGAAACTTAAGTTACGACCTTTAGGAAAATCTGTGGAAAAACTCAATTGCTTGAGTCGATGCATGCCCCCTTTGAGTCGACGCATAGGTATTCTTCCTGCCTCGGGTGTGCTCAGGTCAACCCAATGAGTCGACCCATGCTGAGTCTTGAACCAGTAAGTGTCGATGCATGACCTCTTTGAGTCAATGCTTGCTGTTTTGTGCTGAATTATTTTGCGCTTTTTCTGCGACTTCACTACCTTATAGGTCCTAAAATATCATCTAATCATAGGTAATCATCATCTATTATCATCCTATATTTCTAAATCAATTATACATCAATTGGGCATCATTATTCATATCTAATATATCAATTCTCTATCAAACAACATTGAATTACCATTTATGAAAGCTAAGGCAAACCCTACCTCCATCTACCACTTAAATCAAATATAATAATCATATAAACACCCCTTACCTTATTTCTTCGAGTGATTGATTAAGTTCTTCGTGCCTCTTTTGATGATTCTCTCTAAAGCCTTTGTCCTCTAATATCTTCCTCAATTGCCCTCGCTTAGTCAACCTCTATTTACCATCACATCCTCAGTCTTCCTACTAATTACCAACACACTACTCTAATTAAAATAACCATTTAAATAAATATTCTTATTATTATATTCTCAATAATAATCCAAATAATTACTAAATAATTATTTAACCATTTTAATACTTCTAATCATCATAATTCATATCATATCATACCAGCACATCACACATATAATCATATAAGTCATTAATTTTTAATAAATACTCCTAATAATTCATTAAATAAATAACTTCTAAAAATTAGGGCGTTACAAGTCTCCCCCACTTAAAGAATTTCCGTCCTCGAAAATTACTTGAGGAAAACAGAGTCGGATACGACTCATTCATCTAATCCTCACGCTCTCAGGTTAAAATTTCACCGGCTGATCCACCCCACAACACCTTTGCTAAGGCAATATCCTTACCTCTCAATTTTTTAACTTCACGACCTTCTCTTCTTAATGGTAATGCTTCAACAGTTAGGTTATCTCTCACATGTACATCATCCATCTGAATTACATGTGAGGGATCTGGAATGTACTTTCTCAACTAAGATACATGAAACACATCATGAAGATTTGCAAGTGATAGAGGTAAAGTAATCCAATAGGCTACCTCACCTATCTTCTCGTATATCTGATATGGACCAATGAAACGCGGCGCAAGCTTCCTTGATTTATGAGCCCTACAAACACCTATTACCGGAGTAACTCTCAAAAATACATGATCAACTTTCTGAAATTCCAAGGCCTTCCTTCTCTTATTTGTTGAGGACATTATGGTTCCCTTGTCTCTTCAGAGTAATAATAGCTATTGACTATATTGAATGAGGTTGTCTGTGGGAGAGCTCTGTTGGGCGAGCTCTACCGAGAGATCTCTATTGGGAAAGATCTGTCGCAAGAGCCCTATTGGGAGAGTTATGTTTGGTGAGCTCTATCGAGAGAGCCCTACAGGGAGAGCTCTAGAGGGATATTACTTTCCTCTATTATCCGGGACATAGGGCCCGAATGTGCATAGGACCCTAATGCGCATAAGCCCATGGGACCTTTTTTGAGGCGAGACTTTTACCCGGGACATAGGGCCCGAATATACATAAGTCCCTCAAGTGAGAGGCATACTAAGGGAAAAGGATTTAATGGTCTATACGGGGCTTAGGATCCGGATGTACATAAGTCCTTCAAGCCCAAGGCCTGTTAATGGCGAAGCGATTTAGTGGTTTATCTGGGGCGTAGGGCCCGAATATACATAAGTCCCTTTAGCGTGAGGTCTGTTAAGGGAAAATAAATTTAGAGGTCTATCCTATGCGTAGAGCTTGGATGTACATAAGTCCCTCAAGCGCGGGGTCTGTTAAGGGCGAAGCGATTTAGTGGATCCGGGGCATAGGTCCCAAATGTACATAAGTCCCTTAAGTGTGAGGCCTGTTAAGGGTGCTGCGCTTTAGGTTTTTGTTTCCTCCAAGGGGGTCTTTTGTATTTTTCTATCTATTCTAGACATTACATCAATGGGAATCTTCTTGTAGCTTTTTTAGTCAGTATAGTTGAAGAGCACTCGTGGAGGTCTTTTGTAGATAGAGTTTCATGTTACTTAGTGTTGTACCCCAAAATTCTACCTCTTCATTTTAACCCTAATTGGCTTATATTTCATCTTCATATGCATACATAGATGTCATGGGGTCCATACTCATGGAATCAAGGAGTTTCTCTATGAAAAGAACTGTTGAAGACGAATGTTTTGTTAAGCAGCATTGTGAAGCAGAACTCTAGGTTTTCAGATTTTTAATGCACTATGCATGTGTTCCAAGTTATTCAATCAACAAATAATCAAGTCCTCATCATGTCAAGCTCTCATGTGTCTTGGCATGCTTTGAATTGCACAGAAAAGTCATGCATTTCAATCGATTTGAGACAGTGTTGACAGAAATTCAGTATTTTGTGATTCAAGCTCAAAAATTCATAACTTGAGATCAGAAAATGGTTTGGGAATGGTTATATGGTTATTAGAACCGTCTTTAGGTCTTCTCCAGTTCATCTATTCAGGTTGAAGGCTAATCTTGTGAGGAATATTTTTAAAGCGCCAAATACACGAAATAACATTATACAGTGAATTTGTCGGTTCGTTGGTTTTCAGATGCTTAAAAATTTGTAACTTCTAATGGGGAATTCATATTGTGTAGATCTTGGAGCATTAGAATCATAATTTTATTTCCTTTGAGTTTTGTGTTCGGCTCGGAAGCCAATTCATTGAGGAGGATTTCCGAATGTGCGAATACTTTGAAGATATACAGTGAAAAAGTGTGCTGAACCACTGTTTTTTGAATGTTTAAAAATTCACAACTTTCATCCGGTTCGACATTTTTGAATGTTTCTTTGGGAATAAAATTTTTCTTGATTTTATCTTTGATTCATATCTTCGGGTCATAAGTTAATTATTTGCATAAGATCTCCGAAAGTGCGAATTACCAGAGAAAATTGCACCCCAAAATGGTTTCTATCAGACTGTTTCTTGATATTGTAAAAATCATAACTCTCTCGATTTTTATTGTATCGGGATGACTCTTGAAGCGTAAGATCAAAAATTTTGTTATCTACAACTTTACTTCAGGTCCCGAGTTCATATCGTACTTCGAAGGCTTTTATTTATAGCTTGCTTCCTAAAGTGTGCATGAAAATAAGCTGAGATTTTCAAGACAGCAAAATAAGTCCACTCTTTCTCGCCGTTCGAAAAATTATAACTTGCTCGATTTTTATCATATCGGGGCAATTCTTTTAAGGTGACGTCAAAAATTTCATCGTCGAAGGTTTTGTTTCAGGTTCTGCTTTAGGGTTATGCTAAGAAAGTCACGAGCTTGTGGTTTGTCCGTGCACAGTACACAACATAAGTTAGAAAAATCGGCAATGTCAATTTTTACACCCAGTTTTCGCTGTTCAGAGCACCATAACTTGCTCAATTTTTATCGTAACGGGACGATTCTTTCGGCACCGTGTCACAAATTTTGTCACCGACGATTTTGTTTCATGTCGCGCGTTAGGATTATGCATTGAATGTCATGAGTTTATAGTTCAATTTCGACCGATACATGAAATAAGCCGAAAAATCAGCATTTACACTTGCCAAACAAGACTTGGAGCCAATTCTCTATAAGTTTAAATTTCTAATTTCACACAACATTCACTCATTATTCAAAATATCTCACAAAAACTCTCCAATTCTCTCTCAAATTAAACTCCATTCTCTCTCAATTCTCTCAGAAAACCTCAAGAACACAAAGCAGAAAACTCAACAAAATTTCATCTCCTTTACTCCTCTCAAGCAACCATAATCCCCCCTCTCTCCTCCAAGAAACTCACTACCGGTCTCCTTCCACCACTGTGCAAGCTCTGGCGACACTCCCTCCTCCATCCTTTGTGAATTTCTGTGCTAAACGCCTCCCTCGGTCGCGCGATCTCGCGGTAACTCTCTCATCTCCCTTCGCGATTTTCCAGCAACATCTCCTCTCTCTGATTCTATTTTCCGGTACTCCTCCTTGCTCCGGTTTCCGCTTTCCTATTCAAGTTCTCGTTATCAATTTCAGTAACTTCTTTGATTCTTGATCTTAAATTTATTTTAAGTGTTTAATTTATTTAATCTCGAATTTTTGAATTGTTTGAACATGAATTAAGTTGAATTTTTGAATTGTAATTACTTTATTCTTTAATTGATAATGATGTTAAAGTGTGGAATTGGTTGAATGATGATTTTATCGGTGTAGATCTTGAATTTAATCAGTAAAATTAATTTTGATTTTGAACTCCGAATTTTGGATCTAAGTGTTTGATTGAAGAATTTTTTGGAGAATTAATTGCGTTTTCATGATTTAATGCAATTTTGAATCGATTTGTTGACGAATTCAATTTTTCGACGTCAAAAACCTAAAATCTGATAAATTGCATTAACACTTGAATCATGGTTTTTGTGGCTTGAAATCTTTGCTTGCAAGCGGAATTAATTGTTACAAAGTGTTTGTAAATTCTAAGTGGTATTACATGAATCAATGAATATTTTTATGTATTTGGTTATGAGTTTTAAACTTGTTTTTGACCGATTCTGATACATGTATGTGTTGCTTCCCAAAAAATGCAAATGCATATAAAATTGATTTTTAAAAGTTGTTTGATGCTTACTTGAACATGTTCGCGTGTTTATGGACTGTTGATGTTGAGTTTTACCGTTTTCGACATGATTTTTTGAGTAATGTTGTGATACGGCGCAATGCTGCCCGGTTTTGGTAAGTGGAGCATAAGGCATATTTTAATTAACAGTTAATGCTCAATGGACTTTGTTTTGGTACTTGATCTACATTTTTGTCAAGTTTTGACAATTTTTTATCAATATTTCGTGTGGTTCATGTATTAACGACAATGCTGCCCGGTTCGGTAAGTTGGTGCAAACGTGCAATTTAATTTTTGTGCTATGGATAAGTGAACTTGCCTTGGCTTTTGTTTGGGATTGATATCAACTTTTCTTGATTTTGGATCTACATTTCACACGATTTATAAGATAACGGCAATGCTACCCGGTTTTTGATATTGGTGTTCCAATGCTTGTTTGGATTGTGTTTCTTCGCATTTTAATCTTGATTTAATTTGTGATGTGGATACTTGATTTTGATTATGCCTCCTTGTTATTACTAACGTGTTTTTTGACTTGTGAAAGGTGTTTTACCCCAAAATTTTCATTCCCATTTTACTCAAGACATGCTCATAGAGGTCCTCAATTGCTCAAGGTGGACCAAGAATTGATCAGACAAATTCTCCTCCTAAGAAATGAACCTCCAACTAGGGTTTCACTTTTCACCAAGATCTTTGGGTTGTAAAGGCTCCAAATAATTTCCATGGTCCCTAACATGTCCTCAAGAATGTCCATGCAGGGTTTCATGCCTTGCACTACAAGCTTACTCAGTCAATTGCTCAAATGCTTGGAAATCAATTATACTAGGTCAAAAGTCAACTATGACCAATATACAGCCAAAGTTTAATATTTTTGGTCAACATTAACATTTTTAAGTGATATCCATCATTTGATAAATGTTTTATCATGATTCCTCAAGGAATGCTCTCAAATCATCAAGAATTCAAAAATGCAAAATTAGGGTTTCCTAGAGAAAGTCAACTGAATTTTGACTAGGCATAACTTTCACATAATTCATCCATCTTTCCCCAACCAAAGCTCATTTTGAAGAGAATCCAATTCCCTACAACTTCTATTTTATCCTCGAGTTCAATAAATGCATCATTTGGAAGATACAAGCTCATACATTACAGGTCATTTTCAGAAAGTCAACAAAAGACACTTTTTTCTAAGACCATTTACATCAAGATAAAATATTAAAATTAAAAATTTATCAAAATAGATGTTGAAAGGACATCTTGGGATTTCCAAAAAGTCCAATATAATCTTCAAAGGATAAAAATTGAGCAAGTTATGGCTTGCCTAAGTTGGGGAATTTTGAGAAATTTCAAGAAATGTGCATTGGGAAAACTTGAAATTTTAGGTCAATGGCCTAACTTTTTGGACTACAAGCATCTTCATGACCTTATGAGGGACCTCTAAATTCATTCTTACCTTGCCTTTCAATTTCTATACATTTTATTCATATTTATTTTGTTTATTTCAAATAAATACAAAATAAATGGCATAAAATATTAAAAGATAGGTTTTGGCATATGGGCTGATGGTTTGAATTGTTTTAAGGCCCATGATTTCGTGCCAAATTGTCCAGGTTCATTCAAAGATAGAAATGGCATGAAATCATTATTTTTGGAAATTTTTTCAAAATGAAATCATGTCTTAAAAGCAATGGTTATGGGCTTGATTTCTTTCCATGCTATCACCCTAATCTCATCTCCTCTATATATACAACCCTCCTGCAAGCCAATCACACGCTCACATTTCTTGAAAAAGCAACACAAAATTCACAAAATTTCCATAAGTTATTAAAACTCAAAGTTGTATTTGCAAGCATCCTTAGTCCAAACCAAGCCCACTACTCACTCCCTGAAGGTCCCAGGAGTGTATCCCAGGCCTTAAGCAAATCTAACACGCGCAAAAACCTCACTTACACGATCACTCCGCTTGGTAATATATATTTGATCTCAAACTCACTCAATACATAATTTAAATACATACTTCTCATTTTTCTATGCTACTAATGGTGTTTGTGATTGTTTGGATGCGTTACATGTAAGCTAAAGTGCCAGAACGAGATCGTGCCATTTCTAGGGCATGATCTGAATTTCCTTTCATATCTTAGAATCTAGTTTGTTCGAGGCCAAACAAGCCCCTAATTTGGATTCAGGAGGTGGTTTTACGTGGGATAGGGTCACCTGTTTTGGTTTAATTTCACGTTTATGTAAGTTTGCAGGTTATGATACATCAGAGAAGACGGTCGGAGTTTGACTTTGGCGTCTCTTAGGTCGTTTGACTTAGGCTAGGGATGGCGTGGCAAGGCAGTGTGTCCTGATTGTTCCATTCAAATACAGGGGGGCCATCAGAGCGCGTGTTATTTTTTTTAAATATATTTCTGATTCATTTTTAAATATAATATTATTATTGAATTGTAATCAACAAATGAACCAACAACTCAGATGGTAAAAGGGAATCCATGTATTGGAAAGGACCTGGGTTCGATACCCAGGCCTCACATTTTATTTTTCTAACAATTCTTCTGCAGATTCAATACGTCTTAGTCACAAGCATGCATCATACACCATCATTCCCCTACTACCAGATGCTGGCCAATCCAGATCCAGTGCTCTCAACGTACAGTCTATCATGCACTCTCAACAACCTCCCTCATTGGATCAAAAGGAAACTTGGGCCTCTTCCTGATTTGGGCCTGTGTTTTGCACATTACACTCCCTTTTACCATTTACTGTCTGGCCCATTTATATTTGTTTATTTTGTTTTTATTTATTTCTTTTAGTTTTTTTTTAATCAACATAAAAATCAGATAAAAATCATAAAAATATTAGGTTACCATTTTTATCAATTAAAGTAATTTTGTAAATTAATTAATAATTATTTAAACTGTCTTCTTTAATTTAAAACTAAATAGACTTAGGATTTTAATTAATTTTCTTTTCATATTAAAAATACCAAAAAAAACTTAGAAATTAATTTCTTTTCTTTAATTTCATTTTTCTTTTATAATTAACTTTTTTCTTTAAATATAGATCTAGATTAATTATCTTTAATTCAACTATTTTCTTAATATAAAGTCAAAATCAAACAAAAAGAATTTTATTTTACTTAAAACTTTCTAGGGTTTTAAACGTCATTTACATTTCGCACGAACTTATTTACTTTCGCACTTTTTTCATATTATTGTAACTGCTTACTAGGATGTAATAGACAATAATTAGGACTTTTACTTTTACCACTCTATTTTCCCCAAGTTTTGGACTTGTAAATAATCCCCCTCCCCGAAGCCTTATAATAGATAGGTCTCACATTTCCGCACTTTAAATTCCCGCACGCTATTAAATGTCTAAATGCATGACTAATAGGATTTTATGGCAAGAACATAATAATTAAACGCTAGAAAACCTAACACAAGGCAAAAATAACTGAATACAACACACTCTCACATGTACACCTCTAAGGTATCCCTACTTTGGTTGCCTTCAGAAAACAGTCACAACTCTCGAAACGTGAGAGACTTTAATGGCTACCCTCCGGTTTAAAGATAAAAAATGACCCTCTCGATGTTGCCTCGGTATGATATTAAAATCCTAGGGTAGTTACTAAGGTTTCTTGCCGAGTTTCCTATGTGACTATACGATGTCCCTTTGAATGTCCCTCAAACATCCAATGACTAGGGCTACCTACTCACTAATAGTAGGATAGAATTGTCTAAAGGAAAAGAGGAAAAGAACAACTTTTACGAGTATAGTAGATAGTTCTTAGATGCTTGCTCAAAACAAAAAAAAAAAACTTTTACACATACACAAAACTCTTTCAAAAATATTTTTCAAAACACTTTGTATACGTTCTCTACCAATCCGAGAAACATTACAAAGTTCGTCGTACTAAGGCACTTTGTTCCAAAATACTTCTCAAACACACAAAGCACAAAGCATTTTTCAAATGAGCTAGAATCTAAGAGCCCGTAGGTAACTACGGATGGAAAGGGTGCTATCACCTTCCCTTTCCATAATATACCCCCCTTACTCAGAAACAAATCTTGAAAGGTATTTTTCTATTCTTTTCACCCTTCCCTTTGTTGGATAAAATAAAATTCGGTGGCGACTCTTGCTAACCGCAATATTTGCGAATAAAAATGCAAAACCAGTATAACAGTCAGTTCTCCCACCGTATTACACAAGGAATTTTGTTGTACCCCAAAATTTACCTTCCCATTTCTCAAAGGATCATCCTGGACCCTCGGGTTTGCTTTTGTGAAATTTTCAAGTCTAGGATTACAATCTTCCAAGAAAGCCATTCACAAGGGGAAAATGGTAAAAAGCACACTGAAAAGTCAAACTTTGACTTTTTAATCAAAATCAAGTTTCAACAATCATATTTCATCAAGACATAAAATTGGTTCATCAAGAAATCAAAAGTCAGAAATTACTTTAAAAAAATCAAATTTCTAAACATTTGGAAAATGTTCTAAGTATTAAGAAAATATGACAATTTCAGAACTTCTGGGCCAAATTTCACACAAGCGCAATAAGAATTTGCAAAGATGGTTCAGAACATGACTCTCCAATCAAAACATATGGAAATTGTATTCTCAACCAGAACATGATTCTTCAGCATATGGAGACTATGTTCTACAATTCGATCAGAATATCACCCTTCGAATCTCATTCTGGTCTTCTTCGATCAGAACATCACCAAACCTCAAAACCTCGTTTTAACGGTTTGCTGCACAGCTATGGTATAGTTCTGCGTCCAGCTGCCACAATGCTCCAAACTGTTGTTGATCCAGTCCACGCCTGTATTTTTCTCAAACCCCATAATTGTACCAAATTAGCATATAAAATATGTGTTTAAAAAGCAACGAAACAGTATGCCAAAAAGGTTTAAATCCCATTTGTTCCCCCCCCCCCCCCAAAAAAAAAACCACAGTAAACTCATCTATAAATAAGTTGGTCCATCACACGTTCAAGGGGCTGGCTTTTGGAAAGAGGGTGTATCAAATACAAAAAAGAGAGAAAAGAAAACATTTAAACATTCTTAAACCTAGAATTCCCAAAACAATACCTTTGTTCTTCCCTTTTGAATCAAAGAACACAACATTTTCTGTTCTGTTTCTTGATGACCCCAGAATATTCAAAGGCCGCAGCTTAGGTCCCAAACACACGCTTCATATTTAAAGTAAGTCATTCTAACTTTGAACTTTTCATTCAGAACATCATTAAATATGTAAGTATCATAGTGTTGGTACTGTCCATATCATTTCCTAAGTAGAAAATTTGTGGATCAGAACTTCTTAAAGAAAACTAGGCTCAGAATTAGGGTTAGAATTTCTATGAACTGTCGTGCTTTTATTTTTCTGTTTTGATGTTGTTAAGAACTGAATAAGTTACAGATTCTCTGGTTAATGTAAGGGAGGAGGTGAAGCGTAACACAAAACTTGAGTTTTCTTTCCCAATGTTTTGGCATAGCATCAGAACTTCTAGATGTTTTTCTCACTGTTGTAGCGTAGCGCACAGAACTTCAAGGCTTTTTCACACTATTTTAACACACAAAATTTCTAGGCTTTCTTACTATTATAACATAACACAGAACTTCTAGACTTTCTTACTGTTTTAACACACACATAACTTCTAGGCTTTCCTACTGTTTTAACACACACAAAACTTCTAGGTTTCTATCATGGATTATAACACAACACAGGACTTCTGGTTTCCTCTAACGTTTCTTTCAGAACTTCAGTGCGTAGAAACCCAAAACTTCTGGTCCTATCTAATGCTTCTTTATGAACTACAACATGCCTAACATCAGAACTTCTGATCCCTCTCATCTTGGTTTTCAGCAACATGTTGATTTTATTCTCGTTATTTCTTCTTTTTCTTCCTTACTCTTATTATTTCCAGCATTAATATTACTTTCATTAATATAAAAGAGACATAAAAAATATTTTCTTTTATTAATTAGGTATTTTCATTTTAATTTATTAAGACAAAAAACCATTATCAAAACAAATGTTTTCCTTTTCTTGTATTGTACAATTCAATATAGTTGTAATATATAATTAGGATTTAAATTCTTGTAATCCCCATTTGTAAATATGTACCCCCATCCCCGAAGTGATGTAATAGCTTAGGATTGTTTCCGAGCTTTTATTGCTTTCATATATTGTTAGTAATTAGGATGTATGGCAAGATAAAATCAATGAATAGATAACCCTAATCAAAGACTAAATGCATGTAAATCAAACACACTTGCACACTAGTACCTCTAGGGTAATCTCACTTTGTTGCCTTTCGGAAAATAGTCATATCCCTCGAATATGGGTGTTTTAGCAAAGACCCTCAATAAAAGATCGTAGTCCCTCGATGACCCTCAATGTTGTATTCGGTAAACGATCTAGTCTCTAAATGACATTGCTAAAACGTCCCATAAGTTACCTTCTATGACTATACAAAACGTCCCGCGCCAGTCCCTTCACATCCGATGATGGGGTTTCTTACCAAAACAATGGTGAGATAAAAACATCTAAAGGAGGAGGAAAAGAAAATTTAAGACCTTTTGAGTAGGTAGATATGATTTTAGTTGCTCGCTTGCTTACAATAAAAACACCTTTATACACCCACAATTCCACCTTGAAACTTTTTAAAAAGACAAAAAACTTTGTACGCGTTCTTATAGAGACGAGAACCATTACAGATACACTCTTTTTCAAAATATTTTCAAAACTCACATCACAAACACATCTTCAAGAAAAAAGAAATGATCTAGCGAGCAACTAAGAGCCCGTAGATAACTGTGGATGAAAAGGATGATAATACCTTCCCTTTTCATAACCTACCCCCCCCCCCCCCCCCGAACTCAATAAAATATCTCGAAAGGTCTTTCCTGTTCTTTTCAACCTTTCCTTTTGGATAAAAGAAAAGTCGGTGGCGACTCTTGCTAACCGCAACAATTGTGATCAAACGCAAAACACCCAAGTCAGTTCTCCCACCGTGTTACAGAACTGGCGACTCTGTTGGGGAATTTACTTAAAAGTGAGGTTACCTTAGGGCTAGATCACCTTTAATTGCTTTTCATTGTTTGATTTGTTTGCTTTATATTATGGTTCTTTGTTTGGGTTTCTTTTAATCCTCTACCCGGATCTGGGGCACCTTTTTAGGTAAGTAGCAATTAGTTGTGGAAACTGTACGGGGTATATCGACATGGTCTAAGAAATAACTACATTAGTGTGACACATTTGTTGGTACCAGTAGCCCTTGAGTAGTCAAGGAGAATACGGGGCCGTTGTGTGGTGTCATGAAGCACTAACTGACTTTAGAACCTTTACTTGAACAACTTCTCCATTAGGAAGTAGTGAGGTAGCCGACTTTGGTGCAGTTCGAAGTTGGTTGATACTTGATACTACGCTAATTGAGATCGGACTTCGGTCGCCAATAAAGAGGCTTGTGCTGATACAACGCCCGATGAAGAAAGATCAAAGATATTGAGATTCCCTAGAACCCGTTTACTTTCTAGGACAGGTTGAACCAACTAACTTCAAGAGGGTACTTACCTATAAACCTCATGCAAGCCTAAACCTAAGGATTTGTTTGATTTAACTTGTGTATATTCTTGTGCATAACATCATGACATCATACCATAGCATTTTAGACAAACCATTTCAAGGATTTTGAGATTCATCTTTGTTCTGTTTTGTAGGATATGAATCCCACTCGTAGGAACACAATCCAAGTCAACCTTGTATGAGTACCTTTTCAGCTCAAAGAGTTAACATCAAGGGTCCCTGAGAATTCTTCGTTCAACAAAAAACATGGACGACTTCTCAACTTGGTGACCTCAAGCTTTGGTGAAGATATGATGAAGGTGCTTTTCCAGTTCTTTGACCCTTTGCACCATTACTTTACCTTCCCCGATTACTATCTTGTACCAACTATGGAAGAATTCTCTCAACTCTTGGGAATTCCTATTCTCGATCAACTACCTTTCAACGATACTGAAAGGGATCCAAGCCCTGAAGAGGTTGCCCGAGCTTTACACTTGCAACATTCCGACGTCATGGCTAATTGGGAAACAATAAGTGTTGTCAAAAGGTTCCTAGCCAAGTTACTATTGGAAAAAGCTCAAGATTGTTGGAACACTCTGGATTTACAAGCTTTCGAAGAAATTTTAGCTCTTCTCATATATGGGTTGGTACTATTTCCAAATCCTGACCAAGTTATAGATGTGAATGTTGTCAAAATCTTTTTATCTCACAATCCAGTGCCTACTTTTTTGGGAGATATCTTGCATTCCCTCCACTCTCGCACCATGAAGAGAAGAGTATCCCTCATGTGTTGTACTCCTCTGTTTTCTATATGGTTTATTTCACATCTCCCCCGATCCATTGCGAAGAATGAGCAAGGTTTGAGATGGTCCAATAGGCTGATGTCACTCAGACATTCGGATATCCACTGGTGTTATCGATCCTTGGAGGAAATTACTATCATCGACCGCTTGGCATTAGAGGAGGTATCACTTATAACCCTTGCTTAACTTTGCGATAGTTTGGGTACACACGAAGAGATGGTCCACATGATACACTAATCCAAGGTGTGGTGTTCGACTATGAAAGCGACGATCAAGGCTATCATCTTAGGTTTATACGAGCTTGAAGGATGGTAAATAAGTTGGATAGTAGGACATTGGGACACAAAAATTCCATTCCTCTTGAGCCTTACCTTAGGTGGGTACGGGCTCGTGCTCAAAGTCTCATAATTCCTTACCCCTCCATCCTCCATGTTATCATAGAGCCTGTTGTTGAAGGAGATGTCCCATATACTGTCCTTCATCCCAACATTCCTACCTCTCTCGAAGACGTGCAAAAGGATTGGATTCAGATAAAGGAAGAACGAGACACTTTCGAAGCCCAATTCTACGCCAGTGAGAAGAAAGTTCTGGAACTCACCAAGAAGCTTCATGAAGAACGGAGTTTGAATGCCTACATCGCACCAAAGAGGATGCCTTCAACCTTTTTGTCTTAGGATTTTTTTTATTTTATTTCTTTCATTGTAAGCCCAAAGAGGCATGATGTACTCGAACTTGGATTTATTAATGCAACGTGTGTTCCTTTTTGTCTAAAACAAATTTAAATCTCTAATTTTCTTGAAATCATTTGCATATGCATTTTCATTCATCATAACACAAACAGGTTTCTTACAGCAGGTCTCCTTATCTTTCTAATATTTATTTCAGTGAGATGGATATTGAACAGACAGTAAATGATCTCCAAGCGCAGAACGCTCAATTCAAACAAATGTTCTTGGCTCTGGCTAAAGGACAAGAGGACTTGAAGACTTTGATGATAAAAGAGAAGAAGAAGAAAGCAAAGAAACCAGTCGGTGTTTTGAATCTGGGAAGAAGGTTCAAAGGACCAGCCAGGCGAACTATAGATTTCGCAACCTCGTCGGGTGAAGGAGATAATCAAGAAGGGAAGAACAAGGAAGGAAATGACCACCCATCGTCTGAAGAAGAGGAAGAAGCTGACTACTATGAGGAACAGTATCCTCCTGCTGATAATAAATACAAATAGCTAGAGGATCGTCTAAATGCTATGGAGATCTAGAGGGGACCCGAATTGGATTTTGAAGAGCTAGGACTTTTCTCAGGGGTTGTCATCCCGCAGAAATTCAAGGTCCCCACTTTCGCTAAATATGAAGGTGTCTCTTGTCCGAAGCTGCATTTAAGGTCATACGTCAGGAAGATTCAACCTCATACTGCTGATAAGAACCTATGGGTGCATTTCTTCCAAGAAAGCTTGTCAGTGACGTAATTGGATTGGTTCTATCAGTTGAAAGGGACCAATATTCGCAACTGGGAAGATTTAGCTTCCGCTTTTTACAAGCAATACCAGTATAATGCTGACCTAGCTCCTACTTGAGCACAGTTGCAAGGAATGTTTATGGGTGCTGGTGAAAGTTTCAAAATTTATGCTAAAAAATGGAGGGATCTCACGGGAAGAGTCCATCCCCCTCTATCTGACAGAGAATTGATGGACATGTTCTTAGGCACGTTATCTGGTCCATTCTTCAACCATCTGATCGGAAGCTCTTTGGATGGATTTATTAAACTAATCATGACTGGTGAGCGGGTAGAAGCCAATATAAAGAGTGGAAAAATTCAAAGAGATGTATCCTCGAGCATGGTGAAGAAACCCTTTACCGAAAATAAAGAGGTCAGTGTATCATACGACCATAGAAATAAAATAAAAAATTGAACGTTGCCCGACGGTAGGGCCTGTTATGATTTCCAATCCTGTACCAAATCAGCAGCGAAACTATCAACGCATGCCTGAGGCACCCATGAGACAATTCACCCGGATCAACATGACCTTGTCCCAAGTTTTGCCACATCTTTTGAAGTCCAATCTAGTGACTCTAAAGGAAGCTCCCAAGAACCCCCAATACTGCTTCTCCTTGCTACAACCTGAATGCTCGATGTGCCTATCATTCTAAAAGCTCGGGGCATGATACAAACTATTGTTGGGCTTTGAAGAATAAGGTACAAGACCTTATCGAGGCGAAAGAGATTGAGTTTGATCCCCCATAAACACCTAATGTAATAACGGAGCCAATGCCCAAACATGGTCAAGGTGTCAACATTGTTTATGATGACTGTTTTGTTTCCTTTGTGGATGATTTAACTACTCCCCTTTCAACTATTAAAAGGAATATATTATAAGTCGGTCTGTTTCCAGGTTATGATAAAAGTTATCGATTATGTATGTCTCTACCAAATGGTTGTTTGTTACTGAAGATGAGCGTCTAACACCTGATGGCTAACAAAGAAATCATGTTTGAAAAAGTTCCTCTTAGCAGATATTCATGTGAAGATGTCTCAATAATCACCATTTTCAACAATCCTCCCAGGGTCTCCACCAAAAGACCCGTCAGGATTACATCTGTTCCAAAGTCTGCTCCCCTAATCATCACCATGCCAGGGCCAATACCATATTCTTCAGATAAAGTTGTTCCATGGAACTATGGGACTGACGTCTATTACTATGGCGTCAAGCAAGATCTGTTAGCTATCAAAGAAAAAGTTGTGAAAGACATTGATCCTAGCGTCAGAAATATCGTTGGGACCAGAAAGATAAAAAGAAGTGGAAGAGTCTTCTCACCCGAGATCTCTCCAAAGACCATTACTACTCATGTGATTATTTCCGCTACCGCTTCTACCAGTATTCCCAGTGATACTCTCGTTGATAATCCTACTGTTATCCATGCTGCCAAGACAAAGGGCAAGGAGGTATTATTTGAGCCTATCCATAAGAAGGCACACCCAGAGATCAATCTTGAAGCTTCTAGAAAAGAGATGGAAGAGATACTAAAGATAATCAAGAAAAGTGACTACAACATCGTGGAACAGTTGGGGCAGACGCCCTCGAAAATATTAATGTTGGCCTTACTTTTGTGTTCTGAGGCTCATGCCAAGGCCTTGATAAAATTTGTAAAGACCGCCCACGTGCCCCACGATACTTCCATTGATCAATTTTAGAATTGTGTGGCGAGTATAACTACTGATAACTGATTGGGCTTTTCTAACGCCGATTTAACTCCCAAAGGAAGGAAACACAATGATGCCTTGAACGTGTCCATCGAGTATATGGGCACTACGCTAGCCCACGTTCTGGTGGATACGAGTTCATCACTGAATGTCTTTCCCAAAAATTCTCTTGACCGGCTAGATTGCGAGGGAATTACTTTAAATCCTAGCAACATTGTGGTGAGGGCATTTGATGGTTCTAAAAGGACAGTGCACGGAGAAGATGACATCCCTATAAAGTTGGAACTCAGACTTATGATTCAACTTTCTATGTGATGGACATCCGCCCTTCCTACTCATGTCTATTGGGCCGACCTTGGATTCATGGCGCTGGTGTCATCACTTCTACCCTACATCAGATGTTGAACTACCCAATCAAGGAAAAGATCATCACTGTCCATGGGGAGGAGGAATACATGGTTAGTCACCTGAACTCTTTCAGGTATGTGGAAATGGATGGTGAGTTCATTGAAACTCCATGTCAACATTTTGAGGAGGTCCCACAAACAGTTTCGGCAGCCAAGACTACTACCAAGACTCTGAAGGTTACCAGACCGCCATTGGAAATGGCCTCTCTGAAGGATGCTAGAGCAGTAGTTGAGGAGGATGGATGTACCATCTGGGATCAACTTCTAGATATTCCCTACAAGTCCAACAAATTTGGTTTGGGTTTTAATTCGGAGGCCCAAAGAGCTGTTCGGTGAACTCGCGCTGGGGGGCCACCTTTACTTATCAGCAATCAGGGAGTCAACATAGTGAAAGACAGTGATGGCAGCTGCGACATGGACGAGTGGATTTTTCCAACCATCAGCGGAAGACTCAACAATTGGGAGGCCAAAGAATTTGTCCCTATTACTTTTATTCAAGAGTAATTTTCCTTTTAATTTTCTTATCAGACTTGTAATAATTAAACAATTTATACTGTAAAACCTTGTGTCTTACCCGAGGCACAATTGTCCATTTGTGAGGGTTGTTACTTCATCTTCATATGTCATCAATAAATCATGGGCGTTTTTGCATGCAAATTTTATGCTCTTTTTTCTTCTTTTTCTACCTTTTATTTTATCAAAGATAGTTATGCTCTTATACACACTCACATATCAAAATGCAGATCCACATCAGGATCCCATGGGTAACGATTCTGCTATGGCCTATCATGACTTTGAAAATCCGATCTACCAAGCCGAAGACGAAGGTGAGGAAGATTGTGAGGTACCAGGGGAACTAGCCAGGTTATTAAAACAGGAAGAAAAAACCATACAGCCCCATGAAGAGTCGGTTGAAACAATTAACTTAGGTACCGAAGAGGTAAAGAAAGAAGTCAAGGTAAGTGCCAACCTGGAGCCTAGTGTCAAGAAGCGCTTAACTCAGTTACTACATGACTATGTTGAGGTCTTTTCCTGGTCATACGAAGACATGCCAGGACTCGACATTGATATCGTGGTCCATCGTCTGCCGACAAAAGAAGATTGCCATCCGGCAAAACATAAGGTCCGTCGCATGCGGCCAGAAATGTCAGAGAAAATCAAGAGTGAAGTCATGAAGCAGTTCAACGCCAGATTCTTATCCATCACCTCCTATCCACAATGGGTCGCCAATGTTGTTCCAGTGCCGAAAAAGGACGGTGAAGTACGTATGTGTATGAATTATAGAGACTTGAATAGGGCAAGCCCCAAGGATGACTTCCCGCATCACCACATCGATATTCAGGTTGATAATACCACACAACATAAAGTATTTTCCTTCATGGACGGTTTCTCCGGATATAACCAGATTAAAATGGCACTTGAGGACATGGAGAAAACGAACTTCGTCACACAGTGGGGCACGTTCTGTTACAAAGTTAGGCCATTTTGGCTGGAAAAACGTCGGGGCAACCTATCAGCGTGCCATGGTAGCTTTGTTTCACGACATGATCCATCACGAGATAGAGGTCTACGCGGATGACATGATAGCCAGATCTCAAACTGAAGAGGAACCTCTTGACCATCTGCAGAAACTATTTGAAAGACTGAAGAAATACAAACTAAGGTTGAACCAGAACAAATGCACTTTTGGAGTAAGGTCTGGTAAACTCTTAGGCTTCATTGTCAGCGGTAAAGGTATGGAAGTGGGCCCCAAAAAGGTAAAAGCAATATAAGAAATTCAGGTTCCTCGCATCGAGAAGGAATTCAGAGGATTCTTAGGACGGCTAAACTACATCGCCAGATTCATTTCCCACCTAACCGCTACTTGTGAACCAATCTTCAAATTACAGAAGAAAGGTCAAGTGGTGGAGTGGAACGACGACTGCCAGGATGCATTCAATAGGATCAAAGAGTACCTTCAAGAGCCTCTCATTTTAATGCCTCCAGTTGAGGGAAGACTTCTGATCATGTATCTAACAGTCTTGGAAAATTCAATGGGGTGTGTGCTGGGGAAGAATGACGAGTCTGGCCAAAAAGAGCATGCAATATACTACCTGAGAAAAAAGTTTACCGACTGTGAAACCAGATATTCACTGCTCGAGAAAACTTGTTGCGCTCTGGCATGGGCTACTCGCCAGCTAAGACAGTATATGCTAACCCACACTACTTTATTGATATCCAAGATGGATCCAATTAAGTATATATTCGAGAAGCCCGCCCTCTCGGGAAGAATAGCAAGGAGGAAGATGGTCCTGACTAAATATGATATTCAGTACACTACCCAGAAAGCAATAAAGGGAAGTGTGCTAGCCGATCACCCGGCTCATCAGGCTGTGGATGACTATCAATCCATGAATTTCAAATTTCCAGACGAAGACATCATGTAGGTAAACAATTATGAAGAACTCAGACCATATGACGAACCTGAACAAGGATCCCGATGGACCATGGTTTTTGATGGAGCTTCCAACACACTCGGAAATAGCATCGGCGTTGTAATCATATCCCCTGAAGGCTATCATACCCCCTCCACTGCTAGGTTGTGTTTCAACTGTACCAATAATACGGCGGAATATGAAGTGTGTATTATGGGTCTCAAAGCTACCATAGATTTGGGAGTCAAGTTCTTAAGTGTATTTAGAGACTCAATTTTATTCATCAGTCAGATCAAAGAAGAATTGGACATGAAGCATCCTAATCTTATCCCTTACAAAGAACATGTATTGACATTAATCCCATATTTTGAGGAAATTACCTTTGAGCATTTTCCACGAGAGGAAAATCAACTAGCGGATGCGCTAGCCACTATGTAATCCATGTTCAAAATCAAGTGGGATAATGAGGCTCCTCAGATCACCAACGAGAGAATGGATGAACCAGCTTACTGTCACGAGATTGATACTGAAGAAGTAGTGGACAAGCCTTGGTTCCATGAAATTAAGAGTGTTGTACCCCAAAATTTGCCCTCCCATTTCCTCAACATTTTCTCATCACAAAGCCCTTGGAGATCAAGATCCAGTTAGGGTTTCCTCTGCTCAAGACTTCTCCTTACACTGTTGACCCAAATTAGGGTTTGTGATTGCACAAGGATATTTTGACCTAAAATGCCTAAGATGACTTTCATGCTTCATGTTGGACTCCCAAGTTTATCCATACTAAGTTTCAAGTTTTGATTCCAAGTTTTGCCCAGTCAATTGGACAGATGACCTAGAAATCAACTGTATTGGGGAAAAAGTCAACTGTGGCCAATTGACAGTCAAACCTCATGAAAATTAACCCACATCAACATTATGAACTCACATGGACTATTTGATCAAGTTTGGATCACAATTCTACAAGAAATTTGATCAGATCATCAAAAGGGCAAAATGGTCATTTTTAGGGTTTTGACTGCACAAAGGCAATTCTTGACTGTTTGACCTAGCCAATGGCACACCAAGCTCACATATGGACTCAAGGACCCCATGTAATTATCTTGACATGCTCAACAAGTTCAAAGGATCCCAAATACACAAGATTGATAGTTGAATTTCCCAGTCAATTGATCAATTTTGACTGTATACTGAAAAGTCAAACTTTGACTTTTTGGTCAAAATCAAGGGTCAAGGTTCATTTTTCATAAAAACATGCCAAATCATGAAACTTGTTCACCAAGAAATCAAGAAATGCAAATTAGGGTTTGAAATGGAAATTTTTCATAACTTAGAATTTTTCTAAGTTATGGAAAACCCTAATTTTTTCCCAACTTTGCCCCACTTTCTCACCAAGATTCATTTGGATTCAAGCAAAAGTCAAAACATGAAAGTTGTAGCTTGTTGCATAATCTACAACTTTGATTCACAAAGTTTTCCCAAAAGAAGCTTGTATCTCAAGTTACAATTTTTGGAACAAGGGTACCAAACCATTCTTAACTTAGTGAAATTTTGACCTTTTTAGGCAAGTTTTTTACCTAACTTCAAGATCATTTTTCATACACTTCCACTTGGAATTTCAATTTGCATTTCAAATATGGATTGTATTACACATTCCAAGCTTTCCAAAATATCCAAGAACTTCTCAAACAACCTCATGGTTATGGAGAATCGAATTTTGCAAAATGGGAAAAAGTCACTTTTGTTCTTGGCCAAGACATGTTCATACATTGGTGCCATTTTGAATTCAGCATGCTTAAGCTACATTGCAGGCCTCTAATCCCATTTTCACTCAATAATTCAATGCAAAACCTTTGTGCCAAGATGTTGTTCTAAGCATTTGGACATTACATGGAGAATTAACCCTTAATTAGAAAAAAGCATTATTTCCATTTTGAAAAAGTAGAATTTTATGTCCATTTTGCAAATCCAAGTGGTACAGTCCAAATCTTCTTGGCACAAGTTTATGAGCAAATTGCACTGATCAAGGCCAATGTATGTAGCATAGTGTGAGGGCCTGTACAGGCTAGAAACATCAAGTGACCATTGTTTGCTTAAAGTTCAAGAAACATTGCATATGACATACCAACCTCCATATCAGTCAACCAAGCCTTAGAGAAAGATATCAAACACATTCCAAACATTGATCCTAAGCTGAAGCACGAGCCTTTCACCTCCAATACCTTCACAAACTCAGAACCACCATCAAACTGCCAAAACAGAGTGACCTCTGCAGATTGAGTTCCAACTCTCATCCATGTCATGCTTTCTTGCTAAAAGCTCTTCACACACCTTCCCTACCATCAATGCAAGCTAACCAAAACCTAAATCACGACCTATAATTCCTCTAACCAGTTCCACCATTTTCATTTTCTTGTTTTGCAGTTGAAGTTCTCTAGCACGATTCAAGAAGTTTCAAGACAAAGTAAAGCTTGGAATAGCATCCCTGGACCTCAAGGAAGCTATACCAATCATCACCTTGCACTGAAAGCTTCTCCATTGCCAGTTACAACTTCAACTGAACAGGTAAGTTCATGAACTCGTATCTCTCTTATTAGGCATTGTTAGCTTTAGGTTTGTGAAGAAAACATGTCACAATCATAGCCCTGAACATGCCCATATGATTAGATTTCATTTATATTATGTGTGCTGCAAGAATTTTGAGTCTGAACATTGATGGAAAACTAGGTCAGGAATTGGGGGAGAAGAAATTCTCCCTCATCTTAGAGAGTTAAGTCAAGTTTTTTATATCCCTGGATTTGTCTTCTCATGCTCTACACTTTTCATGTTGAAAGTTTTGCTTAAAAGTTCAGGAATTGGGAGATAGAAAACGCATGTTTGGCTTGAACAAAGGTGTTCTGAGGTTGAAGATGACTTGGTTCTGGGCTGGGCCTGTTTGACATTTCTTTTTGCACCCTTTTGTTACTTTTACACCCCCCAAGCCCATTTTGCTTATTTTTGTGATTTTTTGACATTTTCTTTTTTGTCCTGACTCATTTATTTTTTCTAACAATATTAAAAATATCAAAAATATTTTTCTCACCATTTTTGAATTTATTAGGCATTTATTTGGTTTCTTTTAGTTTTTGTACATAAAATAAATACATAAAACCATTTTTTACTTAAAATATAAAAAATAATGTAAACACATTTATTTTTCATTTTTTATTTTATTTTATCTTCTGAAAATATTTCATACAAAATATACTTTTTTTATAAAAATTAAATATTATTATTTTTGTACATATAATATATATTTAGTAAATAATAATAATACATACTTATTAGTATATTTAGGAAAAAATACAAAATACATACACTTTTTATTTTTATTAATATTTAAATATAAAAATATCTTTTGACAAATATACTTCATTTTTTTTTTGTATACAATAAATAAATACTTGTACATGACAAATAAATAATGCATTTATTTTAATAGAATTAGGGTTTAACCCAAAACATGAAAAACTCCCAAAAAAATAATACTTTTATTTTTGTTTATTTTGACATATAAAAATACTTTTTTTCATACATACAAAAAACCATTTTTGCATCTTGCATATTTATTCTTATCTTATTTAAATTGTGCAATTAAATTATCTTGTAAATAATTCAATATTGATGTAATAGTTTAGGTTTAAATTCCTTGTCAAAATCCCCATTTGAACATTTGTACCCCCCTTCCCATATATGGTTTTGTAATAGCTTAGTAAATTTATTTTTGCACTTTATTGCTTTCTAATTATACCATGTTAGAATTATGGTTTGTATGCGAAAAAACAACGAAAATAGTTTTGACCTAATTTCAAGATAAACAAGCATGAAAATGGACACACAAATCACACTTGCACCCCCTAGGGTATTCCACTTGTTGCCTTCAATAAATGGGTCATATTGCATGTTAGGTCTCTTTGGGCAAAACAAACAAAACAATCAAATGATCATAGTCCCTCGATGACGCTTTCAAAAAGTTGCCTAAACAAATGATCAAGTCCCTTAAAGAAAATTGCTCAAAGATACTTGGCACCATTGCAATTATGGTCTAAACGATGACCCGCGCCTGTCCCTTTCACATCCTAACACAAGATTGTCCATCAAATGCAATGGTGGAACAAAATTGTTAAAAGGGTTAAAAACATAGGAGAAATCTTTTAGAAATTTAGGAGTAGACAAACTCTTAGTTACTTGAATCAAACTTGCAAAACAAAACACTTGCCTATTTTTCAAACCACACATCACCACACTTTCAAAACAACTTTCAAACAATGAAAACCTTTTCAAAAGACATACACTTTTGTATACATCCCAACATGGATCATTACAAAGGTTGCCACCACATTTAGCCTCTTTTCAAAACAATTTTCAAACCCACACACACAAGCACCATTTCAAACAATTGAAAACAAAAGGCAAGTGATCTAAGCAAGTAACTAAGATCCCATGGATAACCATGGATAGAAAGGGTGCTAATACCTTCCCTTTCTATAATCTACTCCCCGAACCCAAGAAAACATCTCAAAAGGTTTTTGCTGTGCTTTTTAACCTTTCCTTAGGATAAAATAAAAAGTCGGTGGCGACTCTTGCTCAACCGAAACATTTGCGAAAACAAACGCAAAACCATAGTCCATTCTCCCACCGTATCACAAAGAGATATCTCGAGGCCCAAGAGTATCCAGAAGAAGCTTCAATCAACAACAAGAAATTTCTAAGAAGATTCTCTGCTAAGTTCTTCCTCAGTAATGGAGTTCTCTATAAGCATAATCACGACTCTACTTTGCTTCGCGTAGACAAGAGTGAGGCAGACAAGATCATGGTTGATTTACATGAAGGCACCATTTGGCACCCATTCTATTGGGAACACGATGGCTAAAAAGATCCTCCGGGAAGGATACTATTGGTCTACTATGTGCCTCTGGTCCCTCTAAACGTCCTGACTGCTCCTTGGCCATTTGCAATATGGGGCATTGACATTATTGGAGAGATCAAACCTACAACTTCTAATGGACACTACTTCATCTTGGTTGCCATTGATTACTTTACTAAGTGGGTCGAGGCAGCTCCATTTGCTTCTGTTACCAAGAACGTTGTGGCCCGATTCATCAAACAAAATCTTATTTGTCGGTATGGAATTTCGGAGAGAATCATTACAGATAATGATACCAATCTCAACAATACTATAATCACTAAACTATGCGCACAATTCAAGATTCAACATCATAACTCTTCTTCTTACCGGCCGAAGATGAATGGCATTGTGGAAGCCGCTAATAAAAACATCAAGAAGATCATACAAAAATGACAGTGACTTATAAGGACTGGCATGAGATGTTACCATTTGCTCTCCACGGTTACCGTACCATGACGTGCACATTAAAAGGGGTAACTCCTTTCTCTTTGGTATACGACATGGAAGTTGTCCTACCAATTGAAGTTCAAATACCTTCTCTGAGAATCATAAAGGATGCAGAGTTGAATGAAGATGAATGGATTCAAACTCGACTTGACCAGTTGAACTTGATTGATGAGAAGAGGCTTACCGCTGTCTGCCATGGTCAGATGTACCAAAAAACGTATGATTAAATCTTTTAACAAGAAGGTCAGGCGTCAGGTATATCGGGTTGGTGACTTCGTAATCAAGCATATCATACTACAACAAGGTGATCCCAGGGGAAAATGGACTCCTACATACGAAGGACCATTTTTGATAAAAAAACATGTTTTCTGGTGGGCAATGATCTTAACCACTATGGACGACGACGACCTTTCGCACCCTGTAAATGCGGACATACTTAAAAGATACTACGCATAAAAAAGACCCGCTAGGTTGACTGGCCTAGGCAAAAATTAGGGATAAAACACACAAAAAATCTGTACACCCGACAAGCTGAAAACCTGAAAAGGCGGCTTGGGCAAAAAAGGGTATCCCGGTGGATTGAAAACCCGATAGGGCGGTCCAGGAAAAAGTTAGGGATTTAAAGCGTATGACTATGTCCCGTTGGATCACCTTACAACCAATCTTCAGCATCAATCATCAAACTCAAACATTTCTAATCAATCCAATCAGCTTCGGACAAAGCAGCAACTGGATAAGACGCTCAAAAAAATGAAGGCTATAACAGAGTGGGAACCCCATGCGATTATTTCACATAGTTGTCGTTCCTTTGTATCAGTTTTCATTTTTACGACGACATTCTCTTACTAGGATGTTCGTCTCTTTGTACAGAAATACTTATTCAAGTTAATACAAAGATATTCCTTTAAAAGGGAAAAACTATTTGTTTTTCTTTTACTTTCCTGTTTTGTTTGCAAAAACGTCCAGTGATTATTTTTGAACATATGCATTTGAATGTAATTACTATTTACAAATGAGCGCAAAAAAAAGGGGGGGAACAGAAAACAGAAAGACAATTTCTAATGGCTTTTAGAAATAGGACAATATCTATGGGCCATTCCATAAAATCCCCCGCAGATACTTTCTATAAATAGAATAGAAGCAAGAACATCCTGCTATAGGATCTTTGCCATATCTCTAGCATGAAGCCTAACAGTATCTTTTGCCTTCTTACCCCTGACAGAGCGAAACCTCTAGTTACTATTCCAAGGGCTTCCTAGTGAAAGTCACCTAGCTGCTCAGGGGTTCCCCAACAGGTTTTCACGAAGCCCACAAGCAATGCATGGCGTTTCATTTCCCCAACAGAGTTTACTTCTCTAATGACGGAAACCCATCTATCAGTAGTTCAATTTCAACAAAACATGAAGACTTACACTCCATATTCCCGGCAACAGTCAGGGATTTATTTTCCCCAGTCCAACAACACTGTAACAGAACGACAAAATGTGCATACGTTGCATTCATACATCATAAACATCGACATCAGAAATGCATATATCACAATCTCATTTATTTTGAGAAACATCATTATGCCATGCATTTCATACATCATGGCATTGCGTACAACTAACTCTTTACCTTTTTAAGAAAGATCAATCAACATAAAATTATCGTCAACAGATTTTCAACAAGTCAAGGCAATTAAGTGTGAACAAATCAATGATAGATTAATTCCTGAAACGGGACTAATTGACTATCTACATGACAAATACTCCCTTCAGACTTCTACTGGTTCAGTTTAAATCTCTCAACAGTTTATTCTGATTCCTTCCTAGTAGACACTTTCTCTGGTTCATATTAATTTCTCCAAGATTCATTATGATTCTTTCCAGTTAAAGAATATCGAAGACCTCTACTGATTCAATTTAAATCTCTCAACGGTTTATCCTGATTCTTTCCCACAGACATCTTCTCTGGTTTAGATAAATTGCTCCAAGATTTATTCTGATTTGTTCCAGTTAAAGAGCATTCAATACCTTTGTTGGTTCAGTTTAAATCTCTCAATGTTTTATCCTGATTCTTTCTCCAGTAGACACTTTCTCTGGTTCAGATAAGTCGCTCCAAGATTTATTTTGATTCTTTCTAGACCTCTGTTGGTTAAGTTTAAATCCCTCAATGCTTATTCGGATGCTTTCCCAGTAGACACTTTCCCTGGTTCATATAAGTCTCTCCAAGATTTATTCTAATTCTTTTCCAAGCCTCTGCTGGTTCAGTTTAAATCTCTCAACGGTTTATCCTGATTCTTTCCCCAGTAGACACCTTCTCTGGTTCAGATAGACTGTTCCAAAGATTTATCCTGATTCTTTCCAGTTAAAGATTATTCAAGACTTCTGCTAAATTCAGTTTTAAATCGACCAAAGGATTATTCTGATTCCTTCCCCAGTTGAAGTCAAGCTTAGACTTAGTCTAATTTCTACCAACAGTCACCTTTGGATGGAATCTATAAGCACATCTCCTCCAACTCTCCATCATTTCTCCAGATGGCATCTTTAAGCCCATTCCTTACACCTCAATCTCAAAATCATCAGAGTGCAAATTTCTGGGCACTCTAGTGTTCAATCATCTTCCACCTTCAAGTCACTAATGGCAGATTCGACAATCTAACTCTTCAGGTTTAAGAAGATTGAACAGGGGCAGCTGTTGTACCCCAAAATTTGCCTTCCCATTTCTCAAAGGATCATCCTGGACCCTCAGGTTTGCTTCTGTCAAAGTTTCAAGTCTAGGATTACAATCTTCCAAGAAAGTCATTCACAAGGGCAAATGGTCAAAAGCACATTGAAAAGTCAAACTTTAACTTTTTTATCAAACTCAAGTTTCAACAATCATATTTCATCAAGACACAAAATTGGTTCATCAAGAAGTCAAAAGTCAGAAATTACTTTGAAAAAATCAGATTTCTAAACATTTGGAAAATTTTCTAAGTATTAAGAAAATATGACAATTTCAGAACTTCTGGGCTAGATTTCACGCAAGCGCAATCAGAATTTGCAAAGATAGTTCAGAACATGACTCTTCAATCATAACATATGGAAACTGTGTTCTTCAACCAGAACATGATTCTTCAGCATATGGAGACTATGTTCCACGCTTCGATCAGAACATCACCCTTCGAATCTCATTCTATTCTTCTTCGATCAGTACATAACCAAACCCCAAAACCTCGTTTGAACGGTCTGCTGCACTGCTATGGTACAGTCCTGTATCCAGCTGCCACAATGCTCCAAAGTGCTTCCAATCCAGTCCACGCCTGCATTTTTCTTAAACCCCATAATTGCACAAAATTAGCATATAAAAGTTGTGTTTATAAAGAAATGGAACAGTATGTCAAAAAGGTTTAAATCCCATTTGTTTCCCCCAAAAAACCACAGCAAACTCATCTATAAATAAGTTGTTCCATCAGACGTTCAAGGGGCTGGCTTTTAGAAAGAGGGTGGATCAAATACAAAAAAAAATATAGAAAATAAAACATTCAAATATTCTTAAACCCTGAATTCCCAAAACAATACCTTTGTTCTTCCCTTTTGAATCAAAGAACACAACATTTTCTGTTCCGTTTCTTGTTGACCCCAGAATATTCAAAGGCAGCAACTCAGGTCCCAAACACACGCTTCAGATTTAAGGTAAGTCATTCTGACTTTGAACTTTTCATTCAAAACATCATTAAATATGTAAATATGATAGTGTTGGTATTGTCCATATAATTGCCTAAGTAGAAAATTTATGGATCAGAACTTCTTGAAGAAAACTAGGCTCAGAATTAGGGTTAGAATTTTTATGAGCTGTCGTGCTTTTATTTTTCTGTTTTGTTGTTGTTAATAACTGAATAAGTTGCAATTGCTCTGGCTAATGTAAGGGATAAGGTGAAGCGTAACACAGAACTTGAGTTTTCTTTCCCACTGTTTTGGCACAACATCAGAACTTCTAGATGTTTTTCTCACTATTGTAGCGTAGCATACATAACTTCTAGGCTTTTTCAAACTGTTTTAACACACACAGAACTTCTAGGCTTTCTTACTGTTATAACACAACACAAAACTTCTTGGTTTTCTTACTGTTTTAACACACACATAACTTTTAGGCTTTCCTACTGTTTTAACACACACATAACTTCTAGGTTTCTCTTGCTAATTATAACATAACACATAACTTCTGGTTTCCTCTAACGTTTCTTTCAGAATTTCAGCACGCAGCAACCCAAAACTTCTGGTCCCATCTAACTCTTCTTTCTGAACTACAACATGCCTAACATCAGAACTTCTGATCCCTCTCATCTTGGTTTTCAGCAACATGTTGATTTTATTCTCATTATTTCTTCTTTTTCTTCCTTACTCTTATTATTTCCAGCATTAATATTACTTTCATTAATATAAAAGAGACATAAAAAATATTTTCTTTTATTAATTAGGTATTTTCCTTTTAATTTATTAAGAAAAAAAACCATTTTCAAAATAAATCTTTTCCTTTTCTTGTATTGTACAATTCAATATGGTTGTAATAGATAATTAGGATTTAAATTCTTGTAATCCCCATTTGTAAATATGTACCCCCATCCCCGAAGTGATGTAATAGCTTAGGATTGTTTCCGCTCTTTTATTGCTTTCATATATTGTTAGTAATTAGGATGTATGCAAAGATAAAATAAATGAATAGATAACCCTAATCAAAGACTAAATGCATGTAAATCAAACACACTTGTACACTAGCACCTCTAGGATAATATCACTTTGTTGCCTTTCAGAAAATAGTCATGTCCCTCGAATATGGACGTTTTAGCAAAGACCTCAATAAAAGATCGTAGTCCCTCGATGACCCTCAATGTTTCCTTCGGTAAACGATCTAGTCCCTAAACGATATTTCTAAAATGTCCCATAAGTTACCTTCTATGACTATATAAAATGTCTTGCGCCCGTCCCTTCACATCCAATGATTGGGTTTCTTACCAAAACAATGGTGAGATAACAACATCTAAAGGAGGAGGCAAAGAACATTTAAGACCTTTTGAGTAGGTAGATATGCTTTTAGTTTCTCCCTTGCTTACAATAAAAACATATTTATACACACACAATTCCACCTTAAAACTTTTTCAAAAGACAAAACACTTTGTACGTGTTCTTATAGAGATGAGAACCATTACAAAGACACTCTTTTTCAAAATATTTTCAAAACTCACATCACAAACACATCTTCAAGCAAAAAGCAAGTGATCTAGCAAGCAACTAAGAGCCCGTAGATAACTATGGATGAAAAGGGTTCTAATACCTTCCCTTTTCATAAACTACCCCCCGAACTCAAGAAAATATCTCGAAAGGTCTTTCATGTTCTTTTTAACCTTTCCTTTTTGATAAAAGAAAAGTCGGTGGCGGCTCTTGTTAACCACAACAATTGCGATCAAATGCAAAACACCCAAGTCAATTCTCCCACCGCGTTAAAAATTTCAAAAGAGTTTTCAATCACTTAATTAATGTTTTGATTATTTGATTGAAAATCTTTTTATTCCACTTCTTTTTGGATTTGAGTTCTCTCCCGACGTGCTTAATTTTTAATCTCATTCTATGAGATATATACATTGCTTGTGTTTTTGTATGGATGTGAATTTTTGTGCAAGTGTACTATTTGTTATGCGGATGCGTCTGATGCATATTTCACATGTGATTTATTTTTACATTGTCGATACTGCGACACCTATTATGAGTGCCCAATCTCTGACCATTTTGTTTGTTGATGCTAGCTTGCACGAAGTTTTTCGGGGTTCTTTGCTTTGCTTGCTTGCTACAAACTCTTGTTCATTTTGTATTAATCTGATTTTGGTTTAATTTTTCACATTTTCTTTTCTTTTCCTTGCAATGAGAAGTAGGAATATATATGTATAACTGGGAGTCCCTACTTTATGTGGGAAAATCTGTTTTAAAGACCTTTAGAAGAAATTTTTGTGTGTGCATTTGCTTGTGCTTTTTTGTGTAAAAAAGACCTCGACGTAGGCAAATCCCATTCCCCTCCCATTTACCTTTAATATTGTGCTTGCTATCGAATCAATAAGTGGAGCAAAGGACCTGCAATCGGCCCCCACACTTTCTAGTTATTGTCGTTCTTAGATCGCATTGTGCATTGATGCTTTGAACCGTGCTTACTCTTATCCATTGAGTCAAATAAAGTGCAAAAGGGTTCGTAACCAACCCCCACACTTTCTCATTCGTTTCAACAATGTTAGATCACGTTTCTTTAAACGTTGACGCTTTAAATTGTTACTCGATATCGGTTCTTGAGCAAATCAAGTGGAAATAGTTCCTTACTCCCGCTTTGAAATCCATTGGATTCATTATTTGTTGCTAGCTCACACTTGATTTTTTTTTAGTTTTTGGTTCGACTTTGTTTTATTGTACGTGTGCTTGTGCTTTTCTTTACACCTTTGTATGTTCCCTTAGGATTCACTTGTTTCGTTTCTGATGCAAGTTAGACATTAGGATCATAATCTATGCATGCTAACATAGATAGAAGTTTCCCTTTCAAATCTCAACTATAGGATCAATCATTATAATAACATTAAGGATAGAGATAGATAGTTTCCCTTAGATGTTTTTTCCCTTTTACATGATTAAGACTAAAACTCTTTTTTTTTGGAAAATGCGTAAAACATTTAACATTTCTAAAACCCTTTTTCAAGGTTAAAAGCACCAACAAACGCAAACCTTTTTGTATTCAGACTTTTTCTTTTAAATTCTTTTTAAAAAGGATAAGCTTCGATAGCATCGTTCATAAAAAACATGCAGTTAACTAAAACTTTTGAGACGAACTGTGGCGCGCTGATTCCTTAAAAGGGATACATGGGAATTTGGTTGTGGGGCCCAGGAGAATAAAACTTTGTAAATATTCCTTCTTTTCCTCGTGTTTTCTTTTGCATGCATTCCCTCTTTACATTTTTTTTCCTTTAGCTTTAGCTTTAGATTAGAACATACCCTTTGATTAGAACAACAAGAGTGGATCTTGTGGAATACCACAAACATGAGGGGTGTTAATACCTTCCCATTGCGTAATAGACTCCCTTACCCGTGTCTCTCGGTGTGAGACCTTGATTTCACCCTTCTCAGGTTTACTCAATGTTCACCTTTTTTCCCTGTGAGGTAAAAAACGTTTGATGTCGACTTCATTGATTTTCTCTCGATGATTGTTCGGTCGGTTGTTTCAGTTTGCAACTTCACTCTGGAAAGATTGACCAATTTCTGGTCCATCTTGGAGTCACTCATAACTTTTATTATTTTTTTCATTGGGTGTTTATTTTTATGCTTTATACCTTGTTCATTTGTGCATGTTTATCTGAGCATATGTATGCATTGCATTTTATCACATTCCATATACTGGTTACCTGTTGTGCTAGTTCTGTTGGTTTTCTATGTTGGGTGGGTGTTACTTTTGAGGTAAAATACCCAGTACCCAGGCCAGAGTTGTAAATCATTAGGAAACCTAGGGATACAGTGGAACATGACGGCTACTGGATGAAGGTCCTACTAGTGCGGTCATGCCGTCCATGCTCAGATGAGGTTCAAATGGGGTGTTATCGTCATCCACGTATATGGTATTTGGTGGTAGTGCTTTCAGGAAAACCCATGATTATGAGTTACCATTAACCTTACCTTGACCTAGTCTTTACCCATGAGTGGGAAGGGAATGATTATACAGGTACTGATGGTGACTATTTATTCTAATGGTGATCGTATGTCCTATTGGTGACATGGTTTTCTTTTATTATGTTCTGAACCCTTGATTATGGTATTCTCGGCATGTTCAAAATAGCACAATAAATTTTCGATGTTGTAGAAACCTTGATTCCATGTTATGGAACTTGCAACATAACATACATGATAAACGTATACATGAAAAAAGTATAGTCAACATGTTCTCTTCATTCTCAAGGAATTGTGCTTATAAGCCATGTGTTATGCTTTTCCATCTCTTACTGGATCAAAATCAAAATTAAAAGCATGATGTTTCATTAGAAATGATCAAACATGGCATTGCATCCACTCATTCACCTCATGCATCTCCATGCATTCATAACAGGTACTCGAAGTTAGGGGAAATTCTCATCCAGACCTGGTATTCTCTTCAGAATTGCATACTTGAATCCCCACTGTTATGTGTTCAGAGCCCGGGTATGGAAAAACTCTATGGGGGATTGACCTAAATGAAAGGACAAATGGGTTTGTTTGTGGTAGACATGAAAACAATGGCCCGTGGTCAGAAATCGTTGGGAGAAAAAATAACCTGTTGGAGACCCAATTGAGTCGGGTATGGAAGTTTTGAAGACAATGTCAGCAAAGGAAAAAGATCTTATATATGTTGTTGCAACAATAGTTGTCATTCATCCCCATCCTATGGGACCTTTTTCAAATCATGAAATACTTTGTGGGTCACATCCAGAACTTCGTGTTCCTAGATTTTCTCTCCAGCAGCTAGTTTTTGGTTTCTAAGTGAATCCTTGGGGAAAAGCTTAACAGTAGAGACAAAAGAAGCCTGAGAAGCATGTTGAAATAATCCCAATGCCTTACATCCAGTTACTTCCTCGTATGTTGGAAATTCAATGGGTAAAGCTCTGTTCTTTGGGTCATCCTCCCACAAACCTCTCTCTTGATTTTGGTGTAAATGCTAGATGTGTCTCCCCTTCTGGGGCACCTGGTTATGATATTGAAGACTGCAGGAGGTTGAAGTATAAAATCCAGCACTTGTCAGGCTTCTTTTCCAAAGTCTATCCCCTGTTTGGAAAACCGTTTCAGACTCTTTCTTCTTAATTGATTGCTTCTTCTGTGTAGTAGAAGATAGGGTGATGCTTCTGTGATGAAGAAGTATAAGATGTCTAGTTCTTGGACATCTACTGCTGTGTAGAAGAAAAATACTTCAAAGTTCAAGTTCTACGTTCATAATTTATTCTCTTATATGTAGTAGAAGATCATTTAGTACAGTTTCTAGATTTTGCTTCTATGTAGTAGAAGACGGAGATTCTTTTGTGAAGTAGGAGATTCCCCGAAATTCAGTTGCTAAAACATATCTTTTGTGAAGTAAGAGATGAAGTTTATTTTCTTCTGTGTAATAGAATATCCTTTGGTATAGTTTCTAGATTTTGCTTGTGTAGTATAAGACATAGATTCTTTTGTGAAGTAGGAAATTCCCCGGAATTTAGTTGCTAAAACTTTTCTTTTGTGAAGTAGGAGATGAAGTTTATTTTTGCTTATGTGTATTAGAAGACAAAGATTCTTTTGTGACCTAGGATATTCCTAGGAATTCAGTTGTTGATCTTTCTCTTCTGTGTAGTAGAAGATGGTTTGCATTTCTTCTCTGCAGAAGAAGATACTTCATGATGCAGTTTATACAACTTTGCTTGATAAAGAATTCATCACATATTTAGAGGGAATTATTTTTTATTACCATGATGGGGAACCTGTCCATTCAACTGAAGATTTTAAACCATTTAGAGATGAAGTGCATGACTTTCTTGATGCAAAGGTCATCAATTTCACACCAGATGGTCAGATTTGGGTTCTCCTTTGGGATCCATGGTGTCAAGACTATAAAGAATATCTTCTGAAGCAATAAGTCCATATGGAGTCTAGTCTCCTCAACATGGCAATTTTCTAGTTCCATTTGCATTCTCATTTGTGATCTTTCTTGTTTTTTCCAGTACTTTCTTGTATACAAAACTTGTTTGTTTTTTAATATTAATCACAATGCATTGAATATGTTTGTCTTGAATTAATCCATATGTATTCATGCTTAAATGTTTTCTTTGCTCTTGTGAACAAAGTGATAATTGAAAATTATAGTTATTTTTGTATATACTATTTGTTGCACTTATCGACTCTTTGTTGTTAACAATAATTGAATAAACCCGACTTTTGTGTAAATATGTTTAGTTTGTGTTTATTCGTGTTTTTGTGTACATAGTGTACTGTTTGATTTTTTCCAATCATTTTGTAGGTATTTATTGCATTTTAGAGCGTTGAGGAATAAAGTGTCGAAGGCACGGCTCCAGATACGCGTTTTTGGAATAAAAAACCAGTTTTTCCTAGGAGAGACCGCTTAGCGCGCAAAAGGCCGTTAAGCACGAGTGCGCTCAGCTTATTTTGTAGCGTGTTGCTTACGTTTTGGAAGAAGCATAGTTTGGAGCCTGCTTAGCGCAGTTTAGGTCGGTTTAATCTGTAAATATCGCTTAGCCCGCTTAGCGCAGTCTGTTGAGAAGAGTTTTAAAAAAACAAATTTAGTTCATTTTTAGGTTATGGTTTTGGGGATGATTTTGCTCCTAACTCCATCAACCTCAAATTTTGTTATGATTAACTTAGATAACAACTATGGAGCTTATATACGGATGATTCGGGGTGGATTTCTCTTCAATCAATGCTAAAATACCAGTAGATTTGTGGTTCATTTCTCTTTTTCTTTGTGTATTATCTATTGGTTAGGTTTGTATATGTAATTACTTTTAACTCATGTATATATTTGTCGCCCTTGGTGTTGTATAAAACTTGCTTTACAAATCGTTGTCGATTGTTATCCTCGATTTTCGCTCTGTGCTAGGGATTTGAGTTGCTATAGACATATACTGCTTTAATTCTTATCTAGGATGAATATGTAATAGAGTCTCAATTCTAGAGATAGATTTAGCATTTTTATTCACTTAGGATGTCTATGATTAATGCCTCTATGTTGTTTGTATCACTGTGAGAGATCGTCGATGCAAGCGAGCACGATTGACTTCTGTGTTATTAAGGTTGGTTATAGATCGCCACCGAGGTGATACAGTAGGTGTTGTGTTTGACATGTGATGATGTGATACGGTGGGAGAACTGACTTGGAGTTTTATGTTTTTATCGCAATTGTTGCGGATAGCAAGAGTCGCCACCGACTTTTCTTTTATCCAATAAGGAAAGGCTGAAAAGAATAAGAAAGACCTTTGAGATATTTTCTTGATTTTTGGGGGTAGGTTATGAAAATGGAAGGTGTTAGCACACTTTTCATCCATAATTATCTATAGGCTCTTAGTTTCTTGCTAGATCACTTTTGAAATTGCTTTGTTTGAAATGTATTTGTGGCGGGTTTTGAAAGTATTTTTGAAAAGTGCCTTCGTTTAGGCGAACTTTGTAATGATTCTCGTCTCTATAAGAATGCATACAAAGTGTTGGCTTTTGAAAATATTTCATTTTAAGTGTTTTTGAAAAGTGCCTTCGTTTAGGTGAACTTTGTAATGATTCTCGTCTCTATAAGAATGCATACAAAGTGTTGACTTTTGAAAATATTTCATTTGAAAGTGTTTTTGAAAGTGCCTTTGATTAGGTGAACTTTGTAATGATTTTCGTCTCTATAATAATGCATACAAAGTGTTGACTTTTGAAAATATTTAATTTGAAAGTGTTAGTGTGTTTGAAATATGTTTTGAAAATGTTTGTGACCAAGCAACTAAGAACTTTCTACCTACTCAAAAGTATTATGTCCATTTCTATCTTCCTTTGACATTTCTATCTTGCCATTGATTGGTAAGAAGCTCTATCTTTGGATGTGAAGGGACAGGCGTGGGTCGTCATATAGTCATAGAAGGCAACATTGTAGGATACCTTAGCAATTTGTCGTAAGGGACTAATATCTTTTACAAAGGCAACATCGAAGGGTCATCGAGGGACTATGATCTTGTATTCTAGGGTCTTTGCTAAAGTATCCCACATTCGAGGGACATGACTATTTATTTCTCAAGGCAACAAGTGGAGTTAACCCTAGAGGTGCAAGTGTGCAAGTGTTTATTTTTCATGCATTGTTTTGTCTTGGATTAGGGTTGTCTAAGATCGATTTTTATCTTTCCATACACACCCTAGTTACTAGCATTTATATTTGAAAGCTGTAAATTGCGGAAAATAAAGTCATACGCTATTACATCGTTTAGGGGGATAAAGGTACAATTTACAAATGGGAATGGATAGGAACTTAAATATTACAACCATATTGAATAGTAATAAAGAAAATATATGAAAATAGATAAAACAATGTAAAAGAATGGAAAACTGCATTTTTGAATATTATGTATCGACACATGCTCCTTTGCATCGACACATAAGCTTGTCTTGCTCCTGTAAATTCAAACCAATTCAGTATGAGTCAATGCATAATGGTATGTGTTGACTCATTTCTTGCATGTGTCGACACATTCGTGTTTTGTGTCGACTCATGTGCCTTTTTTCTTTTTGTTTTGTGCCTGTTATAGCAGTATGCATCGACTCATGAGGTTTTGTGTCGACTCATAACCTGTCCTTCCACTAAAATGAGTCGACTCATGTGAGTATGTGTCGACTCATACTGCAACTTTTTCACTCTATCATTGTTTTGCTGCATACATGGGTTAGTTCTCAACACATTGTTGTACCCCAAAATTTGCCCTCACATTTTTCCACAAGAAATCACAACTTCAGGCTTTTCCTGATTTTTTCAGATTGGCTCAAGAATCGGTCAAACAGACTTTTCTCGTCAGTCAGACAAAATTAGGGTTTTCATTGATTTTCATGGCTCTGGAACAATTCAAACAGTTTGTTTAGGGTTTGGTTGATTTTGGCTCAACTTTGATCAGGCGAACGCTTCTTTGGCATTTGATCAGGAATTAGGGTTTTTGTGCGTGCATTCTCAGAAAGATTTAAATTCTACAGTGCTTTTCAAGTTATGCTGGAATGTGGATTGAAACATTTGGATTGAGTTTGCATTGTGTAACTAAATCAGTGAAAAGATGCATTTGGATTGGATTTGCAATGTTTGGTTAAAATCAGTAAAAGGAAAATACGTCTGGATAGTTGTTGTGTTTGACTGTACTTTGCTTTGGATTTGTGAAACGCCAGGGTTATTGGTTGATCGATGCTAAAATCACATTGTTTATTTAATTGTTTATTATTCTGAGTTCAAATGATTGGAATTTATTTTCAATTATTATAATTTAAAGAATTATAAATAATAAAATGAACAATTGAAAAGAGGAAAAGAATTAATTGGATAAAAAAGCTTTTCTTTATTTGTATAATTGTTTTTGTTTACAAATTGTTTACAATAATGATTTTACAGTAATTAAGACTATCCTAATTTTTTCTAAATCTTCAATTCTTCATCCTCCATCTTTTGCTTTTCCTCTCCATTTAATTTTTATGTGCAAAGAAAAGAAGAAAAAGTCAGAAGCAGATAAATAAATAAGAGGCAGACAATTAATTTGGGCTCATCATTAAAGGCAACTGACTGGAATCAGTTAGCCCTCTCTGCAAATCACGGGATTTCTCCCGATTCATAAAAAGGGATGAATATTGCTTGCTGATCATGAATGTACAAAGTTGAAATTCACAAGTCAAAATTGTCAAACCACTGCATAGTTCAAAACCAACAACATATGCAAAGTACAAAGTCCAAAGGCAAATAGAATGGCCTAACTAAAGTCACAAACTATCCAAAAAGCTGTCCAAAGGATGTCAAGATACAAAAGTACAAGATACTGTCACAAGGAAGCAAAATGCTGTCAAAAGAAGATATGGAAAGATATCAAGAAGACATAAAGTATGCAGAGTAAACATGTAATGCAAGCAAGCTTTTCAAATCATCATTTTCCAGTGTTACCTTTTCAGTAAAAGTACAAGCATAAACATTTTAAAATGCTTAAAGCTGTACTGGAGAGAGAAGAAAGAGAGAAAAAGAGGACAGGTTTGCAGGCTTAGGCATGAGAAATAAAAATATAAAACAATTTGTTCATAACACAGTATGGGGGGCAGGAATCAAAAAACAAAAAGATAGCTCAGAACATAAAGCGCCAAGCTCTTAGCCTCAAGCAAGAGAGCCTGCCTGGAACCCTCAACCTGTGTCAAACCTGTAAGGACAAACAACATCAAACCTTACCAGTTTAAACAAAAACCAGTACATCCACAAACAGATAGCCTTAAAAACCAGATAAACACCCAACATGTAAGGCCATAACCAGTTCACAACAACAAACCTGCTGAAGCCTCAACCAAAGCCTCACAAGCCTTAACAACCAACAAACACCACAAGCCTAAACTTGTACCAAACCAATAAACAAAGCATAAGCCTGAAGCCTGAAGCATAGCTTCATAAAGCCCCTTAACCTGTCGAAACCTTCCAGCCTTAAACCAGCATAAGCCTGAAACCAACAAGCTAAAACCTGTCAAAAGGCCAATAACAATAACCAGTACCCCTAAAACCTGTGATGTCCAAACCCCTTAGCCATGCCAAAACTGAAGCATAAGCCTAAAAAACAGTAAACCTACAACCTGGTGTCCAACCAAAGCCTATACCAACCATCAAGCCTGAAGCCTGAAATTCACAGTAGGAGCTCCAAATTGACAAAAACTTGCATTCTTGCAACCCACACAAAGCCTCAGAGTTTCCTCATCATAGGCAAACAAACAGTCATTTCAACAGGCAACACTAGCATACATAAAGTAAGCCAAAGAGTCAGAGAAGAAGATAAAGAAGTGTTTCAAGGCATCAAGATAATCAAACAAAAGCAGTATACGGATCAAGCATACAAGGCAACCCTAACAAGCATTCAAAGGCAACCAATGCAAACCCTCAGAGTTTCCTCATCATCGGGCAACCAAATCATCATCAAAGCAACAAGGAGATAAAGAAGCATACTAAGCAAAGAGGGACGGAAGAAGAAGAAGAAAAGAAGATATATTAGGCTTTCAGAGAGGCATCATTAAGCAACAAAAAAAGAACGAAATACCAGGGAAGTCTCCCCAAAGCTCACAGCCTCATCAAGTTTCTCCGCCCTCAGCCATCCTCGACGCCTCCGGTTCATCCTCCTCCGTCTCCAAGATTGAAAGTAGTATAACCTCTTTTCTTCCCTTTCATGATCCTCAAACAGAAGGCAAATAACAAACATTTAAAATCAGAAGCAATACATACAAAAATTATAAAACATAAAACCCTAAAAGGGAAGGGAACTAAATCATTACCTTTTCTCTCGTTTTCGCGTTGCCCAACCATGGAGGGAAGAAGACGAACAATGGCGTCTGGTGGCTAGGGATGAAGAGGGGTCAGAAGCATGATTCAGAGACAAGATGAAGAAGACGAACGAAGTGAAACGAAGAATGGCGTCGCTTCTATGTACATCAAACCCTAAAATTACCCTTTCTGAAACAAAATCATCAAACCCTAAACATCTGTCCCAAAAAATCAGTGGGCCTCGCTCAGCTTAAGCCCAAAGCGTTCCATTTGGCACCCCCCCACTTCATGCCCATTTTAATTAAGCTCTAATTCCCTTTTGGCCCACTTAACCCTCTTCTTCATCCTTTATTTTACTAAAACATTTTCTTTTTTATAAAAAAGAACTTAAAACTCTTTTTTTCGTTAAAAAACATTTAGTTTATACACAAAACAACAAAATACATAAACATTTTCTTTTTATTAAAAATCTTTCTTTGTACATACATAAAAAATACTAAAATACATAAAAGTTAGAATTATTTAAAACACTTTTTCTTTTCTTTTATTAAAACTCTTTTTTTTATTTAAATGTAAATTTTACTTAAAACATTTATAAAAGATACATAAAGAAATAGGTTTTTAGTTTGAGTATTCTTTTTAACCAAAAAAGGGCTTTGTAAATAAAATAATACATAAAAATAATTCCCAAGATAATATTTTTTCTTTTTTTATTTTGTACATATTAAACAAAGAATATAAAAATACAAATTTAAAATCAAACATACAATACTTAATAATACACTTAAAATCACAACTTGTAAATAAAATACATGTACACTTACACATTTACAATACACAAATACATTTACATTGCTCTTATACACATTTGCTTATCTTATACATTGCTATACTTACATATTACATTTGCGCAATTCGATTGGGTTGTAAATTATTTGGACACTACATTCCTAAAGTCTCATCCCCATTTGTGAATTTGTACCCCCACTCCCGGATACTATTTGTAATAGCGTAGACTTTAAATTCTTGCAATTTACCGCTTTCGAATTATACCATGGTTAGACCTAGGGTTTGTATGTACATAAAATCGAACGCTAGATAACCTAATACAAAAAACAAATACATGAAATCAATACACAATCACACTTGCACCCCCTAGGGTAATCCCACATGTTGCCTTCCAAAATGGGCCATGCTTGCACGTCGAGTTTCTTTGGCAAAACAAATTCAAATGATCATAAGTCCCTCGATGACGCTTTCGAAAGTTGCCTATCAAAATGATCATAGTCCCTTCAAGCAAAATTGCCAAAGACTTGGCACCATTGCACTCATGGTCCATACGATGACCCGCGCTTGTCCCGATCACTTCCTAAACGCAAGATTGTCCACCAAATTCAATGGTGGAACAAAATTGTTAAAAAAGGTTTGAAAACATGAGAAAAACCTTTGAGTACAATATGGGTAGACAAAACTCTTAGTTACTTGAGATCAACTTGCAAAAACACTTGCCTCCTTTTCAAAAACCACACTTCATACACATTTTCAAACAAACTTCCAAAAACATTTTGAAACATCTTTTCGAAAAGATACACACTTTTGTAAAACACTCAAACACGAGTCAATTACAATGGTTGCCGAAACAAAGGCGTCTATTTCAAAAACATTTTCAAAACACACACATACACCACAATTTCAAGCAATCAAAAATCAAGGCAAGTGATCTAAAAACCAAGTAACTAAGAGCCCATGGATAACCATGGATGAAAAGGGTGCTAATACCTTCCCTTTTCATAATCTACCCCCCGAACCCACGAAACATCTCAAAAAGGTTTTTCCTGTGCTTTTTAACCTTTCCTTAAGGATAAAATGAAAAGTCGGTGGCGACTCTTGCTCAACCGAACAAGTGCGAATACAAACGCAAAACTCAAGTCAGTTCTCCCACCGTATCCTAGAACTGGCGACTCTGCTGGGGAATAACTTAAAAGTGGGGTTACCTTAGGGTTTAGATCACCTTTACATTCTTTCTTTGATTGCCTTGATTGCTTTACTTTTTGGGTCCTTGTATGGGTTTGTTGTGAATCCTACACCCGGATTTGGGGCACCTTTTTAGGTAAATAGCAATAAAACTCTAAGGGAACTGTGCGGGGTATACCGACATGGTTGAAGCAGTAAGCTATGTTAGTGTGACATATTTGTGAGTATCGGTAACCCTTGAGTTCAATCAAGGAGAGTACGGGGCCGCTGAGTGATGTCGTGAAGCACTAACGAACTCTTAGAACCTTAATTGACCATCTTATCCTTTTTTAGGGGTAGTGAGATGACCGACTTTGGTGCAGTCCGAAGTTGGTAGATACTCGATACTACACTCATTTGAGGGTTGTTTTCTTGGAATATTTTGGTCGCCAGTTAAGTGGCTAAACCGAAACGATGAACACAGAAAATAATCCAATGATGTTGAGCTCCTTAGAACCCGGTTTCTATTTTAGGACAGGATGAGCCAACTAACTTCAAGAGGGGACTTACCTGTAACCTCATGCAAGCCTAAACCTAAGGACTTGTTTGCTTTGTGTGAATATATTTACCTGTATATACACTTACTTGCTTGTGCATACATGTACATAACATCATGACATCATACCATAGCATTTTCAATAACCATTTCAAGGATCTCGAGGGTTCTTTTGATGCAAGGTTACGTTGAACCAGACGTCTACCAATGGGCAAGAGGTTTCTCCTCTAAACAAACGCCATCAAAGATCAAGTGCAACAACTTGAATCAGGGGCTATGACCCACTTGACATGGTGAGCTTGATTCTCGTGGAAAGACATCCACCGATACAAAGTTCTCCAGTCAAAGATCAAGTACAACAACTTGAATCAGTGGCTATGACCCACTCGACATGGTGAGCTTGATTCTCGTGGAAAGACATCCACCGATGCACAGTTCTCCAATCAAAGATCAAGTACAACAACTTGAATCAGTGGCTATGACCCACTTGACATGGTGATCTTGATTCTCGTGGAAAGACATCCACCATCGCAAAGTTCTCCAATCAAAGATCAAGTACAACAACTTGAATCAGTGGCTATGACCCACTTGACATGGTGAGCTTGATTCTCATGGAAAGACATCCACCATCGCAAAGTTCTCCAATCAAAGATCAAGTACAACAAATTGAATCAGTGGCTATGACCCACTTGACATGGTGAGCTTGATTCTCGTGGAAAGACATCCACCATCGCAAGGTTCTCCAATCAAAGATCAGAGTTCAACCTCTAACATTCTCCTGTGTTTACCCCAAGAGATCCTTGAAAGCATGCATCCACATATCATGCATTGCATCATAACAATTTTTCCTTTATCAGGTTTCCTTACTCTCCTGCTATTTATTTCAGTAAGAGATGGCTCTAGAAAGGTCTGTCAAAGACATCCAAGACCAGACTGCTCAGCTACAGAAAATGTTCTTGAACTTGTCTCTGGGGCAAGAAGAAATGAAAGCTCTCCTCACAAAGGGCTTGGAGAATTTAAACAATACCAGGAGTGATCAGCTTGCGGAGCTGCAGTTTGATCTGGCAACATTGAGGATCCAAGTGATGGGGCAGTTAGTGGGCCAGATGGCTCTCATCCAAGACCTATCTCAAAGACAAGAGGAACTCAGGGTTCTTGTCCGCCAACTGCTTCCAAACAACCAATTGGGGCAAACATCTGAGGTTGAAGAGCAAGTCACCGCTCAGCCTCCATCCACTCAAGAAGACAAGGGGAAGGCTCCTTCGCTTGCTTCAGGGTCACAAGCCCATCAACAACCTCGCCAGCGTCAACGGGGTAATCGGCGTAAGCAAGAAATGTCGGGAAGACAGTTCACGGAGACTAAGATACCATCATTCTTCATATTGAAGCGCCTGTTGGAGGTCAACCTGCTTACTTTAAGGGATCCTCCTCAGAAGCTCAATACCTCCGCTCCTAACTATCGTCCCGACGCATTTTGTGTTTACCACTCCTACAGCCCGGGACACGACACCAACGATTGTTGGGCCTTGAAGAACAAGATTCAAAATCTGATCGACATTGGAGTGCTGGAATTCATGCCAGACGGCGAGATGAAAATCTTCCGTTAAGGGGTTCTCCACCTGAAGTGACGAAGCTCAAACTGAGAGACTTTTGCTTCATTTGAATTTTCAAAGTTGTAATTTTCTTTTGTTATTCAAACAATTAACTGTTGATGTTAAACTCTGTTTCATTAATGCATTGCATATGTTTGTCTTGAACTCATCCATTCGTTTTCACTACTCTTATGTTTTCTTTATGATATTCGACTCTTGATAAAAGGCTACAAGCCTTTAGAGGGAGGATGACGAAACAATACCATAATCTCATACAGTATGCTTTTGAACAGACCTTGCTGATGATGTACATGCATCTCTTTCAATTCCCAAACACTGGAGTTATAAGGAAGTTAATCCCTAGTCAACCCCTTCGAGCCAAAGAAGTAGGAGTTTTCTGTTCTAAAACAATCAAAACCTTTGATATAAACCTGGGGCAGGGTAGTATCTCAGTTAATTCAAAGAAAATGCACATAAGTCGCAAACTCTCAATTCGTAACACAACGAATGACGTCAAAGCAAAAGAAAAGCATTCCTTTGGAATCAAAAGACAAGGGTGGTTCCCTATCACATAGGCAGTCAATCTCTCAAAAGAGAAAAGCCCACCAAGCCAAAACCTATAAAGGAGGCTTAAGAAAGCTGGAGCATCCCGCTGACTGTAATCTCGAAAATGGGAGCAGTCAGGCAAAAGTTAAGGATAACAAATCAAAATCAAAATAGTGAAGTCATTACAAATCCTCAACAACATGAAAAAATGTTGAAAAAGAAAAACGAGATGATGACTGTCTCCCAAATTCAACTGGTGAACCATCGCCCAAAAGTCGTTCCAAACTCAAAACAGAGTGCGACGCACAATTAGCTGAGCTTAGGTATGAAGAATATCACGAAGAGCGGGTGGGTACAAATATACTTTGAGCCTTTATCCTTTGTTTCTTAAACCGTGAACCAGGCCACGTTACAACCCTACAAAAGTCCTAATTGAAGCATGGGTTAGTTCGAAAGCATACTGTTTCAAAAGGTATCTTGACTCCTGTAAGGCTTTGCTCTAAATCTTGTGTTGACTTGTCTTATAAAAAGTTTTCTGCTAAAAAACGCATTTTGCAAAACTTCGAGACAAACATAAACTTTGCATTGCTTGAATATCACTGTCTGCATTTGGATTTTTGTTTGACAGCGAAGAAATTCATACAGCGAATGTTCGGAGGAACCAAAACTCTCTCAGTGAACAAAATCACTTCAAAAGGATGACACTTCCAACGAAAAATCTCCTATAAACAAGGGGCATGACATAGCACCATCCAGTTAACCTGGGGCAGTCCAGACAAGGTTTCAACAGATCTTTCAAAATTCAATAAACCTGGGGCAGTCCAGTCAAGATTTTAAGAAATCTCTCAATTCGCAGAGTAATCTGATTCAAGACTCATCATCACTTGGGGCATTCGAATGTCAAAAGTGTTCAATCATTCCTTCACCACCTGCTGGAAATTACAACCGCCAACAGATCAACTATCATAATTCCATATTCGATTCCTGTATCTAGCCAGGGCATATCTGTGAGTGATTGATTGTAGATTCGATACCTGTATCCAGCCAGGGCATGTCTGCATAAGGAGTTTAGAGATTCGATACCTGTATCCAGCCAGGGCACGTCTGTAAGCAACCTTTTGAAGTTCCAGATTCAACACCTGTAACAAGCCAGGAAAATATCTGTGGACGATTGATTGTGGATTAATACCTGTAACAAGCCAGGAAATTATCTACATGAAGAGATTGAAGATCAACACCTATAACAAGCCAGGGAACCATCTTTCTTTCTCAGGTCAGAGATCAACACCTGTAACAAGCCAGGACAATATCTCCTTGACCAACTTTTCTTAAGTTCCAGATCAACACCTGTAACAAGCCAGGAAAATATCTGTGAACGACCGATTGTGGATTAACACCTGTAACAAGCCAGGAAATTATCTACATCACCACTTGGGGCATTCGAATGTCAAGAGTGTTCAATCATTCCTTCATCACCTGTTGGAAGATACGGTCTAGATGTGCTCCAGACACGGTTGCCATTCTGTTACCTTTCTTAAGTTCCAGATCAACACCTGTAACAAGCCAGGAAAATCTCTATGAATGACCGATTATGGATTAACACCTGTAACAAGCCAGGAACTTATCTACGTCACCACTTGGGGAATTGGAATGACAAAAGTGTTCCACAATTCCCTCATCACCTCAGAAGATTGATATAATTCAAGATGTGACCCAAGAGATGGCAACATTCAGTAACTTATTCCAGATCGGCACCACTTGGGGCATTCGAATGTCAAAAGTGTTCAACAATTCCTTCATCACCTGTTGGAAGATGCAGTTTTACACGGACTCATCATGAAGCAACCCTACACCGGTTCCTTCTCAAAACCTCAGATGCAGTTTTACACGGACTCATCATCAGGAAACCCTACGCCGGTTCCTTCTCACAATCAAAAGATTCTTGCCTTCCCCCAACAACAGTCAGGTTCCTCCTATCCCCAGCGGAGTTCATCAAATTCCCCAACATAACATATCAGTGGAATCCCCAGCGGAGTTCTCATCAAACCCCAACAGAGTCATCTTCTCCTACCGTTGTATTCTTGCAACCATCATCCCTAGCAGAAACGAAGAACTTTACTCTTCAACATCAGCCCAGGATTTAATTCCCCGGCCGGTCGTCAAGGATTTATTTTCCTAGACGAAAATACATTTATAAACATTTCACATTTCATACATCCTGCTTACATACATGATAAAGTGTATACAACACCATCTCATTTTGAGCATCATGACATCACGCATTTCATACATCATGACATTGCATACAACTTATGTTTTGCCTTTTTAGGAAAAGGTCAATCCCAAAGATGATTACTATCAACTATCGCAATTCCAGATTCGATTCCTGTATCTAGCCAGGGCACATCTGAAGAGTTTGAAGATTCGATTCCTGTATCCAGCCAGGGCATATCTGTTGACAACTATTTCCAGATTCGATTCCTGTATCCAGCCAGGGCATATCTGAAGAGTTTGAAGATTCGATTCCTGTATCCAGCCAGGGCATATCTGTTGACGACTATTTCCAGATTCGATTCCTGTATCCAGCTAGGGCACATCTGAAGAGTTTGAAGATTCGATTCCTGTATCCAGCCAGGGCATATCTGTTGATGACTATTTCCAGATTCGATTCCTGTATCCAGCCAGGGTACATCTGAAGAGTTTGAAGATTCGATTCCTGTATCCAGCCAGGGCATATTTGTTGACGACTATTTCCATATTCGATTCCTGTATCCAGCCAGGGCACATCTGAAGAGTTTGAAGATTCGATTCCTGTATCCAGCCAGGGCATATCTGTTGACGACTATTTCCAGATTCGATTCCTGTATCCAGCCAGGGTATATCTGCGAACGTTTGATTGTAGATTCGATACCTGTATCCAGCCAAGGCATGTCTGCATGAAGAGACTGAAGATTAACACCTGTAACAGGCCAGGAAATTATCTTTCTTTCTCAAGTACGCAAGTTCTCGCTAAAGAATCTCTTATGCGATCGACACATAATTCCAAATGGCATCTATAAGCCCATTCTCGACAAAGTTCCTTCACACCTCCCGATGGCATCTGTAAGCCCATCCTCCTCCCCAGCAGTCACCAGATGGCATCTTTAAGCCCATCACCAAATGGCATCTTTAAGCCCATTCCCTCTACCATCACATCGCCGAGTGCAAATTTTCTGGGCACTTTAGTGTCCAATCTCCTTTTACCTTCGAGTCGCGAAAGGCAAACTTGCCAATCTAACTCTTCAGGTTCAAGAAGATTGAACAGGGGCAATTGTTGTACCCCAAAATTTGCCCTCTCATTTTTCCACAAGAAATCACAACTTCAGGCTTTTCCTGATTTTTTCAGATTGGCTCAAGAATCGGTCAAACAGACTTTTCTCGTCAGTCAGACAAAATTAGTGTTTTCATTGATTTTCATGGCTCTGGAACTATTCAAACAGTTTGTTTAGGGTTTGGTTAATTTTGGCTCAACTTATATCAGGCGAACGCTTCTTTGGCATTTGATCAGGAATTAGGGTTTTTGTGCGCGCATTCTCAGAAAGATTTAAATTCTACAGTGCTTTTCAAGTTATGCTGGAATGTGGATTGAAACCTTTGGATTGAGTTCGCATTGTGTAACTAAATCAATGAAAAGATGCATTTGGATTGGATTTGCAATGTTTGGTTAAAATCAGTAAAAGGAAAATACGTCTGGACAGTTGTTGTGTTTGACTGTGCTTTGCTTTGGATTTGTGAAACGCCAGGGTTATTGGTTGATCGATGCTAAAATCACATTGTTTATTTAATTGTTTATTATTCTGAGTTCAAATGATTGGAATTTATTTTCAATTATTATAATTTAAAGAATTATAAATAATAAAATGAACAATTGAAAAGAGGAAAAGAATTAATTGGATAAAAAAGCTTTTCTTTATTTGTATAATTGTTTTTGTTTACAAATTGTTTACAATAATGATTTTACAGTAATTAAGACTATCCTAATTTTTTCTAAATCTTCAATTCTTCATCCTCCATCTTTTGCTTTTCCTCTCCATTTAATTTTTATCTGCAAAGAAAAGAAGAAAAAGTCAGAAGCAGATAAATAAATAAGTGGCAGACAATTAATTTGGGCTCATCATTAAAGGCAACTGACTGGAATCAGTTAGCCCTCTCTGCAAATCACGGGATTTCTCCCGGTTCACAAAAAGGGATGAATATTGCTTGCTGATCATGAATGCACAAAGTTGAAATTCACAAGTCAAAATTGTCAAACCACTGCATAGTTCAAAACCAACAGCATATGCAAAGTACAAAGTCCAAAGGCAAACAGAATGGCCTAACTAAAGTCACAAACTATCCTAAAAGCTGTCCAAAGGATGTTAAGATACAAAAGTACAAGATACTGTCACAAGGAAGCAAAATGCTGTCAAAAGAAGATATGGAAAGATATCAAGAAGACATAAAGTATGCAGAGTAAACATGTAATGCAAGCAAGCTTTTCAAATCATCATTTTCCAGTGTTACCTTTTCAGTAAAAGTACAAGCATAAACATTTTAAAATGCTTAAAGCTGTACTGGAGAGAGAAGAAAGAGAGAAAAAGAGGACAGGTTTGCAGGCTTAGGCATGAGAAATAAAAATATAAAACAATCTGTTCATAACACAGTATGGGGGCAGGAATCAAAAAAACAAAAAGATAGCTCAGAACATAAAGCGCCAAGCTCTTAGCCTCAAGCAAGAGAGCCTGCCTGGAACCCTCAACCTGTGTCAAACCTGTAAGGACAAACAACATCAAACCTTACCAGTTTAAACAAAAACCAGTACATCCACAAACAGATAGCCTTAAAAACCAGATAAACACCCAACCTGCAAGGCCATAACCAGTTCACAACAACAAACCTGCTGAAGCCTCAACCAAAGCCTCACAAGCCTTAACAACCAACAAACACCACAAGCCTAAACTTGTACCAAACCAATAAACAAAGCATAAGCCTGAAGCCTGAAGCATAGCTTCATAAAGCCCCTTAACCTGTCGAAACCTTCCAGCCTTAAACCAGCATAAGCCTGAAACCAACAAGCTAAAACCTGTCAAAAGGCCAATAACAATAACCAGTACCCCTAAAACCTGTGATGTCCAAACCCCTTAGCCATGCCAAAACTGAAGCATAAGCCTAAAAAACAGTAAACCTACAACCTGCTGTCCAACCAAAGCCTATACCAACCATCAAGCCTAAAGCCTGAAATTCACAGTAGGAGCTCCAAATTGACAAAAACTTACGCATTCTTGCAACCCACACAAAGCCTCAGAGTTTCCTCATCATAGGCAAACAAACAGGCATTTCAACAGGCAACACTAGCATACAGAAAGTAAGCCAAAGAGTCAGAGAAGAAGATAAAGAAGTGTTTCAAGGCATCAAGATAATCAAACAAAAGAAGTATACGGATCAAGCATACAAGGCAACCCTAACAAGCATTCAAAGGCAACCAATGCAAACCCTCAGAGTTTCCTCATCATCGGGCAACCAAATCATCATCAAAGCAACAAGGAGATAAAGAAGCATACTAAGCAAAGAGGGACGGAAGAAGAAGAAGAAGAAAAGAAGATATATTAGGCTTTCAGAGAGGCATCATTAAGCAACAGAAAAAGAACGAAATACCGCGGAAGTCTCCCCAAAGCTCACAGCCTCATCAAGTTTCTCCGCCCTCAGTCATCCTCGACGCCTCCGGTTCATCCTCCTCCGTCTCCAAGATCGAAGGTAGTATAACCTCTTTTCTTCCCTTTCATGATCCTCAAACAGAAGGCAAATAACAAACATTTAAAATCAGAAGCAATACATACAAAAATTATAAAACATAAAACCCTAAAAGGGAAGGGAACGAAATCATTACCTTTTCTCTCATTTTCGCGTTGCCCAACCATGGAGGGAAGAAGACGAACAATGGCGTCTGGTGGCTAGGGATGAAGAGGGGTCAGAAGCATGATTCAGAGACAAGATGAAGAAGACGAACGAAGTGAAACGAAGAACGGCGCCGCTTCTGTGTACATCAAACCCTAAAATTACCCTTTCTGAAACAAAATCATCAAACCCTAAACATTTGTCCCAAAAAATCAGTGGGCCTCGCTCAGCTTAAGCCCAAAGCGTTCCATTTGGCACCCCCCACTTCATGCCCATTTTAATTAAGCTCTAATTCCCTTTTGCCCCACTTAACCCTCTTCTTCATCCTTTATTTTACTAAAACATTTTCTTTTTTATAAAAAAGAACTTAAAACTCTTTTTTTCGTTAAAAAACATTTAGTTTATACACAAAACAACAAAATACATAAACATTTTCTTTTTATTAAAAATCTTTCTTTGTACATACATAAAAAATACTAAAATACATAAAAGTTAGAATTATTTAAAACACTTTTTCTTTTCTTTTATTAAAACTCTTTTTTTTATTTAAATGTAAATTTTACTTAAAACATTTATAAAAGATACATAAAGAAATAGGTTTTTAGTTTGAGTATTCTTTTTAACCAAAAAAGGGCTTTGTAAATAAAATAATACATAAAAATAATTCCCAAGATAATATTTTTTCTTTTTTTATTTTGTACATATTAAACAAAGAATATAAAAATACAAATTTAAAATCAAACATACAATACTTAATAATACACTTAAAATCACAACTTGTAAATAAAATACATGTACACTTACACATTTACAATACACAAATACATTTACATTGCTCTTATACACATTTGCTTATCTTATACATTGTTATACTTACATATTACATTTGCGCAGTTCGATTGGGTTGTAAATTATATGGACACTACATTCCTAAAGTCTCATCCCCATTTGTGAATTTGTACCCCCACTCCCGGATACTATTTGTAATAGCGTAGACTTTAAATTCTTGCAATTTACCGCTTTCGAATTATACCATGGTTAGACCTAGGGTTTGTATGTACATAAAATCGAACGCTAGATAACCTAATACAAAAAACAAATACATGAAATCAATACACAATCACACTTGCACCCCCTAGGGTAATCCCACATGTTGCCTTCCAAAATGGGCCATGCTTGCACGTCGAGTTTCTTTGGCAAAACAAATTCAAATGATCATAAGTCCCTCGATGACACTTTCGAAAGTTGCCTATCAAAATGATCATAGTCCCTTCAAGCAAAATTGCCAAAGACTTGGCACCATTGCATTCATGGTCCATACGATGACCCGCGCCTGTCCCGATCACTTCCTAAACGCAAGATTGTCCACCAAATTCAATGGTGGAACAAAATTGTTAAAAAAGGTTTGAAAACATGAGAAAAACCTTTGAGTACAATAGGGGTAGACAAAACTCTTAGTTACTTGAGATCAACTTGCAAAAACACTTGCCTCCTTTTCAAAAACCACACTTCATACACATTTTCAAACAAACTTCCAAAAACATTTTGAAACATCTTTTCGAAAAGATACACACTTTTGTAAAACACTCAAACACGAGTCAATTACAACGGTTGCCGAAACAAAGGCGTCTATTTCAAAAACATTTTCAAAACACACACATACACCACAATTTCAAGCAATCAAAAATCAAGGCAAGTGATCTAAAAACCAAGTAACTAAGAGCCCATGGATGAAAAGGGTGCTAATACCTTCCCTTTTCATAATCTACCCCCCCCCCCCCCCCCGAACCCACGAAACATCTCAAAAAGGTTTTTCCTGTGCTTTTTAACCTTTCTTTTAGGATAAAATAAAAAGTCGGTGGCGACTCTTGCTCAACCGAACAAGTGAGAATACAAACGCAAAACTCAAGTCAGTTCTCCCACCATATCACACACATGGTTAGTGAAAATGAAAGATAAGCATATAGTTAGCTTCAAGGAAATGATATCTACATTTTATCTTCACAAATGAACCACTAATGATGCTTGTATGAAGAGTTAAAGGTCAAGAAGACTTACCTTGAAGCTGGATTTATGTGCTTTGAGTTTGAGTTGTTGTCTTGACCGTTCTTGAGCTTGGAAAAAACATAGATTTTAGAGAAGTTGTTCTTGAGCCTGAACAACCTCTATAGGATGTATGTAAGGTATTTATATGATTTGTTTGGACAGAACCTGTAAGGTATGAAGGATTCAAGGATTTGGATTTCAAAGCTCAAGAGTGGAAGCTTTGTGGACAGTTATGGTTTTTTATGAATATGAGATTTTGAGGGTTTATCATAAAAACTTCTGGCTTTTCTCTCTATTTTTTCTGACCTCTTTCTCTCGCATATGCTTCTTCTATTTATAGGCAAGAGGTTTGTGAACAAGCTGACTTGGTTTATAAACTATGGAGTTATGGCTAGGTGGGATTGCAAATATCAAGTTATGTCATGGTCTCAAGATGAAGTACCAAAGTTGCTGGTTTAGAGGGGTTGCTTTCCATGATTTATGGTGGAGTAAAATCAGAAGCAAATAAGGTATGGGCACAAGACAAGTTTTGTGCCAACAAGCTTGCTTTTCAAGAATAGCAATGGTAACTTTATGCCATAAATGGAAAGATCTTTTGGACAATGGCTTAAACACTTGGGTAATAGCTCAAGAGTGGGTGTAAGAATTAAATTATGATGAGATTTTCAAGAAAGAAGGTCTACAACACAAGATTATGCAGCATAACATAAGGGTTTTCTTATGTGTTCTTCACTAAAATGACTTGCAATTCAAGAATGGATACCCAACTTCATGCCCTTGAATCTCCTAGCTCAAGTATGATAAATTCATGCTCTTGGATGTTTTAGAAAGCTTGAAACATCCTCTATAACTTTCATGTTGGCCATTTTGGATAAATCAAATTAGAACTATGTGAAAAAATGCCAAGAATTTGGGATAAAATCCTGACCAAAATCTGTTGAAAATTTCTCTAAGTGTTAGATGAAAATGTCATGACTTCATGAATTTATAACCCAAAATCCAAGCACTTCTAGGACTTGATCAGAAAAGAAAAGTTATAGATCACATCAAGATATACAACATTCATGTTTAAAGTTTTCTTTGAATCATCTTGCATCTTTGTGAAATATTGGCAGGAAGTAATGAAATTATCATGTATAAAAAACTTAGAAAATTTCTAAGTCTTGGAAATCTTGACTTTTTACATTGACTTTTGACTTTCTTGACTTTTTGATGATCAAGCTTGATATTCTTTAATGTATTGGTGAATTGTGATCCTTGAAACTTGATGTTGACTAAAAAGTCTAACTTTGACTTTTGGTGCTATAATTGACTTTTTCACTAGTACAACTGATGTTAGGTCATCTGATCAATTGACTGAGTAATTTTGTGATTCAAGTCTTGAAACATGTCACGGGCGTTCTTGGAGGTCCATATTGATCCATGAAAGTCATTTGGAGTATTAAAATCCAATTATCCTTGTGGAAACCAAAACCCTAATTTGAAGCATCAGTGTTGAGGAGATGTCTTGACCTAATCAATCCTTGTGCAAGGCTCGAGCCTTTGAAGATCTTTGTGAGAAATGTTTTGAGAAATGAGAGGGAAAATTTTTGGGTACAACATATGACATTGATGGATATTTTAGGTTTAGTATAACAGGTCGATAGGTTTAAGTTTGTGAGAACTAGTATATATGCATGCTTGATAAGTTATTCCTTTTTCCTTTTTATACATTTATTTTCTGTTGATACTTTTCCTTTCAACCTTTTTATCCCCCAGACTCATTAACAAGATATTTGTCGAATGAAATTTCAATTCACCAATCTCTGTGGATATGATACGATATAACATATATATCACCCGATAAAATAATACTTTACTTTTTTCTTTCCGCTTTACCGCATTCAGCAAAATGGCCAGTTGCTGGGGATTGGTGTTTATTGTTTTGCATCGCAATAGTTTCTTTGTTTTTGAGTTTTATAATTAATTTATATCTTGTATAGAATGTGAACATAAACTTGTCTATTTTTACTTGTACATGTTTTGTGTTTACTTTCCATACTTGTGCATATATGTGTTTTTCTTTGTTTTCACGCATTGTTGTGAATTGTCTCGTTTTCGTAACGTTTGTTGTATGGCTATTAGGAGACTTTCTTTAGGTTTACGTGGTATGACAATACCATGGCATGACGAGATAAGGTTACTAGTTTTCACAATAAAGGCGTCGAGCTTACGACGTAAAACAAACATGTTTTATTTATATTCATTTATGTATGTGTTGACTTGTGTTTTAACAAGTTGAAATTGGACCTATTTTAAATTATCAAATTTTCGCTTTTCAACTTGTTTAATTTACTTTCAACCGTTTGTTTTGTTATGTCAATTTGTGTTTTTCCACAAGCTTGTCGTGTTTCGCTTGAGGAAGTTTGTGTGTTGTAAATATTGTATGTTTGAGGTTGTGTAAGTGATTATGGGAGTGTTGTTGCACTGCTGTTGTTATCTTGGTTTTTCTGTAGTTGGTGTAGCACACTTAGCACACTCTATGCCTCTTAGTTCACCCTGCTGTGCAGAGCCAATAAATTCTTTTTAATTTTTCGCTTGGCTCTCATTTTTCCCACTTCACCTAAGGTTGTATAGTATAGTAATTAATAGTAATATTTCTAATTCTTTTGTTGTTGTTTGGACTCAAATTTTGGTTCGATGGCTTGAAGTCACATTTGATGATTTTCCGATTTTGAGTGTGTGAACTTGCAGTTCTACGATAATGATATTTTTTGAAGTTGGTACTCTCCAGATACTCGTTTATTGCTTTCTATAACATAACATATTTACAAAACTTTTCATTTGTATAATTACCATGTCATTCATTCTTTTTTCATTACTTAGTCATGACTTGAATCACTTTAGTTCCATTTTTACCCATAAATATGAGGAAGCTTTCCATTGTTCATATATGTTGGAGGCCACAATTCTTGTTTTAACTGGATTTTATTATGTTTAATCTTTTGTTTGTGTTGATTGTATGAAAGAAAGAACATGATCAAGGCATTTTTTTAGTTTCATTTTGAGCACAACTACCCTTGGCCAAATAGTCAATTCACCTTGTGAGTGTGTGATCATTAGTAACCCCTTTTGATCCTTTTTGTCGATGTCCATGATGTTTTTGCTTAATTCTTGTTTATGAATGTTTGATTCATATTTTTGTATGGATATTGGTTCTTTTTTTCTTGAACCTTTAATATGATTTGTAGTTTCAATTTTTATCTTGCCTTAGAAAGTAGGGAGTATTCACATTATGATATTTTTGAATTCAAGTTGGGGAGAGAAATGTTTATGTGCTTGTGTGTATTACTATGAGGTTGAGAAAGAAAGAGAAAAAGAACGAAAAATAAAGAAATAAAAGTGAAAAAGAAAGAAAAGAAAGAAAAAAAGAGAGAGAAAAGTTTTGAAAAAAATAAAGAAAAACAAAAAGAGAATGGAATAATGTTGTGATAATAAGTTATGTGTGTTGGTTTGAAATATGGAATGAAGAAGAAGTTTGATTGAAATTATTTTTCTTGAGTCTTTGTGAGTTGATCACTCCCTTAGATTAAGGAAAGTTTTTGTTTCGATTCGCTTTAGAACTTATCCCTTGTTTGTTAATCAAGCCACATTACAACCTTAAAAAGCCCCTGTGATTCTTGCCTTTGTATTTTCAATATTAGTTTTTGGATGAATGCATAATTTAGTCAATTGCTTGCAATATTGTGGATGAGTGTTTTTTTGTCCCTCACTTTTATGTGTTCTTCATCTACCGATGAATTTTTACTAGGTATGATTCATGATTGAGCTTGTTTTGTTTTAGAATGTTTAGTATGATTTTTGTACTTAGGATTCATTTTGATTAGATGTTTTCATTGTAGGATTGTGGTAAGTATTTACCTTGTGTGTGCATTTTTGTTTGAACCATAGATTTGTTTTCTGTTTTTAAAACTCGTTGATTCATGATATTTTGATTGATTACTTTTGGTTCTTTGAGTTGTTTGGCCTTGTTATAGGACAAACAAGTTCAAGTTGGGGAGAGTTTGATAAGTGAAAATTGTAATTATTTTTGTATATAATTTTTGTTGCACTTATCGACTCTTTGTTATTAATAATCAGTCAATAAACTCGACTTTTGTGTAAATACATTTAGTTTGTGTTTTTGTGTACATAGTGTACCATTTGATGTTTTTCAATTAATTTTGTATGTATTTGTTACATTTTGGAGTATAGAGGAATAAAGTGTCGAAGGCACGGCTCCAGATACACATTTTCGTAATAAAAGACCAATTTTGCCCAGGAGGGCCCGCTTAACACGCAGAAGGCTACTAAGCACGAGTGCACTCAGCGCATTTTGTAGCATGTTGTTTGCGTTTTGACATTTTGGCTGAAGCATAATTTTGGATCCCACTTAGCGCGGATAGCGCGGATAGCGCGGATAGCGCGCTTAGCGCGGTTTAGGTCGGTTTAATGTGTAAATATCGCATAGCCCACTTAGCACGGTCTGCTGAGATGAGTTTTATAAAAACAAATTTACTTCATTTTTAGTTTATGATTTTGGGGAAGTTTTTTCTCCCAACTCCATCAACATCCAATTTTGTTAGGATTATTTTAGATAATAACTATGAAGCTTACATACAAATGATCTAGGGTGGATTGCTCTTCAATCGGTGCTGAAATACCAATAGATTTGTGGTTCATTTCTCTTTTTCTTTGTGTATTCTCTACTAGTTGGGTTTGTATATGTATTTACTTTGAACTCATGTATATATATATATATATATATATATATATATATATATATATATATATATATATATATATATATATATATATATATATCTCCCTTGGAGTTGTATAAAATTTTCTTTATAAATCTTTGTCGATTGTTATCCTTTATTTTTGTTCTATGCTAGGGATTTGAGTTGTTATAGACATATACTGCCTGAATTCTTATCTAGGATAATTATCTAATAGTGTCTGAATTCTAGATATAGATTTAGCGTTGTTATTCACTTAGAGTGTTTGTGATTAATTCATTTGTGTTGTTTGTGTCACTCTGAGAGATCGTCGATGCAAGCGAGCACAATTGACTTCTGAGTTGTTAAGGTTGGTTGAGAGATCGCCACCGAGGTGATATAGTGGGTGTTGTGTTTGACATGTGATGACATTAATGAATATTGTAGGTTTAATATAACAGGTCGATATGTTGTCGAGTCTCTATGCGTGTTTTTCTGCTATTTATTGATTCCCCAATTTTCTTAAGCCATAACAAATTTTTTGTTTGTTTGATCCATAACACGACACCTTAAGAGTATATAGGTTGCTTTGCACTTAGGCTATGTTGGAATGATTTGAGAAAGATTCAAAATCGATACCATTTTGACACCCTAAACTCCCTAATTATGCATGATCAATTTGAGTACCTATTATGTCGAGAACTTAAGTTTGAGTTTTAAAGTAGCTCCAAGTAGTTTATATTAGCAGTCAGCACCATGTTAAGCACAAACTACATAGGGAGTAGATGAATATAAGTGACTGATCCCAAAATTCTAAAATTACATGCATTAACATAATAAAAATAAGGAATACACCTATTAAGTTAGGTGACCCTCACCCGGTCACTTAACCCAACAATTGTGGAGCCTATAAAAAATATAATAACAATTTGTTGTTAGTTGGTTCAGAGGTGTTTGGTGCAGAATTTGGTAGGGCGGACTATGGTTCGTTCCCCTGTAACTTGAAATTGGGTAAATAAAAGGGGTTACCAAACTCATGTACCATAACCTCGTGTTTAAGGATTAGAATCACTAACCGACTATCCTACTATGTGTGTGCATGGATAAATGGCTTAATGTGATTGCACTCAAATGAAAGTGGGTGAAATTAAACAAAAGAAATAGGTTAAGCTATATAGAATGATTCAAACTGGTTTTGAATAAGGCAGGAGTTTTTTATCGCATTTTGTGGTTTCGTGTCATTACGATATCCTTAGTGTTGAAATTGAATATCTAGCATTCTAAAAAAATGCCTCACCACCATGTACGATTTGAGTTGTGTCATGTATTTGTGTCAAACCCGTGTTTAAATTAATTTTCATGTTGATTATTTGCTTGAGGACAAGCAAAGGTTTAAGTGTAGGGGAGTTTTATAACGTGAAATTCCATTGTATATTCGACTCGACTTGCATGGATTCTTTTACTGTTTTTAGTTATTTATGTCTTATTATGTTGGTATTTCTATTGATTTCAGGTATTTTCATCCATAAAGCTTGCATGAGAAAAGAAGAGAAATTGGCAAAGAAAATGCAAAGAAACAAAAAGTAGCAGAAAAGATAAGGAAAATTTTAACATAGAAGAATGTGGCCCTCGCCCCACCTTTTGTGACCCTCGCCACACAACCAAAAAGTGTGGCCCTCGCCACACCTTCTGTGGCCATCGCCACAAGATTTTAAAACGCAAGCCACATATTTCTGTTCTTCTCCCGCTCAAGGCCCACTCTTCCATATTTTTCTCCGCAAGCAACGTTCCCTCGAGAATGCCTCCTGGATTACCTCTTGTCTGGATTCTTCGCCATGGAAGTTAGGAGTTCATGAGAGGGAGTCTATAAAAAGCATCAACTGAGAGAGTTCAGGGGTCGTCCAATTTTTACTTGAGTTCAGAGCACCTTTGTTTTAGATTTTAAGCAGTAAATTCACCATTAAAGTGATAGTTTTCCACATCGGGGAGCTATTGCAATATTAGTTTTAGATTTATATTTTGAATTTATTCTGTATTTTCGAAGAAGCAAATCCTACCGACATTTGTGAAGGATTGCAGACTTCAAGTTTTCAGTATTAATTCCAGTTTTCGCTTTTAATTCCAGGTTTCAATTTAGTTTATTTTTATTATCTCTATTTTCAATAATCATGCTTAGGTTTATAATTTACTACTGGTATTGTATGTTTATGTTTAAAAGCATGTCCGACTAATTTCATTTGATACCGGTATGTAAAAGAAATCTAACCGAAGGGGTTCGAAAATCTATTGGCATAAGTATTTTTAAATTACTTTTTTGGTTTTGATTTCTAATTGAAATATTGAAACAATTTTATTACGAGATTAAAAGACGAAAAAATGTTATAATCAATAAAATGGGAGTTTGAGATTTTTAATCGGATAGTAGTAACAGGACATTAATTTTAAATACAGTGAGGGCGCTTTAGGATTAATTAGATTTTATTGATTTCCAAAAGATTTTAAAACTCAAGCCACATATTTCTGTTCTTCTCCCCCTCAAGGCCCACTCTTCCATATTTTTCTCCGCAAGCAACGTTCCCTCGAGAATGCCTCCTGGATTACCTCTTGTCTGGATTCTTCGCCATGGAAGTTAGGAGTTCATGAGAGGGAGTCTATAAAAAGCATCAACTGAGAGAGTTCAGGGGTCGTCCAATTTTTACTTGAGTTCAGAGCACCTTTGTTTTAGATTTTAAGCAGTAAATTCACCATTAAAGTGATAGTTTTCCACATCGGGGAGCTATTGCAATATTAGTTTTAGATTTATATTTTGAATTTATTCTGTATTTTCGAAGAAGCAAATCCTACCGACATTTGTGAAGAATTGCAGACTTGAAGTTTTCAGTATTAATTCCAGTTTTCGCTTTTAATTCCAGGTTTCAATTTAGTTTATTTTTATTATCTCTATTTTCAATAATCATGCTTAGGTTTATAATTTACTACTGGTATTGTATGTTTATGTTTAAAAGCATGTCCGACTAATTTCATTTGATACCGGTATGTAAAAGAAATCTAACCGAAGGGGTTCGAAAATCTATTGGCATAAGTATTTTTAAATTACTTTTTTGGTTTTGATTTCTAATTGAAATATTGAAACAATTTTATTACGAGATTAAAAGACGAAAAAATGTTATAATCAATAAAATGGGAGTTTGAGATTTTTAATCGGATAGTAGTAACAGGACATTAATTTTAAATACAGTGAGGGCGCTTTAGGATTAATTAGATTTTATTGATTTCCAAAAAGTATTTTTAAATTCGAATGAGATAGCGGGAGAAAGCATTTTGATTTAAGAATATAGTCCAAGTCAAGAAACACGAGAGTGTGAGATAAAAACTTTCAAATTAATATTTTCTACTGAAGAGTATTTTAACTTTTAAACTACTCCAATGGTTTATTGAATCCCTGAAGTCTGACGAATTGCACATCGGTGTCCCGTTATCGAATATGTTAATTAAACCTGAATTTATTCCCAATTTCCCTCAAAAACCTAAGATTAATCATCAACCTTAGATTTACATAGTAACATTAGATATCATTAGTTTTATTATCAATCCCTGTGGATTCGATATCTTTTAAAGCTACGCGATTAGACTGTACACTTGTAGTCAGTAATTCCAACAAACTCTTAAAGTCACGACCAATTGATAAAATCAAAAACTCCTAATAAGGAGTCTCATAGATGTTGGTCCAAAAATAATCAATAAATCATACTTGGACATTCAAACATAAAGTTTGAGCCACGAATGATCATATCCGATTCAGGATAAATTCAGCGCTATGTTAAGCAATCACAGACGAACTTATGTAGAAGTCAATACTATACGAGGCCGATCAATAACAATATATGTATCAAACATGTTAGAGATATGGTATAAACCTTACTCCTAAAATATGTAGCACAAGTCTAAACAAAAGATCAAGACCTAGGTCCTGATCAAAAACAAAAAAACAAGAAAAGAAATAAGATGAAGAACAAAGATGGAACCCAAAATCAAGGTGGATCAAGGTATCATTTCTACATGACCAAAATTTTTGTCAAAGTCAAAACCAAAATAAATAAATAAATAATTAAAATTGTAATTAAAAAAATAAAAATGAATTTAAAATGGTACATAATTTGGAATTAATTGATGAAATAGTCAAAGTGTATCAAAACAATAAATAAAAATCCCAAAAAATTACCAGAGGTCAAACACAAGTCAACAAGTATTGACAATTTTTTTTAGAATTTTTAAAGTCGGAAAAATATTTTTAAACAATTAAAAACATGTTAAAATATCACAAAAATGATTAAAAAAATATCAAATGATAAAATAAAATTGTGAAAAAAATAAAATCCGGAAGAGAAAATTCAAAAATATTTTTGGTAATTTTTTCAAAATTTTTTGATAAAAAATGAGAGAGATATGAATTTTTAAAGTTAAAAACAATTTAAAAATAAAAATCAGAAAATAAAATATATTTCAAAAATATATGGTGCGTTGGATTAAAGTTGACTTGGCAAAGTAATCAAATCCAAAAGATCTCAATGCGCGTGCACCATGGATTTTATCAAAATAAAAGCACCAGAGTTATTTAAAACCAGCCATTAATAATAAACCAAATGTCAATGTGTCATTGGTTGTAAACAACACATCATCATATTTACCTCCAGACGCCCAAAGTTGCAGAAAATTTGTGATTTTTGAAGGAAACAAAATGGCTCAGATTTACATCTTTCTACTTGTCTCTTCATCACCATTTCAAACATATAATCCATTAAAATCTATTCAAAGTGCATGACGTGTAAATTGAAAAAAACTGAAGATCACCAAACTTAAAATTAAGATGAAATGCTCATTTCTCAATGAAAATCAAAACCATAAGAAGCGTGAGATTCAGAGATGAAAGGACTACGTGGTGGTAAAGAGAAAATTGAGAAAGAGTGAGAGATTCTACCTATCAAAGTTCACTTAAACAACTCTGAAACTTGACTTGGTTGAAGTGAATTAAGGCATGATTCTTCTTTCTCTTGAGCTGGTTAGCTTCACCGAATGTTGGTGAAGCTAACTGATTGGAGAATTTTGGTGTTTGAGGTGAGGAAAAGCAAAAACGAATTACAAGCTTAAGAGTTCAAATAGGATCTTAGAAGGGGCATTTTGGATATCAAAATCTTGGGAAATGAGTGAAATGAAGTCCTCTATTTATGGGGAGGTTAATGGTGATGAGAATTGAGAGGAATTCATACTCAAGGCTTGCAAAGAAAGTTAATCTGTGAGGTGTGAAATGTGTGATTTTCACATGGAAAAAACTCACTCTAATCGTGCGTGTTATGAGTCTAACAACGTCTGAAACTTTCTAATGATGATTAGAATAAAAAAGACACGCTTAAAGGGTCTATAATTGGAATTATGTGGATTTTCAAATCTGAACCAAACTCAAAATTTGATTTCTTGGTGCCATATTAAAAAATGCATAACTCAAAATGTAGGAAGTTTTATCGCATGATTCTTTTTGGGATGGATAGAAAAAATTTCAAGCTTCACAATGTGCTAAAAAAGTTTCCATTTGGCATATTAAGCACAAAGTTATGGTACTTTAAAGTTTTCTGAAAATAAGCCTTTTGTACTTAGCAAAAATTTCAAGTTATGAAGGACCAAAAATGACCTATAATATCTCCTTCAATTCCATGACCTTCCAAGCATTTTTGGGTTTTTCACCTTGAATCAAACTTGTAGAGAACATACTCAAGATTATGGTAAAAAAGTAATTAGCTTCAAATGATAAAAATTGACCAAGTTATGATCCTTGAAAGTTGGCAGAAATCACTTGAAAACCCCATAGATGACTTATAATCTTTTCAAAACTTACATGAACTTCCACTAAAATTTGGACTTAGGTCCTTGAAGATAAGTTAAAGAGGACTCCTTTAAGAGAAATGTGGAATTTAGATCATCTCAAAATATCAAAATCTCAAAATTTAACAAGTTATGATCTTGGGAAGTTAAGTCAAGAATTTCACTAATTTATTGGAAGACCCATAATCCCTCCAAACTTTTGATAATTCTCTAGCATAATTGACTCTTTCCATGTAAATATAAGTTATTGGGGATGATTAGTGGAGTCCAATGAAAAATTAATCACTTAAAAATAATGAAAATTGAGTGAGGTGTGCCTTTATGACTATAAAATTAAGAACTTGTCAAATTAGGTCAAACCATTTGAATCAACTTTGGATCCCTTGAGCTTTGATTGTAATGTAAGGCATAATGAAGCACATGGGACCTATAAATGATATTATCTTGAAGCATAATTGATGATAAAGCTCATATCTTGATGAAACTTGTTAAATAACGCATGGAAATAAACACATGAACCTATTGTCGCACGCACAAATCAGAACTAAGAGAGAACGAAATTGCGACAGTAATGATAGGAAAAGAAATGTAACGCTAAAGATTTAAGATTAAGCCATCAATTGACTTATCTCAACATAATGAAGTCACCACCGCACTTTATTGTTTCCAAAGGTAAATGGGAAAAAAGAGAACAAAACCCAAAAAGATCAAAGATCGAGGTACGAGGGTCGGTTATACAAAGGGAAGGTATTAGCACCCTAAACATCTATGTTACTCCGTAGGATCCACTTTGTTTGGTTTCTTTTAAAAGGAGTGTTATGTAAAGGTTTACTTGCTAAAGGAAAATAATGAATGATTATTTGTAAACAAAAGAAATTGAAATGTTTTTTTTGTTGCTCGCCTTGGGTCGTAAGACTTAGGGCCTACGTACTCCCTCGTGCAGTGGGAAAGTCAGAGCACCGTAGCTCGGCTAGAAAATACTTGTTTGTTGATTGTTTTTAAATGAGGAGACAAGTCGTCATTGTTAGTAGAGAAATCTCGACTAACGCCCAAAAGGTGTGAGGAAGATGGACCCTGCATCAGCAAGAGTGAGGGTTTGAGAACGCCTTTAGTACTCAAATGGAAAAGTCGACACCTTTATAACCACGGGGATAGGAGAATGTGGCTCCACTATCAATGAATCATGTCTCACATTGAAAAAAGTTTTGAAGGGTAAAAGTGCTCGAGCGCATAAAAGAGTTTGAATGAGTTAAAGTGTTTTTGTTAATTTTGAAAGATGTCAAAGTATGATTAAATGAATTGAAGTTTGTTTAAAGAAAAGAAGTTTAAAAGAAAAGGCACTCGACAAAGTCGAGGTTTATTATGAAAGCGGTTCATGTTTATAAACAAAGAAGATTTTGAAAAAGATGAGAAGATTTTGAAAATTAAAGATGTGAGGAGATGAAGGGACTATCCTAAAGCATAAGGTAAAAGCTAAGGAAGAGAACCGTCTAACCAACAAGAAGCCAGTACTTGACATTATGGGCTAATGTAGAATTCCCATTATTTGGATTGAAACCAAGAAAGCAAAGATACTAGACCTCTTGAGAAGACCAAACTTCAAGTGTATTAAGTCTTCATAAAAATTGGGCAGAGTAACGGCTGTATACAGATGAATTCCAGATTACAGACAAAGTATGTAATCACAATAACCTGCGCACAAAGCAAACAAACAACCCAATGTCTTGAGGTAAATCTCAAGATCTCCAGAAAAAATATCAATTAAGGTCACAAGGTATCCAACATAGGCCGAGGTCTCTAATCCTAAGTCCAAGAAGTCCAATACTCCATAATGCCAAGGATAGTAACCAAATAGTCCAAGTATCATTAATTTCTTTTATGGTTCATGTTGACTATTAAGTGTCTTTAAAAGGAAAAGAAAAGCTTAAGTGAGAAAAATAAAAATGACATAAAAGAAAATGCTCAAGTGAGAAAAGATTAAAGTAGCATGAAATGTAAATACTTAAAGTAAATGGTACATAAAGCATAAAAATAAAAGCATAAAGTAAAGTCAATTGTTAGAAATTAGTGGTTAGTTGGATGGCCATCTTGAAACTTGCATTTGGAACTCATTAGAGGATTGGTATAACCAAAGCCTCCACACAACAAGTTTCATTTGCTTTTTGTCAAGTATATCATCCATTTTGGAATCCTCAAAAAGTAACATTTAATGATCAACGATGTTTAAGTGATCCGCATTGACCAAAATTGATGAGGATCCATTAGAGGATTGGTAGAACCAAAGCCTCCACACAATGAATCTCAAGGTTATTGAATCAAAGAGATCAAATTAATATAATTGGGCTTGGAAACATAGGTTTGGGCCACGAATGATCATTTATTTGAATCGGGACAAAATTTAGTGATATGTTAAGCAATCGTAAGTGGACTTATGTAGAAGTCGCACTTATTTTGAGACCGGTCAATAGCAATCTATGTACTTCATGTTTGGATAAATGATATAGAGATCATCATCCCTTAACATGTAGCACAATTAAAAAAAGAAAGGGATAAGATGAAGAGGGAGTGGAATGATAAGAGAATTTGGATCACTACCTCAAATTTCTTTCATCTTTAAATTCAATCACTCATATAGATTGATTAAAGCACTAAACATATCATTAATCCAAAGCACCAAAAATGAATTAAATAATTCACTCTTTGGTAGATTTGAATTGATGAACATTTATCCAACTGCACCTACACCACAAAGTCCATTGAATTTAAAGAGAAATTGGATATTTAAAATTGCAATCCAAACCAACAATCAAAAGGAGTGAGTAGAAAAAGAATTTTGGATCAAAGCTGCCCCAAAACAAGGCAAAAAAATGCATTATGTCTCTGTGCAAATCGATTGCACTACTGTGTAAATCGATTTGCACAATGTGTTTTTCAAAAATATGCTTGAAATTCACTTAGTGAAATCGATTGCACTGTTACAACAACGATTGTACGCTGTTACAGACAACAAGACGGCATTTTAAAAGGCCAAATTCTTGTTCAAACTTTCCATCAAACACCTTATGATCATGGATTCAATTGAGCACGAAAATTTCATCAAATTATGAGAAAATAACACCAATGGAATCACAAAACAATCCTCAATGAATCAATCCCAAAGATCACCAAGAGATCACATTGTGAAAGATGAATTATCCAACTTACCAAAGGTAGATCTAGAGAATTATCAATACCACTTCAAGAATTTGCTTCAATTCAACCACAAGAATCAATTTCCAAGCTTGTATGTAGAGAATTGATGAAGAAAAAGTGTTTGGGTGAAGGTTTAGCTCAAAGATTAGTAAGCTTCAATGCAAATCTTACTAACATTTTTTTTGAAAATGGAGCTTTGAGTGAATTTGGTAGTTGGAGAGAATTGAGTGATTTTTTAGCAAAGTGATTTTGGCTATCAAAAGCTTGAGATTTGAATGAAATGAGGGCTCTATTTATAGAGTTTAGGATTGGGATTAATTGTAATTTGGCAATTGATTCTTGGAGCCAAAATTTGAATTAATGATAATTCTTTCAAAAATTAGAGAAAAATTGGAGCCAAAATTTGACGAGCTTGAAATTGTTGATTTTTTTCAAATTTTTACGCTGTGCAATCGATTGCACTACAGGGCAAATCGATTTGTACAGTGTATTTTTTTCAAAAATTGCGCAAAATGCACTTTGTGCAATCGATTGTATAGTGACAAAAAATGAAAAATTTAATTCATTTTCTTTGCAAATAGAGATTTTAGGGAAATAATACCGAAAAACCTTATTTGCCATATGCTTCGACTCAGTACCTACAAAACACAAATATGCAAAGACAAATATTTTTTGTATTTTGATTAGAAGTTAGTCAACAACACAAGAGCAAACTTAAAGATAGGATGCAAATGTGATGAATGAAGTTGTTTATTAATGATTGTGACCAAATGAGAAAATATGATATGAAAGTGCGACTGAAAAAGTTAGGGGCGAAATTTAGGGTACAACACCTATGAAGTTTCTTGGTGAATCAAACCACAAAACCTTGAGATAAACTTGACCACATGAATTTGAGATATGCTAAAGACGTGGAATTTTGAAAATAGAAGCATAGCTTTGGAGTTCATGCCATTGAGGTTCAATGAATAATCAATTGATTGAAGGTTAATCCTCAAAAACCTAACTTAGGAGGTCAGATAGATACTCTTAGCTCATTACCTACAATGTGCAAAAGAGAAACAAAACATCTTTTGGAGTTTGGTTAGAGGTTAGTAAATATAAAAAATGTATATACAATATACACAACTATGATGCTTGGTGACCCCTCAAGGAAAAACTTAAAGCAAAGGGAGAGCACAGGGTAAGAGGCAACTCAAAGATGGTGACCTTGATGTGTTGAAAAGGTATGTAGTGATGAGGGATCTTATGGGCAAAAATTAGGATATAAAAATTTTGTGTTATTTTTATTATTGTGTACACAAGAGTTGTTGCTAATATTTGTATGTAAACATTTGTTCTTCATTGTAGTGTTAAATCTTCTTTTTAGAAGCACTATTGTAAACCCTGTTTGATTGTAAATTTGTTAAGATTTGTTTCCTTAAGTGGCTAAGTTGTAGTCTGTATACTTGAGAAGGATAAGGTGTTTTTCTAAAATCTTAGAAATTGTTTGTAATCTTTAAATATTAGTGGATTAAGTCCTTTTTGAAGGAGAAATCACCTTGATGGGTGAACGAGAGTAGCCTTGTTTAAGGTGAACTTATATAAACCAATTGTGTCATTTTTCATTCTTACATTGTCTATCTTGATTGTTTGTGAAAAGCATTTCTAAAGAAAAAGTTTTTGAAAACCCAATTCACCCCCCCCCCCCTCATTTCTTGTTTTTTTCTCTACCTTTACTTATCTCTCACAAAGGCTTCATCATCGAATGATAAAAGGTTCACTTAAACGTCCTGCAGAGATTTATTTAGCTTTTCATTTGACTCACAAGTATGCTCAACATCATGAATTAAATCGGCTACAATTGTCTCATGGTCCGAGCACTTAGACTCAGATTCTTCCTTCTGCTTCATCATCTTAGGCAGTTGTTTGGTCAACTCTTCTACTTTGTTGTATTGGAATTTTAAAGTGTCCTTCTGTTGGTTCACTTCTTTTCTCGGATGGAGTTCATTTTGCTCATAAGTATCTCCAATTTTAAATAACCCAAGGGTCATAGCGGCATTCTGCATCAATCCGGCCTCGAGGTTCTGAGTCAACTGCTAATCACCTATAGTTTTTACCTTGTTGAAATCATCAATTGAATTCAAATGGTTATAAAAAAATCCAGGCCATCGAAGCTGTTATACCAAAATTTGAACTCGGTTGACAGTTTGGACTGATGGCTACTACCCTCAGTCTCTTCCATCACTAAAGTGATGTCCAAATAAGCATAACTTGCATGATCATTCGTCAGGGTCTTCATCTTCTTAGGAGAAATCGGCTGTGGGTTCTCAAGTGGAGGTAAGAAGGAGCTTTGATGTTTCGAAATGCTTGGGGCTACTCTCCCTACATCTATTTTCCTCTCCTTAAAGGCTCGGGTCTGGATACTGGCTAAGTCAGAATTCAAGACGGATTACTCGCCCCGCTTTCCCTCACTTTAACCATCAATTTTCTTTTCTCCTTCAGATTAATGGTTGTCATCTTAGCTAAACAAAATAAGAAAATAAATTTATAAAATGAGTATAAAGAAATTATTTGTAATAAGATGAAAGGTGTATAAAAATTACCCAAATATTTAAAGACTTGTTCCTCTTTATTGGCCATGTTCATTAACTTTTTAAACTTCATTACTTGGAAGACATCTCTAATATCTAATGCTTGGACCTACAAAGCATCTAGCTTGTCATGGTCAAAGTTGTAAATCGATGACATACTGTTCGTCTAGTAAATTGGGAAAAGCAATGGCTTTCATCCATCGCATACATAACTCGGGGGCATCTATTCCCACTCTTTATACAGAGAAACTTATCCTTGAAACCCTTATAATTGGTGGTATAGACTTGGAGGAAACTTCTACCGGGAAGCCCATTGAGGGAAACCCAACTACCTTTATCTATGCATTTCAGCTCAAAGAAAGAAAAGAATAACCCTAGTATGGGGATTATGATCATCACTTCACAAACAATCTCAAAGGAATTAATAAATCCCCAATTGTTGGGGCCTAATTAAGAGGGGTCAATGTTTAGGGTGGTGAGAAGGTCGACTTTGAAATCAGAAAAGGGAATGCGGATCTTGAAATCCTTAAGCACCCTAGAATAAAAGTAAAAGTAGTTGTCAGTCACCCTCTTGACAAAAAAAATGCAAACTCTCTCACCATCCTCGCCAGGTTCTAACAATACATCTTCTTTGTTTTCAATGGACGAAATGCCCATGTTTGGCCGAAGCTTAGCAATATAACTAGCATCGAGTGTACTATGGTTGTAGCTTAAAACCTTTGAATCAACATAGGACCCGTTCATCTCCATCAAAACTTCTACATAACCTAATGAGATGGACTCTGATTCATAGTTTGATTAGCCACAAATTATAGTTAAGAAAAAACACTAAATTAATTCAATCATACTTCGAGTTTGCACAAAACAAATGAAACTCAAATGTAAGGAAAAAAGAAATCTGGAATTTAAACAAAAAAGAGGAGAGATTGAATTGATATGTATTTTTGGATCCAAAATAGTCTATTTATAAACTAAATGGTGTTTTTTTCACAAGGTTGTGACCTTTAATAAACACATTTTCACTAAGAGTTACAACTCTTTATTAAGTATTGCGACCCTTAATAAACCACTTTTTCACCAAATGTTACAACTCTTTCTTAGATATTACGAATCTTTATAAAACACATCATTTCACAAAATATTCCAAATCCTTACTAAGTATTACGACTTTGATAAAACACACGTTAACCAAATATTGCAAATCCTTACACTAGTGCAGAAATGACTTTTTACATCGGGCGAAAATGACTTTTTACATCGGTTCTGGATCCGATGTAAAGTTAGGCGATATAGTAAATCAAGGACTTTTTACATCGGTTCTGGGTCCGATGTGAAAAAGACAGTTATCACATCGGTTATAAGTTAAGCCTGATTTAAAAAACAATTATAAAATTATTTTAAAAAAAACTGACGCAACATTTTACATCGGTCCCAAGTTAGACCGATGTAAAATACACCCTTTTTACATCGGTTGGGAGGAACGCCCGATGTAAAAGAGTCAACATTTTACATCGGTCCCAAGTTAGACCGATGTAAAATACACCCTTTTTACATCGGTTGGGAGGAACGCCAGATGTAAAAGAGTCAGCGTTGATAGTTTTTACATCGGTTGCTATTAATGCCTGATGTAAAATGTAAGCAATTTTTTTTGAATAAATTATTTATTTTCTGGATGATTCCCTGTAAAATTAAAATTGGTACCCATTTTTTCATATTTTTTCAATATCATATAGACTAAATTTAGGTCGCTATATATATATATATATATATATATATATATATATATATGTCATAGCTTTCCAACATCACATAGACCACATCTAGGTCGATATTTTTATATTTTTCACAACAAACTTACAAAATGAACAATTGTATTGGAAACTTGAATTGTATCACAATAAACAAACTCACAACAAACTTACGAATATATATTCTTCACAAAACATACAAAAATATTCAACTATTTATAAGTCTTTTTCCAAACTTGAATTAACAATATAAAATCCACAAGTAGATGAGTTATAGCTTCGGTAGAAAACACCAAAATCACATTGCCTGACAATAAATAATAACAATTAACATCAGGAAAAAAATATCAAGAAACTCAATACATGTGCAAAAACTACATGTAGTGTGAAAAAACTCAATAATAACAATTATGTCCAAAAACCACAACTTAGACAATTCTATAAAACTCACCAGATAAAGCTTAATTTTTATATAACTCAAAGAGACATTTTGCTCAACGGAGTCACAAATCATCTTGTGTTAGTTCTGTTAGGTCATCAAATACCTATAATACATAAATATAACAATATAGAGTTATTCTTTGAAAATTCATATTAAGTTGTAAAACAAAAAATAAATAAAACCGTAAAGTTATTTTTATTATCTGCATCCAATTCTCGGTTATATTGGCATAGACAATATCCAACATATTTTTCATCACATAGTATCCACAATCATTAGAGTTATGTTGTTGCCTTGTCTACAATTGAATGACATAATTAGTGAATATTTATCATAAATTTAACTATAGAATTACAATTTATATCACACTTACATTAGGATGAAACCGTGTATGTAACACCCCGTTTTTGATTAAATGTTAATTCGATTATTTGAAATAAAAATATTCATAATGATAAAATACTATTTTGAGTAATATTAATTTGGTGTGTAGTAATATTTGGCTTTGTTTGATTAATTGGCATGATTAGGTTTATATAGAATAAATATTATTTAATGTAATATTGTTTAATAGGGTTATATATTATAATTTGAATTAAATAATTGTTGGGGCCAAATTAAAATTTTAGAAAGATAGAGGGAGGAAAGTTAGTAGTAGAAAGAGAGTTTTATAAAATAGAAAAAGGAGAAGTTAGTAAGGGTAGAGGAAGAAGAAAAGAAGAGAGGAGAAAGAAGAAAGAAAAGAGGAGAAGAGAAGAAAGGAAGCTAGGGTGGAGTTACAACATCTTCATCATCTTGTTTCAAGAAAACCCACACCAAGGTAAGGGGTTTGATTCTCCATCTCATATTGTTAGGTTTTTGTATGATATATTTTGGATTTAGGGGTAAAAATTGATAGTTGATTTTTAGGGTTTTGTTGGTTGATTGTTAGAATGGTTTAGAAAAGTTGGATTAGGAGTATGGTTTGTGGGTGTATTAAGTGCTAGCTTGTGTAAATTAAGAGTATTGAAATGGGAAAGAAAACCATGGTAGTTGAATGAGAAAAACTCAAAAGAGTGGAGTTTTCACGCAGGCCTCACAACACGGGCCGTGTTGCAGCACACGGGTGCCCGTGTTGCTGCTCTGACTTGGCATTTCTTGACTCGTTCTGGTGGCCTCTCAACACGGGCCGTGTTGCAGCACACGGGTGCCCGTGTTGATGCGTCTGTAGCCTCCAAAATTCTAATTTTCGCACTTCCTTTAGAACCCGTTTGTGTTCCGATTTTGGTAGATTCGTCGACGGAGCAAGTTGCTCCGAATCCAAAGAAAATTGACGTGCTAGTGTAATCCGACGTGTAGCTTGACGTAGTGAAGTTCGTCTTGCGAAATTTCGACTTTTAAGAATCGACCCGATTTTAGTGCGAATGAAATAAGTTGAGTTTAATCCCGAATCTAACCGTTCGAGTTACATTCCGGTGACTCGATCGCGATGAGAAACATTGAGAATAATGCCGGTTCATTGATAATGACTTTATGTTGAAATATACTTTCCGATTTGGAATTGTTGATAGTTGATGGTTTATGTTTTGGTTGAGTAAGTAATCTTGTTTGTATACATTTTACTTGACGTTGAGATTGATAAATTATATGTATGCATGCATGTACAATAGTTGATGTTCCATTGGTTGGATTTGATGGCATGTGTATGTTAAGATCATTGTGAGTCTTAATTGCATGCATTGGTTATATTGTACATTGCATGGCATGGTGGTCTTGAAACAGAGACGGTGGAACTTTGGGTCCACAACATCTAGACGGTGACCCTATTGTGGGAAAAGACGTAGTGACCTTGATCCGGAAGGGAAATACAGGTGGTGGAACTTTGGGTCCACAATATCTAGACGGTGACCCTATTGTGGGAAAAGACGTAGTGACCTTGATCCGGAAGGGAAATACAGGTGGTGGAACTTTGGGTCCACAATATCTAGACGGTGACCCTATTGTGGGAAAAGACGTAGTGACCTTGATCCGAAAGGGAAACATAGGTGGTGGAACTTTGGGTCCACGAGTCGGTACCGCATTTGCATACGTTGGGTCGTGTTGTGAGTCACATGTATAATTGTGCATGATATGTATGTGTGTTGATGTGTTTGATTATGTGCCAATATTGTTGTTGTTTGAATTATGGTTATGTGCCAAGGATGTGAGTATTCGGATAATCGGTTTACATGGTTAATGTGTTGGAAATGGATTCCTTGAGTAAGGATGCTACAGGTGATAAAATGAACATGATCATTATGTATTGCTTTATTTATTTCCATTTCATTTACTTAAACTTACATGTTATATGATTATTGGAATTCTTACCCTTTTGTTGGCCAATGCTTTTGATGGCATTGTGCAGGTACCGAGGACGGTAGCGCGAGGCGCTAGCTAACGGATGTATTGGATTGCAATCTGTTTTATTTTGATTAGAGTCGAGTCGATGCTCTGGTAGTAACACATGGGGGGGGGGGGGGAATTTATTAGTGTCGAACTCGATTATTTTGTATTTGGATTATGATGTATATAATCCTTATTCGTGTATATGATGTTTTGTATATGTGAGACTTGATAATATATGCTTATGTGAATTATGATGGCTTGATGCCTTGAATTATGTTTTGATTCCTCCATAAATGGAGATGATGTGAAATTATGAAACTCCGTTGCGTTTGCACGAGAGAATGAAGTAAATATTTATAGTATGTTTGTTTTGTGTTGGAATGCTTATACTTTCAAACATACCCTATCTGTTTTTCCTTTAAAACTTTGGAATGTGATGTGTGTTGTGGCATCCCTTCCGTGCAATTTTATTTCTCTGATTTTAATCTTTACCTTTAATTTGGGTATTTAGAAGGGGTGTTACAGTGTAGCCTTTTTTCTATTTCCATTTGTCATTTGATGAATCCCAAAAGAACTAATACAGAAAGGTAAACATCACATAACTAAATTTACCCACCAATGAAAAATCACATAACTATTAATTGCCAATAGAAGTCACATGAAAGATAAAATTACTTTGTAATAATTTTCTTTGTTTTCTGGTCAATTTCCCGTTGAAGTGAACAAAATACGACAACTAAATTGTCTCTTGGACACATGACTATTAATTGCCAATGTCTCCTGTACGTGTGTGTGGAAACAGGAAAGTCACATAAAATATATATGTTATCAAAATTAAATAATATAAAACACAATTTCATAAAAATTCTTACCCATGAATTAATGGTAGTAAGTGGCACACTCTGTTTTCATCACGTAACTTTTCTAGTACGTAATTTTTAACATCCTCTTGAGATTTCGCTCCATTATCATTATAAATACACCTAGCAGGGTCCATAAATCCATATAATTCTGAAATGGAATTCTCAAGACATACATGATGAATATACCTGAATAATTTTAAAATGAACATTAGAATCAAAGTGATGAGAGATATAATATATTAATAGAGATTAACTTTAATAACATAATAAAATGTACTTACGTGCACCAAATTTTCAGAATAAACACGTCAAGCCAATGACCTAAATCCACCAATAACTCTCTGATACACTTAGCTGCAATATAAAAATTAGAGACACTCGCACAATGACTTAATTGTATTTCCAAATGGTTGTCATCCATTTTCAAAACCACGAGTAACAATATCTGAACATCATCAACTTCCACGTCTTTTATGCTTCCTTTTGTGTTTCCTTTTGCAGCTGAACAACTTCCTTTTTCGCTTCCATCGACAATTTCCATTTTTTCAATGCATTTAATATTATCTGTGCTTTGTGATAAACCCATAGACTTAAGTGTCTCCATTAATTATTGTTGAAACATCTTACGCTCTTCAACCAACTTTTCTTTAAGTTCAGCTCTAAGTTTTGTTTCCAATGTTACAAGTTATTCATTTACGTCAATATGTTGATGTGACCTTCCAAAGTAAGTGCTTTGTTTATGGCGTTTTCTAGCACCACGAACACGACCTTCATGCTCAGATGTTCCAATGGCTAATGTTAAGATATCGTTACGTCCAACCAGAACAATTGCACCTTTTTCAGCTTCTTGAACTAGAGAATCCTACAAAATGCAAAAACCACAATTAATCAATCACAAATATAATGATACTTGAATTATTTTTCATTGTTTACTTACAATTTTTTCAGCAACCTCTTGTGTAGATTTTGATGTGTATTCTCCTCCTTTCTTTTGTCGTGCTCTCTTCCATAACTCATGGTGTGATGGTGGAGATGGACTACCATTATCATCTAATGTGGAATTATCTCTCGATGATGACTTTTCTTTCATAATTTTCTTCTCAAGCAAGTGATACCCTCCACGAGAAAATAAGTGTGAGTATACATTCTTAGCCACATTATCCTTACCCTTTTGACTTTTTTCCTATTATAAACTCAAAAAGTTATTAATCACTAAATATAATAAAAATGTTATGCACACAAAAACATATAACTCCTACTAACCTTAAATTCAGGGGTATCTTGAATCTTGAGAAACTCTTTCCATGCGTCTTCTGTAATAAAGTTATACTTGACATATGGAGGAGGATCATTTTCTATGGGATGATTACTATATATGTCTGTGATTTGTGTCTTAAAACCTCTCCATCGTTCTCCCGCATATTTAATCCATTCTTTCTTCAACCTATCCTTCTTTGGATCATTACATTCTGGAATAGTGAAATGAGCCTACAAATATAGTATATGTCATATGTTGTTAATTAATATATGATTATAAAATATAATAAGTGTTGTATTTAAAATACCTGAATATCAGTCCAAATAACATATTTTACGCCTTCATCTACTTCTTTCCAATCATTTTTCACAATACTATAATACTGCCGAGCAAGACATGCTATATAACCCTTAAAATGTGTAGCTTTTTTACCAACACAAATACAATCATAGGATCTTGGATTAAACTCGACCTTTATCTTTTCACCTGTTTGATGAACTTTGTCAATTTGTGTCATGAAAGTGGGACCTCTAACTCTTCTTTTATTGGGGTTACTAGATGAAGAAGGGTTGTCGTTTGAATCACCCATGTATCTGTTTACACAAAATAAAAATAATTAGAAATAAAATTAAGCACAAAATAAAAACAATTAGAAATAAAATTAAGCACAAAATAAAAACAATTAGAAAATAAAGTAACATGGAATTAAATTATAAAAAAAAATATCTTACTATTCCTCCCATATCCCTTCTTCATGGTCTATGAGAATAGCATGCACATCATCCCCTTCATTTTCTTCAATGAATGTAGTCACATTTGTTGAGAAAGGATGAGTTTCGGAAATATCAAGATTCTCATCATGATTTTCATCACTATCATGGACCTTTCCTTGTAAAACCACTGACCACTTTTTATTAGAAGGATCTGTGACATAAAACACTTGTTTTGTTTGAGATGCCATGATGAAAGGTTCGTTCGCATAAGCTAACTTGCTAAGATCAACTAGTGTAACTCCAAATTCATCGATTCTTACACCACTGTTGATATTAATCCATTTGCATTTAAACACAGGAACTTTAAACACAGCATAATTAACTTCCCAAATCTCTTCAATCACCCCAAAGTACGGTGTAGATGCCATAAGCGGGTTTCTATCTTTAGCACTAGAGAAGTGCATGGACTCGGCCACAATCATTACCCCACTATTTTGCGTGGTACTACGGTCATCCTTTGACTTTGTATAAAAATAAGTTTTATTAATATCATATCCACTCCAAGTTATTATGTTACATTTAGGCCCATAAGACAACCACTTAATAGTATTAGAATCATTATTTTCATTAGCAATTCTTTCTTTAAACCACTCAGAGAAACTCTTATTATGCTCTTTTAACAACCCTCTTTCATTTATCTTGGGGTACTTTTTCTTTATGATACTTTTGTGAGCACATAAGTAAGGTTGAACTTCATCTACGTTATTCAATATATACAAATGCGCTTGAACAACCACATCAATACTTAAGCTCTTGACCTTTAAACCTTGTGTACCCACACCCTCATATCTTCCATCATGACGAGACTTGGGAACCCCTACAGCATCCACTCCTGACAAATAGTTAGAACAAAACTCAATTGCTTCTTCTGCAATGTACCTCTCAATAATTGATGCTTCTGTATGGTGTGGGTTTTTTGTATACCCTTTTAGGATCTTCATGTATCGCTCTATTGGATACATCCACTGTAAAAAAATTGGACCACATAATCTAATCTCTCTTACTAGATGAACAATTAAGTGGGCCATAATGTCAAAAAATGAAGGAGGAAAATACATCTCTAATTGGCACAAGATAACTGCAGCCTCATTTTCCAAATCTTATAACTTTAGTGGATCAATGGCTTTACAACAAATTGCATTGAAAAATAAGCACAACCTAGTTATAGTTTTCCTAACGTTGTTAGGCAATATCCCACGAATAGCCAATGGTAGTAGTTGTTGCATTAAGACATGACAGTCGTGAGATTTTAAGCCAACTAATTTAAGATCTTTAACTGATACAAGCCTCTTGACATTTGATGAGTAACCATGCGACACTTTGATACTTTGTAAACACTCACAAAAACTTGTTTTCTCTTTTTTAGACATAGTGTAGCAGGAAGGAGGCAAATATGTCTTGTTACCTATATATTGTGGAGTTAACTCTTCTCGTATACCCATCAAACCCAAATCCAGACGAGTATTAATACCATCTTCTGTCTTGCCTTGAATGTTGAGACGTGTTCTAATTACACTATCACATACATTTTTCTCTACGTGCATCACATTAATACAATGTCTTACATCAAGACTAGACCAATATGGAAGATCGAAGAAAATCGATCTCTTTTTCCATACATTTTTCATAGTAGATCATTTTTGGTGCTTTCCAAAGACAACATCAAGTCCCTGTTGTCGCTGATAAACTTCCTCTCCAGACAAGGGCTTTGGAGCAACACCATGCTCTTGTTCCCCATCGAAAGCTTTCTGCAATCTACGATATGGATGATAACGTTTTAGAAATTTTTGATGCCCGAGATAAACGGTCTTCTTTCCTTTTTCTAACTGATGGTAACATGTGTCTTTTTCACATATAGGACATGCCTTATGCCCTTTAACATTATACCCAGTCAAATTACCATATGCCGAAAAATCGTTGATGGTGCAAAACAACATGGCACGCATATTGAACTGTTCGCCAGAATAAGCATAAAAAACATCCACCCCTTCCTCCCACAACACTATTAAATCATCAATCAGTGGACTTAGATAAACGTCTATGTCATTTCCTGGTTGTTTTGGGCCCGATATCATGATTGAATACATAATATATTTATGCTTCATGCACAACCTATGAAATAGGTTGTAAATCATCAGGAGAACAGGCCAAGAACTATGATTAGTACTCAGATTACCAAACAGATTCATTCCATCAGTAGCAAGTCCAAGTCTAAGGTTTCTCGACTCTTTGCCAAAATTTAGAAACAAAGAATCTATTTTCTTCCATTGCAAAGAATCAGCTACATGACGAATTTGTCCATCATATTTTCTTTCTTCTGAATGCCATCTAAGATTATTTGTGTCGTATGCATTGGCGAATAATCTCTTGAACCTTGAAATTATTGGTAGGTACCATACCACTTTCGTAGGAGGACCCTTTTTGACCACCTCATCATCAATTGATTCACCATCTTTATTTTTGTAGCGTGACGCCTTGCACTTCGGACAATGATTATAGTTTACATACTCTTTTCTGTATAATATGCAATCATTAGGGTATGCATGTATCTTTTCATATTCCAAACCCATTAGACACAATATTTTCTTCGCCTCGTAATAACGACTTGGCATTACATTACCTTCTGGAAGCATTTCGGCCAACAATTCATGCAACTCGGTAAAACTTTTGTCAGTCCACCCATTCTTTGCCTTCATATTAAATAATTTCAATACGAATGACAAACGTGTAAATTTTTTGCATCCCGGGTACAATGGTTTATCCTTGTCACTGCATAGAGTATCATACTCATGTGCCCTCTTAAACGAATCTTGTCCAATATCATGCATCATGTCTTCTATACGATCATCCATTTCTACACTAACATCATCTCTTTGAGACACATTTGACTTTGCTACTACTTCACCGTGCCATATCCATTCTGTATAACTTTGACAAATCCCTACACAAATTAGATGATCCATGATTTCTTTCTTACTATGTTTTGGTTCTTTATTTGCACAACAAACACATGGATAGAGAAAAAGCGCAGGAAGACTTTTGTCAGCATTACTTTCAGCAAATTGTAGAAATTTCATCGCTCCATGTTCGTACTCGTCACTTAATCGATTATCTCTCATCCAACTATGATCCATAACCATGTTCACACGAAGGAAGGTCTGACAAAGGGTGTGCCCGCGGCTGCGCTACTTCACGGAGATTCCGAGATCTCAAGTTGCGCTGCTTCGTGGAGAAGAAAAATAGAATCAAATGAGACAATTTCTAATGAAAAAGAATGACATATACACAACATGTACTATATTCTTAAATCTATAAAAAATATATACTATTTATAACTAATTAGACTTAATAAACTCTCTAAGAATAATAAACTGTTTAGTAATTAAAAAACAGATATGAACAAAGGAATGGATTCACCAAGCCACTGAGTTAGTATCTAGTATAATCTTCTAATTGGTTTTATATGTACTTCCAATTATTTTATAATGTATCTCAGTAGCAAGCAAAACAACAAGAATATATTAAAAACATTTTTGTATGTATATCTCTCTTAGAAATACATAGATATACAATGAAGTTGAACAAAATAGAAAATTTCTTACCAGAATCGTAGTTCGACGGCGGAGGGGGTTTTGAAAAAGGAGGAGGGGGTTTCTTACCGGAACCGTCTCGTGAACGGTGGGAAATGGCGACGGAGACGGAAGAAGGGCGTTCGTAGACGGCCGGAGACGGAGACGGAGCGGTGGGCGGGTTATGGGTACAGATCTCGTTCGTGGGATACTGTTTAGAAGAAGAGTCAATAACAAAATGAATAGCAGCAGGGCTTTTTTCATAAATATATATTACACTTTTTACATCGGTGGATTCAAATAACCGATGTAATATATATTTCAGTTCTACTTTTTACATCGGTGGAAGTTATGGACCGATGTAATGATTGTTTTTTACATTGGTGGAAGTCAATGACCGATGTAAGGGTTTTTTGATTTTTTACATCGGTGGAACGCAAGGCCCGATGTAAGGGTTTTCTGGTTTTTTATTTACCAATCTGCCACCTAGTTTTTTACATCGGTGGATAGGAAGGCCCGATGTAAGGGTTTTCTGGTGTTTTTTTCTTCCAATTTGCCACCTAGTTATTTATTTACAATACTGCCACCGTGTTTTTTTTATAAAACCTTTTACATCGATTTATTACTTTGACCGATGTAATAGCCAGCGAAAAAATTTTTTAAATATTTTTTATATTATTGCAAATAAATATCTGATATAAAATCTTTTTAATTTTATTTTTTACATCATATATTTTAATACCTGATGTAAAGTCCTTTTCTCAAATATCATTTTTAGTCATAAGTCTTCGGTCATAAAGTGTCATGCTAATATTGAAACATAGAAATAATTATTTATTTAATTAATCTCTTCGCTTAATGAATAATTGCAAAAGTATTCATTCCACACCATTAAGATTTCCTTGTTGTTAACAATGAAAATGTTTTCAATCAAATATACATTCGAACGGAGCGTCATGATAAACGCTAGAACCAACAACAATGTTACCAAAAGAAAAATTGCGTAATAATTAAAATTAAATCCCATTTTATACTATTGAAAATACAATAAATGGGTGAATTTCTTATATTGGAAAATTTTTAAGCCATCCAAATTTGTTTCAGTCCCAAAAATAACATTTTAATATTTTCTGTAATTTTCTATTATATTTCTATTTTAAATTGAATGTCCATTAGGATATATTTTATTTATGTTTTGGATTAAAATCTTATTTCAGTTTTTTATTTTCTGTATTTAAAGACCTTTGGCATGACCATCAGGATTATCTTTCATTATAATAAAATTCAGAGTTTTCTTCTTTCTAAGGAATTCCAGTTTTATTTGACAAGTTTGACGCTTGCAAACTTTTGTTTTATTCTAGGTTTAACACTTGTTATTCCTTTCGTGTTTCCGATTGCGTCAGTTGGTATCACAACAAGTTTTCTCCAATTCTTTCGTAGCTTGACAAACATAGCGGATCAACCGGTGACCAGAGTACATCTTGAGGGTATTATCGCGACTTTTACCATAACCCTAACTACTTTGACTGAACAGATGGCGACTTTATCAACTCAGGTGAACAACTCCAATAACTAAGGGAACCATCAAAGAGATATGAGAAGGGAACCAATTAGGGTTCACAGAGTGGCAACAATCGTATTGTTATTGTTAAAAATTTGAGTTCTAAAGAAGAATAACCATGTGAGAAAAAGGTAATTGATAATGGGAATTGATATAACCATGACTACCGAGTGAAGACTGATATTCCATTATTTAACAGAACGATGAGAGTGGAGGAGTTTATGGATTAGAAGATCAAAGTTGAAAGGTTCTTCGACGTTATGAGCGTCTCTCAGAACAAGCAAGTTAAGATGGAGTCCATCAGGATGAAGAGTATTGGTGCTATTTGGTGGAATAATCTTGTTGTTCATAGGCAAAGGCAAAGAAAATGGTTGGTCAGATCATAGCGAGGAATGAAACAATTGATACTGAAGCGGTTTTTACCGGAGGATTATGACAAGACTCTTTATAAGATATTTATTGAGTGTTTTCATGGAAACAAAACTGTAGTAGAATACACTACTGATTTCTTGAGTTTTCTTAGCGCGGTAAATTAGAAGAATCAGAGAGCCAAAAAATTTCTTGATAGATCAGTAGCCTATAGGGATCCTTGTAGAAGAAGATGAGTTTGCAGACTATATGGGTCATACTTGAGGCATCCAATCTAAATTTGAAGGCATAATTGATGGAGAAATCCCCTCTAAATTTATCACCTTTTAGGTAGTTAGCCCATAATAACTTTGAATCAATTGGAGACAAGAAAAAGAGTGCAGCAACCAGTGATTCCAACCTTGAGAATAAAGGGACTAGTAGCCTTAGCAGTGTCTAGCAATGTAAATCACCGATCTAGAGGTGAAATAATCCATATGCTAAACTCACTGGAGACATGTGTTATCGTTGTAAATCAAGGGGTCAAAGATTAAATGCTTGTCCAACAAGGAGAGTCACTACTATTGTGGAAGATAGGGAAAAGGAAGAGAAATGAGTAACATATACAGTTGAGAATGATGAATATGCAAGGGTTGAGTTTGCAGAGAAAGAATCTGATGAGAGGGTAAATTTTATGTTGCATAGAACTTTACTAGCATCCAAAGATGAAGGGAAACACAAGAATTTGTTTAAAATACATTGTTCTATAAAAAACAAGTTGTGTAATCTGATTGTGGATAGTGGCATCATGGAGAATCTGGTGTCACAAAAATTGGTAGATTGTTTGAAGTTGTCCACATAATCCCATGAGAAGCCATACACCAATGATTGGGTAAGAAATGGCTTAGAAGTTCGAGTAACACTATTTTGTAGAGTTCATATCTCCATCGAAAAACATTATAGAGAAAAGGTATTTTGTGATGTTCTTGATATGAATGTTTGTCATATTTTACTTGGTAGGACTTGGCAGTTTGATAATAATATCACTTATCGAGGATGAAATAAGGTGATGATATTTACATGGGGCACACATAAATTTTCCATGTCTCCTATTTTGCACTTTGATAAGAACCTGAGAGGATATAAGTCTATTTTTTTGGCGATGGCACAAAGTAAAAATGAGCTTGATGAGATTGTTAAAAAAACTGGATTTTTCTGTCAAATGATGAGTAAAAATGGCTTATGAGTGTTGTAAAGGAGAAAATAACAATTTCAGATAAAGTTTTAGGGATCCTAGAGAATTTTAAGGAATTGAATGCACATGAACTATCAAATAATTTGCCTCATATGCGAGATAAATACCAAAAAACTAAATATTTTAATATGAGAGACGGTGTGATAGTGTTTCTGCGTAAGGATAGGTTTCCAGTTGGTACTTACAGCAAGTTACAGCCACGCAAGTATGACCTATTCATAGTGACCCGAAAGATCCATGATAATGCTTATGTGGTAGCTCTCCCGAATTTCATGAATATATCCAATACTTTCAATGTTGCCGCCATTCATGAATATCAAGGAGATGAGACTCTTTATCAAGAAGAGAACTCGAAGTCGAGTTCTTTAGAGGTGGAGGAGACTGATGTAGAAAGACTTTTTAAACCATCTAAATTTGTTTCAGACCCAAAAACAACATTTTAATATTTTCTACAATTTTCTATTATATTTTTGTTTTGCATTAAAAATTCATTAGAGTTTTTTTTATTTTATATATTTTATTTATATTTTTGAATTAAAAATCTATTACGATTTCTTTGTTTTAAGCATTTAAAGACTTTTATATGATTATTAACAATGCCTTTTATTATAATAAAATTTAAATTTTTTTTCATTTTGATGGATTCTAATTTTATTTAACAAATTTATCGTTTGTAAACTTATATTTTGTTTTAAGTTTAGCATTGTGTTTTTGAGTGCATCAATTTCTCTCCTTGACAACAAATTCAACACATGATAGAATTTCACATAAAATGATTTTTCCTTTCATATTCAATAATAAATTTAGCTTTCAAGATACTGACACTTTCTTTCTTTATCCCTTACTCTCTCACCCCGAAACACACCATAATAATAAAATATTGAAGCTACAGAATATGAATGTGTGGACAGTGCACTTATTTTTATGTGTGAAAGAATACAATGTTCAATAGTGTATTACGTACCAAAAATATTATAAAATATGAGTGCGTCCATTTTTCTATTTTCTAAAGCTCAAGTCATGATTATATGCTGAGATCCTAGCATATCACAACACTATTAATACTCAGATCTCAACTCTTTTGTCTCTGAGCTCATTCATATAACTTTGGTCTCAAAAATAAATAAATAAAATTCTACAAAATGGTAAGAGCCCCATATTTTGATGAAAATGGAACAAAGAAAGGTGCATGGAGTGAGGAAGAGGATCAAATGCTTATTGCTCACATTCAGAGACACGGTCATGCCAATTGGCGTCAACTTCCCAAAGTTGCAGGTATAAATTTTTTAATTAATTTAATGTTAGTCAACTATAGAGGATATTTATTACAAAATATTATCCGTTTGTATTAATTAATCATGGATTTTAAATGATTTATTGTAATTTAATATTCTTCTATATGTAACAGGTTTAACAAGATGTGGAAAGAGTTGTAGGTTGCGTTGGATGAATTACCTGCGGCCAAATCTAAAACGAGGGAACTATACACAAAATGAGGAAGAGATGATCATGGAGTTGCATACAAAGCATGGAAATAAGTATGATTTTTGTTACTTCTCATTAAACAATTCAGAATAGATACACCAATTATTTAGACATTGTGTTTGTTCATATTACTTCAACAGGTGTATCATGCCATCATAGTTGGTGTGTGATCATAGGTTTTAAAAGCTAGAATAAATTGATGGATTTAATTGGATGAATGAAGAACTCGGCATCTAATTTGATTAATAATGAGTTAGAATTGTTTCTTAAGATTTGAATCTGATCGAATTTATTATAGATGGTCTCTTATAGCGGAAAGTCTACCCGGAAGATCAGACAATGAGATAAAGAATTACTGGCATAGCCACCTAAAGAAATTCTCAAGGCGCAATGAGACCAAGCTTACTCAAGAGATTGAAATGACAAAAACTTTGGAAAGTTCATTTTCAATTAAAGCCAACTCCTCTTCAATTTCATCTAGTCATGTGGAATCAAACATGGACTTGTATAGAATAGAAGATGATGTTCATTTTTGGGAAACATGGGATGGATTCAGCAACAATTTTTGGACTGAACCTTTTGTTTATGATAACACATTCAGTCAGGATTACTTTCCCATTTCATATTGTGCACTAGAGCTAGAGGATCCATATTTTATATGCTAGTGTATACGATGGTCAGCACAATATATATATAAGTTCTGGTCCCCTATTATACATGATATATTGCATATTTCTTCTTGTCCTCATTTGAAAAAGACCTAAGGCATGAGAAAGTCGAGGTTGAGGAAGAACAACAACACAAGTGCTCTTCATCTATTTTTTTTTTTTTTTTTTTGTGTATTTCAGAGTTAGAGTTGATAGAGACCTTCTAATTTGGATCCATGTAGATATTCCTATCCTTCGTAAATCAAAATGTGATTCGTCCGAAAGTTGTTTGGGTATATACATGTTTGTATGTTCGTTCCTTCGTATTTGAATAAGTTTGTATAGAATTATATTGTGAAATTAAAAGGTTCAACCATACAAGTTCTTTTTCATTGAAAATCTAACAACATAATTAATTTCGTTAAGAATAATGATGTTTGAGACAAATAATAAAGACAACCAAATTAAATGACATAAAGCAACAAACAAACTAGCATGCCAAACATTGCAAACAAATCCATACAAAAAATAAAGACAACCAAATTAAATGACCTAAAGTAACAAACTAGCATGCCAAACATGGCAAACAAATCCATAACAAGAAAGATGAATATAAAAGACGAATACATAGAGAACTTGTTTAGCAGTTCGATCAAATAGATCTATTTTAGGAGATAGAGCAACTCTCTGATTTAATATATTTATAAAACCTATTTTCTATACAAGTATTTCTCAATCTCTCAAACTCTCTATATATGAATAACATAAACACAAAGTGTTTAGAAGTATTTTTCCAATCTTCTTAGATACATTTAAAGGTTTCCCAAATTTCAAGAACTCTAAGGAAATGTTATCTCTCTAAGTACATTTACTACATCTTCCATATATCTTCCTATCTTAGCTAACAAAAAGGATAGAGATACATATTTCTAAATGTTAAAACACAACATATCTAAAACAAGTCCAAAACACGAGTCATCACCCAATGAATACGAGAATGGAACCTACCAAGCTTGAGATGTGGTCGGAATGTCACACCGAGTAACTTCCACCACCCAGTCGCTGCCCCCCCCCCCCCCCCCCCCCCCACCCCACGTCCGACTCTCTCATGTAGCATAACCAAACTCGAGTTGATGTTTCAGAAGCGTTTCAGAAAAAGATGTATTTGCCTCTTCTGGAACCATTACAGGATAAGGCGCGTTTGTGACCGTTAACTTGATGTCTTGTCGGTCGCCTTCTCATTTTGATTATGATGGATAACGTAACACCCTAATCCCATGATAAATTTTTTCTTTCTTTATAAAAATATTGCGGAATATAAGAATATAAGACAAAAGTGTCACACCAACATTATACTCAAATTTTTACTTCGAAATAGAAATAGATATTCAAAATATAACAATATGGTACAATTATCCGGTTTAAGATAAAATAGAGAACATAGCAAAAAATTCCAACCCCGATGTTAAAATATATCAGTTATAATTCCAAAATAAACTAATGGCTGACTTAAGGTTTGATGAAACCTAAAATCAAAGCAAACAGACAAAGTGGACATCTACACCATCTTCCATAAACAAATAGCAATAATCACTCCTCAGTCTCAACTTGAAAACCATTTGTACAAGGGTTCACATAGAGGATCATAGAAACGAAAGGTGTGTTAATACATTCATTAAAATTACGTGGTATAATAACAACAAGGATAACATTTAAATTACAAGCACGTCATTCACAATCAATCAAAATCACACAATATCATGACACATATACAAGAATAAATATGTAATACTTATCTCCTCTACTCCCGTGCATGTTGTACCATCACCGAAGTCAGACTCATTTTACAGGATGCATAATACAGACTACTTTCAAATTTCACACACTTGAAACCCTCAGTGTCAACACCATTATAGTGAAGAAAAAACTTATCTAGATCTTTAAATTTGATGGCATAGTCCACCACAACTATATTACACTGCTTCAACTTTAAGAACTTAATCTCCTTACCGTTACGAACATCTGTCGGGAAATGTTTTTCCAAGAACTCATTCTTAAAATGATTCAAAGTAATAGCAGTACCAGCGACCTCTAATATTAGACTAGTATTCTCCCACTAGTACTCAACTTCTTTCGATAACATATAAGACCTAAACAATACCTTATGCGCATCAGTGTATGCCATTACCCTGAAAAGTTTCTCAATTTCTTGAATTCAAGTATGGAAACCTTCAGGATCCACTATGCCATATAAGGGAATAGACGGCGTTTTTTTCTCCATAGACAATGCTTAAAAGCGCTGCCTATTCTTGCGCTGCTGTAAGTAAAGACAACCCTTTTTTCTGTGTGAAAGCGTTGTTTAATGTAGCCTTTAGACAATGCTTTATTCATTAAGCGCTTTCTAAAGTACCTTTTAGGCCGCGATTTTTACATTACAAGAACTTTCTAAAGTGTGCCTATAGCAGCGCTTTCACTTTAGACAACGCTTCTAAAAGTGTTGTGTAATATATTTTTTGCTCACTTTTTTTATATTTTAGGCCGTGCTTGCTCTAAAAGCGCTTTCTAAAGTCCCTTTTAGGAAGCTCTTTGTGCATCACAAGCGCTTTTGTATGCACTCGTTTATGCAGCGCTTCCTTTAAAAGCACTTTCTAAAATCCCTTTTAGGCAGTGCTTTGTAAGCGCTTTTGTATGACCCCTTTAGGCAGCGCTTCCTTTAAAGCGCTTTCTATTCCCAAATATAGGCATCACTTTTTTGTGTAAAGCGTTGTCTAATGTTTACATATTTTTTAATATATTCAGCTTATATTTTAAGCGTCCTGTACAAATAATCACTTAAAATTTAAGCGCTGTCTTTCAAATTTGCACCAGATTTCATAAATTTGCAGCTTCAATGCACCAAATTTACATATTTATATATACAACTTTAATCCAATAATTTATATATACATAAATGGGATACAACATGAAGAATTCAATAGTTTATATATACATAAAATTACATATTTATGTATACAACTTTATAATCCAATATTAATATCTTCTAGAGTTGTTATCTTCTCTACTATCTTCTCTACAAACAACAACAATGAAGAATTCTAAATGAACTTGTTATCTCTATATCTTATACATATGCACCTACCTGAAACAAAATCAACAAAGGCATATCAGAACCAAGCTATATAACACTTAAATCTTATAACTATTATAAGTTAACACAAATCAATGTAACAAAAACAAATCAAGACTCTGTTATAACCCACCATTTAAAATTACCCGTTTCATACCATGATACAAACAAAACTTTATTTGAATTTAAATCCAATACCATCCTAACTAACCTTCCAGATAACAATAACAATATTGCAACACAATTTACCACACTAATGACGACATAGTATCTCATTAATACTCAAACTTATATATACTCAAAATTCTCATCAATGAAAGTGTCACAATACCTTATAAATTTCTCATCTCAATAATGTATTGACATTAATCCTCCTTAATTTCGTCCAATTGATCTTTCGAGTAAGTAGAAGACTTGTATTCATTAAAGTACTACATAATATAACATAATATGATTTTGTTAAAATTAATTATTAGATGAAATGTGTTAAATATATTAAAATAAATCATAAGTTAGAAACCTATACCATGGTTGGAATCTCTATTTGATTCAAAAGAATAATTTCTTTCATAAACCTCAACATGAAATAACTGCAATCTATGCCATTACACTAACGAGCATACTACACATGGAAAAAAAATATGAATATATATCAGGATATATAGTTTAACTTGTTTTATCAAGTAGCATCACTAATATAATCAAATTTGTGAAAATATATTTGCACTCTTATCCATGTAATGTTGTTTGCTTTACTCATTGGTACTTGAGTATCTCTTTGTGATCGAAAAATTTGTATAACTCTAACAAAATATAAACGAATATTTAGAACAATATCACATAAATAAATAAATAAGTATACAAACAAAGATTTAGAACAATCTAACTTACGTATCGACCATCTCCTTCATATATGGGTATTTTGTCCAATCACCTTCTAACGAATCCAGCAATTTATCTTATTGGATTAATCGCAACCGACAACCTGTGTCCACTATAATATTAATAAAGGTTAGATGAAAACTTTCTACACAACGTCAAAACACGAAAAATTATAATAGATGAAGTTTGAATGAAAATCTTACCCATTTCCAGTATTAAATGAAAAAAACAATATTTTTGTATCTTTGTTGGCCATAAATGCACGGACAAAATAATATTTGAATTTATCTGGTCTTTGTTAGATTAATAGTGAGTTGATACTGTTTGGAGATAAGAAATAGAATCTTTGGTCCAATTGATGCGGGCGCATCAAGTTGGCATACATGAAACTTAAATAAAAGCATCATTAACATTAAGACCATTAATTGAAATGAGTAGATAGATTGTTTAATTAATTAAATAAATTTGATTGGAGTATACCTGATGTATTTATTGATAACACCGAGGCCTAATTCTGAATGTCTAAGAACTTGATTCACATCCTCTTTACTTATTATTTCGTAATAGGAAAAACCAAAAATACATTCCTCCATTGGTATATTACGAGCACCTCCGTCATCCAAATCTGATATTCCCATTAATGTCTGAAGGCACGACCTATATCGAGAAGTAAGTTTTTTTCTTTCCGCGGACTTTGCAACATATCTTTTTTGTATGGACATGTTGCCAATTCCAGGCTTCTTACTCATATTGACTTGTTTCATCTCTTTAGCATGAATCTAAAGATCAAATTCATATAAGTCAGGTGAAGTATAAAATCGTGAATTAACTTTTTCTATGTATAATATATATCAATTTACCTATTATTTGGATGCAACTGACTCGATTTTCTGTGTAATCCCCTTATATTTTGATTTGGATTTTGTAGGAGTCTAACATTACCTTGAAAAAAAATGTATGTTAAATGGTCGTAAAAAACTTCAATACTCAAAGGTTCATATTGGTTTTCAACATACCTCATCATCTATGCAAATGAGGTTAGACGACCATGCAACGTACGATCCTATTGCCTCTCCCACCAATGCTGCATCTGAAATATCGTCAGGCAAAGGTAATGGTGCATCCCTCTTTAAAGCAATATCAATTGATACTTTTAAAAATACAACAGGGAGCGGTTTATAGTGAAGTACTTCTCCCAAATGTTGGATTAAAATATCCAGCATCAACCTTAGGGATTCGAAGGGCTTAACATCCCACCCATGGGCGCTTAGTAAACTAGGTGCAGCCCCTGAATATGCCCGTACTATATGGAAATAAAGTTGCACCTTGGCTACAAGCAATTGCTTTTAGCTCAGTGGTAAGCGCTTGATCCTACAAGTGGTATCAGAGCATGGTCATGGGTTCGAATCCCCCCGGCTGACACTGGGGGGAGATTGTTGGATTAAAATATCCAACGTCAACCTTAGGGATTCGAAGGGCTTAACATCCCACCCACGGGCGCTTAGTAAACTAGGTGCAGCCTCTGAAAATGCTCGTACTATATGGAAATAAAGTTGCACCTTGCCTACAAGCAATTGCTTTTAGCTCAGTGGTAAGCGCTTGATCCTACACCAAAGTGTTATGCACTTTTCTCTTGTCAACCACGCGATAAGTCAGTGACGATAAATAGAGCTGACAAGGAGAAATGCCATAAACCAGTAATAAATATGAAATTGTTAATGTTTATATATGTCAATTAAAAAAATTGTGCTAATTCATAATAATATATATTACCTTGGGAATTTTTTTTTGGAAATCACAATTGATAATATCTTTGTCACTAGTATCCTTGAACCCTGAATCTTGTCTTTCTGACATGTATCGTTCTTTTTTCCTTTTCCAATTTATGAACTTTAGCTTTTAATTTTTCCAACTCTTCCATCACTTCTTTATTGCTATGACCTTTCCTCTTTTGATGGTTACCCAAAGATGTTTGAGTCACCCTGAATCCCTTACCTCTCACACGATCAGTATACGCAGGAACATTTAATACTCGACTAAGTATGCTCCTGCAATCATGGTCTTTAGCTTGAGTTAAAGATTTAGATAGATTCTCATGAAATTCATATGCGCATCGAAATAAATTAGTGGTGATTAAAACACATAAATTCTTTATGTTAATAAACTTTTGATTTAATTAAAAGAATATTGATATACTTACACATTGCTCATAAATTTGAAGCACATCTTCCTTAACCACTCCATCCTTACCCACCCGGGAAGCCTTCCACAGAACATGTTCCAGAAGAGATGTTTCTTAACTTTTCTCCTCTTCTAACTACACATTAAGAGAAATAATAAAATCAATTGTAACACATGATGAACAAGTATATCATATCATTTATATATACTTACCAATCTTCATTGTAAGCGTGCATATCCCATACGCTCTTTTCTATATGGATACATGAGACTTGATGCTCGTTAGTGATTCACGACACTCACATCCTAAAAATCGGAGGTTCTTTGTTTCTCTTTAAAGGTTACCCATTCTTCAAGAGAAATCAAGCCTGCATACTCCTATGGACGTTCCGTATTGATAAAATTGTTATCGGCATCCTAAGAAACTTGTTTATCAAAAAATATTGAAACCCTCTTAGTCTTTTTTCGGCCAATTGAAGAAAATATGATTTTCGTTTATCATTGATGTTAAAAGACCTCTACAAAAAAACATACATAGAGTGCATTAGTAATTTAAATACATAACCGTCAACAAAAACAAATTACATCACATATGGCACCTGTATATCACTCCATATTTTTTTAACGGGTTTAAACTCACGATTTCTCCAATCATCATAAGTGATTGGAACTTCTCTCATTACAAGGGAACCAATGTAACTTGTCAACATTGAACCGTTAGGCTCAATTAGTTGTTTGTATTCATTCCAATGTACATCAAATTTGATACCTTTATCTCTTATACGAATGATTGACTTCATAACTGTTATTTCTCGTCTAATATCATTCTCCATATCACGAGCTGATTCATTTCCATCATTATTAGAAGCGGGATGTGATTTTCCTCATCACTAGCCATTTGACCTGTAATTTTAAAGAAGAACATAAACACCATATAAAATTCAAGTAGCATTGAATGAATAAACACAATATAAAAATATAAACATAATATAAAACCATAAACACAATATTAAAACATATATACAATATAAAAACATAAAAACAATATATAACAATTTTATTGAATGACAGAACATATAACATTTTACTAGTACCTTTATCACTAACATATCTTTCTTTTCTTGGTTGGAATATGAATTACTTGGCTCTTAACAAATCGGACGGATGGATTGATCCAAATTCCCTCATTATGATCATTTTTAATATATGATTCATCCTCTATAATATTCTCATCTTGATCATTTCGTATATACGATTCATTCCCTCTAACATATGACTCATTCTCAACATCATTATCACTTTGATTTACAATGTTATCATCAATCACTTTGTTAGATAAAAATACTATAGACCATTTCGTACTTATCGGATCAGTTACATATAACACTTGTTTATCTTGAGAGGCTAGAATAAAAGGCTCATCTTTGTACCCTACCCTATTAAGATCCACTTGTAAAAATCCGAACTTATCCATTCGTGTGCCACTATTATGTACCCACTTGCAACCAAAGATAGGAATCTGAATCTTCTCATAATCAAACACCAAAATGTGCTCGATAACCCTAAAATATGACAAATTTTCAAATTTTGGGTTTAAGTCATTCATACATGAAATGTGCATTGCTTCATCTACAACTGTGACACCACTTTTTGTGTAGTACTTTTATCATCTTGTTATTTGGTATAAAATGTGTATCCATTAATTGCATATGCACTATAAGAAAACACGAGCAAACTCAGACCATATGCTAAACATCTCAACCTTTTTGTTATTGAAGCGGGATCTAAATCAAACTTTGAATAAATATGATCCTTGAACCATTGTATAAAACTTTGATTGTGCTCTCGTACTATCTAATTTTCATTTCTATTCGGATTTAAACCTCGAAGTACATCCTTGTGCATTTCAACAAATGGCTCAACCTCATTGTCATTGTGCAGAACATATAAATGCACTTGATCTCGTTCAACCCTTGATATTGTCACAATTTTATTTCTGATTAAATTTTTTACTTCCTTCCTTTCAAAAATATGAGATTTGGGTAGTCCAATGGATTGAACATTGGTCAAATATTCAGTACAAAACTCAACAACTTCTTTAACAATGTATCGTTCAAACATACAACCCTCTGGCCAACTTCGGCTTTTCATGTACCCTTTTAATATTTTCATATAACGCTTAACAGGGTACACCCATATCATATAAGTTGGTCCTCAAAATTGTGTCTCTTTCACAATATGAACAACATGATGTACAATAATATCAAAAATGAGAGAGGAAAATACATTTCAAGCTCACACAAAGTAATAACTATTTCTTTTTTCAATATTGGTAAGATCTCAGGATCGATCACCTTACTACAAATTGACCTGAAGAAAAAACACAATTTAGTTTTGGCGCATCTTACTTTTTCTAGAAAAATAGAACGTATACCTAGTTGTAGAAAATGATCCATTATAACATGGTAATCATGTGTCTTTAAACTCTTTAACTTGAGGTCTTTCATAGACATAAGTCTTCTAATATCTGAAGAGTAACCTTCTAGAACTTTAACTTCACTTAGAAACTTACACAATATTTTTCTCCTTTCTAGATAAAGTATAAGCATCATACGGAAGATATATTTGTGTTCCTTTCTTCACGGGTCCTAATTCAGTTCTTATTCCCATCATTATCAAGTCCTTTCTTGCTTTAAGGTCATCCTTAGACTTTCCTTATATATTGAGTAACGTACCAATAACACTTTCAAATACATTTTTTTCAATATGCATAACATCAAGAAAATGTCTTACATACAATGACTTCCAATATGGCAAATTCAAAAAAAAAATTGACCTCTTCTTCCACCCACCTTTGACAAGCGTATGTTCAAAAGGCTTTCCAAACCGAGTACTCATATATTTCACCTTTTCGAAAATTTGGCCACCTGTCAACGTAGGTGGTGCTCTATCATGTTTTGGATTTCTATTGAATACCTTTCTCAACCCATGCTAGTGATGATTTGAATTTAAGAATCCACGATGACCGAGAAATAAATTCTTTTCACAAAATTCCAATCGCTGCCAATTAGTGTTTTGTTCACAAATAGGACATGCTATTTTACCTTTAATGCTATACCCTGATAGATTTTTGTATGCTAGAAAAAAATTAATTGTGCCAAACAACATCGCCCTCAAATTGAAACTTTCTTTACTCTATCCATCATAAACCTCCACAATGTTCTCCCATAAAATCTTTAAATCTTCGGTTAAAGGTGTCAAGTATACGTCTATGTTATTTCCTGGTTGTTTAGGTCCAAAAATTAACATAGATAACATCATCTACTTGCACTTCATACATAGCCATGAAGGTAGGTTATAAATCATAATAATTACAAACCATGTGGTATGTGAGATGCTTTGAAGACCATGCAGGTTCATTCCATCGCGAAGGTTTTTGATTCTCCTCCAAAATAGGATAATCATTATCAATTTTTGACCACTGTGTTGAATCTGCTAGATGTCGAAACTTTCCATCAATAATTCTTTCATCTGCATGCCAAGTCAGGTGTCTTGCATCAGAATCACTATGAAACATGCGTCTAAATCTCAGAATTATAGGAAAATACCATAAGACTTTTGCTGGAGACAATTTTTTTATTATACCGAGATAAACTATATTTAGGACACTCATTTAACATTGCATATTCGTTTCGAAACAAAATGCAATCATTTGGACAAGAATGTATCTTATCATAGCTCATGCCAATAGAGCACAACATTTTTTTGGCCTTATAGGTTCGATTAGGAAAAACATTATCTTCCGGAAGCATATCTTTCATAAGGACTAATAACTTTGTGAAACTTTTATCCGACCATCTATTGCCCGCCTTTAAGTTGTACTACTTTAATACCACAAACAGTCTTCTGAATTTAGTGCAACCTTTATACAACAGTTTCTATGCATCGCTTACAAACCTCTCAAACATTTTGGGACAATCCTGAAGATCTTTTTCAAGTGCTTCTGCAATCTCTTCGACACAATCACAATCATATGTATCTGTGCCATTTTCGTCTGAAGCATATGTTGTACTATCCCTCGGTTCAACATTCCCGTTACTTTTCTCACCATGAAATATCCAACATGTATAACTTAGATCAATTCCATTCCTCTGTAAATGCGATTCCAACCCAACTGCGTCAACCCGACCCCCATAACAACAATCCAGGCAAGGACATTTTATTCGAATGGGGTTTTCGGCATGTTCAACAGCAAACTTAACGAATTCTAATACCCCATTCTCGTACTCTTTTTACAATCGATTGGAAGACATCCATTTTTTATCCATGGTTTTACTACTAAGTAAGCTAAACAAAAACACCATAATTAATCACACAGCTATAATAAAAGAACAACTAATTACCTATAGAGAAGTCAGCAACTTCTGGAACCACACAGTGTAAGATTCTTGGAACGATCATAATTTCACTTTTCACAAGAGAAATTGGAAATTGTGAAAGCGGCTATGAAATCAAGCAAAAACTACACATAAATAATTAGGTTCACTAATTCCATTTCAAACATGTTTAAAACAAAACGGGTTTTGAGTGTATCTTGTAATATATTCATGAACCTCACTTCGTAAACTCCTAACATGAGATGTTGATCTTTTAAAAGCCAAGCTATTGAATATCATAACTCACAACTTTATCTCTAGCCTAATAACAAAAGAAAAACAAAACCAACATCATTTCTTAGAAAACATTTTTATGCTTGATAACATATGATAAAATAATAATTACATAGCCTAATTAGGTGTATAGAGATTAATACAGTTGTAACATATGATAAAATAATTACAATAGCCTAAAAGACATGTGACAAATATGCCAATCTTAAACATATCCACATCCTAGATTAATTGGTTAACGAATAATAATTATCCGACAAGAAATTAATGTTGTTGTCTATTCATAACCTTGGTTAAGATATCAACCACTTCAAGAAATTAAAATTGTGAAAAGAGAGATGCTTCAGTTGGCTAAGGTTTTTATGTTATAATAATATTCCACCTCTGTATGTTTCTGTAATACGGTGGGAGAACTGACTTTTTTTGGTTTTATCCAAATGTGCGAATAGCAAGAGTCACCAATGACTTTTCTTTTATCCAATAAGGAAAGGGTGAAAAGAACTGGCAAGACCTTAAAGATTTTGAGTTCGGGGGGTAGGTTATGAAAAGGGAAGGTGTTAGCACCATTTTCATCCGCAGTTATCTACGGGCTCTTAATCGCTTATGTCAGTTATTGAAAATTGCTTTGTGTTGTGTAAAAGAAAAACTTTTAGAAAAGTTGATAATATAAGGAAAGACTTTGTAATGATTCTCGTATCTATCCTCGAGAATGCATACAAAGTTTTTGTTTGAAAATGTTTATTGAAAAGGGTGATTGTGAGATATGTTTTATTTTGAAGAGCTTTGTGAGAAAGTGAATAGGAGTTCTACCCTAATCAAGGTCATTCTCGTTCTTTTCCTTTTCCTTTAGATAGTGCTATCCGTACCATTAGTTAGTAGAAAGTCCTCTGATTGGATGTGAAGGGACATGTGAGGGTCATCGTACAATCATCGAAGGCAACTGGTAAGGATGCTTTAGCAATTTTCGTTAAGGTACTAGATCATTTACCGAAAGATAACGCCGAAGGGTCATCGAGGAACTATTGTAATGCCCCGTTTTATTTAATATTATATTATTAATATTTTCGAGTTACCGTTTGACGTTTATTTTTGCGACGAGAATATTTATATTAACATATATATATGTTAATATATTCGGCGACGTTTTATTCGGACCGGTAATTATTTTATTCGGTCCGTATTTATTTTGAGGGACCGATAATTATTTTATTCGGTCCGGTATTTATTTTGAGGGACCGGTAATTATTTTATTCGGTCCGATATTTATTTTGAGGGACTAGTAATTATTTTATTCGGTCCGATATTTATTTTGAGGGTCCGGTAATTATTTTATTCGGTCCGATATTTGTTTTGAGGGACCGGTAATTATTTTGTTCGGTCCGGTTTTATTCCGTTCGGTTCGGTAAAATATTATTCAGACCGATATTTGATTATTTGGAGTTATTTTAATTATCTGGGTTAATAATATCATTTGATATTATTAGTGTTATAACTAGTAGTAAGACCAAGGGCTTTTTGGTATTTTTGCTTGCTAGTGTCTTGCATCTAAACAAATAAAACCCACCATTTCTTGGTTTTGTGTCATAAGACTAGAACACTTAGAAGCATAGAGAGAGCTAGAGAGTCTTGGAGAAGAGAAAAACAAGAAGAACAAAGCTTGGGTTTTGGGTTGGTCGGAACATCAAGAATCATTCAAACATCTAAGGTAAGGGGTTTGATTTTCCAATGCTTATAGTTAGGGTTTGATTTGGTATATTTTGATTTGGGATAAAATTGATGTTAGGGTTCTTGAGATTTCTTGAGATAAATTAGGAGAATTAATTTAGGTGTTAGTGTTGTGGGATTATTGTTATGTTAATATAAATTAAATTAGAAAAACTAAATTATATTAATTAAGTTTAGTTTATAAAAAAAAAAAATAGAACTAACAATATATACTTAAGTTAGAACTAACTGTATATACTTCAAAAGCGTAATAGCAGTAAGTTAGAAAACTAAACTTATGGTATGGAATATTAAGTTTAGAAACTAGTGGCATATGAAATTGAAATGGAGTTTTGGAACTAAAAACTAGCAGTTAGTAATTGAAATAATGATAAGCTTCTAAAACTAAGTACTAGCAGTAGAGTTTAGTTTACATATAGTTTAAAAGAAATAAAAACTTACAGTATGTTTATTAATTAAGTTTAGTATAACTAAAAGATATAACAGTATACTACGTTTCAATAGCAAACTAGCTTATGCAGTATGTTCATTTGATGAAGTTGGAAAATTATGCAGTATTGGTATAATTAGGTTTATAAACTAAAGAAAAACAAGCAGTAGGCATAATTGAAAGTAAATTTAAAAATTAATTAATTAATTTATGTTTTGTTTTTCTTTTCTTAATTTAATGTATTTAATATTTATATTAATTAAATACAAATATGACATAAGTTATTCGATTTAATTTGGAATTCGATTATGTCCGATTTCCCGATTTCGGCAATTTCGGCGACGGGGCTAGTTGCTTTGAATTGAACGAAAATTGACGTGCTAGCTAATTTTGACATGTAGAACATCGTGGTGAGGTTAGTTTTTCGAGATTATGAGTTTTTAATGTAGCAACCCGAAATAAGTCAATTTACGGTTAAGCTGAACCGGGTTGCGTTTTAGTCGGTTTAAGTCGCGTATGGATAATCTGATTGCGACGTTAATGTTTATAATTGATGCCGATTATTATGAATGATTTTCGAGATGATTATTGATGTTTGACTATTTTTCCGTGATTGAAATTTAGTGAATTATTTGATAATGATGTGGTGTGATTAAACATGATGTTTGCGATGGTTTATTCATAATGAATACTTGATGATATGCGATGCGATGATATGTTTATCTTAATGTGGATGAATATAGCGACGTGGGTTTTATACCAATTTTGATGTGTGATGATGATGTTTTGTCATGTCCTGTTTGTGATGTCGTGTTGTCGAGTCACATACATTGCATTGGCGACGAGGGCTTTTATGCCAAGCGACGAGGGCTTTTATGCCAAAGCGACGATGGGCTTTTATGCCGAATGTCCCTAATTATGGACAAAGCGAATGGTACCACATGTGTAACACCCCTTCTAAATAACCCGCGAATATATTAATTAAATCAAAGTAACATGGAAAACAGGGATGTCACAATCCAAGATAAATATAAAAACCTCAAATCAACAGTTATCATGCTTTACTGAAGGAATTATTAAGATAAATATTCAAATCAATATCATGTTCTACACAACGGAAATGTCTCAAAACCGGAATAACTTCACTTCATAAGTATTCCCAACATAAATTAAACAATAGAGTATAAAATAAAACTCATCATTCAAACGTTTCCCCCAGTGTTACAACCTATCAGAGCACGACACTGGCACGCGGACTTAAAGTAACATAGCTCTAGAGCCATCCTCACCAACTCCTGAGCTGCTAACTTTAATCTGAAATCATTAAAGTAAGGGTGAGATTTCTCATAATTAACATGCATTATAAGCTTCTCAATCAACATTATATCACAAGCATATTATTTCACCCATTTTAGCATAAATCCAGATCAACACACAGTTTCAATCATACAAGTCATTATGCACAAATCAATAATCAACCAAAGAATTGTAACACTGGAAGACATCCTAACATGTTATAATTCCATGCAAACACAAATGCAGACACAATGCATGTGGTACCAATCACGTGACCAAGTCATCCAACACTGATCCATCATCAACCGGATACAGCAACCATCGATTCGTCCATAAACACTCGGACACGAATCCAGCCTAACCATCCATCATCACCCGGGTATCGGTTAACGACAATACAAGTCAAATTCCACACAATGGGAATTAACTTCACCAAAACAATGCATATGCATGCACATCACCAGCATGCAACATCAAATCAACGGAATATGATCACAACATAAATCCAAATAATGCCCAAAACCAATATATCACATGATCACATCTCAATCATAATGGATATCAGGCACAACACATAAGTATCAGTTCTCATTCACCAAATCAGAACAATTTACAAACAATTCTACATCATTCTCAAAATACCAAAGTTTACAAAAATCGGGAATTCGACTCTTTTTAAAATAATTTTCATAAAATAATATTTTTCTTATTTTATAAGATAGTATTTTTAATTTAAGAAATACTGCCGAAAACGACATTCAAAATGGACTTACGGTTTGAAAGTTATGAATTTTCAAAGTTTAATATTTTTCAAAAAGTTACAGCAGAACCCGGTTCCTACATATACAGGAACCGGTTCCTGAGAAGCTCAAAAATCACCATTCTGGAAAATGTATGGGAACCCGGTTCCTACCTATACAAGAACCGGTTCCTACGTGCGTTTTTGCAAGTTTTTGTAAATTTACACAGTGGAACCCGGTTCCTCCCCCATTGGGAACCGGTTCCCACGACCTGCAGAGCCAAAAACTGCTATTTTGACAGCATTTTGTATCTCAATCCATTCCTTTTCATTCCCATACGAATGACCACATCAATTAACACCAGAATCACCCAAGTAACATCAACATAATGTCAAATAACACAATTCAACCATTCCTAACAATCCTATATCATGCAATTGGTTCAATTCCACACAATTTGACAACATTAGGGACAAATTCTTCAAACCTAGAAAATCCTAAATTGAGATTCCTAACATGCTTAATCAATTCTATTGATCCCAAAATCTATAAGGCATATTAAATAATTGAAATCACCCCTTACCTCGCGATGATCCTTCGAATTCACGGCGTTTGGCTTTTTCCTCTCTTCTCTTCTCTTCTCCAATTTCACGTACAATGACTTTCTCCCAATAACCTTCTTTTTCTTTTCCTTTTTATCCTTCTTTTTATATTCCTTTTATTATTTTCCAAATAATAGAAATAAATTAGTAATTATTTAGTAGAGCTTTTTACTTCACACACCTCTAATTCAACCTTACACCCCCCGGTCTTCCTTTTTAATTTCGTAATTAATTCATCCATTTAATCCAAAATATTATTAATTAAGCCTTTAATTAATTTAATAATTAAATTCCTAATTATTTAACACATGAATTAATTTGGGGTGTCACAACTCTCCCCAACTAAAAGAGTTTTCGTCCTTGAAAACATACCTTAGACGAACAGTTCGGGATACGAGTCCTTCATCTGGCTCTCCAGCTCCTAAGTGACATTTCCATCTGCTGGTCCTCCCCAAGCCACTCTTACCAACGCGATCTCCTTGCCTCGCAATTGTTTCAACTTCCGATCCTCAATTCTCGCAGGTACCGCTTCCACAGTCAAATTCTCTCGTACCTGTATATCGTCTACCCGAATCTCATGAGACGGATCAACAATGTACTTCCTTAGCTGAGATACATGAAAAACATCATGCAAATTTGTAAGTGACGGCGGCAAAGCAATCTGATAAGCAACTTTCATAACTCTCTTGGTAATCTAAAACGGACCAATAAAACGTGGAGTCAAATTCTTTGACTTCAAAGCTCGACCAATACCATTCATCGGAGTAACTCGCATAAAAACATGTTCTCCTTCGCTAAACTCAAGATCTTTCCTCCTCTTATCGTGATAACTTTTCTGACGACTCTGAGAAGTCCTCATCTTCTCCTGAATCATCTTAATCTTTTCCGAAGTCTGTTGGACAATTTCCGGTCCAATCACAGCACTCTCTCCAGATTCATACCAACACAACGGTGTCCGACACCTCCTACCATACAATGCCTCAAACGGAGCCATACCAATGCTCGAATGAAAACTATTGTTGTAGGTAAACTCAATCAATGGTAGATAACTATCCCAAGCTCCACCTTTCTCCAACACACAAGCTCTTAACAAATCTTCCAACGACTGAATCGTTCTCTCCGTCTGTCCATCTGTCTGTGGATGATAAGCAGAACTCAAACGCAACTTAGTACCCAAAGCTTCTTGCAATACCGTCCAGAATTTAGATGTAAACCTCGGATCTCGATCCGACACAATACTAGAAGGAATACCGTGCAAACTCACAATCTTCTCAACATACAATTCTGCCAACCTTTCCATCGGATAATCCATTCTTATCGGAATAAAGTTAGCAGATTTCGTCAACCGATCAATAATAACCCAGATAGAATCACAATTCTTCGATGTCCTTGGCAAACCAGACACAAAATCCATCGAGATTCCATCCCATTTCCATTCCGGAACAAACAACGGTTCCATCAATCCTGACGGTTTCTGATGCTCAATCTTCGACTTCTGACAAACCAAACAAGCATACACAAACTCAGCAATTTCCTTTTTCATTCCCGGCCACCAAAACAACTTCTTCAAATCATGGTACATTTTAGTAGCACCAGGATGAATACTCAATCCACTACGATGTCCTTCTTCCAAAATACTCTTCCTAATCTCTGCAACATCCGGAATACACACCCTATTACCAAATCTCATAACACCATTCTCATCAATCTGGAACTCGCCTCCTTAACCTTGGTTGATCAATGTCAATTTATCAACTAACCCAACATCGAACTTCTATCCATTCCTAATTTCTTCTAGAATACCACTAGTCAGTTTCAACATACCCAATTTCACAATATTCGGAGTAGTTTCACATACCAAACTTAAATCTCTGAACTGCTCAACCAAATCTAACTCACGGACCATTAACATTGACATATGCAAGGACTTCCTACTCAAGGCATCCGCAACAACGTTTGCCTTACCAGGATGGTAATTCAAACCGAAATCATAATCCTTTAGAAATTCTAACCATCTCCTCTGCCTCATATTCAACTCTTTCTGATCAAAGAGATACCTCATACTTTTGTGATCACTGAACACCTCAAACCGAGAACCATATAAATAATGCCTCCACAACTTCAAAACAAACACAACAACTTCCAACTCCAAATCATGAGTCGGATAATTCCTTTCATGTACTTTCAATTGTCTCGAAGCATAAGCCACCACCTGCTTATCTTGCATCAACACACCACCTAATCCCATTAATGATGCATCACAATACACAACAAAAGACTTAGTCGGATTTGGAAAAATCAAGATCGGAGCACTTGTCAACCTCCTCTTCAGCTCTTGAAATCCTTTCTCACATTCAACATCCCAAACAAACATCTGACCCTTCCTGGTCAACTTAGTCAACGGTAACGCTAATTTGGAAAATCCTTCTATAAACTTCCTGTAATAACCTGCAAGACCCAGAAAACTACGGATCTCAGAAGCATTCTTTGGTGCTTCCCACTGAGACACTGCTTCTACATTCGTAGGATCCACAGCAATTCCATTCTTGGAAATTACATGGCCAAGAAAACTTACTTCACTTAACCAGAACTCACACTTGGACAACTTCGCATAAAGCTTCTTCTCTTTCAACAATTCCAACACAACTCTGAGATGTTGTGCATGCTCTTCATCGCTCTTCAAATAAATTAGAATATCATCAATGAACACCACCACAAACTTATCAAGATACGGATGAAATATCCTGTTCATATACTCCATGAAAACACCAGGTGCATTAGTAACTCCAAACGGCATAACAGAATACTCGTAATGTCCATACCTCGTTCTAAATGCAGTTTTCTGAATATCTTCCGACTTCACACGAATCTGATGATATCCAGATCTCAGATCAATCTTACTAAATACACAAGCTCCAACTAGTTGATCCATCAAATCATTGATCCTCGGCAAAGGATACCGATTCTTGATTGTAACTTTATTCAGCTGTCTGTAATCAACACATAATCTCATTGAACCTTCTTTCTTCTTAACCAACAACACCGGAGCACCCCACGGCGAAACACTCGGACGAATAAACTTCTTCTCAAGTAACTCCTCCAACTGTTTCTTTAACTCCGCTAATTCAGATGCCGACATATGGTAAGGCGCCATCGACACCGGGCTAGTTCCAGGAATCAAATCTATAGTAAATTCTACCTCCCTCTTAGGTGGCAATTCACTAACGTCTTCCGGAAAAACCTCTGGAAATTCATTCACCACTGGCAATCCATCACTCTTTGCTTTTCCCTCCGCTTCTATTGCAGAATACAACATAAATACCACAACACCATCTTTCACAGCTAGGTTCATCTGTTTAACCGACATAGTCACATCTTCGACACCAACCTCTTCAGGAAAAATAACCGTCTTCGCAAAACAGTTGATATGAACCTGGTTGAATTCCAACCAGTTCATTCCAAGGATGATATCAAGTTGTTCTAACGGTAGGCACACTAAATCCATACCGAAACCCCTACCAAAAATCACAATAGGACAATTCCTACAAACATACGAAGTAGTCACTGAACCCGACGCATGAGTATCAATAACCATACTTCCATCCATATTAGAAATTTCCAAATTCAATCTTTTAGCACAATCCAAAGCAATAAAAGAATGCGTAGCTCTAGTATCAATAATCGCAATCAAAGGTATGTCATTAATAAAACATGTACCTTTAATCAGCCGATCATCTGGCTTAGTCTCTGACCCAGACAATGCAAACACTTTACCACCAGCTTGCTCCTTCTTGGGTTTTGTACACTGAGGACGAGTATGACCTTCTTCACCATAGTTGTAACAAGTCACCACTCTTACTCTGCAATCATTGGCCACATGGCCGAGTTTCCCACACTTGAAACACTTCTTATCATTACTTTTGCAATCCACCATACGATGTCCTGTCTCACCACACTTGTAGCACTTAATGGAAGAACTAGAATCTCCTCCACCAAACTTCTTCCAACCACCGGGTCTCTGATTACTTCTATCATAAGGCTTACCACGATCCATCTGTTGCTTACCCTTCCTATCAACATACCCTCGAGCATTCGACTTAGTGCTAGCAAGATTCTCCTCTAAAATCCTACTACAGTCAACCAGATCAGGAAATCTTCGGATACGCTGATACCGAATACCCTGCTTAATCTCATCACGAAGACCATTCTCAAACTTGATACATTTGGAAAATTATCCATCTGCGTCGTTAGTATAATGAGCATAATACTTCGCTAACTCAGTAAACTTCGAAGCATACTCACTGACAGTCTTGTTACCCTGCTTGAGTTCCAGAAACTCAATCTCCTTCTTGCCTCTGATGTCCTCAGGAAAGTACCGCTTCAGAAAAGCCCTCCTCAACACAGCCCAAGTCAATGCAATACCATCTTCTTCCATTTCAGTTCTGGAAGCAACCCACCAGTCATCAACTTCCTCTGCTAACATGTGAGTTCCGTATCTCACCTTCAGCCCTTCAGCACAGTCAATTACTCTGAAGATCCTATCGATCTCCTTCAACCACTTCTGAGCACCTTCGGGATCATGTGCACCCTTGAACAATGGAGGATTATTCCTCTGAAAATTCCCCAATTATCGGACATCACCAATCACAGCTTCCTGCTGGTTCCCTCCGAGTACTCCAGCCAACATTCCCAATGCTTCAGCAATAGCATCGTTGTTTATTCCGTTACCTCTTCCGACCATTGTTCCGTAACATTACAAAACAACCTCATCAGCACACAAGTATCGACAGTGTCATCTTACACTAGTCGCATACAAAAGGGATAACAACACAAGACAAGACCGACTATTCTCTGATACCACTTTTGTAACACCCCTTCTAAATAACCCGCGAATATATTAATTAAATCAGAGTAACATGGAAAACAGGGATGTCACAATCCAAGATAAATATAAAAACCTCAAATCAACAGTTATCATGCTTTACTGAAGGAATTATTAAGATAAATATTCAAATCAATATCATGTTCTACACAGCGGAAATGTCTCAAAACCGGAATAACTTCACTAAATAAGTATTCCCAACATAAATTAAACAATAGAGTATAAAATAAAACTCATCATTCAAACGTTTCCCCCAGTGTTACAACCTATCAGAGCACGACACTGACACGCGGACTTAAAGTAACATAGCTCTAGATCCATCCTCACCAACTCCTGAGCTGCTAACTTTAATCTAAAATCATTAAAGTATGGGTGAGATTTCTCATAATTAACATGCATTATAAGCTTCTCAATCAACATTATATCACAAGCATATTATTTCACCCATTTTAGCATAAATCCAGATCAACACACAGTTTCAATCATACAAGTCATTATGCATAAATCAATAATCAACCAAAGAATTGTAACACTGGAAGACATCCTAACATGTTACAATTCCATGCAAACACAAATGCAGACACAATGCATGTGGTACCAATCACGTGACCAAGTCACCCAACACTAATCCATCATCAACCGGATACAACAACCATCGATTCGTCCATAAACACTCGGACACGAATCCAGCCTAACCACCCATCATCACCCGGGTATCGGTTAACGACAATACAAGTCAAATTCCACACAATGGGAATTAACTTCACCAAAACAATGCATATGCATGCACATCACCAGCATGCAACATCAAATCAACGGAATATGATCACAACATAATTCCAAATAATGCCCAAAACCAATATATCACATGATCACATCTCAATCATAATGGATAGCAGGCACAACACATAAGTATCAGTTCTCATTCACCAAATCAGAACAATTTACAAACAATTCTACATCATTCTCAAAATACCAAAGTTTACAAAAATCGGGAATTCGACTCTTTTTAAAATAATTTTCATAAAATAATATTTTTCTTATTTTATAAGATAGTATTTTTAATTTAAGAAATACTTCCGAAAACGGAACTCAAAACGGACTTACGGTTTGAAAGTTATGAATTTTCAAAGTTTAATATTTTTCAAAAAGTTACAGCAGAACCCGATTCCTACATATACAGGAACCGGTTCCTGCGAAGCTCAAAAATCGCCATTCTGGAAAATGTATGGGAACCCGGTTCATACCTATACATGAACCGGTTCCTATGTGTGTTTTTGCAAGTTTTTGTAAATTTACACAGTGGAACCCGGTTCCTCCCCACTGGGAACCGGTTCCCACGACCTGCAGAGCCAAAAACTGCTATTTTGACAGCATTTTGTATCTCAATCCATTCCTTTTCATTCCCATACGAATGTGTAGCGATAAAAAATGTAGCGGGGTAAATCAGAGATTGAATTATTGATTAATTCGTCTCATAAAAGCAAGAGTCGCCACCGCGCTTTATTATTTCCAAGGGAAAAGGGAAAAGAGCGAAATAAAACCCTAAATATGCAATGTAAAATAATACTTTTAAAAGTAAAAATACAAGGCGTTTTTTAAAAGAGATCTATGGTTCGGGGGTTGGTTATACAGTGGGAAGGTATTAGCACCCAATGTATCTATAGTACTCTATAGGAACCTTTTGAAACATCTGTTTATTAAAAATTGTTCGTTTGATTGAAAAATAAATCGTTTTGGCCGAAAAGGGGTACAGACGGGTTTTTGAAGATACGACGACCTAACGTCGAAGTTTTTGCTTAAAGGGTATAAGTTTTGAAAAGATTGAGTATTTGAGGAAAAAATTATCCTAAGTTTTAATGAAAATGCGAATGTTCGCGCGATTAGACTTGAGGACATGAAGTCGACAAATTTAATCGTTTTTTCCCTTGGATTTGAATGTAAACAAAATAAACAAGTAAATATGAAATGATTAAACAGAGAAATTATGCGGATGTGGACATATAACAATTAAATAAAAGACTAAGCGTGTGAACGTGCATTTTTATGATTTTTGTTGTTTAATAATAATGAAAAGAAAATATTTTAATAGTTCCCATTTTTTACGCATTTTTAATATGGATAAAAAGTAATGAGAATTAATTAAGGAAAACGAAATATTTTTTAAGTTTTAAGTTTCTATATATTTTTTAGAGTTCTATATAAAGCATTATTTTTTAGTAATTATTAAATAATCAAACTAAATGAATACTTAAAAAACTTAAACCTAATTAAAAAAAGATATTTAAAATTACCAAATAAACCTAAGGTTAATAAAATGGGTCACTTGATTAAAAATGTCTATTTGATTAAATTACTAAATAATTAAACTAAGTGAGTAATATTTCTTAAAAAAACTAAAAAAGGGAAAAAAATAGGAAAAGGGTGTATTAAAAAGTTTGATGAGCAAATAAATGGGCCAAAAGGGTTTTAAAGGGCCTGATCAGAACTGAAACAGGGGGGTGCACAAGGGGATCCGTTTGGGCTTTGGCAATGGAAATGGGTTAAGGTCCAAATGATTTTATAATTGTTTTTGGGGTTAAACGTGTTTTAGCATTTTGGAAGAGGGATTAGGGTTAAGGTTTGGGACAGAAGCGACGCTTGCTCGCTTGTCTTCTTCGTCTTCTTCGCGTGATATCCTCTTCGTTCGCTTCTGAACTCGCCTGAGCTTTCCTTCGTCTTTCGTCCCAACGGCCACCAGCACTCTCCATTTTCCTCTTCCCTCCAGCAAAGGCTACGGCAATGGATTCACGGTATAAATCGTCTTATTCGTTTAGGGCTTTGATTACTGCATGTTACGATTTGAGTTCATTTTCTAATTCGATTAGGGTTTTGTTACAATGCATGTGTTGATTTGATTCCGTTTTGATCTTTACTTTGTTTATGTGATTATTGAGGTATTATGAAAGAAAGGAAAGGGTGAAACTACCTGGAGAAGGAGGAAGGAAAGTGGGACGAGCTAGGAGGCCAAGGCAAGGAAGGACGGCGGAGGCGCTGTGAGCTTGCTTCGGATTTACCAGTACTTCGTTCCTTTTGGCCCTTTTACTTTGCTTTTTCCTCTTCTTCTCTTGCTACTGCTACTGTATGTTGGGTTGCCTTGAAAACTTTCCTATCTTCTTCTTCACTGTGATTCTGTATGCTTGCTACTGTATGCTTTTTTCTTTAATGGCCAACGAGGATGTATCAGAGGTCTTCGTATGCTTGGGTTTGGAAATTAGTTTAGGCCATGGTTTTGACGGTTTTTATGGTCTTACTGGTTTTATGTTTGGCCATAAGGTTTTGATATATGGTTTTGAGGGCTTCACACAGGTTTTACTGGTTTTTGAAATGGTTCTTATTTTTTACCATGTTGGTTTTGGTTTTGGTAATGCAGTAGCAGGTTTTATGGTAATGCAGTAGCAGGTTAAATGGTTTAGGCCATATGTTTATGGTTTTGAATGATTTTTTGTGATATTGGTTTGATGGCTCAATCAGGTTAATGAGGTTTAGGCCAAGGTTGTGGTCTGGTTTATGCAGATAGCAGGTTTTGGTTTTTTTATGCCATGGAGGTTTGATGGTTTAGACAGTAGGAATGGTTTATGCAGGTTCTTAGTGGTTTTTGAAATGGTTTTGAGTTTTTTGGTTTACAGTTTTTTGTGTGGAAGGCTTGGAGAGATGTTATGTTCTCTTATTTCCTTGAAGTGTTTTTGTTATCTTATAACAATTGCTGGCTTGAGGTTTTGTTTGATGGCTCAGGTTTGAATATTTAACTATTTCCTTGGCCTCTGCACAATACTGTTACAGCAGTTTTGTTTTGTATTCTAATTTCATGCTTCTTTCCTCTTACTGACTGTGTTACTGCAGTTTGTTTTGTATCCACTTCTGCCTAAACCAAAACCTGTAAAACCAAACTTCTTTCTCTCTTCTCTCTCATAAGTACCATTTGATACATAAAATGATGTACTGTACTGTTTCTGAAATTGCAAAAGTGCTGGAACATGATGAAAATGGAATATATTATGCTTGCAAAATGGTTTTGAACTGCATATTTCTCCTTGTATACTGCATGGCACAGCAATGGAGCCTATTTGTTTTGGCTTCTTCTATGTGCATGGCATAGGTTTACGTTGGCTTTTGTTTGGAACATTGCATATGCTGTTTTGAAATTATGCATGGACTTTTTGTATGCTGTGTATATTTTGAAATATGCATTTTTGACAAAAGAAATTATGCATATGCAGTTTTGAAAAATAGAATGAATTTGTGCATGTTTGAAATTGTGCATTCATTTATGAAAATAAAAATTCCCCCCTTTTTTGTGAACCGGGAGAAATCCCGTGATTTGCAAAAAAGGGTAAACTGATTCCAGCCGTTTGCTTTTAATGATGACCACTAATAAATAATTTTCTGCTTTTAATTATTTATTCAATTCTGACTTTTCTTTTTAATTGTTTTTTGCAGGTAAAAATCAAATGAGCAGACAAAAGCATTGGATAGAAGATTTAGAATTAGAATCTTAGAAATATAGTTCTATTTTACTTTAAACTTTTATGTAATTTGTTATTATAAATATTTTGTAAATAATACAATATTTAAATAACAATTGTAATAAAATAGAACAAAGTGAAATAAAATTCTATTATTTCCCGGTCAATTCTTTTCTTTCCAATTATTTTATTTATCGTTTATAATTCTTTAAATCGTATAATAATTGAAAATCAATTTCAATCGCTTAAATTCAGAATAATAAACGCATAAATAAACATCATTGATCAATTAATAATTTCAATTATTCAATTCGTTATTCATAGTTTTCTAAATTGTAATAATTAAAATAGAATTTTAATTATTTACCTTAGAATGATAAATAATTAAATAACCATTATTGACCAATTAATGAACTTCTTTTCAAATATTTATTATATTATTCATAAATCTTTAAATTATGTAATAACTGAAAATAAATTCCAATTATTTGAATTTAAGATAGTGAATAATAAATAAACACTGTCTGAACGATTAATATGCCTCTTTTCTAATATTTATTTTATTATCTATAAATCTTTAAATTATATAACAATTGAAAATAAATTCCAATTATTTGAATTTAAGATAATAAATAATTAATAAATATTGTTTTAGCATGAATCGATTAATAAATTTAGTGTTCAAAAATAAACAGCTCTCGACTCGAAAAAAGTTATGAATTTTTAAAAAAAAATCAAAAGATCAAAACACTTGCAATGTAATGATGCAGATGGGAGATGGTATCTTAGGTCAAAATTTGGGGTACAACAGCTGCCCCTATTTAAGTTTCTTCTATCCGGAGATATGAAGATTAAAGTCTTCGTTTCGACAAGATTGAAGGTACTTACATACATAATACGCAAATTTTGTCCTAAGATGCCGCCATCATGTTTGATATGAATGCAGTGATTGAATTCACAGAGAAAGATACTGTATGAAACAAGACAATGCTGGAGGAATCGAACACCAACAAAACACAGAGACATGGATTATACATTACTGGGGAAACAAGCTATCAACTTCAAACGACAGACTCCTGACAGCGAATAAAATTGAAGGAAAACGACCTCTGACCCTAACAAAGAAAGCATCTTGCATAGGCCATAAAATGGATTATCGACCCAAAAACAGTGAGTTCACAACTCAAGGTCGAAGATAGACGAAAAGCAAACAATCTTGCTGATGATGGATTACCGACTTCTGAAGGTAATGATTCATGACAAACTTCTCTGCGCGATTTCCGGAGATATACTCATTAATGCTGATATAATAATATTGTAGATACGCAAGTTATTCAAATAAAGAAACTGCCACTTGCTGTCGTCCAAAGAAAATACCAATAACATACAAGCTGCTCAAATAAAGAGGCTGCCACTTGCTGTCGTCCAAAGAAAATACCAATGACATACAAGCTGCTCACATAAAGAAGCTGCCGCTTCCTGTCGTCCAAAGAAAATACCAATAACATACAAGCTTCTCAAAATAAAGAGACTGCCACTTGCTGTCGTCCAAAGAAAATACCAATAACATACAAGCTGCTCAACTAAAGAAGCTACCGCTTGCTGTATTCCAGAAAAGTAATAACGTACAAGTTGCTCGTGAAGAGCTGCCGCTTGTCGTTTTCCAAAAAAAATAATAATGACGCACAAGTTGCTCGTGAAGAGCTGCCGCTTGTCGTTTCCCGATGTAATAATAGCGTACAAGTTGCTCATGAATAGCTGCCGCTTGTCGTTTTCCCAAAATCATAATAACGCACAAGTTGCTCGTGAAGAGCTGCCGCTTGCCGTCTTCCACAAGATAATAACGTACAAGTTGCTCGTGAAGAGCTGCCGCTTGTCGTTTTCCAACGGTGTCTATAACGTACAAGTTGCTCATGAAGAGCTGCCGCTTGTCGTTTTCCCAAAATCATAATAACGCACAAGTTGCTCGTGAAGAGCTGCCGCTTGCCGTTCTCCAAAGAATAACTCAGAAGGAAATTGCGATGTCACTGGCAGAGAATAAAATCTTCATCAAGGAGAATCATGAATCAAACCTTCCCGAGGAGATCACATACTTAAACATGCAAAATAAATGCACCATCTGTCTAGGTCGCAATTTCACTGGGGAAAATCAATGAGATAGCCTATGCAAGAGGCAGCAACTTCATCCAGGAATAACCAGAGAGAAAACAGTCAAACAAGACTCTACCCAATGAGAAAGTAATTCGATTGGGAATTCATCCTATCCAAAAATGGATAGGGTAAGCTAAATCAAAAATCATCCACGAGGATTAGCTCAGTTGGGGAATTTAGAAAGGAAGCACATTTTCTGCCTAAGCTAACCTTCTACTTGGAAAGAAACATGTATGTTATTTGAATGAACAAAGTACAATCCAAAAGTCAACGGCAAATGTGAGTATGCGTGCATGATATAAGTGTGAATGAATAAATGAATGTTATGCTGACAAAACGAACAGATGGAATATCTTGAAGATAATAAGATGTCACAGCACGATAGATACTCGGCCAATCCTAAAAAAAAAAGACGGAAGATAACTGGAACTAGAATCACAGAACAACGTCAGAGCGTAACACGCCACAAGGCTCAAGTCTTCTGAGGAGAAAAGTGCTCAAGTCCAATCTTACAACACCAATAGACTACTGGCAAGGGACAAAGCGTACCACACTTCGGAGATCTCCCAAATAAAGATAACTGAAACAAATCTTAACTGGAACACTTGGGGAGTCACCAAATTTAGTACCACTAGAAACACAAGTTTACACAACCAACACCCCAATGACGATGTTGAAATGAAACATGTTCACCATGCAAGGATAAATTACTGTATTGTTTTGCATTTCATGGCTTGACCATCCTCGGAACGAACTGTTAATATTACTTTCGTTATTCACGACACATTTTAAAAATAAGAATATTTTAAATACTTTGTTTCAAATATTTCCATAAAAATTAAAATTTTGCCCACAAAAGGTAAATGCTCAAACTTCATTAATAAGATGGTAGTTCGCTAACAATGCGACTCCAACGGTTTACAAAAGTTTGGGAAATAGTACATGAAAGAAAGGGTCACACAAAAACAATGATCACTATTCTCCCTAACAACTTCGAATCCCAAATGTAATCAAATGCCAGGATTGGTCTGACCAAAAGCCTGCCTAAGCGAAATACTTCTTGACTGCATCGGTGTTCAAGGGACGCGGGAGCTCGTCACCGTCCATATTGGTGAGAATCAAAGCACCTCCAGAGAAGACTTTCTTAACGACATACGGTCCTTCATAATTCGGAGCCCACTTGCCCCTTGAATCAGGTTGGAAATATAATATTCTTGAGTACAAGGTCACCTTCTCTGAACTCGCGCGGTCGAACCTTCTTATCAAAAGCCTTTTTCATCCTCTGCTGATACAACTGACCGTGACACAAAGCTGTTAATCTCTTCTCTTCAATTATATTCAACTGATCATATCTACTTTGACACCATTCAGCCTCAGAAAGTTTAGCTTCCATCAACACTCTCAGAGACGGAATCTCGACCTCCACAGGGAGTACTGCTTCCATACCATAAACTATGGAAAATGGGGTTGCGCTTGTTGAAGTTCGAAATGAAGTACGGTATCCATGCAGAGCAAACGGAAGCATTTCATGCCAATCTTTATAAGTTACTACCATCTTCTGGACAATCTTTTTGATGTTCTTGTTAGCAGCTTCAACAGCCCCATTCATCTTCGGTCTGTAAGGAGAAGAATTATGATGTTCGATCTTGAACTCTTCACAAATCTCTCTCATCATCTTGTTATTCAAATTCGAACCATTATCAGTGATGATCTTGCTCGGGATACCGTATCGACAAATGATCTGATTCTTGATAAATCTGACTACCACCTGTCTGGTTACATTAGCATAAGATGCTGCTTCCACCCATTTAGTAAAATAATCGATCACTACCAAGATGAAACGATGACCATTTGAAGCCTTGGGTTCAATCATTCCAATCATATCAATGCCCCACATAGAGAAAGGCCAAGGTGAAGAGATAACATTGAGGAGGGTCGGTGGCACATGCATCTTGTCCGCATAAATCTGGCATTTATGACATTTCTTCACATACTTGCAGCAATCAGATTCCATCGTCATCCAATAGTAACCAGCTCTCAGCATCTTTCTAGCCATCGCATGTCCGTTGGCATGAGTGCCAAAGGATCCTTCATGCACCTCTTGCATCAGCATGTCTGCTTCGCGTCTGTCTACACATCTGAGCAAGACCATGTCATAATTCCTCTTATACAATACTTCTTCATTGAGAAAGAAACTGCTTGCTAATCTTCTCAACGTCTTCCTATCCTTATTGGATGCCTCGGGCGGGTACTCTTGAGTTTGAAGAACACGTTTAATGTCATAGAACCAAGGTTTGTCGTCGGTAACCTCTTCTACCGAGAACACATGAGCAGGTCTGTCAAGGCGCATAACTCTGATTGTAGGCACCTCATTCCAACCATTCACTTGAAACATTGAAGACAAAGTAGCTAAAGCATCAGTCATTTGGTTTTCATCTCTAGGGATATGGTGTAATTCCACTTTGTTGAAGAAGGTTAACAATCTTCTAGCATAGTCTCTGTAAGGGATCAAACCAGGATGACGAGTCTCCCATTCTCCTTTGATTTGATTAATTACCAATGCCGAATCTCCGTAAATATCAAGAATCTTAATCCTTAGATCCACAGCTTCTTCGAGACCCATAATACATGCCTCATATTCAGCCATGTTGTTCGTGCAGTCAAACTTGAATCTCGCCGTGAACGGGATATGAGTGCCTCGGGGAGTGACGATGATTGCCCCAATTCCATTTCCATAAGAGTTCATAGCCCCGTCAAAAATTAAACCCCAACGGGATTCAGGATCAGGTCCTTCTTCAGGTAACGGCTCTTCACAATCTTTAGCTTTCAAGTACATAACATCTTCATCTGGGAAATCAAACTTGATGGATTGATAATCTTCAATTGGTTGGTGAGCCAAATGATCGGCTAAAATACTCCCTTTGATTGCTTTCTGAGTGTGATACTCAATGTCATATTCGGATAACAACATCTGCCAACGGGCTATTCTTCCAGATAAGGCGGGCTTCTCAAAGATATACTTGATTGGATCCATTTTGGAGATCAACCAAGTGGTATGGTTAATCATATACTGGCGCAGACGGCGAGCAGCCCAAGCTAAAGCACAACAGGTTTTCTCAAGCAATGAGTATCGAGACTCACAGTCTGTGAATTTCTTACTCAGATAATATACAGCATGTTCCTTTCTTCCAGTCTCATCTTGTTGACCAAGCACACATCCCATGGAATCTTCCAATATAGTCAGGTACATAATCAAAGGTCTTCCTTCCACAGGAGGAATCAAAATGGGAGGTTCAAGCAAATATTCTTTGATGCTATCAAAAGCTCTCTGACAATCTTCTGTCCATACACATCCTTGGTTCTTTCGGAGAAGCTTGAAAATCGGCCCACAGGTAGCAGTCATATGAGATATAAATCTAGAAATGTAGTTCAGTCTCCCCAGGAATCCTCTTACTTGCTTTTCCGTCTTGGGTTCGGGCATTTCTCGAATAGCTTTGACTTTATCAGGATCTACCTCAATACCTTTCTGACTGACAATGAAACCCAGAAGTCTTCCAGAACGAACACCAAAAGTGCACTTGTTGGGATTCAGACGGAGTTTATACTTTCTCAAACGCTGGAATAACTTCAACAAATGCTCCAAGTGATCTTCCTCAGTCTGAGATTTGGCAATCATATCATCCACATACACTTCGATCTCTTTATGCATCATGTCGTGGAACAAAGCAGTCATGGCCCTTTGGTATGTTGCACCAGCATTCCTTAATCCAAACGGCATAACCCGATAGCAAAAAGTTCCCCAAGGTGTGATGAAAGCGGTCTTCTCCATATCTTCCGGCGCCATCTTGATTTGATTGTAACCAGAGAAGCCATCCATGAAAGAAAAGACTTTGAACTTGGCGGTACTGTCGACCAATACGTCAATGTGAGGTAATGGGAAGTCGTCCTTCAGACTAGCTCTATTCAGATCTCGATAGTCTACACACATCCGAACTTTGCCATCTTTCTTTGCAACAGGCACTATGTTGGCTAACCACTGAGGATAGACCGATGTAACAAGGAAACCTGCATTAATCTGCTTTTGAACCTCTTCTTTGATCTTGTCAGCCATGTCGGGACGAGTCCTTCTCAGCTTCTGTTTGATCGGCGGACATTCAGGTCTCAACGGCAAACGATGCTCCACAATATCGTTGTCCAAACCCGGCATATCTTGGTAGGACCAAGCAAACACATCAACATACTCTTTGAGAAGCTCCAATATTTTCTCCTTAATTTACGGGATAAGCAATGCTCCGACTTTGACTTCCTTTCTATCCTCTTCAACACCCAAGTTGACCAACTCTACAGGTTCTTCAAATGGTTGAATAATCTTCTCATCATGCTCAAGCAAACGGGAAATCTCAACAGGAATCTCTTCATCATCCTCTTCTTCGGCTATGAACACAGGGAATTCAAAGTTGGGAGAGGGCAAAGGATCATTGTTTTCGATGGTTAGGTCATGGATTAATCTGCACATATGATTATGCTTTAATTTAGAAATCGATTTGTGCAAATAAAACAAAAAGTTATTATGTTTCCTATTACTACCAATTAATTTCATTACTATTTCCCAGAAAAAGTGAAAAAATAAAACGGTAGTGGACAAAATAACATTTTTATTCATTGAAGGGAAATACTTGAAACAAAGAGCCCAAACATTTCTCTTTTGCCTTGGGCAGAGCAAAAGGAATTATTTTTCATAGCCCGACAAAAAATACTTTTCGCCTTGGGCAGAGCGAATTTTTCAAAGAAAAACAAAACAAAACATTACTCGGAAATATGCATAACAATAGGAACATCAATAGCTATCCAGTTTTGGCAAGCCAATCCAGGCGTCACAAAATCGGGCAAATCTTCCTCGGAATCATCTTCTATGATAGCATCAACCTCAGGATGTATAAAACCTGCACTTCGGAAAACCTCTTGAATCGGACGAACAAACACCTCTTGCTTGACTCTCGTAGACACAGGACGAAAACCAAGACCTTCCCCATATTTGTTCTCGGGCAACGTCAACACCTGGCCCCATCCTTCGGCCGAACCACTTTCCACCACTCGTCACGCATCCTCAAAAGAAGAGATGGATGCCCCTTGCTTCTTCACTGCATTCTTGGCAACAGATAGACCTTGGAACTGGGTTCCAACATCCTCGTCGGCGTCAATAAAAGAGAATGATGATAAATGGCTTACCACCATAGCCTGCTCTCCCCCAATCATCATTAGCTTCCCATGCCTCACAAACTTCAGTCTCTGATGGAGCGTAGAGGTGACTGCCCCTGCATCATGGATCCAGGGACGACCCAATAAGCAACTGTAGGCAGCACGAATATCCATCACTTGGAAAGTGATTTGAAAAGTATGGGGACCAATTACTATAGGGAGATCCACTTCACCAATGACTGTTTTCCTAGAACCATCAAACGCTTTAACAATTACTCCACTAGGTCTCATAGGAGCACCTGGATATGAGAGTCGAGACAATATAGTCTTGGGCATCACATTCAATGACGAACCCGTATCTACCAACACACTTGATAAGGTATCATTTCCATAACTTACTGAGATATGCAAATCCATATTGTGGTTTATCCCCTCCTCCGGGAGTTCTTCATCACTGAAACCAAGATTGTTACACGAAGTAATATTTCCCACAATTCCATCAAATTGGTCAACCGTCACATCATGGTCCACGAACGCCTGGTCCAAGACCTTCATCAAAGCTTCTCTATGGGCACCAGAATCTCTCAGTAAAGCAAGCAAAGAAATCTTAGAAGGAGTTTGCAAAAGTTGGTCCACAATCTTATATTCACTTCTCTTGATAAGCTTCAGAATCTCATCATCCTCAGGGTGAGGGATAGGTTCACTGGATCGGCTTATCTCAACCCTTGGTTCAACATTTCTTACTGGAACTCCTGCAGGTATGGGTCTCCTGACTTGAACTTCTGGTCTCTTCAAAGGTACTGCTGCAAAAACACGTCCACTTCTCGTAACTCTACTCACATCAGCAATGTTAACAAAAGACGGTCTTGTCGGTATAGGGACTTCTACCCCATTCTCAATCATTGTGGCATTATACTTATACGGTACAGCTTGGTCCGAGTTGTAAGGCACAGGACCAGGTGGGTAAATAATCAAAGGATCAACAGGTGCAGTTTGACTGTCGTAAACGATCTCTACTGATTCTGGCAAATTAAATTGCGGTATGATAACATTCACTTCATCTTCCGGATTTCTGTCATACGTAATAGTGATAATTCTCTGGTCCAACAACTTTTGAATATCCTCCTTCACAATAGGACAATAAACCTCTCTTGAACAAAATTCACAAACATCATAATCATGTTGATGTCTAACAAAGGCAAGTCTTCTCAAACTATGATGTAACCTGATCAACGACTCTCTTATGTGTTCAACTTGAAAAACTCGAAACTTCCCCGGACAACCTTCCACCATATTCACTGAAGCTTCCCCATGTCGAGGCAAAGGAATATCTCTAACATTTGGATTAACATCCTTAAAAGACAAGATGCCATTCTTAATCAATCTTTGCACGTCCGCCTTCAGAGCAAAGCAGTTCTCAAGGTTGTGCCCCGGCGACCCTTGATGATACTCACAAAACTGATCCGCCTTGTACCACGAAGAAGTACTGTTTGGTGCGACAGGAGGAGGCTTTGTCGTTATGAGGTTCTTTCTGATAAGAGCAGAGAACAATTCAGCATATGTCATAGGAATGGCATCGAACTGCGGTTTTCTTGGTGAACGGTTCTGATTGTTGAATGGATAAGCCTGTTGTCGAGGCTGATGCTGAAATGGCCGTTGTTGAGTTGGTGGGGTTTGATGAGCTGGGGTCATCAAAGCTGGGCGGACAGCCGGAGTGACTGCCGCAACGTGAGAGTAACCTCTCCTTGGTCTAATTGGGAACAAAACGCTGACATCCTGCTCTTTTCTTTTCGGGAAAACACTTCCAAACTTCTTAGTACTGCTAGACGGACTTCCTTCTTTAACCAAACGCCCTTCACGAATCCCTTCCTCTAACCGCATGCCCGTGCTTACCATTTTGGTGAAGTCACTGGGTGCGCTGGCTATCATTCTTTTGTAGTAAAAGGAACCTAAAGTCTTCAAGAATATCTTCGTCATCTCTTTCTCCTCAAGAGGTGGATAGATTTGAGCAGCAATTTCATGCCACCTCTGGGCGTACTCCTTAAAAGATTCTCGGTCTCTTTGCGACATCGCCCGGAGTTGATCCCTGTCCGGGGCCATGTCAACGTTGTACTTATACTGGTGAACAAAAGCTTCGCTAAGATCGTTGAAGTTGCGGATCTGAATACTGTCTAAACCCATATACCACTTTAGAGCAGCACCCGTCAAACTATCTTGAAAATAATGAATCAACAAGTCATGATCATCGGAATACGTAGACATCTTTCTCACGTACATTGTCAAATGGCTTCTAGGACACGAATCACCCTTATATCTCTCAAAGTCTGGCACTTTGAATTTTTCTGGAATCTTGACATTCGGAACTAAACAAAGGTCATGTGTGTTCTTCCCAAACAAATCCTTCCCCTTTAACGCTCCAAGCTCTTTCTGCATTTCCTGGAATTGATCCTGAAACTCTTCCATTTTATCAAAAAGACCCAAACTTTCAGCAGGCTCGGCAGGATAAGTAGGTTCATTCAAGTATGGCACGGAGTGGACCACAGGAGTGACAGTTGTCATAATCGGTTGCAGAAAAGGTGTTACAGACGGAATTACCGGCGGCATGGCAGTTGTCTCTGGCTGAGGAAGAGACAAAGCAGGTTGAAACAAAGGTTGTACGGCAGGCTGATACCCCTTTGGCACAAAGTTGTAAGGCATTCCCCACGGAAAACCTTTCGGCATCTGATGTTGAAGCGGAGAGTTGATTTGAGTCACGGAGGTAGGAACCGTGACAATCTCGGGAACCACTGGAGTTGAAGTCTGAATCTCGGCAGTCGTAGTCGATGGCTGATTCTGAACAGCCACCAAACTTTCCACTAACGGAGTTAGCTTTTCCATCTCGATACGAAGGGTAGCAACTTCCCCACGAAGCTCATGATTTTCCTGTTCCAGATCTTCCATTTTCCTCTGACGATTGGCTCGAGTGTCGTATCGGTGAGACATCTTGACAACCTTTGGAGTGGAAAAAAGAACGAGGAGGAGACTCTAGAAACATGGTGAAGTGAAATGTTGAATGATGCATGATGTGCGATGCAAATGATGATTCGTTTTAATAGTTTTCAAGGAACTTTAACAATTTTGCATACATCAATGGTAAAGGAGTTTGGAACAACAAAAACTCAATCCATTAATCGAAACAGTAAATTACAACTTACAACTTGGAATATCAAAACAATAAATTACAACTTTGGGATAACAACCCAATAATAAAAGCAATAAATTACAGCTTCGAAACATGAAATCCATAATAAAGCGATAAATTACAATTTTAAAACATGAAGTCTAAAATAAAGCAATAAATTACAACTTTGGAGCATGACGCCCATAATAAAGCAATAAATTACAACTCCGGAGCATGAAGCCCTTTTACATAGTTTTACAAAATGACATCAATAAAATAAAATTGAAAGCTAAAGATCACTCAGAATCATCGGATGAAGGACCAAATACCAACTGTAATCGGAGCTTCTTGATCTTCTCTTCATAAAAGTCCTCCATCTCTTTCTTCTCAGCTACCGGTCGATCAATGATTTCCTTCTGCGGATTAGGAACAAGAGCAACGCTTACTGAACCTTCCCTCTTCCTCCTCCTCTCACTAGCATACTTTTTCAGTAAAGCATCCTTTTGACGAAGTTTCTCATCATGATCAATGAACCAGCCGTCTTGAATAAAGAGAAAATCCTCCTTTTCCTTTAGCTGTCGAGTCAGGACCCGATTCTCATATTCAGAAATATTATACTTTTCTTTCCAAGCATCCCTCTCGGACTTCATCCTAGCCAGATTTCCTTGGTATTCTCCTACGTTTGCGATAGGGATAACAACAGATGATGGTGCGACGGTAGGGAATAAAGGTTTCTCAAGTTTATAGGGCATCTTGAGAGCACAAGCCCTAGCACGGACCCACTGTAGGTGAGGCTCCAAAGAAACGGCACCCCTATGTCCTAACATATCTCTCCCTTTCCTATGGATGTGGCGCCAAGCTCCTTTGATCTCCCTCTTAGCTGCCTGATGATCTTGTCCTTCCTGAAGAAAGAAACCACTCACATGGATGTTGTTTGGCTTATCTCTCATCGGGTACCCAAACTGACGGCGCGCGAGAACAGGGTTATAGTTGATTCCACCTCTCGTACCGAGAAGAGGCACGTTATGGAAAGCACCACAGCTATCGATGATCTTCACGTCGTAGTAAGCTCGATTATACCAATCAATGTCGAAATGAGTGAGAGCCATAATCTTTGGCGCCCAACGCGGTTCCTTCTCGAGATCCCAGAAAACATCAGACCCAGGTAGATGCGAAACATACCACTGATACAACAACGGTGCACAACAAATAATCATTCCTCCTTGATAAGAGTTTCGAAGATGGATGGAGTAGTAGGTATCTCCTAGCAGTGTAGGGACTGGATTTCCAATCAAGAAAATTCCGATGGCGTTGATATCCACAAACTTATCAACGTTAGGGAACAAGAATAGACCATAGGCGAGTAAAACAAACACGTCTTCAAAGGCAACCATATCTTTTATCTCAGCGAAATGACGAGCTTTCCTCAACAAAAACTGCACAGACAAACCTCGGATTCCCCCTTTTGTAGTCATGTTCTCCTCTATCTTTGACTTCTTCAAGTGGGTGATGGTTGCTATCTCGTGAGATTTGGGCTCCTCTTCTAATCCAGAAAAAGGAACACGGTCGGTGATCGGCAAACCAAGTATATAGGAATACTCTTCTATGGTGGGCATCAACTGGTAATCCGGAAAGGTGAAACATCGGTACAAAGGATCGTAGAATTGAACCAACGTATTGAGGATGCCTTCCTTCATCTTGCGCTTTATGAGAGGTATAATGGACCCATACTTCTTCTGAAAATCCGTCGGGTTCTCGATCTTCGAAATCAAACTCTTCAGTTCTTCAATCTCGGGCTCCTTAAAACTAAAACTCCGAGTGTTTCTCCTTCCAAATTCCATAATACTTGAGGTGTCTGCAAAAATCATTCCGAAGTTCCTTGAAAAACAAGTTTTCTTATAAAGATGTTGATGAATTCATGAATGAATGATAATGCAACAGTCACACACAAGTTTGCAAACATGGGGTTCAAAGGTTCAACGTTTCGCATGGAGTCAAGGGTAAAGCCCACCCAAAGGTATGTACTAACGGTTCAATCGCACCTGTAAGACAAGGTTCTAAGGGTTCCCAGAGTCTACATCCCTCATTCGGATATTACCAACATCTTGATTACTCAATAATTAGCAATATTCTCAAGAGAAACTCGTCCGAGCGTAGCATCGCGTAACAACTACTTCCGAATTACTCCGTTATAGTCTCCGCGCTACACCTAAAAAGGCCAAGATGGGTTAGGGTTCTACGGTCCTCAACTTCTCGGGCTCCTAGGTCGAAAATAATAACGTCTTCCCGATTACTCGGTAAATAAATATTAAGTTCAAGAGGGCCTTCCATTGAGTGGGGGATTTCATGCCTCCTTCTTCGGGATTACTCCCTCGAAGTTAACATGATTGTACCGCCCGTCCTATTCCTTAAGTGTTACTTAATCCGGGTATAGGATTCGTCCTTCGCAAAAACCCAAACAACCCCAATATAAACACATAATCAAACAAAAAAATAATAATAAAACAGATAAAACAAACTAGGCTTAACCCACTTAGGGATGGACCAGCAAGAGGTCAATCTTTCCCCAGCAGAGTCGCCAATTCTGTAGCGATAAAAAATGTAGCGGGGTAAATCAGAGATCGAATTATTGATTAATTTGTCTCACAAAAGCAAGAGTCTCCACCGCGCTTTATTATTTACAAGGGAAAAGGGAAAAGAGCGAAATAAAACCCTAAATATGCAATGTAAAATAATACTTTTAAAAGTAAAAATACAAGGCGTTTTTGAAAAGAGATCTATGGTTTGGGGGTTGGTTATACAGTGGGAAGGTATTAGCACCCAATGTATCTATAGTACTCTATAGGAACCTTTTGAAATATCTGTTTATTAAAAATTGTTCGTTTGATTGAAAAATAAATCGTTTTGGCCGAAAAGGGGTACGGACGGGTTTTTGAAGATACGACGACCTAACGTCGAAGTTTTTGCTTAAAGGGTATAAGTTTTGAAAAGATTGAGTATTTGAGGAAAAAATTATCCTAAGTTTTAATGAAAATTCGAATGTTCGCGCGATTAGACTTGAGGACATGAAGTCGACAAATTTAATCGTTTTTCCCTTGGATTTGAATGTAAACAAAATAAACAAGTAAATATGAAATGATTAAACAGAGAAATTATGCGGATGAAGACATATAACAATTAAATAAAAGACTAAGCGTGTGAACGTGCATTTTTATGATTTTTGTTGTTTAATATTAATGAAAAGAAAATATTTTAATAGTTCCCATTTTTTACGCATTTTTAATATGGATAAAAAGTAATGAGAATTAATTAAGGAAAACGAAATATTTTTTAAGTTTTAAGTTTCTATATATTTTTTAGAGTTCTATATAAAGCATTATTTTTTAGTAATTATTAAATAATCAAACTAAATGAATACTTAAAAAACTTAAACCTAATTAAAAAAAGATATTTAAAATTACCAAATAAACCTAAGGTTAATAAAATGGGTCACTTGATTAAAAATGTCTATTTGATTAAATTACTAAATAATTAAACTAAGTGAGTAATATTTCTAAAAAAAACTAAAAAAAGGGAAAAAAAATAGGAAAAGGGTGTATTAAAAAGTTTGATGAGCAATTAAATGGACCAAAAGGGTTTTAAAGGGTCTGATCAGAACTGAAACATGGGGGTGCACAAGGGGATCCGTTTGGGCTTTGGCAATGGAAATGGGTTAAGGTCCAAATGATTTTATAATTGTTTTTGGGGTTAAACGTGTTTTAGCATTTTGGAAGAGGGATTAGGGTTAAGGTTTGGGACAGAAGCGGCGCTTGCTCGCTTGTCTTCTTCGTCTTCTTCGCGTAATATCCTCTTCGTTCGCTTCTGAACTCGCCTGAGCTTTCCTTCGTCTTTCTTCCCAACGGCCACCAGCACTCTCCATTTTCCTCTTCCCTCCAGCAAAGGCTACGGCGATGGATTCACGGTATAAATCGTCTTATTCGTTTAGGGCTTTGATTACTGCATGTTACGATTTGAGTTCATTTTCTAATTCGATTAGGGTTTTGTTACAATGCATGTGTTGATTTGATTCCGTTTTGATCTTTACTTTGTTTATGTGATTATTGAGGTATTATGAAAGAAAGGAAAGGGTGAAACTACCTGGAGAAGGAGGAAGGAAAGTGGGGCGAGCTAGGAGGCCAAGGCAAGGAAGGACGGCGGAGGCGCTGTGAGCTTGCTTCGGATTTACCGGTACTTCGTTCCTTTTGGCCTTTTTGCTTCGCTTTTTCCTCTTCTTCTCTTGCTACTGCTACTGTATGCGGGGTTTCCTTGAAAACTTTCCTATCTTCTTCTTCACTGTGATTCTGTATGCTTGCTACTATATGCTTTTTTCTTTAATGGCTAATGAGGATGTATCTGAGGTCTTCGTATGCTTGGGTTTGGAAATTAGTTTAGGCCATGGTTTTGACGGTTTTTATGGTCTTACTGGTTTTATGTTTGGCCATAAGGTTTTGATATATGGTTTTGAGGGCTTCACGCAGGTTTTACTGGTTTTTGAAATGGTTCTGGTTTTTGACCATGTTGGTTTTGGTTTTGGTAATGCAGTAGCAGGTTTTATGGTAATGCAGTAGCAGGTTAAATGGTTTAGGCCATATGTTTATGGTTTTGAATGATTTTTTGTGATATTGGTTTGATGGCTCAATCAGGTTAATGAGGTTTAGGCCAAGGTTGTGGTCTGGTTTATGCAGATAGCAGGTTTTGGTTTTTTTATGCCATGGAGGTTTGATGGTTTAGACAGTAGGAATGGTTTATGCAGGTTCTTAGTGGTTTTTGAAATGGTTTTGAGTTTTTTGGTTTACAGTTTTTTGTGTGGAAGGCTTGGAGAGATGTTATGTTCTCTTATTTCCTTGAAGTGTTTTTGTTATCTTATAACAATTGCTGGCTTGAGGTTTTGTTTGATGGCTCAGGTTTGAATATTTAACTATTTCCTTGGCCTCTGCACAATACTGTTACAGCAGTTTTGTTTTGTATTCTAATTTCATGCTTCTTTCCTCTTACTAACTGTGTTACTGCAGTTTGTTTTGTATCCACTTCTGCCTAAACCAAAACCTGTAAAACCAAACTTATTTCTCTCTTCTCTCTCATAAGTACCATTTGATACATAAAATGATGTACTGTACTGTTTCTGAAATTGCAAAAGTGCTGGAACATGATGAAAATGGAATATATTATGCTTGCAAAATGGTTTTGAACTGCATATTTCTCCTTGTATACTGCATGGCACAGCAATGGAGCCTATTTGTTTTGGCTTCTTCTATGTGCATGGCATAGGTTTACGTTGGCTTTTGTTTGGAACATTGCATATGCTGTTTTGAAATTATGCATGGACTTTTTGTATGCTGTGTATATTTTGAAATATGCATTTTTGACAAAAGAAATTATGCATATGCAGTTTTGAAAAATAGAATGAATTTGTGCATGTTTGAAATTATGCATTCATTTATGAAAATAAAAATTCCCCCCTTTTTTGTGAACCGGGAGAAATCCCGTGATTTGCAAAAAAGGGTAAACTGATTCCAGCCGTTTGCTTTTAATGATGAACACTAATAAATAGTTTTCTGCTTTTAATTATTTATTCAATTCTGACTTTTCTTTTTAATTGTTTTTTGCAGGTAAAAATCAAATGAGCAGACAAAAGCATTGGATAGAAGATTTAGAATTAGAATCTTAGAAATATAGTTCTATTTTACTTTAAACTTTTATGTAATTTGTTATTATAAATATTTTGTAAATAATACAATATTTAAATAACAATTGTAATAAAATAGAATAAAGTGAAATAAAATTCTATTATTTCCCGGTCAATTCTTTTCTTTCCAATTATTTTATTTATCGTTTATAATTCTTTAAATCGTATAATAATTGAAAATCAATTTCAATCGCTTAAATTCAGAATAATAAACGCATAAATAAACATCATTGATCAATTAATAATTTCAATTATTCAATTCGTTATTCATAGTTTTCTAAATTGTAATAATTAAAATAGAATTTTAATTATTTAACTTAGAATGATAAATAATTAAATAACCATTATTGACCAATTAATGAACTTCTTTTCAAATATTTATTATATTATTCATAAATCTTTAAATTAGGTAATAACTGAAAATAAATTCCAATTATTTAAATTTAAGATAGTGAATAATAAATAAACACTGTCTGAACGATTAATATGCCTTTTTTCTAATATTTATTTTATTATCTATAAATCTTTAAATTATATAACAATTGAAAATAAATTCCAATTATTTGAATTTAAGATAATAAATAATTAATAAACATTGTTTTAGCATGAATCGATTAATAAATTTAGTGTTCAAAAATAAACAGCTCTCGACTCGAAAAAAGTTATGAATTTTTTTAAAAAAATCAAAAGATCAAAACACTTGCAATGTAATGATGCATATGGGAGATGGTATCTTAGATCAAAATTTGGGGTACAACAGAATGACCACATCAATTAACACCAGAATCACCCAAGTAACATCAACATAATATCAAATAACACAATTCAACCATTCCTAACAATCCTATATCATGCAATTGGTTCAATTCCACACAATTTGACAACATTAGGGACAAATTCTACAAACCTAGAAAATCCTAAATTGAGATTCCTAACATGCTTAATCAATTCTACTGATCCGAAAATCTATAAGGCATATTAAATAATTGAAATCACCCCTTACCTCGCGATGATCCTTCGAATTCACGGCGTTTGGCTTTTTCCTCTCTTCTCTTCTCTTCTCCAATTTCACGTACAATGACTTTCTCCCAATAACCTTCTTTTTCTTTTCCTTTCCATCCTTCTTTTTATATTCCTTTTATTATTTGCCAAATAATAGAAATAAATTAGTAATTATTTAGTAGAGCTTTTTACTTCACACACCTCTAATTCAACCTTACACCTCCCGGTCTTCCTTTTTAATTTCGTAATTAATTCATCCATTTAATCCAAAATATTATTAATTAAGCCTTTAATTAATTTAATAATTAAATTCCTAATTATTTAACACATGAATTAATTTGGGGTGTCACAACATGCATAACATAGTCGTGTCTCATGGATTCGGTTATGTGTATTTTTGAGTCTTTTGGCGTTGAGTTTTATTTGATGGCTTATAATGAATTGCGATGTTATATGATACCTTGTTTTATGACGATTTTTGTGTTGAACATAAAGTGATTATGATGTGATAATTTCATGAAAATTACGCGATGAATATAACATGACGGTAAAGCGACGATATGAGTTTATAGCAATGGAGTTTATGTCTTGTTTTGACATGATTATGGTGATTATGTGATGATATTAAAGTGTTGATGTTATACACTAAATGATGATTTTAAAGTATGTGAGATTTTATATTTGTTGACATATTCTTATTAACCTATATCATTATGATTCAAAACCTATTTATATATTTTATCATGCCTTTAATTATATGTTTTGGAGTATCTCACCCTTTACTTGTTTCGCTGTTGCCTTTATATTGGTAACGTGCAGGTGATCCGCGAGGATGATGAGGATTAGCTCAAGTCTCTTTATTTTGAGTCGCTCTGCTCTGATAGTAGTAACACTCGGGATTTGGGCGAAGTTATTATTTTGATAGGATAGTTTATGTATACTATCTTATGACTTTATGTATTGATGATAACATGATGATATGTACACTTTGTGAACACATCCGCTGTGCTATGAATATTCATATGTTTATATGATGATTTGTGATATGAATCGATATATCCGACTTTGATTTTTGTGATGTGTATTATAATACAAAGTGATGGAAACACGAATATGTGATACCTCAATTTATGTTTGGATGAAATTTTGAAACTCTGATTTTATTATCGATTACGAGAGGTAGAATTGAGGTGTTACAACTATGATCTTTGTATCGAGGGAATTTGCTAAAGCATCCCCACATTCAAGGGACATGACTGTTTTCCAAAGGAAACAAGGGAGGTTACCCTAGAGGTGTAAGTGTGCGAGTGTATTTTTTTTCCAAATATTTAGTCTTGAATTTGGGTTTTCTATCATTTGCTTTTAGTCTTTCCATGCAAACCCTAATTACTAAACAGTAAACATAAAATAATAGAAAGCAGTAAAGTGAAAAAAAATAAAGGCGGAAAGTAAACCCTAATCTATTACATCGCTTCGAGGAAGTTACAGAATAGAAAAGTGTGGAAAGTAAAAACTTATAACTATTACAAACCAAGAAAAATTACAATAATGAAAAAGGGAAACACGAGAGGAATAAGCAATGCAAACAAATGTAAGAATAAGAAAAGGAAAACAAAAATGTTTTTAGTGATTTTTGATAAAAAGAAGGTTTTGGCGATTAATTAAATAAACCTAAAAATTCTAATTAATTTAATTAAAAATAAATAAATAAATTTAAAAACCTAAAACCTAATTTGATTAGGGTTTATAAAAAAAAGGTTTTGAAAAATTAGGTTTGTTAAAAAAAAGTTTATGGTTAAATAATTTAGGGTTCTTAAGGGAAAGTTGGTGAAAAATAGTAGAAAAAACCCGTAGAATTTCCAGGGTTGGATGTTGAAACCACACCCTCAGGTTTTTCATCCAGCATGTTCACCACTAGACCAGGCGCGCGTTGGTGTTAGGGAATGAGGATCAGAGCACTATGTATGTTCATCCTTCAAAACATGAAAATATGAAATTAAATCCCAAAATACCAAAAGATAGGGATCGAACCCATGCCCCAATATAGTTATGCCTTAACGTGCACGCTTCTACCACTGGGATGGATGTTTTATCCGGTATCATAAACACAAACAAATGATTATATAGTGAAAACAAATAAATAGACAAGAGAAGCGTCGAAGCCCTAGCTCCGATCGTCTTCTCTGGTGACTCTCTTTTCCATTCCTGCAAAACAAGCCCAGTTAGGGATCTAAGGGCACCCTACCCCCGTAAATCAAGCCCTTCGAGTTCATTGGAATCATTATTTTAGACTGAATCACACTGGTTCGTAAGGTATGAAGAAAATACTTCATATTGGCATGAGTATGGATATGCACTATACATCTATCATGGGGCTCACACGATGGGTTGTTCATGCATTGTTGAACCTCAGGAACATGTTAAATAAGTTAGCACATGTTAAAACACAAGGAAAACGAATGTATGAAATTCATGCAATATCAAAACCGGTGAGGCACGTATATGCGTTTTTATGCCCTTTTGATCATTGCAACAATCCAACCTTACCCTATTGTGTTCCTGGAAGTGAATGGAAGGGTTAGTAGGCCTCGAGAGTGGCTGCAAGCTAGGGTTTCAAGTTTCCCTAGTTTGAATGATTTTGAGATTTTTGTAAGAGGTGTTTTTGCTGCAAGGGTTTCGTGGCTTGATGTCTGAATTGATGAGAATATATAAGCATGAATTAGGTTAAATGTTTGTGGACTTGGACCTTGTAAGAAAAGCCCTTGTTTTATCTAATTTATTTTGCCTTTTAAAATAAAATAAAAATAAAAATAAATAAAAATAAAGAGGTCAATGGGTGCATAAAGTAATTCAGAGGTTTATATGAAGTGTAGAACACGCATGAACCTTGAAACAATAGCCCATTAGCCCAAAAATTCAAGTTTTCTCAATTTGAACTTCAAGCATTTGCTCAAAATTTCCCAACTTGCACCAATCATAACTCTCTCAATTTTTATCATTTGAAGGTGATCTTCGACTTTTTGGAAATCTCAAGATGTCCTCTACAATATCTTGTTTGATCATTTTTGCATTTGAATATTTATCTTGATGTAAGTTACCTTGACAAAAAGTGTCTTTTTGTTGACTTTTGAAATGACCTATAATTTATTGGCCCATATCTCTCAAATGAAGCATGTGAAAGTTATGTTTGGTCAAAGTTCAGTTGACTTTTCCTAAAGAAAACCCTAATTTGATAACTTTTGACTTTTAATAATTTGAGGGTATTCTTGATGAATAGTTATCAACCCTTGATCAAATGATGAATATGATTTAAAAATCTTGATATGGACCAAAAATCTTGAGGTTTTACTATATGTCGACCACAGTTGACTTTTTGTCCAATATAGTTGATTTTTAGTCATCTGAGCCATTGACTGAGCAAACTTGTGATGCAAGGCATGAAACTCGGTATGAGCATTCTTGGAGACATATAAGAAACAATGACACCCACTTAATGCATTAGAAACCCAATCTTCCTTGAGAAAATGGAAACCCTAGATGTAGATCCATTGCTTAGGAGGAGAATTTGTCTGATCAATTCTTGAGCAACCTTGAGCATTTGAGAACCCTAGGAGAATGTATTGAATAAAAATGTGAGGGGAAATTTATGGGTACAACAGATTCCCCTATTAAATCTTCTTAAATCTGAGGAGTTAGATTGGCATGTCCGTCATTCGTGATCTGAAGGTGGAAGAGGATTGAACACTTAAGTGCCCAGAAATTTGCACTCGCATGTGCAGGAGGTAACACTGTTGGTTGATAATATTGCTTAAATGGGCTTAAAAATGCAATTCAGAAAGATGACGGAATGTCGTCGGAGATGGGCTTATAGATGCCATCAAAATAATTGTCGATATGAGTATCAGAGTAAGTCCACGCTTGACTGTATCTGAAGAATGCTTTTCAAAATGAATCTCTGGGGAAAGTGCTTAATTAGCTGCTTATCAGATTTAGTCTCTGAGAGAAATGCTTGTCATATTTAGTCTCTGAGGGAAATGATTGTCATGTAGATAGTCGCCCCGTCCTATTTAGGGAATCGATCTATAGTCTGTTTTTGTTGGTAAACCCATCTTGTTCTGAGAATTCATACCGCCTGGTCGTATCAATATTTTCCCCGTCCTGTTTCGGGAGTTAATCTTGGCCTAGTTACAAATATAGTTTCCCTGTCCTGTTTTGGGAATTAATCTTTGCCTGGTCGTATAGTTAGTTTCCCCGTCCTATTTCGAGAGTTAATCTTTGATCTTCTTTCTGTTGGCGAACCTGTCATGTTTCGAGAATTCACACCGCCTGGTCGTATCGATAGTTGCCCCATATTGTTTCAGGAATTAATCTGTAACCCGGTCATATAGATAGTTGCCCCGTCCTGTTTCGGGAATTAATCTATAATCTATTTGAAAATTGCCGGTGATATTTGTATGTTTGTAGACTAACCTAAAAGAAACAAATTTAGTTTCGTGCAATGTCATGATGTATGTAATGCATTGTGTAATGATGTTCTCAAAGTAAATGAGAGTGTGTTATATGCGTTTCATATGCATATGCCATGATATTTGTAAATGATGTATGGATGTAAGATGTCATTGAAGTGTATTGGTAGCTTTATATAACATATTTGTTTTGGAAAATAAATTCTTGACTGTTGTTAGGGATGAAGAATATGAATCTTATTTAGAGTGTCTCCGCTAGGGATTCCCGCTTTCTGTTTAAGGATACTTTGCTGGAAATGTTTGACTTTCGCTTGGGGATAGAGAAGTTCAGGAACATCGTTCATCGCTCTACCGGGGAATTTAGTTCTTATATACCCTATTTGGGGATAAAAAAGATGGGTAACCTTCTAAGGTGCCGTCTATCCAGGTTTCTGATGTGGATGTCAACTCTTCTGGGGAGGACATAGTTAAATGATATCTGGCCCAATTTCAGATTCCATGGAAACTCTCTAGGGATAGTAATCTATACTTTGCCGGAGGAGAGAATCTTTCCAGTGATTTGCAGTAGTTGGAGAAATGAACTTTGCTTGGGAAATTAAATTCCATTGGGGAAATAAACCCCGTTGGAGAAGAGAATTATGCCGGGGATTTTACGGTGTTGGAGAAATAAACTCTATTGGAGAATTAAATTCATGTGGACTGTGTTGAGGATATAACCTCTGATGAGAATTGGAATTATGTAAGCTATACGGAGGAAGTTTCCACTATATGCGAGAGAAATGATCAAACTCCTTTATCCGTTATGGGGATTTGCTGGGAAGTATAGTTATATTAATAGCTAGAAGATTCCTACATTTATGTCTTAGGACATATTAGACTCGCTGAGGAATATATCTTCGCTGGGGATAAGCTTGTGCAGGTAGCTCTGCGGGGATTTTTCTGTGGGGATTTATGGATGACTTGAGCGTTATCCCAACTCCTAGAGTCTTTAGTAAATGTTGATTCCTATTTTCATGCATATATTTGTTAACAGTAATCGCACTCATATGCATATGTTCATTCAAATTAGTCATTGGACATTTTTTTGCAAACAAAACAGGAAAAGTAAAAAAAATTTGAATTTTGAATGATATTTGTATTGATAATTTGTCTATAAGCAGGCGGTTTTGTACAAGAAGACGGAGATCCTAGTAAGAGGAAATCGTCGAAAAAGGAAACGAGGACAAAGTAAAAAACAAAACATATACCTATGTGTAAACAATCACATCGAGTTTTAACTATGCTATTGCCCTTATGTCTTCGAGCATATCATCCCTTCATGTCGGAAGAAGTTGACTGAATCGATCTGTATCTTTCGAACTTGACGTTGGTAACAAAGCTTGTTGTATGTAGGTGATCCAACGGGACATAGTCGTATGCTTTAACACCTAAATTTTTCCTGGACCTCCCTTTCGGGTTTTCAGTCCACCGGGATACCCCTTTTTCCCCAAGTCGCCTTTTCAGGTTTTTGACTTGCCGGGTGTACAATCTTTATATATATCCCTAATTTTTGCCTGAATAATTTTGGTTCACCGGGAAGCCCTCATTTTTGCCTAGGCCAGTCAACCTAGTGGGTCTCTTTTAGGCGTATTGTTTTTTTGACTATGTTCGCGTATACAGGGTGCGGAAAATCTTCACCGTCCATGGTGGTAAGTATCATAGCACTGATAGAAAATATCCTCTTGATTACAATTGGCCCTTCATAGGTGGGAGTCCATTTTCCCCTGGGACCACCTTTTGGCAGGGTGATGCACTTTATTACCAAGTCACTAGCCTGATATATCGGATGCTTGACTTTCTTGTTGAAGGCTTGGATCATACGCTTCTGGTATATCTGACCATGACAAATAGCCGCCAACCTCTTCTAGTTGGTCATATTTAGCTGGTCCAATCTAGTTTGAATCCACTCGTCTTCGTATGAATTTGCATCTTTTATAATCCTTAGAGAAGGAATCTGTACTTCGACAGGTAGGACCGCTTCCATACCATAGACTAGAGAGAATGAGGTTTCCTCAGTCGATGCCCGTACTGAAGTGCAATAGCCATGAAGAGAAAATCTCATGCCAATCTTTATATGTCACCGTCATCTTCTGTATAATCTTCTTGATGTTCTTATTGTTGGCTTTGACTGCACTATTCATCTTTTGTCAATGCGGAGAAGAATTATGGTTCTTAATCTTGAATTGCATGCAAATTTCTGTGATCATAGTATTGTTAAGATTAGTACCATTGTCCATGATAATCTTTTTGGGGATGCCATACCAACATATGATGTTATGCTTAATAAATCGGGCCACTACATTCTTTGTAACAGAGGCAAACGAGGCTGCTTCAACCCACTTTGTGAAGTAATCAATAGCGACGAGGATGAAGTGGTATCCGTTAGAAGCAATAGGCTTGATTTCTCCAATCATATTAATGACCCAAATTACGAATAGTCAAGGAGCATTCAAAACATTCAGAGGGACCGGTGGCACATGTACTTTGCTGGCATAGATTTGGCATTTGTGAAAAGTTTTTGAGTGACGATGGCAATAAGTTTCTATGGTTGACCAATAATAAACCGCTCTCAGAATTTTCTTATCCATCGTGTGCCACTGGAATGAGTACCAAAGAATCCCTCATGCATATCTTCCATAATCTTCTCAGCTTCCTTCTTGTCCATATAACAAAGCAGAGTCGAATCATGGTTGTGCTTGTACAAAATTTCGTTGCTCAGGAAGAACTTAGCAGAGAACCTCCATAGGAATTTCTTGTCATTAATAGATGCACCCTTGGGGTACTCCTGGGCTTCGAGGTACCTTTTCACTTCATGAAACCAAGGCTTTTCCTATACTCTATCAGTATCAACTTCATAGAAATATGTAGGTTCGTCTAATCTCTCAATAGTGATTCGAGGAGCTTCATTGTCCCACCTGACTTTGAACATATACGACATAGTAGCTAGTGCGTCTTCCAATTGGTTCTCTTCTCGTGGGATATGTTTAAAAGTGATCGCCTCGAAGCACGGAATTAGTGTCAATACATTCTCCCGATAAAGAATGAGATTAGGATGCTTCGTATCCCATTATCCCCTAATTTGACTAATTACTAGGGCTGAGTCCCCATATAAATTCAAAAATTTAATTCTCATATCAATGGCAACTTTGATACCCATGATGCAAGCTTCGTATTCTACCATGTTGTTGGTGCAGTCGAAATATAATATGGCGGTGAAGGGAGTATGGAAACCCTTGGGAGAGACAATCACATCACCAATTCCATTACCAAGTACGTTGGAAGCTCCATCAAAAATCATAGTCCATCAAGATCCTGGCTCAGGTCCATCATACGGTCCAGATTATTCACAATCTGTAACTAGCATGATATTCTCATCCGGGAACTCGAAATTCATAGACTGGTAGTCCTTTATAGCTTGATGAGCCAAATGATCTTCCAATACATTTCCTTTGATTTCCTTTTGAGTGGTATACTGAATGTCGTATTTTGTTATGACCATTTTCCATCTGGCCATTCTTCCGGAGAGAGCGGGCTTCTCGATATGTACTTTATGGGATCCATTTTAGAGATTAAAAAAGTAGTTGGGGTCAGCATATATTGTCTTAGTCGACGAGCAGCCCATGCCAAAGTGCAACAAGTTTTTTCAAGCATTGAGTATCTTGTTTAAAACTCGGTGAGCTTTTTGCTAAGGTAGTATATTGCATGCTCTTTTCGACCAGATTCGTCATGTTGGCCCACTACACACCCCCATTGAGTTCTCTAACATTGTTAGGTACATGATCAGAGAACTTCCTTCAACTGGCGGCATCAGAATTGGAGGTTCTTGGAGATACTCCTTAATTTTTTCAAAAGCTATCTAATACTCGTCATTCCACTTCACTACTTGATCTTTCTTGTTCCCGAGCTAAGCCTTGGATAAGGGCCATTTGCCCCAGCATCTGAGTCCTCATTATGTCTATCTCAGCTTGCATATGTTTCAACCGTTCATCTTTACCGTCTTCTGGACTGTTCTTGACCAAATTCCCCATGAGGAGCGTTCTCAACTCTTCCTGCCCCTTGGATAGGCTTAGGAAGATCTCCCTGAACTGAGTCTCTTGAGTAGGGAACTCCTGGGTGTTTGATTGGAAAGCCATTGCTGAAATAAACAGCGAAGAGGGTAAGTAGCCTGTAACAAGGGTACCTGTTATGCAATGATGTGTATGATATGCATGCAATGTTTTCAAGGATCTCGCGGGATAAACAGGAAATTTTGTTAGCATTTGGATCCGGTAGCTTGATTGAAAGAGCTTCATGTTTGTTGGGAATCTTTCTTCCAAGGGTCAAAGGCTCACCATATCCAGTGGGTCATAGCCTCTGACTTTAGTCATCATGTCTGGTTTTGATTTCCAAACAACCTTGGTTAAGGGAACCTTCTTCAAGAGTCAAAGCTCACCATATCAAGTGGGTCATAGCCTCTGACAACCTTGGCTAGAGGAAAATAAATCCTCTTTGCCCCTTGCTAGATGTTTGATTCATCATGACCTGCATCACAGACCCTTGAGATCCTTGAAATGGGTTAGTCCTTATGCAGGATGTATGCAATGGTATGATGTCATGCTATGCATGGGGGTAATGTAAGTAACCCTGTTATGAGTCCCAATTAAGGACTGCAAACCAAAACCTGCAAGAAACTCAGTAAACTTTGTTATGAGTCCCAATTAAGGACTGTAAACAAAACCTGCAAGAAATTCAAGGGTCAGATAATAAGCACGCAAGTAGTTCAAGTACGAAGGCACACAAGTCACACAAGAGAAACCCTTAGAGTTTAGGCCAGCATGGGGTCTAGGTATTACCCTCTTGAAGTTGGTGGGCTCAAACCTGTCCTATCAAAGTAACCGGGTTCTAAGGATCTCAATATCATTGGATTGCTTTCATTGTTCATCGTTTCGATTTAGCCACTGACTGGCGATCAAAATATCCCAAGAAAACAACCCTCAATTGAGTGTAGTATCGAGTATCAACCGACTTCGCAGTACACCAAAGTAGTCATCTCACTACCCTAAAGAGGCCAAGATGGTTCAATTAAGGTTCCTAAGGTCTGTTGATGCTTCACGACACCACGCGGAGGCCCCGTACTCTCCTTGATTGACTCAAGGGTTACCGGTACACACCAAAGTGCCACATCAACGTAGCAGACTGCTTCAACCATGTCGGTATACCCCACACAGTTCCCTCACAGCCTTGTTGCTACTTTCTAAGAAGGTATCCCCAGATCCGGGTTAAGATCTATAGAACTCCCAAGACAGTCCCACAATTTAAAGCAAACAAATCAAAGCAATTGAAAACACAGTGATCTTAGTCCTAAGGTACACCTCACTTTATAGTTCTCCCCAGCAGAGTCGCCAGTTCTGTGATCGGTGGATCTGGAACTGACTGTTTTAAAGCTGGTTTCGCGAAATGTCGCGGTAAGCAAGAGTCGCCACCGTCTTTTATTTTCTCCAAATGGAAAGGACAAAAGCACAGAAAAATTCCTTATAGAGATTGCTCTCGGTTCGGGAGGTAGATTATAGAAAGGGAAGGTGTTAGCACCCTTTCTATCCATGGTTATCCATGGGCTCTTAGATACTTGCTCATTGTGTTTTCAAAAATGGTTTGTTTTCTTTTCAAAGTGCGATTGGGTTTGAAAAAGTTTCGTTTAAAAATTTCAGAATGACTCTTGTATCAGTCCTCAAGAGTGTTTGAAAAATTGTTTTGAAAGCTTTTTGAAAGTGTCGGTGTGAAAAGTATTTTGTTTGTTTTTGAAAAGAGCAAGTATCTATGAGAATCTACCTACCCTAAGGAATTCGTCTGTGTAAGTGTCCTTTAGGTAGTGCCATCCCACCATTGAGAGGTAGGTAGCACCACCGTTGGAGGTGTTTGGGTCAATTCGAGGGTTAGGGACAGTGTGGACACTGAGCAATAATAAGATACCTTAGAAGCTACCCTTATGCCATTGATCTTTTTATTCCGAGGCGACCGTTCCGAGGCAACTTATTCGAGGCAACTGGATCAATGGAACATAAGGACTTACTAAGACGTCCTGTACTCAACGACCACGTTTCGAGGGGCAAGGCAACAGGGTGATCACCAGAGCAACAATAGGATACCTTAGAAGCTACCCTTATGCCATTGATCTTTTTATTCCGAGGCAACCGTTCCGGGGCAACTTATTCGAGGCAACTAGATCAATGGAACATAAGGACTTACTAAGACGTCCTGTACTTGATGACCACCTTTCGAGGTAAGGCAACAGTGAGGCGTACCCTAGTGGTGGTGTGTGAATTGTGTGTCATTTTCAGTTTATTGTTTGTCTTGTCATGCATTGGTGATCTACGTTTCGATTTTATTTTTGGGCATTCATTCTTTCATGTTATTGTTTAACAGTTAAAGGTGCGGGAATAAAGTGCGGAAAATAAAAGTCCTACGCTATTACAAGGCGCGGGTCTACATCGCCAAATTAAATAAAGACCCGATTTGAATAAGTAAAATGCGGAAGGTAAATATCCTAATTATCTATTACAAGGCTTTGGGGCAAATACATTATATCTACAAAAGAAATAAAAATAAATGTGCGAAAAGAAATAAGAATCGAGTGCGAGGGCGTTGGACCCTTTAAGGAATTGAATTGAAATTATTAAATTAATTAATGATTAAAGAAAAGAAGTTATTTTATTTTTTATTTTTTTGATGTTTTTGTTTTTTATGTTTTTTTATGAAATAAAATAGAAAAAGAAATTAAAATGTCAAAAGAAAAGCCTAAGTCTAAATTTATTTTAATTATTAAAAAGAATGTTAAAATGACCTAATTAAAAAACTAATTCAATTATGGTTTATTTACAAAATAAAGATAATAATAATAAAAGTGTTAATTATATTCTTTTTTTTGGGTTTTTTATGAAAATGTTAGTTAAATTAATTTAATGATAGAGTAATTATTTTTTGGTGTTTTTTTGGATCAATTTTGATAACTAAAAGCAAATAAAAGTCAAATTAATGATTATCTAACAATTAATTAAATATGCATGCAAAAATATTATTTTTAATGTCAAAAATTAAATAAACATTTTTCTGATTAAAATGCAAAAAGGAAAATATTTTTTGTGAGTTTTTAAATGCATGAGAAAATTATTTGAATATAAATTAAATTAGGATTAAAAATATAAAAAAGGGTGAAAAACAAAGGAAACATGTTAATTATGGAAAAGGTAAAAAAAATGCCTGAACCAGGACTCGAACTCGTGCCTTCTGGGAATATCCACTAACGCGTTGCCATCTGAGCCAGCTGTTTCAATTGACATAACAATAAACACTTAATATTATATTGATAAGCAAATAAATCCTGGGAATTAAAAAAAAACGCGCGCGGAATTTTGAATGGTCTAATGCCCGGTTGCCACGCCATCGTCTTCTACCTTTTCTGCAAAATAACAAACATGTAGCGGGGGTTTTAAACCCCCACAAAACACAAGCCTGCAAATAAAAGCGATTAGTTCCTCGTTAGACATAAATTAGGCGCGAGGGGTCCATTGGATTCGTCTCATCTTCCTCAATTCAACCCTGGCAGTTTGAGGTTCCAATTTTTGCGTATGTGAGAAACCCCAAATTGAAAGCTTCGGAAAACCTAGATGTCTCCCATGGTGATTTGCATTTTGTGGCCTTACAGTCAAATTAAAGCATACAGGAAGCTTGGTAATAACATCAGCAATGCATAGCAATATTTAAAATGAATTAAAAAGGCATGGAAATGGAGTTTTGATTTTCAAATTTTGGACAAACCGTGGGGTGTCGTGGGGATGCTTCTTTGCGCGTTTGGGCTTGATTTTGATTGCTGGAGATTCCTGGCAATGCAAGGAATGTGTTTTTGATTGGAGTAGAGGCTTAAAACGTGCTGCAAGCAGGTTTACAGTTTTGCTTTTTTTTCTTGAAAAGTTCAAATGTGTTTTTTTGTTTTTGGGGACTTTTTAGGTTGTGATTTTCTTGTGTTCTGGTGCAGCCTCTTCTCAATTTCGTTTTTGATCCCTTGTATAGGCATTAGGTAATGTGAATCAAAAGGAATTATGGTCTCTTAATGTATAGCATTCAAGTCCAAAATCCTCCATAAACCTCCATAACAAAACTTCCTTTTTTGACTCATTTTTGAACTCTTGCCTTGTTTACTCCCTTGCACGAATTTTGGTAGGCACATAATGATGTTTCAAGGCTAGTTAAGGCCAAATATTCCCTTTTAAATTAATTTTTGAATTTCTTTTGATTTTAAAAGATTTAAAATTAATTAAATCCAATAAAATCAATAAAAATGAAAAAATTAATAAAAAAATCTGAAATAAAAGGTGGGACACGTGGGAAGCATGGCCAAGTTAATTCAAGTGGAAAAAGTGGGCCCCTTTTGTCAAAAATGAGATTTCAAGGATAAATGATTTTGGCCATTTCACAAAAATTTCCCAACTTCTCCAATGCATAACTTGCTCAATTTTTAAGCTTTGCTCATGTTCTTGGACATTTTAGAAAGGCCTTGAAGTCCTCTAAACAATGTCTTTGGTCCCATGTCATTTTGATTTACCAATCTCAAGTTATGGCCTTTGACTTAAAGTCCCTTTTTGTTGACTTTTGAAAATGACCTATAATGTTGAAATTGATAACTTTTTGTGAGAGCATTTCTTGGACTTGAAGTATGAAGATGAGTTGTAGGAAATGTCTTTCTCTTGAAAATGAGATTTGGATGGAATTTTTCTGATAATCCATGTGAAAGTTATGCCCTGGTCAATTTCAGTTGACTTTTTCAACTGTCCAAAAATAGAAATTTTTGCATCTTGATGATTTTTGAGCCAAGTTTTGAGAATCATGATCAAGCATTGATAAAATGATGTTTGTGGCTTCAAAATGATATGTTGACCAAAAATTTGAACTTTTGACTGTCAAATGACCATTTTGCCCCTACAGTTGACTGTAGTGCAATTAGGGTTTTTGACTATGCAATTTTGTGCTGAAAGTCTTGAAACTTGATATGAGGATGATTGACCATATTTGTAGGCTTGTGAGACTTGATTGGACCTTTGAAAACTTCATTTTCTTGACCAGAACACAAACCCTAATTTTGACTGTATAGGAGATCTTTGACTGTGCAACCCTTGGGGAATTTTGCAGCTTGACTTGGCAATTTCTTGAAGAATATGGGAGGGCAAATTTTGGGGTACAACAGTTGCCCCTGTTCAATCTTCTTAGACCTGAGGATGTAGATTGGCTGACGTGCCTTTCGTAATCCGAGGGTAGAAGATGATTGAACACTAGAGTGCCCAGAAATTTGCGCTCTCATAGCAGCAGTGTGATGATGGAAATGGGCTTACAGATGCCATTTAGAGGTTGACGAATAGGATGATGGGCTTATAGATGCCATCTGGATGTTGATCGCATAAGAGATTCTTTAGCGAGAACCTGCATGCCTGCAAAAGAAAAAAATGAGTACCTGACACATTGCAGGAGCTGATTTTCAGATGCTTGGTATAGATGTGTCCTGACTGGTTACAGGAGTTGGGTCTTTGAATTCTTCAGACGTGCCCTGGCGAGATACAGGAATCGAGTCTGGTACTATAGTCGTCAACAGATACTCCCTGGCAAGATTCAGGTATCGGATCCTCGAACTCTTCAGACGTGCCCTGTCTAGATACAGGAATCGAGTCTGGTACTGTAGTCGTCAACAGATACTCCCTGGCAAGATTCAGGAATCGGATCTTCGAACTCTTCAGACGTGCCCTGTCTAGATACATGAATCGAGTCTGGCACTGTAGTCGTCAACAGATACTCCCTGGCAAGATTCAGGAATCGGATCTTCGAACTCTTCAGACGTGCCCTGTCTAGATACATGAATCGAGTCTGGTACTGTAGTCATCAACAGATACTCCCTGGCAAGATTCAGGAATCGGATCTTCGAACTCTTCAGACGTGCCCTGTCTAGATACAGGAATCGAGTCTGGTACTGTAGTCGTCAACAGATACACCCTGGCAAGATACAGGAATCGGATCTTCAAACTCTTCAGACGTGCCCTGTCTAGATACAGGAATCGAGTCTGGTACTGTAGTCGTCAACAGATACTCCCTGGCAAGATACAGGAATCAGATCTTCGAACTCTTCAGACGTGCCCTGTCAAGATACAGGAATCGAGTCTGGTACTGTAGTCGTCAACAGATACTCCCTGGCAAGATACAGGAATCGGATCTTCGAACTCTTCAGACGTGCCCTGTCAAGATACAAGAATCGAGTCTGGTACTGTAGTCGTCAACAGATACTCCCTGGCAAGATACAGGAATCGGATCTTCGAACTCTTCAGACGTGCCCTGTCAAGATACAGGAATCGAGTCTGGTACTGTAGTCGTCAACAGATACTCCCTGGCAAGATACAGGAATCGGATCTTCGAACTCTTCAGACGTGCCCTGTCAAGATACAGGAATCGAGTCTGGTACTGTAGTCGTCAACAGATACTCCCTGGCAAGATACAGGAATCGGATCTTCGAACTCTTCAGACGTGCCCTGTCAAGATACATGAATCGAGTCTGGTACTGTAGTCGTCAACAGATACTCCCTGGAAAGATACAGGAATCAGATCTTCGAACTCTTCAGACGTGCCCTGTCAAGATACAGGAATCGAGTTTGGTACTGTAGTCGTCAACAGATACTCCCTGGCAAGATACAGGAATCGGATCTTCGAACTCTTCAGACGTGCCCTGTCAAGATACAGGAATCGAGTCTGGTACTGTAGTCGTCAACAGATACTCCCTGGCAAGATACAGGAATCGGATCTTCGAACTCTTCAGACGTGCCCTGTCAAGATACAGGAATCGAGTCTGGTACTGTAGTCGTCAACAGATACTCCCTGGCAAGATACAGGAATCGGATCTTCGAACTCTTCAGACGTGCCCTGTCAAGATACAGGAATCGAGTCTGGTAATGTTAGTCGTCAACAGATACTCCCTGGCAAGATACAGGAATCGGATCTTCGAACTCTTCAGACGTGCCCTGTCAAGATACAGGAATCGAGTCTGGTACTGTAGTCGTCAACAGACTCCCTGGCAAGATACAGGAATCGGATTTTCGAACTCTTCAGACGTGCCCTGTCAAGATACAGGAATCGAGTCTGGTACTGTAGTCGTCAACAGATACTCCCTGGCAAGATACAGGAATCGGATCTTCGAACTCTTCAGACGTGCCCTATCAAGATACAGGAATCGAGTCTGGTACTGTAGTCGTCAACAGATACTCCCTGGCAAGATACAGGAATCGGATCTTCGAACTCTTCAGACGTGCCCTGTCAAGATACAGGAATCGAGTCTGGTACTGTAGTCGTCAACAGATACTCCCTGGCAAGATACAGGAATTGGATCTGGAATCACGACAGTTGATAGCAATTATCCTTGTATTATTTTTTGTCCTGAAAAGACAAAACGTTAGTTGTATGCGATGCCGTGATATATGACATGCGAGATGTTCTCAGAATGAATGAGATTGTACGTTCATGATGCGTATATGCATGCTATAATGTATGAAGATGTGTTGTTTATGAATGTATGTTTTTGTCTTAGGAAAATAAATCCTAGACGGATGCCGGGAAGTCAAATCCTGGGCTGATATGAATAGCATTCTTTGTTTCCACTGGAGAGTGATGGTTGCAAGAATAAACCGGTAGGAGAAGATGACTCCGTTGGGGGAATAAACTTGTTGGAGAGATTACTCTGCGGGGAGAAAATTAATCTGGCGATCTGGCTGGGGAACAATACTCTGTGGGGAGAGAGGTACTATGTTGGGGAAGCAATTCCTTTAAATGTTGGTCCGCCGCCAGGGAACAATCTTTAGACCAAGATTGCCGGGGATGTTTGTCAAGAATGTGTGCTGCTGGGGAAGGTCGAGATCTGCGGGAGGATACCCAACTTCCTTAAGGTTGATAACTGCTTTGCTTGAGGAGAGTATACTGCTTGCTGGCTCACTCTCTGGGGAATTAAAATACCTGGTCGTGTTCTTCAGCTGAACCTACCTTGATACCTTGGAGGACAGAACCATTAGATTGCTTAGACAACCTATCATTGCCCCTGTTTCTGAGGCGGGAGGGGAAGACTTGTGGAGGTGCTTGAGGACTGCCGATTTGACCAATCTTCTTCTGGTAGGCAGGTGACAAGATGATAGGACATAGTCGTACGCTTTGATCCCTAACTTTTGCCTGGACCGCCCTTTCGGGTTTTCAGTCCACCGGGATACCCATTTTTGCCCAAGCCACCTTTTCAGGTTTTCGACTCGCCGGGTGTACAGATTTTTTCATTTCATCCCTTATTTTTGCCCGAACCCTTTTGGTTCGCCGGGAAGCCCTAATTTTTGCCTAGGTATGTCAACCTAGCGGGTCTTTGATTATGCGTAGTATTCTTTCGACTATGTCTATGTTCTTAGAATGCAGGGAGGTGCCCCTGGCTGTTTATGTTGCCATGTTACCAGAAGATGTCTGATCGTGCAAGATTCGTTGTTGAAATGCCCCAAGTGACTTAGGCGGAGATTTGCCCCAGGCTATTTGGCCTTTGAGAGATTCTCCGAATCTTGATTGGACTGCCCCAGATGATTGGACCATGATCATGTTGTGCCCCTTGATTGGAGGTACTTTTGTTCATTAGGCATTCGTCGTGCGAATTTCCTTGCTGTTCAAACAAAAAGTCATATGCAAACAAAGTTATGTCAAAAATGCAAAGCTTATGTCTGTCTTGAAGATTTTGAAAATGCATTATTTTTCATAAAACAAGTGAATGTTTGTAAAACGTGATGTCAACTCCGTATTTACCGTAGGCCTTCAGGAGTCAGGATACCTTTCGTAACAGTATGCTTTCGAACTAACCCATGCTTCAGCTAGGACTTTCAAGGGTTATGACGTGGCCTGGCTCACGGTTTAAGAAACAAAGGATAAAGGCTCAAATTTTATTTGTACCCACCCGTTCTTCGTGATGTTCTTCAAACCTAAACTCAGCTGATCGTGCGTTAGACCTTGTTTGAGGCTTTGCTTTGATATACCAATGATGGTTCAAATAATGATGATTTATTCTGAATGGGCAGTCATTTCTTTTTGTTGAGGGTTTGTGTGACCTCTGTTTTTGATTTTGTTATCCCTATTTTTTTTGCCTGAACTGTTTCTTTTGTGATTACAGTCAGCGGGATGCCCCAGTTTTGTAAGTCTTTTTCATAGGTTTTGACTTAATGGGTTTTTATTTTTTGAGATATAATGACTGCCTATCTGTATGATTGTTCGCAACCATCACTGCCTTTTGTTTTGTAAGGACCTCTTTGGTGCCATTCGTTATGCACTTGGATCAATTGAGAGACTACCCTGCCCCGGGTTATGATTAAGGGTTTTAAATTTCGAAAAGAAAAACTCCTACTTCTTTGGCTCAAAGGGGTTGACGAGGGATTATCATCCTTATGACTCCAGTGTTTAGGGATTGAAACAATGCCTGTACCTCATAAGCGGGGTCTGTTCAAAAGCATACTGTACATTGTGGTATCGTTTTCGTCATCCTCCCTCAAGAGGCTTAGAATTATTGATTGAGAGTTGATTATCAGAAAAAATATGAAAATAATTTGCGTATAGTGAATACGAATATATTGATTCAAAATAGACATAAGCGATGCATTAATGAAATAACAATGTTTTAACAATGAGTAAATGTTTGAACAATCAAAAGAAAATTACAACTTGAAAATTCTAATAAACACAAGTCTTCTAGTCTCAGGGTTTGTTACTTCAAATGGTGAACCTCGCAGGGATAGTAGAAGAACTCGACCTGACCATCTGGGGTGAATTCCACAGCTCCTTCATCAATCAGGCTTTGGATTTTGTACCTCAACTTCCAACAGTCATCAGTATCATGCCCCGGGCTGTTAGAATGGTATGCGCACCTGGCCCCAGGATTATAGTTGGGTGAAGAAGTCTTAGGATTAGGGTGAGGTCCTATCAACGTCACCAGATTCAACTTCAACAGGTGTTGCAAAGCTTGGGACAACGACGTGTTGAGCTGGGTGAATTGCCTTCTGGGCTTGCTCTGATCAACCCGTTGCTCTGGGCGAGGTTGTGGTTGGAGCTGTGAAGTAGTAGCAGCTTGGAGAGGTCTATTCATTGAACCAAGCCTTTGACTTCTTGGAGGCTGATTACCAGTTTGGTCTCCAGCCTTGGCTACTTGCTTCATACTGTCTTGCTGAAGCTGGTTGATCACAGTTCTCAACTCTTCTTGTTCCCGAGCTAAGCCTTGGATAAGGGCCATTTGCCCCAGCATCTGAGTCCTCATTATGTCTATCTCAGCTTGCATATGTTTCAGCCGTTCATCTTTACCGTCTTCTGGACTGTTCTTGACCAAATTCCCCATGAGGAGCGTTCTCAACTCTTCCTGCCCCTTGGATAGGCTTAGGAAGATCTCCCTGAACTGAGTCTCTTGAGTAGGGAACTCCTGGGTGTTTGATTGGAAAGCCATTGCTGAAATAAACAGCGAAGAGGGTAAGTAGCCTGTAACAAGGGTACCTGTTATGCAATGATGTGTATGATATGCATGCAATGTTTTCAAGGATCTCGCGGGATAAACAGGAAATTTTGTTAGCATTTGGATCCGGTAGCTTGATTGAAAGAGCTTCATGTTTGTTGGGAATCTTTCTTCCAAGGGTCAAAGGCTCACCATATCCAGTGGGTCATAGCCTCTGACTTTAGTCATCATGTCTGGTTTTGATTTCCAAACAACCTTGGTTAAGGGAACCTTCTTCAAGAGTCAAAGCTCACCATATCAAGTGGGTCATAGCCTCTGACAACCTTGGCTAGAGGAAAATAAATCCTCTTTGCCCCTTGCTAGATGTTTGATTCATCATGACCTGCATCACAGACCCTTGAGATCCTTGAAATGGGTTAGTCCTTATGCAGGATGTATGCAATGGTATGATGTCATGCTATGCATGGGGGTAATGTAAGTAACCCTGTTATGAGTCCCAATTAAGGACTGCAAACCAAAACCTGCAAGAAACTCAGTAAACTTTGTTATGAGTCCCAATTAAGGACTGTAAACAAAACCTGCAAGAAATTCAAGGGTCAGATAATAAGCACGCAAGTAGTTCAAGTACGAAGGCACACAAGTCACACAAGAGAAACCCTTAGAGTTTAGGCCAGCATGGGGTCTAGGTATTACCCTCTTGAAGTTGGTGGGCTCAAACCTGTCCTATCAAAGTAACCGGGTTCTAAGGATCTCAATATCATTGGATTGCTTTCATTGTTCATCGTTTCGATTTAGCCACTGACTGGCGATCAAAATATCCCAAGAAAACAACCCTCAATTGAGTGTAGTATCGAGTATCAACCGACTTCGGAGTACACCAAAGTAGTCATCTCACTACCCTAAAGAGGCCAAGATGGTTCAATTAAGGTTCCTAAGGTCTGTTGATGCTTCACGACACCACGCGGAGGCCCCGTACTCTCCTTGATTGACTCAAGGGTTACCGGTACACACCAAAGTGCCACATCAACGTAGCAGACTGCTTCAACCATGTCGGTATACCCCACACAGTTCCCTCACAGCCTTGTTGCTACTTTCTAAGAAGGTATCCCCAGATCCGGGTTAAGATCTATAGAACTCCCAAGACAGTCCCACAATTTAAAGCAAACAAATCAAAGCAATTGAAAACACAGTGATCTTAGTCCTAAGGTACACCTCACTTTATAGTTCTCCCCAGCAGAGTCGCCAGTTCTGTGATCGGTGGATCTGGAACTGACTGTTTTAAAGCTGGTTTCGCGAAATGTCGCGGTAAGCAAGAGTCGCCACCGTCTTTTATTTTCTCCAAATGGAAAGGACAAAAGCACAGAAAAATTCCTTATAGAGATTGCTCTCGGTTCGGGAGGTAGATTATAGAAAGGGAAGGTGTTAGCACCCTTTCTATCCATGGTTATCCATGGGCTCTTAGATACTTGCTCATTGTGTTTTCAAAAATGGTTTGTTTTCTTTTCAAAGTGCGATTGGGTTTGAAAAAGTTTCGTTTAAAAATTTCAGAATGACTCTTGTATCAGTCCTCAAGAGTGTTTGAAAAATTGTTTTGAAAGCTTTTTGAAAGTGTCGGTGTGAAAAGTATTTTGTTTGTTTTTGAAAAGAGCAAGTATCTATGAGAATCTACCTACCCTAAGGAATTCGTCTGTGTAAGTGTCCTTTAGGTAGTGCCATCCCACCATTGAGAGGTAGGTAGCACCACCGTTGGAGGTGTTTGGGTCAATTCGAGGGTTAGGGACAGTGTGGACACTGAGCAATAATAAGATACCTTAGAAGCTACCCTTATGCCATTGATCTTTTTATTCCGAGGCGACCGTTCCGAGGCAACTTATTCGAGGCAACTGGATCAATGGAACATAAGGACTTACTAAGACGTCCTGTACTCAACGACCACGTTTCGAGGGGCAAGGCAACAGGGTGATCACCAGAGCAACAATAGGATACCTTAGAAGCTACCCTTATGCCATTGATCTTTTTATTCCGAGGCAACCGTTCTGGGGCAACTTATTCGAGGCAACTAGATCAATGGAACATAAGGACTTACTAAGACGTCCTGTACTTGATGACCACCTTTCGAGGTAAGGCAACAGTGAGGCGTACCCTAGTGGTGGTGTGTGAATTGTGTGTCATTTTCAGTTTATTGTTTGTCTTGTCATGCATTGGTGATCTACGTTTCGATTTTATTTTTGGGCATTCATTCTTTCATGTTATTGTTTAACAGTTAAAGGTGCGGGAATAAAGTGCGGAAAATAAAAGTCCTACGCTATTACAAGGCGCGGGTCTACATCGCCAAATTAAATAAAGACCCGATTTGAATAAGTAAAATGCGGAAGGTAAATATCCTAATTATCTATTACAAGGCTTTGGGGCAAATACATTATATCTACAAAAGAAATAAAAATAAATGTGCGAAAAGAAATAAGAATCGAGTGCGAGGGCGTTGGACCCTTTAAAGAATTGAATTTAAATTATTAAATTAATTAATGATTAAAGAAAAGAAGTTATTTTATTTTTTATTTTTTTGATGTTTTTGTTTTTTATGTTTTTTTATGAAATAAAATAGAAAAAGAAATTAAAATGTCAAAAGAAAAGCCTAAGTCTAAATTTATTTTAATTATTAAAAAGAATGTTAAAATGACCTAATTAAAAAACTAATTCAATTATGGTTTATTTACAAAATAAAGATAATAATAATAAAAGTGTTAATTATATTCTTTTTTTTGGGTTTTTTATGAAAATGTTAGTTAAATTAATTTAATGATAGAGTAATTATTTTTTGGTGTTTTTTTGGATCAATTTTGATAACTAAAAGCAAATAAAAGTCAAATTAATGATTATCTAACAATTAATTAAATATGCATGCAAAAATATTATTTTTAATGTCAAAAATTAAATAAACATTTTTCTGATTAAAATGCAAAAAGGAAAATATTTTTTGTGAGTTTTTAAATGCATGAGAAAATTATTTGAATATAAATTAAATTAGGATTAAAAATATAAAAAAGGGTGAAAAACAAAGGAAACATGTTAATTATGGAAAAGGTAAAAAAAATGCCTGAACCAGGACTCGAACTCGTGCCTTCTGGGAATATCCACTAACGCGTTGCCATCTGAGCCAGCTGTTTCAATTGACATAACAATAAACACTTAATATTATATTGATAAGCAAATAAATCCTGGGAATTAAAAAAAAACGCGCGCGGAATTTTGAATGGTCTAATGCCCGGTTGCCACGCCATCGTCTTCTACCTTTTCTGCAAAATAACAAACATGTAGCGGGGGTTTTAAACCCCCACAAAACACAAGCCTGCAAATAAAAGCGATTAGTTCCTCGTTAGACATAAATTAGGCGCGAGGGGTCCATTGGATTCGTCTCATCTTCCTCAATTCAACCCTGGCAGTTTGAGGTTCCAATTTTTGCGTATGTGAGAAACCCCAAATTGAAAGCTTCGGAAAACCTAGATGTCTCCCATGGTGATTTGCATTTTGTGGCCTTACAGTCAAATTAAAGCATACAGGAAGCTTGGTAATAACATCAGCAATGCATAGCAATATTTAAAATGAATTAAAAAGGCATGGAAATGGAGTTTTGATTTTCAAATTTTGGACAAACCGTGGGGTGTCGTGGGGATGCTTCTTTGCGCGTTTGGGCTTGATTTTGATTGCTGGAGATTCCTGGCAATGCAAGGAATGTGTTTTTGATTGGAGTAGAGGCTTAAAACGTGCTGCAAGCAGGTTTACAGTTTTGCTTTTTTTTCTTGAAAAGTTCAAATGTGTTTTTTTGTTTTTGGGGACTTTTTAGGTTGTGATTTTCTTGTGTTCTGGTGCAGCCTCTTCTCAATTTCGTTTTTGATCCCTTGTATAGGCATTGGGTAATGTGAATCAAAAGGAATTATGGTCTCTTAATGTATAGCATTCAAGTCCAAAATCCTCCATAAACCTCCATAACAAAACTTCCTTTTTTGACTCATTTTTGAATTCTTGCCTTGTTTACTCCCTTGCACGAATTTTGGTAGGCACATAATGATGTTTCAAGGCTAGTTAAGGCCAAATATTCCCTTTTAAATTAATTTTTGAATTTCTTTTGATTTTAAAAGATTTAAAATTAATTAAATCCAATAAAATCAATAAAAATGAAAAAATTAATAAAAAAATCTGAAATAAAAGGTGGGACACGTGGGAAGCATGGCCAAGTTAATTCAAGTGGAAAAAGTGGGCCCCTTTTGTCAAAAATGAGATTTCAAGGATAAATGATTTTGGCCATTTCACAAAAATTTCCCAACTTCTCCAATGCATAACTTGCTCAATTTTTAAGCTTTGCTCATGTTCTTGGACATTTTAGAAAGGCCTTGAAGTCCTCTAAACAATGTCTTTGGTACCATGTCATTTTGATTTACCAATCTCAAGTTATGGCCTTTGACTTAAAGTCCCTTTTTGTTGACTTTTGAAAATGACCTATAATGTTGAAATTGATAACTTTTTGTGAGAGCATTTCTTGGACTTGAAGTATGAAGATGAGTTGTAGGAAATGTCTTTCTCTTGAAAATGAGATTTGGATGGAATTTTTCTGATAATCCATGTGAAAGTTATGCCCTGGTCAATTTCAGTTGACTTTTTCAACTGTCCAAAAATAGAAATTTTTGCATCTTGATGATTTTTGAGCCAAGTTTTGAGAATCATGATCAAGCATTGATCAAATGATGTTTGTGGCTTCAAAATGATATGTTGACCAAAAATTTGAACTTTTGACTGTCAAATGACCATTTTGCCCCTACAGTTGACTGTAGTGCAATTAGGGTTTTTGACTATGCAATTTTGTGCTGAAAGTCTTGAAACTTGATATGAGGATGATTGACCATATTTGTAGGCTTGTGAGACTTGATTGGACCTTTGAAAACTTCATTTTCTTGACCAGAACACAAACCCTAATTTTGACTGTATAGGAGATCTTTGACTGTGCAACCCTTGGGGAATTTTGCAGCTTGACTTGGCAATTTCTTGAAGAATATGGGAGGGCAAATTTTGGGGTACAACAGAGATTAATTAAATAAACCTAAAAAGTATAATTAATTTTAATTAAAAATAAATAAATAAAATTAAAAACCTAAAACCTAATTTGATTAAGGTTTATTAAAAAAAGGTTTTGAAAAATTAGGTTTGTTAAAAAAAAGTGTATGGTTAAATGAATTTAGGGTTCTTAAGGGAAAATTGGTGAAAAATAGGAAACAAAACAATAGAATTGTCAGGGGTGGGTGTTGAACCCACGCCTTTAGCTCTTTCACCCAGCGTGTTCACCACTAGACCAGGCACGCTTTGGTGTTAGGGGATATGGATCAACATGCTATGTATGTTCATTCTGCAAAACATGAAAATATGGAATAAAATCCCAAAATACTAAAAGGCAGGGATCGAACTCACGCTTTGGTATGGTTATGCCTTAACGCGCGCGCTTCTTCCACTGGGGTGGCTGTTTCATCCAGTATCCTAAACATAAACAAATGATTATATAGTGAAAACAAATTACTTAACCGAAGAAGCGCCAGAGCCCTAGCTCCGGTTGTCTTCTCTGATGACTCTCTTTTCTATTCCTGCAAAACAAGCATAGTTAGGGATCCAAGGGCACCCTACCAACCTAAATCAAGCCCCGTAAGTTCAATGGAATCATTATTTTAGATAGAATCACGCTGATTTGTAAGGTATGAAGAAAATAGCTCAAATTGGCATGAGTATGGCTATGCACTTATCAGCCATCACGGGGCTCACACGATGGGTTGTTCCTACATTATTGAACCTCGGGAACATGTTAAATGAGTTAGTACATGTTAAAACACAAGGCAAACGAATGTATGAAATTCATTCATTATCAAAATCGGTGAGGCACGTATATGTGTTTTTATGCCCTTTTGATCATTGCAATCAAGAGTGGTTGCAAGCTAGAGTTTCAAGTTGCCCTAGTTTGAATGATTTTGAGATTTTTGGAAGAGGTTTTTTTGCTGCAAGGGTTTCGTGGCTTGATGTCTAAATTGATGAGAATATATAAGCATGAATTAGGTCACATGTTTGTGGACTTCGACCTTGTAAGAAATGCCCTTGTTTTATCTAATTTATTTTGACTTTTAAAATAAATAAAAATCAAAATAAATAAAGTAAAGAGGTCAACAGGTGCATGAAGTAATTCAGAGGTTGATATGAAGTGTAAAACACACATGGACCTTGAAACAGTAGCCTATTAGCCCAAAAATTCAAGTTTGCTCAATTTGAACTTCATGCATTTGCTCAAAAATTCCCAACTTGCACCAGTCATAACTCTCTCAATTTTTATCATTTGAATGTGATCTTTAACTTTTTGGAAAGCTTAATATTTCCTCTAAAATCTCTATTTTGATCATGTTTGCATTTGAAGATTAATCTTGACGTAAGTTGCCTTGATAAAATGTGTCTTTTTGTTGACTTTTGAAATGACCTATAATGTATTGGCCCATATCTCTCAAATGAAGCATTTTTTTAACTTGAGCTTAGAGAGACAAAGTTATAGAGAATTGAATTTCCTTCAAAATGATCTTTTGTTGAGGAAAATCCGATGAAGCATGGGAAAGTTATGCTTGGTCAAAGTTCTGTTGACTTCTCCTAAAGAAAACCCTAATTTGACAACTTTTGACTTTTGATGATTTGAGAGTTTTCTTGATGATTCATGATCAACCCTTGATCAAATGATTAATATGACTTCAAAATATTGATGTTGACCAAATATTTTAAGGTTTGACTGTATGTTGACCATAATTGACTTTTTGTCCAATTTAGTTGATTTTTAGTCATCAGAGCCATTGATTGAGCAAACTTGTGATGCAAGGCATGAAACTTGGTATGGGAAATTTTGGAGACATATAAGAAACCATGGCACCAAATTGAGGCATTAGAAACCCAATATTCCTTGAGAAAAGTGAAACCTTTGTTGTAGATCCATTGCTTAGGAGGAGAATTTGTCTGGTCAATTCTTGAGCAACCTTGAGCATTTGAGAACCCTAGGAGAATGTCTTGAATAAAAATGAGAGGGGAAATTTTGGGGTACAAAAGTTTCCTTTGCTCATGAAATATAGGACTTTCCAAAATTTGTATGACCTCTGTATTATCAAACATTGAGATGTAGTGTCTAATGGTAAAAGAGTAATTTTCTCGTAATTTCTCTGTAGGTATGATTTGCTTATGGCACATCAAGAAAAGTTAGCACAACTTACTACAGTGTGGTTGAACATTTATTATTTTTTACTTTTCCAATTATCACTCTCTTCATTTGTGTAAAATAGTGAATAGTAATTGAATGCTCAACTGAAATTCCACTCAACTGATTTTCTTATACACACATTAAAAGTTAAATACAATGTGAGAGTTACGAGGACATTAAAATTTAAATTTAGTTTCTAGTTAAGTCTTAGAAGTTGAGAGAAAAGAGAAAGTGAGAGATCATTGTAATATTGTATTAATGTTTTCAATGTATTACAATATGAGCAGTATCTCCTATTTATATCACAATTACTTAGACATAAAGGCTAAATAACTCTTAAAGACTACAATTGGCTACTCTTAAGTATATTGAGTCATCTAATACAACTCTAACATTTCCTTTATGTATTTTACCACGAAGAATGCAAAATCTAGCAGCAGAAAGTGGTTTACTTAGGGCATTCCTCTCAATCAATACTTGATTTTATATTATTATTTTATCTTTTATGCTTCAATTATTCTGTTCTACATTCAACTCTAATTTTTGTTATTAACTTAGCCTCCACTAAATAGTTTAGTCCTTTTTATGCTTTTTATAAGAAACTATGTTAATATTCATAATTATGTTCTTTTCATAAATAAAACCAACAAAAATTCGGCAGCATAACGATTTCTAAATCCAAACCGATTCACTTCAAACTTGCTAACACAAACCAAAACATTACTTCTGACAAATTCACACAATTTCCGACAAATTTATCACAGATTAAACCGTCTCATAAAAGAGAAGCTCACTCACACCAGTAATTTAAGGATAGATTTACCTCGAACTTAATGAACAGCAGCGTCAAGAAGTCGAAACGAGAAGTTGTCTGGAGGTTTATGTGAGACGGTGGTTGCTTGAGAAGATGAAGAAGATAATGGTGAAGGTCGAACTCGACCGAGAATGAGCATTGTACGATGAAATTGGCCGGGATTGAGCGTTGTACGTTGAACTCGGTCGGGAAACACTAGGAGAATGCAGTACTGTTGCATGAATAGTTGTAGAAGACCGTGAACGGTCGTGAACGACGATGAACGAAGGTTAAAGAAGGTGAAAGGAGGTTGCTGAACGTGAATATGGTCAAATCACCGAGAAATGTTGCAGAGACGGAGGTGAGTATCAGAAACAATTGTGTTTTGTTATTTTAGGGTTTAACATTTTTTATTTTATAATTTAGAAAAAGCAGTGCTTTCATAAAGTGTTTTTTAAAGTATAGGCATTTCCAGTACTTTTTTTTATGATAAAGCGCTTTCTAATCTATACCTTTTTAGCAGCGCTTTGTAAGATATGCCCTTTAGCAACGCTTTCAGAAAGCGCTTTCCAATCTATAGTCTTTAGAAGCGCTTTCAGAAAGTGCTTTCTTATCTATGCTCTATAGCAGCGCTTTCAAGAAAGCGCTTTCTTATCTATGCCCTTTAGCAGCGCTTTTTATTAATTTAGTTCATATTTTGAAGAAGCACTTTGTAATCTATGCCCTTTAGCAGTGCTTTCAGGAAGCGCTTTCTAATCTATGGTCTTTAGCAGCGCTTTCAAAAAGTGGTTTCTTATATATGCCCTATATAAGCACTTTCTTATCCATGTCCTTTAGCATCGCTTTTTATTAATTTATTTTATAGTTTTAATTTTTTAACTTATAGCAGCGTTTCGTGAAATACGCGTTGTCTATGGTGCGCTACTATTTTTAATTTTTGGCGTAGTGATCATATCTTTCCTTGAATGTAGGCAAGTTATTATTTTGGAACATTCCCACTCCACATAACCCATCAACTCCTCCATTCTGATTACCTTGCAAAAATTAATTATCTTGAGCCATAACATGAGGCATTGCCTCGAGAGTGTCATCTATCGCACGATCATTACATGCAACAACCACTTCTCCCTGTACAACCTGACATAAAAAGTGGTTGTAATCAATAAAGCAAATAGATATTAAGGGAATACAACACTGCCAATGTTAACATACATGTGGTACACAAGGGTATAACAGATTCATAACACACAAGGCTGAATATACCGACATGCTCTGGTACCAACTATGTAACACCCTAACCCCACGATAAAGTTTTTCTTTCTTTATAAAATCATTGTGGAATATAAGAATATAAGACAAGGGTGTTACACCAACATAATACTCAAATTTTTAACTTCAAAATAGAAATATAAATTCAAAATATAACAATAAGGAAAGATTGTTTGGTTTTAGACAAAGTAGAGAACATAACAAAGCAATCTCAACCCCGATGTTATAGCACCAGAGCTATTTTCTAAAATAAACTAATAGCCGACTTAAGGATCGATTAAATATAAAATCGAAGCAAGCAATCAAAATGGCCATATACACCATCTTCTATAAACAAACAAACAACAACAACTCGCCAGTCTTAACCTGAGAACCATCTGCACAAGGATTCAAATAGAGGAACATATAAATAAAACGGGTGAGAATATGTTCTATGAAACTATGTGGTATAATAACAGTAAGGATAACATCTATCATACAAGCACATCATTCACAATCACAAAATACCACGATACATATAAAAGAATAAATATGCAATGCTCATCTCCTCTACTCCCATGCATATGGTACCATCACCGAATTCAGATTTGTTTTACTGAAATCCTAAAATACCAGACCGAAGTCCTAAACCACCGGACCAAAGTCCTAACACTGGACCTAATTCCTAATATAACTTTGAAATATATGATGTGTGATGCTTCAAACAATTTCAATCTTACATTCGAACCTTAAAAAACCCAAAATGTAACATTGTCAGTTAAGGCTAACACCAATTCTTGTGATTCTAATAACAACGACAATTCGGCTAAAACATCGGCTCTTTTCAACCTAAACATAATCAACACTGGTTCTTATCTAACTTAGGGTATTAACATGATTATTCATAGTACACCTTTATATCACATTAACATCAGACTTGCGTCCTAATGATAAGTGCAAATTATAGTTATTTTTGTATATACTTTTTGTTGCACTTACCGACTCTTGGTTGTTAATATCAGTTGAATAACCCAACTTTGTGTATAAATACGTTTAGTTTGTGTATAATGCATTTTCGTGTATAAAGTGTATCGTTTGATAGTTTTGTATTCATTTTGTAGGTATTTGAGCATTGTTGGAGCAATGAGGAATAAAGCTCCAAGATGCATTTTTTGATCAATGAAGGAATAAGGAAAAAGATTGGAGCCATAGGAAGTTATGTTGGAAAGCAACAGAAGTTGTTGGACTGTCATGGATCTTCAGGAGATAAACGCCATCGTCAGGTGAAATTTGAAGGCCATTTTTGATGATTTCTCCTACCTTGCTTTGCTACTATATCGCCAGGCGAGGAATAAAGGTATCGCCGGGAGAAGCTTTCTATTGTCGGGTGATGAAGGATATTTTTGACCTGTTGAGGATGTGGCTTATCCTAGGCCAAATAAATAAGAGACGTCATCGGGCGACGCGTTATATCATCGGGCGATTCTCGCGAAACAACATTTATTTATATTTCCTTTTCATTTCATTTTTGGATGATTGTTTTGGGGGTGATTTTTGTTCTCCTAACTCCATCAACCTTATTTTTGTAGTGGATTAGCTTAGATAAAAACACTAGGGCTTTGCTTATGGATGATTGGAGATGGATTTCTCATTGACCGACGCTGACAAACCAGGAGATTTGTGGTTTATCTCTTCTCCTCTCTATGTATTTCTCTTTTGTTGGGTCTTGTATGTATTTTACTTTGAAATTATTTATATTTGTCGCCCATGGTGTTATATTAAACTTGCTTTACAAATATTTATGGATTTTTGTCTTAGATTTTTGCTCTGTACTTGGGATTTGAGCTGTTATAGACATATACTACTTAGATTCTAATTTCGGATGATTATCTGTTAGTTTCTAAATTCTAGAGATATATTTAGAGCTGACATCTACTTGGGTATCAGAGCTTAATGCCTCTGTATGGTTGTGTTGTGCTTAGACATCATCAGTGCAATTACATAGTTGTCTTCTGTGTTGTTGAGGAGGTGGAAAGATCATTTCCTTGGTGATACAGTCGGTCTCTAAATTTGGATTAGAAATGACTTAGGTTGTGAGTGATACGTAGTGACATTTATGAGTATTGTTAGGTTGAATGTAACTGGTCGGAAGATTTAAGTCTGTGATGAGTAGATTATATGCAGGCTTGATAAGTTCTTCCTTAGTTTTTACCTTTGTATACATTTATTTTTTGTTGATACTTTTCTTTTCTATACCATTCAAACCCCAAACTCATTAACGAATGATTTTTCGAACGATAATTCAATAACCAATCTATGTGGACACAATACGATATAACCTAAGTATCACCCGGTAAAAATAATACTTTGCTTTTTGCTTGCCGCTATATACCGCAACAACACCTAACCTGAACAACTTAACTTGTATGGATGTTATCAAGACATTGGACTAAAGTCCTAAGTGTTGACAACTTTATTCAAATAATCCTTTATCATGATAGTAAATCATATCTTACAACATTCATAACTTAGGTTACACATGTATTCATCTAAACACTAGACTTACGTCTCCAATATTACGTCGCATACACAATTAATGCTTTTCCACATCATTCACACATTTAAAACCTTATGATACATTAACATACAATATCTCTATTTGACGGCTTTCCAATGCTTTAAACCACGCCTCAATCAGAATCATGAAACTCAAGTTATTATATTTCCAACTCTGTATTTTCTCACACACCCAATGGTAACCTGTTACCACCAGTGTGTAATCGGTTACAGTCACAAAAAACAACCTAGAAACTCATTTTCTCACGGGTAACATGTTATCACTGCTACTAATCGATTATCACTGCCTCCAGAGTCCAATTTCACTTGTTTTTCATAAGAATTTCACTCTTAAACCCAATTTCTTCAACCTAAACCTATCCCAATTCAATTTTAAACATAAACTTTTATAGTTAAACACATTATACCATTGATTCAACATCTATATCTTCAATTATAGTTATCATCAATTATCAACATCATGATAACATCAATTAGAAATAACATCATATCATCAAGTTAACCTCAACACAACATTAACATATAAGGATTACAAAAATTTACCGTTTCTACCATGGCATAAGATTAAACCATAAGCATCACACATAGCTCTCACAAACATGGAATGTTTTGCTTAAAACCTTAGAATCTCATATTCATCATTAGTCAACATAAACCTAACACAGGTTAAGGTAATCCCCACTATCTCATTAGCAAAATATCGATTGTAGAATAATTTCCCCCTTTACCTTATTATTGCAGAAATTATTTCCTGGAGCACTCAACATTAGCAGTAACTTTTTATTGCAAAATCTCTACTACTATTTCCTTGGTGAATTTGAGACTTTCTCTATGGTTTTTAGAGAAGAAGAATTTCTTTGGGGAATAAGAGAGTGGTACGATTTTTCTCTCTTTTTCAGAAAAATAGGTGTGTTTTTTCTCTTAACTTCCCCCATTCTTTATTTTTATCTCCTTTTTCTCTCATCTTTCCTGTCTCATTTTTTTTATTTCTCTTTCAGTTTATCTACTTTTCCCTATACTAATTCTAACTTATAAAATTAATTACAAATAATCATACTAATAATAATCATAATAATAAAATTTTATATATATATATATATATATATATATATATATATATATATATATATATATATATATAAAATATCAGTAATAATAATAACAACAATAATAATGATAATGCTAATAATAATAATAATAAAATTATGAAAACACACTAAAATAATAATAACAACAACAATAATAGTAATAATAATAATAATAAAAATATTCTGATAATTTTTGTGTCTATATTGACCTTGAGGTCTCTGGTGTTTTGAGGAGTTGTCATTTTGATTGGAAACTACATCATTATGAATTTTAGGTGGTAGGAACTAATTGAGACCTGAAATCTCATTTACTTAGAGTTGTTCATTTTGAGACACCAAGACTTCAGACTATCTATTGACAACCATGATCACGTCTTTTAACATGATTTTGTTTCAGTAGTTATCCTATGGTCTACATGATGAAATATGAGTCACATTATTTCCCCTCTCTTGTCGTGGATCTAAGTTTCCTTTCACTAGTATTGGAAGTTCATTATTATGTGGAGGAAGATAGGTTGTCACAATATTTGGTGGAGGTTGAATCTAATTCTTCGGGTTTAAGGAGAACGTCATGCGTCTGTCTTTAAGTTTGTGGTTTCTTCACATAACTTTGTTGGCAATAGACCTAGAAGGTTAGAGGTATGAGTAGTTCTTTTTGTAACACCTTGCTTCTCATTATTTTATTTTAATTTATTTCAATATCTTTTTATTAATATTTTTGCGTGCCTTAACATTTAAATTGGAATATTGAGAAATTATTAGAATTATTGTTAGTTTAATAATAGATAATAGAGAAAAATTGGTTTTGGGGAGAGAATAGAAATTAACAGAAAGTTGAGGGAGACTAGTAGAATTAGTGGGAGTAAATAAATATGGTTTTTATTTATAATGAGAAAAGAGGGAAAAATAGGAAAAACACGTAAAAGGGGTCAGAGAAGAGAGAAAAGCCCTATCAGAGAGCAAGAGTGGAGAAAAGAGATTCAGTAGCAAGATTCATTTTTTCTTTGTGAATTCGAGGTAAGGGGATTGTTCATCAAAAGGTGATAAATCAGAGGGATATATAGGGGTCCTTACCCTCAATATTTTCTTATTCTTTCTTTTTCTCTATGTGATGAATTGATTGAAAAGCATGATGATTTTTGGTGGAATCGATGTTATGATTGTGCATTCTTTGTATTTTGATATTAAGAAATATTTATGGATCAATTGTTATGATTGTTATATGTTTTGGGACTGTTTTCGATTCATAAAATTGAGTTTTGGGGGTTATTTCAATAAAGCAATCGCAGAAAAATGCAAACATAATGTTTTGGGTTCTAGGCACTGCTACAGGTTGTAGTAGCAGCTACGGGCAGCCGTAACAGCCCTCTAGTTTTTGTATTGGGGCATAAAAGTGTGAAAACGAAACCTAAGAGTTGTTATAGGTTGTAACAACGGTTATGGGAAGCCGTAGTGACCCTCTAGTTTTTGTTCGAAGCGTTGGAAATCTTACGCGTAGGGATACATTATGGTAATAACTATAGATGATAATTATGTACAGAAGGTTGTGAATATACATGTTTAACTTGATGATTAGAAAGGGAATCATGGTGAGGGATCTTTTCCAGTTGTTAATATTGTTTGGTGTCTATTCATGGTGAACAAGTCTATATTGTTGTGATTTATTTAATTGTTAAATACCTCATGAAAAGGGAATATTATGATGATTGAGATATTTGGTTCATTGGAATCACCGTGTGGACCTTACAATGGAAATAATTTGTGTTTAGATGTGGTGATATTATACTTGTGTGTTTCGTTAGGAGATGGAGTCAATAATGAGTAAAAGCAAGTAAAGGTTACGATGAACCTTGTATAATTTTATGACATTCATGAATTCATATATTGTTGGAGATAGGCGGGACTTTGGTCTAGTGATGAATTTTCAGGTTTATAGACGAAAATGTGATGTGTCACAAGTTTAGAGAAGAAACCACCGATATATGGATAAATAAGTTACGTACTTATGACATGTCCAAAAACCTTGGTACCACATGCATATATATTGGAGGATGTGAATACAATTCTTATGTGAAGTCCGAGGATATACCAAATACTGCATTTAGAACTCATTATGGTCAATATGACTACTCAATAATGTTGTTCGGTGTGTCTAATGCCCTATGCTTTTTATGTAGTATATTATTGTACCCCAAAATTTGTCCTCCCTTTTATCCAAGACATTCTCCTAGGGTTCTCAAATGCTCAAGGTTGTTAAAGAATTGATTAGACAAATTCTCCTACTAAGCAATGAAATTACAACTAGGGTTTCATTTTTATTAAGAAAGATTGAATTTTTAAGGTCTCAAGTAGTTTACATGGTGTGATACGGTGGGAGAACTGGCTTGGGTGTTTTGCGTTTGATCGCAAATGTTGCGGTTAGCAAGAGTGGCCACCGACTTTTCTTTTATCCAAAAGGAAAGGTGAGAAAGCACATGAAAGATCTTTGAGATTGTTTCTTGAGTTCGGGGGGTGGGTTATGAAAAGGGAAGGTATTAGAACCCTTTTCATCCATGGTTTTCCATGGGCTCTTAGTTACTTGCTAGATCACTTGCTTTTTTGTTTGAAATTATGCTTTGTGTGGTTTTTTGAAAGTATTTTGTAAAGAGGCCATTGTTTAGGCAATCTTTGTAATGACTCTTGTTCGTAAGAATGTATACAAAGATGTTTGATCTTTCAAAATGTTTTCAATTTTGTAAGATGTTTGAAAGTGTATGTGATTGTTTTTAAAATAGCAAGGATGATTGTTTTGAAATGGAGCAAGTAATTAGGAGCATTTTACCTACTCAAAAGTCTTTCTCGTACATTTCATTTTCCTTTGACATTGTTATAAAAAACATAGTCATAAAAAAACATAGCCTTTGTAGGAGAACACCGTCATAAAAAATGAAAATTTTAATACAAATAAAAGATAGCTATGTTTAATCATCCCATGGGGTTCCCATTCTGCTATAGCCTTTGTATCTCTGATCATCTTGTCTATTTGTTGCCTTGTCCGAAGATGATTGAATTGGTTAGAAATGTCGAGTTTGCAAGTTGTTTGTAAGGTGATCCAACGGGACATAGTCATACGCTTTAATTCCCTAACTTTTTCCTGGACCGCCCTTTCGGGTTTTCAGTCCACCGGGATACCCTTTTTTGCCCAAGTTGCCCTTTCGGGTTTTCAACTTGCCGGGTGTACAGATTTTTTTGTTTTATCCCTAATTTTTGCCCGAACCTTTTTGGTTCACCGGGATGCCGTTGTTTTTCCTAGGTATGTCAACCTAGCGGGTCTCTTATGCGTAGTATCTTTTGACTATGTCTGTGTTCGTAGGGTGCGGCAGGTCTTCGCCGTCCATGGTGGTCAATATCATTACCCCACCAGATAATATGTTTTTGATCATAAATGTTCCTTCATATGTAGGAGTCCATTTTCCCTGGGATCACTTTGTGTCAGTATGATGCGTTTGATCACTATATCCCCAACTTGATACACTTGGCGTCTGACTTTCTTGTTAAAAGCCTTGATCATCCGTTTTTGATACATTTGACCATGGCAAACAGCAGTAAGTCTCTTTTCATCAATCAAGTTCAGTTGATCAAGTTGGGTCTGGATCCAATCGTCTTCGTTCAGCCCTACATCCTTCATAATCCTCAGAGAGGGGATCTGGACCTCGATAGGCAAGACAACCTCCATGCCGTAAACCAGAGAATAGGGTGTTGCCCCGGTTGATGTGTGAGTTGTGGTACAATACCCGTGGAGAGAGAATGGTAGCATCTAATGCCAGTCTTTGTATGTGACTGTCATTTTCTGTATGATCTTTTTAATGTTCTTATTTGCAACTTCGACAACACCATTCATCTTCGACCGGTAAGGAGAAGAATTGTGATGTTGAATCTTGAACTGCTTGCACAAGGCGGTGATCATAGTGTTGTTGAGATTTGTACCATTATCAGTGATGATCCTTTCTGGGATACCGTACCGGAAAATGAGATTTTGCTTTATGAAACGGGAAACAACATTCTGTTAGAACATAGTTTGATTCTACAACCCTCAGTTAGAGTTTTGATGATAACAAAATACAAGATTAAATGAATTATGAGATTTATATAAGACATATATGCTACTCAAAATTATGTTGTGTATTTACAGAAACTCTGATGGAATCAACATCAGAATATCAGTATCAACATCAACATCAGAAGATATGTCAGCATCAGAAGATCAAATAACATGTGCTATACGCTGAAGCCTGATGAACAGAATCTGCGCATAATATACTCTGACTCTGATCAAGATCCTAACTATGTCATCAGCACTTAGAAGCGTCAGAATAAGCTAAAGCCAAGAACACTCTGATTATCATTAGTAGAACACTCTGAAGTGTCAACGTTACTATGCATTCAAGACAGATTAATTACCAACGGCTTTATTCCAAGACAAAGATCTTCTCAAAAAGGAAAGAATGTTATGATCATTGAAATGGATTTATGGACAGCAACGTATCTATTCCTAGGCTACTTAAACAAGTCAGTGAGAAAAGAAATGGCTAATACTCTTTACGCAGCACGCATACGAAAACTCTCTCACTCAAATTGCTAAAGCTTTCAACCACGCCTACTCAATAGCATTAGCAGTCTAGTTTCATCTAAGCTTCATATTGTGTATTATCACAGTTGTGATATATAGTTTTTCTAGAAAACATCAAACACACATTTGTTCATTTATCTGTAAAAGAATTTCCTTGAGATAAACCGGTCTGTGGTTAGACTCAAGAAGGCTTTAACAGTTGTTAAAGCAGTTGTGTATTCAGTTGAATATAGTGGATTAAGACCTCGTTGGAGAGAGGCGAAATCACCTTGACGGGTGGACTGAAGTAGTTTGAGATCAAACGAACCAGGATAAAAATAACATGTTGTCTGCATTTGATTTCAAGTTTTACAATTCACCCCCCCCCCCTTCTTGTGTTTTTCGCATCTTCAATTGGCATCAGAGCGCCTGGTTCTGAGCTTATAACACTTAACCGTGTCAGTACAAGATCCAGCGTTAGAAAAACACTATGGCAGGACCACATCAAAACATCAGCAATGACAATAATGAAGAAAGAGACAGATTCAGTGGCAAACCTCCAGTCTTTGATGGAGATAACTTTGATTAATGGAAAGACAGAATTAAAAGCTTCTTTCTGGCCCACGATGCTGATCTGTGGGATATAGTAATTGATGGATACACGCACCCAGTGAATGCAAGTGGTCAGAAGATTGACAGGAAAGCAATGTCTGATCAACAAAAGTGTGACTTCAGAAATCATCACAAAGCCAAAACAATTCTTCTCAGCCCCATCTCTTACTCTGAATATGAAAAGATATCAAACAGAGACACTGCAAAGAATATGTTTGACTCTCTGAGAATGACGCATGAAGGCAACATTCAAGTTAAAGAAACTAAAGCTCTTGCGCTCATTCAGAAGTATGAGGCATTCAAGATGGAAGAAAGTGAATCAATTGAAACGGTGTTTTCAAGATTTCAAATTCTGGTTGCTGGTCTCAAAGTTCTGGACAAAGGGTATTCTACTGCTGATCATGTTAAGAAGATCATCAAAAGCTTGCCAAAACAGTGGAGGCCAATGGTCACAGCACTGAAGCCAGCTAAGGATCTCAACAAAATCTCTCTGGAGGAACTTGTCAGCTCCCTCAGAAGTCACGAGATAGAGCTAGAAGCAGATGAACCTCAAAAGCAAGGTAAGCCATTAGCTTTAAAATCTAACAGAAAATCTGACTCCAAGGTTTTGCAGGCTGTTGAAGAAACCTCTGATGGGTACTCATCAGAAGAAGATGAACTGTCTCTCCTCTCCAGAAGGGTGAACCAACTGTGGAAGCAGAGGCAAAGGAAGTTCAGGAATCCTAGAAGATCAGAGAATCAGAACGAATCTTCCTCCAGATACAGAAGGTCAGAATCCTCCTCTGGACACAGAAGATCTGAAGGCTCTTCAGGAAGCAGAAAGCCAAACAACAAAGACATCATCTTCTATGAATGTAACGAGCAAGGGCACTACAAAAGTGACTGCCCAAAGCTTCAGAAGGAAAATCCCAGAAGAAAGTTTGGCAAGGAAAAGAAGAAAAGTCTCATGGCCACATGGGATGATTCTGATACATCTGAAGCTGACTCAGAGTCAGATGATGAGAGAGCAAACATAGCTCTCATGGCAAACATAACAGAAGACAGTGAAGATTCTGAATCAGACTCTGAATCAGATACAGAAGAGATATCTTTAGTAGCAAAGCAGAAACACCAGTCATGGTACCTGGACTATGGCTGCTCACGACACATGACGGGAAGAAGGCATATGTTCCAAAGCCTGGAACTTAAGCCTGGAGGCCATGTAGGCTTTGGAGGAAATCAGAGGGGAAAGATCATTGGCTCTGGAACAGTAGGTAATGGAAATCTTCCCTCTATAAGTAATGTTTTATTAGTAGACGGATTAATGCATAATCTGTTATCCATAAGTCAATTAAGTGATAACGGTTATGATATAATCTTTAATCAAAATTCATGTAAAGCTGTTAGTCAGAAAGATGGGACTATACTATTTAATGGAAAGAGGAGAAACAACATTTATAAAATCAAAATTTTTGAACTAAAAAGTCAGAACGTAAAGTGTCTTCTGTCTGTTAACAACGAGCAATGGATCTAGCACAGAAGATTGGGACATGTTAGTATGAGAAGAATATCTCAAATTAACAAACTCAATCTGGTCAGAGGACTTCCTAACTTGAAGTTAAATTCAGATGCTCTGTGTGAAGCATGTCAGAAAGGCAAGTTTGCAAAACCAGCTTTCAAATCTAAAAACGTTGTTTCCACCTATAAGCCATTAGAACTTCTGCACATTGACTTATTTGGACCAGTTAAAACTGCCTCAGTCAGTGGTAAGAAGTATGGGTTAGTAATCGTAGATGACTATAGCAGATGGACATGGGTAAAGTTCTTAAGACACAAGGACGAGTCACACTCTGTGTTTGTCACCTTCTGCAACCAAGTTCAGAATGAAAAGGATCTTAGAATCGTCAAAGTCAGAAGTGATCATGGTGGAGAGTTTAAAAACAAAGATTTTGAATCATTTTTTAATGACAAAGGCATTCTGCATGATTTCTCTTATCCTAGAACTCCCCAGCAAAATGGAGTTGTAAAACGAAAGAACAGAACATTGGAAGAAATGGCCAGAACCATGATCAACGAGACTAACGTTGCTAAGATCTTCTGGGCAGAGGCAATAAACACAGCGTGCTACATTCAGAATAGAATCTCCATAAGACCTATTCCGGAAAAGACTCCATATGAATTGTGGAAGAACAGAAAGCCCAACATTTCATATTTTCATCCATTTGGATGTACTTGCTTTATTTTAAATACTAAAAATTATTTGAACAAGTTTGACTCTAAAGCACAAAAGTGTATTATGTTAGGATACTCTGAATGCTCAAGAGGGTACAGGGTATACAATACAGAAACACAGATTGTGGAAGAATCAATCAGTGTTCATTTTGATGATAAGCTTGACTCTCAAAAGTCAAAGCAGAATGAATTACTTGCAGGTATGGAAATTAAATTCACAAGTACTGAAGACAAGTCATCAGAAGCTCTTAACAGAGACACTCCCTCAACATCAGAAAGAGGCACTGCAAGCAATCCAGCACCTTCTGTTGATCAATCTCAGAAAAGACCATCCAGAAGCAGCATGGATCACCCTGAAGAAACTATCTTAGGAAGAAAGGAAGATCCAATCAGAACAAGAGCCAGCTTCAGAAACTCTGAAGAATCCCTCATGGGACTTGTTTCTCTAATTGAACCATCAACAATTGATGAAGCACTTCTGGACAATGATTGGATTCTAGCAATGCAAGAGGAGCTGAATCAATTCACAAGAAATGATGTATGGGATCTAGTTCCTAAACCAAAAGGATTCAACGTCATTGGAACTAAATGGGTGTTCAGAAACAAACTGAATGAACAAGGTGAAGTCATCAGAAACAAAGCACGATTGGTAGCACAAGGTTATAGTCAGCAAGAGGGGATAGACTATACATAAACCTTTGCTCCAGTCGCCAGGTTAGAATCTATCAGACTTTTAATTTCTTTTGCTGTTAATAAAGGCATCACTCTGTATCAGATGGATGTTAAGAGTGCATTCTTAAATGGTTATATAGAAGAAGAGGTATATGTGCACCAACCCCCTGGTTTTGAAAGTTCAAAAAATCCAGAATATGTTTTCAAACTAAAGAAGTCACTGTATGGTCTGAAACAAGCTCCCAGAGCTTGGTATGAAAGACTGAGTAACTTCCTGTTAGAAAAGGAATTCTCCAGAGGGAAAGTGGACACGACCTTATTCTGTAAGATAGTTAAGAATGACATATTGGTATGTCAGATTTATGTTGATGATATCATTTTTGGATCTACTAAACCCTCTCTGGGAAGAAAGTTTGCTAAGTGTATGCAGGCAGAATTTGAGATGAGCCTAATGGGGGAATTGAAATTCTTTATGGGAATTCAGATCAATCAAACCCCAGAAGAAACTTACATTCATCAGAGCAAATATGTAAGAGAACTTCTGAAGAAATTTGATCTCTCAGAATGTAAGCCATCAAAGATTCCAATGCATCCCACGTGCATTCTGGAAAAAGAAGAGGTAAGCAAAAAGGTAGAACAGAAGGTCTACAGAGGTAGGATTGGTTCTCTTCTTTATCTGACAGCTTCAAGGCCTGATATTTTATTAAGTGTATGCATTTGTGCAAGATTCCAATCAGATCCTAGAGAATCTCACTTAACAACTGTTAAGCGAATTTTTAAGTATCTGAAAGGTACTACTAATCTGGGTCTGTTTTATAGAAAATCTAGTGATTACAACTTAGTAGGATACTATGATGCTGACTTTGCTGGAGACAGAGTAGAGCGTAAAAGTACTTCTGGAAGCTGCCAGTTTCTGGGAGAAAATCTGATCTCTTGGTCCAGCAAAAGACAATCCACGATTGCTCTATCAACAGCAGAAGCTGAATACATAGCAGCAGCTGGATGCAACACACAAATGCTCTGGATGAAAAGTCAACTTGAGGACTTCCAGATTTTTGAGAGTAACATTCCTATCCTCTGTGAAAACACTTATGCTATTTGCTTAAGTAAAAATCCAATCTTGCATTCTAGGCTAAGCATATAGAAATAAAACATCACTTTATTAGGGACTATATTCAGAAAGGGATTTTAAATTTTAGATTTATTGACACAGACCATCAATGGGCTGATATTTTCACAAAACCACTTTCTGAAGATAGGTTCAACTTCATTCTGAAACATCTCAGCATGAAGCTCTGTCCAGAATAAAACTGTTTTAATTTTATATATTAATCTTCAGAATTGTGTTTATTTCTCTGTGAACTTCTGATCAATCCTCTTTCAGAATTTTAGAAATGCAGATTGTATCAGAATCTATCCATGAAGATCTGAGCTCTTCAGTTCAAGGATAGAAGTGTTGTTCACTCAAGCAAACAAGTGTCATCCAGTCATCAGCTATTTTCTGAGGCTGAACACGCATTCACGTTTCTGAAAAGGCAAAGTGCTGATTGGATGCATTGAGACACATGTCATGGGTAACCGTTTAAGTATCTTTCTGAATCCCCTAAAATCAGCTATCATTAAATGCTAATAATCATGATTTATTTCTCTCTCTTAAACGTTTACGTTTTCAAAAACTTTTTAGAAATCTATTTAAACACTTCACACCATTCACACCTTTTACCCTTACTTTCGTTTTCTCTCAATATTTCTGTTTTCTGTGTTCTTATTTACTCAAGAAAACCTTTCAATCTCTTTCAAAAACCTCGTGTGAACATGGCTTCTTCCAGCAATCCTTCTTCAGGTTCCCAGAAAGATGCATCATCTGAACAATACGAAGTACCATTCAGAACGCTTCAAACTCCAGTCAAGAATCTTGAAGTTCTGTCACAAATTATAATGGATTTCAACAGTCTCAAGGAGAATGGTTTTGATTTATCAGAAGAGATTAAAGCTCAAGGATGGGAAAAGTACTTTGACAGGCTGGTGGATCCAACATTTCCTATTCTGGTAAAGGAATTTTGGATTCACGCTTCTTCTTCAAACCATCAGGTCACTTCTTACATAATGGGGAAGAAGATTGTGATTACTGAAGACCTGATTGCAAGACTGATAGGTTACAATGGAGGTGGTATTCACTGCATTGATATGGCAGAAAGGTGTCAAGATGTTGCCCTAATTGCAAGGGAAATTTTCATGTTGGGGCTTCCCTTCAGCAAGATAAGGGACTTGAAAGACAAGCACAAAATCTGGGCAAAGATCATTCTGGGATGTTTCAACCACAGGAAGCCTACCAGCTCTCTTGATTACATAAACATAGATCAGCAGTTTCTGATCTATTTTATCTCTCAGAATGTCAAGATTAATCTAGCTCATCTTCTGTTCAACCATCTCAGAATAAGTGTCAAGGAAACAAGGGAAGAGGAACGTACTAAAAGGGATTGGATACCCTTGGGAAGACTGATATCAGATATTCTGACTGAGAATAGGCTGATTGATCATTTGACAGAGGCACAAGAAATCATCACCCTGGAACCTTCTGTTGGCAAGCAGCTGAATGCCAAAAATCTGAAGAAAATGAAGCTGATAGAGAACATTAAGAAGGAGCCCAGCGTCACTCCTTTTGCTGAAATCTCCAGCAGAAGAGTCCCTCTGGAAGACTTCCCTATGTTCTCAGAAATTGACTCTAAGCCTCAAATCATTTTGAGATATTTAGATGCTTGTAAAGCTGATGGTACAACACCAAATCTAAATATTCAAGATCTTCAGCAGAAGGCTCCAAAGGTTGTTCTGAAGAAGACAAAGAAGAGGAAAGCTGCTACAGAAGGACCATCCCAACAGACTCCCAAGAAGACAGGTAATCCTTCTTCTGTTACTGTTTTAAATTCAACTGCTGTTTCAACATCCATTCCAACTCCATCTGAAATCCCAACACCTCAAACCTTTGATGATTTTGACGTTGACTTTGACCCTTCTGAGTCGTTAACCCTCAGAAGATCCCGCTCCAAACCATAAAATCCAAATACTGAAACCATACCAGAACAAGAACTTGAAAAGGTTCTTTCTGTATAGACCAACACACTTTCGTTCCCGAACCAGAAAATCCAAATCCAAACACAGAAATTCCCATCTCACCACAACCTGACATTCCACTCTCACCAATACCAAAAACTCCACTCTCTCCAGAACCAGAAATCCCACAACCTTTCTCTCCTCAACCAGAAATTAATTCACCCTCTCCTCAACATGAACAATCTCCACAACCTGAGACTCAAACCTCTGAGGCTCAAACCTCTGAATCCCCTGAACCACAACCTTTGGCCATTCAATTGCCCAGTGGTACCACTGTGAATATGTCTCAACTTCCCTCTTCACCAGAAATAACTCCACCAAATACCCCTTCAAGTCCAATCGTCATTTCTGACTCTCCCACTCCCTCACCAAAATCCAATACAAAAAACCACAGCAAGACAGTCATTGATCTAACAGTCTTTGAACGCCTTGCTGCAATAAACCAGAAAACAACCATCCCTAAACCGAAACGTCCAGATGTTAGTTCCAGCATGTTGAACTTTGAAACAGATATACAGAAGTGGATCACTTCTTTGAAACAAGAAAGTTTGGAAGTGGTTGATCCTACTGTATCAGACTTCCTCTGGACAAAATTCAGAAGATGGGTTTATGCTGAAACCTTCAGGTTGCAAGACCAGAGCTATGGACAGGCTCAACAGAACTTCAGCAATCTGCTGAAGGAAATGGAAGGTCCAGTTCTGAGCAAGCTGCTGAAGGAAGAAGTTCTCCATCTAGACATTGCGCCTTGGTCTGAAAAGCGTCCAGCATCTAAAGTTCAACCTGCAGAAGAACAGATAATTCAAGTTGAAGACTTGGGTCAAGCAGAAGAAACTACAGAAAGCTCTGAGAAGCAGCCTGTATCTGAAGATCCTCAAGCTTCCTCTCTTGACAGGAAGACTCTGGAGGATTTGAAGAGATCTGATATGTTGATGAATGAAAGGATGGATAAGCAGGATATCAAGATTGATTCTATAGCAAACATGGTATCTCAGCAACAGGAAACTAGCAATCAAATCAAGAGCATGTTGGAAGCTCTATTCACACGACTTCCTCCTTCTTCTTAGAATTTTCCTGTGTTTTCCTTGTTTTCTTTACATGTTTGTCTGTAATATTTCTACTTGTTCTAAACTATCATTGCTTCTGTTTTAATACAAACGTTTTTTTTGCTCTGATCATTTTAACTCTGATTATTCGTGCTTTTTGATAATTGACAAAAGGGGGGAGAAAGAATGATATTTTTCAATAACGGATTACTGAGACAAAAGTCTCAAACATTCCAACATTCTGATATATTTGAATTTCCTTCTTCTGAAAAGCTTACAGGTACAAGAATCTGATGAACTCTGATAAAATAAAGTTCTGATGCTCAAATAAAGTTCAATAAAGTTCTGATGCTCAAGGTCTCATGGAATTAAAGGGAAGTAATCAACTCAGGGGGAGTTTTTATCTTCATTACTCTGATACTTTTTATTCCTTATCTTCTTATCTCTGATACCTTCTATTCGTTAATTGATTATCTCTGATACTTTTTCTTCTATATCCTTAAGCTCTGATACCTTTCATCATTTTATTTTAATTGAAAAAAACTGGTTTTTGTCATCATCAAAAAGGGGGAGATTGTTAGAACATAGTTTGATTCTACAACCCTCAGTTAGAGTTTTCATGATAACAAAATACAAGATTAAATGAATTATGAGATTTATATAAGACATATATGCTACTCAAAATTATGTTGTGTATTTACAGAAACTCTGATGGAATCAGCATCAGAATATCAGTATCAACATCAGCATCAGAAGATATGTCAGCATCAGAATATCAAATAACATGTGCTATACGCTGAAGCATTATGAACAGAATCTGCGCATAATATACTCTGGCTCTGATCAAGATCCTAACCATGTCATCAGCACTTAGAAGCGTCAGAATAAGCTAAAGCCAAGAACACTCTGATTATCATTAGCAGAACACTCTGAAGTGTCAATGTTACTATGCATTCAAGACAGATTAATTACCAACGGCTTTATTCCAAGACAAAGATCTTCTCAAAAAGGAAAGAACGTTATGAGCATTGAAATGGATTTATGGACAGCAACGTATCTATTCCTAGGCTACTTAAACAAGTCAGTGAGAAAAGAAATGGCTAATACTCTTTACGCACGCACGCATACAAAAACTCTATCACTTAAATTGCTAAAGCTTTCAACCACGCCTACTCAATAACATTAGCAGTCTAGTTTCATCTAAGCTTCATATTGTGTATTATCACTGTTGTGATATATAGTTTTTCTAGAAAACATCAAACACACATTTGTTCATTTATCTGTAAAAGAATTTCCTTGAGATAAACCGGTATGTGGTTAGACTCAAGAAGGCTTTAACAGTTGTTAAAGAAGTTGCGTATTCAGTTGAATATAGTGGATTAAGACCTCGTTGGAGAGAGGCGAAATCACCTTGACGGGTGGACTGGAGTAGTTTGAGATCAAACGAACCAGGATAAAAATAACGTGTTGTCTGCATTTGATTTCAAGTTTTATAATTCAATCCCCCCTTCTTGTGTTTTTCGCATCTTCACATTCTTGGTAACGGAGGCGAATGAGGCTGCTTCAACCCACTTTGTAAAATAGTCAATGGCCACTAGGATGAAGCGGTGTCCATTGGAGGCTGTTGGCTTGATTTCCCCAATCATATCAATTCCCCACATAGCAAAGGGCCAAGGAGCCGTTAAGACATTCAGAGGAACTAGAGGTACGTGCACCTTATCAGCATAAATCTGACACTTATGGCAGGTTTGAGAGTGTTGATAACAATCTCCTTCCATGGTAGACCAGTAATAGCCTGCCCGTAGAATTTTCTTTGCCATCGTATTCCCACTGGAATGGGTGCCAAAAGTGCCTTCATGCAATTCAGCCGTGATCCTTTCAGCTTCAACATTATCTACGCACCGAAGTAACACATAGTAATTATTGCGTTTGTACAGGATGTCGTTACTAAGGAAGAACTTAGCGGAGAGTCTCCTTAAGAACTTTTTGTCATTAAATGAAGCTCCTTCTGGATATTCTTGATCCTCGAGATACCTATTGACTTCGTGAAACCAGGGCTGGTCCCCTACTTCTTCAGTATTAATCTCGTGACAGTGTGTTGGTTCATCCATTCGTTCAATGGTGATCTAGGGAGTCTCGTTATCCCATTTAAGTTTAAACATAGATGACATTGTGGCTAGTGCGTCTGCTAGCTGATTTTCTTCTTGCGGGAAGTGCTCGAAGGTAATATTCTCAAAATGTGGGAGCAATGTCAAAACATGTTCTTTATAAGGGATAAGGTTAGGGTGTTTGGTGTCCCATTCCCCTTTGATCTGGCTAATAACTAAAGCTGAATCTCCGAATACATTCAAGGATTTGATCCCCAAGTCTATGGCAGCTTTGAGACCAATGATGCATGCTTCGTATTCCGCCATGTTGTTTGTACAACTGAAGCAGAGTCTTGCTGTAAAAGGAGTATGACATCCTTCAGGAGATATGAGTACAACACCAATACCATTGCCAAGTGCGTTAGATGCCCCATTAAAGAACAGGGTCCATCGGGATCCTTGTTCAGGTCCGTCATGTGGCCTGAATTCTTTACAGTTGTCTAACGTCATGATGTCTTTATCCAGAAATTCAAACTTCATGGATTGGTAGTCTTCTACGGCTTGGTGAGCAAGGTGATCAGCTAATACATTGCCCTTTATTGCCTTATGGGTGGTATATTGTATGTCATACTCTGTTAGGATCATCTTCCATCTCGCTATTCTCCCGGAGAGAGCAGGTTTCTCGAAGATGTATTTTATCGAATCCATTTTAGATATCAACAAAGTAGTATGAGTCAGCATATACTGTCTTAGCCGGCGAGCATCCCATGCCAGAGCACAACAAGTTTTCTCAAGAAGTGAATATCCAGTTTCACAGTCGGTAAACTTTTTACTCAAGTAGTAAATATCATGCTCTTTTCGGCCAGACTCGTCATGCTGCCCCAATACACACCCCATTGAATTTTCTAAAACAGTCAGATACATGATCAATGGTCATCCATCGACTGGTGGCATCAACACATGAGGCTCTTGTAAGTATTCTTTGATTTTGTCAAAAGCAACTTGGCACTCGTCATTCCATTTGACTACTTGATCTTTCTTCAACAATTTGAAGATTGGCTCACAAGTAGCTGTCATGTGAGAGATGAATCTGGCAATGTAGTTCAAACACCCCAAGAATCCTCTGACATCCTTCTCAGTACGAGGAGCAGGCATCTCTTGCATCACTTTAACTTTGGCAGTATCGACCTCAATACCTTTGTTTCTGATGACAAAGCCTAGGAGTTTACCAGACCTTACTCCAAATGTGCACTTGTTTGGATTCAACCTCAGCTTGTACTTCTTTATTCTCTCAAACAATTTTTGTAAGTGATCAAGATGCTCTTCTTCTGTTTGAGATATGGCTATCATATCGTTCATGTAGACCTCTATTTCGTGACGTATCATGTCATGAAATAAAGCTACCATGGCACGCTGATAGGTTACCCCAGCATTCTTTAGTCCAAATGGCATCACCTTATAGCAGAAAGCACCCCACTGCGTGACAAACATTGTTTTCTCCATGTCCTCAGGCGCCATTTTGATTTGGTTTTAACCTGAGAATCCGTCCATGAAGGAAAACACTTTGTGTTGTGCCGTATTGTCAACTAGGATATCAATGTGGGGAAGTGGGAAATCATCCTTAGGGCTTGCCCTATTCAAATCTCTGTAGTCCACACACATTCGTACCTTGCCGTCTTTCTTGGGTACGGGAACAACATTGGTAACCCATTGCAGATAGGAGGTGACGACCAAGAATCCAACTTTAAATTGTTTCATGACTTTTGCTTTAATCTTCTCTGATATATCTGGTCGCATTCGACGGACCTTTTGTTTTACTGGTGGGCAATCCTCTTTTGTAGGCAGACGATGTACCACAATATCTGCATCAAGTCCCAACATGTCTTCATATGACCAGGCAAAGTCCTCAACATACTCGTGTAGCAACCGAATCAGATGCTCCTTGACACTAGGTTCGAAATTGGCACCCACCGTGACTTCTTTTTTGTCTTCTTCGGTACCCAGGTTGATTGTGTCCAGGGGTTCCTCGTGAGGCTGAATGGTTCTCTCTTCTTACAGTAGTAATCTAGAAAGTTCCCCTGGTACTTCACAATCTTCCTCACCTTCGTCTTCGACTTGGTAGATTAGATTTTCAGAGTCACAGAAAGCCATAGCAGAATCGTTACCCATGGGATCCAGAATGGATGTAGACCTGCATTGTGAGTGTGAGTGTGTGTAAGGGTATAACTATCTTTGAAAGAAATGAAAATGTAAAAATAAAAAACAATGAGCACAAACTTTGTATGCAAAACGTCCATGATTCATTAATGTCATATGGAAATGAGATAATAAACCTTACAAATGGACCATTGTGCCTCGGGTAAGACACAATGTTTTAAGAGTTTGAATTGTTTTAATATTACAGATCCAACAAAATGTAAAGACAAATTACTGTGGGATAAAAGTGACCGGGAAAAAATCTCTAGCCTCCAAATTACTGAGCCCTCCACTGATATTTGGGAAGATCCAATCCTCCAGGTTGCAACCATCTTCATCATCCTCTACCGCGTTGACTTCACGGTTGCTGATCTTCAGGGGTGGTCCTCCAGCACGAGCGTGACGTACAACCTTCTGAGAACTTGAAGAGAAACCCAAACCTAACTTATCTGACTTGTATGGGATATCCGACAGTTATCCCCAGATAGTGCACCCACCTTCTTCTATTACTGCCTTTGCATCCTTCAAAGATGACATCCTGAGTGGAGGCCTTGTGATCTTGGGAACAATTTTGGTTACTGCCACATCTTGCGAGACTTCTTCAAAGTGTTGGAATGGAGTTTCAATAAATCCACCATCTAATTCCACATATCTGAAGGAATTGAGATGGCTGATCATATACACTTCTTCTCCATGAACGGTGATAACCTTCCCTTGAATTGGATACTTCAGCATTTGGTGCAACATAGAAGTGACAGCGCCAGCACTGTGAATCCATGGTCAGCCTAGCAAGCAGGAATATGAGGGACGGATATCCATTACATAAAAAGTTGAATCAAATGTTTGGGTTCCAACCTTTATGGGGATATCCACTTCCCCATGTACCATCCTTTTCGAGCCGTCAAAAGCCCTTACTACTATGTTACTTGGCTTCAATGTCAATCCCTCACAGTCAAGCCTATCAAGAGCTTTTTTAGGCAATACATTCAGAGATGAGCCAGTGTCCACCAAAACATGAGCCAAGGTTGTGCCCCTACATTCAACTGAGACATGTAATGCCTCATTATGCTTCCTTCCTCTTGGCATTAAATTAGCATCTGAAAAACCTAGACCATTATCTGCAGTTAAGCTAGCTACGCAGTCTTGGAAGTGATCGACAAATGTCTCTTGGGGTACATGGGCAGTTTTCAGGAATTTTATCAAGGCTTTTGCATGCGCCTCGGAACATAGTAGTAAAGCTAGCATGGAAATTTTAGATGGATTTTGCCACAGTTGTTCAACTACATCGTAATCGCTTCTTTTTATGATTTTTAGAATTTCCTCCATCTCTTTCCGTGAGGTCTCAGGGATAGCCAATGATTGTGTCTTCATCTTGACAGACTCAACCGGAACACCTTTTCCTCGAGTCTCAGTTAACTCGGTAGTAGGAGTGTCAGTAGGAATGATAACATGGATTGTAACAGTTTTGTCAGTTGGAGTATTAATGGAGACGATTGTAGGACTAGGAATAGCCTTCGGGGGAGCAATAACAGGAATGATTACGGGTCCAGAAACTGCTTTTTGGAGAGAAATTTCTAGAGAGAATATCCTTCTGCTTCGGGTAATCTTTCTAGTTCTTGCAATATTATTGATGTCGGAGTTGACTTTCTCAGAACTCGAATCTTGGGCGGCTGGCCAATCCTGCTTGATACCGTGGTAGTAGAAATCCCCTCCATAATTCCATGGTATGGTTTTGTCTGACGAATATGGGACTGGTCCAGGCATTGTAATTATCAAAGGAGTTTCTTTCGGAACTGATGTAATTCTAACGGGTCTTTTGGTGGAGACCCTGGAAGAATTGGAGGAAATGGTAATGATAGAAACATCTTTAAAAGGAACAGGTGGAACAGAAGTCTTTTCAAACAAAATTTCTTTGTTATCTATTAGGCACTGAACGCCTGTTTTCAACAAAGGACAGCTGGTTGGTTAGGACAAACAGAAATGACAACCTTCATCACAGCCCGGGAACACACCAGAATTCAACAAGTTCACTTTAATTGTCAAGAGTGGGGTCATAAGTTCATCAACTGAAGTAACAAACATTTTTTCTTCAATGGCATTGGTATTATTGTCATGTTTAGGCATAGGGGAAGAAATGACATTTGGCTTTTCGGGCGCATCGAATTCAATCTCTTTTGCTTCAATGAGGTCTTGTATTTTGTTCTTTAGAGTCCAACAGTTATTAGTGTCGTGGTCGAGACTTTCAGAGTGGTATGCACAGCGGGCATTGGGATAATAGTGAGGAGATGTTGTGTTAGGATTCTTTGGAGCTTCTTTTAAAGTCGCCAGGTTGGATCTTAACAGATGTGGAAATACTTGAGATAGGGTCATGTTAATTCTGGTGAATTGTCTGACTGGCCTTTCCATCCTTGGTTGGTTGTCTCTCTGCTGATCAGGCGCATATTTAGGAATCATAACAGCCCCCACCATTGGACGGTGTTCGGACATATCTTGATTTCTCTGAGGATAAACAACAACCACTTCTTTCTTTCCAATAAATGGCTTTCTAGCTGATAAAACTAATCAAGTTGAGTTCCAGACAGACTATCTTGGAAGAAGTGTACCCATAAATCTTTGTCAGCGGTATGGGGCTGGAGTTTCCTCACGTAGGACCGGAGATGCATTTTTGGGAATGAGACTCCGTCATATTTGGCGAACATAGGTGCTTTGAATTTGGGAGGAATGACAATCCTCGACTCTAACCCCAATTCCTCAAAGTCCAAGCCAGGCACTTTTTGGATTTCCATCGCACTCAACCGCTTTTCGAGATGTTTATACTTGTCATCAACTGGAGGGTATTTTTCTTCATAATAGTCTTCTTCTTCTGATTCTGACGGGACAACTGTTTCCTTGCCTTTCCCATCTTGATTGTCTCTCTCACCGGATGTCATTGTAAAGTCTAGGGTCCTTCTTGTCTGCCCATGAAATCTTGTTCCCATGTTTAGGACTCCGATTACCTTCTTTGTCTTCTTTTTATTTTCCTCAGCTAGCAAAGTTTTCAACTCTTCTTGTCCTTTGGCCAGAGTTAAGAACAACTGTTGAAACTGTGCATTCTGAGCTTGAAGGTCCTTCACTGTTTGCTCGAGATCCATCTTACTGAAATAAACAGTAGAGAGATGAGGAGACTTGTTACAAGAAACCTGCTTATGTTATGATGAATGATAAATGCGTATGAAATGATTTCAAGGATTTTAAGATTCAAATTCATTTTAGACAAAAAAGGAAACACACATTATATTAATAAATTAAAGCTTTTGAGTACATCAATGCCTTCTTGGGCAAAACAAGTACAAGAAACTCTAAGATAAAAAGGTAGTGCGCATCCTCTTTGGTGAAATGTAGGCATTCAGAGTCTGCTCCTCATGAAGTAGCCTAGTGAGTTCCAAAACCTTCTTCTATCTTGTGTAGAATTGGGCTTCGAAGGTATCTCGCTCTACCTGGAGTTGTATCCAATCCCTTTGTTGGTCTTCAAGAGAGGTAGGCATGTCAGGATGTAGGATATGTTAGAACATAGTTTGATTCTAGAACCCTTAGTTAGAGTTTTGATGATAACAAATACAAAGAAAAAATATGCACCCTAAAAATTATGTTATTATGTATACAGAAATTCTGACCAAAGCAACATCAGAAGTTAAGCTATATAAGCTACACGCTGAAGCAATCAGAATTTGCGTTGAAGATTGATGACCAGAATCTGCACTTAAGTGAAGTAAACTCTGATTCTGAACAAGAGCATAATGATATAAGTCATCAATGTTCTGAAGCATCAACAACAGACAAGGATGTAAGATTCTGATGCGTTACTATTCAATCAAGACAACATCAATTACAACGGCTTCATTCAGACAGGATCTTCTCCATATGGAAACTGAGTTAATGTCATTTATCACGCTTAATGATCAACAGGAATTCATTTCCTATATAAACAAGCTCAGTGATCAAATCGTAAACGATTTGCCAATACTACTACACGAGAATAAAAAAACTCTGCAAGCTTACTCATCTATTCCACGCTCTAAATTTGTGTAAAATATCATAGTTGTGATAACTGTTTTTGTAACGAAAAACATTTGTACACACATTCTTGTATCTTTGTTTAAAATAGTGTTCCTTGAGATTAACTGGATTTTGGTTGTACTCAAGAAGAATTTGACAGTTGTTAAAGTAGTGATTGTAATCTATTTGAGATTAGTGGATTAAGACCTCGTTGGAGAGAGGTGAAATCACCTTGACGGGTGGACTGGAGTAGTTTGAGATCAGACGAACCATGATGAAAAATATTGTGTCATTGCACATTTGATTTCAAGTTTTCAATTCAACCCCCCCCCCCTTCTTGTGTTTTTCACTTCTTCAATTGGAATCAGAGCGCCTGGTTCTGAGTTCATACACTTAACCGTGTCAGTACAAGATCCAAGCTTCAGAAAAACACTATGGTGGGACCAACCCAAAACATCAACAATGACTACCATGAAGACAAGGACAGAATCAGTGGCAAACCTCCAGTCTTTGATGGAGAAAATTTTGACTACTGGAAAGATAGAATTGAGAGTTTCTTTCTGGCCCATGATGCTGATCTATGGGACATGGTAACTGATGGATACACACATCCAGTGGATGGAAGGGGTCAGAAGATAGACAGAAAAATGATGTCTGACCAGCAGAAACGTGACTTTCGAAATCATCATAAGGCCAGAACAATACTCCTCAGTGCTATCTCATATTCAAAATATGAGAAAATCTCAAACAGAGAGACAGCCAAAAATATGTTTGACTCTCTGAGAATGATGCAAGAAGGCAACATTCAAGTCAAAAAAACCAAAGCCCTTGCGCTTATTCAGAAGTATGAGGCATTTAAGATTGAAGATATTGAATCCATAGAAAAAATGTTCTCAAGATTCCAGATCCTTGTTGCTGGGTTGAAGGTTCTTGACAAAGGATATTCTACTACTGATCACGTAAAGAAAATCATCAGAAGTCTACCCAAGCAATGAAGGCCAATGGTCACAACACTTAAGCTAGCCAAAGATCTCAACAAGATATCTCTGGAGGAACTTGTTAGTTCCCTCAGAAGTCACGAGATAGAGCTAGAAGAAGATGAGACTCAAAAGAAAGGTAAGCCACTAGCTTTAAAATCTAACAGAAAATCTAACTCCAACGTTTTGCAGGCTATGGAAGAAACCTCTGATGGATCCTCATCAGAAGAAGATGAATTGTCTCTCATCTCCATAAGGGTGAATCAACTATAGAAGCAGAGACAAAGTAAATTCAGAAATCCTAGAAGATCAGAGAATCAAAATGAATCCTCCTCTAGATTCAGAAAGTCTGAGTCTTCCTCTGGACATAGAAGATCAGAAGGCTCTTCAGGACACATAAAGCCAAATAACAAAGACATCATCTGCTATGAGTGTAATGAGTAAGGGCACTACAAAAGTGACTGCCCAAGTCTTCAGAAAGAGAAGCCCAAAAAGAAGTTCTTCAAGGAAAAGAAGAAAAGCCTCATGGAAACATGGGACGATTCAGACACCTCTGAATTTGACTCAGAGTCAGATGATGAAAGAGCAAACATAGCTCTCATGGAAAACGTGTCAGGAGAAAGTGAAGCTTCTGGTTCAAACTCAAAATCAGACACTGAAGAGGTATTCCCTAACTTTGCTATTAATTTCACTAAATCTGAACTTGCAGAAAGTCTAAATGAAATTCTGGAAAGATATCACCAAATCAGAGTCAAATTCAAGAACCTGAAAAAGGAACTTGTCTCTGAATCTGAAAAGACTGAGAGTCTCAGATTAGAAAATTTTGAGTTAAAAGAAAAAATTTCAAAATTAGAAAACAATTTGCGAAACTCTCAGAAGGAAATAATCTCAGAGACTCCCAGTAATGCTGATGAGATCATCAAAGAATATGATCACAGCTTTCAGAAGTTTCTGGCTAAAAATATAGATAGAAGCAAGATGGCTTCAATGATCTATGGAGTTAGCAGAAATGGCAGAAATAGGATAGGATATCAAGGTAAGGTATCTACACCCAAACAGGCCATGGACTTAGTCATAAAATGCACACCACTTAAATCACATTTTATATATGGGCATACACATGACATAAAATACAGTAGTAGTGATTACTCTGTCAAACCAAAATTCAACTAGAATTTTGGTAAAACTAACAAACCAGGACCCAAAAAGATCTGGATACCTAAGGATAAAATTATATATGTAGAAGATATCTTTAGCAGCAAGGCTAAAACACCAGTCATGGTACCTAGACTCTGGCTGCTCTCGACACATGACGGGAAGAAGGCATATGTTCCAAATCCTGGAACTTAAACCTGGAGGCTATGTGAGCTTTGGAGGCAACCAAAGAGGAAAGATCATTGGCTATGGAACAATAGGTAATGGAAATCTTCCCTCTATAAATAATGTACTACTAGTTAATGGATTAATACATAACCTGTTATCCATAAGTCAATTAAGTGATAACGGTTATGATATAATCTTTAATCAAAATTCATGCAAAGCTATTAGTCAGAAAGATGGAACTATCATTTTTAATGGAAAGAATAAAAACAACATTTATAAAATAAAACTTTATGAACTTAAGAGTCAGAACGTAAAATGCCTTCTTTCTGTTAATAACGAGCAATGGGTTTGGCACAGAAGATTGGGGCATGTTAGTATGAGAAGAATATCTCAGATTAACAAACTCAATCTGGTCAGAGGACTTCCTAATTTGAAGTTCAGCTCAGATGCTCTGTGTGAAGCATGTCAGAAAGGAAAATTTTCAAAACCTGCTTTTAAATCTAAAAACGTTGTTTCCACCTCTAAGCCATTAGAACTTATGCACATAGACCTATTTGGACCAGTAAAAACTACGTCTGTCAGTGGCAAGAAGTATGGGTTAATGATCGTAGATGACTATAGCAGATGGACATGGGTAAAGTTCTTAAGAAACAAGCATGAGTCACACTCTATGTTTGTTACCTTCTGTAACCAAGTTCAGAATGAAAAGGATCTTAGAACTGTTAAAGTCAGAAGTGATCATGGTGGGGAATTTGAAAATAAAAATTTTGAATCATTTTTTAATGAAAAAGGCATCTTTCATGACTTCTCTTGTCCTAGAACTCCCCAACAAAATGGAGTTGTAGAACGAAAGAACAGAACACTACAAGAAATGGCCAGAGCCATGATCAACGAGAATAACATTGCTAAGATCTTCTGGGCAGAAGCAATCAACACAGCGTGTTACATTCAGAATAGAATCTCTATAAGACCTATTCTAGAAAAGACTCTATATGAATTATGGAAGAACAAAAAGCCCAACATTTCTTATTTCCATCCGTTTTGATGCAATTGCTTTATTCTGAATACAAAAAATTATCTGAACAAGTTTGAGTCTAAAGCACAAAAGTGTATTATGTTAGGATACTCTGAACGCTCAAGAGGGTACAGAGTATACAATACAGAAACAAAAATTTTTGAAGAGTTAATCGGTGTTAGATTTGATGATAAACTTGACTCTCAAAAATCAAAGCAGAATGAATTCCTTGCAGATATAGAAGTTGAATTCATAGGTACTGAAGACAAATCATCAGAAGATCTCAACAAAGACGCACCAACAACGTCAGAAAGAAATGCTACAAGCAATCCAGCACCTTCAGTTGATCAACTTCAAAAAAGGCATTCCAGAAGCAACATAGCTCACCCAGAAGATAAAATACTGGGAAAGAAGGATGATCCAATCAGAACAAGATCAACATTCAGAAACTTTGAAGAATCCCTCATGGGACTGGTCTTTCTGATTGAACCAAAAACAATTGATTAAGCGCTTATGGACAATGACTGGATTCTGGCAATGTAGGAGGAATTAAATCAGTTCACCATAAATGACATATGGGATCTGGTTCCCAGACCAAAAGGATTAAACGTCATTGGAACAAAGTGGGTGTTCAGAAACAAACTGAACGAGCAAGGAGAAGTCATCAGAAACAAAGCACGACTGGTGGCACAAGGTTATAGTCAGCAAGAGGGGATAGACTATACAGAAACCTTTGCTCCAGTCGCCAGGTTAGAACCTATCAGACTCTTAATTTCATTTGCTGTAAACAATGGCATCACTCTATATCAAATGGATGTCAAAAGTGCATTCCTAAATGGCTATATAGATGAAGAGGTATATGTGCACCAACCCCCTGGATTTGAGAATTCCAAACACCCAGAATATTTTTTCAAACTAAATAAGTCACTCTATGGTCTGAAACAAGCTCCCAGAGCTTGGAATGAAAGACTAAGTAACTTCCTGTTAGAAAAGGAATTCACCAGAGGGAAAGTGGACACAACCTTGTTTTGTAAGTCATTTAAGAATGACATTTTAGTGTGTCAGATTTATGTAGATGACATTATCTTTGGATCCACTAAACCATCTCTGGGAAGAGAGTTTGCTAAGTGAATGCAGGTAGAGTTTGAGATGAGCTTAATGGGGGAACTCAAATTCTTTATGGGCATTCAGACAAACAAAAATCCAGAAGGAACTTACATTCATCAGAGCAAATATGTAAGAGAACTTCTGAAGAAATTTGATCTCTCACAATGTAAGACCTCAAAGACTCCAATGCACCCCACGTGCATTCTGGAAAAGGAAGAGGTAAGTAAAAAGGTAGAACAAAAAGTCTACAGAGGTATGATTGGTTCTCTCCTTTATTTGACGGCTTCAAGGCCTAACATTTTATTTAGTGTTTGCTTATGTGCTAGGTTCCAATCAGATCCTAGAGAATCTCACTTAACAACAGTTAAGCGAATTTTCAAGTATCTGAAAGGTACTACTAATCTGGTTTTGTTTTATAGAAAATCCAATGAATACAGCTTAGTAGGATACTGTGACGCTGATTTTGCTAGAGACAGAGGAGAGCGTAAGAGCACTTCTGGAAGCTGCCAGTTTCTGGGAGAGAATCTGATCTCATGGACCAGCAAGAGACAGTCCACAATAGCACTACCAACAGCAGAAGCTGAATACATAGCAACTGTTGGATGTAGCACGCAAATGCTCTGGATGAAAAGTCAACTTGAAGACTTCAACATATTTGAGAGTAACATTCTTATCTTTTGTGATAACACTTCAACTATATGTCTCAGTAAGAATCCCATTTTGCATTCTAGGGCTAAACATATAGAAATAAAACATCATCTTATTAGGGACTATATTCAAAAAGGAATTCTTACCTTAAAATTTATTGACACAGACCATCAATGGGCTGATGTATTTACAAAACCTCTTTCTGAAGATGGATTCAATTTCATTCTGAAACATATCAACATGAAATTATGCCCAAAATAAAATGTTTTATTTACATATCTTAACCCTCAGAACTTTATTATTTTCTGTGAACAACTGATCAACCTGTCTTCAGAGTTTAGAAGTACAGATTGCATCAGAATCTATCCATGAAGATCTGAACGTTTCATTTCAAGGATAGAGGCGTGCAATTCACATCATCAAACACTTGTCATCCTCTCACCAGCTACTTTCTGAGGCTGAATACGCGTTCAATTTCTGAAGGGTGCAAGGCACTGATTGGATGCATTTAGACACTTGTCAATGGTAATCGTTCAGTATCTTTCTAAATCCCCTAATCTCAGGTGTCATTAATGCATAATAATTACTAATTTTTTTTCTGACTTACTGTTTACATTTTCAAGAAACCTATTTAAACTCAAAATTACTTTTTTCATTCATTCACTTTTACTCTCCTAAATATTTTCTCTTGTTTCAAGTTCTTGCTTTCAAAAACCCTTTTCATCTTCCTCTAAAAACCGTGTGAACAATGGCATCATCAAGTCTCAAAAATCTCAGTGCTCCTGAATCTTCACCAATGGAACAATATAAAGAACCCTTTAGAATACTTCTCACTCCTGTTGACAACCTGGAAGTTTTCTCTGAACTGATTATTGATTTTGAGAGCTTGCAAGAAAATGGTTTCAACCTCTATGAAGACGTTACTGCACAGGGATGGAACATGCATTTTGACCGTCTGTTGGGTCTAACGTTTCCCATTCTTGTCAAATAATTCTGGATACATGCTTCCTCATCAAATCACGAAGTTACTTCTTATGTTATGGGAAAGAAAATCGTGATTACAAAAGATCTTATTGGGAAGCTCATTGGATACAATGGTGGTGGAGTCTGATGCATAGATATGGCAGAAAGATGTTCTGACCTAAAATCAATTGCCAAGGAAATTTTCACTTCTGGTCAACCATCAAGTAAAATCAGAGATTTGAAGGATCATCACAAAATCTGGGCCAGAATCATTCTGGGATGTATCCACCACAGGAATCCTGCAAGCTCTCCTAATTACATCAATATTGATCAGCAATTTCTGATTTATTTCATTGCTAAGAAGACAATGGTAAATCTTCCACACTTTCTCTTCAACCATCTCAGAACAAGTGTGAAGGAAACCAGATAAGAAGAAAGGACTAAGAGGGATTGGATTCCATTAGGACGGTTGATATCAGATATTCTAACAGAGAACAGGCTGATAGAACATCTGGTAGAGGCTCAGGAAATAAGCACATTGGAAGCAACTGCTGGGAAGCCCTTGAACGCCAAGAATCTGAAGAAAATGAAGATCATTGAGAATATCAAGAAGGAACCAACTGTTACTTCTCATGAGACCATTACTTCAAGGAGGATACCTCTGAAGGATTTTCCTTTATTTTCTGAGATAGACTCCAAACCAGAAATCATTGTCAGATACCTTGACGCTTGCAAGGCTGATGGGACTGCTCCTGAAATCAACATTCATGATGTGCACAAGGCTGCTCCAGAAGTTGCGTTAAAGAAATCAAAGAAGAGGAAAGCAGCAGGAGAAGGACCCTCTCAGAGGACACCTAAAGATGCCAAAAACAAAGGTAATCCATCTTTTGTTTCTGTTATAGAATTAATAACTGTTTCAACATCTGAAGCCATGCCTACTCAACCAGAAAATCCATCACCCCAAACATTTGAAGATTTTGACATAGAGTTTGATCCATCCATAAATCTAGGTAATTTTTTGAATGAACCTTACTCCCCTACTCAAAATCCAAATCCTGAACATCATCAACCAGAACTTGCCAAAGTTCTGTCTGACATTGAACTATTTGATCAAGATTTTTCCTCTCCTATACCAGAAAATTCAATCTCTTAACTCTCAGAAAATCCAAACACTCAACAACCACCAGAAATTCCTCAACAAGAAATCCCACAATCTCCTCAACCATAAATTCCACATCCACAATCACCTCAACAAGAAATTCCACAACCAGAAAATACTCAACCACGATCTCCTCAACCAGAAGATCTGAACCCCAACTCACCACAACCAGAAAATCAACCTTATGAAAATCCATCTTCTGATATTCCTGAATCAGAAACCCAACATGCTGCCACAAATCAATCTGAAGACTCTCCTTCAGACTCTAATACCACAATCCAAATTCCTGGAATAACAGAACCTCTTGCGGTTCGCATGCCTCTCACTATTCATGACATTCCAGAAATTCCTTCATCCCTTGAATCCACACCACCAAACTCCCTTAACAGACCAATTCTAATTCCTGACTCTCCGACTCCTTCACCCATTAACCTTCCAGCTGACAACCTCAGAATTGTCATTAATCCACTAGTGTTGGACATACTAGCTTCCACCTCTCGTAAAATTGCCATTCCCAAACCTAAACCAAAATCAGATGTTGGCAAAAGTCTGTTGATTTTTGAAAGAATTGCAGGAATGGATCAATTCTTTAAGAAAGAAAGCCTAGAGATTTCTGATCCTGCTGCTTCTGACTCTCTCTGGGATAGATTCAGAAAATGGCTCAACGCTGAAACTTTGAAGCTGAAGGAATTGGGTTATGAAAGGGCTCAGCAGAACATCAGTGATTAGCTGAAAGCTTTTCAAGATCAAGTTCAGAGTCAATGGTGCAATAAAAAAAATTCTTCCTCTAGATAATGCTCTTTGGAAAGAGCACCATCCTTCAGAAGTTGCTGAACCAGATTCAGATAGTCTCTCCCTGACTACTGCTCCATAAGACATGATTATAGAAGAAGAAGTGGTTCATTCAGAAGAAGCTGCAGAATGTTCAGAACAACATGCAACCCCTGAAGAGACGCCAACTTCCTCTCTAGTCATGCAAACTCTGGAAGAGTTGAAGAAAGAGAATGCTCTGATCCATGCAAGAATGCACAAGCAAGAGGATACGAACAAAGAGATCAAAGGGATTCTGGATAAACAAGAAGATACTAAAAAGGAAATCAAAGATATTATGGGCAAGCAGGAAGAGTCAAGCACTCAGATCAAGAGCTTATTGGAAGCGTTGTTCACACGCCTTCCCACTCCTTCTTAGAGTTTTCTTTTAAAACTGTTTATCTGTAATTTTTATCTTTACCTCCTTGTTTCTGAATCTTGTCATTGCAGTATGTTTTTAATATAATTCATCTTTTTGCTCTGATTATATTGCTTTTTGATACTTGACAAAAAGGGGGAGAAAGTAAGATATTTTCAATAATGGTTTACCGGCATAAAAGTCTCAAACATTTTGAATTATTTAATCTCTACTTTCTGAAAAGTTTGAACAAGAACAAATTCTAATAGGAGATGCAGCTAAAACTCTGATGAGAAGGAACTTCAGAGAAGTAATCAACTCAGGGGGAGTTTCTCTTAAACCTTTCGTTCTTTATTTTTCATTGAAAATTCTAGTTTTTGTCATCATCAAAAAGGGGGAGATTGTTAGAACATAGTTTGATTCTACAACCCTTAGTTAGAGTTTTTATGATAACAAATACAAAGAACAAATATGCACCCTAAAAATTATGTTATTGTGTATACAAAAGTTCTGACCAAAGCAGCATCAGAAGTTAAGCTATAGAAGCTACACACTGAAGCAATCAGAATTTGTGCTGAAGATTGATGACCAGAACCTGCGCTTAAGTGAAGTAAACTCTGATTCAGAACAAGAGCATAATAATATAAGTCATCAATGTTCTTAAGCATCAGCAGCAGGCAAGGATTGAAGATTCTAAAGCGTTACTATTCAATCAAGACAACATCAATTACAACGACTTCATTCAGACAGGATCTTCTCCATATGGAAACTGAGTTAATGTCATTTATCACGTTTAATGATCAACATTAATTCATTGCCTATATAAAAAAGCTCAGTGATCAAATTGTAAATGATTTTCCAATACTACTACACGAGAATAAAAAAATGCTGCAAGCTTACTCATCTATTCCACGCTCTAAATTTGTGTAAAATATCACAGTTGTGATAACTGTTTTTGTAACGAAAAACATTTGTACACACATTCTTGTATCTTTGTTTAAAACAGTGTTCCTTGAGATCAACCGGATTGTGGTTGTACTCAAGAATACTTTGACAGTTGTTAAAGTAGTGATTGTAATCTATTTGAGATTAGTGGATTAAGACCTCGTTGGAGAGAGGCGAAATCACCTTGACGGGTGGACTGGAGTAGTTTGAGATCAAACGAACCAGGATAAAAATATTGTGTCATTGCGCATTTGATTTCAATTTTTCAATTCAACCCCCCATTCTTGTGTTTTTCACTTCTTTAGGATAGTGTATGGAACATTTCCTTCCATGTCAAGCTCAATTATTACTGGGAGAATGGAGGGGTAAGGCATCATAAGACTCTGAGCACGAGTTCGTACCCATTTGAGGTAAGGCTCAAGAGGGATGAAATTTTTATTCCCCAAAGTCTTGCTATCTACCTTGTTTAACAACCTCCAAGCTCGGATAAATCTTTGGCGAAGACCTTGATTGTCATTGTCGTAGTCAAATACCAAACCTTGAATCAGCATCTCGTGCGGGCCATCCCTTCGGGCGTAACCAAACTGTCTTAAGGCTAAGCAGGGGTTGTAGGTGATACCTCCCCTAATTCCATGTAAAGGGACATTAGTAAATTCTCCATAATGGTCAATAATAGTAACATTCTCTATGGATCGGGAGCACCAATGAATGTCTGAATGTTTGAGCATCATCAACCTTTGTGACCACCTTGAACCTTGCTCGTTATTTAATACAGATTGGGGAAGATGAGTAATAAACCATCTTTCCAAGAGAGGAGCGCAACACATAAGGACACCTCTTTTCCTCATTGTGAGAGTGTGAAAAGAGTGTAGGATATCCCCTAGCAATGTAGGCACTGGGTTGCGAGATATGAAGATTTTGACGACGTTCACATCTATGAGTTGGTTAGGATTTGGAAATAAAACCATCCCATAGATGAGGAGAGCCACAATTTCCTCAAAGTCTTTCAAATCCAAGGAATTCCAACAGTTTTGTGCTTTCTCGAACAAGAACTTTGCTAGGAAACCTTTGACACCAATCATTGTTTCCCAATGAGTTGTGACATCAGATGCATGCAAGTGTAGAGCTTGAGAAATATCTTCCGGCTTTAGGTCTCTTTCTGTATCGTTGAAAGATAGTTGATTGAGAATGGGAATCCTCAAGAGTCGGGAGAATTCTTCCTAAGTAGGCACAAGTTGATAGTCGGGAAATGTGAAGTAATGGTGTAAAGGATCAAAGAACTGAAAGAGCACCTTCATCATGTCCTCATCTGTGTTGGAGGTGACCAAATTAAGTAGGCAACAATGTCTCTCGGTGAATGGAGAGTTTTTAGGAACCCTTGAAGCTAGATCCTTAAGTTGTGGAGGGATCCTCACAAGGTTGACTTGAATAGTTTTTCTGCGAAGAGAATCCATATCCTACAAAACAAGGACAAAGATGAATCAAAAAATCGTTGAAATGGTTAGTGAATGTGTATGATGTTATGATGTTCATGATGTTATGTACAAGTATGTATATAAAAACAAAGCAAACAATTCCTTAGGTTTAGGCTTGCATGGAGTTTTATAGGTAAGTACCCTCTTGAAGTTTAGTTGGCTTAAACCTATCCTAGCAATAGTAACTGGGTTCTAAGGAGCTCAATATCACTGGATTGTTTCCTTGGTCATTGTTTCAGCTCAAGCCTCTTTAATGGCGACCGAAATATCCCAAGAAACTAAACCTCAATGTGTGTAGTATCGAGTATCTACCAACTTCGGACTGCACCAAAGCCGGTCATCTCACTACGTCCTAAAGGCCAAGTTGGTGAAGTAAAGGTTCTAGAAGTTCATTAGTGCTTTATGACATCACTTAGCGTCCCCGTATTCTCTTTGATTAACTCATTGGCTACCGATACCCACAAATATGTCGCACTAACGTAGCTATTGCTTAGACCATGTCGGTATACCCCACACATTTTCCACAATGTATTGCTACTTACCTATAATGTATCCCAAATCCGGGTAGAAGATTCAAACCCAAATAAAGAACCATAATGTAAAGCAAACAAATCAAACAATGTAAGCAAGTAAATGTGATCTAGCCCTAGGGTAACCCCACTTTTAGAATTTTCCCCAACAGAGTCGCCAGTTCTATGATACGGTGGGAGAACTGACCTGGGTGTTTTGCGTTTGATCGCAAATGTTGGGGTTAGCAAGAGTCACCACCGACTTTTATTTTATCCAAAAGGAAAGGTGAAAAAGAACAGGAAAGACCTTTGAGATTGTTTCTTGAGTTCGGGGGGTTGATTATGAAAAGGAAAGGTATTAGCACCCTTTTCATCCATGGTTTTCCATGGGCTCTTAGTTACTTGCTAGATCACTTGCTTTTTTTGTTTGAAATTGTGCTTTGTGTGGTTTTTTGAAAGTATTTTGTAAAGAGGCCATTGTTTAGGCAATCTTTGTAATGATTCTCGTTCGTAAGAATGTATACAAAGATTTTTGATCTTTTGAAAATGTTTTCAATTTTCTAAGATGTTTTAAAGTGTATGTGATTGTTTTGAAAATAGCAAGGATGTTTGTTTTGAAATGGAGCAAGTAATTAGGATAATTCTACCTACTCAAAAGTCTTTCTTGTACATTTCTTTTTCCTTTGACATTGTTATCTTACCATTGATTTGGTAAATAACCCTGTATTTGGATGTAAACGGGACGGGCGTGGGTCATCATATAACCATGATTAGCAATGTTGCAAGGCATTTTAGCATTCTCTTTTAGGGACTAAGATCATTTGTAAGGCAACTTAGATAGCGTCATCGAGGGACTATGATCATGTATTTGTTTGTTTTTGCTAAGATACCTCACATGCGTAATATGACCATTTTGTAAGGAAACCAAGTGGATTTTATCCTAGGGGTGATTGTGTGCAAGTGTGTTGTTTTCATGCTTGTTTTTGTCTTGAATTAGGGTTTTCTATTTGATTTATTTTATTCTTTCCATACGAACCCTAATTACTAGCATGTGAATATGAAGCATTTAAATTGCAGAAGATAAAAATACTAAGCTATTACATGATTTGTAGGAAGGGGGTGTACAAAGTATAACTGGGGATTGCAAGAAATTAAACCCTAATTAATCTATTACAACCATATTGAATTGAATAAATAAATGTACAAAATATGAAAAGGAATAATGTATAAAGTAATGAATAAAAAAAAAAGAATGGATTTTATTTGGTTTTGTCCTTGTTAATTTTTTTTTTATTTCTTAACCTAATGAACTAAATAAAATGCTTAATAAAAAAAAAACTAATTTAATTTAAAAGAGAAATTATTTTTAAGTTTTATGAAGGAGATTTTAATATTAAACTAAATAGTATGAAAATTAATTAAATTAGGAAAAGTATAAATTCTATGTTTATTTTAAGAAAATAAAATAAGCTTAAATCTATTTAATTAAAAAAGTTAAGTTTGTAACAAAAATATTTGTGATGTTTTAGTTTAGAAAATAAAATAAATGTATATAGTATAAATAAAAATATTTTTTTTATCGTTTTTTTTGTCAATAAAATAAATATTAATATTAATATTAATAAATAAAAAGAAAAAGAAAATAAAATAAATAAAAAGTCAGGGGGGTTCATTAGTAAAAAAAAGAGTATTCATGAGCAAAAATAAATTAAGCCTAATTAAGAGCCCAAATGCTGCCAAAAAAGAACAAAAAAAGAGTCAGAAAATGTAAAAATAACAAAATGGTCACGCTGGGGCTTGAACCCAGGACCATGGGGTGAACAGGCACGCGCTTTACCACTGGGGTGGCTATACATCCGTTAACTTGTATGAAATGATAAATACATAACACAAAACACGTCCTGACTGTATTTCATCTTCAACCTCCAGCCAAAGGATCTGTAACTTGCTCATTTCTCAACCATTTGCAAAAATGTAAACATGAAAATTGCTCCATTTTATCACACGAATCCAACTATATAAATATCATAAACTATAAATCAAAGATGATTGAGAATTTTTAAAAGTACCAAATTCTGACCTAAATATTTCAGAAAGTTCAAACTCCAAATTCTCCTAGCTCAATCAAAATAAATGAAATCTATGGACATGTACAGCTTCAGTGCAATGATGTCTACATTTTATATTCACAAATACAAGCCTGATAATGCCTAAGTAATGAGATAGGATTTCAAGAAAAATACCTCAAAACTGGAAATCGTGAAATGGATTTGAGCTTGTTTCAGGCAGTGCTGATGATAAGGTTAGCTTCCTTGGACCTCTAGGAAGCTAATGCAATGGCTGGCTTGAGCTGAGGGTGGCTGGAATGGTCTAGAGAAATCCAACTGTGATGCTCTTTTTTTTGGTTATGGAATACATGTAAAATGGTGTTACAGAAGTGAAACAGGTATAAAGATGAGTTACCCTTGATGCAAGGAAGCTTTAGAAACTAAAAGGCCAAGAAACGCACAAGGGAAATGTGAGTTTGAGGTTCAGGGTCATAAACTGTGCAACAATGGAGTTTTTGGGTAATTTCTGATTTGAGAGAGTTCTGGTGTATTTCAGGACGCTCAAGCTCCTCCTCTAGCTCACAAATAGTGCCTCTATTTATAAGCAACAAGTTTGGAGACTTGTTGTTGATCATAATTCAAAATCACAAGTTTATGCATAACATGTGATTTTTGAGAATTTCAAGTTTCCAAGCATTGTGTATTTGCTAAGATAGAGTGGTTATGCTTTATACAAGCTTTCTTCTGACTTTGTGGATGAAGTGTGATCAGAGGGAACAAGTTAGAGGCTCAAGAATTGACTTTACACAAATGCTTTCTTTTCTAAAATGGAAGTGTTCACTTTGTGCCATTAATGGAAATGTGGATTGGATAAAGCTTAAACCACTTGGATTAAACCTCAAACGTTTGTGTAATCCATTAATTATGGATAGATACACAAGTTAGGAGGCCTGCAAAGCAAGATTATGCAGCCTAGGTTTGAAATTGGATTCTTGTTCATCACAAAATGCCTTGTAATTCAAGTGACAAAACCCCAACTTCATCTCTTCGATTCTCCCTACTCAAGAATGGTCACAAGGAGTCCTTGGACATTTTGTAAAGCTTTAAATGTGCTATACAACCCATATTTGAATTTATTTTGAAGATTCACCTTGGAACTATATGAAAAATTTCCATGAAGTTAAGTCAAAATCCTGACCAAATTAGGGCAAAATTTCACTGTGTTTAGTTTTATGATTCTATGTTCTTGAAATTATAACTTGAGATCTATGCACTTTTGGAAGAAGTTGTGTAAAGAAAAGTTGTAGATTTCAAGGAGATATTCAAATTTCATGTTGGAAGTTTCTCTTGAATCATCTTGCATCATAGTGAAAATTTGGCTCAAAGTTATGAAAAACATGAAATTTCCAACACTTAGAAAAATTTCTAAGTTTAGAAATTTTGACTTTTCAAAATGAAATCTTGATTTTTTGATTTCTTAATGAATAAGTTTCATATTTTGACATGTTTTGATGAATTATGATTTTTGCCACTTGAATTTGACCAAAAAGTCAAAGTTTGACTTTTCAGTATACAGTTGACTTTTGATCAATTGACTGCAAAATTCATCTGTCAACCCAATGGATTTGAAATGTTTTGAACCATGTCAATAGGTCAAAATGATGCAATTGGACTCTTGAGATCATGCATTAAACCAATTGACCATTTGCTGGGTAAAAAATCAGAAATTGCCCTTTCCGAGTAAAAACCCTAATTTTGACCATTTTGCCCTTTTGGAGATTTGATCAAATTTCTTGAGGGATTATGGTCCAAACTTGATAAAATGATACATATGAGTTTAAAATGTTGATTTGGATAAAAAAATATGAGATTTGACTGTAAATTGACAATGGTTGACTTTTTCCCCAATACAGTTGATTTTTAGGTCCACTGTGCAATTGACTAATCAAAAGTGTGATCCAAGGCTTGGAACTTGACATGAGTAATCTTGTGGGTCCATAATGGTCAATTAAAGTCATATGAAGAATTGATAGTTCAAAAATACTTGTGCAAACTCAAACCCTAATTTTGGTCATCAGTACCTAAGGAGGTGTCTTGAGCTGATCAAACCCTAGTGCGGTCTTGAGCCCAAGGAGATCTTGTGATAAAATTCTTGATAAGTGAGAGGGAAAATTTTGGGGTACAACACATGGTCTCTTATATGTCTCCAAGAATGCTCCTACGAAGTTTCATGCTTTGCATCACAAGTTTTCTGATTCAATGACTCAGATGACAAAAAACAATTATATTGCATAAAAAGTCAATTATGGTCAACATATAGTAAAAATTCAAGATTTATGGTCAACATCAAGGTTTTGAAGTTATAATCATAATTTTATCAAGGGTTGATCATGATTCATTAAGAAAAATTCTCAAAAGACAAAAGTTTCCAAATTAGGGTTTTCCTTAGAAGAAGTGAACTAAACTTTGACCAGGCATAAATTTCACACGCTTCATCATATTCCTCAACAAAAGCACATTTTGAAGGAAATTCAATTCTCTACAACTTTGTCACTCTAAGCTCAAGTCCAAAAAATGCTTCATTTGAGAGATATGAGCCAATACATTATAGGTCATTTCAAAAGTAAACAAAAAGACACTTTTTGTCAAGGCAACTTACATCAAGATAAAGTCTTCAAATGAAAAAATTGTCAACATAGATATTGTAGAGGACATCTTGAGCTTTCCAAAAAGTAACATATCACTTTAAAGTGATGAAAATTGAGAGATTTATGACCAGTGCAAGTTGGGAAATTTTGAATAAATGCATGAAGTTCAAATTGAGCAAACTTGATTTTTTTGGGCTAATGGGCTATTGTTTCAGAGTTCAAGTGTGTTCTACACTCCATGTGCACCTTAAGACTTGTTCATACACCTCCCTTTGATTTATTATTTATTATTTATTATTTTTATTCATTTTAAGGTCAAAATAAAAAAAAATAAGATCAAGGATTGTTACAAGAGTTCAAGCCCAACATTTGACCTAAATTATCTTCTATATATTGCATGCACTCAGACAAGACAAGACACGAAAAAGCCTTTTCAAGATCAATATTCCACAATTCCAAAAGTTGTCAAAATTTGGGCAAGAGAAAAAATTTGTCTCCAACCTCTTACAATGAAAGCCAGGCCTTCCATCATCTCCCTGAAGATCCCAAGAGGTCATCCCTACGCTCTTTGAAGCCTAAAGTACGATGGGACACCATGTTTCATCCTAACTGGTTTTGGTATTGTTTTTCAAATCCAAACTTTTTAATTTATGCATTGTTAACTAACCCGGTATGCTTACATGTGTTCATATCCATCATAAGAACATGTTTGATGCATAACATGTGAGCCCTAATGTAGGAATAACAAAGTGCCATTGTTAGGGAACAATTGGATCTTTGCTTAGAAACTCCTAATACAACCACTTTTAGGCCAAAACAACCTCACCATTAGATTCAAGGGGGTCGATTTAGGGGGACATTATCCTTCTCTCTTTCTAACAATTGTTATTTTGCAGGTTTGAAAAAGCACCTAGCCGGAGAAGACGACCGGAGCTAGGGCTCCGACGCTTCTCCGGCCATCCTGATTAGAGTTATTTTATATGTGTAAATTGATTTAAATAAATAAACAGATGTATGGCCACCCCAGTGGTAGAAGAGTGCACGTTAAGGCATTACTACACTAGGGCGTGGGTTCGATCCCTGCCTTTTGCAAAATTTCTTTGTTTTTTCATATTTTTTTGCAGGTTTCATATGTATTGCAACGTATTTGTATTCTTGAAACCAACAAGCGTTGGATGCAGTGGTAAAGAGGTATGCTAGAGAGGCAGGGGTGTGGGTTCAACACTCAACCCCAACATTCTTTTTCATTGATTTTTCACTAGCCCTTATCATCTCATTTTTTTCAATTATTTTCTTTTAGTTAATTAACCCTAATTATTTTAATTAACCTAATATTTTTACAAACCCTAATTAAATTAGGTTTTAGGTTTTTAATCAATTTTTAAATTAACTTTTTATTAATTAAAATTAATTAATTTTTTAGGTTTTTTATTAACCCTTTTATTTAATTAATTAACTTTTTTTGCCATTTTAAAGTCAATTAGAATTTTTAGGGTTAATCATCATTAAAACTTTTTTATCAAAAAATCACCAAAAACAATTTTCTTTTCCTTTTTCTTAGTCTTACAATTAGCATAGCTTTCTTTTCTCGTGTGTTTTACGACTATTGTAACTGCTCACAGTTTGTAATAGTAATTAGGATTTTATTTTTCGCACTTTATTACTTATGTACCTCTCCCAAAGCCATGTAATAGTCTATGATTTTATTTTCTGCTTTTACTTTCCGCTTATTTACCACTTTCCTATTTTTTAATGTTACTGTAGTAATTAGGTCATGTATGGCAAGATAAAATAAAATGGTAGCAAACCCTAAAATCAAAGATAAGCATAACTGAAAATAATCACTCGCACCTCTAAGGTAACCTCCCTTGTTGCCTTGGAAAAAAAATCATGTCCCTCGAACGTGGGGATTCTTTAGCACTCTCCCTTAAAATCAAAGATTGTATTCCCTCGATGACACTTTAGATGTTACCTTTCGGTAAAAGATCTAGTCCCATAATGATAAATTGTTAAAGCGTCCTTACTAGTTGCCTTCTATGACTATACGACGACCCAAGCCTGTCCCTTCACATCCAACGATAGGGCTTCCTACTAACTAATGATAGGATAGCACTATCTAAAGGAGGAGGAAAATTACAAGAAATACTTTGAGTAGGTAGAATGCTCGTAATCGCTTGCTCACAAACATTTCAAAAAAAAAACATTTTTCACGAACACTTTTCAAATAAATGTTTTCAAACACTTTGTACGCATTCTCGAGAATAGAAACGAGAATCATTACAAAGTCTTGCCTTACAATTAGCATTTCAAAATATATTCCAAACACACATACACAAAAGAAGATTTTCAAAAACAGAGTGAGCTAGCGATTAAGAGCCCGTAGATAACTACAGATGAAAATGGTGCTAACACCTTACCATTTCATAACCTACCCCCCCGAACTCAAAAATCTCAAGGTATTTCCTGTTATTTTCACCCTTTTCTTATTGGATAAAAGAAAATTCGGTGGCAACTCTTTCTATCTGCAAAAATTGCGATCAAACACAAAGCCAAGTCAGCTCTCTCACTGTATTACAGAACTGGAGACTCTGCTGGGGAACTTTAAAAAGGGTTTACCTTAGAGTCTTAGCTCAATTTTATTTGCTTTAAGTTGTTTGCATTGCTTGCTTTATTTTAAGGGTTGTTTGGGTTTAATTTCTTGTAAAGATCCTACACCCGAATCTAGGGTACCCTAGGTAAGTAGCAATAAATCATGGAAACTATATGACATAGACCGATATTGTTGAAGTGATGGCTACGTTAGTGCGATACATTGGTTGGTACTGGTGTCCCTCGAGTCAGTCGGGTAGAATACTAGGCCTCCGTGTGGTGTCAGAAGCACTAACTGACCTTTAGAACCTTTAATTGACCTAACTTAGCAATTAAAAGGTAGTGAGATAGACGACTTTGGTGCAGTCCAAAGTTAGTTGATACTCGATGCTACGCTCATTGAGATTCGACTCTCGGGTTTTTTTTGTGGCAAGTCAGTTACATTGCTAAACAAAACCAGTGAGAAAAATTGGTGATATTAATATCCCTAGAACCCGGTTACTATTTTAGGACAGGTTGAGCCAACTAAACTTCAAGAGGGTACTCACCTACGAACACCATGAAATCCTTAAACCTAAGGATCTTGTGTGCTTTGTTTGTGTTTGTTATCTGTTTAAACATGACATCATAACATCATATCATGACATTTTCACTAACCATTTCAAGGATCTAGGAGATTTATCTTTGTTCTTTGTTGCAGGGTCATGGCTTCCAATCGCATGAATACTATGTGAATCAACTTTGTAAAGGTACCTTCCAAACTTGGGGAATTAGTCTCAAAGGTTCCTGACAATTCTCAATTCACCAAGAGACATGGTCATCTACTTAATTTGGTTACTATCAATTTTAAAGAAGACATGATGAGTATTCTGTTCCAGTTCTTTGATCCCAAGCATCACTGTTTTACCTTCCCGGATTATCAATTGGTTCCCACAATGGAAGAATTCTCTAAGTTACTCAGAGTGCATATTCTTAATCAGATACCTTTCACTGGTCTAAAGCAAGTTCCAAAACTTGAAGACATTGCAGCAGCCTTACATCTAAAACAATCAGACATCGTATCTAATTGGGAAACAAGAAATGGAGTCAAGGGATTTCTTCCTAAATTTCTGATAGAGAAGGATCAGTGGTTTCTAGATGCCATGAGTTTTCATGCTTTTGAGGATATTTTGCTTTGTTAATCTATGGTTTGGTTCTTTTCCCTAATCCAGACCAACTCATAGACATAAACGCCATCAAAATATTTCTTACCCATAACCCAATGCATACTTTGCTTGGAGATATTCTGCATTCTCTTCACACTCGTACTATGAGTAAGTGAGGGACTCCCATGTGTTGCATACCTCTACTTTCCAGGTGGTTTATTTCACACCTCCCCCAATCAGTAATGAAGAATGAACAAGGCTTGAGGTGGTCTCAAAGAGTGATGTCACTCACCCATTCATATATCCATTGGTGTTCCCGATCTCAGGAGGACATCACTATTATTGACCACTACAGGGAATTCCTTAATATGCCACTCCTTGGTATAAGGGGAAATATCACTTACAACCCTTCCCTATCTCTACAGAAGTTTGGTTATGCTCGAAGAGACGGTCCTCACGATATGCTCATCCAAGGTATAGTATTCGACTATGAGAACGATCCTCAGAGCTACCGTCAAAGGTTTATATGTGCTTGGGGCATGATCAATAAGATTGACAGTAGGACTTTGGGTCATAAGAATTCCATTCCTCTGGAGCCTTACCTCAGATAGGCGCAATCTCGTGCTCAAAAATTTATGATGCCATATCCTGCTGTCCTACCAGTGATCGTAGAACCTATTGTTGAAGGAGATATTCCTCATACCATTCTTCATCCTGATATGCCTACTGACTTCGAAGAACTATGGAAGTCCTGAATTCAACTCAAGAAAGAAAGGGTTACCTTTGAGACTCATTTCTATGCTAGTGAGAAGAAAGTACCGGAGCTGATGAAAGGACTCCATGAAGAACAAAGCCGTAATGCATATGTCAACATAAAGAGGCAACACCCATGGGAGACTTGAGTTTATATTTTGTTTCTTTGTAACTCTTTTGTTGTCATTATAAGCCTATAAGGCAATTATAATTTGAGCTTGTTACTAAAATTTATTTTGTTTCCCTTTGTTTAAATAAATATAAATCCCATAAAAGTCCTTAAAAACATTGCACCTGCATTTACATATCATGCATATCATCACACAACAGGTACTTTCAAGACAGGTTTTCTCATCTTCTTGCAGTTTATTTTTGTAAGAGATGGCTCTCGAACAAACCGTGAAAGAACTTCAAGCTCAGAACAATCAGTTTCAGCAAATGTTCCTGGACTTATCTAAGGGACAAGACGAGCTGAAGACCCTCATTACAAAAGGGAATAAAAAGAAGACTAAGAAGCCAGCAGTCTTTCTTAATATGGGCAGAAGATTCAAAGGTCCCGTCAGAAGGGCTCTAGATTTTGAGGTCCCCCTAAATGAAGACGATAACCAAGAAGAATATAACAAGAGTGTGAAATATGAAGAGAATAACAACCTTGGTTCTGGCCAAGATTCTGATGAAGACAATTCTGCTGAACAATATCCTCCCGCTGATGACAGATACAAGGAGCTGGAAGATCGGATTAATGCTATGGAGATACAGAAGGTGCATGGACTGGATTGTGAAGAGTTAGGTCTTATTTCGAGGGTTGTTATCCATCACAAGTTTAAGGTCCCTACTTTAAACAAATATGATGGCGTGTCCTGTCCAAACCTTCATCTGCGGTCTTATGTTTGGAAGATCCAGCCGTATACTACTGACAGAAAGTTATGGGTTCACTTCTTTCAAGAGAGTTTATCTGGGACACAACTTAAATGGTTCTATCAGCTGGAGGTAACCAACATCCACACTTGGGAAGACCTAGATGCTAATTTTTACAAGCAATATCAATACAATGCTGACCTTGCACTAACACGTGTGCAACTACAAAGTATGATTATGGGATCGAATGAAGGGTTTAAAGAGTATGCCCAAAAGTGGAGAGATCTGGATGGAAGGGTGCAACCTCCTTTATCTGATGAAGATCTTGTTGATATGTTCACGAGAACTCTGACAAGTCCTTTCTTTAACCATCTGATTGGAATCTCCTCATCTTGTTTTATTGAGCTGATTCTAACTAGGGAATGTGTCGAAGTGGTATCAGAAGTGGAAAGATTCAAGTGACTGCATCTTCAAGTACTGTAAAGAAGACGTTCAATGGTAAGAAGGAAACAAGTGATGTTTATGGCTAGAAGGGTCGTACTAGAGGTAGTCACAATCCATCTGTAGGAGTTGTGTTAATTTCCAATCATGCGCCTATACAACAACAACAGGGCAGTTAGCGTAGGTCAGATACACCTAGAAGACAATTTTCTAAGATCAACATGCCACTGTCTCAGGCATTACAACACTTACTGAAATCAGAGATGATAACCTTAAGGGATCTTCCTCAAAATCCCAACACTTTCTCTCCTCGTTACAATCCAAATGTGAAGTATGCTTACCACTCCAATAGCCTTGGGCATGACACCAATAGTTGTTGGGCCTTGAAAAACAAAATCTAGGATATGATTGACAACAAAGAGATTGAGTTTGATCCACCCAAGACTCCCAATGTGATTACTACACTTATACCAAAACACGACAAAGGCATAAGTGCTATTGATGATGTTATTTATGTTTTTGTTGTAAGTGAATTGGATACTCCCCTCCTGATTATAAAGAAGAATCTGTTGCAAGTCATTTTATTTCCGGGTTGTATTGAAAGATATTACTGCTGCGCAGCCCAACCAAATGGCTGCAAGTTGCTGGAAGAAGGTATTCAGCGTCTAATGGACAATCACCTAATTCTGGTTGAGAAGATTTTGTCTGTTGAGAATTTGTTGCAAGACTTGGAGCTGGAAGAGGTATCTGTAATATCCAACACTCCTATCAGGATCACTTCCAAGGGTCCTGTGAGGATCACTGCCAAACCCAAAGTTGCTCCTCTAATAATTACTTCATCCGGACCTATTTCATATTCTTCAAATAAAGCTATCCCCTGGAACTATGTAGCCTACGTCTACTACCATGGTGTCAAGCAAGAATTATCGACCGTTGAGAATGAAGGTACCGAAGTTGTTGATCCCAATATTGATAATATTGTTGGGACCAGTAAGGTTACTAGAAGCGGAAGGGTTTTTTCTTTGGAAATCTCTCAAAAGACTGTCGCTACACCAGTTCGAGTGACTGCTGCTGAGCCAACTACTGAGGCTCGGGGAAAAGAGAAAATGATGGAGCCTGCCCAAACAGAGGCACCTAAGGAAGCTATAGCTCAAGATACCTCCAGGAAAGAGTTGGAGGAGGTATTAAAGATTATCCGCAAAAGTGACCACAAAATTTTTGAACAGCTGGGGAAAACCCCCTCTAAAATCTCCATGTTGTCTTTATTACTGTGTTCTGAAGCCCATGCTCAAGCCTTGGTGAAATTCTTAAAATCTGCTCACATACCACAATTGATTTCTGTTGATCAATTTGGAAGTTATGTTTCTTGTCTAACAACGGATAATGGTTTAGGTTTTCTCGATGCTGACTTGACTCCTGAGGGAAGAAACCACAATAAGGCCCTGTATGTCTCTATTGAATGCAGGAGCACTACTTTGGCGCAGGTGTTAATTGATATTGGTTCCTCGCTAAATGTTTTACCAAAATGTGCTCTTGACAGACTTAATTTCAAAGAGGTTATACTAAAACCCATTTATATTGTGGTCAGAGCCTTTGATGGATCAAAAAGGATGGTGCACGGAGAAGTGGACCTTCTGATCAAAGTAGGTACTCAAGTCTTCGATTATACCTTCTATGTCATGGACATCTGACCGACTTATTTATCTACTGGGACGCCCCTGGATTCATGGGGCATGCGCTGTTACCTCAACCTTACACTAAAAGCTGAAATATCCCGTAAAAGGAAAGATTGTTACTGTCTGCGGTGAGGAGGAGTATATGGTGAATGCATCAAGACTCTCTGTCATACTTTTGAAGTTATCCCTCCTACCGCTACTAAAAACGTTTCCGCTATTCGCAAGGTTACCAGGGTTCTGCCCAGAATGACTTCTTTAAAGGATTCTATAGCTACCATAAAAGAAGGTGGTTGTACTACTTGGGGTAAGCTTCCTGACATTCCATATAAATATGATAAATTTGGTTTGGGTTTCACTGAAGAAGCTCAGAGGGTTGTTCATCATGCTCGTGCTAGAAGACCGTCATTCCGTGTTAGCAGCAATGGAGTCAATGCAATATAAGATGCTCATAGTGACTATGGCCTTGACTGCTGGATATTTCCGACCATCGGCAACATGCTCAGCAATTGGAAGACTCAAGACATTATCTTAATCTCCTTTAGTCAAGAGTAATAGCTACTTTCTATTTTGTTGTTTTCAATGTTTTGGCTATGTAATTAATTTTAAACAGTGACTTTAACCGTTGTGCCTTACCCAGGACACAATGGTCCACTTGTTAAGGGTTGCCATTTCATAAACATGTCTTCATTTAATAAATTATTGGACGTTTTCCATTCAAATATTGTGCTATTTGTCTTTCTTTTATTTTAATCACTCTCAAAATAGCTATGTGTTTTTACACACACCCATATAATAAATTGCAGATCCACATCCACTATGGATCTCGTTGATAACAATTTTGCTATTGCAACTTATGACTTTGAAAATATGATCTACCAAGACGAGGACGAAGGTGAGGAATATTGTGAAATACCTGGAGAACTTGTCAGATTGTTAGTGCAAGAGGAAAAGGCGATACAACCGCATGAAGAGTCGGTCGAGGTTGTAAACTTGGATACTGATGCAGACAGGAAAGAAGTCAAGATAGGTGCCAACCTAGAAGATGGTATCAAGAACAAGATAATCTAGATGTTGCATGATTATGTTGAGATTTTTGCTTGGCCATGCCAAGACTAGATACTGATATTGTGTTTCATCGTATACCGATGAAAGAGGATTGTTCTCTGATAAAGCAGAAGGTTTGTCATATGCGTTCCGAGATGTCCGAGAAGATCAAGGTCGAGGTTATGAAGCAACTTAATGCAGGGTTTTTAACTGTTACACCATATCCTCAGTGGGTTGTAAATGTGGTGCCAGTACCTAAAAAGGATGTCAAGGTGCATATGTGTGTAGATTACAGAGATCTGAACAGGGAAATCCCCAAGGATGACTTTTCGCTTTCACATATTGATGTTCTGGTCTACAACACCGCTCAACATAAGGTATTCTCCTTCATGGATGGTTTCTCGGGTTATAATCTGATCAAGATGGCACCTGAAGACATGGATAAAACCATCGTCGTCACATAGTGGGGCACTTTCTGTTACAGGGTTATGCCTTTTGGGTTGAAGAACGTCGACGCCACATATTAGCATGCCATGGTAGCTTTGTTCCTTGATATGATTCTTCACGAGATAGAGGTTTATGTTAATGACATGACAACTAGATCTCAGATTGAAGAGGAACAATTTGACCATCTACACAAGCTATTTGAGAGATAGAAGAAGTACAAGCTGAGGTTGAATCCGAACAAGTGCACCTTCAGGGTGAGATCCGGTAAACTCTTGGGTTTCATTGTCAATGATAAAGGTATCTAAGTTGATCCCACCAAGGTCAAAGCTATTCAATAAATTCCAGTTCCTTGTACTGAAAAGGAAGTCAAAGGTTTATTGGGAGGACTAAATTACATTGCCTGATTTATTTCCCATCTGACCGCTACTTGTGAGCCAATCTTCAAGTTGTTGAAAAAAGATCAGGTAGTAAAGTGGAACGACGATTGCCAAATATCCTTTGAAAAAATCAAGGAGTACCTCCAAGAACCTTCGATTCAGATGCCACCATTTGGAGGAAGACCTCTAATCATGTACCTAACAGTGTTAGAGAATTCAATGGGGGTGTGTACTGGGGAAGCATGACGAGTTTGGTCGAAAAGAGCATGCAATACACAACCTTAGTAAAAATTTTATCGACTGTAAAACAAGATACTCACTGCTCGAGAAAACTTGTCACGCTTTTGCATGGGTTGCTCGCCGACTAAGATAATATATGTTCACTCATACCACTTTGCTGATCTCTAAAATGTATCATATCAAATACATATTCGAGAATCCCGCTCTCTCCGGAAGAATCTCCAGATGGCAAATGGTCTTGATAGAATACGACATTCAGTACACCACTTAGAAAGAAATCAAAGGAAGTGTACTGGCAGACCACTTGGATCATCAAGCTATGGATGACTACCAATCTATGAATTTCGAGTTCCCGGACGAGAATGTCATGCTAGTTATAGATTGTGAAGGACTTGAACCGTATGAAGGACTTGAGCCAGGAACCCGATGGACTATGGTTCTCGATGGAGTTTCGAACGCACTTGGTAATGGAGTCGGTGCTGTGATTATTTCTCCTAAGGGTTTCCATACGCCCTTCACCTCCAGATTGTGCTTTGATGTACCAATAACATGGCAGAATACGAAGTATGCATCATGGGCATCAGAGCTGCTATTGATCTAAGAATCAAATTCTTGAATGTGTATGGGGATTCAGCCCTAGTCATCAGTCAGATCAAGGGAGAATGGGACACGAAGCACCCAAATCTCATTCCTTACCGAGAGCATGTGCTGACCTTAATACCATGTCATCTATGTTTAAAGTCAGATGGGACAATGAAGCTCCTCGAATTACTATTGAAAGACTAGAAGAACCGACACATTTCTATGAAGTTGATATTGATGAAGTAGAAGAATAGCCTTAGTTTCATAAAGTAAAAAGATACCTTGAGGCTCAAGAGTACCCCAAAGGGGAATGTATCAATAACATAAAATTTATACCGAGGTTCTCTGCTAAGTTCTTCCTGAGAAGCAGAGAAGATTATGGAAGATATGCACGAAGATATCTTTGGTACTCATTCCAGCAGACATACAATGGCTAAGAAGATTCGGAGGGCGGGTTACTATTGGTCAACCATAGAAACAGATTGTCATCGTCACTCGAGAACTTGTCACAAATGCTATATATGCTGACAAAATACATGTGCCTCCGGTTCCGTTGAACGTCTTGACTGCTCTGTGGTCGTTTGTAATGTGGAGCATTGATATGATTTGAGAGATTAAACATGCGGCCTCTAAGGCTCACTGTTTCATCCTAGTCGCCATTGATTACTTCACGAAGTGGGTTGAAGCCGCCTCATTTGCCTCTGTCACCAAGAATGTTGTTGCCCGATTCATTAAACATAACCTCATCTGTCGGTATGGCATCCCCGAAAGGATTATCACAGACAATGGTACCAATCTCAATAACACTATGATCATGGAACTCTGCATGCAATTCAAGATTAAGCACCACAACTCTTCTCCCTACAGACCAACGATGAATGGCATAGTGGAAGCCGCCAACAAGAACATGAAGAAGATTATACAGAAGACGACGATAACATATAAATATTGGCATTAGATGTTTCCATTTTCTCTTCATGGCTATCGCACTTCAGTACGAATATAAACTGGGGAAACTCCATTCTCCCTAGTCTACGGTGTGGAAGATGTCTTGCCTGTCAAAATCCAAATTACTTCTTTAAGGATTATGAAAGATGTAGGTTTATTCGAAGATGAGTGGATTCAGACTAGGTTGGGCCAGTTGAATTTGATTGACGAAAAGAGGCTTGTGGCTATTTTTCATGGTCAGATGTATCAGAAGCGTATGATCAAAGCCTTCAACAAGAAAGTCAAGCATCAGGTATATCAGGTTGGTGACTTGGTAATAAAGCACACCATTCTACCGCAAGGTGATCCCAGGGGAAAATGGACTCCACCTACAAAGGACCGTTTGTAATCAAGAAAATATTTTATGGCGGTGCTATGATACTTACAACTATGGACGGTGGGGACTTTCCGCACCCTGTTAACATGGACATGGTCAAAAGATACTACGCATGAAAATGACCCGCTAGGTTGACTGGCCTAGGCAAAAATAAGGGCATCCCGGCGAACCAAAAGGGTTCGGCCAAAAACTAGGGATATACATATAAAGACTGTACACCCGACCAGTAGAAAACTTGAAAAGGAGGCTTGGGAAAAAAAAGGGTATCCCAGTGGACTGAAAACCCAAAAGGGCGGTCCAGGAAAAAGCATCTACTTAAGAACCTTCCCCAGAGGTTCATTCTGGAGAGCATTCTTCATACATAGTCAAACATACTCATTCTGATACATCTATCAATAGTTACTTTGGATGGCATCTATAAGTCCATATCTGAAGACATCTCTTCATCTCTCCTAATGGAATCCTTAAGCTCATTCAAGCAATATTATCTACCAATAGTATTACCTCATGCACATGAGAGTGAAAATTTATGGGCACTTAAGTGTTAAATCCTCTTCTACCTTCAGATCACGAATGGCAGACATGCCAATCTAGCTCCTCAATTTTAAGAAGATTGAATAGAGGTAGCTGTTTTACCCTAAAATTTTCCCTCCCTTTTTATCCAAGACATTATCTTAGGGTTCTCAAATGCTCAAGGTTGCTCAAGAGTTTATCAGACAAATTCTCCTACTAACCAATGAAATTACAACTAGTGTTTCATTTTTATCAAGGAAGATTGGGTTTTTAAGATCTCGAGTGGTTTACATGGTCTCTTATATGTCTCCAAGAATGCTCATACCAAGTTTCATGCTTTGCATCACAAGTTTTCTCAGTCAATGGCCCAGATGACTAAAAATCAACTATATTGGGTAAAATGTCAATTATGGTCAACATATAGTCAAACATCAATATTTTTGGTCAACATCAAGGTTTTGAAGTTATACTCATCATTTGATCAAGGGTTGATCATGATTCATTAAGAAAAACTCTCAAATCATCAAAAGTCAAAAGTTGCCAAATTAGGGTTTTCCTTAGGAGAAGTTAACTGAACTTTGACCAGGCATAACTTTCACAAGCTTCGTCAGATTTTCCTCAACCAAATCACATTTTGAAGGAAATTCAATTATCTACAACTTTTTCTCTCTAAGATCAAGTCAAAAAAATGCTTCATTTGAGATATATGAGCTAATACATTATAGGTCATTTCAAAAGTCAATAAAGAGACACTTTTTGTCAAGGCAACTTACATCAAGATAAATCTTTAAATACAAAAATGGTCAACATAGATATTGTAGAGGACATCTTGAGCTTTCCAAAAAGTAACAAATCACCTTCAAGTGATGAAAATTGAGAGAGTTATGACCAGTTCAAGTTGGGAAAATTTGAACAAATGCATGAAGTTCAAATTGAGCAAACTTGATTTTTTTGGGCTAATGGGCTATTGTTTCAGAGTTCAAGCTTGTTCTACATTCCATGTGCACCTCAAGGCTTGTTCTGACACCTCTCTTTGATTTTATTTTTTATTTTTTATTTTTATTCATTTAAAGGTCAAAATAAAACAAAATAAGATCAAGGCTTGTTACAAGAGTCCAAGCACAACATTTGACCTAAATTCTCTTCTATATATTGCATGCATTCAGACAAGACAAGACACGAAAAAACCCTTACAAGATCAATATTCCAAAATTCCAAAAGTTAACAAAATTAGGGCAAGAGTAAAACCTTGTCTCAAACCTCTTACAATCAAATCCAGGCCTTCCACCATCTCCCTAAAGATCCCAGGAGGTCATCCCCACCCTCTTTGAAGCCTAAAGCATGCAGGAACACTATGTTTCATCCTCATCGGTTTTGGTATTATTTTTCAAATCCAAACATTTAATTTATGCATTGTTAACTAACCTGGTGTGTTTACACGGGTTCATATCCATCATTAGAACGGGTTTGATGCATAACATGTGAGTCCTAACGCAGGAATAACAAAGTTTCATTGTTAGGGCACAATCGGATCTTTGCTTCAAAACTCCTAATACAACCACTTTTAGGACAAAAAGACCTCACCATTGGATTCAGAGGGGTTGATTTATGGGGACATGATCAATCTCTCTTTCTTACAATTTCTATTTTGCTGGTTTGCAAAAGCACCTAGTCGGAGAAGACGATTGGAGCTAGGGCTCTGGCGCTTCTCCGCCATCCTGATTAGATTTATTTTATAAATATTTTGATTTGAATAAATAAACGGATGTATGGCCATCCCAGTGGTAGAAGTGCGCACATTAAGGCATTACTACACTAGGGCGTGGGTTCGATCCTTACATTTTGCAAAATTTCTTTGTTTTTTCATATTTTTTGCAGGTTTCATATGTATTGCAGTGCGTTTGTATTCTTGACACCAACAAGCGTTGGGAGCAGTGGTAAAGAGGCATGCTGGAGAGGTAGGGGGCGTGGCTTCAACACCCACCCCCAACATTCTTTTTCATTTATTTTTCACTAACCCTTATTATCTCATTTTTTCAATTATTTTCTTTTAGTTAATTAACCCTAATTATTTTAATTAACCTAATATTTTTACAAAACCTAATTAAATTAGATTTTAGGTTTTTAATCAATTTTTAAATTAACTTTTTACTAATTAAAATTAATTAATTTTTTAGGTTTTTTATTTACCCTTTTATTTAATTAATTAAATTTTTTTGCAATTTTAAAATCAATTAGAATTTTAAAGGTTAATCATCATTAAAAATTTTTTATCAAAAAATCACCAAAAACAATTTCCTTTTCCTTTTTCTTAGTCTTACAATTATCATTGTTTTCTTTTCTCGCGTGTTTTACGATTATTGTAATTGTTCATAGTTTGTAATAGTAATTAGGGTTTTATTTTCCGCACTTTATTACCTATGTACCCTTCCAAATCCATGTAATAGTCTAGGGTTTTATTTTATGCTTTTACTTTCCGCTTATTTATTGCTTTCCTATTTTTTACTGTTAGTTTAGTAATTAGTTCATGTATGGAAAGATAAAATAAAACGGTAGTAAACCCTAATCTCAAAGATAAGTATAACTGAAAACAATCACTCGCACACTCGCACCTCTAGGGTAACCGCCCTTGTTGTCTTAGAAAAACAGTCATGTCCCTCAAACGTGGGGATGCTTTAGAACTGTCCCTAGAAATCAATGATTGTAGTCCCTCGATGACCCTTTTGATGTTGCCTTCGGTAAATGATCTAGTCCCATAATGATAAATTGTTTAAGTGTCCTTACCAGTTGCCTTCTATGACTGTACGACGACCCACGTTTGTCCCTTCACATCCAACGATATGGCTTCCTACTAACTAATGGTAGGATATCACTATCTAAAGGAGGAGGAAAATTACAACGACTTTGAGTAGGTAGAATTCTCATAATCGCTTGCTCACAAACATTTCAAAACAAAAAAAACATTTTTTCATGAACACTTTTCAAATAAATATTTTCAAACACTTTGTACGCGTTATCGAGAACATAAATGAGAATCATTACAAAGTCTTTCCTTACAATTGACATTTTAAAATATTTCCAAACAAACATACACAAAATCAGATTTTCAAAAACAAAGTGAGCTAGCGATTAAGAGCCCGTAGATAACTATAGATGGAAAGGGTGCTAACACCTTCCCTTTTCATAACCTACCCCACGAACTCAAAAATCTCAAGGTCTTTCCTGTTCTTTTCACTCTTTCCTTATTGGATAAAAGAAAAGTCGGTGGCGACTCTTGCTATCCATAACATTTGCGATAAAACGCAAAACCAAGTCAGTTCTCCCACTGTATTACATATATGAATATGGCTTTCTTCCTTACTTTGATCAATTTGTTGTGGTATTCATCAATGATATCATGGTGTATTCTAAATCTGATAAATAGTGTGTAGGACATATGCGACTTATTCTATAGGTTTTGTAGGAGAAGCATATGTATGCCAAGTAGTCTAAGTATGAAATTGGTTTTAAAAAGTGAGTTTCATTGGTCATGTGATTTCTAATGCTGGGATAGCAGTTTATCTGTCTAAGGTATACATAGTGTTACAGTGGAATACTCCTAAGTTAGTTACAGAGATTAGAAGTTATCTAGTTTTGACTAGTTACTATAGAAGATTTATTGAAGGCTTTTCGAAGTTGGCTTTTCCTTTGCCTTAATTGACTCAAACGGGTCAAGGTTATGTATGGGATGTTCAGTGTGAGGAAAGTTTTCAAGATTTGAATAATAGATAAATGTTGGTTCCAATTTTGATCTTACCAGATGCGAGTGAATCTATTGTCGTGTACTATAATGCATCTAAGATGTGCTTAGGTGGTGTGTTTATGCATAATGTTCAGGTGGTAGCCCATGCTTTGAGACAACTCAAGGTTCATGAGAGGAATTATCCTACTCGTGATTTGGAGTTAGCAATTGTAGTATTTGTGCTTAAAGTATGAAGGCATTATTTGTATGGTTTGAGGTTTGGGGTGCTAAATGATTATAAGATTTTGAATTATCTGTTTGAATAGTAAAAACTAAATATGAGGCAGAAAGGGTGGCTTGAATTTTTGAAGGGATGCTATTTTGAATTTAGTTATCATCCTGGTAAAGCTAACATGGTATTAGATGCATTGAATAAAATTTCTTTGCATATGTCGGTACTAATGGTTAGAGAATTTGATTTGATAGAGTAGTTTCAAGATTTTTGCAAGAGTCACATCTGAGGTGACTCTTTATATTGTGAAGTTGGTTATATTGAAGTTGTTGTACCCCAAAATTTTCCCTCCCATAGTCCCCAATATTTGTCAAGAATAATCTTCAAATTGTTCAAGATTGCTCAAGGATTGTACAGTCAAACCACCTCCTAAGACAGCTGAAATTAGGGTTTTGGTTCTTTCAAGGAATTTGGGGTTTTCAATGGTTCAATAAAGTCTCATAGGACCATATACATCCTCAGCACCTACATGCCAAGTTTCAAGACTCACAGTGCCAATTTGCATAGTCAAAAGCTCCATTTGATCTACAGTCAACTGCAAGGGCAAAATGGTCATTTTGCAGTCAAAAGTCAGAATTTTTGGTCAACATCTTATTTTGAGTTCACAATCATCATTTGATCAAGTCTTGATCATGATTCCACAAGGATAGCTCAAAAATCATCAAGATGCAAAAAGTTACTATTTTTGGATAGCAGGAAAGTCAACTGTATCTTGAACAAGGCATAACTTTTTCATGGTTTGTCAGAAAAATTCCATCCAATTCTCATTTTGAAGAGGATGCAATTTCCTACAATCCATCCTCACACTCCAAGTTCAAGAAATGCTCTCACAAAAAGTTATCAAGTTTGACATTATAGGTCAATTTCAAAAGTCAACAAAAGTGCACTTTAAGTCAAAGGCCATAACTTGATATTGGTAAATCCAAATGACATGGGACCAAAGGGATTGGTTATAGGACTTCAAGAGCTTTCCAAAATGTCCAAGAACATGGTCATATGATCAAAATTGAGAAAGTTGTGAATTGGAGAAGTTGGGAAATATTCATGAATTTGCAAAAGTCAACTTTGCTCAAAACACCTTCTTTTTGCTAATGGGCCTCAAATCTCTTCTTGAAACTTCATCCATGACCTATGCACGACCCATCAAGCTTAATTGAATTTATTTTCTTATTTTTATTGATTAATTGGATTTTTAATTAATATTAATTCATTTAATTAATTTAAATTTTAGGAAAATGCAAGATTTGGTTTTTAAATATTTTTGTGAAGTAAATAGGACCTAATCATGCTGGCAATTTCGTGCACAAGTCAAAGATATCAAAAAATCCAAAATTGGCAACTTTGTTCAATCATGAAGATTCAAAAATATTTGATTTCCAATCAAAGATTCAATCATCAATACAATGGATTTTTGCCCAAGCTTTTGACCTAATTCCATTCTCTTATACATATGCAAGCAAACCCTGATCAAAAGGACGTGGAAAAAGCTGCAGAAAAACCATAGCCAATTCAAGAAATTTCCAAGAAAATTGAAAACTGACTTTTGCATTCTAGGGCGATTCAAGGGTTTTTGTTGATTCAAACACCTTGCGGGAGTTCCCAGGAGTGTTTTGCAATCAAATTCCAATACCAAAGCTCAAGGAATTGTTCATTACAGAACCACGGTTTGCAATTCCTATTCAAAATCGTATTGCTTAATTCATGCATATTTGACATGTTTTCTTGATTGTTTTGCATTGCTAGAGGTCATACCAAGCTGATGGAATGGTCTAATTGAACTGAAACGCAATGAATCCGAAGATGCCATGATCAATTTCTAGGGTTCCTGAGCTTTGAAATTGGGGCTTTCTAAACCCAGAAAAATTGGGACCTGTGAGATATATGAGTGAAATCGTGAGAACAAGACGAACAAAACCAACCCATCGCGAAATATTTATATTCATCAGGCTTCTATTCGCTATTTTTAAGTACAGGAATTAGTGGGGGTTAAAAACCCCCGCTATCTAATGTTAATTTTACATGTACAACGAAGAAGATGATGAGGTGTTGATACTCCATTGGACCATTTGAAAAAGCGTGCGTGGTTTTGTGTTTTACAACATATTGATTAAATTTCCAATATAATAATTGCTTATCATTATAATATCAAAAGCATGCAAGTGGTGTAGTGGTTGGTGTGTTGGCTTGGAAGCATTGGGACCTGGGTTTGAATCCCAGGTCCCCCAAAATATTGTTGCTTTTATTTTCCAGGTATTCACGTGCAAGATTCAAAGTGAGGTCTACCATATACCTCAAACCTCAATGCGCCAGATGTCTTCAGACTGAAATCCAATGGCCTAGATGGAGGGACTATCATGGTCCTTAGTCAACACATGCATGGACAACCCAGAAAGGTCAAACGTGGCAGGAATTGTCAATGGGCTCCAGATTTCCAATACACCTCCTAATTGGGCCAACACCCCCTGGGTTATTCTTTTTTTTCTTCTTATATTTTTTTCATTTAATTATTTTACTATTAATTATTATTATTATTTAATTAACCCAATTAATTTTTTTATAATAAAATCAGAAAACTAAAACATAATATTTTTTATTTATTAAATTCACCCTTAATTTATTATTTTTTTTTGTAAATAAATACTAATGTAATTAATTTAGTTAATTAGGTTAATTTTAATATTTTAACAATAATTTAAAATTAATATAGAATTAGGTTTTAATAACTTTTGACCATCTTTTTCTTTTTTTTCTTAAAAAACATAAAAACTCAAAAAATATTTGTTTTTATTAATTAATTAGTTTTAGGTTTAATTTAATTTAATGCAAAATAACAAAAATTCCTTCTTTCTCAAAAAAGGGTCAAAACCCTAAGGACTTCTCCGATCCAATTTTTCTCGCGCGTGTGATTATTCTTGATTAATTTTTTATCCATATTTATGTATTTGCTCCGAGGATGTAATAGCTTTAATTAGGACCTTTTTATCTCTTTTATTTAATTTCCGTAATTTACTTTTTCAAGGGTTTGTTTTTGGCGATGTAAATACCCGACGCCTTGTAATAGCGTAGATTTATTTTCCGCAAACTATTAATTGCTATATGTATGCTAATTAGGCTATGCATGACAAGACTTATCTGAAAATAAAATCAACCCGTAGCTCACCATAACATGTACAAAGATAACATAACGGAAACCTGACACACTCGCACATGCCACTCTAAGGGTACGCCTCACTTGGTTGCCTCGACGTGGTCATTGAGTATAAGGTGTTTTAGAGGTCACCCTCCTGTCTAAAGATTAAGTTGCCTCGAAACGGTTTCCTCGGATAAAAATGATCTAAGACATTAGGGTTGCCGCTAAGGTGTCCTACTATTGCTTTGGTGACCAGATGTCCCTATAATCGAATTGACCCGAAAAACTCCAACGACGGTGCTACCTACTTCTCCATAGTGGGATAGTACTGTCTAAAGGACATTTACACAGTTTAATTCCTTTTGAGTAGGTAGAGGTTCTCAGGTACTTGCTCTTTCAAAACAAAAATACCTTTTGCACTTACACTTTTCAAATAAAAGTTTTCAAAACAACACTTCATACACTCTTGAGGACAAATACAAGAGTTAAATCGAAGTTTTCAAACAAAACTTTTTTTAAACCCACAAAACACAAGAAAAGCAAAACTTTTTTGAAAACATAGTGAGCAAGTACCTAAGAGCCCGTGGATAACCACAGATAGAAAGGGTGCTAACACCTTCCCTTTCTATAATCTACCTCCCGAACCGAGAAACATCTCGAAAAGGAATTTTGCTGTGCTTTTGTCCTTTCCTTGTTGGAGAAAATAAAAGACGGTGGCGACTCTTGCTTACCGTGACATTTCGCGAACCAGCATTCCAAAACAGTCAGTTCTATTTCCACCGATCACAGAAGTTGACTAGCATTTTTCTTAATGAAATTTAGAGAATACTAGAAAGTGGATGTAAGCTTGGTTGATCATTTGGTATTAGGTAACCAAAGTGAAAAAGAAGACTTTAGAGTTGATGATAATCGAATCTTGAAGTTTTGGAACAGAGTTTTTGTGCATGATGTGCCGAAGCTTAAGAAGTTTTTGGAAGAAAGTCACAGAAGAAGTTTTAGTATTCATTATGGAGCTACTAAAATGTATCAAGATCTTAAGAAAATGTTTTGGTGGCTGGGTATGAAGAAGGATATTTTAGAGTTTGTATATTCTTGTTTGACTTATTAGAAGTTGAAGATTGAGAATCAGAAAACATCTGGACTGATGCAACCATTGAGTATTCCAGAGTTGAAGTACGAAGGAAACCCTATGGATTTCGTGGCATATATTCCGAAGACTCTAAGAGGAAGTTATGTAATCTGGGTTATGGTGGATAGACTGACTAAGCTGACTCATTTCATTCCGATAAAGATCAATTTTTCGTTGCATAAGTTAGCAGAGATCTATATCAGTGTAGGTGTGAAAATTCATAGTATTCTATTGAGTATTGTTTCTGATAGAGATCTGAGGTTCACGTCGAGGTTTCGGGAAAGCTTGAAGAAACCCTCTGGAACTAAGTTTAAGTTAAGTTCTGCCTACAATCTGTTAGCTCAAAATTTTCGATAATAAGATATAAAAGATAAAAAGTTGAAGACTTAGTTATTTTTTAGAAAGATGATTGATGGAGATTTTGACTGGCTTCTTGTTAAATGGTTCGAATGATTATTTTTGAATGGACGATCGAAGATCAAATACTTAAAGAATATTATGTGTTGAAGAATTCAAAGTGTTTAAGTTTGAATTTGAATAGTCTTGTTGAAGTTTTGGCACTCTCAGAGGGATTCAAAATTCAAGTCCTTTGATTTTATCCATAAGACGCGTGGAAGTCTATTATATCAAAAAGTGTTCATATTGAAAACATGGATCTAGATGTAGAAGGACCGCTAGGGTCGAATTAGTATATATAGGGGTCTTAGCAATAGGATTTATATGTTCATTCGTTGGTTTAAAATCTCACAAAACTGAAAGCATATGTGTGTTGAGAAAAGAGTCATCTGAGAAATGTACGTGTAAACACCTTTTTTATTTTAATAAAGTTTATTACTTTAGAAATCTATTTTAGCAATTTACTTTCAGTTGTTTTACTACATTTTACTTACAAGTTTCGTAAACTTTACTTTAGAAAGTTATTTGAGTCGAAACCAATCTTTTCAAAGAACTATAAATGATGTCGAAGTATTTTTCTTTTCCAAGAACAAAAGTTTAAATTAGAACACATGGCCTAGGATCAATCTAGTCAATTTTGTGAGTAAATAAAGACTTTTTTGTTGTTTTTATAAGACTAGTGCTTATTTACCAATTTTCACAGTAAACAAATTGGCACGCCCAGGGGGATAATGTTCAATTAAAAATATTTTCTTGTTCTTGTGAATTTTTTAAAAAAATATTCATCTTTTTCTTGTATTATTCTTCGTTGCAGAAGACCTATAAGTGGTAAATTAGCCACAAACAACAAGGAAATACCCAGAAAAAAGTATGTTAGAAAAATGGAAAACCAAAATCAGCCAAGTAATCAAAATCCTCCTAACAATGATGAAGTACCACCCCAGTCGTTTCGACAGGGGGGGCATTCTACACCTTTTTCAGATGCTATTCCGTCTACAACACCTACGCATTCGAACCCTTGTATTAGACCTATTTTGACTTATATAGGACCATAGGGTCCAACAGGGACCCCCCCCCCCCCCCCCTCTAGGGGGAAATGCTTTCCATAGGCTGCAAGGGCCTCCTGGTTTGTTTATGCCTCAAAATAGTCACGAAAGGCCTTATGGCATGCCATCATCGTTTATGATGGGTTTGCATAATTCCACATCAATATATTCAGATCTTGTAACGAACGTCACCTAGCCATTGCAAGGTTCTGGATCTATTGTTAATAATATGGGTCGAACTACCCAACCCCATGGAGAAGGATTTTCTTCCCAATTGCCAAATTTGATAAATCACTCTGCATCAGTGATTAGGCAGTAAGTGGACGAAAGTAACTATGAAATGGGCCAAATGCTTGCACAAACCATGAGTATAATTTTTAATCCTTTAATTCAAAACACCACTCAAGCGAACCAACAAATGGAAGCGCAGATGATACACATTGCTGAGTTCTTTGGTGTAACTCAGCCCCAACGTCTTCAGAGGGAATATGTTATGGAGAATCAAGGGATAAACTTCAAAGAAGACCCAACGATTAACCAAATTCAACAAAATCCAAGAAATCCACCTCAGGAGAATGTGGAAAATCAGTGAGGGGCAGTCGAAATACCTAGAGTTGAAATACCTAGAGTCGAACTCCCTACACAAGAACAACAAATCCCAAGGGAGGAAGAACTTAGGGTTATGATGGTGAATATGAATCAAAATGTTGATGAAGTCATATACCAAGTTCGACCAGATAATGAGGCAGCAGGAAATAATCTGGCAGCTATGGTCGAAAGAATTATTGTTCTAAATAACATGAATGTTAGTCTTCACATACCAAGTTATACTTTGCCATTGAGTGAGTACATTTTGCAAACAGATATACCCCCAAGGTGTAAAGTTCCCAAATTCCCTAAATTCTCTGAGGATACTACTGAATCCATTGTTGAACACATGGCTAGATACTTGATAGAGGCGGGAAAAATTTGCAGTAATGAGAATCTTAGGATTAAATACTTCCCAAGTTCACTAACAAAAAATGCCTTCACATGGTACAATTCTACATGGGACAGACTAAGATTAGTCTGAAGGAATTGAGAAGTGTTAAACATAAATTCACTGAACCCATAAATGATTATCTAAATTAATTATGTTTGCTCAAAGCCATATATTTCACTCAAGTTCTTGAGCATGAGTTGGTTGAAATGGCCGCAAGAGGTCTAGATCATTCCATTAGGAAGAAATTAGATACCCAATGTGATACGGTGGGAGAACTGACTTGATATTTTTTGCGTTTGTGTTTGCAAAATGTTGTGGTTAGCAAGAGTCGCCACCGACTTTTCTTTTATCCAAAAGGAAAGGTGAAAAAGCACAGGAAAGACCTTTGAGATTTGTTTCTTGAGTTCGGGGGGTAGATTATGAAAAAGGAAGGTATTAGCACCCTTTTCATCCATGGTTTTCCATGGGCTCTTAGTTACTTGCTAGATCACTTTCTTTTGTTTGAATGTGTGCTTGTTGTGGTGATTTTTGAAAGTAATTTTGAAAATGGAACTTCGTAATGGTTCTCGTTTCTATAAGAACGCCTACAAAGGATTTGTTTCGAAAATAGTTCAAAAGTGTGTTTGTGAGATGTGTTTTTGAAATTATTTTGAAAATGGAACTTCGTAATGGTTCTCGTTTCTATAAGAACGCCTACAAAGTGTTTATTTCGAAAATAGTTCAAAGATGAGAGTGTGGGTAAAAATGTTTTTGTTGTGAGCAAGCGAGTAACTAAGAGTGAATCTACCTACTCGAAAGGTCTTAAATGTGCTTTTCCTCCTCCTTTAGATGTTGCTATCTTACCATTGATTTGGTAAGAAGTCCCATTGTTAGATGTGAAGGGACGGGCCTTGGGACGTTTGTATAGTCATAGAAGGCAACATATGGGACGTTTTAGAAATGTCGTTTTAGGAACTAGATCGTTTACCGAAGCCAACATCGAGGGACTACGATCTTTTATCGAGGGTCTTTTGCTAAAACGCCCATGTTCGAGGGACATGACTATTTTCCGATAGGAAACAAGTGGAATTACCCTAAGGGTGTAAATGTGAAAATGTGTTTTATTTACATGCATTTTGTCTTTTATTAGGGGTTGTCTACTTGTTGTTTTTATCTTGCCGTACACACCTAATTACTAGCATTTTGTACAAAAGTAATAAAAAGTGTAAAAAATAAATCCTACACTATTACAACCATATTAAAGTGCATAGAAATGTAAAGGCAAAAATAAGATAAAAAGAAGTAAAAAAAACTCCTTCGATTCGGAAAGAGCACCCTTCAATTTGCATTTTGTTGGCCTCCTTTGATTGGGGCTAGCACCAGTGAGGTCATGGCCTTCGACTGGGGGCTGGCACCAGTGAGGTGATGGCCTTCGACTGGGGGCTGGCACCAGTGTATGGAGAAGCCTTCTGGTTCTGCCTTGTTGCCTTGTTTCCTTCTTCGACTGGAGGTTGAAAGCAGTGAGGGAATGCCTTTCGACTGAGCCTGAGAATCGACATGGTTTTCCTCCTGGTTGTCTCTTTCGTTTGACCTAGAGAAAGAGGGTAGAAGCCAAAAGCTTTGTTTTCTATTTCCTGTTTCTTTCATTTCAAGCATTAAATGGAAACATGGTATGAGGCCATGCTAGTATTTGTCTTGTAAACAATTTAATAGTTAAAGCAAGTTCAGGTAAACAGAAAGCGAAACGAAAGGGTTAACTCTATAAAAAAACATGTTAAAAGGGTGGAAACGAAGGGAACAATGGTATATACATGCTTGAAACGAACGAAAAGATTATTAACATGTTATGCCATGAAATGAAAGGTTCAAGGGCAAGAGTGACTTACCTTGATGGAGGCTTTGAATGGGTGTGGGACCTTGAGTGGAGGCCCAGGATGCTGGATTCGAAAGAGGGGGTCAATGGTTGTGCTTGGAATGCTAGATTCGAAGGGAGGAAAGAAATAAGTCGTATGTTTCTTTCCAAACTGGATTCGAAGGATACTGAAGAGTACTTGTTCTTCAGAATCGTAGGAAGTAAGTATGTGATTCTGGGTTTTTTGAGATTTCTCAAGTGTTGATGAACGTGAGAGTTTTTGTTGTGTTTGAGAAAATTTGGGAGATTTGTTCCTCTGGTCCAAAGATCCTCCTCTAGCTTTGCAAAAAATTCCTCTATTTATAGAGAAAAAGAATGGACATGTTTGAAGTAGCCAGCCTTGCAAAACAATAAAATAATAGGTAATGTAAAAGGTACAAGTGGGGGGGGGGGGGGGGCTGTTGGCAGTTGATCAGACTTGTGCCTCTGGCCCTGCTTTTCGTTCAGACGAAATTCAGGTGGAAAGATGCTTTTGTGATAAAAGTACTTTCTATGAAAAGAAAGGGTGTGTAGCCTTTAACCAAGGATAGTATTATCCAAAAGAAAAAGTTTAAAACCCTTGTACAAACCTCTGATTATGTAAAGATTCAGAAGCAACATAGCCTGGAAAATAAGATTTTGTCTTGAGTCGAATGAAAGAATGAGATCAAAGTGCACTTGTTAGAAGGAAGCCTTTGCCTCAGTCGAAGCTTGTGGTCGAAGGAAGCATGTTGCCCAATCGAAGCATATGGATCGAAACAATCATAAAGGGAGTCATTGCTTTTTAGCGTGAGGGAATTTCCTGGCTTCTGAATAGAAGGGTGTTCCTTCAAGGGAAGCAAGAACTTAGTCAAATCTTGTATGAAGATATCTCTTGGCTCAAATGAAACTTGTGAGAGGCAAAGTCTGCAAGAGGCCCTTGGTGCAAGTGGATTCGAAGGAGGTTTCAAATCCAAATGAAGGAGGTACCTAAACTTGCATTCGAAGGAGGCTTTAAGTTCAAAATGAAGGACATGCCCAAGTTGCATTTGAAGGAGGCCAAGAGTCAATCAAAGGATGTAATCCAAGTTGCATTCGAAGGAGGCCAAGAGTCAATCGAAGGATGTAATCCAAGTTGCATTCGAAGGAGGCCAAGAGTCAATCGAAGGATGTAATCTAAGTTGCATTTGAAGGAGGCCAAGAGTCAATCAAAGGATGTAATCCAAGTTGCATTCGAAGGAGGCCAAGAGTCATTCGAAGGATGTAATCCAAGTTGCATTTGAAGGAGGCCAAGAGTCAATCGAAGTATGCTGAATCGAAGGAGACCTGTTTTCCTCCAAATTTGTCAAAATGTTATTTTTATCTATTTTCTCCATTTTTGACAGTTTGCTTTTAATTTTGGTATTGGAAAATCCCAATGCACTTGTTCAAGCTTGAACCTTGAAATCCTTGTAAGAAAAGCCTTGAGAATTGAGAGGGAAAATTTTGGGGTACAACAGTTGCCCCTGTTCAATCTTCTTAAACCTGAAGAGTTAGATTGGTGAGTTTTTCCATTAGTGACTCGAAGGTAGAAGATGATTGGACACTAGAGTGCCCAGAAATTTGAACTTGGTGATGTGATGGTAGAGGGAATGGGCTTAAAGATGCCATTTGGAGAGGTGATAGAAAGTTGTTGGAGATGGGCTTGTAGATGCCATCCAAGAATGCTTGTTGAGATGTAATCTGCAAGTTGAACATCAGAATAGCGTCCATGTCTGGAGCCTATCTGTATTGTATCAAAAGTTGAGTCTGAATGAGTATCAGAATGGCTTCCGTGTCCGGAGAGTATCTGAACTGTATAGGAAGGTTAGGTTGTTTTGATGATGAGTCCGTGTAAAACTTCATCCAAAATTTCCTGAGAAGGAACCTGTGTAGGGTTTCCTGATGATGAGTCTGTGTAAAACTGCATCTGGAAGGGAGGAACCTGTGTAGGGTTTCCTGATGATGAGTCCGTGTGAAACTGCATCTGGAAAGGAGGAACCGGTGTAGGGTTGCTTGATGATGAGTTCGTGTGAAACTGCATCTGGAAAGGAGGAACTGATGTAGGGTTTCCTGATGATGAGTCCGTGTGAAACTGCATCTGGAAAGGAGGAACCGATGTAGGGTTGCCTGATGATGAGTCAGTGTAAAACTTCATCTGGGAAGGAGGAACCGATGTAGGGTTTCCTGATGATGAGTCCGTGTGAAACTGCATCTAGAAAGGAGGAACCGATGTAGGGTTGCCTGATGATGAGTCTGTGTAAAACTTCATCTTGGAAAGAAGGAACCTGTGTAGGGTTGTCTGATGATGAGTCCGTGTAAAACTTCATCTTGGGAAGAGAGGGAACCGGTGTAGGGTTGCCTGATGATGAGTTCGTGTAAAACTTCATCTTGGAAGTGAGAAGGAACCTGTGTAGGGTTGCTTCAATGATGAGTCTGTGTAAAACTTCATCTTGGAAAGAAGGAACCTGTGTAGGGTTTCTTCATGATGAGTCCGTGTAAAATTTCATCTGGAAAGGAGGAACCTGTGTAGGGTTGCTTCATGATGAGTCCGTGTAAGACTTCATTTTGAAAGGAGGAACCTGTGTAGGGTTGCTTGATGATGATTTCGTGTAAAACTCCATCTTGGAAAGAAGGAACCGGTGTAGGGTTTCCTGATGATGAGTCCGTGTAAAACTCCATCTTGGAAATAAGGAACCGGTGTAAGGTTGCTTCATGATGGTTGAGTAGATAGTTGTCCTGTCTGATTTTAGGTGTTAATCTTTGACCTGAGAAAGAAAGATAGTTTTCCTGGCTTGTTACAGGTGTTAATCTTCAATCTCTTCATGTAGATAGTTTTCCTGGCTTGTTACAGGTATTAATCTGGAACTTGAAAAGGTTGGTTGACGAGATAGTTGTCCTGTCTGGTTTCAGGTATTAATCTCTGACCCGAGAAAGAAATATAGTTTTTCTGGTTTGCTACAGGTATTAATCTTCAATCTCTTGTCCACAGATAGTTTTCCTGGCTTGCTACAAGTATTAATCTGGAACTTGAAAAGGCTGATGGTAGCCATCTGTTGATTGACATTTTCCTGAAAACATTAGCATGTATGCAATGTCATGATGTATGAAATGCATGATGTCATGATGTTCTAAAAAATAAATGAAATTGTGTCCTATGCACTTTATCATGTATGTAAATAGGAGGTATGAAATGTGAAATGTTTATGAATGTATTTTCGTCTGGGAAAATAAATCCTTGACAAATTTCGGGGAGTTTGTTAAATCCTGGACTGCTGTTGAAGAGTATGTGTGTCTTCAAACTTTGCTTAGAATGTTTTCCACCGGGGATTCTTGTTTTGTTGTTTGAGGAGAACTCCGCTGGGAAATATTGAAAACTCTATGGGGGGAATGTTTATTTCTGCTTGGGAAAAAAGTTCAGGAGTCTCGGTTATCCGTTTCTCTACTGGGGAGTCGAAGTTGAACTGATATCTGGTCGGGTCCAGGTTTCACAGTAACTTGCTGGGGATTGTAGAGTAGTCTACTGAGGAAGAGGAGTCGTGGTCCTTTGATTTGTAGTAGTCGGAGAGGCAAACTCAAGTTGGGGAATCCTACCGTTTGTTGGGGAAATAAACCCTGTCGTTGGCCTGCTTGAGAGGTGACGACTTTGTTAGGGGAAGTCCTCGAGGATTCTTGAGGTTGTTTCAGCCGGGGAAAGGTGTTCATAGATTAAACTCTTGCTGGGGAATCATCCTATGAGAAGGACTTTGGGGAGACTTTTCATTGCCACTAGTAGCGAATGTTTGTGGCACTGCCTGGAAATGTTTGACTGTACGTAACCCTTTGTCAGGATTAACATTCAATGCCCCGAGTGACGGAGATGGAGACTTGCTCCTGGTTACTTTGCAATTCTTGAGAGATTTCTTGGAATCTTGACTGGACTGCCCCAGGTGTGCTGGATAGTGACATGTCACGCCCCCTTGTTGATAGGAGATTTGTCAATGGAAGTGTCATCCCACTTGAAGTGACCTTGTTCACTGAGAGAGCTTTCGTTCACTAGATATTCATTGTGTGAATTTCTCCGCTGTCAAACAATTAGCCATATGCAAACGGTGATATTCAAGTAATGCAAAGTTTATGCATGTCTTGAAGTTTTGAAAAATGCGTTTTTAGCAAGTAAAGAAGTTTTGTAAGAAAAATTCAACTCAGGATTTTGAGTAAAGCCCTACAGGAGTCAGGATACCTTTTGTAACAGTATGCTTTCGAACTAACTCGTGCTTCAATTAGGACTTTTGAAGGGTTGTAACGTGGCTTGGTTCACAGTTTAAGAAACAAAGGATAAAGGCTCAAAGTGTATTTGTACCCACCCGCTCTTCGTGATGTTCTTCAGTCCTAAGCTCAGTTAATTGTGCGTTTAAATTCCCATTGAGTCTCGAATGACGTTTTGGTGAAGGTTCAGACAGGATAAGTTTGTCGGAAGGACGTCATTTTCTGCAACATTTTTTCATTTTGTTGAGGATTTGTAGTAACCTCTTTTGATTGATTTTTTATTCCTAATTTTTACCTGACTGTTCTTGTTACAGTCAGCGGGATGCCTCAGTTTTCTTAAGTCTCCTTTGTAGGTTTTGACTTAGTGGGATTTTATTTTTGAGAGATAATGACCACCTATGTGATTGGGAACCATCACCATTTTTTGATTCCAGAGGAATGTTTTGATGTCATTCGTTGTATCACCAGATGAGAGTTTGTGGCTAAACGCGCATTTGAATTAACTGAGAGACTACCCTGCCCCAGGTTTTGATTAAAGGTTTCAATTTGTTAAAACAGAAAACTTCTACTTCTTTGGCTCGAACAGGTTGACTAGGGATTATCTTCCTTATAACTCCAGTGTTTAGGATTTAAAAAACGCCTGTACATCGTCAGCAAAGTCTGTCCAAAAGCATACTGTATGAGATTATGGCATTTTTTTCGTCATCCTCCCTCTAAAGGCTTGTAACTTTTAGCAAGAGTTAAATGTCATAAAGTGAGTAAAAAGCACAGTTAAATGTAATGAAAATGAGTGGATCAAATCAAGACAAACATATGAAATGCATTAATGAAAACAAAGTTTGACATTAATAGATAATTGTTTGAATAACAAAAGATATTACAACTTGAAAATTAAAATGAACAAAAGCTTTCAATCATTCGTCATAGGAGCATTGATTATGTTTGGAGTCTCTGGAGGGTCGAACTCGATCTCCTAGTCATCAATCAAATTCTAAATCTTGTACTTCAATGCCCAACAATCGTTAGTGTCATGTCCGGGACTATCAGAATGATAAACACATGTCGCATTAGGATTGTAGTTAGGAGAAGAAGTTTTGGGGTTTGGATGAGGTCCTATCAATGCAATCAGATTCATCCTTAACAAGTGTTGTAGCGCTTGAGACAGCGACATGTTGATGTTGGTAAACTGTCTTTTGGGCTTGTCTGGCCTTCGTTGATTTCCCCTTTGCTGTTGTCGGTGTGACGCAGAACCAGAGATCATGACTGCTCCTACGTGTTGGTCATGACGACTCTTTTTACTGTACACAGCATTGGACTCTTTCTTCCCAATATATGGCTTTTTCTTAGCATCAGACGGTGTAGCTTCTTGAATCGTTCCACTTTTTATGCCAGCTTCGACCCTTTCTCCAGTCAGTATTAGCTCGGTGAACCCGGCTGAGGAGCTTCTGATCAAGTGTTTGAAGAAAGGCTCTGTCAAAGTTCCCATGAAGATGTCAATCAACTCCCTGTCAGTTAAAGGGGATTGCACCCTACCATCCAGATCTCCACTTTTGGGCGTATCCTTTAAAGCTCTCGTTGGAACCCATGGTCATGATTTGCAATTGCACACAAGTTGGTGCAAGATCAGCATTGTACTGATACTGTTTGTAAAAAGCAGTAGCTAAATCCTCCCACGTGTGGATGCGAGAACTCTCCAATTGATAGAACCACTCGAGTTGAGTCCCTACCAGGCTTTCTTGGAAGAAATGGATCCAAAGCTTTGGATCAGTTGCGTATGGTTGAATCTTGCAGACATAAGACTTTAAATGCATCTTAGGGTAAGAGACTCTATCGTACAGGGAAAAGGTAGGGATTTTGAACTTTGGAGGGATGACCACTCCAGAAACCAAACCCATATCTCCTAAATCCAAGCCAGGTGTCCGTTGAATCTCCATAGCACTGAGGTGATCCTCCAACTGTTTGTACTTATCATTAGTAGGAGGATATTGTTCTTCAGAGTAGTCAGCTCCGGCTTCATCAATCTCCAGACTGTTGTCTTCTTCATGACTATCCCCCATGTTGGATGGAGTTGAAAGATCTAGAGCTCCTTTAACTGGTCCTCTAGGTCTTCTTCTCAAGTTCAGGACGCCTACTGACTTCTTGGGCTTCTTCCCTTTGTCTTTGAGAAGGAGAGTTTTCAGGTCTTCTTGCCCCTTAGCCATATCCAGGAACATTTGTTGGAATTGAGTGTTTTGAGCTTGGAGATCTTTCACCGTTTGTTCCATATCCATCTTACTGAAATAAACAGTAGGAATATAAGGAGACCTGTATGGGAGAAACCTGTCATGATATGATTCATGATATGTGGATGCATGTTTTCAAGGATCTCGCGGGGTAAACAAGAAACTCTTAGAAGTTGAAATTTGATCAACAACTTTGTTTGGAGAACTTTGTATCGGTGGATGTCCTTCCATGAGAATTAAGCTCACCATTTCAAGTGGGTCATAGCCCCTGACTCAAGTTGTTGTACTTGATCTTTGACAGTGTTTTTTTAGAGGAAAATAAATCCTCTTGCCCCTTGCTAGACGTTTGGTTCATCACAACCTGCATCAAAGACCCCTGAGATCCTTGAAATGGTTATTGAAAATGCTATGGTATGATGTTATGATGTTATGTACAAATATGTGAGGTAAGCAAGTGTATATACAAATAATCATATTCACACAAAGTAGACAAGTCCTTAGGTTTAGGCTTGCATGGAGTTTGTAGGTAAGTACCCTCTTGAAGTTTAGTTGGCTCAACCTGTCCTAGTTAATAGTAACCGGGTTCTAAGGGATCTCAATATCATTGACCTTTCCCACAAGCTTCGTTCAATAAGTAATTGACTCGCAACCGAACAAAACCCAGGGGTCAAGTCTCAATGAGTGTAGTATCGAGTATCAACAAATTTTCAGCTTTACACCGAAACCGGCTATCTCACTACTCCTAATGGCCAAGTTGGTCAAGTAAGGTTCTATGGTCAGTTGATGCTTCACGACACCACGCGGCGGCCCCGTACTCTCCTTGACTGACTCAAGGGTTACCGGTACCAACCAAAGTTCCACATCAACGTAACTACTGCTTCAACCATGTTGGTATACACCGCACAGTTCCCTCACAGTCTATTGCTACTTACCTAAAAGGTGTCCCCAAATCCGGGTGTATAATTTTAAAACAAAACCAAACAAGGAACAAATCAGACAATGTAAGCAAGTTAAGGTGATCTAACCTAAGGTAACCCCACTTTAAGAAATCCCCAACAGAGTCGTCAGTTCTGTGATACGGTGGGAGAACTGACTTGATGTTTTTTGCGTTTGTATTCGCAAAATGTTGCAGTTAGCAAGAGTCGCCACCGACTTTTCTTTTATCCAAAAGGAAAGGTGAAAAAGCATAGGAAAGACCTTTGAGATTTGTTTCTTGAGTTCGGGGGGTAGATTATGAAAAAGGAAGGTATTATCACCCTTTTCATCCATGGTTTTCCATGGGCTCTTAGTTACTTGCTAGATCACTTGCTTTTGCTTGAATGTGTGCTTGTGGTGGTGATTTTTGAAAGTACTTTGAAAATGGAAATTCTTAATGGTTCTCGTTTCTATAAGAACGCCTACGAATGGTTTGTTTCAAAAATAGTTCAAAAGTGTGTTTGTGAGATGTGTTTTTGAAAGTATTTTGAAAATGGAACTTCGTAATGGTTCTCGTTTCTATAAGAACGCCTACAAAGTGTTTGTTTCGAAAATAGTTCAAAGAGGAGAGTGTGGGTAAAAATGTTTTTGTTGTGAGCAAGCGATTAACTAAGAGCGAATCTACCTACTTGAGAGGTCTTAAATGTGCTTTTCCTCCTCCTTTAGATGTTGCTATCTTACCATTGATTTGGTAAGAAATCCCATCGTTGGATGTGAAGGGACGGGCGTTGGGACGTTTGTATAGTCATAGAAGGCAACATATGGGACGTTTTAGCAATGTCATTTTAGGGACTAGATCGTTTACCGAAGGCAACATTGAGGGTCATCGAGGGACTACGATCTTTCATTGAGGGTCTTTTGCTAAAATGCCCATGTTCGAGGGACATGACTATTTTCCGATAGGCAACTAGTGGAATTACCCTAAGGGTGTAAATTTGAAAATGTGTTTTATTTACATGCATTTTGTCTTTGATTAGGGGTTGTCTACTTGTTGTTTTTATCTTGCCATACACACCTAATTACTAGCATTTTGTACAAAAGTAATAAAAATTGCAAAAAATAAATCCTACACTATTACAACCATATTGAAGTGCATAGAAATGTAAAGGCGAAAATAAGATAAAAAGAAGTAAAAAAAACTCCTTCGATTCAGGAAAGAGCACCCTTCGATTTGCATTCTATTGGCCTCCTTCGATTGGGGCTAGCACCAGTGAGGTCATGGCCTTCAATTGGGGGCTGGCACTGGTGAGGTCATGGCCTTCGACTGGGGGCTGGCACCAGTGTATGGCGAAGCCTTCTAGTTCTGCCTTGTTGCCTTGTTTCCTTCTTCAACTGGAGGTTGAAATCAGTGAGGGAATGCCTTTTGACTGAGCCTGAAAGTCAACATGGTTTTCCTCCTGGTTGTCTCTTTCGTTTGACCTGGAGAAAGAGGGTAGAAGCCAGAAGCTTTGTTTCCTATTTCCTGTTTCCTGTTTCTTTCATTTCAAGTATTAAATGGCAACATGGCCTGAGGCCATGCTAGTATTTGTCTTGTAAACAGTTTAATACTTAAAGAAAGTTCAGGTAAACAGAAAGCGAAACGAAAGGGTTAACTCTAAAAAAACATGTTAAAAGGGTGGAAACGAAGGGAACAATGGTATATACATGCTTGAAACAAACGAAAAGATTATTTACATGTTATGCCATAAAATGAAAGGTTCAAGGGCAAGAGTGACTTACCTTGATGGAGGCTTTGAATGGGTGTGGGACCTTGAGTGGAGGCCCAGGATGCTGGATTCGAAAGAGGGGGTCAATAGTTGTGCTTGGAATGCTGGATTCGAAGGGAGGAAAGAAACAAGTCATATGTTTCTTTCCAAACTGGATTCGAAGGATACTGAAGAGTACTTGTTCTTCAGAATCGAAGGAAGTAAGTATGTGATTCTGGGTTTTTTGTGATTTCTCAAGTGTTGATGAACTTGAGAGTTTTTGTTGTGTTTGAGAAAATTTGGGAGATTCGTTCCTCTGGTCCAAAGATCCTCCTCTAGCTTTGCAAAAAATTCCTCTATTTATAGAGAAAAAGAATGGACATGTTTGAAGTAGCCAACCTTGCAAAACAATAAAATAATAGGTAACGTGAAAGGTACAAGAAGGGGGGGGGGGCTGTTGGCAGTTGATCAGACTTGTGCCTCTGGCCCTGCTTTTCATTTAGACGAAATTCAGGTGGAAAGCTGCTTTTGTGATAAAAGTACTTTCTATGAAAAGAAAGGGTATGTAGCCTTTAACCAAGGATAGTATTATCCAAAATAAAAAGTTTATAACCCTTGTACAAACCTCTGATTATGTAAAGATTCAGAAGCAACATAGCCTGGAAAATGAGATTTGGTCTTGAGTCGAATGAAAGAATGAGATCGAAGCGCACTTGTTCGAAGGAAGCCTTTTCCTCAGTCGAAGCTTGTGGTCGAAGGAAGCATGTTGCCCAATCGAAGCATATGGATCAAAACAAACATAAAGGGAGTCATTGCCTTTTAGCATGAGGGAAGTTCCTGGCTTCTGAATCGAAGGGTGTTCCTTCAAGGGAAGCAAGAACTTAGTCAAATCTTATATGAAGATATCTCTTGGCTCAAACGAAACTTGTGAGAGGAAAAGTCTGCAAGAGGCCCTTGGTGCAAGTGGATTTGAAGGAGGTTTCAAATCCAAACAAAGGATGTACCTAAACTTGCATTCGAAGGAGGCTTTAAGTTCAAAATGAAGGACATGCCCAAGTTGCATTCGAAAGAGGCCAAGATTCAATCGAAGGATGTAATCCAACTTGCATTCGAAGGAGGCCAAGAGCCAATCGAAGGATGTAATCCAAGTTGCATTCGAAGGAGGCCAAGAGTCAATCAAAGGATGTTATCCAAGTTGCATTCAAAGGAGGCCAAGAGTCAATCGAAGGATGTAATCCAAGTTGCATTCGAAGGAGGCCAAGAGTCAATTGAAGGATGTTGAATCGAAGGAGACCTGTTTTCCTCCAAATTTGTCAAAATGTTATTTTCATCTATTTTCTCCATTTTTGACAGTTTCCTTTTAATTTTGGTATTGGAAAATCCCAATGCACTTGTTCAAGCTTGAACCTTGAAATCCTTGTAAGAAAAGCCTTGACAATTGAGAGGGCAAATTTTGGGGTACAACACCCAATACTTGAGAGACATGGCCCAGTTGGCTGATAGGGTTTGACAAATAAAACCCTTAAAAGTCGAAAAATCTAGAGCAAGTAAGAATAACATAAAAGAAAGAATAGTCTATGTTGAATTCGATGAAGGTGGTCATGGTTCATATGAATCGATTTTAGATTTTTATGAAGGATAAATATATATTGTTGAAATTAAGCAAGCCCCCCTTATTCTTGTAAAGGTTTAGCACCTTCAAATGGTAAAAACCCAGTCAAATCTGATAAGGGCGATATATTCCCTAAGAGAACTTATGCTTTCGACGTCTCTAAATATGATGAATTTTTTGATTTGTTAGTCAAAGATGAGAAAATGATAGTGCCTCCTGGCACTAAAATAACCCATTTGGAACAAAGGAAAAAGAGGGGCTTTTATAAATATCATAACTTTTTAGGCCATAAAACACTTCAATGTTTTCTTTTCAGGGATCTCGTTCAAAATGCGATCAAAGAGGGGAGGCTCAAGGTTGGGGAGAAATTAAAGCCCCGGATGAAGGTTGATGTTGACCCCCTTCATGTAGTTGACACCCATTATACTGAACCTACTCCAGTTAACATGGTAGCAGTCCTTGAGGATTGTGCGAAAGTGGTGTTCATGGTCGAAGCTGGAGGATTTACAAAGGGAATCACTGAGGATTCCACCCACATATGTTAGCAACAACAGAAGGCCTTGTGGTCGAAACTACTGATGGTTTCATGAAGGTTGATCATATATTGAAGGAAACTACAGGCCTTAAAGCAGAACCTACTGATGGTTGCATGAAGATTGATAACATGATTGAGGCTATTGAGGGCCTTGTGGTTAAGTTACGTGATATGGAATCACTGAGGATGCATGCGTAGAAGTGAACATGATCGAAGCTTCACAAAAGACTAAGATGGAAGTGGACAAAGAGGCCAAGACACAGGAGGAATACAACCAAGTTGCATATCCCGAAAAAGCTAAAAGTTTGCTGGAGTTTCTCCATAGGTGCCAGAGAAAAAAGTTTGAGGTTATGCTTTGCCCCAGATGTAGTTCGATCTTTGACAAAAAAGCTGCTGAAAACATTGAAGGATATCGAAGGATCAAGGAAATAAGGAATCAGAAAGATGTCAATAATAGGTTCAACTTTGATAAGAGGGGAGTTTTAAGAAACCAGAACTAGGGAGGATATAAGTTCTGTGTGAACAACAAGTCTTCTTTCAAACCAACCGCTGAAGCCCCTAAGGGGAAATGGGCGAAGCCGGCTCACAGGTGGGATCTAGACCAAGCTAAGTGGAAGAATTTCATGGTTGGAAGAGGCTCTTCAATAAAATATGGAAAGGAATTTCAAGTTACTAGGAAGCAAGCATATGGATCAAGTAACTACAAGGTGAAGAACCTTATGTCCCGCTATTAGTGGCGTAGAGAACAAAGGAAGCGCAAAGCTGAAAGAGAGGACAAGGAGAAAATGGTTTCATAATAAAGTAGAAATATGCCTTAAAATATAGTGAAGGATGCCATGAAGGAAACTGAGAGGGTGAGGAGGCTCTTTGAAGCGGAATATTTTTTAGATAAGGTCGAAGGTACAGAGAATGAAGATGAACTACTAACAGACAACTTCGATACAGACTCAGAACCAAGCCTCGATATCGTCTGTAATGTAGTGTATGTTCTACCAAGGGAGTACGGCCAAATTACAGAGGTCGAAGATCTAGAAGAAAATGTTGGTGTTGAAACGGCTAGACACATGCCTGTTTGTTACTATGTAATGAACAATGGGTGTGTCGAAGAACAAAATTCTTTTTTCAAAAGGCTAGACAAATCCATGAGAAACCATCTAAAACCTCTCTTCATAAAAGTTAAATTGGAGAACATGGCTATAAATAAGATATTAGTTGATGAAGGCGCTGTAGTGAATCTAATGCCTCACACCACCCTAAAGAAGTTACGAAAAACCGATATGGACACAAAACCACACAACATGGTTTAGTCGAATTATAAGGGTAAGGTAGGATCAACCCTGGGTGTTATCCAAGTTGACTTGACTATTGGCACAATAACAAGGCCAATTATGTTTATGGTGGTCGAATCAAAAGCCAATTATAACTTGTTATTGGGTAGAGAATTGATACATGGAATATGAGCAGTATCATCCTCAATGCACCAAAGAATAACCATATGGCGCAATGATGGTATAGTGGAAAATATTAAAGTCGACCAAAGTTATTTTATGGCAGAAGTTAACCATGTCGAAAGGCACCATTTCAACAAAAAATTGGTGAACATTATTGCGTGCAGTCCTACCGAATTTGCATTTTCATCTGATGATAATGCATATTGTTCTCTTTATTTACATTATACTTAATGTTTCTAGTGGGATAGAAAGGTTGTAGGAAATGAATACCTATGTTTTTGGGGAAGAGAAAGTATCCAATTAACTTGTTGGGGTAGCGAATTCAGTGAAGATGTCTGAGTCCCAAACATTGAGAAAGATTTCGTCCTATATGGCTGAAAACATACTAAAATCGGCCTTAAAGGATGAAGTGAAGTTCATGGATGCCATATCCAACAAAGACGAGGGACAACTTGAGGGTTCTGGAAAGGACTTTGATCCTGAACCACCAGATAATGTTCAAAACGAAGTACAAGGCAGAGGCTTGACGCCATCTATGATGACGAGCCTTTGGGTTTCGAAAAGGATCCGTTGGTGAAGAATATAAAGATGCTAGCACAAGATCCACTCGAAGAGATAGACTTGGGCGAAAGGGAGATCAACTGGACAACATACATCAGCACCAACATCAACCCACAACCCAGGATCGAACTAATCAACTATTGAAGGAGTTCAAGGACTGTTTCATGTGGGATTATGGTGAAATGTCTGGTTTAATCAGGGATCTTGTCGAACTAAAACTACCAATAAAGCCTAGGAAGAAGCCAATCAAGCAGACTCTAAGGTGTTTTGCACCTGAAGTGCTGTCTAAGATTAAAGAAGAGGTAGAAATGATTCTTCAATGTAATTTAATTAAAAAAACCAGGTATGTTAAATGGATTTCCAATATAGTTCTAGTTAATAAGAAAAATGCCAGTCTTAGGGTTTGCGTAGACTTTAGAAATTTAAATGATGCGACTCCAAAAGACGAATACCCAATTTCTGTTGTGGAAATGTTGATTGATTCAGAAGCAGGACATGAATACCTGAGTATGCTTGATGGATACTTTGTTTATAATCAAATTTTCATTGCTGAGGAAGATGTGCCAAAAATGGCATTTTGAAGCCCTAGAGCCTTAGGCACCTACGAATGGGTGGTAATTCCTTTCGGCTTAAAAAATGCTGGGGAAACCTATCAAAGGACAATGAATTCCATTTTTAATGACTCTATAAAAACATTCATGCAAATTTACATTGATGATATTGTTGTAAAGTGTATTTCAGGAAGAAGTCATATAAACCATCTTTGATAGTCATTCGAAAGAACGAGGAAGCATGGTCTAAAGATGAATAATCTCAAATGTGCTTTTTGTGTGCAGGATGGGGATTTGTTAGACTTTGTGGTCCACAAGGAAGGTGTTAAAATAAATCAGAATAAGACCAAGGCCATTATGGAAGCGAAAGCGCCATCAAATAAGAAGGAACTTCAGTCACTATTGGGTAAAATCAACTTCTTAAGGAGGTTTATTTCGAAACTAAGGGCCAAGACTCAAGCCTTCTCACCACAGATTCGACTCAAGAAGGAAGGTTTTGAATGGGGGAAAGCTCAACCTCCAATCCTATCAAGGATTATCTTGTTTAACCTCCAATCATATCTCCTCCTTGTAGAATTAAGAGCATGAAATTGTACATATCCGTGTTATGTAACTTTGGGGAGCATGTTGGCTCAAGAGGATGAAAATGGTGTCGAATGGGCTATTTATTATCTTAGTAGAGTTTTGAATGATGCAGAAACTAGATATAGTACAGTTGAAAAGCTATGTCTCTGTCTCTGTCTATATTCAGATGTTGGAGCTTTCTTCCTTTTTTTTATTTTTTGTCCTTAGAAGAATGGGAGATACAGCTTCATCATCTTCAATTTTTATTGGGATCTCCACAGTCAAAGGTCGTTTCTTTGGAGTAAGAGGAGGTTTTCAACTAGCGTGAAAAGACAAAAATAATTAATAAAAGTGGTGTATGAAAAGAAGAAAACAAACAGGCCAAACCATACCTTGTTCGTTTCTTTTGGTTTCTCAGCAGTAAGAATAACACTCTTCGAAGAAGTTGTTGTTTGTTTGGGTGCATCCGTTGATCCTATCATCAAAGTAAGCTTTTCCTTCTTCGCTTGTTTCTTTTTAGAAACTAGAATGACATTGTGAAATAATATATGTTAGCATTAAAATGAAAAGTAGCAAATATGAATTGAAACATTTGAAGCATTTGTTGGTTCCACACCTTTACCTTTTGGAGAGAGCATTGTGACATGTTCTAAATCATAGTGAAGGAAGCCTTTGAAACTGTCCAAGGAATGTTTTGTCGGAACCACTCGTTCAACAAGTTTTTTAGACTATTGTTGTAAAAAATTATAATAATTCTTGTAGACGAACCAGTATGGGTAAGGAAGATAAAATGCCAGGCTAAAATCAGCACTGGGTAATTTTTGGAATTTCGGTCATTCGAGTTTAAAAGCTAAACCATACATATCTTCAGGCTTGACACATGCAGGAATACTTAAATGAGAAATAATTTCTGTAAACTTCTCTTTTAGAGTTTTCGCTGCATTGTGAATGGTTCAACTAAGATTAGTTGGGTCATAGACAATTTCAAAGTACTTTTGGAACACTTGGATTTCTTTTATGTGAGTATTCATACCTTTATTAACGTGATCCTGCACAGAGGTGAAAGCGGTTTTTAGATGCTGGTGGAGAAGAATAACATCGAGCATATTTCCAGAGTAATACTCTTCCCACCTAGAGTCAAATTCTTGTGTGCAACAGAAATATGTTTGGAAAGGGATAAAGGTAAACTCAACAAAGGTGGCATAACGAGCCATGCGTGTATCTCGATCAAGGAGAAAAAATTTCATTCCTTGGATGCAAAGAGCTTTCTTCTTGTCAAAAAGTGGCTTAGGAATCACTTGGCAAAGTCCAAATTGTCGGGAAATAAAGTTAGGTTGGTAAGCAAGCAGGGTGATGTGGCTTTTGATTGGCATGAGTCTTGTGACAATTAGCCTTGGAAACAAAAATGCTTTCCATATGTCCAGAGCTTCTGTGTCTTGAGAGGATATAATGTCGGGAAAATGGGTTTCATAAACCATGATGGGCCGTGGGTTCTGTTGGCGAAAGGAGCTATAGAGGAAGTGGATTTAAGGCGTTTCACGAACATTATAACACATTTTATGAAACACTCCTCTAAGTTTTTGCTGTCATCATTGGGTGTAAATAAAACTAACATAGTTCCTTCAATAGTTCGATTTTGAATTTCATGGTCGGTTTCTTCTATTGTTCCAGAAGTAGAGAGAGAAGTTTCAAATGTGGCATTTAGCCACAATTGGAGAAGCCAATATGGGCCAGCTAGCAAAAGATTGGTGTCTACTTCATATTCCTTTAAATAAGTGGTTTCTTCTCCCAAACACTCATATAATCCAACAAGGATTAATTCACTAAGGCATATGTTTCGACCTGAGTGGAGTTGATTGACTAAGTTTAAGAACCTCTTAGCAACTTGGAGAGATTTGCTGCAGAAAATGCACCTAGATAACCATAGAGTGAGAAAGGATATGTGTTCGACATCTGATACTTCACTTCCTTCTGTATGATAATACTCCATATACTTGGTGAAGCCAGCATGATCGATTTTAAAGTTGATGGCATTTTTAGATTGCACATAGGGGTTAAAAGCTTCCCTATTGGGTTGAAGCCTAGTAATTGTGGCCACATTGAATAATGTGGGAGTAATCATTCAACAAGGAAGCTGAAAGGTGTTAAAGGTACTATCCCAGAAATATATAGATGCCATCAACATGTGTTGGCAATTGCTAGGCCCAACCTTCGACAGTTGGATCAAGTTGAAGATGCCAATATCCTTCCAGAATTGGGATTTTTGTTTTTCGATCTTAACTAACCAATCAAGGTACTATTTATTATCTTTTGTTAGGTATGATCTAAATGGCTTAAAAATACCAGTCATATAATTCAGGTGAAAAGGTTTTTCTGTATCAGCAAAACCTTAAGAAGTTCCTTCTTGAGGAATTTCCACGTTAGATTATTTGGAATCTTTATTACTATTTTCACCTACATTCTTTTTAGGTCTAAGTTTACTAGTTATGAGACTGGTTCCATGATATGCATGGAAAAATTCCTTAAAAATTGCTAAATTATAAGCATGAACTAGAGGACCCATATACCCTAAGGTTTTATTAGCAAGAGTGAAGGGGATAATTACTTGGGATGCATAGATTGCTTTTTGTTCTGCAGAAAGTACTAGTGTTGGTGCAAATTCTTGATTTCCAACCATAGCAGGTTTTGATGCATGTCCAAAAGGCTTGGAAGCAGCATCTGAGTTTTTCTTCACGTCCTTGACAGCTTTGGTGCTTTTCTTTGTGGGTGCCATTGTTAAAAGGGTTCGAAGATTGTTGACTATTGGAAGAAAGAGAGAAGAAAACATTCACCAGTTTTCCAGAAGAAGAAGAATAATGGAAGTTGGGAGAGTGTTTCTTGAAGACAAAAAGAGTATTTATGAAGAAAAACTACTTCATTTTTTTGGTGAAGAATACTGGGATGTGTGTTAGCTTTCTATAAGCTAAGAAAGTGGTTATTACTTTTTGGGAAGCCAGGATTTATGCCTACATTTGTATGGTAATGATGAAACTACATCAGCGCACATCTCGATGGGATGTTTGAGAAAAATAGTCATAATGACTATGATGTCATAACAGTAACGATCATCATAAGATAGTTGTTGTATTGAAATTGAAAGTTATTCAAAATTTGTTTATTTCTTTGGACATTTCAAAATACACAATTTTGGGGGGCAATTTATTAGCTGGAATTTTGATAATAAGATATAAAAGATCAAAAGTTGAAGACTAAGTTATTTTTGAGAAATATGTTTGATGAATATTCCGACTGGTTGTTTGTTAATGGTTCGAATGCTTATTTATGAAAGGATGGTCGAAGATCAAATACTTAAAGAAGATTATGAGTTGAAGAGTTTGAAGTATTTAAGTTTGAATTCGAATAGTCTTGTTGAAGTTTTAGCGCTCTCTATGAATAGAGGGATTCAAAATTCAAGTCCTTCGATTTTATCCAGAAGACGTGTGGAGGTCTATTAATTCAAAGAGTCTGCATGTCGCGAATGTGGAATCTAGATGTAGAAGGAACATTAGGGTCGAATGAGTATATATAAGGGTCTTAGCAATAGGATTCGTGTGTTCATTCGTTGGTACAAAATCTCACAAAACTCAAAGTATATGTGTGTTGAGAAAAGAGTCATCTGAGAAATATACGTGTAAACACATTTTTTATTTTAATAAAGTTTATCATTCCAGAAATCTATTTTAGCAATTTACTTTCAGTTGTTTTACTGCATTTTGTTTACAAGTTTTGTACTTTACTTTAGAAAGTTATTTGAATCGAAACCAATCTTTTCAAAGAACTATGAATGTTGTCAAAGTATTTATCTTTTTCAAGAATAAAAGTTTGAATTAGAACACATGTCCTAGGATCAATCTAGTCGATCATGTGAGTAAGTAAAGACTTTTTTATTGTTTTTAGAAGTCTAGCTCTTTGTTTGGTAGAATGTGTAGGACACCTTTATGTTGGTATGAATAGGGTGAAGGTGTTGTGCTTGGATCAAATATTGTTCAACAAACCACTTAGAAGGTAAAGATGATTAAAGAAAAGAAGAATGCCCTTTTTTCTTGACTTTTACTGGCGCACTCTGGCTGTTTTTTGAAGGCTTTAAAAGGTGATGTTGGCATATTTTCAAGGGTTTTGTGAATTTAGACTACAAGTGACTAAATAGAATACCGGAAGTGGGATTTGGAGAGAATCAGAAGCCATTGGAGGCCATATCTTCAAGGAATTTCTTTTGCAACATTCATCTTATTGTATGGTATTTATTTGTATCAGTATGAGTAGCTAAATACTCATAGGTTAGGATTTGTATGATGACCTTAATTTGAACTTGTTGGGACATATGTCTCATTTTTTATTGCATGTTTAATAGAATTTATGTTTCTATTCCATTGCCTCTTTTTCTTAATGTGCGTTATTTGAGATACCGTGTTAATATGATTATAGATGTATATGGAATAGTTAATCTTAGTCTATGGGTATTAACTAGGGAAATTATTGTACTTGCGCCGGTTGAATAGGAATAGGAGACCTCTAGTAGTGGAATTAGAATTAACACACTGTATCATCTTTTGATTTCACTTATGGCGGTTGAGTAAGGATAGAAGACCTCTTGTAGAAATCAGTGAGCTATACATCAAGAGATTGGATATATTGGAATTGTTAATTCACTATGGAAATATTATGTCATTCCATTCATGTAATACATTAGACATTAACAAGGGAGAAAAATTGGATTCATTGCAAAACCTAACAACTTTCTCATTATTTTCATAACAACTTTTATTTTTCGCATAAAAATCAACCCCCCCCCCCATTGTTACTTTCTAAATATTGCATAATATTTGTCTTGTTAAATAGCAGACCTTATGGATATGATCTTATTTTATTACTTTTACACAATCAGAACACTTGGCGAGAAGTCTTCAAGTGTTTGTCGCTGTTACCGGGGATTGCAAATATCGACAAGACAATTTTTGTGCGAAATTTGTTAGTTTTAGTTTGTTTTTTTTTTATTTTTTACAATTAGATTTTATTTGTTTATGTTTCTTTCTTTTTTTTTATTCTTGTTTAGTTTTTTTATCTAGTGGAGTGCTACTAAGGTATTCTTCTTTTTATTTTGTATGCAAGGCAAATACAGACATTCATTATGAAGTTTATGCTAACTTAGAAACGTTTGAAGCTTATTTTAAGGAACTTGCAGCAAAAACTCTAATTATGGAAAATGCGGGAAACTATTCAGAGCCATAGCCTTACGTCAACACCTATCATTCATGGGAGGAGGATTCATCATCTTAACTTGAAGAAACCTTAAATCAATTTATAAAGATGACTCAATTCAATTTTGAGAAAATCAACATGCATCGAGAAACCATACGGAGTGACATGAACTTAGAGATGCAACTTGGCTAGTGACATGGGAACATATCTATGGAAATATGTTAGATAGTCCTAGAGATAAGAAAATTGAAATAGAAGTCAAAGAAGAATGAGAGGTAGTCGATGAAGGAGGAGTTGAAAAATAAAAAGAAGAAGAAAAATGCACTCCTCTGGTAAAAACTAGAATCAAGAATAGAAGAAGCTTATGTGAAAAATATATGTGGAAAAAGAGAAGGAATGCAATATGAAGATTATATATTTTTTGATGAAGCTCTAAATTCAATAATTCATTTAGGCGTAGATATCCAACACGAAAATCTTCAACAAAAGAATATTTCTAATTCTAGAAAGAAGGTTGATGAAAGAGAAGAAATATATGAAGTATTGGATGCGATTTATGTCTTGTTTGATACTATCAAGCTTAAGAGAATATGGAAGCAAAGCCTTCAATTCATCAAAGTAATGGAATTCCTACCAAACAAAAGTAAGAAGAAGAATGAAGTGTTTTTTGTGTCATATATGCCGCTCTAATAAAAAAAATGGGGTTAAATATATTTTTGGTCCCTATAAATATCACAAATTTCAATTTTAGTCCATTTAAAAAATATATTCTAGTCCCTATAAAATTTTTATGCATGTAGTTTTAGTCCCTGCTATTTTTTAAAATTTTTAAAATTGTTTAATTACCCATAAAATTTTAAATTTTTAAATAATTTTTTTCATACATGTTCAAAAGATAATGATAAAAATAATAAAAACCTCGCCTTAGAAATCAAATTTTGAGTTCCTTTTTTTCGAGGAATTTTTTATAACGTTCTAAACATATCTCCAAAATAATCATTGAAAAATATACATTTGTTTAACAAGAGGGACTAAAACTACGTGCATTATAATTTTATAGGGACCAAAACATGCAAAAAAAGTTTATCGGGACCAAAAATCAAATTTGGTAATTACATAGAGATCAAAAACATATTTAACCCAAAAAAATCGAAGGATCCAGCTTAGGACCTTAAAGAAGCGCTTAATGAGAGGCAACTCATCAGATAAGCTTTTATTTCATTTGCAATTTTAAAATTCATGTTATTTCAATTAATCATTTTTCATTTTGCAGCATGTCATACATTAAGGAGCAATATGACAAAGAATTGAGAAAGGGATTGAAAGAAGAAAGAGAGATAAAAAACTCTCTCTAATCCTAATTTTTGATCTCTAATCTCTTTTCCCTTTCTAGGCTTGTTGTTGTTGTTTCAGGAAATGGGTCAAAAACAAAGCGGTGCCTCTCGAGCATCAACATCAATTAGACAAGGGCAGAGTAGACCAAACTGAACCAAGACTTCAATAACACCATGCAAGACGTACAAGACTTTTTCTGCTCTAATGACATGTGAATTTGGAGTTTTTAGAAACTGTAATATTGTCCAAAATTTCCTTTCACTTCCTACAAGTCAATATCTTTAGTCAATCAATAGTAGTAGAAAAATACTCGGCTCTCTTTTGTACAACTTCTCTAATGCTTTACTTAATGAACAAGTTTTCTACCGTTGTTTATTTTTTATTTACAAAATTTGCAACTTTAGCAATGAATAGATGAACCGAAAGAATCATCAGAAATAATTTTGATCATCAGGAAAGTTCCTTGTGGATTGAGAGTTAATTAAGATAGTTAAAGTTTAATTTTTAATATTAAATAATTAAAACATAATTAATTAGTTAATAAAAAATGAGAGAAATAAAAAAATACTACTACGGAAAACCCATTTAACAACGGTTGGAAAACACATATAATCATGTGGGTCATGTGTTATTGTGTAGAGTGTGGTTGTATATGCGACACTTACAATCAAGGGTCCAGGAATCATTGTGGTAAAATGTCTATCACAATATTTGAGGTAAACAACCGTTGTAATATTTATAGTGGCATGGGTTCGATACCCAGCTAGAAACAAAATTAAAGCGTATAAAAATAGTATTTCATCACGGTTAAATGTTCCAACCGTTGTGTTATATGTAAGAGTTTATTATAAAATATGGAATTGCTTGTTTTTCCATGCCCCTTTTTAATCATATACAACCATTCAAATAGACTTTTGAGACAATAATCAGAAAAGTTAAGTTATCTTGAAAAATAACTTAAACGATCCAATATTTTTCAAATTGCAAGCATTATATAAATCATGATTTCCTCTTTTAATCTATAGGATTTGATTCAATCCCCAATTCTTCAAAGTAATGTTGATAAATGTGTGTCAGTTTGAGTCTTTCACATAAAACTTGATTTCCTCTTCTTTTCTACTTTATTTTTCAAACATCAAGTTTTGTGTGAAAGATCCAAACTGGCATCCATTTATGAACATTGTTTTGAAGAATTTGTGACATTGAATGAAATTCTATACACTAAAAAGGGAATTTTGATTTATAAGATGCATGAAATTTGAAAAACATTAGATCGTCTAAGTTGATTTTCTAGAGTAACTTAAATTTTTTATTATCTTAAAAATATTTTTAAATGAATGCAAGTTCAATGAGGGGTTAGTGAAACAAGCAATCATGTATTATATAACAAATTCACTAACAATATTTATCAACAAAACTATCAAATTAATTTATATAGATTAGGAGAATTGAACAACTAACCATTTCTTGAATATTTAAGTGATAAGTAAATAACCATAACCACTTGCTAATTGCACATGAAAAACCATTTATCAACTCATACTATACGCTTGCTACCACCACCATCATCATCATCATATGAGGTTAATATAGTTTGTGAACCCATGATAAAAAAATATAAGGTGGATGAAGTTATCACAATATTTTCATACTTCTTATATTTCTTTTTATAGCTTCTAAAACTAGATGAAGTTTGTTGTTATTGTTGTTTCTTCATCCATTTTTCTTGAGTCCAACAAACACTATGAAAATTATCATTATGTGAAACCGTAAGCTTATTTGCCAACAACACAACATGCAACAACAACATACAACAATAAAAGATTTATAAACTATCTAACAAGAACAAATTTATAGGAAAACCAAGTGAAACATAATAACAACATACACGAAAACTAGAGAAATACAAGGTAGACGAAGTTTCCACAATGACTTCATACTTCTTATATTTTTCTCATAGCTTCCCAAACTATATGAAGTTTGTTGCTATTGTTGTTTCTTGAGTCCTACAAACACCATGAATATTGTCAACATGTGAAACCGCAAGCCAGAAAAGAACAATAAACTATCTAACAAGAATAAAATTATAGGAAAACCATGTGAGAGATAACAACAACATACACGAAAATTATATGAATGCTAATTATGAAGACGAAGAAGAGAAAAAATGGTTTCTAGGATTTTATTGTGAAATATATTGTGTTACTGTCAAAGAGCGATTGTTAATTCGCTTATATATAAATATACTTACAATGGTTTACAATTACAACCATGGTGATATATATAATTTTTCACTACGGTGGAACATACCAACCATAGTCATAACCCTTTAAGTTTCTTATAAAATAAATAAAAAATAAAAGACACGCCTTAACATTAAAGGAATAAAATATATGAGGGCGCTGAAGTTAGAACCCATGAAAGCTTGATGGTATCACCACGGTTGGCACCTCAATCATTATTATATACAAATAATTTTTAATAAAAAAACTAAAAATAATATGGTAGCTCCTTAGTTTAGATATGTTACCATGATGTAGGAAAGAACCGTGATGACCATGGCGTTGTTGTTAACGTGTTTTATAGTAGTGAAAGTGTCAAAAATAAAAGGAATGGTGTGGATTAGTACAAATATGATTGGGCTTAAAGGATGAGGCCCAAAAACTAGTGCCATGGGTGTAGGGGGTATTATAAGGAGTAAAAGGGTGGTGTAGATAGAACATGTATCAGCCCAAAGGGCCCAAAACCATTAAAGCATTGAAAACCCTAAAACTAAGGAAAACCAAAAGGTGAATAAGCCACTCCATATCATTATTTTCTCTTTTTAGTTTTTCCTTCGATTCTCTCTCTATAATTTGAGTTTATATTTCTGTGTTCTCTTCCTGCAGAAAAAAACAAACAAACACGACACAAAGAGAAAACCACAAAATCTGATCTCTCTTTTCACGGCTACTTCCGCAATGGGCAAAGTTCGATTCCTCTAAACTTTTCCACAAACATAATACCATGAACCAAAAAAATACCCTCATACCCAATTAACCATAAAGGTTACACATTACAGAGGGAATTGAATGTAAAAAACAATAAATTAAATAGAGACAAAACAAATCAGGTACATTTTATGCTTTGTCTTTTGTCGTCTTTTCATCTGTTTCTTCTGCTTGTACACTGCTCTGAACCTCTACGTCTTTATGGTGTGTTTTGTTGTGAGTGCGATTTTGTTGATTGAAATTTATGTAGCGTGGGATGTAATCACGCAAAATTCTTTTCTTTTCTCCCTTATCAATTGAACAATCTTTTATTTTTCACATTTGCCTAATTCATGAAACAGAATGAAAATAAAAAATAACCAAAAAGGAAAACTATTTTGTATTTTAAAAAATGTAAATAAATAAAAAGAAAAATAAGAGTTAAAATGAAAACAAACAAAATGAAGAGAGGTCCAATAAAGGAAAACTTGCATCTTTTGGTTTAGAAATAAAATATTAATCAACTAAACCAAATGGTTAAAGATCCGAGAAATCAACAACATTAATCTAAGCAAGTTTAAAACCTTAAAACCAGATGAGACAATTATGATATGCTAATTAAGATGAATTAACGAATGAAGAAAACTAGGGGCAAATTTGGGGTATGACAATTGTTCCTATTTAATCATTATCCAGATATCGTGAATGACTTTGGTCTTCATGATATCAATTGCATAAGGTAATTAAATATAAACTCACCTGAATTTTGCCCTTTAATCCGATTAAATCTTATCTTATGTTATGAGTGTGTGGAAGTTTTCCTTTTTTATGGGGATATGCAGTGAAATGATTCTTAGTGAATTGCTTCTATTTATGATGAAGAATGAAAAGTGGATGTATTGCCGAATTTTCAAAGTGAAAGGTTTACTGATGGAATCTATTGAAAGATTCTGCTGAGAAGAATCTACTGGAAGATTCTGTCAGTTGGAATCTATTTGAAGATTCTACTGACTGGAACCTAGTTAAAGGTTCAACATGACTAAAATCTATTGGAAGATTCTGTTGTTTTGAATCTAATTAAAGACATTGCTGGTTGGAATCTAATTGAAGATTATGTTGTTTGGAATCTAATTTAAGATTATGTTGTTTGGAATCTAATTGAAGATTATGTTGTTTGGAATCTAATTTAAGATTATGTTATTTGGAATCTAATTGAAGATTCTGTTGGTTGGAATCTAATTTAAGATTCTGGTGACTTGGATATATTTGAAGACTCTGCTGAATGAAATATATTTGAAGATTCAGTTGTGAGATCTAATGGAAGACTCTGTTGATTGGAATATAATTTAAGATTATGTTGAGGGGAACCTATTTGAAGGTTTTTGTTGATTGGAATCTATTTGAAGATTTTGTATGTGGGATCTATTGAAAGATCCTGCTGATTAGAATCTAATTGAAGATTCAGTGACAAATGTAGAGTGAATGATTTCAATCTGGAATGATTGGTTCTTAGGTGCTTATGAAACATGGTTTGTACCTATGCATTATAATTGTGTATTCTTTGTGAAATTAAATGATTGACCAATGCATGATGTGCATGGTTAATGCATGATTTAAGGGAATGGTTGTGGTTTAATTTGTGTAATGACTGCAGGTCTTTTACTGTGGGAAAATATTAATGGATGGGAGATTGTATCTGCATGATGCCTGGCACTTGTCTTAAACTTGACTTGTTGAGGAATTTACCAACACATCTTGAAATACAGAGAAAACTTGTTCCTCTATCATTAATTGTGCTACTTGCATGCCCCAGTTTGTTGGGTGTTTAATTAATGATGTGATCTTAAGATGTTTTCCCTACATGGTTTGGATCTTGAAGGGATATGTTTTGACAAACTGAACTTTGGATTGGTTTTCTTTGTGGTGCTCTTGAGGTAGCTTTCCCTGGAAGAGCTTTACAAAGAAGTGTCCCTGCTTGATCAGCTTCCAAAATGACTTTGCCTCTATCAAGACCACTTTCTCATGATCAAGTTCCTCAACTAATTGTACATTGTTAGAAATTTCTTGGTACTAAATTATGATTTGCAGATAATTTTTTTTCTTTTCAAAATGGTAATTCTAATGTGATGCTCATGCAAATTTTTAAATCAAAATCATTATTTAATTAATATTGTAGTGTACAAAGAATGGATTACTGATTGAAATATTCAAACTATGAAAAATAATGTGAAGGTATAATACCAAGACAAATGATTAACATATAGATTTGGAGTTAGTTAACGCAACCTTGTTGTAGTATGATTTCAAAATAAACCTTGCTTCAATTAGGTCTTTTGCATGTTGTAACGTGGCCTGGTTCACAGTTTTTCATAAACAAAGGATATAAGGCTAAAAGTTGATTTTAACCTACCTAATTCTTCGTGATGATCTCCGGTCCTATGTTCAGATAATTGACACACACATTCAACTTCCAAGAAGATATGTAGGTTATAGTGTGAGAACCAATGATCTTTGAGGTGACAGTCACCTATTCTTGGTTGGAAGCCATACAAGTTTGTTCTTGCTTTTGAATTTGTCGAGGATATTCATTGATCTTTCTTTTTGCTTTTTTTTCTTTTGCTTTGTATCCCTAATTTTTACCCAGACTGTTTCTTTTGAGTTTCAGACCAGCGGGATGCTCTAATTTTTGCCTAAGTCGTCTCTTTGGTGTTCGACTTAGTGGGGTTTTTCTTTGACTATTTTTTCATTTTTAAGAACAACTTACATGAAATTTGTTCATTTGATCTTTTGAGGATTGTGACTGCCATATTGATAGTTCAAGAGAAACAACCTCTATAAGCTTCATATTTTTACTACTTCTTCGCCATTGTGTACGAAGAGAGGATGCGGTTAAATCTCTTTTGAGAAGGTATATGGAATGGTTCCTTTAGAGATGAAATTATTTTGTTGGAAATCTAATGCATTAGTCATTTTAACTGAACACCTACCTTACCCCAGGTTAAGATTAAGGGTTTCATTTTTATGCAACAAGAAAACACCAACTTTTAGACTCAAAGGGGTTAATGAGGGATTATCTTCCTTATTAGTTCAGTGTTTGGGAATTTGCAGCAATGCTTGTACGTCATCAAGAAATTTTTATTTGAAAGCATATTGTTGCAATTTGGGTATTCATTTTTCATCATTCTCCCTCACGTCTTTTCTTAAACAAAATTTGATAAAGGAAAGCGATATTTTTATTTTTGTTTTTCAATTATAAGGGAAAAAAGAAAAGTCTAGTAAACATAAATGATTAATTCAAAAGATGCATGCCCATTCCATTAATACTACCATTTAGAAACAACAAGTTTAAACACAAACAATACTTAGTGCAAAAAAATAAAAATGTCAATGAACGAAAGGGCATAATGATTATCTGCTATGTGGATGAGTTGTCCTATTTGATTCACTGGCTTTATGAGGAAATCAGTTTCTTTATTTACCCATTGTGTCTTAGAAAAGGGTCACTTTCTTCCTATGGCCCTTCCTCTTTGAAAATCAACACATTTTTATTAGTCAAATATTATACTTTAGCCTTGAGTGCCATTAAAGTATCCAAGCAGTATCCCACTTCCCCTTCATGATACTCACATGTGGCATTTGGGTTGTACAATGGTGCTATTAAAGGATCAAGAGGTTGGGGTATCACTAGTGAATTCTGAAGTAGGCGAGGATAAAGCTTACTATACATGATAGGAATTAGATCAAATAGAGTTATTTGCCTCATGTTTCATTTCGGACTCCAATAACCCTAGGGATTGACTATTTCAGGTGTGGTAATTGGTGGAGGGTTGCCTCTCTCTTGCATGGCTCTCATGACCAAGTCTAATTGACTTTACGAATGTTTTAACACCTCCCTTAACAGTATATGGCCTTGTTGAAGTCCTTCAATAGCTTTCTGAGACATGCTTCAAGTAAAATACGGTGTAAGGTAATCGTGCTTACCGAGGAAATAAAAAAATGATGATGTGAGTTTTTGTTTGATGAATGCATGAATATGTTGATGGATGCATGCAATTTTTTTTTATTTTATGCAAAGTTACACAATGTAATTGTATGATCAGGATATGAGTTCCACATGATGAAAAAGTTTTGGATTCTTGGTACACAGTGATTCCCACAATTGGGTGACTCTAAGGTTTAAAAAGGTCCCTAGAGTCACATACCCTATTTGAAAATATTACAGTCAGAATGACTAATTGTAAGACAATAATACCTTCAAGAGTACCTACTCTAGGTGCAGTCTAAGCATCAACCAAACAAGTCCAAGGTTTTGTAGGTTAATACTAAACCACCGTGGCCTCCAAGGTCTTAGACACACTTTCAGAGACAAAGATCCTGTTTAGAAAATATTACCATCCTAACGACTATTTGTAAGATAGTAATATCTTCAAAAGGATCTTCCTCTGAGTAAGGTCTTAATAACCATTAGATTAGGGTTCTAAAAGGTCCTCATAATCAAATATTGTGGTTGAAAATACCATTGCCATTACGACTAATCTTAAGACAGTAATACTTTCAAGAGATCTCATTTGAGTAGGGTTCTCGCACCAACCCAACGAGTCCAAGGTCTCGCAAGTCAATACTAATCAATCTCCTCCAAACTTATATTTTTTCCCATAGCTCAGGTGAAAGCTTTCCTCACGAAGTGCCAAATACCAAAAAATTCCAACCATACATATAAGAAACCATATAATGATAAAGGCAAATAAAGAAGCAATTAAATAAAGCTAACAACATCACAAAAGAAACTAAACTAGGGTGGACTTGCTTAAGTGTCCCCAACAGAGTCACCAGTTGTCACAATGTGAAAAATACTCGAGTTCTTTGCACACTCGAAATACAACAGAATTGCCATCGAATTTTATTTATTACAGAATGAATGGGAAAAGATCGATAACACCCATAAACAAATGAAGAATGGTTATCACAACCAAATTAGAGTTCGGGAGTCAGTTAAGTAAGGGGAAGGTATTCACACCCCTTACCTCTATTGTACTCAATGAGACCCGTTTAGTTAGTTTCGTGATCCGATGTTAGTGTGATGTCTACTTGCCTTCTAATTAATATGTGAGAAAGAAAAGAAATAAAGGAAAATGGTTTTTTGGTTTCTTATATTATTGGGCTCGCCAAGATTTCGCAATCTTGTTCCTACGTATTCCGCAAGTGCTATGGAAAACTCAGAGTTTATGTAGTTCTCGGTGAAATAAAATGTTTGTTGGTTAGTTTATTTTATTTGTGAAAAGAGTTTATTCGCATTTGAGGATGGAAATCACAATTGAGTGACAAGTTTGCAAAAAGACTCGCACTTGAGGTTGGAACAAGGTTTTGTTGTTTTTTAATTTTGTTATGAAAATGAATTTATTTTGAAATTGGTGAATGATTTTTGAAAATGATCCTTGATTTTGATCAAAGGTTTTGGATTGTAAAAGTTTTGATTATTGTGGTAATTATTAATTAATTAATTAAAATATATTTCATTAATTAATTAACTAAATTAATTAAAAATTAACTAACCAAAATTAATTAACTAAGCTAAAGTCAATCAATTAACTAAGATAGTTAAATTTTAATTTTTAAGATTAAATAATTAATGCATAATTAATTAATAAATAAAACATTAGAGAAATAGAAAAGGAGTCAAAGTTAAAAGGAATAGTGTGGATTAGTAAAAATATGACTGGGCTTAAAGGCTGAGGCCCAAAAACTAGTGCCATGGGTATATTGGGTGTTGTAAGGACTAAAAGGGTGATGCAGATAGAACCTAGATCAGCCCAAAGAGTCTAGACCCTTTAAAGCACTAAAAACCTTAAAACTAAGAAAAATAAAATCGTGAATCGGCCGCTCTGTATCATTATTTTCTCTTTTTCTCCTTTGATTCTCTCTCTCTCTCTCTCTCTCTCTCTCTCTCTCTCTCTCTCTCTCTCTCTCTCTCTCTCTCTCTCTCTCTCTCTCTCTCGTCTGCATTTCTATTTCTATGTTTTCTCTTCCTGTAGAACAAAAACAAACAAACATGGCACAAAGAAAAAACTGCAAAATTTGATCTCTCTTTTCTCGTCTACTTCCTCCATGGGAAAAGTTCGATTCCTCTCAGTTTTTCCGCAAAAATAATAACACGAATCAAACAAATACCTTTATCCCCAATGAACCCTAACGCCAATCAATTATGTTCTCAGAGGTTACACATTACAGGACGAATTGAATGCGAAAAACAAAAAATTAAACAAAGACAACAAATCAGGTACATTCTATGCATTGTCTTCCTTCGTCTCTTCTCCTGTTTCTTCCGCTTGTGCGTTGCTCTGAACCTCTACGTCTTTATGATGCATTTTGTTGTGAGTAAGATTTTGTGGATTGAGAGGTATGTGAAACTTATAGGAAATTGGTGAAATGGGGTGATGTAATGAGGTGAGTATTTGGAGGTGTGAGGTAGAGTTACAGGACTGTAATCTGAAGGTTATTGAAGAGTATAGGGAGGTTGTGTATTGTAGTGAGTGAAGATGGGTTGTGATTTCAGCTGAGTTTTGGAGTCATATTGTTGGTGAGATTTGAGGGAATATGGGAACTGATTTATAGTGATTGAGGGATGAAATATTAAAGGGAATTTTGTGAGTGAAATTGTAGAATTTAGGGGAATACGTTTGTTGAATCCGTGTGAAATTCTTGCACTGAACCTCAACCCTTGATTAAATCTGAAAGAGAGGTCCAGATCAATTGGTGTTTGTGTTAATTTAAGTTTTTTTTAAATCTGTTTGAATGAGCTTTGAAGGTGAAAAATGTGTGTGCTTTTGATGTGTGTATGCATGATGTATGCGCTATGTATTTGTATCTAGTGTAATGATTGTAACTGATCGAGATTTTTTTCTCCTTGAGGTACAATTATGTATGGGTGATACATGAAGAAAGAATGACTAGTTGCATATGGGTGTGTTATACCCCAAATTTTTACTATTTATTGATTTCTAATCTTTTTTTCCGTTATTAAAATTCCAGAATTATCATTTGCTTTATAGTGTATTATTATATATGAGGTTTAAGTTTACAAAGGGGGGTTTCACCTTATTAAAAAAAAACTAATGGGCATTTCTAAATCAAAAAAGGCCCATGTAAAATTGGGGGCCCATCTCATTTTGGTTAAAGCTTTCGGTTTTAGCCAATTTTGAAGGAGGATTTACACTATTTGAGATCTCTTTGGCCTTTCTAAATCAGAAAGGTCCATGTAAAGTTATTGACCCATTTATGAATAAATAGAAAGGGGGTGTACTGATTGCACGAAAGGTGTATTTGTTAAGCCCATTTAAATCACTTGGAATAAATAGAAGGGGGGTATGTTTTACCTTTTTTTCGGGAAGGCCCAAACAATTAAACAATCTGGCCCATTTTAATTTTTTGATGTTTTGAGAAATTGTTCTGATTTCACATAATTATTAGTAGTAACATCACTAAAACTTTTATTATTATTATTTTAATTAAAAATTATGTTTGCTTTATTAATTGATGAAAAAATGTTAACTAAGAAAAGGCCTTAATCGCACAGTCCAAATCAGAAGAAAAAAACACATGTTTCAAAACCAGAACAGTTAGTGTTCGAATCATTGAAGAAAAATGCATGTTTTATTACTAAAAACATATACTGTTCAAATTCTAACATAATAAAATCAAATAGTGAATTGAATCAAAAACAAACTCGTAAAACAATCAAAATCCTTATATAGAATCAAAAAGATTATTATACAAATCAGTATCAAATTACAACTAAATCAAAACAGATTCATACATAATCAAAAACTAATCTTCAAATCGCTAATTCACTAATAATTTCCCTAAATCAAAGCTAAAAGTAATGACAATCTCATAGAAGACCTTTATATTTAGTCTAAATCAAAAACACTATAAATAGCCCTAATTCTAAGAATAGAATAATACAACAATTCTTGAGGAGGATAATCTAAACTAAGGAGAAGAAGGAGAACTTGTTGAAGTTGGGTAGCATCCCCTTCGTTTGAGATCTAGGGTTTCAATTTCTGAAACCCTAAGATTTGTCCTTCGAGCCATCGCGCACCATCATACCTGTAAACAAAGAAGGAGAGCGGGAATCAAAAAGAGGAAAGTAAATTACAAGAAGAAACAATATAGGGGAGGTAAGCCGTAAACCACTTAGCTTTTAGGTTTTTTTATTGTATGATGACTAATGTTTAACTGTTTGATTGGGGTTTAATTTGGGGTTTCTGGGATTTCTAGGGTTAGGTTAGGGTTAGGGTTAGGGTTAGGGTTCATACGTTTTAGGGTTAGTGTTCTAACAATTTTAGTTTTTGGGTTTTGGATAGGGTTAGGGTTCATGGTTGAACCCTAGGGTTCATGGGGTTTGGTTGAAGAAGGGTTAGGGTTCGTGTATGGGTTTGGATTTTGGATGAAGAACGGATGAATATATGAAGGAATCTAGGTTGGGGATGAATAAGGATGGTGGCGGTGTATGAATCTGGTTCCGCCTTGGAGCAGCCGCTGGCGGAAGCGATTTCTGGCCGGTGGCGCCCAAGGCTGAGGCGATTTCCAGTCGCCGTGTTTCTAGAGAGAAGGAAAAGCCTTTCTCTCTAGAAAGTTACAAAGGTTTTCATTTAGAGAGAAGGATAGAAGAGAGAAAAAAATAGGTCTTCTGCACAAGAATGTGTATATATAATACTCCCTAATATGGTGTTGTGCTCCTCATGCACTAACCATACGCCTCTATTGTATATCCCTCTGATTGTCATTAAGTGTCCCAGAAATGCACTCCCATGATAATGGTGTGCACCTTCCTGTGTGGAGTCCAAACGGACTCCTCCAAATGTTTGTAACCCATAGCCAGGCCCATCTCTATCCACACCACCCTATTTTTATTTTACTAACGCATTGAACAAACACAACTCTCCCCCTTCTCCACCTCATCCTAATGGGCCAAGTGCAACATCTGGACTTGGACCCTTACTCCCTGCGCACCTCACTTTTACTAAGTAGTACAAACATACACCCCTCTGCGCTTGGGCCTGAATTCAACATCTGAATTCAGAGCCCTGCTACGTATATCCCCCTGTTTTGCTAGCCTAACATAATTTACACCCCCTGCATTTTTTTAATTTCTTCTATTATTATTTTTTTATTTTTTTATTTTATTATTATTATTATTATTATTATTATTATTATATATATATATATATATATATATATATATATATATATATATATATATATATATATATATATATATATATATATATATATATATATATATATATATATATATATATATATATATATATATATATATATATATATATATATATATATATATATATATATATATATATATATATATATATATATATATATATATATATATATATATATATATATATATATATATATATATATATATATATATATATATATATATATATATATATATATATATATAAATTATACTATTATTATAATAAATCCAACATTTATTTTCCAAAAACTCATCCAAATATTTATTTTATTGCATTAAAATTATTTTAATCATGCATTAACAAGATATTTTATAGTTAATACATTAAAAAATATTTAAGCAACACTAAGATCTTTTTTTTCATAATAAATTAAACTCAACAATCAATTTTCAAAAAGGATTACGAATATATTTTAATCGACTGCGCACTTCGTCTAATATCTCCGCTATTCACACACCCAGACTAAGTACAAGGGGGATTCAAATATCTTTGTAATCCATAAAAAAATACCAACCAACTATGAACTACGAATTGAGACTTTGATTCCTCATAAGAGGATACGTAGCCATACGACTTAAAAACTGTGGGGAGTTCCCCTAATTAAAAGACTAAAACCCTTTTTTCCCTAATAAAAAATTAAAACCCTATTTCTCAAAGATCACGCTTCTAAACCCTAGTATCCTAGTGGACAAGGTAGATGATGGGGGGACTAACACCTTCTCTTCGTCTAAAATAATTCCAATAACCTAGAATCTATAACTTATTTAGGGTTACCCATTATTCACTCGTCTTAGGATAAAAATTAATGATGGTGTGATCGGTGGATTTAGAACTGACTGTTTAACGCTGGTTCGCGAAATGTCGCGGAAGCAAGAGTCGCCACCGTCTTTTATTTTCTCCAACATGGACAGGACAAAAGCACAGCAAAATTCCTTATGAGATAGTTTCTCAGTTCGAGAGGTAGATTTATAGAAAGGGAAGGTGTTAGCACCCTTTCTATCCATGGTTATCCACGGGCTCTTAGATACTTGCTCATTGTGTTTTCAAAATGTTTGCTTTTCAATTGTGAGTGAGTTTGAAAAAGTTTCGTTTTAAAGATTTCAGATCAACTCTTGTATCAGTCCTCAAGAGTGTTTGAAAAATTGTTTTGAAAGCTTTTTGAAAAGTGTCGGTGTGAAAAGAGTTTTGTTTGTTTTTTGAATAGAGCAAGTATCCATGAGTCATCTACTTACCCTAAGGAATTAGGCTGTGTAAATGTCCTTAAGGTAGTGCCATCCCACCATTGAGAGGTAGGTAGCACCACCGCTGGAGGTGTTCGGGTCAATTCGTTTGTAGGGACAATGTGGTCACCAGAGCAACAGTAGGACACCTTAGAAGCTACCCTTATGCCATTGATCCTTTTTAATTCCGAGGCAACCATTTCGAGGCAATTGGATCATGTCATGGACATAAGGACTTACTAAAACGTCCTATACTCGACGACCACGTTTCGAGGGTAAGGCAACAGTGAGGCGTACCCTAAGAGTGGTGTGTGAATTTATGTGTTATTTTCATTTCAATATTTGTCTTTGATCATGCATTTGGTGAGCTACGCATTGTTTTTAATTTAGGTCATTCATTCTTTCATGCAATTAGAATTTAAAAGTGCGAAAATATAAATGCGGAAAGTAAAATCCTACGCTATTACATGGCTTGAACAGTTACATAATATTCACAATAAAATAAAATAAATGCGCGAAAGAATAGAACGTGCGAGGGCGTTGGACCCTTTTGGAATTAAATTGAGTGAGAAGTTAATTAATTATTAAATTAAAGAAAAGAAATTTTTTTTTAATGGTTTTTGTATTTATGAAATAAAGAAAATTAATTAGAAGTTAAATGAAACCCTAGTTCTAAATATTTTTAATTATTAAAGAAAAGGTTAAAGTTTAAAACCTAATTTACACTAATTATTTTACATATTTATTTACAAAAGTATTTAATAATTAATAATAATAATGATGAGAAAATTATTTATTAAAAAAAGGATGAGAATATTAAAAAAACCTAATTTCTACATATTTTAATTTATTAAGAAAAATGTTAAAATTGAAACCTAAATTAACTAAGTTAATGGTTAGATTTTATTTACAAAAAAAAAGGTTAGTGATGAAATTAATAATAATTAAATATATTTGTATTTTTGATTTTTCAGATTTTATTATAGAAAATTATTTTATTGTGAAAAAAAACAATTAAAACAATTAAAAAAAGAATTAGAAAAGAAAAGAAAATAAAATTAAAAAGGATGCAAACCAAGGGGGGTTTCAGGCCCAAGGGGAGATTTTTTTTGAAGTATTCTGGCCCATTAGACAAAAAGCTTTGACTTTCTGGCATCACATGTGTGTTCATTGACTCCTGAGTACCGTGGTCTGCATTCTTTGGCCATTGGATTGGGTTTCATGGCCATTTGTGTTCTGGCTGTTGGCCATTTGTGTTCTGGCCTCAACGTTCCTTAATCTTCTTAGCATGTCTGTCTCGCCATGTATTGGTGTCATGCATAAGTTGTTCTTTTGGCCATTTGGCTTTTGGCTTTTGGCTTTTTGGCTTTTGGCCTCAACGTTCCTTAATGAACCTGCATGGGATCCTGTCTAAATCTGCAGTGTTGAATCTCACGAACACATTAAATAAAATCATAAAATGCAAATAAAGCCAATATATGAAGAAATTTAATGTTTAGGCACAATATGGCATGTATGAATGATTATACTCTTTTGATCATGGAGATCAAATCAATCTTACCCTTACTGGAAAATTAGTGACCTGAATGCTTTTATACCCTTTGGATCATGGAGATCAAGCCAGCCTTATCCTTACTGAAGAAGTAATGAGGTGTTGGTTTGTAACTGTGATGGCTTGTTTGTAGTGAGAGAGGGATTTGGTAATAAGGATTTCAAGGTTTTAGGATTCTTGAAAGAATTTGATATTCTAACAGTGTTGTGGCAAAGTTTTTTCTCTCTTTTTTTTCTCCTCTTTGGTTTGTGTGAAAAGAAGGTGATTATATAATGGAAATTAGGGTAAAGAAAATGGGCTTTGAATGTGCAATTGGGCCTCCAATGTTCACTTGAGTTCGTCACTTTCCAGGCTAAATCGTAGGGACTTAAGTGCAATTTTTGAAGTTTAAATGTGAAAACAAAATGTAGCCGACATCGATAACTAACTCCTGTCCGAAAATCGGCTCAATCGGATAAACGGTGAATTAGTTATGAATTTTTGAAGTTTCAGCTCAGACAAACTTATTTTGGGCTCCAGTGTCGACTCTGACACGTTCTTCAATAAAAAACTGGTATTGATCGGAGCATAATCCGGTCTCGACTTTTGAAGCAAAGTTTTAGATCTACGAGTCAGGGACCTTGTGTAAAAATATGAGCCCAATCCGATAAAAATTGACCGAGTTATGAATTTTCGAAGTTTCGGCCCAGATGAAATAATATTCAGCATTCAGGATTTTCAGCGTGTCACGCACTTTGAGCAAAAAATGAAGGCCTTTTGAATACCGTTTGAACTCAATACCTTCTGAGAAAATGTAGCCAACTCAATTTGTGAAATTTTGGCGCCGGAACCAGTCAATACGATGAAAATCGACCAAGTTATGATTTTCTGAACATGACGCAAATAAACTTCGGTCACAAATTTTCTGTACGAAAATACTTGATAAATCCACATTTTTGAAGACCTTCTGATCGAAATTGACTTCCAGCCGTGAGATATGAAAACATAGATAATGTTAAGACGGAATTTTGGCCACCGGAACGGGTTCAAAATGAGTCACGATCTTCAAGTTATGAATTTTTTAGCGCGTAAAAACTGCACTTTCAGCACACTTTTTTCACCATATTTCTTCGAGAAAACTCACACATTCGGATACCTTCTTTAAAGAATTGACTCTTGAGCCGAACCTGAATTTTAGAATATGTTATCAGAGATATCTTGGTGAAAGAACACCTGAATATGATGCGCCGGGTTGGACTTGTGAATTTTTCTTGAAATGTTTTGAGAAATATGGGAGGGCAAATTTTGGGGTACAACAGTTGCCCCTGTTCAATCTTCTTAGACCTGAGGATGTAGATTGGCTGGCGTGCCTTTCGTAATCTGAAGGTGGAAGATGATTGAACACTAGAGTGCCCAAAAATTTGCACTCACATAGTAGAATGTCAGCAGTGTGATGCAGGGAATGGGCTTACATATGCCATTTGGAGACTGTAGGTATGTGGAGATGGGCTTATAGATGCCATCTGGAAGTATGATAGTACCTTGTATGGAATGGGCTTATAGACGCCACCTAGGTGTCGATCGCGTAAGAGATTCCTTAGCAAGAACTTGCGTACCTGAGAAAGAAAAATAATTACCTGGCCTGTTACAGGAGTTGATATTCAAACTCTTCATGTAGATGTGCCCTGGCCGGATACAAGTATCGAGTCTACAATCAACTACTCACAGATGCGCCCTGGCTAGATACAGGAATCGAATCTGGAAAAATAGTCGTCAACAGATACACCCTGGCAAGATACAGGAATCAGATCTTCAAACTCTTCAGACGTGCCCTGGCAAGATACAGGAATCGAGTCTGGAATTAGTCGTCAACAGATACACCCTGGCAAGATACAGGAATCGGATCTTCAAACTCTTCAGACGTGCCCTGGCAGGATACAGGAATTGAGTCTGGAATTCAGAAAGGTTGGTGAGTTGTCTCTACTGACAGGTTATTTCCCTGGACGGGTGGTCTTTAACGACGAGTGTCTATAACGACGAGTGTCTATAACGACGAGTGTCTATAACGACGAGTGGCTATGACGACGGGTGTCTATAACGACGAGTGTCTATGACGACGAGTGTCTATAACGACGAGTGTCTATAACGACGAGTGTCTATAACGACGAGTGTCTATAACGACGAGTGTCTATAACGATGAGTGTCTATGACGATGAGTGTCTATAACGACGAGTGTCTATCACGACGAGTGTCTATAACGACGAGTGTCTATGACAATTGGTGTCTATGACGACGGGTGTCTATAACGACGAGTGCCTATAACGACGGGTGTCTATGACGACGGGTGTCTATAACGACGAGTGTCTATAACGACGAGTGTCTATAACGACGAGTGTCTATAACGACGAGTGTCTATAACGACGAGTGTCTATAACGACGAGTGTCTATAACGACGAGTGTCTATAATGACGAGTGTCTATAACGACAAGTGTCTATAACGACGAGTGTCTATAACGACGAGTTGTATAAGAGAAATCTTTAGGCATTGATTTAACTGGATTTGTATTCTTTGACTGGGTTGGTCTCTTTTGACTGTATTCTTCCTGAAAGGTAAAGGTTAGTCATATACAATGCATGATATGAATCAAGCAATGATGTTCTCAACACATGAGATTGTATGATATGATGCGTATATGCATGTATCATGATGTATAACAATGTGATGTTTATGAATGTATCTTCGTCTAGGAAAATAGATCCTTGATAGATGCCGGGAAGTCAAATCCTGGGCTGATGTTGAAGAATGAGATTCTTCGTTTCCGTTGGGGATGATGATTGCAAGAATACCAGTCGGAGAAGATAACTTCGTTGGGGAATAAACTTGGCGAATAGATTACTCTGCGGGGAGAGAACTTTGTGGGGAAAGAGAAGTACTTTGTTGAGGTTGATGAAGATAACTCTGCCGGGGATACCGTTGATAAGTTATGTTGGGAGATTTGATGAACTCCGCTGGGGATAGGAAGACTTCGCCGAGGACGGTCTTTCCGTGGCTTTTAGCTGAAGATAACCCAGTTATAAGCTCTGGTGGAGAAATAACCTTTGAATAAAACCGGGGAGACGCGTTCGCTCTGCAGGGAGTGAAGTTATCTTGGTCGCATTCTTCAGCTGAACTTACCTTGGCACTTCGGTGGACAGGGCAACCAGATCATTTAGACAACTCATTATTGCCCCAGTTTCTGTTGGAGAAGAAGGTACCTGTGAAGGTGTTTGATGACTGCCGTTTGACAAATCTTCTTCTGGTAGGCAAGTGACGAGATACCGGGACATAGTCGTACGCTTTGATCCCTAATTTTTGCCTGGACCGCCCTTTCGGGTTTTCAGTCCACCGGGATACCCATTTTTTCCCAAGCCGCCTTTTCAGGTTTTCGACTTGCCGGGTGTACAGATTTTTCATATTCATCCCTTATTTTTGCCCGAACCCTTTTGGTTCGCCGGGAAGCCCTTATTTTTGCCTAGGTGTGTCAACCTAGCGGGTCTTTGATTATGCGTAGTCCTTTTTCAACTATGTTCGTGCTCTTAGGATACAGGAAGTTGTCACTGTTAGTAGCATTGTGTTGCCATACCACCAGAAGATCTTTGTTTGATCGTCCAACGCTCCAAGTGATCCCGATGGAGATTTGCCCCAGGCTGGTTGGCCTTTTGAGAGATTCTCCGAATCTTGACTTAACTGCCCCAGATGACGGACAATGATCATGTCATGCCCCTTGTTTGGGAGTGCTTTTGTTTATCCGATATTCGTCGTGCGAGCTTCTATGTTGTTCAAACAAATAGTCATATGCAAACAAAGTTATGTTAAAAATGCAAAGCTTGTGTCTGTTTCGAAGTTTTTGAAAATGCAGTTTTTTTTTTAATAAAACAAGTGAGTTCTTTTGTAAATTGTGATGTCAAACTCGTTATTTTACTGTGAGCCTTAAGGAGTCAGGATACCTTTGTAACAGTATGCTTTCGAACTAACCCATGCTTCAGCTAGGACTTTCAAGGGTTATAACGTGGCCTGGTTCACGGTTTAAGAAACAAAGGATAAAGGCTCAAATTTTATTTGTACCCACCCGCTCTCCGTGACGTTCTTCAAACCTAAACTCAACTGATCGTGCGTTAGACCTTGTTTGAGTCTTTGTTTTGATATACCAGTGATGATTCGGATATTGACAGTTTATTTTGAATAGGCAGTCATTTCCTTTTTTGTTGAGGGTTTGCAGGACCTCTTTCTTTTTGATTTGATTATCCCTATTTTTTTGCCTGAACTGTTCTTTTGGAATTACAGTCAGCGGGATGCCCCAGTTTTGTAAGTCTCCTTCATAGGTTTTGACTTAATGGGTTTTTATTTTGAGAAGTAATGACTGCCTGTCTGTATGATTGTTCGGAACCATCACTGTCTTTTGTTTTGTAAGGACCTCTTTGGTGCCATTCGTTATGCACTTGGATCAACCGAGAGACTACCCTGCCCCAGGTTATGATTAAGGGTTTTAAATTTCGAAAAGAAAAACTCCTACTTCTTTGGCTCAGAGGGGTTTACGAGGGATTATCTTCCTTATAACTCCAGTGTTTAGGAATTGAAACAATGCTTGTACCTCATCAGCAGGGTCTGTTCAAAAGCATATTGTAGATTGTGGTATCGTTTTCGTCATCCTCCCTCAAGAGGCTTAGAATTTTCAATCAAGAGTTGATCATCACAAAAATATGAAAACAGTTTGCATATAGTGAATACGAAATAATTACTTCAAAACAGACATGTGTAATGCATTAATGAAATAACCAAGTTTGACATGAAATAAAATGTTTGAACAATCAAAGAAAATTACAATCTGAACATTCAAATGAACAAAAGTTTCCAATCCTAGCCATGTTTGGGCAGGGGAGCAGTGGTCACATTGGGAGCCTCTGGAGAGTCGAGCTGGACTTCCTTTGCGTTAATCGGATCCTGAACCTTGTTTCTCAAAGTCCAACAATCATCTGTAGCATGCCCCGGGCTGTCAGAATGATAAGCGCAACGAACGTTGGGGTTATACCTTGAAGGCGTCCTGTTGGGATTCTTTGGAGGGTCCATGAGAGTTACCAACTTGGTTTCCAGCAACTGTGGCAATATCTGGGACAAGGTCATATTGAGTCAAGTGAACTGCCTCTTAGGTCTCTCTTCCCTTTGTTGGTTGCGATGTTGAGTAGCACTGGCCGGTTTTGAAATAACTACCGCGTTGACATCTTGGCGGTGTTCGGACTTATTCTGCCCTCTTGAACCATAGACAACATTGGATTCTTTCTTGGATGGTTTCTTCTTAGTGTTCTAGGAGTCACCATTCTGTATTTTCCCCGACTTGATGCCAACTTCTATTCTTTCCCCGGTCAAGATCAGATCCGTAAACCCAGCAGCAGAATTCCCAATCAGGTGGTTGAAGAATGGACCAGACAGGGTCCCCAAGAACATGTCGACGAGCTCGCGGTCAGTCAGAGGTGGTTGTACCCTTCCAGCAAGGTCCCTCCATTTTTGAGCATATTCTTTGAAGCCTTCGCCTGTACCCATAGACATCCCCTGAAGCTGAGTACGCGTGGGAGCAAGATCGGCATTATACTGGTATTGCTTGTAGAACGCAGTGGCCAAGTCCTCCCAGTTGCGGATGTTGGCTCCATTCAGTTGATAGAACCAGTCGAGTTGAGTTCCGGCCAGACTATCCTGAAAGAAGTGAATCCACAGATTCTTGTCAGCCGTGTAGGGCTGGATCCTCCTTGTGTAAGACCTGAGGTGCAGCTTAGGACAGGAGGCCCCGTCATATTTTGCAAAAGCAGGTGCTTTGAACTTGTGCGGGATCACTACCCCAGAAGACAAACCTAGATCCTCGAAGTCCAGGCCGAGCACTTTTTGTATCTCCATGGCACTTAGTCGGTCTTCCAATTGTTTATACCTGTCTTCAGCTGGAGGATACTGCTCATCATTGTAATCGGTCTCGTTGTCGGAGACCATTGGACTAGGAACCTCCCTTTCTTGGGGACTGTCTTTCCCAACAGATGGGGTAGTCTGCTCAACTTCATTTTGTGTTCCATTCCCAGATTTGCGTCTAGGGTTGAACAACACCGTCCTCTTCTTCTTCTTTTTCAAAAGCAGGGTCTTCAGATCTTGTTGCCCCTGGGCTAGAATCATGATCAACTCTTGGAACTGGGCGTTCTGAGCCTGGAGGGCCTTGATGGATTGCTCAGTAGATGATTCAGGATTCATGATGGCGAGCTGAAATAAACAGTGAAGAAGGTAAGCAACCTGTGAAAGGGGTACCTGTAATGCAATGATATGTATGTATGCATGCAATGTTTCCAAGGATCTCGCGGGGTAAACAAGAAATTGTTAGCATTTGAATTTTCTGGCTTGATTGAAGGAACTGCATATTGTAGAGAGTCCTTCTTCAAGAGTCAAGGCTCACCATATCGAGTGGGTCATAGCCCCTGACAACCTTGGCTAGAGGAAAATAAATCCCCTTTGCCCCTTGCTAGACATTTTGTTCATCATGACCTGCATCACAAGCCCTTGAGATCCTTGAAACGGGTTAGTCTTTATGCAGGATACATGCAATGGTATGATGTTATGCTATGCATGGGATAATGTAGGTAAACCCTGTTATGAGTCCCAATTAAGGGCTGTAAACAAAACCTGCAAGAAACTTAAGTGTCAGATAACAAGCATGCAAATAGTCAAGTTGGAAGGCACACAAGTCACACAAGAGAAACCCTTAGAGTTTAGGCCAGCATGGGGTCTAGGTATTACCCTCTTTCAGTTTGTTGGTTAAGACCTGTCCTATCAGAAGTAACCGGGTTCTAGAGGATCCCAATATCACTGACTACCCTCAATCGGTCATAACTCCAGCATCGCAATCTTTTCTTGCGGCCAGAACCATCACGAGAGTTTGGCCTCAATGGGCGTAGCATACTGCTACTGTTCTATTGGCCAAGTTGGGTCATTTAAGGTTCTAAGGTCGGTTGGTGCTTAATGACTCCTCAGAAGACCCATATTCTCCTCGTTGCAACACAAGAGATATCGGTACAGACCAAGGTGCCACACCAATGTAGCCACTGCTTCACCCATGTCGGTCTACGTCGGACATGTCCCTCACAGCTTATGCTACCTAACAGGGTATCCCCAGATCCGGGTTAGGATCTATGTAACTCCGAAACAGTACCCAAAATAATAAGGCAAACAAGCACAACAATTGAAAACACAAGTCTGAGCTATCCTAAGGTACACCTCACTTTAAGTTAATATCCCCAGCAAAGTCGCCAGTTCTGTGATCGGTGGATTTAGAACTGACCGTTAAACGCTGGTTCGCGAAATGTCGTGGAAGCAAGAGTCGCCACCGTCTTTTATTTTCTCCAACATGGACAGGACAAAAGCACAGCAAAATTCCTTATGAGATAGTTTCTCGGTTCGGGAGGTAGATTTATAGAAAGGGAAGGTGTTAGCACCCTTTCTATCCATGGTTATCCATGGGCTCTTAGATACTTGCTCATTGTGTTTTCAAAATGTTTGCTTTTCAATTGTGAGTGAGTTTGAAAAAGTTTAGTTTTAAAGATTTCAGATCAACTCTTGTATCAGTCCTCGAGAGTGTTTGAAAAATTATTTTGAAAGCTTTTTGAAAAGTGTCGGTGTGAAAAGAGTTTTGTTTGTTTTTTGAATAGAGCAAGTATCCATGAGTCATCTACTTACCCTAAGGAATTAGGCTGTGTAAATGTCCTTAAGGTAGTGCCATCCCACCATTGAGAGGTAGGTAGCACCACCGTTGGAGGTGTTCGGGTCAATTCGTTTGTAGGGACAATGTGGTCACCAGAGCAACAGTAGGACACCTTAGAAGCTACCCTTATGCCATTGATCCTTTTTAATTCCGAGGCAACCGTTTCGAGGCAACTGGATCATGTCATGGACATAAGGACTTACTAAAACGTCCTATACTCGACGACCACGTTTCGAGGGTAAGGCAACAGTGAGGCGTACCCTAAGAGTGGTGTGTGAATTTGTGTGTTATTTTCATGTCAATATTTGTCTTTGATCATGCATTTGGTGAGCTACGCATTGTTTTTAATTTAGGCCATTCATTCTTTCATGCAATTAGAATTTAAAAGTGCGAAAATATAAATGCGGAAAGTAAAATCCTACGCTATTACATGGCTTGAACAGTTACATAATATTCACAATAAAATAAAATAAATGCGCGAAAGAACAGAACGTGCGAGGGCGTTGGACCCTTTTGGAATTAAATTGAGTGAAAAGTTAATTATTTATTAAATTAAAGAAAAGAAATGTTTTTTTTGATGGTTTTTGTATTTATGAAATAAAGAAAATTAATTAGAAGTTAAATGAAACCCTAGTTCTAAATATTTTTAATTATTAAAGAAAAGGTTAAAGTTTAAAACCTAATTTACACTAATTAATTATTTTACATATTTATTTACAAAAGTATTTAATAATTAATAATAATAATGATGAGAAAATTATTTATTAAAAAAAGGATGAGAATATTAAAAAACCTAATTTCTATATATTTTAATTTATTAAGAAAAATGTTAAAATTGAAACCTAAATTAACTAAGTTAATGGTTAGATTTTATTTACAAAAAAAAAGGTTAGTGATGAAATTAATAATAATTAAATATATTTGTATTTTTTATTTTTCTGTTTTTATTATAGAAAATTATTTTATGGTGAAAAAAAACAATTAGAACAATTAAAAAAAGAATTAGAAAAGAAAATAAAATTAAAAAGGATGCAAACCAGGGGGGTTTCAGGCCCAAGGGAAGGTTTTTTTTGAAGTATTCTGGCCCATTAGACAAAAAGCCTTGTTTGACTTTCTGGCATCACGTGCGTGTTCATTGACTCTTGAGTACCGTGGTCTGCATTCTTTGGCCATTGGATTGGGTTTCATGGCCATTTGTGTTCTGACTATTGGCCATTTGTGTTCTGGCCTCAACGTTCCTTAATCTTCTTAGGATGTTTGTCTCGCCATGTATTGGTGTCATGCATAAGTTGTTCTTTTGGCCATTTGGCTTTTGGCTTTTGGCTTTTTGGATTTTGGCCTCAACGTTCCTTAATGAACCTGCATGGGATCCTGTCTAAATCTGCAATGTTGAATCTCACGAACACATTAAATAAAATCATAAAATGCAAATAAAGCTAATATATGAAGAAATTTAATGTTTAGGCACAATATGACATGTATGAATGATTATACCCTTTTGATCATGGAGATCAAATCAATCTTACCCTTACTGGAAAATTAGTGACCTAAATGCTTTTATGCCCTTTGGATCATGGAGATCAAGTCAGCCTTATCCTTACTGAAGAAGTAATGAGGTGTTGGTTTGTAACTGTGATGACTTGTTTGTAGTGAGAGAGGGATTTGGTAATAAGGATTTCAAGGTTTTAGGGTTCTTGAAAGAATTTGATATTCTAACAGTGTTGTGGCAAGGTTTTTTCTCTCTTTTTTTTTTCTCCTCTTTGGTTTGTGTGAAAAGAAGGTGATTATATAATGGAAATTAGGGTAAAGAAAATGGGCTTTGAATGTGCAATTGGGCCTCCAATGTTCACTTGAGTTCGTCACTTTCCAGGCTAAATCGCAGGGACTTAAGTGTATTTTTTGAAGTTGAAATGTGAAAACAAAATGTAGCCCACATCGATAACTAACTCCTGTCCTAAAATCGACTCAATCGGATAAACGGTGAATTAGTTATGAATTTTTGAAGTTTCAGCTCAGACAAACTTATTTTGGGCTGTAGTGTCGACTCTGACACGTTCTTCAATAAAAAACTGGTATTGATCGGAGCATAATCCGGTCTCTACTTTTGAAGCAAAGTTGTAGATCTACGAGTCAGGGACCTTGTGTAAAAATATGAGCCCAATCCGATAAAAATTGACCGAGTTATGAATTTTCGAAGTTTCGGCCCAGATGAAATAATATTCAGCATTCAGGATTTTCAGCGTGTCACGCACTCTGAGCAAAAAACGAAGGCCTTTTGAATACTTTTTGAACTCAATACCTTCTGAGAAAATGTAGCCAACTCAATTTTTGAAATTTTGGCGCCGGAACCAGCTCGATACGATGAAAATCGACCAAGTTATGATTTTCTGAACATGACGCAAATAAACTTCGGTCACAAATTTTCTGTACGAAAATACTTGATAAATCCACATTTTTGAAGACCTTCTGATCGAAATTGACTTCCAGCCGTGAGAGATGAAAACGTAGATAATGTTAAGACGGAATTTTGGCCACCGGAACGGGTTCAAAACGAGTCACGATCTTCAAGTTATGAAATTTTTAGCCCGTAAAAACTGCACTTTCAGCACACTTTTTTCACCATATTTCTTCGAGAAAACTCACACATTCGGATACCTTCTTTAAAGAATTGACTCTTGAGCCGAACCTGAATTTGAGAATATGTTATCAGAGATATCTTGGCGAAAGAACACCTGAATATGATGCGTCGGGTTGGACTTGTGAATTTTTCTTGAAATGTTTTGAGAAATATGGGAGGGCAAATTTTGAGGTACAACAGATGGCGACTCTCAAATTTAAAATCGGTTACAACAAGATGATGAACCTGATGGAAACTTTTGATATCCATTCTTTTGTCTATATTTGTTTTGTCCTATCTACATTTTCCAAATTTTTGGGACTGACTAATGTATGTAGCATGGGATATAATAACACAAAATTCTATTTGTTTTCACCCTTATCAATTGCACAATCTTTCTAGTTTTCACATTTTCCCAATTGATGAAACATAAATGAAAATAAAAAATAACCATAAAGGAAAACTACTTTGTATTTTCTAAAGTATAAATAAATAAAAATAAAAATAAGAGTTAAAATGAAAACCTTTAATTTTTGTGAATTTTCTAAATTTAAATATAAAAAAATAACAAAAATGAATAGAGGTCCAATAAAGGAAAACATGCATCTTTTGGTTTAGAAATAAAATATTAATCAATTAAACCAAATTTAATCATTAATATTTATTTAGAAACAAATGGTTAAAGAGTCAAGAAATCAACAACATTGACCTAAGCAAGTTTAAAACCTCACGATCAGATGAAACGTCCATGATATGCTAATGCAAATGGATTAACGACTGAAAAAACTAGGGGCAAATTTGGGGTATGACACCATACAAATTCTATTTTCTATAGTTTGCAATAATTCAGATTTAATCTATTGGTTTGATAAATACATACTGAGCAACTTGTTTATGGTAAAAACTCTGAGCCTTTTTAAACTAACATGTATATCATAATTATAGCTCTTGCTAACCACTTTGAGACTACCTCTCAGGGGTAGGACTTTGGAATGAAACATATGATTCTTTGTATAACCCTAAACCAAAATCTCATAATGATACCTTGCACAACCTTAGAGACAACAATTTCAGTCTACAATGAGGCTCCACTTAAGGGAGGTCCTTGCGCCTTTCCCTCTAGTGTAATCCATGACAAACTTAAGGATGCCACCTTATGGGGAAGGGTAGAAAAATTTAGAATCTTTATAGGAACTCTCATATAGGTTATTTTATCAACATCATATCCTCTTAACCTTTAAGGGTATCATCACCTCTATATTTATCCCAGAATTGGTATAGGGTACTCACATACCCTAAAACCGTATAGGGTATTCACTACCCTAAGCCCATGAGGGTTTCTGTTTGTCAATTACAAACCTTAGGTCCATAGGGATTCCATTAAGTATGTTATCATCCTTAGCCCGTAAAGACTTCCATGAGTCTGTTACAATCCCTAGCCTATAGGGGTTCCTTTTTGTGTGTAGCGATCCCTAGCCTGCAGGGATCCTCTTTTTTCTGTTACTGTCCTTAGAACCTTAGAGTCTTGACCTCCATATGAAACTTTCTCACGAAAGACATCCTTGCTAAAGCACGCCATGTGGCCTATATTAAGCCATGGGAATTGGTGACTGTTGACCAGACACTATGTGCTTCCTTCCATGTTATTCCCTCAAAACCAACCTTTATCTCACATGTCCATTGGTCTATCACAATTCCTAGCTTATAGGAATTCCCCTCCCCTGTTACAATCCCTTGCTTACATGGATTCCTCTTTGTTTTCACTACCCATAATTCTTAAGAAGTTCATGTATGTCTCAAACTCTGAGTCAGTGTAGGTCCATAATCTTTAAGGAGTTCCTGTCTGTCTTAATATCTGAGTCAGTATAGGGTATCCTCATTTCCATGTCTATCAGAGTTCCTTCTCATCTCAATCTCTTAGTTAGTGTAGGATATCATTATTTCCATATCTACCATTAAACCCGTATAGGGTACCCTTATGATTTCCTTCATACTACGTATGTGTCACATTACATATCCATTGAAATTTTTTGCATACCCTTAAAGCCAAAAATATTTTTGCATACCCATGCATCCACATACGTTCTTACATTTGCATATGATGCATTTCCACCTTCGCCCTTATTCAACTATTACCCACATGCTAGCTGATTTCTTGGTACTCGTAAACGTACTTTTGAAGGTCTAAAACTATGGAAGAAGGAGATTATGTATTGGATATTTAATGGATCTTAGTCCTACAAATCTTATTATAGAGCGAGAGGGAGTAGCCCATCACCAGGACGACTATGGGCTTGCACAACGCCTCAGATGCCACTACTAAGGGTAAGTCCCCTACATCAACATCAATAATTTCCCTATCAGTAAAAGAGGTATACCCAAAAAAGAAAGGATAAAGGTCACCCCTTACTTCAAAAATCCAAAAACTAAGAAGCATCTCCTAAAAGTCAGTGGGTCAACAAAAAAATATCTTTTGAAGGATCACTGGACTTATTAATTTCAGTTTCTAATTTCCATATTGCTACGTTGTATTTGGTGTAACATTGTATATTTTGATTAGTAATTCTAACAAAATAAGCATGCATGTTTTTGAAATCGATCCATTCGTATTCACTCTTTTATCGCTTTCCATAAATAATCAATGACTTTCCATTTTTACTCTTCTTTTCCATTTTAAAATTTTCTTTAACAAACTTTGAGGGAGAATGTTGAAAATTAAATAACATGAATTTGCTAACGTATGCTTTCAATGGTAAGGCTGAGCTGACGATGTAAGGAATTTTCAATTCCTAGACAGTGGAGAAATAAGGAGTTAATCCGTAGTCAACCCCTTCAAGCTAGGAGTTGGAGTTTTGTTCTATTTTCTAAAATAAAATAAAAACCATAATTTCAACCAAGGGCACGGTAGATTTCAATTAATTCAACGATGCATTCAAATCCCAGGAGAATCGGGCCATCTAAGCAAAGGTTCAAGCATATCTCCTTCCTTGATACATCATTGAGGAAACGATCTAATCAAAGGTTCAAGCACATCATCTTCCTCATGCAAATCAACAAATATTGAGGAAGCAATCAATAAAGATAAAGTTCACAACATCTTCTTCCTCACAACACCATTTAAAATCGAGGAAACAATAAAGACGAAGCTTATGATAAACAACAAGCTAGTCACAAATTTTCAAAATCAAAAAGAAAAGAAAAAGAAATTCAAAAGGAGAAAGCCCGCTAAGTCAAGTAAAAATAAAAAAACTTGACTTAGGAAAAAGTTAGCGTATCTCGATGGACCAAAATTCAAAAGAATCGTTCCATGCAAAAATAAGAGATTGAAAACAAACAAATTGGAGAATAATCTTAATACTGTCACCTCAAAAATCTTCAAGGATTCTTATCAATGCTTGGATATTATAAATGTTTTTCATTGGTGCTTGGATCTTTATCTACGCTTCTCATCATCTACGTGACTACGAAATTTCTCTTGGAGATTAAATGCATTTGTTGCATTAATTAAACTTAGGATTGGAGAATATCAAGGAGAATGGGGTGGGCTAAATAAATTTTGAGCCTTATATCCTTTGTTTCTTAAACCATGAACCAATACCACGTTACAACCTTCAAAAGTCCTAATTGAAGCAAGGTTAACTATGAAAGCATACTCATTAAAATTCGTGTTAAACTGACTCCTATATTTGTTAAAATTAATACTAGCCACTTTGCTTCTTCAAATTTCCATATCTAATCATCCATTTCTATTCAAACTTTGATTTCAAAATTTGCATGTGCATCAAACAGAATTACTTTTCAAAAATATACAATTTTATATACTAATAAACACTTAGCACCAAAGGAGATCTCAAGAATTGGTTTAATCAAAAGTGATCCATTCCAAAATGCTCTTAACTAAGGGGGAAAACATCTAAGGAGGAACCCTATGGTCATAGGCAAGACTAATGATTGTAGGAGTATATCACATGGAGATACTATTTACAAGGAGTGATCCTTCGAGATTCAATCAACTTGAATCAAGTTTCAAAACAACGTTCAATCAGGGGAATATCTTCTGAAGGGGCATTCCTTGATCAAGTTCATATAACAACAGGGTATGACTCGATTTCCTTACTTTAACAAACATATCAAAGCCTTGATAATCTGGGGCAACCTTCTAAGATTCAAATGTTGGGGAAGTACATATCAATTTTATCCCACTGCATGTAGGGTCAAAGTTCCCTCTTAAACTACTTTAAGAACAAAACTTTTCAACCTTCAAATACTTAGGGAAATCCCTACCGTGTTCGCGTCACGTCATGGTGAGATCCAAACTATTTCCAAAGGTACTTCCTCCAGATCCTAGAGATTGGGGGCATATATTTCAAAAAACTAGAATGTTGGGGCAAATCACTACGAGGCTCGGTCAAAAGGAGTTGTTTCAAAATGGTTCATCAAATCCAAACATTTTCAGGAGTCTTTTAATCAGGGGCATAGTTCAAGATAGTGGGGCCATTCATATTATAATCAAACTATTTCCAAGCTCATATGAATGAGAATCTCCTCCAAAACCCAACATATTCCATATAGGGGCAAGCTCTCTACATACTTTCATAATCTCTAGTGGATCTTTCTCCTATATCAGCAATCTTTGAGTTCAAATCGAGCACCGGGAAATCAGGATTCCATAACATTCAACCATCATGTGACAAGCAACCCTGTTGCATAGGCAACCTCGCTACATCTTAACCACATGCATTGGTAAAACGCATATGAGTCTACATAAATAATTGTCATGCATTCATTACGTTACTTTGATCCAGAATCAAGCTATACCTATCATCTCATCCAGCTGACGAATTCCGACAGCATGGGTCTAAACAAGGGCCCAATCTCACTTAGAGTCTACCCTTAAGCCCAATTTTCATTGGCATATCAAAAGTCTAACATCCATTGATGTGTATCCAAGTCGCTCATTACATGCATTGGTTAAACATTACATGCTACGTATTAATACTTGCATATGCATGCATACATGACATATCATAGACCGAGACTTAGGACCCCGTAAAAATCTGGAGTCAATTTCTAGGGGATTCTCTATTACAAATCTCTAACATCTCTCTGATTATCCCTCTTAGTAAGTCTATGATACAAGCATTCTTCGTCAAACTAAATCGTAAGCAGCCTTGTGTACAACCATCCGAGACGTGAGTAGCCTCACACAACCTCATTCCTTTACCTTTACGTAAGTAGCCTTATGTGAAAGTCGTGAGCAACCTCGCGTTTTCCAAACACCTGATTGGCGTGTTCCGATGAACCTATCGGTATTAACGACCTTGATGTCCGTCTTACCTTTCCAAGTTGATACTATTCTAGTAGCCCCACTGACGTTGGTGTAAAGCCCGGTTCTTGTCTGGTGCATCATTTCAAAAATCTAGTTCTCATCTACTAGTGTTCCAATTTCAGTTTGGAAGCTAGCTCTTAACCCTAGTTCTCGTCTGGTAGCCTATCTTGACATCCGCATTCCAAATAAAATGGGCATTGCATTTATCAAGCATCACATCATTTCAATTCATGATATTATCATATTAAGCATACATACCATGCATCATACATTCGCCAAGCATAATCATATCAAACATGCATACATGCATTACATTCAATCATGTATGCCCATGAAAACTGCGAAAAATCTTAAAGCATGACTACCAGCTAAGACAAACTAAAAAACAAATCCAAGCTTAGCACTATCCATTCATCTTGTTATCACTATAGCTACCTCGGTTGAGCACAAACAAAACCGTCAAAGATACCGCTATGAAAATTTCACTAGGAAGCTTACCTACGATTCATATCCAAGGCCTAGTCATCACCAGCCTCCGAGAATTACACTTGCAATTATCAAATTCAAACTTTCCAAGTTCAAACCTTTCAAAAACATTTAATTTCATTTGATTATCAAGCCTTGGTTGAGAACAGACACAACTGGCATCATCAACAAAACTTTGATTTCAATCTTCAAACCTAGCATTCTTTATGATAAAACAATTACCTTGGTTGAGAACAGATAAGTAGCCTTATGGTAGGTGTGTGAATTACCATATTCATATTATTCATTCCCTAGGTTGCAATGAATATGTGAATTCCCATTTGTGCCTTTTATCCCCTAGGTAGTGGTAAATGCATAAATTCTTTAAATATCTATCCCCTAGGTTGTGATAGATATGTGAATTTTAGGGTTATACTATTCATCCCATAGGTTGCGATGAATAACATAAGCCCATCCTTGTTGTCTTTTATCCCCTAAGTATAAATGCTTAGGTTCATCCTTGTACTATTTACTCCTTAAGCTATAGTGAACATGACTAAATCTACGATATAACTCATTGTGTCGGTCTCTATGCAGCAATGTGTTATCAAGCTTTTTCAATTATCTATCCCATATGTTGTACCCAAAAATTTGCCCTCTCATGTTTTCCAAGATCTTCCCTTTGCCTGGTGGTTACAAACACTTGCTTAAGGAAAATAAAACTTTTGGAGATAATCAAGTGTTTCGATTGGCATCTGAACAGGGTATTTCGATTGGCATATGAGAAAGCTTCAATTAGGCTCTGGACTTCCTTCAATGCAAGCCTGATTCACAAGCTTTGATTGGGTGTTGGGCCTCCTTTGATCAAGTTCAATTCACAAGGCTTTGAATGCGCATTGGTTGCTTCGGGATTTCCTTTGATTCACAAAGAAAGAACTTCCTACATGCCTATTTCGATTCACAAAGTAGTAGTCCCATGTAGACAAGCTTCGATTGGACATCTAAAGAACCACTTAAGCAATATTTGGTCCACAAGTTTCATTCCAGCCATGGCCTTCTACATGCAAGCTTCGTCTAGGAAAAGGCCTCTCCATGATTGCCTTCGACCCACTAGGCAAAGGCCTCTTCAACTTGCCTTCATTGCACTAGGCAAATACTCACTTTGTGCGTGCCTTCAGCATACAAGGCAAAGGCTCCTTATTCAATTTGTCTTCGATTCATAAGGCCAAGACCCTTTCAACTGGCCTTTGATTCACAGAGCAATAGCCTCCCTCATACTAACATCCACAAGGCATTGGCTTCCGTTGTGCTAGTTTCTACTGGGCAATGGTTCCCTTTGAAACTGCTTGCATCAACTCTATCTCTGAACCCTTCAGCACATGATTGCCAAATTATGAGCACACATTAGTGACCCATTCTAAGAATGCACAAGGCATACATGTGGGATATTCGAAAGACACACGAAAGAGCCATTCGAAGGATATACATGTGGTCCATTCGAAAGAGACACATAATTATTGAAAATAAGTTTGTCTTATGATGAGTCTTTGTCCAAGTTTCTTGTTGGCCCCAAATCCAACATGGTGCCAAGCCCAATCCTCCTGTGCAATTGCATTTGAAGGAGGTAACAAGAGAATTTTTGACTGGCCAGAAAGGAGTTTTCGTTTGGGCTAGTTGAAGAGTTTCAGATCAAGCAACCAAGACAAATATGGGCTCAATTGAAGAAGCCCCAATGATGAGGATTGGATCCATTCGAAGGAGGCAACTCTGGGCCAATCTAAGGGCAAGGATTTAGGGTATTCTAAGGAGTCAAATGTGTCTAGGTTCACCCCAAAGCTCAAAGGGGTAGGAACTCATCAAAAAAGGCAATCCCTTAATGTGTCTAATTTTGCCTTCAAAGCTTAGTTAATGGTTGTCCCTTGCCATTTCTATGCTATGACCCTCTCTCCATCTCCTATAAATACGCAACACTTCTACAAGCCAAGGACTCTATACATACACACAGAGACGACGCACACGCACACGCACACGCTGCCTCATAAAGTATACTAAAAATTCTAAAAAATCTTATAATTTGAAACTAGTGGTGTAGGTACCCTCAGTCCAAACGAATACTAGATTTATGCTCCTGAGACTCCCAAGAGTCTACTACAAGCCAATCCACACCCAGAAGTGCCAAATCGAAGCATCCCATATTTGGTAAATTTTCAAATTCATATCTATGTTTTCATGATGTATTAATGTTTTCCAGTGTTCGATTAATGCTCACGGTATCATATAGCACAACTTTCACATGAAACATGCAAGGATATAGGGCCCAATCTGTGTTCTTCATTGAATCTCAAAAACCTTGGGTTTTTAGGGCAAACAAACCCAGATTCGAACTAAAGGGAGTCGAATTAAGGGAGGTCAAATTAAGGAAAAGGACTTGGGTTCGACACCCAGGTCATACTTTTGTTTTTGTTAACATCTTTTCTTGCAGATTCAGTGTCCCCCACAGGCAATCCATCAGATGCCTCAAACCACATCCTTCACTGGACCGAAGGCCACCCTTCATTGGATCGAAGGCCACCCTTCATTGGATTGAAAGCACTCTTTTTCCTTTGGATCAAAAGGCCCTTCTTCTTATATTTTAATTTTATTTTTTGTGACTCATTTCTTTTAATAGTTTCCCACTTTAAATCAACAATCAAATAAAAAAAATCATCATAAAAATTAGGATTAGGTTTTATTAATTAAATTAATTTCCGAATTAATTAATTAATTAATGTTAACATCTTTTTTTTAAACTAAAATAAATTAGAATTTAAGTTTTATTTTATTTATTTTGTTTATTTTATTTTCTTCAAAAAAACTAAAAACAAAACAAAAAGATTTTATTCTTAGGATTTTAGACGTCTTTTCAAATTCGTGAGTTATTGTCCTTTCGCACTGCTTCATATTATTGTAACTGCCTACTGAGTTGTAATATTTATGACTTTATTATCTTCTTTTCATTTCTCCCCAAGTTTTTGGACTATGTAATTAATCCCCCTCCCCGAAGCCATGTAATAGCGTAGCTTTAATTTTCTCATTTTAATTCCCTGCACATATTAACTGCTATATGTATGGTAATACGATTGTATGGCAAGAAATTAAAAGCAACGCTAGCAAACCTAACAAAAAAGACAAAAAATAACTGAATACAACACACTTGCACATATACACCTCTAGGGTACTTCCACTTTGGTTGCCTTTGGAAAATAAAATAGTCATGTCCCTCGGAAGTGGGGACGCTTTAGCAAAGACCCTCGAATCAAAAGATTATAGTCCCTCGATGATCCTTCGGTGTTGCCTTTCGGTAAATGATCTAGTCCCTTAAACAAAATTACTAAAGTGTCTCTATATGTTGCCTTTATGACTGTACGATGACCCACGAATGTCCCTCATACATCCAAACGACTATGGATACCTACTCACTAATAGTAGGTTAGCCTTGTCTAAAGGAAAGGAGGAAAAGAAAAAACCTTTCAAGTATAAGTAGATAGTTCCTAGATGCTATGCTCAAAACCAAATCTTTACACTTACACAAAACAAATTTCGAAAACATTTTCAAATGATTTATCAACACTCTTGAAGACTGATACAAGAGTTATCATAAAGCAAATCGCCGCACTAAGGCATCTCAAAATACTTTTCAAAACAAACAAAGGACAAGGTATTTTTCAAATGAGATAAGCATCTAAGAGCCCTTAGATAACTACAGATAGAAAGGGTGCTAACACCTTCCCTTTCCATAATCTACCCCCCTTACTCAGAAAACTCTCGAAAGGGTTTTTCTGTTCTTTTCACCCTTTCCTTTATTTGGATAAAAGAAAAGTCGGTGGCGACTCTTGCTTACTGCCACATTTGCAAACACAAATGCAAAACCAATATAATAGTCGGTTCTGCCACCGTATCACAGAACTGAAGACTCTGCTGGGGATTTAAAAAGTAGGGTTACCTTAGAGCTTAGGTCATGTTTAATTTGCTTTCCTTGTATGCTTTGATTGCTTTATCTTTAAGGGTTTTTCTTGGGTTTACTTGTAAAGATCCTACACCCGAATCTGGGAAACCTTTTAGGTAAGTAGCAATAGATCGTGGGGACTGTATGGGGTATACCGACACGGTTGAAATGATAGATATGTTGGTGTGAAACATTTATTGGTACCGGTAGCCCTTGGGTATTCAAGGATAATACGGGGTTGTTGTGTGGTGTCACGAAGCACCAACAGACCTTAGAACCTTTAATTGAATAACTTGGCCATTAGGAAGTAGCGAGATAGCCGACTTTGGTGCAGTCCGAAGTTGGTTGATACTTGATACTACATTCATTGGGATCTGACTTCTGGGATATTTTGGTCGCCAATAAAGAGGCTTGTGCTAAAACAATGCCCGGTGAACAAAGATCAGTGATATTGAGATCCCCTAGAACCCGGTTACTATTAATAGGACAGGTTGAACCAACTAAACTTTAAGAGGGTACTTACCTATGAAATCCATGAAAGCCTAAACCTAAGGATATATTTGTTTGATTGTATATGTTTTTTTGTACATAACATCATAATATCATAACATTGACATATTACACTAACCATTTCAAGGACTTTTCGGACTTATCTTTGTGTCTGTTTTGTAGGACATGGCTCTCATTCGCAGAAATACTATCCAAGTCAACCTCATAAGGGTGCCTCCTCAACTCAAAGAGTTGGCATCAAGGGTTCCTGAGAATTCCCCATTCACTAAAATACATGGCCGACTCCTCAGTTTGGTCACCTCAAGCCCTGATGAAGACATGGTGAAAGTTCTCTTTCAATTCTTTGACCCTTTACATTATTGCTTTACATTTCCTGATTACCAGTTGTGCCTACTATGGAAGAGTTTTCTCAATTATTGAGAGTTCCTATTCTCAATCAATTACCCTTCAATGGTATGAAAAGAGACCCAAAGCCTGAAGAAATTGCTCAAGCTCTATATCTGCAACGGTCTAACATTGTGGTAAATTGGGAAACAAGAAGCGGTATCAAGGGGTTTCTAGTCAAGTTTTTGTTTGGGAAAGCTCATAATTTTTGGGATACTTTGGACTTACAAGCCTTTGAGGAGGTATTGGCCCTTCTCATCTATGAGATGGCACTGTTCCTAATTCGGTCTAACTCATAGATGTGAATACGGTCAAAATTTTCATGTCTCGTAATTTGGTTCCTACCTTACTTGGAGACATTCTGCACTCTTTTCACACCCGCACTGTAAAGAGAAGAGGAACCCTCATGTGTTTCACTTATCTGTTGGCTAGGTGGTTTATTTTCCTCCTACCTTGATCTGTGTTGAAGAATGAGAAAGGCATGCAGTGGTCTAATAGGTTGATGTCTCTCACGCATTTATATATTCACTGGTGTCCTCGATCTGTGAAAGACGTTACCATCATTGATCGCTGTGGGGAATTCCCTAATGTCCCTCTCCTAGGCATTAGAGGAGGAATCACTTATAACCCTTGTTTGGAATTGTGAAATTTTGGGTATGCTAGGAGGGATTCTCCTCATAACACATTGATTCAGGGAATTACATTTGACTATGAGATTGATGTCCAAGGGTACCGTCAGAGGTTCATCCGAGCTTAGGGCATGGTGAATAGAGTGGATAGCAAGACATTGGGGCATAATAACTCCATCCCTTTGGAGACTTATCTTAAGTGGGTGCGAGTACGCGCTCAAAACTTCATGATGCCTTAGCCCGCCATCCTACCTATCGTCATGGGACCTATCACCGAGACAGGTGTACCTCATACTATTTTCCATCTTGATATGCCGACTACTCTCGAGGAATTTCAAAGATCTTGGATTTATCTCAAAGAGGAACGAGATACCTTTGAAACTCAATTCTATGCAAGCAAGAAGAAAGTTTTGGAGCTTACCAGATAACTGCATGAAGAACGGAGTTTGAATGCCTACATTGCACCAAAGAAGATGCGCCCATGGTAATCCTGAGCCCTGTTTGATTTAGGAGTTTTTATTTTACCCTTGTTTGTTCCATTGTAAGCCCAAGGGACATCGTTGTAATCATTAAAACTTATGAATGCAATCAATGTTTGTTTTTTCTTCGTCTAAGCAAATTTAAAATCTTAAAAGTCCTTGAAAACATTGTATAAGCATATCATGCATTTCATTGCATAAGAAGGTATTTCGAGACAGGTTTCTTAATCTTTTCGCTGTTTATTTTAGTAAAAGAAATGGCTCTTGAACAAACTAAAAGAACTTCAAGATCAAAACGCTTAGTTTCAGCAAATGTCCCTGGCTCTGGCTAAGGGGCAAGAAGATCTGAAAGCTCTTATCGTCAAGGAGAAGACTGAGAAGGCAAAGAAACCAGCTGCTGTCTTGAATTTCGGAAGAAGGTTCAAAGGACCGGCCAAGCAAGCTCTAGATTTTGCAACCCCGTCAAATGAAAGGGACAATCAAGAAGAGAAGCCAACTACTCTGAGGAGAAGTATCCTCTTGATAATGATAAATACAATAGCTGGAGGATCGTCTCAATGCTATGGAGATCTAGAAGGTACCCGGGCTGGATTTTGAAGAGCTAGGACTGGTCTCAGGGGTGGTCATCCCGCAGAAATTCAAGGTCCCCCACCTTTGCTAGGTACGATGATGTCTCATGCCCTAAGCTGCACTTAAGGTCATATGTCCAGAAAATTCAACCCCACACTACTGATAGGAATCTGTGGGTATATTTCTTCTAGGAAAGTTTGGCAGGGACTCAGCTAGAATGGTTCTATCAACTAGAAAGAACCAACATTCGTAATTGGTAAGATCTGGTTGCTGCTTTCTACAAGCGATACCAATATAACGCTGACCTCGCCCCAACTCATTCACAATTGCAAAGTATGTCTATGGGTTCTGGTGAAGGATTTAAAGATTATGCCCAAAAGTGTAGAGACCTTGCGGGAAGAGTCCAACCTCCTTTGTCTGATAGAGAGCTGGTGGACATGTTCTTGGGCATGTTATCTGGTCCATTCTTTAACCATATGATTGGAAGCTAGTCGGCTGGGTTTACTGAATTGATCTTGACTGGTGAATGGGTACAAGCTGGCATCAAGAGTGGTAAAATACAGAGAGATACATCCTCTAGTACGCCAAAGAAACCATTCACTAGAAAGAAGGAGGTCAGTGCTACTTATGGCCAAAGAAATCAAAACAAAACTGAACGTCGCCCGACGGTAGGGGCTGTTATGATTTCTAATCCTACATCAAACCAACAACAAAACAATCAGCACAGACCAGATACGCCCAAAAGATAATTTACCCGGATCAACATGACCTTATCCTAGGTTTTGCCACACCTGCTGAAGTCCAACCTGGTGATCGTAAAGGAGGCTCATAAGAATCCTAATACTGCATCTCCCCGCTACAACCCAAATGCTCTATGTGCCTACCATTATGAAACTTCGGGGCATGATACAAACAATTGTTGGGCTCTAAAGAATAAGGTGCAAGATCTTATTGAGGCGAAGGAGATTGAGTTTGATCCTCCTAAGATCCCCAACTTCATAACTGCACCGATGCCCAAGCATAAAATAGGAATCAGTGCTATTGATGTTGTTTCCGCTACAAAGGATGCTGACAGTGACTACGACGTGGACAAATGGATCTTCCCAACCATGAACGGTGGACTCAACAATTGGGAGGTCAAATATTTTGTTCCTATTACTTTTATTCAAGACTAACTGTATTTTTGTTTTTTGGGATATGTAATATTTGAACAGTTGAAACTTTAGCGCCTTGTGTCTTATCTGAGGCATAATGGTCTATTTTCTGAGGATTATTGCTTCATATTCATATGTCATTAATAAATCATTGGAAGTTTTGCATACAAATTTTACGCTCTATTTTTTTCTTTTCTACCTTTTACTTTATCAAAAAATAGCTATGCTCTTACACATATATCAAATTGCAGATCCACATCCACTCTGGATCCCATTGATAACGGTTCTACTATTGCAATTATGACTTTGAAAATCCGATCTACCAAGCCGAGGATGAAGGTGAGGAAGATTGTGAAGTACCGAGAGAACTTGCCAGACTGTTACAATAGGAAGAAAGGGCGATACAACTTCATGAAGAGTCAGTTGAGACAGTGAATTTGGGTACTGAAGAGGATAAGAAAGAAGTCAAGATAGGTGCCAATCTAGAGCATAGTGTCAAAGAGCGGTTAACTCATATGCTACATGACTATGTTAAGGTCTTTTCCTGGTCATACAAAGACATGCTGGGACTTGACACTGATATTATAGTCCATCTCCTACCGACAAAAGAGGACTGCTCTCCCGTGAAACAGAAGGTTCATCGTATGCGGCCAGAGATGTCAGAAAAGATCAAGGATGAAATCATGAAACAGTTCAACACTGGTTTCTTAGCTGTTACTTCCTATCCACAATGGGTTGCCAATGTTGTTCCGGTACCTAAGAAGGAAGGTAAGGTACATATATGTGTGGATCACAAAGACTTGAATAAGGCAAGCCCCAAGGATGACTTTCCACTTCCCCATATTGATGTTTTGGTTGACAACACCGCACAAAATAAGGTATTCTCCTTCATGGATGGCTTCTTCGGGTACAATCAGATCAAAATGGCACATGAACATATGGAGAAAACGACCTTCGTCACACAATGGGGCACCTTCTGCTACAAAGTTATGGCATTTAGGTTAAATAACGTCGGGGCAACCTATCAGCGCGCCATGGTAGCTTTATTTCATGATATGGTCCATCATGAGATAGAGGTCTACGTTGATGATATGATAGCCAGGTCTCAGACTGAAGAGGAGCACCTTGATCACTTGCAGAAGCTGTTTGAAAGGCTGAAAAAGTACAAACTGAGACTGAACCCGAATAAGTGCACCTTTGGAGTAAGATCCGGTAAGCTCTTAGGATTCATTGTCAGCAGTAAATGGCATTGAAGTGGAACCTGCGAAGGTTAAAGCTATACAAGAAATTCCAACTCCTCGCACTGAGAAGGAAGTTAGGGGATTCTTGGGACGTCTAAACTACATTTTCAGGTTCATTTCCCATCTGACTGCTACTTGTGAGCCAATCTTCAAGTTACTGGAGAAAGATCAAGCAGTGAAGGGGAATGACAATTTCCATAATGCCTTTGACAAAATCAAGGAATATCTTCAAGATCATCCAATATTGATGCCGCCAGTTGAAGGAAGACCTTTGATCATGTACTTAACAATATTAGAGAACTTAATGGGGTGTGTGCTAGGGAAGCATGACGAGTCTGGTAGAAAATAGCATGCAATATACTACCTTAGTAAAAAGTTTACCGAATGTGAAACAAGATACTCATTGCTCTAGAAAACTTGATGTGCTTTGGCATTGGCTGCTCGCCGACTAAGACAATATATGTTGACTCACACTACCTTATTGCTATCTAAAATGGATCCCATCAAATACATCTTTGAGAAGCCCGCTCTCTCCGGAAGAATAGCAAGTTGGAAAATGATCCTGAACGAATATGATATTCAATACACAACCCAGAAAGCAATTAAGGGAAGTTTATTAGCTGATCATTTAGCTCATCAGGCTGTGGACGACTACTAATCCATGAATTTTGAGTTTCAAGATAAGAGCATCATGTTAGTTACTGATTGTGAAGAACCTGGACCGGATGAAGGACCTGAAAAAGGATCCCGATGGACTATGTTTTTTGACGGAGCTTCCGACGCTCTTGGTAATGGCATCAGTGATGTGATCATATCTCCCGAAGGTTGTCATACTCCTTTCACTATGTTGGCTCCTAAATTCGACACCTTTGTTTGTTGATGTCAGCCATTAAAGCTGAAGGATGTTTTCGACTAGCTAGGTCTGTCGAAATGCCCGTCGAAAGATGGCAAAGTACTTAGAAGATTTCTTCCAAGGGAGAAGTTGGTTGCCTTCAACGTCGAAGGAGTTTCTCGTCGAAGATGTCTCTCGACGAAAGTGTTCGATGGTTCAGAGTGGAGCAGTTTGAAATTCAAGCGTTTGGAGGGAAAACGGTTTCCAGCAGTTACCACGTGCAAACGTGCAAGGATCTGGAGCGTCGAACGTGGAGAACGTGCCAAGTGGATTGATCTCGAAGCAGTGTAACTGCCCGACGGTTACTTGGGATGTTTTAGTATAAATAGTAGTAGTCATGTAAGTTCTCGCGTGTGTTCACAATTCTATACAAAGTCACTCATATAGATTCGAGTACCCAGCGTGTGAGAAAGAATTGTTGAGAAATGTATGTGTGAAACACCAATTTTATTAATCAAAGTCATTTACTTTTCCAGAAATTTACTTGCTTTCCTCTTTACATTCCTGTCGAAGCCTTTTACTTTAAGCCTTGTTTATTTTACCAAGTCCTTTCTTCATGCAATTTACTTGAAACCTCTTTATTTCATTTAAAGCCTCTTTATTTAAAGCCTTATCCAATTTAATCAAAACTTCAAAATCAACCTATGTCCTAGGATCAATCTGATCGATCCTGCGAGTAACCAAATAAGTAACCATTTGGAGGATCAGCGGTTGTTTACCAAATCCCAAGGTAAACAAATTGGCACACCTGATGGGACTGTGTGTTGATTGTTGAAAATAATCTCATCTTTTCGAGTTGTATGTTATTGAGAAGTGGTAGAATATACACTAACGATAACAATACTGCCAGAAGAAGGGAAGAGATGGCGAATCCGCCAAACAATAACGAAATCCCACAAACGAATGTGGGAGAAACGGTTAGTACGACCGTAAGTGAAGCGACAAATGTTGGTTCGACACCAGCAGTATCGGTCACAACCACGGGGCCAATACCTTCGTTAACAGGCCCCAGGATGCCTTTGGGAACTCCCCCACCAAGGGGAAATTTAGGCACAAGGCCTTTGGTTCCCCCAGGATTTATTCCATTCTATGGTATGCCAACTTCTGAAGTGGCAAGCCTGACGAATGCTGCGTCCACTTTTTCAGACCCTTTAGTGAGTGCCTCTTCGCCACTCCAAGGCTCTGGAGTAGGCATGGCGAACAGAAATAGGACCCAACTCTTAGGAGGAACGTCCCAAGTAGCCCATGGCCTTACAAATGCCTCGACAACAGTCTTGAGGCAACAAATGGACGAAAGCAACCATGATATGGTGCAAATGTTGGCACAAACTTTGAGTACAGTGCTAAACCCTCTAATACAAAACACTACTCAATCGAATCAGCAAATGACAGCGCAAATGACGCGCTTGGCTGATTTCTTTGGAGTACCCCAACCGATTCGACAGCCCCAAAGGGCGCAAATAAGGGGAAACCAGGGGATATTTTTAGAGGAAGAAACCACCATTAACCAGGCTCAACAGCCTGTCGAAGAAAACCTTAGGGCACGATTGGAACAACCTGTCGAGGAACCTAGGGTAATAACCCCAGAGGTAAGGTTAGTTAACAGAAACCAAAATGCTGACGAAGTGGTTCAGCATATCCAGTACCAAAACATGGGTTTGGAAAACAATCTGGCAACCATGATTGAAAGGATCATGACTCAGAATGGGATGAACATGGGCTTTCGAAGGCCCAACTTTACATCTCCATTGTCAGAATACGTGTTACAAACGGACTTACCTCCTAGATGCAAAGTCCCAAAATTTACTAAGTTCTCTGGGGACACGACGGAATCTACTGTCGAGCATGTAGCGAGATATTTGATCGAAGCGGGTGACATTTCGAATAACGAAAACCTAAGGATCAAGTACTTCCCAAGTTCTTTAACAAAGAACACTTTTACTTGGTTTACAACTCTCCCCCCCAATTCGATCCATCATTGGACCCAGTTGGAAAGATTGTTCCATGAACAATTCTACATGGGGCAAACCAAGATAAGCCTGAAAGAACTGGCCAGTGTGAAGAGACGTTTCACTGAACCTATAGACGAATATCTAAATAGGTTTAGGTTGCTCAAGGCGAGATGTTTTACACAAGTGCCAGAACATGAGTTGGTCGAAATAGCCGCAGGCGGTTTAGATTATTCCATTAGGAAGAAGCTAGACACCCAGTACCTAAGAGACATGGCCCAACTGGCCGATAGAGTTCGACAGGTAGAACGCCTCAAAGCTGAAAAAGCTAAGGCAACGAAAACTCACAAGAGAGAGAGAATAGCGTACGTTGAGATGGATGACGAAGATCTAGAATCCTTCGACGACACTTTAACTGTCGAAGAAGGAGAAGTCGATTTAGCAGAACTGAAACAAGGGCCACCATACTCTTGTAAACTGTTAGTCCCCTCAAATGGGAAAAATCCCATTGGTCCAGAAAGGACCAACGATAGGTTCCCAAAAAAGACTTATAGTTTTGACATCACAAAATGTGATGAAATATTCGACTTGCTAGTTAAAGATGGCCAAATGATAGTACCCCCAGGGGTAAAAGTGCCTCCTCTTGATCAAAGAAAGAAGAGAGGTTTTTGCAAATATCATAATTTTTTGGGCCATAAAACTTCTCAATGTTTTCTTTTCAGGAATCTTGTGCAAGACGCTATCGAAGAAGGGAGATTGAAGTTTGCTGATAAATCCCCCATGGCTGTCGACTCAAATCCATTGCAGGCTGAAGCCCACTATGCTGAACCCTCTGAGGTGAACGTGATAGAGGCAACCGGGATCCAGTCGAAGAAGCCAGGAATTACCATGGTCGAAGTCTCAAAGGACCACATCAACATGCCAATCTTTGGCAGTTTTTCTGGAAATTTATCCAGGAAGACAATTGAAGCTGTCCAGAAAGCGGTCGAAAACCCGAAGTCGGAGACCGCTGAAGCACAAAAAACTGGATCAAAACCCAGTTCCCACTTGGCCACCGTTCAAGGCCAGATGGAGAATCTGGAGATACAAATGAAGCAGTTAGCTCTTGCTGACAAAGATACAATGAATATCAACATGGTCGAACTTTCTGACCCAAAAGCATCAGAAGAGGCCATGAGGCAAGAACAAGCTAATAAGACTGCTTTCCCTCGGGAAAATGAAAACTTGGCAGATTTTCTACAAAGATGCCAGAAAAAGAAATCAGAGGTGATGCTGTGTCCAAGATGCAGTTCGATCTTTGATAAAAAAGCTGCTGAGCACATTCAAGGCGTAAGAGCAGCGAATAAGAGAAGGGAGAATGTTGACCTTCGACACGATCCCAGAAGAGCCTCCCAAAGAGGTTCTAACCAAGAAAAGAGGCCATTGACTTTTAGGCCTCCAACAAATGTGCGAGTAGATACTTGGTACAAAACCTCTGGCCGGAAAAGGCCAAGTGAGGAGAAATGGCATTCTTTCGATGTGCCAAGAGGTTCCTCTTTGACTCAAAAGAAAGAGCCTCAAGTTGCTGCACCTAAGGTTGCACAAGTGTCCAGCAACTACAAGGGTAAAAATCCCATGTCTCGATCTCAATGGAGAAGATATCAAAGGAGACGAAAAGCTGAAAGGGAGGCTGCCAACGAACCAAAGGCAGAAACCAGTTCGAACGTTCCTCAAAGGAAGCAAAGGAAACCTCTAGAAAGAGAGCCAGTGACCAACAGGCTAGTTTGGCCTACCCAAAGTGAAGTCGAAGACGAAGACGATGCTGAGTCTGATGATACTTTGGACATAATGGTGAATATAGTTTCAGTGCTGCCCAAAGAATTCAATCGACAGGTAGAAGTCGAAGCAAGTGACTGGGAAGTGGAGCAAGAAATGGCCAAACATAGGCCAGTGTGCTATTTTTTCATGGACAATGGCACTACTGAGGAACAAAATGGCTTCTTCGAGCCACCTACAGAGGCGATGAAAAATCACCTCAAGCCTTTATTCATAAGGGCTAAACTCGAAGAAACTACTGTGAATAAAATATTGGTGGATTGTGGGGCAACCATCAACATTATTCCTCACTCTATGCTAAGGAAAATTGGCAAAAGGGATGAGGACATTAAGCCTCACAACATGGTCCTGTCGAACTATGAGGGCGGCATAGGGACCACTATGGGAGTGATCCAGCTAGATATCAAAGTAGGGTCGATCCTTCGACCAACGATGTTTATGGTCATATCGGCCAAACCTAACTACAATCTTTTGTTGGGCCGTGAATGGATTCATGGTGTTGGCGCTGTGCCTTCATCAATGCACCAAAGGCTGCTGCTATGGTGTTCAGATGGGATGGTCGAAAACATAGAGGCAGATCAAAGCTATTACCTTGGCGAAGTGAATCACCTGGGTTTGGCAGATTTCGACAAGAACTTGGCTCACATAGGGCCATGTCCAACACCTGACTTCGACATGGCGCCAGCGCCAAACACCTTTTGTTCCCTATACCTGCATCCTGAGCATGGTTTCCAATGGGACAGAGAAGACTTGTCCCACATAGACTTCAGTGGGTTAACTGATATCCAACCAACTGATTGGGGAAGCGAATTCAGTTATAATGACTGAGTCGCAATCTTTGAAGCGAATTTCGGCTTATGTAGCCGAAACCAAGATGATAACGGCTCTCGAAGCCGAAGTAAAGTACATGGCCACACAGGCCAATGATCAACAGTTATCTGCTGTAGGTCCAGGAAAGGATTTCGATCCAAAACCTCCTGATATCATGCCAGAAGAAATGCAGGAACAGAGGCTCGACGCCATCTATGACGATGAGCCTTTGGGCTTCGAAAAGGACCCCTTGGCGAACAACATTAAAATGTTAGCGCAAGACCCTTTAGAAGAAATCAAGTTAGGAGAAGGATCAGAAAAAAGGCCAACTTACATCAGCGCCAAAATCGATCCAGAACTTAGGTTGGAAGTAATCCAATTGCTGAAAGAGTTTAAAGACTGTTTTGCATGGGATTATGACGAAATGCCTGGTCTCGACAGAGGATTGGTAGAACTTCAGTTGCCAATCAAACCTGGGAAGAAGCCAATCAAGCAAAATCCAAGGCGCTTCGCTCCAGAAATACTGTCGAAGATCAAAACGGAGGTCGAAAGACTTCTGAAATGCAAATTCATCCGTGTTACAAGGTATGTCGAATGGATTGCAAACATTGTGCCAGTAATTAAGAAAAATGGTACGTTAAGGGTATGCATAGATTTCAGAGATTTGAATGCGGCTACAACCAAAGATGAATATCCTATGCCTGTGGCGGAAATGCTAGTCGATTCTGCCGCTGGCTATGAATACTTGAGTATGCTCGATGGTTATTCAGGATATAATCAAATATTCATTGCTGAAGAGGATGTGTCGAAAACAGCTTTTCGATGCCCTGGGGCCTTAGGCACTTACGAATGGGTAGTGATGCCTTTTGGCCTAAAAAACGCTGGGGCAACGTACCAGCGAGCAATGAATACTATCTTCCATGATTTTATTAACACTTTTATGCAAGTATATATTGATGACATTGTTATAAAATCTGTTTCCAGGAAGAATCATATTGACCACCTTCGACAATCATTCGTAAGAATGAGGGAACATGGTCTGAAGATGAACCCTTTGAAGTGTGCGTTTTGTGTGAAAGCTGGAGATTTCTTGGGCTTCGTTGTCCACAAGAAAGGAATTGAAATCAACCAGAACAAGACGAAGGCAATTTTGGAAGCGAAAGCGCCATCGAATAAGAAGGAATTGCAATCTCTCTTAGGCAAGATAAATTTCTTAAGGAGCTTTATATCTAATCTAAGTGGGAAAGCTCAGGCCTTTTCACCCTTACTTCGACTGAATAAAGAGGGGTTCGAGTGGGGGCAAGAGCAACAAGAAGCCTTCGACAAAATCAAAGGGTACCTCACTAAGCCACCTATTCTGGTGCCTCCTTGTAGCAATAGGAGTATGAGATTGTACATAGCTGCATCCGACAAAACTCTGGGAAGCATGTTAGCCCAAGAGGATGAGAATGGAGTCGAAAGACCCATTTATTATCTCAGTAGAGTTTTGAATGATGCAGAAACTAGATATAATGAAGTTGAAAAATTGTGTCTGTCTGTATTTCTCTTGTACAAAACTCAAGCAGTATATAAAACCAGTTGATGTGTATGTTTCGTCTCATTTTGATGTTTTCAAGTATATGTTGTCGAAACCTATCTTGCACAGTCGAATTGGCAAGTGGGCATTAGCATTAACTGAATATTCCTTGACCTTTATGCCTCTTAAGGCAGTAAAAGGACAAGTGGTTGCAGACTTCATAGTCGACCACTCAATTCAAGTCGAGGATATTAATTATGTGGAGATAGAGCCTTGGAAATTCTACTTCGATGGTTCCAGCCATAAAGATGGAACAGGGGTAGGAGTCTTGATTATTTCTCCAGATAAAATTCCAACAACATTCAAGTACAAAATATCAGGTTCTTGTTCGAACAATGAGGCTGAGTATGAAGCTCTAATTACTGGCCTTGAGATATTGTTGGAATTGGGGGCAACTCGAGTCGAAATCATGGGAGACTCAGAGTTAGTCATTAAGCAAGTCACAAAGGAATATAAATGCATAAGAGAAAATCTCATTATGTACTTTGTGATAGCAAATCGTTTATTGAAAAAATTTGAAACGATCAATATTCGACACATACCCAGAGTCGAAAATCAAATAGCCAATGACTTGGCACAAATTGCATCTGGGTATAAGATTTCAAAAACGAGATTACAAAGAGCAATCGAAGTTCGAGAAAAGGTAAAAGCAACTTGTCTATCACCATCAGACTTGGAATCGACGAGACTAGGATATGCTGATCACAGTAACTTCGAGATTTCGTTCATTGATAATTTGTCAGAGCAAGATTGGAGGAAACCCATTGTGGACTATCTTCAAAATCCAGGAGCTTCGACAGAACGAAAAACAAAGTATAGGGCGTTGAGTTATGTACTCATGGGTAATGAGTTATTCAAGAAAACGCCTGAAGGGGTATTGCTAAAATGCTTAAGTGAAACTGAGGCATACGTAGCCCTTTCGACTACGCATGCTGGGGCATGTGGGGCTCACCAAGCAGGCCATAAGATGAAATGGTTGTTGTTTCGACAAGGACTATATTGGCCCACTATGCTGAAAGATTGTGTTGAGTTCGCCAAGGGTTGTCAAGAGTGTCAAGTCCATACAGGCATCCAACATGTACCAGCAAGCGAACTTCACTCGATAGTGAAGCCTTGGCCTTTTAGAGGATGGGCGTTGGACCTCATTGGAGAGATTCGACCAGCATCATCAAAGAATCAAAAATACATACTGGTAGGCATTGATTACTTTATTAAGTGGATCGAAGCTATCCCTTTAGTCAATGTAGACCAGGAAAATGTCATTGAATTTATTCAAAAGAACATTATCTTTAGGTATGGAATCCCTGAGACAATAACAACTGATCAAGGATCAGTTTTTACTGGTCGAAAGATGCAAGAATTTGCTCAGGAAACAGGTTTCAAACTCCTAACATCCATGCCTTATTATGCACAGGCGAATGGTCAAGTCGAAGCAGCTAACAAAGTGGTGATTGGCTTGATAAAGAAACATGTTGGGAAGAAACCAAAGAATTGACATAAGACGTTAGACCAGATTCTGTGGGCTTGTCGAACGTCCCCAAAAGAAGCCACTGGTACAACACCGTATAAGCTAACTTTTGGCCATGATGCAGTGTTGCCAGCAGAAATTTGTCTTCAATCTGCAAGGGTTCAGAGGCATTATGATATTCCTTCTGAAGTTTATTGGAACATGATGTTAGACGAACTGGTGGATTTAGACGAAGAGAGATTACGCGCTCTCGACCTACTCAGGCTTCAGAAGAAAAGAGTAGAAGACTCTTATAATAAAAAGGTAAAACCTAAGGTATTTTTACCTGAAGAACTAGTTTGGAAGGTAATTCTTCCCATGGATCGAAGGGATCGAAGCATGGGGAAATGGTCACCCAAATGGGAAGGACCCTTCAGAGTTATCCAAACTTTTTCTGGTGGAGCCTATGAAGTCGAAGAGTTAGGTGGAGATAAAAGGCTCTTGAGAGTAAATGGTAAATATTTGAAAAAATACAAACCTACACTTCAAGAGATAAAAATAAAATAATAAAAGAACAAGACTAAATTAACCATAAAAATGCCAAAATGGAAATTTTATAAATCTCAGCCAAGATGGCAATGTTGTCGAATATAGATTACAAAATATGGTTACAAAAGAGAATCAATCAAAAGGGAATAGAGTCCTTGAGTCGAAGGTACTTGGCTTGCTGCAGCTCCAACCTTTTCTTGCACCAGGCGTTCTCCTGCACTAGTTTGGCAATTTGAGCGTCGAAGCCTTGGGCCCTCTCAGCGAATTCCAGGCCTTGTTTGATTTCAGTTTGGCTCTCGGTGTCTGAGATGGTCGAAAGAAGTTCCTCCTTGCGTATAGTGTTGGCATTTATCTTCGCTTCTATCTCTGCGATTTGTGCCCGGAAGGAAGCATTCTCTCGATCAATGGCATCGACTTCTTCCTGCGTAGATGCTTTTTGTTTCGACAACTCCGCAATTCGAGAAGTCGTATCCGAGACAGCAGTCCACGCAGAGGAGCTTTTGCCATACAACACCTCAAGCTGACTGTTAAACCCCCTTTGGCGCCTGTAATCTGCTGAGACTTGATCAATCATAGAGTGTAATTCCATGATCAAGCCTGAGACTTCTGGGGCTACAACTAACAAGTCGACAGCATTCAAGACATCCTTCAAGTATGATGGAGCAGTGGGGTCCCCCTCTAAAGCCTTCATCAAGTCCTTCTTGAAGAACTGGGCCTTAACCTTCGCCAAAGCGTCATCGAGAGGAGAGGTTTCAGTAGACTTCCCCGACAGGGTAGGAATCTCCTGACTAGCATCAGACGAACTCTTGCTCTCGATGATTGCGTTGAGATAGCTAACAGGGTCAGTTTGTTTCAAGAGTTCTAAGTCCTCTTTTGACCTGTGCTTCGTTGAGGTAACCCTTGCAACAGCATTGTCTTGGGTTTGAGGCTGTTGAGTGTTAGGTGCCTCGACTTGTTGCTCTTCGACTCGGACTGGGGCAGTACCAGCGTCACCTTGGTGCTCTTCGCTAGCGTCACCTTGGTGCTCTTCGCTAGCGTCACCTTGGTGCTCTTCGCTAGCGTCACCTTGGTTCTCTTCGCCAGCAGCACCTTGATTTTCTTCGCCAGCATTGCCTTGGTCCCTTTCTTCATGATTCTCTTCTGACAGATTCACCACCTGAACCGCTTCTGGCTGTTGTTCCTCCGTCTGAGGTTCCTCCGCTGGTTTTTCTACCGTTTCAGCATTGACCTCATTTTCAGTATGGGCTTCGTCATTCCCCAAGCCTTTTTCTTGTGGCCTGCTGAGTTCAGCAGACTCCAGCGTTTCAGAGGTCCTTGGCGGAGAACTTTCAGTGGTGTCCTGAAAAAGGAAAGAAGACAAATCTTCAGAGATCGAAAGAGACACAATCGAATATGGGTATCTATACCTAAGTTATAAAAGGGTCTAAGAGATTACCTGTAAATTAGTTTCAGCCCCAGGGCTGGAGTTGTCGCTTTCGACAGGCTTGTTAAGAAGAACGTTTAGTTCCTCCTCCGTTGGCTCCTCAACGATCACTGGAGGTGGCCTAGGCTTTCTCCCAGCAACCTTTATTCTGATGGTTTGACCTTCAGGAGCAGGAGCAGGAACAGCAGCATCCTTCGTCAACTTTCGCCTCTTTAGAGGGGCAGGAGGAGAATCACTTTCTTCATCGCTCCCAGATTCGACCACCAGTGCTGGCCGTTTCTTGGGCGAAGGTGCCTAGAAAACCAATGGGAATTCGATTTAATAATTTCATCGAAAGTCAAAAATCGAAAGCCAGGAGGAAATAATGAAAAATCTGGTTACCAATATAGAAGGCTTCTTCGAAGAGCCTTCCCCCTGTTGGTTGCTTGTGGTCTTCGCCGGCGCTGTAGTCTTCGTCGGCGGTGGAGGTTTTGTTGAAGGGCCTCCTCCCTGTTGGCCTTCTGTAGCCTTCTTGGCTACAGGATTTCGAACAACTGAAAGCAAATACAAAGTTAACAGGCTAGCAGTCGAAAAAAAACAAAGTAATGTAAAAGGATGAACTTACATTTCTTTATTTTGTCCAACACAAGGACAAAAGATTTCTGAAGCTCATCCATGAAGTCCTTCTCGTCGAAGAACTCCTCAGCATAATAGCTTTTCCACCACTCCTCGAAGGATGGTGAGCAAAGGAAATTGAGCTGGTAGTCAAACAACGAGAGAACTGTTCGACCAGCATATCTTCCGATATGCTTGATGGCAGCTTCTTCTGTGTAATCATTGCAGAAGTACAACATTGACTTCTCTCTTGGAAAAATCGGAGAAGGTAGGGTTTGGATAATACCAAACTGGCGAGATACCAGGTTTGGTTGGTATGCAATCAGACTCAAGTGAGTCTTAGAGCTCCTGAATCGAAGAGGCATGATCCTTGGTGTGAGGAATGCCTCCGACAGTATTGTATGTTCGTCAACATTAGGACCACTCGACGTCCTTGGATGTGGCCTTGTGAACCATGCTGGGCCTACCTTCCGTCGAGCAAATGGAGCCATAGTTGAAACAAACTCCTTCCTTCGAGCAAACATCAGAACGAAGTTGGTGAAGGTTTGCTGAAACTCTAGTCCATCTTCCATAGGTGTCAACAGAGCCAGCCTGGTTCCTTCGACGCGTCTGTTCGCTATCTCTGGAGCATGCTCATTTATCTGAATCTTCTTAGGCAAGAAAGATTCGAAAGTGGCATTGAGCCACAGTTGGAGCAGCCAAAAAGGCCCAGCAAGTAGCAAGCTGGCCCTGTTCTCGATAAATTTTAGAAGAGTTGCCCCATTGCTGATCGAATCATAGAGGCTAGCCAGAATCAGTTCTGCCAAACAGATGTTTTGGCGATGATGCAATTGAGTAGCAAGAGTGACCATCTTTTTGGTCACCTGTAAAGACTTCGAGCAAAATACAAAGCGAGTCAGCCATAAGGCTAGAAACGCTATGTGTTCGACATCCGACACAACATCTGTCGACCTGTCGTGATAATGGTTGATGAAAGTGGTGTATGTTGGTTTGGTGTCAGAGAAGCCAATTTGATCTTCCGACATCTCTTCCGGATCGAAGTAGTCTCCGGTGGGTCGAAGGCCAGTAATAGCGGCCACATCGAAGAGTGTGGGGGTTAGCATCCCACAGGGAAGATGGAAAGTAAAGTGGGAGTAGTCCCAGAACAGCAGAGAAGCTATCAGCATCTCCGGAGAATAGTTCAAACCTGTCTTCGACAGCATCACCAGGCCGAAGATCCCCATATCCTTCCAGATCGAAGTTTGGTGCTTCTCCATCTTTTCTAGCCAAGCAACGTAATCAGGGGTAAGGCTAGGGCCAGACCTAAAGGCCCTAACACCTCTGTTGAAGAAGCGGAGGTCGATTTTTTCATGTGCAGGGTCTTCATTGTCTTCTGCGTCTTTCTTGGCGCATGCAACCGGTTTGAGTTTCTCGACTACCGGGAAATAGCTCTTGATCTTCATAGCCTCAGAGATACTTGGATACATGGGGCCAGACATAGCAAAGATCTGGTTGGAGTATCCAACCGGGATCATAAGATGGCGTGAGTAGGCATCGCGAACGGCGATGTCCAAGGGTTCAGGAACCCTTCGTTTGCCTGTAGAAGTTACTACCGGAGCAGTGACGAAAACCTTGGGTTTAGCATTTTCAGATGGTACAGTAGCGCCAGGAGCATTGGAAGCAGATGCCATTGTTAGAGTTGAGGTTGAAGACGAAGTGAAGGAGGAAATGTTTTTGCAAAGATGACAAGTTGTATGAAAACAGAGAAGTTTGAGAGCTAGATGGCGTAAAAAGTCCCACAATGGGGTACTTACTGCTATTTATAGTAGTGGGGGAAAATCCCCAAAACCGAGGACATTAAGTGCCATTTAATTATTGCAGTAGTTAGTGGGACGCATGGCAGCCCCCTGTTGTTTTAGCCGTTCTGCAGAAATAGAGGGACGCAGCGTGCGTCCTCGTTTTTGGGAATTGTCATAATGACAAATTCTGAAATGACGTTTGGTACTGCACGCCGTACTGAAAGTGACGTCCTAGGTACAGATAAATGATGGTTTTCTTGGGATTGCCAATAGTTGGTAGAAAACAACAAAAAGTGCACAAGTTAATTTGTGACTAAGCGTGAAAAGACAAGTGTCGAATGGTGTTTCAAAGAATGCCTTTTTCTTTCAGAGTCGAAATAAGGCATTCTTGGGGGGCAATTTGTTGGCTCCTAAATTCGACACCTTTGTTTGTTGATGTCAGCCATTAAAGCTGAAGGATGTTTTCGACTAGCTAAGTCTGTCGAAATGCCCGTCGAAAGATGGCAAAGTACTTAGAAGATTTCTTCCAAGGGAGAAGTTGGTTGCCTTCGACGTCGAAGGAGTTTCTCGTCGAAGATGTCTCTCGACGAAAGTGTTCGATGGTTCAGAGTGGAGCAGTTTGAAATTCAAGCGTTTGGAGGGAAAACGGTTTCCAGCAGTTACCACGTGCAAACGTGCAAGGATCTGGAGCGTCGAACGTGGAGAACGTGCCAAGTGGATTGATCTCGAAGCAGTGTAACTGCCCGACGGTTACTTGGGATGTTTTAGTATAAATAGTAGTAGTCATGTAAGTTCTCGCGTGTGTTCACAATTCTATACAAAGTCACTCATATAGATTCGAGTACCCAGCGTGTGAGAAAGAATTGTTGAGAAATGTATGTGTGAAACACCAATTTTATTAATCAAAGTAATTTACTTTTCCAGAAATTTACTTGCTTTCCTCTTTACATTCCTGTCGAAGCCTTTTACTTTAAGCCTTGTTTATTTTACCAAGTCCTTTCTTCATGCAATTTACTTGAAACCTCTTTATTTCATTTAAAGCCTCTTTATTTAAAGCCTTATCCAATTTAATCAAAACTTCAAAATCAACCTATGTCCTAGGATCAATCTGATCGATCCTGCGAGTAACCAAATAAGTAACCATTTGGAGGATCAGCGGTTGTTTACCAAATCCCAAGGTAAACACACTACCAGGATATGTTTCAATTTTACCAACAATATGGCTGAATATGAAGCATGCATCATGGGTCTCAAGGCTGCTATCGACTTGAGGATTAAATTCTTGAGTGTATTTGGAGACTCGGCCTTAGTAATTAGTCAAATCAAAGGAGAATGGGACACGAAGCATCCTAATATCATCCCTTACAGAGAGCATTTATTGACACTAATTCTATACTTGGAAGAAGTTACCTTTGAGCATTTTCCACGAGAGGAAAATCCACTAGCGGACGCGCTAGCTACTATGTCATCCATGTTCAAGGTCAAGTGGGTTAACGAAGCTCCTCATATCACTATTGAGGGAATAGATGAACCAGCATACTGTCATGAGATTGATACTGAAGAAGTAGTGGAAAAACCTTGGTTCCATGAAGTCAAAAGATACCTTGAAGCCCAAGAGTATCCTGAAGGAGCTTCAGTCAACGATAAAAAGTTCCTAAGGAGATTCTCTGCCAAGTTCTTCCTCAGTAACGGAATCCTCTACAAGAGAAACCATGACTCTACCTTGCTTAGGTGTGTATATAAGAGTGAGGAAGAAAATATTATGGCTTATTTGCACGAAGGTACCTTTGGCACCCATTCTAGTGGACACACGATGGGTAAAAAGATCCTACGGGAAGGATACTATTGGTCTACTATGGAAGCGGACTGTTATCAGCATTCACGAACTTATCACAAATTCCATATCTATGTTGATAAAGTACACGTGCCTATGATTCTTCTAAACGTCTTGACTGCTCCCTGGCCATTTTCAATGTGGCGCATCGACGTGATTGGAGAGATTAGACTTACAGCTTCTAATGGGCACCGTTTCATCCTGGTTGCCATTGATTATTTCATGAAGTGGGTTGAGGCAGCCTCATTTTCTTATGTTAAAAAGAACGTTGTGGCTCGATTCATCAGACATAACCTCATCCATCGGTACAGTATTCCATAAAGAATCATTACGGATAATGGTACCAATCTCAATAGCACTATGATCACCGAGCTCTGCACATAATTTAAGATCTAGCATCATAACTCTTCTCCTTACCGGCCGAAGATGAATGGAATTATAGAAGCTATTAATTAAAAGATCAAGAAGATCATCCAGAAGATAACGGTGACATATAAATACTGGCACAAGATGTTACCATTTTCTCTTCATGGTTATCGCACCATAATGCATACATCAACAGAGGAAACTACTTTCTCTCTAGTATACGGTATGGAAGTTGTCCTACCCATTGAAGTCCAGATCCCTTCCTTGAGAATCATGAAGGATGCAAGTTTGAAGGAAGACGAATGGGTTCAGACTCGACTTGACCAATTGAACCTAATTGACGAGAAGAGGCTCGCGGCTGTCTGCCATGGTCAGATGTATCAAAAACGTACGATTAAAGCTTTTAAAAAGAAAGTCAGATGTCGGGTATATTAGGCTGGTGACCTAGTAATCAAGCACATCATCCTTCCGCAAGGTGATCCTAGGGGCAAATGGACTACCACATACGAAGGGCCATTTGTGATCAAGAACATATTTTCAGGTGAAGCCATGATCTTAACCATTACGAACGGTGATGACCTTCCACACCCTGTAAATGCGGACATAGTTAAAAGATACTACGAATGAACAAAGACTCGCTAGGTTGACTGGCCTAGGAAAAAATAAGAGAATCCCGACGAACCAAAAGGGTTCGAGCAAAAATTAGGGATATACACATGAAAAAAATATATACACCTGGCAAGTCGAAAACCTGAAAAGGCGGCTTGGGCAAAAAGGGTATCCCGGTGGACTAAAAACCCGAAAGGGCGGTCCAGGAAAAAGTTAGGGATTTAAAGCGTATAACTATGTCCCATTGGATCACTTTACAACCAGTTTTCAGTATCAGCTATCAAGCTCAAATGGTACTAATTAATCTAGTCAGCTTCGGACAGGCAGCAAAGAGATGAGACGCTCAAAGACATAAAGGCAATAGCAAAACAGGAACCCAACGAGATTATTTCATATAGCTGTTTTTTCTTTGTACACTATTTTATATTAGTTTCATTATTACGATGACATTCTCTTACTAGGATGTCCGTCTCCTTGTACAAAAACGCCTATTATGGGCACAAATTCTTCAAATTAATACAAAAACAATCCCTTTGAAAGTGCAAAACTATTTGTTTTTTTTCTTCTATTTTGTTTGCGAAAACGTCCAATGAATATTTTTGAACATATGCATTTGAATGTGATTACCGTTTACAAATACACGCATAAAAAACAAAAAGACAGTTACTAATGGCTTTAAGAAACAGGACAATGTCTAAAGGCCATCCACAAAATCCCCGCAAGAAACTTTCTTCAGCAGGTATAGAGGCAGGGGCATCCTACTATAAAGTCACTTCCATATCCATTCATACAGCCTAATGAGGGCAGGTGTTCTTATATTCCCGGCAGAGCAAAAATCTTTAATTACTGCTCAAAAAACATTCCCCAGTGAAGTCTCCAAGCTTCTAAAGATTCCCCAGTAGGATTTCACAAAATCCCCAAATAGTGGACAAATTTTTCCTTCCCCAACTGAGTTTATTTCTCTAACAACGTAAATCTATCTCCCAGTATTTAACTTCAACCTATTTGAAGACCTACATTCTTCATCCCCAACAACAATCAGGGATTTATTTTCCCTAATTCTGCAACACTGCAATAGAACAACTGATACATTCATACATTCCATTCATGCATCATTCTACAAACATCATAGCATATGCAACACAAATGCATATATCACAATCTCATTTATTTTGAGAGCATCATGCAATTCATACATCATGTCATCGCATGAAACTAGTTTTGCCTTTTTAGGTTAAAATTAGCAGACAGACAAACACTATCAACTTATACAGCAGGTAAAAGATTAATACCCGAAACCAGACGGGGAAACTATCTACACGAACAAATGGTATGAACTCCCGAAGCAAGACAGGTTTACCAACAAATACAACAGGCCACAGATTCATACTCGAAATCAGACGGGAAAACTGTCTATGTGACCAACATTTTCAAGTTTTGGATTAATACCTATAACAAGCAAGGATAGATATCCGTGGACGACCGATTGTAGATTAATACCTGGAACCAGACAGGAATACTATCTACCTGAGGAGATTGAAGATTAATACTTGTAACAAGCCAGGAAAACTATCTTTCTTTCTAAGGTAAGAGATTAATACCTGAAACTAGCCAGGACAACTATCTTAACGACCGACAAAAATAAGTTCCAGATTAATACTTGTAACAAGCCAGGACAACTATTTGTGGACGACCGATTCTAGATTAATACCTATAACAAGCCAGGAAAACTATCTACATGAGGGATTAAAGATTAATACCGGAAACCAGACGGGAAAACTATCTTTCTTTCTAAGGTCAGATATTAATACCTGAAACCAGACTGGACAACTATCTCAACGACCGACAAAAACAAGTTCCAGATTAATACCTAAAACAAGATAGGACAAATATCTATGAATGACTGATTATAGATTAATACCTGAAACCATACAGGAAAACTATCTATATGACCAGATGAAACAATCTTACACGGGTTCCTTCTCATGATCTCCATATGCAGCTTTACACAGGCTCATCCTAAAGCAATCTTACATGGGTTCCTTCTCATGATCTCCAGATACAGTCTAACATGGACTCATCCTGAAGCAGCCCTACACAGGCTCCTTCTAATACATTTCCAGATTACAATTAACTTCATCCTCCCTAGCAAGTTATATGAATCCTGGAGTTCAACCAGAAAATAACAATCTTTTCCAGAAATAATTCCTCAGTAGAGCCTTGGATAATTGAAGTTCCTAGACTCTATTCCCCATAGAGTTTTCCTCAAGCAGGAGAAAAATAAAAATCAATCTTCCCCAGTGGACTCCTCCTCAAACAGCAGGGACAAAAATTCCTTACAAAGAGACCTCTTATGAAGTCAGCATCTACTTTGGATGGCATATTTAAGCCCATCTCCGACAACTCTCAGTCATCTTCTCAAAATTGCATCTTTAAGCCCATTCCCCACACAGTCAATCATCACATCATGCAAGTGAAAATTTCTGGGCACTCGTGTGTTCAATCATCTTCCACCTTCAGATCACGAAAGGCAACAAGCCAATCTAAGTCTTCAGGTTTAAGAAGATTGAACAGGGGCAGCTGTTGTACCCTAAAATTATCCCTCTCATGTTTTCCAAGATCTTCCCTTTGCATGGTGGTTACAAACACTTTATTAAGGAAAATAAAACGTTTGGAGATAATCAAGTGTCTTTTGATTGGTATTTGAACAAGGTATTTTGATTGGCATATGAGAAACCTTTGATTGGGCGCTGGACTTCCTTCGATGCAAGCCTGATTCACAAGCTTGTATTGGTTGTTGGGCCTTCTTTGATCAAGTTCAATTCACAAGGCTTCAACTGCGCATTGGCTGCTTCAGGCTTGCCTTTAATACACAAGGCAAGAACTTACTACATGCCTGCTTCGATTCCCAAAGTAGTAGTCCCCTGCAGACAAGCTTTGATTGGACATTTAAAGACCCATTTGAGCAAGCCTTGGTCCACAAGTTTCATTCCAGTAGTGGCCTTCTGCATGCAAGCTTTGTCTAGGCGAAGGCCTCTCCATGATTGCCTTCGACCCACTAGGAAAAGGCCTCTTTAACTCCCCTTCAGCGCACTAGGCAAATACTCCCTCTGTGCGTGCCTTCAGCACACAAGGCAAAGGCTCCCTCTTCAATTTGTCTTCGATTCACAAGACCAAGTCCCTTTTTAACTGGCCTTCGATTCACATAGCAATAGCCTCCCTTATGCTAACATCCACAAGGAATTGGCTTCCTTTGTGCTAATTTCGACTGGGTAATGGTTCCCTTTAAAACTGCTTGCGTCGACTCTATCTCTGAACACTTCAGCACATGATTTCCACATTATGAGCACACATTGGTGACCCATTCGAAGAATTCACAAGGCATACATGTGGGCTATTCAAAAGACACGCGAAAGAGCCATTCGAAGGATATACATGTGGTCCATTCGAAAGAGATACATAATTATTGAAAATAAGTTTGTCTTATGATGGGTTTTGGTCCAAGTTGCTTGTTGGCCCAAAATCTAGCATGTTGCCAATCTCAAGCCTCCTGCGTAATTGCTTTCGAGTGAGGTAACAAGAGAAGTTTCGACTGGCCAGAAAGGAGTTTCTGTTTGGGCTAGTTGAAGAGTTTCAGATCAAGCTACTAAGATGAATAGGGTCTCAATCGAAGAAGCCCCCATGATGAGGATTGGAGCCATTCGAAGGAGGCAACTCTGGGCCAATCGAAGGGCAAGGATTGTGTAACGACTGGTTTTAAATTAGAGTCGCCACTACTAGTTTTTATCCTAGGGAACAGAATCTAACAGAAAACCCTAATTCTCAGACAAAGATTCTAGGTTTCAGACTTCTTTAGACGAAATGAAGGTGTTAGGCACCTTTTATCTACCTTATTCACAAGGATACTAGGTTTTAGGTTTGAGTTGGGGTAAACGGGGTTTTAAATTTTAATTAGGAGGAAAGGGTTTAAATTTTTTATAGCGTAAAGAATTTTAATTTTTAATAGGAGAACTCGCTAAAAATTTTAATCGTATGCCTACGTATCCTCTTAAGAGGAATCAGAGTCCCAATTCGTAGTTCGTATGACATTGGTGTTTTCTAGGGGGTTTTCAAACATATTTTGATTCACCTCGCACTTTGGTTGGGAGTGGTGATTGCGGATATTTTGTCTAAATTTGCAGTAAGTCAGAACCTGTTTGAAACCCTTTTGCAAAAAAATAGTTGATTAGCTTAGTTTATTGCGAAAAATAGTTTGATGATTTGTTTGTGTTTTTTAATCGTATTAATTGTGAAGATCTTGATTAATGCATGATTAGAAAAAGATTTAATGCAAATAATATATAAAATAATATATGCAATTTTAATATAAAATAATTTATTTGTTAGTATATAATTATTTATAAGCAATAAGCAATATTTACATAGCAAGTAAAATAGAAGAATAGTAAATAATAATAATAGCAAATATAATAATTATGATATAATAATAATAAAAAATCAATATTTGATAATAAAATAATAATTATTGTAAATAAATAATATATATATATATGTATATATATAAAAAATTAGAAATAATAATTGAATTATAAAATAAAATAAATAAATTAAATAAAAGGGGGTGCAATTTCTAACTAATAAGTAAAAGTAGGGGGTGTGGTTATTAGGACTCTGGTTGGGCCCAAGATACTATTCTAAAATGGGGGTGCATCATTATTTGGTGTTACTATTCTAAAAGGGGGGTGCGTCATTATTTGGAGTTTAGCAAATAATTGAAAGGGGGTGCGAATAATAGTGGGCTTAGGCCCACTATATTTGGAGATGGGGTCAGTCATAATCGAGTGTGGCGAGGGTGCATGTTAGTTAACACAAACTTGGCCTACTGCCCGTATGATCATGATCTGATGGATGAAAACTGAGGGAGTACGGTAATCAAGGGTGCTTTCACGTGTATTAGAATGAAATAGAATATAATTGTTTTTTCACTTTCGTGTACAATTCACTTTCTCTTTTTTTGTTTTACAGCAGCCTATCTTCTTCTCTCTCTCTCTCTCTCTCTCACGACACAGCCACCTCCCCAAACCCTAAAACACCAACAATGGCGCAGTAACCCTTAACCAGCCCCTACCCACCGTGAATCGAGTCCGTACCACCCCAATATAAGAATAACGATAACAAAGCTAAGCGGAATTACCCATTTGCGTTTCTTATGCTTCAATTTCTGAATTTTTCGATTTGGGTATTAAGCTCGCCTTCCTCTTCGTTCTATGCAGGTTTTGAAGGCACGGTGGAGATGATGGTGATGGTGATGGAGAATACAGTGGTCAGCGGCTAGGGTGGCAGCAGTAGCGGCTCATAGTTAGGGTTTTAGAAATTGAAAACTAATCGCTCTCTCTTCGTCTTCAACAGGGAGCTTTGGTACCTGTGTTTTATCTAGTTTTCTTCTTCTCCGGTTTATGTTCTTCTCCCTGTAACCTATTTTTCGTCCCTCTGTATTATCCTTTGGGTTCGTCTTTCTCCAAAAACTCCCATGTACTGTTGGTTTGGATTAGTACTTATAGGATAATTTTAGGGTTTTAGAATTTATAGCTCGTTAGCCATAGATTTAAGGATTAGGTTTATAGTTGATTGATTCTGAGATTGTAATTGATATAGTAAGATTCGATTTGTTGTAATTTTCTGGATTTTGTAAGATTCAGATTTGGTTTGAAATTTGTACTGTATGATTCGTTCCTGGCTGGACTGATGAAGATTTGTTTCATATTATTTTCTGGATTTGATACGTTTAACAATTTATGTTTTATATTTTTTTTTTAGTTTAATTTGAACAGTGGATGTTTACTGCAAAAAACATGCACTACTTGGCTTAAATTGGAACAATTGTTGTTTTAGCACATTGGGCCAACGCTTCTAATTTTGGTTACTTAGCCCAAAAACACCTAATTATATTATTATAGCAAAAAAATCTTTTCAATCCAATGGGCCTTGCACTAATTTCCTATTTCAGCCCAACATATTTTTTTATTAACAACAAAAAACAATTTCTTAAACCAAGCCCAATTGGCCATCAGCCCAATCTTTTGATAACTATAATTAGCAACATGTTTTTTTTACTAATAAAAATACAAATGACACTATCTTCTATATATATAAAAATAATAAACAGCAATCTTTAACAAATCAAAACAAGTCTATCAGTAACATGTTTTTTCATAAAAAAACATATTATTTATAAAAACAACAACAATTTTCTTTTCTTTGATAATAAGACTTCTTCTTCCAAAAATGTCAGGTGGGCCAACTTAATGGGCCCATTCATTATATTTTTTATTTTAACAAAACAATCCCTTTTCGTTTCTCCAGAAATATAGTTGTAAGTTAATAATAATTTTTCCTTTTAGACAAAACGATACTGCAAATACCAAATGGGCTGGTAACAGTCTTAATGGGCCTATAATTTGTAACTACACCTCTTATTCACTGTTTACCACCAAAACGAGAATGGGCCATTGGTATATTTAATTTCTACCCCTCTTTTACCAATAAACTATTTAATAATTAATAACTTAACAGTTTTCCTAAAATAATTTTCCATTTTCGAATCGCATGGACCATTGGCTAACATGCTACGCGAATGAGTTCACAGATACACGAGTCTTTCTGATTTTAGAAAGCCCCGCTCTCATGAATTTAAGGTACACCCCCTTAGTCGGATAAAGATGGACCATCAAATTCCGTTGTACCTTATTTGGTTGAATATTTCTTCAATTTTAATCTCGAAAAATAAAAAGATCGAGGTAGGACAAATTTGGGGTACGACAGATGCCCCTATTCAATCATCTTCCAATCGAATAGCGTGAGAAAACTCGAGTCTTGTGCATTTTGATTGGAAGTTTATTGAATACTTAAAGTATCCCAAAATTTGTCTGACAAACATAAGGTTACACTGATATAGCATACCCTTACAAGTCTCGAGGAAGTAGGCAAAGCTGATGATGTATCGCTTACCAGGATTTGATAACGAGGCAGATGGTTTTAAGAGCGCAATTTCGTACATCTTGGTTTGGATTTGATCATTCACCCATTTGGAGGATGAGCATAACAATGACTGATGATGCATGGCTGCTTGAAGAATGAGGGCATGGATTATGTTTGCGAATCGCTGCATGTCGTCTGAGGCGATGGACTAGAGTTTTGTATTTTTGGGCATCATTGCATGAAGTATGAGGCGATAATCGGTTTTTACGGAATAAAGAAACACATTGTTGCATGAAGTCTGAGGCAATGGGTTAAAATTTTATTTTCTTTCGAACATCATTTCATGAAGTATGAGGCGATGATCTGGAATAAAAGAACATGTTGTTGCATGAAGGCTGAGGCAATGGGTTAGGTTTGCAGATTGTTGCGTGTAGTCTGAGATGATAAGCTGGATTTTATGGAATGAAGAAACACATTGCTGCATGAAGTCTGGGGCAATGGGTTAGGTTTGCGAATCACTGCGTGAAGTCTGAGAAGATAAGATGGATTTAGTTCTCGGGCATCGCTGCATGAAGTCTGAGGCGATGGTTTGTGTTACGGAGTAAAGAAATGTACATTGCTGCGTGAAGTCTGAGGCAACGAGTTTGGTTCACAAATCACTGCATGAAGTCAGATGCGATAGGCTGGATTTTGTGGAATTGAGAAACACATTGTTGCATGAAGTTTGAGGCAATGGGTTAGGATTACAAATTGTTGCGTGAAGTCTGAAGCGATAAGCTAAGTTTTATTTTCTAGTATCGTTGCATGAAGTCTGAGGTGATGATCTAAGTTTTGCAAATACATTGCGGCTTAGAGGCAATGTAATGAGTTATGAGAATACATTGCGGGTTAGAGGAAATGTGTTGGGTTTGTAAGGAACTCATCACCACGGGAAGACTTAGGTGATGGGCTTAAAGTGTCACGGCATGAAGACTAAGGTGACGGGTTGAATCGCAGGAGAAGTATTTTCTTGGTTGACCCTTAGATAGTTGAATCGAGGGTGAGATTATTTGTTTGTTTGCTATGTGATACATGTGTATGCATGCGTATTGAATGTAGTATGTATGTGAAATGTATGATGTTTGACGTGTGGAACCCTGAGTGTATTCGTATTGAATGTTGAAATGTATAGTGTATGTATGCTTTAGATATGAAAAATGTATGTGTGAAATGTGTGTAAGATGCGTATATGCCTTGAAATGTTATGAAGACTATTTCTTGCATTCTCTCCTTTAAACCATTGGCTTAGAGTTACCAATTCCCTGACGTTGTATGTTGTATCATCATAACATTGTTGGAATTGAACACAGTGGAAAATGTTAGCAAAATTTGAACATTGATTTAGTATTGTGAGCGTGGGTGTAGACGTAGACGTAGACGTAGGTAATGGAATATGCGTAGATTTATATGTTGTAAGCGCAGGCGTAGCGTGTGTATGTATAGAATTGGCAGGAGTACACATGTGTGTGGACGCGTTCGAACGTAGACCTCGTGTTGCGAGTGTAGGCATATGCGCTGTTATGGACGTAGACTTTGTGTGTGGACGCGTAGATGTAGGCATAGACTTTGTATTGTTGAGTGCAAGCATAGGCGTAGATGTACGTGCGGGCGTAGACTTTTTTTTTGCATCGTGAGCGTAGATATAGGTGTAGACATGTGTATAAATTTTTGTATTGAAAGACGTAAGAGTAGCCATATGCGTAGACGTAGACGTGGATTTTCTTTCAATATTTTTCTAACCAAAATGTTTTTTCGATGTTTTATCAAATGCTTTTATTTTGTTAATCCCCCAAAATGATTTCAAGACAATATTCACAAGTAATGATCGTAGTATTTTGTAAACAAGTCTGAGAAAAGAAAAAATGCAATTTGAAATACTCAAAGAAAGCAAATGTTTTATTGATATGCCTCTGAATAGGCGAGAATACAAGACGCAATTCCTAGAAGGAGGTAAATACATAAGGTTTCAAAACTGTAAATGGCAATAAAAATGATAATTGATACTGTTGTTCCCCAATATCCTTTTAATGATCTTATCTCCTTTACTTCTGAGTTGTATGATTCAGATTTGTCTCTCCCTTCGAGGTTCGTAGTCGTAGTTCTTAGATCGCAATCTTTTTTTTCTTTATTTCCTTTTGAGTGATCCTAATTTTTGCCTGGATTGCCCTTTCAGGTTTTTAATCCACCGGGATGATTTTTTTATATGCCCCTAATTTTTACCTGGATCGCCCTTTAGGATTTTCAATCCACCGGGACGCTCCTTTTTGCCTAAGTCACCCTTTTAGGGTTCGAGCTTAGTGAGCTTCTTATATATAGTATTTTTGACTGTGTCTGAATTTGCCGGACGTGGTAGTTCTTCACCATCCATTATTGTGAGGATAAGATTACCACTGGAGGATGTTGTTTGACTACGTACAGACCTTCTTAGTTGGGGGTTCGTTTACCACGTGAGTCGAGGCGAGGTAGAAGAATCTTTTGGAGCACTAGACCATGTCGTGGTCCATCTCGTGTAGTATACTATTACTCGGAAAGAATTTCGAGGCTAGTTTTCGTAGAGTTTGCTTGTCGATGCTAGAGGCATTTTCTGGATGTTCTTGTTTTTCGAGGTACTTCTTGATGTCGTAAAACCAAGGCTTGTATCCTGTCATTTTCTAATAGCAAGGAAATATGGGCTCTTGGTAATGTCTGTTTGTTATGCACGATTCGTGGTTTGACCAAGTTACTTTGAATATAGACGATATAGTTGCCAAGGCGTCTGTCATTTGATTTCCTTTTCGTGGGACATGACTGAAAGTGATTTTTGTGAGTTCCACAGTCAGTTTTCAAAACATGATCCCGATATGGAACTATTTTTTGTTGTTTAGTATCCCATTTGCTGTTGACTTGGTATATGGCTCGCGAGCCCTTTTTGGAGAAGCCAAAACTGCCCCTATATCGTGCCCCTGTGTATTTGAAGCCCCGTGGAACGTGAATGTCCATTGTGCCCCTGGCTCGGGTTTTTCGCCAGGTCCTGGTATTTCGTAGTCGCTTATTTTTACAGCACTGTCTGTATTGGATCTTGGCCTGTTTCTGTAGGAACAAGCAGATATGTACAATAACTTGATCAACTTCTTTGTGGCTCCGCTCTAACATTTCCCTTTAGCTTGGTTTCTTCCGGGTCTTCCCCTGTTCTCATATTAATGGTCTTAACATCCTCTTGATACAGTTGTATATTGATAGCCTTTCGTTTTATTTCCGTCATCATTTTCTCGGAGAGCTCAAGATCTTTATCATCTTCCTCTTTAGCTTGGTTGATAGTCGCATCATTAGCATTATCGGTGGATTTGGGCATGAATTTTCACCTTTATCGTGTTTTGGTGCAGATTTAGTATATGAGATTTGAAAATGCATATGTAGAGAAAGTATTGCCATTTTTAATTTAAGATATAAAATCAAGAGAAAGACAAGGATCTAATTGAAAACAAAATATCACTTTTATTAATCGTAAATATTGTTTAAAGCAAAACAGGGGAACCCTTACAAGCAACCCCTATGCCTCGGGCTTGACATAGGTTCTTTCGAAAACAAGAAAAATTAATTAGGAAAGAAAAAGATTTTAGGAATCTCCACGGTCATCCATCTTTTGAGTTTTTCTCCTGGGGTGTATTCTCGGATGAATTCAGTTGCCCCATTGGTGTTCGCCTTGTAGGATATTTTCGCCACATGTCCGCCATGCACTACTCTATTGTTGACAAAGGTCTCTTGGATTGGAGGAAAATGTGCTTTTCCCTTAAGAGTAGCTTTATATTTTTCTTCAGGGTATTATCTGAACTGGACTATCCCCTGGTCCACTAGTTCTTGCAGCGTCCTTTCGAAGGCTTCATTATGCTCCAACAGGAACCCACATTCGAATAGATATTCTTTCAACGAGTTTATCAGGGGTTTTGTTTGTCTACTTTCCCCAGAGTCAATGACTATTTCAATTGCATTTATCGTCGCCCCATCATGCGAAGGCATAGGGTCTGATTTGATGTTGGGCTTCTCAAAAGTGGTTTCCTGAGATTCCAACAAATCCTGCACTTTGTGTTTGAATGGCCAACACTGTTCTCTGGTATGTCTAGGGAAATTAGCATGATACTCACATCTGGTATTGGCATCATATCTTCGTGGGAGTGGCCCGACTAGAGGATCTAGAGGCTTGAGTTCCACTAAGGATGCCTTAACTAGTTGTTGTAATAGCTGACTTGGTGGCATTAGGAGTGGATCAAATTTCTTGGGTTGCCTTCTGCCTTGCTGCTGCCCTAGTGGGATCACTAATGGTTATTGTACCCTGGGTTGTGATGCTACAACATTAATTTCTCCCTCTTTTCCTTTGGGGAGGTTTGAAGCAGGCCTCTTTGAATCGTAGGGAGTGTTTGATGGTCCCCCTGATATCTTCCCACTTTTTATCCCAGTCTCGATTCTTTCTCCGATGGTTACTAGGTCTGAGAACCCTGAAGATATACTTCCAACCATCATCTCATAATAAAGCCCGTGCAAAGTTCCCATGAACGTATCTACTAACTCCTTCTCTAACAGTGGTGGTTGCACACGGGATGCCAACTCCTCCATCTCTAAGAATAATCCTTGAAGGACTCTTCTTTCTTCTCAGACAAATTATGGAGTTGCATGCGGGTAGGCGCCATGTCCAGGTTATATTTGTAATGCTTTAGGAAATCATTATCAAGATCTGCCCAGGTTCTAATATGCGTTCGCTCCAATTGCATATACCAGTCTGAAGATTCCCCACCCAGGCTATCTTGAAAATTGTGAATCATCAGCTTCTGATCGTGGGCATGGGCATGCATCTTCTTGCAATACATACAAAGATGATTTCTTGGACAAGTAATCCCCTTGTATTTTTAAAAGTCAGGTACTTTAAACTTTGGTGGAATCACCACATCAGGAACTAAGCCTATTTCGAGAGCGTCTACTTCAAAAGCGTCAAAACCCTCCACAACTTTTAATCTTTCTTCTAGAGCTTTGTACTGATTCATCACTAGTGGGTCATCAACAACATAAGTACCAATCACCTTGAAGGATGCTCAGTTGACATCCTCTGGGTCGTGGTCTCTGTATTGCAGGTCCAAGTAGTTGTCTGTATTATTGGTTGGAATCTGTAGGGTATGAGATTCCCCTGCTTTTGGTGGCAGTGGGGCAAACCCTTCAGTTTCAGCTTCTTGTTGGGCCATGATGGACTTTTGGAGTCCTGCCTCTAACTCTTTCCTTAGTTGGTGACCGCTTGATGCACCAATAGTCTGGGCTACTTCTTCGAAAGCTTCCCTGGGAATCTGGTCTTGCCTGTCAATAATGTTCTTCAAAGCTAGGAGAACTTGGCTCAGATCTCCTTTCATTTAAGCAATATCACCCTTTACTTGGTCGAGATCCTCTTTGAACGCAACCTGATTTTCCTCGATTATTTCCATTGCTTTCTATCGATAGGCCCTTGTCTGATATGGAGGCCAAGGAGGTGGAGATCTTCTTCTACCAATGGTTCAACTGGAGAGATGTTTTTTGAAAAATGAGTTTTAACATGATATGCAGGTGTTCGTGAATGCATGCATGCAGATGGATGTGTATGAACATGAAATGGTTTCTTGTGTTAGATGTCTTATTCACTTGGGTACATGTTAATCTTTTGCTTATTTTTATTCGATGATTGTCTTTAAAATAGATACGCAAATGAGATATGGATACAAAATGCCTTCGTTGAAGGTAACATAATTAAGATATTGAAAAGTATTACTATCTTAAACCAAAACTCTATTTGCATGAAATCAAGCAAAAGGAAATAAGTCTTCTAGGTGCACCTGTGGAGGTCAGCTCTTGAAACTGTCCACCTTTGCTTGACAAAGCTTGAGAAAGTCTTCAACACATTATTTCGCTTTCGTGGCTTTGATTTCATACATGTTTGGTGCATTGACGCTGACAAGTTGTTTCCTTCGGTATCCATTTTTAAAGACAGTCACCGAGATGTTGAGTTTATTATTATTTTTTGTACCCCCTGTGAATAAGACAAATAAAAAGAAATGGGTGACGCATATATGAAATGTATGATGAATATATGAAATTTATGAATATACGGATGTATAGACGCAGGGTTGAGTGATGAGGTATTGTGAAAAGTATCCTTATAAGGTAGGGATGTATGGTTCAGTGACGGGGTTTTTCTGAAAAGTACCCTTAGAAGGTAGTCTGCTTAGTTTTGACCTACAATTGGCTTACCCTGCCAAAAGGTGACTTCCTTAAGGGTGTCATGAATAAAACCAAAGGGAAAAGGAACAATGGCCTCCCTTAGGTGGAGTCTCTTTACGGACCGAAACTTTCGTCTCAAAGTCGTGAAAGGTCTCGTCATGATATTTTAGGTTAAGGCCATTACAAAGAGTCATGGGTGACCTTCCAAAGTTCTAATCGTCAAGAGGATATCTCTCGATACGTATTCCTTTTTCGGAAGCTCACCGACTCTAGGCGAAGTGGTCACATAAACTCGCAGTGATGATGTACCCCCTAAGCTAATAGATGAACCTTCTTTCTAAGGGTTATTGAAAATATTTTTTGAAATGAAAACCCGCCACGCAGTAAGTATATGATGTTAAGAAAAATTGACAAGAAATAAATAAATGCAATAAAATATATAAATGCGATAAATAAATAAAATAAAAAAACCCCAAAGTAAAACCTAAAACCTAGGGTTAAGGAGAGTCCCTAGCAGAGTCACCAGCTATAGCGACTGGTTTTTAAATTAGAGTCGCCACTACTAGTTTTTATCCTAGGGAAGGGAATCTAACAGAAAACCCTAATTCACAGACAGAGATTCTAGGTTTCAGACTTCTTTAGACGAAAGGAAGGTGTTAGGAACTTTTCATCTACCTTGTTCACAAGGAAACTAGATTTTAGGTTTGAGTTGGGGTAAACGGAGTTTTAAATTTTAATTAGGAGGAAATGGTTTAAATTTTTTGTAGGGGAAAAAGTTTTAATTTTTAATAGGAGAACTCGCTACGATTTTTGATTGTATGCCTACGTATCCTCTAAGAGGAATTAGAGTCCCAATTCGTAGTTCATATGGCGTTGGTGTTTTTTAAGGGTTTGCGAACATATTTTGAATAACCTCGCAGTTTGGTCGGGAGTGGTGATTGTGGAGATTTTGACTAAATGTGCAGTAAGTCAAAACCTGTTTGAAACCCTTTTGCAAAAAAACAGTTGATTAGCTTAGTTTATTGCGAAAATAGTTTGATGATTTGTTTGTGTTTATTAATTGTATTAATTCTGAAGATCTTGATTAATGCATGATTAGAAAAATATTTAATGCAAATAATATATAAAATAATATATGCAATTTTAATATAAAATAATTTATTTGTTAGTATATAATTATTTATAAGCACTAAGCAATATTTACATAGCAAGTAAAATATAAGAATAGTAAATAATAATAATAGCAAATATAATAATTATGATAGAATAATAATAATAATAATAAATCAATATTTGATAATAATAATAATTATTATAAATAAATAATATATATGTATATATATAAAAAATTAGAAATAATAATTGAATTATAAAAGAAAATAAATAAATTAAATAAAATAGGGTGCAATTTCTAACTAACAAGTAAAAGCAGGGGGTGTGGTTATTAGGACTCTGGATGGACCCAAGATACTATTCTAAAAAGGGGTGCGTCATTATTTGGAGTTTAGCAAATAATTGAAAGGGGATGCGAATAATAGTGAGCTTAGGCCCACTACATTTGGAGATGGGGCAGGCATAATCAAGTGTGGCGAGGGTGCATGTTAGTTAACACAGACTTGGCCTAGTGGCCGTCTGATCATGATCTGATGGATGAAAAACGAGGGAGTATAATAACCAAGGGTGCTTGCGCGTGTATTGGAATGAAACATAATATAATTGTTTTTCACTTTCGTGTACAATTCACTTTCTCTTTTTTTTTTGTTTTACAGCAGCCTATCTTCTTCTCTCTCTCATGACACAACCACCTTCCCAAACCCTAAACCACCAACAATGGTGTCGTAACCCATAACCAGCCCCTACCCACCATGAATCGAGTCCGTACCACCCCAATACAAGAATAACGATAACAAAGCTAAGCGGAATTACCCCTTTGCGATTCTTATGCTTCGATTTCTGAATTTTCCGATTTTGGTACTAAGCTCGCCTTCCTCTTCGTTCTATGCAGGTTCCGGTGGCACGGTGGAGACGATGGTGATAGCGATGGCGAATACGATGGTCAGCGGCTAGAGGCGGCGACAGTAGCGGCTCATGGTTAGGGTTTCAGAAATTGAAACCCTAATCACTTTCTCTCCGTCTTCAACAAACAACTTTGGTGTTTGTGTTTTCTCCAGTTTTCTTCTTCCCCGTTTTATGTTCTTCTTCCTGTAACCTCTTTTTCGTCCCTCTGTATTATCATCTGGGTTCGTCTTTGTCCAAAAACTCCCCTATACTGTTGGTTTGGATTAGTACTTATAGGATAATTTTTGGGCTTTAGAATTTACAGCTCGTTAGCCTTAGATTTAGGGATTATGTTTATAGTTCATTGATTCTGAGATTGTAATTGATATAGTAAGATTCAATTTGTTATAATTTTCTGGATTTTGTAAGATTCAGATTTAATTTGGTTTGCAATTTTTACTGTATGATTCGTTCTGGGCTGGACTGGTGAAGATTTGTTTCATATTATTTTCTGGATTTGATACGTTTAACAATTTATGTTTTAGATTATTTTTTTTAGTTTAATTTGAATAGTGGATGTTTACTGCAAAAAACATGTGCTACTTGGCTTAAATTGGAACAATTATTGTTTTAGCACATTGGGCCAGCGCTTCTAATTTTGGTTACTTAGCCTAACAACACCTAATTATATTATTATAGCGAAAAAATATTTTCAATCCAATGGGCCTTGCACTAATTTCCTATTTCAGCCCAAGATATTTTTTTATTTACAGCAAAAAACAATTTCTTAAACCAAGCCCAATTGGCCATCAGCCCAGTCTTTTGATAACTATAATTAGCAACATATTTTTTTTACTAATAAAAATGCAAATGACACTATATATATATATATATATATATATATATATATATATATATATATATATATATATATATATATATATATATATATATATATATATATATATATATATATATATATATATATATATATATATATATATATATATATATATATATATATATATATATATATATATATATATATATATATATATATATATATATATATATAAATAATAAACAACAATCTTTAACAAATAAAAACAAGTCTATCAGTAACATGTTTTTTCATTAAAAAAAACATATTATTTATAAAAACAACAACAGTTTTCTTTTCTTTGATAATAAGACTTCTTCTTCCAAAAATGTCAGATGGGCCAACTTAATGGGCCTATTCATTATATTTTTTCTTTTAACAAAATAATCCATTTTCATTTCTTAAGAAATATAGTTTTAAATTAATAATAATTTTTCCTTCTAGACAAAACGATACTGCAAATACCAAATGGGCTGGTAATAGTCTTAATGGGCCTATAATTTGTAACTACACCTCTTATTCACTGTTTACCACCAAAACGGGAATGGGCCATGGATATATTTAATTTCTACCTCTCTTTTACCAATAAAATATTTATTAATTAATAACTTAATAGTTTTCCTAAAATATTTTTCCATTTTCGAATCGCATGGGCCATTAGCCAACATGCTAAGTGAATGAGTTCACAGATACACGAGTCTTTCTGATTTTAGAAAGCCCCGCTCTCCTGAATTTAAGGTACACCCGCTTAGTCGGATAAAGACGGATCATCAGATACTGATGTACCGTCTTTGGTTGAATATTTTTCAATTTTAATCTCGAAAAATAAAATCATCGAGGTAGGAAAAATTTGGGGTACGACAGATTGAGGGTATTCCAAGGAGTCAAACTTGTCCAGGTTCACCCCAAAGCTCAAAGGGGTATGAACTCATCAAAAAAGGCAATCCCTTAACGTGTCTGATTTTGCCTTCAAAGCTTAGTTAATGGTTGTCTCTTGCCATTTCTATGCTATGACCCTCTCTCCATCTCCTATAAATACACAAGACTTCTACAAGCCAAAGACTATATACATACGCACAGAGACGACACACACGCTTCCTCAGAAAGTATACTAAAAATTCTAAAAAATCTTAAAATTCGAAACTAGTTTTGCAAGTACCCTCAGTCCAAACGAATACTATATTTGTGCTCCTGAGACTCCCAAGAGTCTACTCCAAGCCAATCCACACCCAGAAGTACCAAATCGAAGCATCATATCTTTGGTAAAATTTCAAATTCATATCTATGTTTTCATGATGTATTAACGTTTTCCAGTGTTTGATTCATGCTCAGAGTATCATATAGCACAACTTTCACATGAAACATGTAAGGATAGAGGGAACAATCAGTGTTCTTCATCGAATCTCAAAAACCTTGGGTTTTTAGGGCAAACAAACCCAGATTCAAACTAAAGGGGGTTGGATTAAGGGAGGTTAAATTAAGGAAAAGGACCTAGGTTCGACACCCATATCATGCTTTTGTTTTCGTTAACATCTTTTCTTGCAGATTCAGTGCCCCCCACAGGCAATCCATCAGACGCCTCAAATCACCTCCTTCACTGGATCGAAGGTCACCCTTAATTGGATCGAAGGTCACCCTTCATTGGATCGAAAATAATCTTTTTCCTTTGGATCGAAAGGCCCTTCTTCTTGTATTTTTTATTTTTTGTGACTCATTTTTTTTAATAGTTTCCCACTTTAAATCAACAATCAAATAAAAAAATCATCATAAAAATTAGGATTAGGTTTTATTAATTAAATTAATTTTTGAATTAATTAATTAATTAATGTTAACATCTTTTTTTAAAAAATTAAAATAAATTAGAATTTAGGTTTAAATTTAATTTTTTTTTGTTTATTTTATTTTAAAAAAAAAATTAAAAACAAAACAAAAAGATTTTATTCTTAGGATTTTAGACGTCTTTTCAAATTCGTGTGTTATTGTCCTTTCGCACTACTTCATATTATTGTAACTGCCTAATGAGTTGTAATAGTTAGGACCTTATTCTCTACTTTTAATTTCTCCCCAAGTTTTTGGACTATTAAATTGATCCCCCTCCCCGAAGCCATGTAATAGCGTAGCTTTAATTTCCGCATTTTAATTCCTTGTACATATAAACTGCTAGATGTATGGTAATAGGATTGTATGGCAAGAAATTAACAGCAATGCTAGCAAACCTAACAAAAAATATAAAAAATAATTGAATACAACACACTTGCACATATACACCTCTAGGGTACTCTCACTTTGGTTTCCTTCGAAAAATAAAATAGTCATGTCCCTCGAAAGTTGGGACGCTTTAGCAAAGACCCTCGAATCAAAAGATTATAGTCCCTCGATGACCCTTCAGAGTTTCCTTTCGGTAAATGATCAAGTCCCTTAAATAAAATTACTAAAGTGTCTCTATATGTTGCCTTTATGATTGTACGATGACCCACGAATGTCCCTCATACATCCAAACGACTATGGCTACCTACTCACTAATAGTAGGATAGCCTTGTCTAAAGAAAGGAGGAAAAGAACAAACCTTTCGAGTATAAGTAGATAGTTCTTAGATGCTATACTCAAAAACAAATCTTTACACTTACACAAAACAAATTTCAAAAATATTTTCAAATGCTTTATCAACACTCTTGAAGATTGATACAAGAGTTATCATAAAGTAAATCACTGCACTAAGGAATTTCAAAATACTTTTCAAAACACACAAAGCACAAGGTATTTTTCAAATGAGCTAAGCATCTAAGAGCCCATAGATAACTACGTATGGAAAGGGTGCTAACACCTTCCCTTTCCATAATCTAGCCCCCTTACTCAGAAAACTCTGAAAAGGTCTTTTTCTGTTCTTTTCACCCTTTCCTTTATCTGGATAAAAGAAAAGTTGGTGGCGGCTCTTGCTTACCGCAACATTTGCAAACACAAACGCAAAAACAGTATAACAGTCGGTTTTGCCATCATATCACACCCTAGGTTGCGATAGATATATGAATTTTCAGGGTTGTGATGAATAACATAAGCCCACCCCTATTGTCTTTTATCCCCTAGGTTGTGATAAAGGAACAGGTTCATCCTCGTACTGTTTACTCCCTAGGTTGTAGTAAATATTACAAAATCTATGATATAACTCATTTCGTCAGTCTCCATGCAACGATGTGTTAGTGTTCGAATTAGTTTGATTAATTTTGTTATAAAATTTACAAACGTATGGTAAAATACTTTTGTATGTTGATTGTGTTACCTAGTCAATGTGATTGAAATAGTGAGATGAGAGACAAATTGAGTACTTGTATGTTGAAAGAACTTTTCCAATTTTTCTCGATTGAAGTTGGGTACTAGAATGATGATCAGGTAAAACAAATATTGAAAGGTGATGCTCATTTGTTATTGTTGCCGTTTTTTCTATTTAAAATGTGCAGTTGCAGGCATGTTACTTGAGGACAAGCAAAAAATTAAGTTTGGGGTTGTGATGACACTCTGTCATTGTATATATTTTATCGAAGAATTGGAGAAAAATCAATCAAAGATGAGCAAACATGAAGTACAATGGCCAATGATGCAAAAATCAATATGTGTGAAGAAATTGGAATCTAGAAAAAATTGGCTGAAAATGAAGAAAAAATAACAAAGATTGTGGAATAATCACGCTGTCCATTGCATGTTGTCACGTGTGTGATGGAGCTAAAAAGTTGCATTGCACGCTGTAATACGATGGGGGAACTGACTTGGTTTTGCATTTTATCGCAAATGTTGCAGATAGCAAGAGTCGCCACTGACTTTTCTTTTATCCAATAAGGAAAGGGTGAAAAGAACCAAACAGACCTCGAGATTTTTGAGTTCGGGGGGTAGATTATAAAAAGGGAAGGTGTTAGCACCCTTTCCATCCGTAGTTATCTACGGGATCTTAATCACTTAGCTCACTTTTGAAATTTATTTGTGTTGTGTGTTTGAAAATATTTTGAAAAGTTGCCAATGTAAGGCGAAACTTTGTAATGATTCTCGTATCTGTCCTCGAGAATGTGTACAAAATGTTTTGAAAATAGTTTGAAAGTGTTTATGAGAAATGTTTTGTTTTGAAGAGATTTATGAGTAAGCGATTAAGATCTACCCTACTCAAGGTCGTTCTTGTACTTTTCCTCCTCCTTTATATAGTGCTATCCTACCATTAGTTAGTAGGAAGCCCTATCGTTGGATGTGAAGGGAAAGGTGAGGGACATCGTACAGTCATCGAAGGCAACTCGTAAGGATGCTTTAGCAATTTTTGTTAAGGTACTAGATCATTTATCGAAAGGAAATGTTGAAGGGTCATCGAGGGACTATGATATTTGATTTCGTGGGACTTTGCTAAAGCGTCCCGACGTTCGAGGGACATGACTTTTTTCCGAAGGCAACAAGGGAGGTTACCCTAGAGGTGTAAGTGTGTGAGTGTATTTTTTCCAGTTATTTTATCTTTTCAGTTAGGGTTTTCTAACGATTCGTTTTAGTCTTTTCATGCAAACCCTAATTACCAGGCAGTAAACATAAAATTATAAAAAGCATTAAAGTGCGGAAAATAAAGGCAGAAAGTAAACCCTAAACTATTACATCGCTTCGGAGCAGTTACATAATGGAAAAGCGGAAAGAAAAACTAACAACTATTACATCCTGTAGAACAGTTACATAATCAAGGAAACGCGAGAAGAATAAGCTACACAAAAAATGTAAGAATAAGAAAAATGATAATGAGAATGTTTTTGGTGATTTTTGATGAAAAAGGTTTTTTGACGATTAATTAAATAAACCTAAAAATGTTTAATTAATTTTAATTAAAAAAAGTTGATTAATCAAATTAATTAAAACCTAAAACCTAATTTGATTAGGGTTTATAAAAAAAGGGTTTTAAAAAAATTGGTTTGTTTAAAAGGTTTATGGTTTTGTGAATTTAGGGTTTATAAGGAAAAAAGAGAAAAAGGTTAGGAAATAAGAAAAACAACCACAAAATGCCAAGGGTGGGTATCGAACCCACGCCCTCAGCTCTTCTTCCCAGCTTATTCTGCACTGTGCCAAGCGTGCGCTTGTGTCAACGGATGGAATCAGTGCGCTATGTGTGATCGGTGGAAATAGAACTGACTGTTTTGGAATGCTGGTTTGCTAAATGTCGCGGTAAGCAAGAGTCGCCATCGTCTTTTATTTTCTCCAACAAAGAAAGGACAAAAGCATAGCAAAATTCCTTTTCGAGATGTTTCTCGGTTCGGGAGGTAGATTATAGAAAGGGAAGGTGTTAGCACCCTTTCTATCTGTGGTTATCCACGGGCTCTTAGGTACTTGCTCACTATGTTTTCAAAATGTTTTGCTTTTCTTGTGTTTGTGGGTTTTGAAAAAGTTCGTTTGAAAACTTCGTTTTAACTCTTGTATCAGTCCTCAAGAGTGTATGAAGTGTTTGTTTGAAAACTTTTGTTTGGAAAAGTGTAAGTGCGAAAAGTATTTTTGTTTTGAAAGAGCAAGTACCTGAGAACATCTACCTACTCAAAATAAATTAAGCTATGTAAATGTCCTTTAGACAGTACTATCCCACTATTGAGAAGTAGGTAGCACCGTCGTTGGAGTTATTCGGGTCAATTCGATTTTAGGGACATGTGTGGTCACTAAAGCAATGGTAGGATGCCTTAGCGGTAACCCTAATGTCTTAGATCATTTTTTATCGAGGCAACCGTTTCGAGGCAACTTTGATCTTTAGACAGGAGGGCGACCTCTAAAACACCCTATACTCAATGACCACGTCGAGGAAACCAAGTGAGGCGTACCCTAAGAGTGGTATGTGCGAGTGTGTCAGGTTTCATGTTAAGTTATCTTTGCACATGTTATTGTGAGCTACGATTGATTTTAATTTTCAGAGAAATCTTGTCATGCATAGCCTAGTTAGCATACATCTAGCAGTTAATAGTTTGCGGGAAAGTAAACTAAGCTATTACAAGGCGTCGGGTATTTACATCGCCAAAAGCAAACCCTTGAAAAGTAAATTGCGGAAAAATAAATGAAAGCGATAAAAAGTCCTAATTAAGGCTATTACATCCTCGGAGCAATTACATAAATATGATCAAAAAAAAATATGCGCGAATAAGAATTGAATCGGAGAAGTCCTTAGGGTATTGACCCTTTTTGAGAAAAAATGAGTTTTTGGTTATTTTGCATTAAATTAAATTAAACCTAAAACTAATTCATTAATTAACAAAAGAAATATTTTTGAATTTTTTATGTGTTAAGGAAAATAAAATAAAAATAGTCAAAAGTTAGTAACAACCCTAATTCTATGTTAATTTTATTGATTGTGAAAAAAGTCACATTTAACCTAATTAACTACTTAATTTGTTAGTATTTACAAAATAATAAAAATAAAGTGAAATTAATTTTAATTAAAAAAAGATATTATTTTTAGTTTTTCTGAATTTATTATGAAAAATTAATTTGGTTAATTTAAGTAATAAAAATGATTATAGTAAATAATTAGAATAAAGGAGAAAAAAGAAAAAGAATTAAAAGAAAAAATAAACCAAGGGGGGGGGGGGGTGTTGGCCCCATATGGAGGTAAGTTCTGGAATTTCTGGCCCATTTGCACACAAGCCTGTTTGACTTTGGGGAATTGTCCATGCGCATGGTTGACTGGGAGTATGCTGATCACTCCATCCTGGCCTTCAAATTTGAGCTTAAAGACACATGGCGTGCTGAGATGAGAAGCGTATGGTGGAACGCTTTTGGAGACCTGTATGTAATTACATGAAGAAAAATAGAAACAATTATTTTGGGGGACCTGGGACTCGAACCCAGGTCCCAATGATTCCAAGCCAACGCATCATCCACTACGCCAATTGCCTGCTTTTATTATTTAGATAATAGGCAAATATTATATTGGACAATTAATAAAAATGTTGTAAACAACATAAAAACGCACACTCATTTGAATTATCTAACCATACGCTTACACGTCCTCGTCTTCCTCGTTTGTACCTATAAAAGGACATTAGATAGCGGGAGTTTTTAACCCCCACAAACTGCAGCGGCGAAAAATAGCGATTAGCCCTACAGGCTACATAAATATTTCGCGATGGTTGCTTTGGCTTCGTCTGGTTATCACGATTTTAACCATATGCCTTATGAACCCTAATTGTTCCTGGATTGCAAAGCCCTAATTTGAAAGCTTATGAACCCTAGAATTCGTCCATGGCAACTTTTGATTCTGTGCATTATAATCCAATTAACTTATGCCATTAGCTTCATATGAGTTCTAGCAATACAAAACAATCAATAAAACATGTTAATTATGCATGAATTAAGCTGTACGATTCTCAAACTAAAACGCAAACCGTGACTCTGTTCTTGATGATTCTTTGAACTTCAATGCTTGGTTTTGATTGCTACACGTTCCTGGGATCCCCTGCAGTGTATTAGAATCAATAAAAGTTCTTGAATCGTCCTGGAATATGGAAATCAGTTTTCAAATTTTCTTGGAAAATTTCAATATGGCTATGGCTTTGTTTGACGCTTGTTCACGTCTGCATAATCAGGATTAATTTGCATATTTATAGAGGACTGAAATTAGGTCAAATCTTTGAGTAAAAATCCATGGAATGATGATTTGAATATTTGATTGGAAATCACATATTTTTGAATCTTCATGATTGAATAAAGTTGCCAAATTTGGAGATTTTTGCATCCTTGATTGGTACACGAAATTGCCATCATATCTTGAGCATGTTTGCTTCACAAAAAGATTGAAAAATCAAATCTTTGTATTTTCCTACAATTTAAATTAATAAAATGAATTAATATTGATTAAAAATCCAATTAATTAATAAAAAATAAGAAAATAAACTCAATTAAGCTTGATGGGTCGTGCATAGGTCATGGATAAAGTTTCAAGAAGAAATTTGAGGCCCATTAGCAAAAACAAAGTGTTTTGAGCAAAGTTGACTTTTGCAAATTCACAAAAATTTCCCAACTTCTCCAATGCATATCTTGCTCAATTTTGATCCTATGACCATGTTCTTAGACATTTTGGAAAGGTCTTGAAGTCCTCTAACCAATGCCTTTGGTCTCATGTGATTTGGATTTACCAATCTCAAATTATGGTCTTTGACTTAAAGTGCACTTTTGTTGACTTTTGAAATTGACCTATAATGTAGAAACTGATAACTTTTTATGAGAGAATTTCTTGGACTTGGAGTGTGAAGATGGATTGTAGGAAATGTCATCCCTGTCAAAATGAGCATTGGATGGGATTTTTCTGATGAACCATGAAAAAGTTATGCCCTGGTCAAGATACAATTGAATTTTCTACTGTCCAAAAATAGTAACTTTTTGTATCTTGATGATATTTGAGCTATCCTTGTGGAATCATGATCAAGACTTGATCAAATGATGATTGTGGACTCAAAATAAGATGTTTGACCAAAATTTCTGACTTTTGACTGCAAAATGACCATTTTGCCCCTGCAGTTGACTGTAGGATCAAATGAGGCTTTTGACTGTGCAAGTTGGCATTGTGAGTCTTGAGACTTGGCATGTAGATGCTTGAGGATGTATAGAGGCCTATGAGACTTGATTGAAACAATGGAAACCTCAAATTTCTTGAAAGAACCAAAACCATAATTTCAGCTGGCTTTGGAGGTATTTAGACTGTGCAATCTCTTGAGCAATCTTGAACAATTTGAAGATCATTCTTGACAAATCTTGAGGAATATGGGAGGGAAAATTTTGGGGTACAACACTATGTAATATGCAAAACATGAAAATATGAGAAAACAAATCCCAAAATGCCAAAAGGCATGGATCGAACTCGTGCCCTGGTATATAAGACCTTAACGCGCGCGCTTCTACCACTAGGGTGGTGATACATACATTATTATCAGCGAAACTAAATAAATAAATAATACAACAATATGACTGGACCGGAGAAGCGTCGGAGCCCTAGCTCCGGTCGTCTTCTCTGGTGGCTCTTTTTCCCATTCCTGCAAAATAGACATGGTTAGTGATCCAAAGGTACCCTACCCCCCCTAAATCAAGCCCTGCAAGCCCAATGGGACCATTATTTTTGGCTAAAACATTCTGATCTATGAGCTACAATGAAAATAATTCAAATCGGTATGAACATGGAAAGCTTCGATTTGGCCATTATGGGGGTCATGCTTTGGGTTATTCCTGCACTATTAAACCTCAAGAACATGTTAGCAAAGTTAGTATGAAAAAAAACTTAATGAAAGCAGAGATATGAAAATCATGCAATGATGGAGATCGGTGATGCATATATGAGCATTTCATGCTTTTAAGATCTTCAAAAATGCTCCATTATTTCCCTACAGCGTTGTTGGAAGTGAATTGGATGGCCGACATGCTTTAAAGGTAGCTACAACTTGGGTTTACAAGCTTCCCTAGTTCTTTGATATTTTTGGAATTTTTTAGATGTATTTTTGCTGCAAGGATTTCGTGTCTTGCTTGTCTAAATGCATGAGATTTATAGAAGAGAATTAGGTTAAAAGATAGTGGGCTTGGACGTTGTAAGAAAAAGCCTTTGCTTTATCTTATTTTATTTTTAATTTAAATTAATAAAAACCAAATTAAATAGGACAAAAATCCATAGTGTGTATGAAGTAATTCAGAGGTTCATTATAAGCTACAAAACACGCATGGACTTTGAATCACGAGCCCAATATCCCAAAATTCCAAGTCTGGTCACTTTTGGTTTCATGCATTTAATCAAAATTTCCCAATTCGCACCAATCATAAATCTCTAAAATTTCATAATTTGAAGGTGATCTTGTACTTTTTGGAAATATCAAAATGTCCTCTACAATATCTATATTGTTCATTTTTGCATTTGAATACTTTATCTTGATGTAAGTTGCCTTGACAAAAATTGTCTTTTTGTTGACTTTTCAAATGACCTATAATGTATTGGGCCATATCTCTCAAATGAAGCATTTTTTGGACTTGAGCTTAGAGAGACAAATTTGTAGAGAATTCAATTTCCTTCAAAATGAGCTCTGGTTGAGGAAAATCTGATGAAGCATGTGAGAGTTGTGCTTGGTCAAAGTTCAGTTGACTTCTCCTAAAGAAACCCCTAATTTGGCAACTTTTGACTTTTTATGAATTGAGAGTTTTCTTGATGAATCATGGTCAACCCTTGATCAAATGATGAATATGACTTCAAAATATTGATGTTGACCAAAAATATTGAAGTTTGATTGTATGTTGACCACATTTGACTTTTTGTCCAATATAGTTGATTTTCAGTCATCTGAGCAATTGACTGAGCAAATTATGATGCAAGGCTTGAAACTTGGTATGAGCATTCCTTGAGACATATGAGGAGCCATGAAATCCATTTGAGGCCTTAGAAACCCAATCTTCCTTGAGAAAAGTGAAACCCTAGTTGTAAGTCAATATCTTAGGAGGAGAATTTGTCAGAACAATTCTTGAGCAACCTTGAGCAGATGAAAACCCTTGAAGCATGAGAAGATATCTTGAAGAAAAATGGGAGGGCAAATTTTGGGGTACAACACGCGTGATTGTTGACAAGCAATTTTAGACTAGGGTACTAAACCTTAAGTTGTTGGGTTTATTTGGCTAGAGAGGCATATATTGGTGAAAAAATAATAAGATGCATTGAGCAAGGGGAGGAAAACAACCAGATGAGTCAGTCGATGAGGATCAGAAGATCAGAGGCAATTGTTGACAGGTACAAAGGTCAACGAAGCATGGATTTATATTAGCCGGAACTGTTACCAACTTGAAAGCCAGCAAGAACGTGGGATGATTCGAACAGTTTCCACGAAGCCAAACATGGGCTAGTACCGTCGATGATTACACATTTAGGATGTCTATTTAAGAAAGTTTATGTATTTGTGTTAGGGGTCGCATTTCTTCATATTTAATAGCAATATACTCAAAGTACCCACATCTAAGAGAGAAACGAGTTCAAGCTTAACAATTTATGAATGCTTCCACATTTAAATTCATATTAATTTACAATATTTTCACTTTAAATTACAAGCCTTGTCTTTAATTTATTTTCTTTGCAATTGTCTTTACCTTTTTCCCCCTTATTCTTTTTTTTCAACCCAAAAAACACTCTAAACATACAGTTTAGGATTATTGTAGCCGATCCTGCAAGTAATCTTTAATAAGAGGCTAGCCATTGTTTCATGGAGTAACAAATTGGCACACCTGGTGGGACACGTTTGTGTTTGAGTCTTCTTGTTTCGTCCATAAAATTAAGAAGTGGTAGAAAAATTGCAGATCCTAGAACTCCTGAAAGGGATTAGAATCTAGGAAATACCAATGCAGCGACGAGTGTAGGTTCCAGTCTGGTGGCCGTGCCTTCGACAACTCCAAATATAGTTACCATAACCCAACTAGTAAATGCAAGACCCACAATGGTCACAACTTCTGGGCATTATGCACCTAGTTTCACAAGAGTAAGACACGAGGGCGTGGTTCCAACTTCTGGGTAGTATGTGCCAAGTTTTTCCAGAAATATACATGAGTATGGAATGTCCACAACAATGATGGCAGGATTGCATACTAGCAGTCCAACATTTAGAGAAAATTATGCATTTTCACCATACTGTCCTTCGGGGCTATCAGAAAGCCAATTTGGGCATTCAACTAGGTTGGGTTTTTCCAACCAAATTATGCCTACCTTTACCCCAAGTATTGTTGTTGTCATGAGGCAACAGATGGATGAAAGTAATCATGAAATGGTCAATATGCTCACTCAATAGATTAGTCTCATATTAATATCGTTAGTTGAAAATTTGATGCAGAGTTATCATACGTTAGTAGATCAGATGACTCGCATGTGAGATTTTCTTGGTGCTCCCAGAGCGTCGGTTCGACAAGTTACACCCCGACCATGTGAGGTACCAGTGGAGTACAAGAAGATTTTCAATGAAGAGGTCGAACAGGATCCACCGGATCCTCCATGTGTCGACCCCATACTTAGGGTAATACAATAACCCCAGTAGTAATAGCAAATCAAAACCAGAATACCAACCAACTGGTTAGGCAGGTTCGACGTCAAACAGTGGCTGAGGAAAAAAACCTAGAAGCCATTGTCGAATAAATAATTGTAAAAAATGGAATAAATAATGGCTGTCATAGAATTAAATAATTTTGTGTTACAGACAGGGTTACCAAGAGGTTAGAAACTCCTAAAATTCACTAAGTTTACAGAAGATTTCGAAGAATCTACGGTCTAACATGTTTCCAGATACCAAACACAACTTTGTGATTTAGTAGTGAATTAGGATTTGAGGATGGAATATTTTCCCAATTCTCTCATGAAGAGTGCATTCACTTGGTTTACGATGCTTTCCCTGCAATCGATCCAAACGTGGACCCAATTAGAGAAATTATTCCATGAGCAATTCCATATGAGGAAGTCCAAAATAAGCCTAACAGAATTATCCAGTGTCAAACGAAAGAGCACTTAGTTAATAGACCAATACCTTAACATGTTTAGACTTCTGAAAGCGCGGTGCTTTACACAAGTCCCTGAATATGAGTTGGTTGAAATGACACCAAATGGGTTAGAGTATTCCATTAGGAATAAATTGATGGACACTCAGTCTTTGAAGGATATGTCTCAGTTAGCTATCAAAGTTCAACTGATCGAACATTTGAAAGCTGGAAAAACGAGCCAAACAAGTATCACAAAAAAAGGGAAAGTTGCTTATGTAGCAACTGAGGAATGTTCTTCTGACGAAGATAGGTCAAAGGAAGAAATAGAGGTTAATGTGGATGAACTCCAGTCGGGACCTCCTTATGCATGTAAGCTTTTGAAACTGTCGAACAAGAAAAACTCCTTCGAAACCGAAAAGAATGGCAAAGCCATCACTAAGACCTATACTTTTAAAATAACCAAATATGGTGAAATATTTGATTTGTTAGTAGCTGGTGGTCAAATTGTGGTCCCTCAGGGCCTAAATAATCCCCCACTTAAACAAAAGAAGAAAAAGAGATTCTGTAAATTTCTTAATTTTCTTGGTCATAAAACTTCTCAATGTGTTCTTTTCAAGGATTTGGTGCAGAAAGCTTTGAAGGATGGCAGTCTCCATTTTGGCGAGAAGCCGAACATGCAAGTCAAAATTGACCCTTTGAAAGTTGAAGAGGCTTTATACTCAGAGCTCTGGATAACATGTTGATCGAAGCTACTGAGGGCCTCGACAGAGAGGTTATAGTGATTGGTGACATATAAGTTATGATGGTCGGAACCAATGATAGTTTCCTAAAGATGGGAGAGGGATTACAGGAAGTGTACCCTCAGCCTGAAGAAAGCTTGGCTGACTTCCAAGAAAAATGTAGATTGAAAGGTTCGAAAGCAAAATTATGCCCAAGGTGCAATGTTATGTTTGATGAAGAAGCAGCTGAGAATTATGAAGTTGTCAAAAAAGAGGCTCTTAAGCAATAGAAGCCTCCAGTCCCAAGGTTTGTTTTTGACAAGCAAGGAATGCCCCGATGCAATGAGGAGTACAGAAAAATGTTTCAATAACCTCGTCCAAAAAACTTCCGCCCTCCATCAGATATTCCACAAGAAAAATGGGTGGAATCAGTGAGCCAAAAGGGAGGCAAGAGGCCAAAGTGATAGGTAATAAAGTGTCTCTTAATTATAAGGGAAAAACCAAATGAGAAGGACTCAATGGAGGCATTATCAGAGGAACAAAAAGGCAGTAAAGGAAGCTTCAACATCTCAGTCGAAGCCAGTTGAAGAAAATAGTCGTGTCAGAGACATACTACCAGCAGAGGCCACGAAGCTAATAGAGTTTCCAATTCCAAAGGTGTATTATCCCAAGTCGAATCTGACTGAAAAAGAAAAGGCCATAGCAAATAAAAGAATGGCTATGAGGGTAGCTCCTTTAGGTAACACAGAGTTGGTGGCAATACAAAATATGGAATATACTGTTGCGCCTGAGTATACTCCTACATCTGAAGGTGAAGAAAAAGAAGAACATGACTATGAACCTTCACTAGAATATGACATGGTGGATGATGACTATGATTATGGTTAAGACTTCATCATTAATTGTGGAATTGTGTTAATTCTACCTGCAGAATTTGACAGAGTGTCGGAGGTCTTAGAAAATGAAGAAGATTTTATCTTCGATGAAGCGGATGATGAAAAGCCTCTATGTTACTACATGGTGAATAGTGGCATGGTCGAAGAACAGAAGAATGTGTTTGAAAAACCAAGTCCATGGATGTTGTATCATCTAAAGCCTTTATTCATAAGGACAAAGGTAGATGGCATTCCGGTGAACAAAGTGTTTGTCAATGGAGGGGCAACTAAGAATCGAATGCCACACGCTCTGTTTATGAAAATGGGGAAATGTGGGTCAGAGCTTCGACCTCACAATATAATTTATCAAACTATGAAGGAAAAACCAATAGCATATTGGGTGTCATCCAAGTAGAATTGGTTGCCGGAACAACAACCAGATCAACATTGTTCATGGTTATAAATTCCAAAGCCAAATTTAATCTATTACTTGGTTGTGAATGGATACATGGAATAGGTGCAGTCCCATCGAATTTGCACCAAATAATTTCCATTTGGAGGAAAGATGGAGTATTTGAGAACATAGAAGTTGATCAAAGCTACTACAAAGTCGATGAGGTTAAAGGTGGAAAGAAGTCTTTCGACCAACATTTGACGAAAGTAGTGCCTTGCGATGATGAGAATTACACTTCTAATGAAAACTCAAATTGTTTTCTAAGTTTGGATCCTGATCATGGTTTTACATGGGATTCTGAAGAGGCAATAGTGCCTAGGGAATTGATACCACCAACAGGGTGGTCTGTGGTCGAATGTGATGACTAGTGAGTCAGAAAGTTTGGCTCAGTTTTCGGCTTATGTAGCTAAAAAAGGAAATCGGATTTAGAAGCTGAGAAGCTACAAAATATGGTTGTTGAAGCCAAAACCAAGAATCAAGAAGAAGGCCAACATGGCCAAACAACATCTTCAAAAAGCTAAAGGTTAGATTGTATATATGACAATGAACCTTTGAGGTTTGAAAATGACCCATTGAATTTAGTACAGAAGATGCAAGCCCAAGATCTATTAGAGGAAGTTGATCTGGGAGACGGTAAAACAAAGAGGCCAACATACATCAGCACTAAAGTTGAGTAAAAAATGAAAGCCAGACTGATCAAGCTACTAAAGGAGTATAGAGATTGCTTTTCTTGGGATTATGGTGAGATGCCTAGTTTAAGTCGAATAGAGTTGGAAAATCGACTGCCTATTCAGCCAGGTAAAAGACCAATGAAGCAACATCCTAGGAGGTTCGCCCCTGAGATTACTTTAAAGATCAAACATGAGATTGAAAGGCTTCTCAAAAGTAAGCTCATTAGAGTAACCCATTTTCACAAGTTGAAGAAGCACTGCCATATTGGTGTCAGATAGATGCTGGTCCATTTGGAATGCACATTGAAATGATGTACTCTTTGGTTACAGGTCCATATTTGTTACCATATTGGTGTCGGGTAGATGAAGATCCATATTGGTTGCCTTTAAAACCGGAAGTAACAATTTAGTCTCACGTCGGTTGTAACACAAACAACATAAGGGTTTATAAAGTCAACACACATAGCCTTTATTGAATTGTTAAACAGGTTCTCTTATTGGGCTATCTATTGTGGATTGGAACAAGGGCTATAGGCCCAATTTATTAAATTTAATTATATAATAATTAATATATAAATAAATTACATAAATTATTAATTTATAAAAGATAATTTGAAGAAGTGAAAAACACAAGAAGGGGGGTTGAATTGTAAAACTGAAAATCAATGCAATCAACACGATATTTTTATCCTGGTTCGTTTGATCTCAAACTACTCCAGTCCACCCGTCAAGGTGATTTCGCCTCTCTCCAACGAGGTCTTAATCCACTATATTCAACTGAATATTACAATCTGCTTTAACAACTGCTAAAGCCTTCTTGATGCAAACCACAAACCGGTTTCTCAAGGAATTACTTTCTTACAAAGAATTGAAATCTAGGTGTGTGAATGTTTTCTACAAAACTGTTTATCACAACTGTGATACTACACAACTTAAGCTTATGGAAACTAGATTGCTAAAATAATTGAGTAAGGAATTTTGGAGCTTTTAGCAAACTGAGAGTAAGGAAGATTATGAATAGCTTTTAGGCGTGGAGATTGTTGTAGAGCATTAGCCAATTCAATCTTCATTGACTTGTTTATATAGCATTGGAATTAGTGTACGTTGGAGCAATAATTCTGTTTCAATGCCAATAACATTCTTTCCTTATTAAGAAGATCTTGTCTGGAATGATGCTGTTGGTAATAACTCATCTTGAATGCACGGTACCGTTGCCACTTAAGCGTGTTCTGGCTTTGGCTCATTCTGATGCTGCTTAAGTGCTGATGAACTATTGTTGTCTTTATCAGAGTTCAGAGTGTTGAGCGCAGATCTGTTCATCAAGCTTCAGCATAAGCGCAAGTTGATCTTCTGATTCTGGTATCTGATATAGCATCTTCTGATGCTGATGTTGATATCCAATTTTCTGATGCTGATGAGGATGTTCTCATGCTGATACCCATCAGAGTTTCTGTAAAACAGAATGTAATATTTAGATAGCATATGTGTCTTACATGAATCACATAATTAATATATCTTAGTATTTTGTTATCATCAAAACTTAAACTTAGGGTAGTAGATTCAAACTTTGTTCTAACAGTCTCCCCCTTTTTGATGATGACAAAAACTAGATATTTTTTAATTGAAAATAAGCATGAAAAGTATCAGAGATAACTAAATAATAAGTTGTATCAGAAATAATCAGGAAGTTATCAAAGATAAGGGATAAAGAGATATCAGAGTTTAAATCGGAGGTACTCCCCCTGAATTTATTACTTCCCTTTTTAATTCCAAGAGTTCTTCAGGATCATATCTTTATTGACTTTCTTTGAACATCAGAATATCAGAGCTTCAAATCAGAATATCATAGCTTCGAGCTTCAGTGTATCAGAGAGCATTCTTGTACCTGTAGACTTATGCAAAAACAGAAAACATTCAAGTATGTCAGAGTGTTAGAATGTTTGAGACTTTTTGTCTCAGTAATCCGTTATTGAAAAATATCATTCTTGTTCTCCCCCTTTTTGTCAGCAATCAAAAAGTGTAAGTGATGTGCTAAAACGATCAGAGCAGAAAAACTTGTTATATTAAAATTCAGAGCCAGACAAAACAGTACAAAAGATATGCAAAGAAAACAATGAAAATATCATGAATGAAAAACTAAGGTTGGGGTGGAAAGCGTGTGAATAGAGTCTCCAGCATTGCTTTAATCTGATCAGCAGTTTCAGTCTGCTTGTGCACCATGCTGACTACTGTATCTATCTTGTTGTCTTGCACATCTATCCTTTCCTTCATCTTCTGATCACTTTCATCCATTCTTTACTGCAAACGAATATCATTCAGCTTCAGCTCTTCCAGAGTCTGCCTGTCCAAGGCAGCTTGAGAAACATCAGAAGCAGGAAGATACTGAGAGCTTTCTGCAACATCTTCAGCTTGACTGACTTCAGCTTGAGTTGTCTGATCTTCTTCTGGCTGTACTTTTGAAGCTGGGCGCTTCTCAGACCATGGCTCACTATCCAGAAAGAGCACTTCGTCCTATGGCAGCTGACTTTCAACTTCCTTCAGCAGCTTGCTGAAGTTCTGTTGTGCATGCTCATAATTGATGTCTTGCAATTTGAGGGCTTCAACGCGTACCCATATTCTGAATCGTGTCCAGAGTTGATATGAGGCAACAGGATCAATCATTCCAGGGCAAACTTGCTTCAGAGAAGCAATCCATTGCTGCAAACCTGTTTCAAAATTCACAATGCCAGAGCCAACATCTGGCTGTTTTGGTTTGGGAATGGCTATTTTGTGTTTGAGATCAGCAAGACGGTCAAGGATTGTTAAGTCGATGAAGGTCCTGCTGGGGTCTTCTGTAGTTTGTTTGGGAGATGGAGTGGGAGAATCAGAAATAATAATTGGACTGTTTGGAGTTTTTGGAGTATTTGGAGGGGTAGTTTCTGGCGAGGATGGCAGTTGGGCCATGGTTACAGTTGTTCCACATGGCAGCTGAATTGCCAAGGGTTGTGGCTCAGAGGATTTAGGAGAATGAGGTTCAGGTGATGGAGTTTCAGAATGATGAAACTCAGGTTGTGGAGGTGATGATGGATGGATTTCTAGTTGAGGAGAGGGAGGAGGAATTGCTAGTTGTGGAGAAGGAGGAGGAATTTCTGGTTGAATTTCTGGTTGTTGTGGAATTTGTGGTTCTTTTGGTATGGGTGAGAGAGGTTGTTCTGGTTGAGGAGAATGGTCAATTTTTGGTTCAGTGTTTGGATTATCTGAGAGGTGAACGGAAACACGTTCATCAATTTCAGACAGAACTTTGTCAAGTTCTGATGCTGTTAATGTTGTAGGTTTTGGAGTTTGGGATTTGGTGCGGGGTCTCCTGAGAGTCAGTGACACAAAAGGGTCATCTTCTAGTTCGGTTTCATCAATAGTTGGTATGGGGATTGGAATTTCATGTGAAGCTGGAGTTGGGATTGATGTTGGAATAGCAGAAGAATTTAAAATAGAAGCAGCAGATAAATTACCTCTTTTCTTGGGGGTCTACTGGGATGATCCTTCTGAAGTGGCCTTCCTTTTCTTCGTCTTCTTCATAGCAACTTCTAGTTGTGGTTGGTGCAGATCTTTGATATTCAGTTTGGGATCTGTACCATCAGCCTTGCAGGCGTCCAAGTATCTGAGAACCACCACTGGTTTAGATTCTATCTCAGAAAATAATGGAAAGTCGTCCAGAGGGACTCTTCTGCTGGTGATGTCAGCAAGAGGAGTAACGCTGGGCTCCTTTCTGATATTCTCTATCAGTTTCATTTTCTTCAGATTCTTGGCGTTCAGAGGCTTGCCAACAGTTGGTTCAATAGAACTTAATTCCTGAGCTTCTGTAAGGTGCTCTATCAGCCTATTCTCCGTCAGAATATCTGATATTAACCTGCCAAAGGGTATCCAATCCCTTTTTGTTCTTTCTTCTTCCCTTGTCTCCTTGACGTTGGTCCTGAGGTGATTAAATAGAAGATGAGCCAAGTTGATCTTTACCTTCTGATTAATAAAATAGATCAGAAACTGCTGATCTATATTTATATAATCAGGGGAGCTTTTTGGCTTCCTGTGATTAAAGCACCCCAGAATGATCTTCGCCCATACTCTGTGCTGATCCTTTAGGTCTCTGATTTTGCTGCTGGGAACCCCATGGGTGAAAATCTGCTTTGCAATGACAGCAATGTCAGAGCATCTTTCAGCCATATCGATACAGCGGACACCACCGCCACTGTATCCAATCAATCTTGCTATGTGATCCTCAGTGATCACAATCTTCTTTCCCATTATATAGGAGGTTACTTGATGCGTTGATGAGTACGCATGAATCCAGAACTCCTTGACCAAGACTGGGAACGTTGGTCCAACCAACCTGTCAAAATATCTCTCCCATCCATGTGCCCTAACTTCTTCTGTCAAGTCAAATCCATTTTCTTTCAGACTGGAGAAGTCAACAATTAGTTCAGACAACACTTCCAAATTCTTCACTGGTGTAAGGAGTGTTCTGAAGGGAACTTGGTACTGTTCAGAAGAAGGCTTCTTCTGAGAACCTGCAGAAACATTGCTGGAGGTTTCCATGTTCACACTTAGGGTTTTTCTGAGAAAACTGAAAAATGGGTTTCTTTTGAGAGAGATGAACACACAAGGAAAATGCAGAAAAATATTTGTGAGATTGTAAGAAACGGTAAAGGATTAATGAATGGTGTTAATGTACTTAAATAGATTTCAAAATAATTTTTGAAAGTGTAAACGGTTTCAAGAAAGAGAAATAATTCATGATTACGTTTTTAAAAGCATGATTACTTTCATTTAATGCTTGCTGATTTTGGGGGATTTGAGAAAGATACTTGAAACGGTTACCAGACATGTGTCTCAATGCACCCAATCAACGTTTTGCCTTCTCAGAAGCGTGCACGCGTTCTGCTTCAGAGATTTGTTGATGAAATGATGACACTTGTTTGATTTAGTGAGCATCACGTCTATCCTTTAGCTGAAACGCTCAAATCTTTAAGAATAGCATCTGATACAATCTGCATATTCTATCTTTCTGAAAAGAGATTGATCAGAGGTTCACAGTAAAACAAATACATTCTGAAGGATAATATATAGAATTAAAGCATTTTCACTCTGGGCAGATTTTCATGCTGAGGTGTTTCAGAATGAAATTGAACCTATCTTCAGAAAGGGGTTTAGTGAAGATATCAGCCCATTGATGGTCTGTATCAATAAAGTTTAAGTTCAAAATTCCTTTCTGAATATAGTCCCTAATGAAGTGATGTTTTATTTCTATATGCTTAGCCCTAGAATGTAAAATAGGATTCTTACTTAAGCAAATGGCAGAAGTATTGTCACAGAGTATAGGGATGTTACTCTCAAAAATCTGGAAGTCTTCAAGCTGACTTTTCATATAGAGCATTTGTGTGCTACATCCTGCTGCTGTTATGTACTCAGCTTCTGCTGTTGATAGCGCAATTGTGGATTGCCTTTTGCTGGACCAAGAGATCAGATTTTCTCCCAGAAACTGGCAGCTTCCAGAAGTACTTTTACGCTCTACTCTGTCTCCAGCAAAGTCAGCATCGCAGTAGCCTACTAAGCTGTAATCACTAGATTTTCTATAAAATAAACCCAGATTAGTAGTACCTTTCAGATACTTGAAAATTCGCTTAATAGCTGTTAAGTGAGATTCTCTAGGATCTGATTGGAATCTAGCACAAATACATATGCTGAATAAGATATCAGGCCTTGAAGCTGTCAGATAAAGGAGAGAGCCAATCATACCTCTGTAGACCTTCTGTTCTACCTTTTTGCTTACCTCTTCTCTTTCCAGAATGCACGTGGGATGCATTGGAATCTTTGATGGCTTACATTCTGAGAGGTCAAATTTCTTCAAAAGATCTCTGACATATTTGCTCTGATGAATGTAAGTTCCCTCTGGAGTTTGATTGATCTGAATTCCTAGAAAGAATTTCAGTTTCCCCATGAGGCTCATCTCAAATTCTGCCTGCATACACTTAGTAAATTTTCTTCCAAGAGAAGGATTAGTAGATCCAAAAATAATATCATCAACATAAATTTGACAGACTAAGATGTCATTCTTAACTGACTTACAGAATAAGGTAGTGTCCACCTTCCCTCTGGTGAATTCGTTTTCTAACAGAAAGTTACTTAGTCTTTCATACCAAGCTCTGGGAGCTTGTTTCAGACCATGTAGTGACTTCTTTAGTTTGAAAACATGTTCTGGATGTTTTGTATTTTCAAAACCAGGGGGTTGGTGCACATAAACTTCTTCTTCTATATAACCATTTAAGAATGCACTCTTGACATCCATCTGATACAGAGTGATGCCTCTATTAATAGCAAGTGAGATTAAAAGTCTGATAGATTCTAACCTGACGACTGGAGCAAAGGTTTCTGTATAGTCTATCCCCTCTTGCTGACTATAACCTTGTGCTACCAGTCGTGCTTTGTTTCTGATGACTTCACCTTGTTCGTTCAGCTTGTTTCTGAACACCCATCTTGTTCCAATGACGTTGAATCCTTTAGGTCTGGGAACAAGATCCCATACGTCATTTCTGGTGAATTGATTCAGCTCTTCTTGCATCCAGTCGTTGTCCAGAAGTGCTTCATCAACAGAAGAAGGTTCAATCAGAGACACAAGTCCCATGAGGGTTTCTTCAGAGTTTCTGAAGCTTGCTCTTGTTCTGATTAGATCTTCCTTTCTTCCTAAGATAGTTTCTTCTGGGTGATCCAAGCTGCTTCTGGGTAGTCTCTTCTGAGGTTGATCAGCAGCTGTTGTAGGATTTCTAGTAGTGCTCCTTTCAGATGTTGAAGGAGTGTTTGTGTTGAGAGCTTCTGATGACTTGTCTTCAGAACCTGTAAATTCAATTTCTATACCTGCAAAAACTTCATTCTGCTTTGACTTTTCAGAGTCAAGCTTATCATCAAAACGAACACTGATTAATTCTTCCACAATCTGTGTTTCTGTATTGTATACTCTGTACCCTCTTGAGCGTTCAGAGTATCCTAACATAATACACTTCTGTGCTTTAGAGTCAAACTTGTTCAAATAATTCTTTGTATTTAACATAAAACAAGTACATCCAAATGGATGAAAATATGAAATGTTGGGCTTTCTGTTCTTCCACAATTAATATGGAGTCTTTTCCAGAATAGGTCTTATTGAGATTCTATTCTGAATGTAGCACGCTGTGTTTATTGCCTCTGCCCAGAAGATCTTAGCAAGGTTTGTCTCATTGATCATGGTTCTGGCCATTTCTTGCAATGTTCTGTTCTTTCGTTCTACAACTCCATTTTGTTGGGGAGTTCTAGGACAAGAGAAATCATGCAGAATGCCTCTGTCATTAAAGAATGACTCAAAATCTTTGTTTTCAAACTCTCTACCATGATCACTTCTGACTTTAACGATTCTAAGATCCTTTTCATTCTGAACTTGGTTACAGAAGGTAACAAACACAGAGTGCGACTCGTCCTTGTGTCTTAAGAACTTTACCCATGTCCATCTGCTATAGTCATCTACGATTACTAACCCATACTTCTTGCCACTGACTGAAGCAGTTTTAACTGGTCCAAATAGGTCAATGTGCAGAAGTTCTAATGGCTTAGAGGTAGAAACAACATTTTTAGATTTGAAAGAAGGTTTTGCAAACTTGCCTTTCTGACATGCTTCACACAGAGCATCTGAATTGAACTTCAAATTAGGAAGTCCTCTGACCAGATTGAGTTTGTTAATCTGAGATATTCTTCTCATACTAACATGCCCCAATCTTCTGTGCCAGATCCACTGCTCGTTGTTAATAGACAGAAGACACTTTACGTTCTGACTTTTCAGTTCAGAAAGTTTGATTTTATAGATGTTGTTTTTCCTCTTTCCATTAAACAGGATAGTCCCATCTTTCTGACTAACAGCTTTACATGATTTTTGATTAAAGATTATATCATAACCGTTATCACTTAATTGACTTATGGATAACAGATTATGCATTAATCCATCTACTAGCAGAACATTATTAATAGAGGGAAGATTTCCATTACCTATAGTTCCAGAGCCAATTATTTTTCCCCTCTGATTGCCTCCAAAGCCAACGTGGCCTCCAGGCTTAAGTTCTAGGCTTTGGAACATATGCCTTCTTCCCGTCATGTGTCGCGAGCAGCCAGAGTCCAGGTACCATGACTGGTGTTTCTGATTTGCTGCTAAAGATATCTCTTCAGTATCTGATTCTGAGTCTGATTCAGAAGCTTCACTATCTTCTGAAATGTTGGCCATGAGAGCTATGTTTGCTCTCTCATCATCTGATTCAGAGTCAGCTTCAGACGAGTCAGAGTCATCCCATGTAGCCATGAGACTTTTCTTCTTTTCTCTTCCAAACTTCTTTTTGGGCTTTTCCCTCTGAAGCTTTGGGCAGTCACTCTTGTAGTGTCCTTGCTCATTCCACTCGTAGCAGATGATGTCCTTGGTGTTTGGCTTTCTGCTTCCTGAGGAGCCTTCAGATCTTCTGTATCCAGAGGAAGAATCTGTCCTTCTGTATCTGGAAGAAGACTCATTCTGATAAGATCTTCTGGGATTCCTGAACTTCCTTTGCCTCTGCTTCCACAGTTGATTCACTCTTCTGGAGAGGAGAGAAAGTTCGTCTTCTTCTGATGAGGATCCATCAGATGTTTCTTCAACTTCCTGCAAAACTTTAGACTCAAATTTTTTGTTAGATTTTAATGCTAAAGGCTTACCTTGCTTCTGAGGTTCATCAACTTCTAGCTCTATCTCATGACTTCTGAGGGAGCTGATAAGTTCCTCCAGAGAAATTTTGTTGAGATCTTTTGCTAGCTTCAGAGCTGTAACCATTGGCCTCCACTGCTTTGGTAAGCTTCTGATGATCTTCTTGACGTGATCAGCAGCAGAGTATCCTTTGTCCAGAACCTTGAGACCAGCCACCAGAATTTGGAATCTTGAGAACATTGTTTCAATGGATTCACTTTCTTCCATTTTGAATGCCTCATACTTCTGAATGAGCGCAAGAGCTTTAGTTTCTTTGACCTGAACGTTGCCCTCACGCGTCATTCTGAGTGAGTCAAACATGTTCTTTGCTGTGTCTCTGTTAGAGATCTTTTCATATTCAGCATAAGAGATGGCGCTGAGAAGGATGGTTCTGGCCTTGTGGTGATTTTTGAAGTCATGCTTTTGTTGGTCAGACATTGCTTTCCTATCAATCTTCTGACCGCTTGTATTCACTGGGTGCATGTATCCATCTGTCACCATGTCCCACATATCAGCATCATGTGCCAGAAAGAAGCTTTCAATTCTGTCTTTCCAGTAATCAAAATTTTCTCCATCAAAAACTGGAGGTTTGCCGCTGAATCTGTCTCTGTCTTCATTGTTGTCATTGCTGGTGTGTTGATAAATTCCTGCCATTGTGTTTTTCTGGCGCTGGATCTTATACTGACACGGTTAAGTGTTTTTGCTCAGAACCAGACGCTCTGATGCCAATTGAAGAAGTGAAAAACACAAGAAGGGGGGTTGAATTGTAAAACTGAAAATCAATGCAATCAACACGATATTTTTATCCTGGTTCGTTTGATCTCAAACTACTCCAGTCCACCCGTCAAGGTGATTTCGCCTCTCTTCAACGAGGTCTTAATCCACTATATTCAACTGAATATTACAATCTGCTTTAACAACTGATAAAGCCTTCTTGATGCAAACCACAAACCGGTTTCTCAAGGAATTACTTTCTTACAAAGAATTGAAATCTATGTGTGTGAATGTTTTCTACAAAACTGTTTATCACAACTGTGATACTACACAACTTAAGCTTATGGAAACTAGATTGCTAAAATAATTGAGTAAGGAATTTTGGAGCTTTTAGCAAACTGAGAGTAAGGAAGATTATGAATAGCTTTTAGGCGTGGAGATTGTTGTAGAGCATTAGCCAATTCAATCTTCATTGACTTGTTTATATAGCATTAGAATTAGTGTATGTTGGAGCAATAATTCTGTTTCAATGCCAATAACATTCTTTCCTTATTAAGCAGATCTTGTCTGGAATGATGCCATTGGTAATAACTCATCTTGAATGCACGGTACCGTTGCCACTTAAGCGTGTTCTGGCTTTGGCTCATTCTGATGCTGCTTAAGTGCTGATGAACTATTGTTGTCTTTATCAGAGTTCAGAGTGTTGAGCGCAGCTCTGTTCATCAAGCTTCAGCATAAGCGCAAGTTGATCTTCTGATTCTGGTATCTGATATAGCATCTTCTGATGCTGATGTTGATATCCAATTTTCTGATGCTGATGAGGATGTTCTCATGCTGATACCCATCAGAGTTTCTGTAAAACAGAATGTAATATTTAGATAGCATATGTGTCTTACATGAATCACATAATTAATATATCTTAGTATTTTGTTATCATCAAAACTTAAACTTAAGGTAGTAGATTCAAACTTTGTTCTAACATAATTAACGTAAATAATTAATTTATAAAAAAAGTAAAAATAAAAATAAAATAAGAAAACTAAAAAATAAATAAATCATAATTTTAAAAATGCCACATGGATTAAAAATTGCCACATAGGAAGATTCCCCGCGCCTAGTCGGCCAAATATGGAATAGGGGTGCAAACAAAATCTTCATTTTATAGGGGGTGAATCACAAAAAAATACTTCAAGGGGGAAAAATAAAAACTCTCCCTATTGGTATTGGCATCGTATATTTAACCTCTTATTTTATTACTTCGACACTATCGACACACTTGTCGAGAAGTCATCATATTTCTTTCCTTGTAACTGCAAAGTTAGTAAATTGTGAATAAGAAATAAGAGAAATGTATTATAAAGTCTCAAAAGGATATTATATCTTCATTGATGGATATATTCATGATGTGTTTCTTGTGTCTTAATTGAGGAGATATATTTCGGATATGTGTCATGTCATTCAAGTGGATGATGTGCATGTGAGAGATAACCTGACTATTGAGACATCACCCATGCGCATAGAGGAATGAAAGGTGAAGCAGTTGCATCATAAATAAATTGCCTTTGTGAAGTTATTTAGGGAGGATCAACTGGTGGAAACGTGACTTGGGAGCTGGAAAGCCAAATGAGGGAGTCGTATTCAACTTTGTTTGCTTAAGATAATTTTCGAGGGTGAAAATCCTTTAAATAAAGGAGAGTTGTAACACTCCAGTTTTTAATTAATTATTTTCAAGTAATTTATTTATATTATGTGCATTTTTTTTAAACTATTATGTGTTTGATTAAATAAATAAGTGTTAGAGGGTGTATGGTTAGTATGGTGGAGTGTTGGGAGAAAACTAGATTAAAACAAGAATATTAGTATTTTATTAATTAAAATAAATTAAGGAAATAATAGAAAAATAAATAATAAAAAGAGATGGGGCTGAATTGTGAATTAGTAGAATAATGGGGAGAAGGAGTGAGGGGAGAGATTAAGTGGGGGTAGAAACTGATTTTTAAAAAGATTAACGTAATATTTAAAATTAAGAGAGAATTAACCTAGAACTTATCAGTACGTGTGAATTATGAAGAAAAGTGGTAAGGAGGAAAGAGTGAGATCAAAGAGGCTAGAGGTAGAAGAATAAGAAGAAGAAGAAGAAGAAGAACCCAATTGTGAGATTCCATTACTGCTAGGAGAACAAGGTAAGGGGAGATTTCTTCTTTAATGGGTGTTTAAGCATAAGGGGTAGAATGAGGAATCCTTAACCTCCAATAGGATTGGGTGTTCTAATACATTATTTTTATTTTTGTTGTTATATTTGTTATTGTATGCTGAATTTAGGGTAATTTTCTGTACCATTTATATGTGCACAATTTCTGTTTTAGAGTTATGGATGAAAATATGTCATTGTTGATGATTGAAGTTTATATACATAATTTTTTATTTTGATTGCTTTAAATGAGTGAAATAACATGTAGTAATTGATGTATGATTGTTTAGTTTTTTTTCTGTATGATTCTACGTTTTTGAAGGAGGTGACGGGCGTCACCATCGTGGCGACCAGGTTGCCATGTGTAACACCCTTCTAAACCCCACATATAATTTATGAATAAATTAATTAAAACAACAACACAGGAGTGAGTAATATGTGCATTATTCATATAGAGGAAACATTCTAACAGAAGGGGTGAGTAATCATAATCAATTATAAGGGACATGAGAAGAGAGATTGCCACATTAATATACAATAAATCAATAATATCAACATATCATAAACTCGTACCCCAAACATCATAAATATCATTCATACACTTCCATCACAAGGATCAACATATAGTCACATAACTTCTCAAGGATCAACACACCACATGGCACCAACAAAATTAGGCAATGCCACATAAAATGCTATGCAACCAACACAGACTCAATGCATGTGGTACCAATTTATGAACACACAGGTTCATTTCACTCTCTGATTCACCGCCATAGGATAGATGATTCCTCACCATAGGATTTAGTTCACTCTTGAACTGAATTACAACAACAATCATTACCGCCATTGTAGACAAAACTTCACTAATTCTCCTATATAGGAATTAGCTACTCGCACTCGAACCACCACCATAGTATTGAGACCACAACATAATTAGAACTAAAGTTCCAACAACATGGATGCATTATTTACAACATGCATCAAAAACATCATCAACATACATATTTCAACATTCAAGAAACATTCCCATTAATTCATCACATATCAACATCATTTGCTACACGACGATTTAATCATCATTCAATAATACATTGAATTAGTACATAGATCAAGTATAGCTTATCACTAATACAAACACAAGCTTATTATTCTATTATTTTATCATTCATCATGAAAATACTTTAGGAAAAATGTTTAAGCACAATAAAAAATGGATACATGTTGAAAAATAATGTTTCTTGGAAAATTCCGGGTGCATGTGTCGACACATACATATTACAGGTCGATACATGTACTCTCGTTTTAAAGCATGTAGCATTTGTTTGAATGTGTCGACACATATATCCTTCATGTGTCAACAAATGAGCCATGTTTTCCAAAAATTATTTTTTTTCTAAAGGCTATGTGTCGACACATAGCTCGTTTAGGACGACAGTTACTATTGTTTTAGCATGAAAACTCAGTTTTACCATTTAAACACCAATTTACATACCAACAACTTGTTCCACTAAATCATATAACAATAATTCAATTTTCTACTATTTTAACCTCTTAATTACATCTATCATATCATGGGATCATGGATTAATAATACATCATAACTATAACACCCATTCATCGTCTTTAATCCCCTATTCATCCAATTCCTTCTTATTTTCATTGTTAACAACATAAAACTATTATTTAATTAATCTAAATTGTTTTATATCTCAAGGACTTACGTTTCCACCAATAATTTAACAAAAACAATCAATCACATAATATTCATAAATAAATATATAAGCAACATAATTTTTAAATTGGGGTGTTACAACTCTCCCCCACTTAGAGAATTTTCCTCCCCAAAAATTACCTGAGGAAAACAGAGTCAGGTACGACTCTCTCATCTGATCCTTGCACTCCAAAGTTATACCCCCACCAGCTTTTCCTCCCCACACTACCTTCACCAATGCAATCTTTTTACCAGATAACTTCTTCACTTCCCGATCATCTATCTGTATGGGTGATACTTCAATTGTTAGGTTATCTTTCACATGTACATCATTGATTTGGATCACATGAGAAGGATTCAGAATGCATCTCCTCAACCGATACACATGAAACACATCATCAATATTATCCAGCGAGGATGATAAAGAAATATGATAGGCCACCTTGCATATCCTCTGTGTAATCTGTTACGGACTAACAAAATGCGATGTGAGCTTATGTGACTTCAGAGCTCTACCAACACTAGTTACCAGAGTAAATCTCAAGAACACGTGATCTCCATCTTAGAACTCTAGTGCTTTTCCCCTCTAATCATGGTAAATTTTCCTTCGACTTTGAGAAGCTTTCATTTTCCCTTGAATCATCTTGATCTTTTCGGTCGTCTCCTGAACAATCTCAAGTCCGAGCACAACACTCTCGTCCGATTCATACCAACATAATGGAGTCCTATATCTCCTACCATGAAATGCCTCGTATAGTGCCATTGAAATACTAGAATGGAAACTATTATTGTAAGTAAACTCAATAAATTGTAAGTGGATCTCCCAAGTACCTCCTTCTACTAACACGCAAGCCCTCAACAAATCCTCCTAAGACTGGATGCCTCTCTTTGTCTGGTCTTCCATCTGCGAATATTAAGCAGAACTCAACCTCAACTTAGTAACCAAATCCTTCTTCAAACTTTCCCTGAACCTTGACATAAACCTCGGATCTCTATCTGACACAATACTTGAAGGTATTTCACGTAGTCTCACAATCTCTTTGATATGCATCTCGGCTAACCTATGTAAGGAATGATTGATCCTCATAGGTAAGAAATTATCCGATTTAGTCAATTTATCTACTATCACCTAAATAGAGTCATTGCCTATTCTGGAATATTCAACGGTTACATCAGACCTAAAGGCTTCTAGTGTTCAATCTTTGATTTCTAGAAAGTAAAACAAGCATAGACAAACTCCACAATTTCCTTCTTCATACCAGACCACCAAAATAATTTCTTCAAGTCCTGATACATTTTCGTTGCACCGTGATAAATACTTATCCCACTTAGACGTCCTTCCTCAAGAATAGTCTTCTTAAGTTCTGGCACATCTAGAACACACACACACACACACACACACACACTTTATCCCTGAACCTTATCACACCATTCTCATTAACTCAGAAATCACCCATATTACCTTGGTTAATCAGTAGAAATCGGTCAACCAAACCCAAATCATATTTCTGACCTTCTCTGATCTCTTCAAGAATACCACTGGTCAACCTCAATTTCCCAAACATCACATTGTTAGGAGTCACTTCACACACTAAACTTATCTCTCTGAATTGTTCAATAACTTCTAACTCTCAAACCATAAGCATCGACATGTACAAAGACTTCCTACTCAATGCATCATCTACCACATTAGCTTTTTCCAGATGGTAACTAAAATCATAATCATAATCTTTTAGAAGTTCGAGCCATCTCCTCTTCCTCGTGTTCAACTCCTTTTGGTCGAATAGATATTTTGAACTCTTGTGATTAATGAACACGTCAAACTTGGAGCAAAAAAGATAATGCCTCCAAATATTCAAAACAAATGCCACAGCTACCAACTCTAAGTCATGTGTGGGATAATTCCTTTCATGGACTTTCAGTTATTTAGAAGCATAAGCTACAACTTGATCGTTCTACATCAGTACACCACCAAGAGCCATCTTCGGCGCAACATAATATACTACAAAAGCCCACTCGGGTTAGGCAAAATAAATATAGGAGCACTCGCCAATTTCTTCTTGAGTTTACTAAACCTCTCTTCACACACAACATCCCACACATAAGCTTGACCCTTATGAGTCAACTGAGTCAAAGGTAATGCCAACTTCAAGAAGTATTCGATAAACCTGCGATAATAATCTGCTATGCAAAGAAAAGTTTTCATCTCAGTAGGACTTCAGAGTCTCTCATTGCAACACAAGATCAACCTTGGAAGGATCTACAAAAATTCCACCACTAGAAATCACATGGTCAAGGAAGCTCACTTCCTTCAACCAGAATTCACGTTTAGATAACTTGGCAAAAAAATTCTTCTCCCTTAACACATGCAACATAATCTGGAGTTTATTTTACATGAACTTTATTAGTCTTTGAATATATCAAAATGTCGTCGATGAATACCACCACAAAAGTATTCAGATACATATGGAAAATCCAATTTATATATTCCATGAACTCGTTTGTTCCATTGGATATGCCAAAGAAAATCACAATGTACTCATAGTGACCATATCTCATCTTGAATGTCGTCTTCTAAATATCATCTGGCGTAACGAGAATTTGATGGCAACCAGACCTTAAGTAAATCTTGCTAAAGACACAAGCACATACTAATTGATCCATCAAATCATTAATCCTCAGAAGTGGATACTTATTCTTGATAGTCACCTTATTTAATTTCATGTAGTCCACACACAACCTCATACTACCATCCTTCTTCTTAACCAACATCACAAGTTTACCCCATGGAGAAAACTTGGTCAAACAAACTTCATCTCCAACAATTCCTCTAATTGTTTCTTCAACTAAACCAATTTTGACGCTGACATCCTATAAGGAGCCATAGACACTAGACTAGTACCAAGCAGTAAGTCTATAGAAAACTCAACCTCTCGCTCCAAAGGAAAGTCACTGATTTCGTATGGATATACATCTTTGAAATCACACACAATAGGTAAATTGTCACTTGTAGTTCCACTATCGACGTGCAATGGTGCAAACATCATAAACATCTAAGCTTCATCTTCTTAGAGTTCTACTACTTGGTTAGCAAATATAAACACCAACTATTCACTTCTTCAAACTTAGATTCACACTCTGGAGGCAGTTTGTAGATAATTTCAGGAAAAACATTAGGAAATTTACACACCACTGGCATATCACTAGTCGTGACATTGCCCTCAACTCATCGAGAAGCAAACATCAACAATACCTGATCATTCTTCCTCAAAGGCATCCCAACTTGACTGATAGATTAGAATCTCGAATCCACATTATCTTCGGGTTTGGGAAAAAACATAACATCAATAATACTTGCATTCTTGCAATTAACGGTACCCCGAACCAATACTTCACAACTGAAATGTCTCAGAGAAGCAAAAACTTCTCCCCACTTGTCTTAATCCCACTTCTGCGGACAAATGTTTAGAAAACCAAATGAGCATCGATATTGTTTCACACATATATCACGTACTAAGGAACAAACAACATTAGACAACCTGGACGGACCGACCGACCTGCTCTGATACCACTAATGAAACACCCTTCTAAACCCCACGTATAATTTATGAATAAATTAATTAAAACAATAACACAATCGTGCCATACTTCATAAAGGCATAACTATCTTGCTTCACAAAATAGGTTACAATAAAATATTTAAATTTTCAAACACACACATTATTGATGTTTATACGACATTAATACTCATTTGAAAATATTGCAGCGGGATCATCATCGAGAAATTTAAAAGTAAAAAAACAACATAGATTGTGTCTTAAACTCCAACTTTAATAACATTGATAAAAGTTTTGTCAACACTCAACTCAAAACATATCAAAATATCTCAACAACATCATTAGCATTTGATTACAAAATAAATGACATAATAGTTCATAAATCGAATGTCAACCCCAACCCGATGTTACGTGAATCATAGCATAATTTAACTACATAAAACAATAAACTAAAGAGGGTCTCCAAAGGCTAGCTTCCACTTCCATGGAATCTACTCCTGAGTATCTGCGCATTACCCATGTAGAAGCAACATTCTAACAGGAGGGGGGAGTAATCATAATAAATTATAAAGGACATCGGAAGAGAGATTACAACATTAATATACAACAATCAGCAATATCAACATATCATAAACTCACACCCAAAACATCATAAATATCACTCATACACTTCCATCACAAGTATCAACATATAGTCACATAACTTCTCAAGAATCAACACACCATATAGCACCAACTAAATTATGCAATGCCACATAAAATGTTATGCAACAAACACTGACTCAATGCATGTGGTACCAATTTAGGAATGAACATGTCCATTTCACTCATTGTTCCACCGTCATAAGATATATGACCCCCACCATAGGATCTGGTTCACGCTTGAACCAGAGTACAACAACAATCATTACCTCCATAGTAAGAAACACTTCACTAATTCTCCGATATAGGAATTAGCTACTTGTACTCGAACCGCCATCATTAGATCGAGCCTATAACATAATTAGAACTAAATTTCCAATAACATGGATGCATGATTTACAACATGCAACAACAACATCATCAACATACAAATTTCAACATTGAAGCAACATTTCCATTAGTTCATCACACAACAACATCATTTTCTACACGACGATTCAATCACCATTCAACAATACATCAAGTTAGTACATAAATCAAGTATATCTTATCAATAATATAAACACATGCTTATTACTCTATTATTTTATTATTCATCAATAAAATACTTTAGGAAAAGGTTTAAGTACAATAAAAATTGGATACATGTTGAAAAATAGTGTTTCTGGGCACATGACTCGACACATACATATTACAGGTCGACACATGTACTCTCTTTTTAAAGTGTGTAGCGTATGTTTACATGTGTCTACATATATAGCCTTCTTGTACTGTTTTTAAAGGTTATGTGTCAACACATTACTCGTTCAGGCCGGCACATACTGTTGTGTTAGCATGAAAACTCTGTTTTTAATCATTTAAACACGAATTTACATACCAGTAACTTGTTCCAAGAAATCATATAACAATAATTCAATTTTCTACTACTTTAACGTCTTAATTCCATATATTATATCACGGGATCATGGGTTAATAATACATCATAACTATAACACCAATTCATCATATTTAATCCCCAATACATCTAATTCATGTTGAATCCAATCATGGTTCATGAAGCACATAAATTAACAAATCATCTTACATCAGCAACATCATCAAAGATTTCACAACACAACATATTCACACAACATCAAGGATTTCACAATTTTAATCAATATTCATAACAAGTCAATATCAACAAAAGAGAACTAAAACCCTACATCTACCCTTCCTTCATATCAATCCTAATTGAGATTCATTACCCATCCTTACCTTAGAACTGCTCTAGAATTGCTTCTTCTAACAATCTATGGATGAATGATCTCTCTTAGCTTTCTCCTTTTCCTAGCCTCTTTTCTTCCAAATTTCACGTAAAATGCAAAACTACCTCTTTTCCCTTATTTTCTCTATTTCTTTTAGAAATATCCCTCAATTATGTTTTCCCTCCTTTACCCTCAACTTAATCTCATGAAATTATCTTAGTGCCCTTAAAATCTATACATATTCTATTTATTTTATTTTCCTTATTGTTCTTATCATTAACAACATAAAACTATTATTTAATTAATCTATATGAGTATTTATCTCGAGGACTTACACTCCCACCAACAACCTAAAAAACACAATAAATCACATAATATTCGTAAATAAATACATAAGCAACATAATTTCTAAGTTGGGGTGTTACACCATACGCCATTGGTCGATGACGGACGTCATCGCCATGACGGACAGGGCGTCATAGAACCCAGGCTCCATTTGTGGAGCCAGTCGTCACCTAAGTGAAGTTTTGATGTTTTGAGTTGATCATGGGCATCATAGTTGTGACGAATTACTTGTTATGCGCCTATAATGAGCGTAATGAGCTATGGTGCATGGAATTGAGTCTCGATTCAGTTTTTGTTATTCTGTGATTATTTGAGGTGTTATTGGATACTTTTTGGTGTCTTTGATTGATTAATATTAGTTCTTAATTAATTTTAACATTATTTAAATGATGAATGAAGTGGTGGTATTATTGTGATTAAATGTTATTGTATGTTGATATATTTCCTATCATGATTATGTTGTAGGAATTATTGGTGTTATGCTCGTTGAAAAAGAGGCCATATGTGCATGTGTTTAAGTGCATGTTGTTGAGTCATGCATTCATGATGTACAAAATTTTGTTCAATTTTTTTGTGCTTTGGTCCTATGGTGGGGATCGGGAGCGTGTAGTTAGTTCTGGTGGGAATCAGTGAAGCGCTACCTATGGTGACGGTAGTATCATACCCCAAATTTATCCTACCTTTTCATTCAAATCACATGGCTTATACATCTTGTAATATGGTGGGAGAACTAACTTTTGGATTTTGCATTTTATTGCAAATGTTGCGATTAGCAAGAGTCGCCACAGGCTTTTCTTTTATCCATTAAAGGAAAGGGTGAAAAGAACAGGAAAGACCTTTTGAGATTTTTCTAAGTAAAGGGGTAGGTTATGAAAAGGGAAGGTGTTAGCACCCTTTTCATCTGTAGTTATATACGGGCTCTTAGTTTCTAACTCACTTTAAAAATGCTTTTTGTGTAAGTGTATTTTGAAAATATTTTGAAAAAGATGCCTTAGTGCGGCAAACTTTGTAATGACTCTCGTATCGTTGAGAATGCATACAAAGTGTTTCATCTTTGAAATTATTTAGAAGAGAGAGTGTATGTGTGAAAAATTGTTTTGTTTTGTGAGCAAGTAACTATAAGCTATCTACCTACTCAAAAGTTCTTTGTTCTTCTCCTCTTTTCCTTTAGATAATGCTATCCTACCATTAGTTAGTAGGTAGCCCTATCATTGGATGTTTTAAGGGACAAGTGAGGGTCATCGTACAGTCACAAAGGCAACTCATATGACACTTTAGCAATTATCCTAAGGTATTAAGATCGTTTACCGAGGCATCATCGAAGGGTCATTGAGGGACTACAATCTTTTAACCAAAGGATCTTTTCTAGAAACATCCCACGTTCGAGAGACGTGACCATTGTTTTCCAAAGGCAACAAGTGGGGGTACCTTAGAGGTGCGTGTGTGCAAAGTGTGTTATGTTTCAGTTATTTTTATCTTGGATGTTAGGTTTTCTAATGTTTGCTTTTAAGTCTTACCATGCAATCCTATTAACCTAGCAGTTAAATATATACAAGCATTCATACAGTAGTGCGGGAAGTAAAAATGCGAGAAATTGAATATACATTATTACAGTGCTTCGGGGATGGGGAGTACAAAACCTCAAATGGGGGAAATAAAAATGAAAAGAGTCCTGATTTTAAACTATTACATCCCTTTGTCAATTACATAATTCACAAAAATGCAAAAATAGATAAGCGCGCGAAGATGGAGAAGGTGTAAAACCCTAAAAATTGTAAGTACTTAAAAAAAATATTTTTTTGTTGTTTTTGTTATGGAAAAAATGAATGAAATGATGAAAACCTAATTCTAATTAATTTTAAATTAATAAAATAAACTCAAAATGATTAATTTAAACTAATTAAAATTAACAAAAATTTAATTAATTAATAAAAAACTTAAATCTAATATTTTTATGATTTTCTGATTTTAATAAAAAAATTAATTAATTAAAAGAGAAAACCAAATAATTAAAGCAAAATAAAAATGAAATAGGCCTGCGAGAAAAAATAAATTAAGGGGGTGTGTGCTTCAGAATTTGTTAGGCCCAGGCTGCGATGTGTGATCCTCTATGGTGGCCTTCAGGAGGTGCATCATGGGGTGCTGACTTAGGACCACTAGATCAAGATCAGTTGAGATATGATGGTCTGAAGATTAGGTGTATCATGCGCGTATTGGGCCTGATGGCACTGGATCTTAAATAAGAAACATGGAAAAATAAATTGTCTCACGCCTGGCTCAAACCTAGGACCAGGCGTATGAGAGACTTAAGTGCAAGTGTGTTTCCACTGGGGTGGCGAGTTCATCCATTAACCAAAGCGCAAATGAATGAATATATAATAAGAATCAATCATATTTTTTATTTCAAACAAGGAAGTAAAAGGTGAGCCCCTGTTATTTGAACCCACCAGTTAGGAAGCTTTTTTATGCCGCACTTTCCCTTGCCGGAGTCAGCAAAACTCGGGGACGCCAGAGTCAACCTTCGGTCGTCTTCTCTGGTTGTCCCAAAGTTTCAAACCTACAAAAAAGAAAGAATCCAAATGCAAAAAGTACCCTACTCCCCTTAAATTTCCTCTGGATTCGAATCTGGAATTATTTTCAGCTAAAAACTCCTGAATCATTCGCTTCGAATCAAAACGCACAGATCAGGGGGAAAATGGTATTCATTCATCATGTGTACAAGGGATGAATTTGATGGTATAAACATGTTCATAAAGGACTCATAAACACATTAGTGATAATCATGAAGCTCAAAACAATATGAAATAAAATAACATGAATTTCAAAATGTTGTGTGATCAGAGATGCATGTCATGCTATTCTCATGTGTTTTGGACCATGGTAATTGCTCCAAACTTACCTCTCAACGTCCTGGAAGGGAATAAAACTGGAATTATGGAATGAAAGGGCTTGTGAACATTGTTTTGAGGCTCAAGGTTTTTGAGAATTTTTTTTGGATAATTTTCTACCTTTTGATGCAATGATTTCGTGTCCATTTGATCTGCTCTTGTTTGCATTATATAGAGAAATGGAATGGCTTCACAAACATGGAAGGAGATCAACTCATCAAGCCACGGTTTAAACAAGAATAAAACAACTTTAAAACTTTCCATTTTTGTAATCTTTCTTTTCAATTTAGCTTGTGCACGAATTTGGCATGTTGCTGGGTTGTCACAAGCTGTAATGGGCTCTAATGAACCATCCCATGCGCCTGGCCCATTTGCTACATACTTTATTTAATTTTATTTTTTATTTATTTGAATAAAACCAAAATAATATATAATTAAAATAATAATAAAATTCAAGACATGGTGGGAATGAGCTTAGGGGTCTTCTATAAGGTCATGAACATGTTCAAATCTCAAAAGGTTAAGCCACAAGTCCAAAATTTCAAATTTGCATGTTTTGCATTTTATGTATTTCTTCAAAATTTCCCAACTTGCGCAACTCATTACTTGCTCAATTTTCATTTTTTTAAGGTGATCTTAGACTTTTTGAAAATCTCAATATATCCTCTACAATTTCTCTTATGATCATTTTTGCATTTGGAGACTTTATCTTGATGTAAGTTGCCTTGACAAAAAGTGTCTTTTGTTGACTTTTGAAAATGACCTATAATGTATTAGTTCATATCTTTCAAATGAAGCATGTTTTGGACTTGATCAAAGATACAAAGTTGTAGGGAATTGAATTTTTCAAAATGGGCATTTGTTGGGGAAAAGTTGATGAAGCATGTGAAAGTTATGCTTGGTCAAAGTTCAATTGACTTCTCCAAAGGAAACCCTAATTTGACAATTCTTGACTTTTGATGATTTGGGAGCTTTCCTTGGGGAATCATGATAAACCCTTGATAAAATGATAAATATCACTTCAAAATGTTGATGTTGACAAAAAATCTTGAAGTTTGACTATATGTTGACCATAGTTGACTTCTTACCCAACACAGTTGATTTTCAATCATCTGAGCCATTGATTGAGCAAACTTGTGATGTAGGACTTGAAACTTGACATGAATCTTTTTGAAGACCTATGGAGAACCATGGAAATCACTTGAGACCTTTTCAACCCAAATTTCCTTGAGAAACTCAAAACCCTAATTGTATACCTTTGGCTTAGGGGGAGTATTTGACTGGCCATCCCTTGAGATTCTTGAGTGTTTGAGAAGCCTTGAAATAATGCTTTGAAGAAAATGGGAGAGAAAATTTTGGGGTGCAACAGCTTCCCCTGTTCAAACTTCTTAAACCTGAAGAGTTAGATTGACATGTCCGCGATTCGTAACTTGAAGGTAGAAGAGGATTAAACATCTAAGTGCCCAGAAATTTGCACTCGCCTGTGCAAGTAACGTTGTCGGTTGATAGTACCAAGAATGGGATTATAGATGCCATTTGGATAGGTGACGGAGATTCGTTGGAGATGGGCTTAGAAATTCCATCCTAAGTAAACATTGTCTTCAACTGGAAGAAGTATCAGAATAAATCTATGCTTGATTTACACTGATCCAGAAGAGGTATATGCATGTCTTCAACTGGAAGAAGTATCAGAATAAATCTATGGTTAATTTAAACTGAGCCAGAAGATATCCATGTTATTCTTTGTTTGGAAGAAGTATCAGAATAAATCTATGGTCAGTTTAATCTAAGCCAGAAAATGTCTTCAACTGGGAGAAGTATCAGAATAAATATTTGCTTGATTTAATTTGAGCCGGAATATTTTTACAACTGATTTCAACTGGGAGAAGTATTAGAATAGATCTATGGCCGGTTCTATCTGAGCCAGAAGGTGTATATGCTCGACTTTAACTGGAAGAAGTATCAGAATAAATCTATGGTCGATTTAATCTGAGCCAGAAGATATCTTCAACTGGAAGAAGTATCAGAATATATCTACGCTCGATCTAAGCTGAGCCAGAAGAAAGTTTATTGGAAGAAGTATCAAAATAAATCTACGCTTGATTTAAACTGAGCAAGCAGATATGTATGCTTGACTTTAAATGGAAGAAGTATCAGAATAAATCTAAACTTGATTTAAACAGAGATAGAAAATGTCTACGATCGCCTTCAACTAGAAGAAGTATTAGAATAAATCCATGGTTGATTTAATCTAAGCCAGAAAATGTCTACGATCCTTTTCAACTGGAAGAAGTATTAGAATAAATCTATGGTCGATTTAATATGAGCCAGAAGAATGTCTACTAGAAGAAGTATTAGAATAAATCTACGCTTGATTTAAAACTGAGCCAACAAATATTTATGCTTGACTTTAACTGGAAGAAGTATCAGAATAAATCTAAACTTGATTTAAACTGAGCCAGAAAATGTCTACGACCGTCTTCAACTGGAAGAAGTATCAGAATAAATCTATGGTTGATTTAATCTAAGCCAGAAGATATCTACGCTCATCTTCAGCTGGGAGAAGTATCAGAATAGATCTATGCTCGATCTAAGTTGAGCCAGAAGATGTTTTCTTTGAGAAGATTGTCTGGTCATACAAGTATTTGATGATGTTTGTCTGTTGATTGATCTTTCCCTGAAAAGGCAAAGAGTTAACTTTATGCAATGTCATGATGTATGAAATACATTGCGTGATGATGTTCTCAAAATAGATTATATTGTTCTATATGCATTCTGTATGCATATGCTATGTTGTTCGTAAATGACGTATGAATGTGAAATTTTGTCAAAGTGTATTTGTAATCTTGAGCAGCATTTTTGTCTGGGGAAAATAAATCCCTTGACTATTGTTGGGGATTAAGAGTATGTGTATCTTCGACCTTCCGGGGATTGTTTTCTGTTGGGGATTCCTACTCTCTGTTTGAAGAAACTCTGCTGGGGAATGTTGATTTATGCTTGGGAAAAAAGATTTCAGGGACTTTGGTGTTCCTTGCTCTACTAGGGATTATAATTCTTGTATACCCTGGCTGAGGATAAAAGAGATGGATATTCTTCTGAGGTGTTGTTTGACCGAGTTTCTGATACAGATACCGATTTGTCTAGAGAGACTGAGGTTGAACGATATCTAATCTAGTTTCATATTTAGTAGCAACTCTCTGGGGATAGAAATTCGGGTTGTCCTTTGCTGGAGATAGAAATCCTGCCAGTAATCTATGGTAGAAGCAGACTCAAGCTGGGGAGATTGAACTTTGTTGGGGAAATAAACTCTGATGGGGAAATAAACCCTATTGATGGAAATTTGAACTTTGTTGGGGAAGTAAACCCTGTTGATGGAGGAACATTATGTTGAGGAAACACCCTTGCAGAGGGAATGAGCTCCGTTGGAGAGAAATAGTCTGGAGGGAATTTTACAGTTTTGAAAACTCATCTAGGGAAGAGAATTTCCATAAATTGTAATGAATGAGACCCTATAGGTGGATGATATTGCTGGGAAAAAGACCGTATTCTTTTATCTGTCAGGGGAATTTGCTGGTGACTAAGATAAGACTACTTTGTGGGGATAATCTTGTTGAAGTGGCTATGTAGGGATTTGCAGATGGCTCGAACATTATCCCAATTCCTAGAGTCTTGAGTAAACACTTATTCCTATTTTTTATGCGTATATTTGTTAAAAAGTCAATTGTATTCATATGCATATGCTCATTCAATTTTAGTCATTAGACGTTGTTGCAAACAAAACAGAAAAAGTGAAAACAAAGAGTTTGAATTTTGAAATTGTATTTTTTTAATTGACAATCTGCCCATAAATGGGCGATTTCGTACAAAGAGACAGAGATCCCAATAAGGGGAAATCATCATGAAATGAAAAGATTACAAAGTGTAAACGAGATAAAAAGCAATGTGGAAATAATCTCGTCGGGTTCCAACTCTGTTATTGCCCCTATGTCTTCAAGCATCTCATCTCTTGCTGTCGGATGAAGTTGATTGAATTGATCTATATCGTTTGAACTTTGACTTTGGTAATAAAGCTTGTTGTAAGTGAACTAATGGGTACATAGTTGTATGCTTTTATCCTTAATTTTTGCTTGGACCTCCCTTTCAGGTTTTCAGTCCACCGGGATACCATTTTTTGCCCAATCCGCCTTTTCAGGTTTTCGACTTGCCGGGTGTACAGTCTTTTATATATATCCCTTATTTTTCCTCGAACTCTTTTGGTTTTTCGGGATTCCCTTATTTTTTTCCTAGTACAGTCAACCTAGCGGATCGTTTTCATGCGTAGTATCTTTTAAATATATAAGCATTCACGGGGTGTGGGAAATCTTCACTGTCCATAGTGGTCAGTATCATAGCTCCGCCAGAAAATATTTTCTTGATTACAAGTTGCCCTTCATAAGTGGGGGTCCATTTTCCCCTAGGATCACCTTGTGGTAGAATGATGCGCTTTATTACCAAGTCACCAGCCTGATATACCCGATGTTTGATCCTCTTATTGAATGCCTTGATCATGTGTTTCTGGTACATCTAACTGTAACAGACAGCCGCAATCCTTTTCTCGTTGATTAGATTTAACTGATCCAACCTAGTATGAATCCACTCGTCTTCATATGAGTCTTCATCTTTCATGACCCTTAGAGAAGGAATCTGAATCTCGACAGGTAGGACAACTTCCATACAGTAAACCAGAGAGAATGGGGTTGCTCCAGTTGATGTTCTAGCCAAAGTGAGGTAGCCATGAAGAGCAAATGGTAACATCTTGTTCCAATCTTTGTATGTCACAACCATCTCCTGTATGATCTTCTTTATGTTTTTATTGGAGGCTTCCATTATGCGATCCATCTTGGGTTGATACGGAGAAGAGTTGTGATGCTTGATCTTTAACTGCATGAGGAGTTCAGTGATTATAGTATTGTTGAGATTAGTACTATTGTCTGTGATGATTCTCTCGGGAATGCCATACCAACAGATAAGGTTATGCTTGATGAAACAGCAACCACATTCTTGGTAACAGAGGAAAACAAGGCTACTTCAACCCATTTTGTTAAGTAATCAATGGCGACGAGGATGAAGCGATGTCCATTAGAGGCAGTAGGCTTGATTTCTCCGATCATATCATTTCCCCACATTGTGAATGGCCAAGGAGCAGTCATGACATTCAAAGGTACTGGAGGCACATGAACCTTATCAGCATAATTTTGGCACTTATGACAAGTTCTCGAGTGGTGATGACAATCAGTTTCTATAGTCGACCAATAGTAGCCAGCTCTTAAAATATTTCTAGCCATAGTATTCTCACTGGAATGAGTACCAAAGACGCCTTCGTGCATATCTTGCATAATTTCTTCTGCTTCTTTCTTGTCCACACACTAGAGCAGAGTCAAATCATGATTGCGCTTGTATAAAATTCCATTGCTCGGGAAGAACTTAGCTGAGAACCTCCGTAGGAACTTCTTGTCATTGATGGATGTCCCTTCTAGGTATTCTTGAGCCTCAAGGTACCTTTTCACTTCATGAAACCAAGGTTTTTTCTCTACTCCATCAGTGTCAATTTCATAGCAGTGTGCCGGTTCATCAAATCCTACAATGGTAATTCTGGGAGCCTCATTGTCCCATATGACCTTGAACATGGATGACATGGTAGCCAATGTGTCCGCAGATGATTCTCTTCTCTTGGTATGTGCTCAAAAGTAATCTCTTCGAAATACGAGATCAAGGTTAACACATGCTCTTTATAAGGAATTAGATTCTAGTGTTTCGTATCCCAATATCCCTTAACCTGACTGATCACCAAGGTTGAGTCTCCATACACGCTTAAGAACTTGATTCTCAGGCCAATAGCAGCTTTAAGACCCATGATACACGCTTCGTATTCAGCCACATTGTTGGTGCAGTCAAAGCATAGTTTGGCGGTGAAGGGCATATGGAAACTTGTGGGGGAGATGATCACAGCACCAATTCCATTGCCAAGTGCATTAGAAGCTCCATCGAAAACCATAGTCCACCAGGATCCTATCTCAGGTCCTTCATACGGTCCAGGTTCTTCACAATCTTTTACTAGCATAATGTTCTCGTCTGGGAATTCTAAGTTTATAGACTGATAGTCTTCTATAGCCTAATGCGCCAAATGGTTAGCCAATACACTTCCTTTTGATTTCCTTTTGAGTGGTGTACTGGATGTCGTATTCTGTTAAGACCATTTGCCATCGAGCTATTCTTCCAGAGAGAGTTGGCTTTTTGAATATGTACTTTATGGGATCCATGTTAGAAATCAACAAGGTAGTATGGGTCAACATATATTGTCTTAGTCGGCGAGCAGCCCATGCCAAATCGCAAAAAGTTTTCTCGAGAAGTGAATATCTTGTTTCACAGTCGGTAAACTTTTTGCTAAGGTAGTATATTGCATGCTCTTTTCGACCAGACTCGCCATGTTACCCCAGTACACACCCCCATTGAGTTCTCTAGCACTGTTAAATACATGATTAGAGGTCGTCCTTTAACGGGTGGCATCAAAATAGAAGTTTCTTGTAGGTACTCTTTAATTTTATCAAAGGCTATTTGACAGTCGTCATTCCATTTTACTACTTGATCTTTCTTCAGCAGCTTGAATATTGGTTCACAAGTAGCAGTCAAATGAGAAATGAAATGGGAAATATAGTTCAGCCGTCCTAAGAAACCTATGACTTCCTTATCTGTACGGGGAGTTAGCATTTCTTGAATGGCTTTAACTTTTGTTGGATCAACCTCAATACCCTGACCACTGACGGCGAAACCCAGGAGTTTACCGGATCATACCCCAAAGGTGCACTTGTTCGAGTTTAGCCTTACCTTGTACTTCCTCGATCTTTCAAACTGTTTATGCAGATGATCAAGGTGTTCTTCTTCCATTTGTGACCTAGCTATCATGTCGTCAACATAGACCTCTATCTCGTGGTGAATCATGTCATGAAATAAGGCTACCATGGCACGCTGATAAGTTGCCCCGACATTTTTTAACCCAAAAGGCATAACTTTGTAACAAAAAGTGCCCCACTGTGTGACGAAGGTAGTTTTCTCCATGTCTTTAGGTGCCATTAGGATCTGGTTATAACCTGAGAAACCATCCATGAATGAGAATACCTTGTGTAGAGCGGTGTTGTCGACCAAAACATCAATATGTGGTAGTGGGAAGTCATCTTTAGGGCTCACCCTGTTCAGATCCCTGTAATCTATGCACATATGTACCTTGTCGTATTTCTTTGGAATCAGAACCACATTAGCAACCCATTGAGGATATGACGTCACTTCTAAGAAACCTGCACTGAATTGCTTCATAACCTCGGCTTTGATCTTTTCTAACATTTCATGATGCATGCGACGGATCTTCTGTTTTATCGGAGCACAACCCTCTTTCATTGGCAGACGGTGAACCTTAATATCGATATCAAGCCCTGGAATGTCATCATATGAACAATCAAATATTTCAACGTATTCATGCAACATCTGGATTAGTATGCTCTTGACACTGCTCTCTAAGTTGGCGCCGATCTTGACCTCTTTCTTGTCTGTCTCGGTACCTAAGTTTACAACTTCATTGGCTCTTCATGTGGTTGGATAGCCTTTTCTTCTTGTATCAAGAGTCTGGAAATTTCTTAAGGTATTTCACAATCTTCCTCACCTTCGTCCTCGGCTTGGTAGATCAAATTTTTGAAGTCATATGCAGCAATAGCAGAATCATTATCAACAAGATCCAGAGTGGATGAGGATCTGCAATGTAGTGTGTGGGTGTGTATAAGAATATATAGATATTTTGAAAATTCAATCAGATAAAAGAAAGGCAGGGATCACAAAATTTACATGCAAAACGTCTAATGTTTTTATTGAATGAACAAATGTTTATGAATTATCAACCCTTTAACAAATGAACCATTGTGCCCCGGGTAAGTCACAAGGATTTAAAGTCATTGTTTATTTCATAACCAAAAACTTTTGAAAACAATAAGACAGGAATAAAGTTATTACTCCTGACTAAAGGAGATAGCAAAGATGTCTTCTTCCTTCCAATTATTCAGTTCATCACCAATGGTATGGAATATCCAATTGTTGAAGTTGCAACCACTATTTGCATCCTCTATAGAATTAACTCCATTGTTGATAATACGGAATGGAGGTCTTCCAGCCTGAGCGCGACGAACAAACCTCTGACCTTCTACAGTAAAGCCCATATCAAACTTGTTAGATTTATAAGGGATATCGGGAAGTTGACCCTAAATAGTACTACCACCTTCTTCTATAGCAGCCTTAGCAAATTTTAGGGAGGCTATCTTGTGCAGAGTTTCGGTGATCTTCGGAATGGCAGAGACGTCTTCAACAGCAGCAGGGAAGACTACTTCAAAGGTCTGATAGGGTGTTTCAATAAATTCTTCGTGCATCTCTACATATCAGAACGGAGTTAGGTGGCTGATTATATAATCCTCTTCTCCATAAACAGTAACAACTTTCCCTTTTACTGGATATATCAGTTTCTGGTGCAAGGTAGAGGTGACAGCACCTGCCCCATGGATCCAAGGGCGTCCCAATAAACAAGAGTAAGATGGTCGGATGTCCATCACATAGAAGGTGGACTCAAAAATCTATGAACCCACCTTGATTGGGAGGTCCACTTCTCTATGCACCATTCTTTTGGATCCGTTAAAGGCTCAGACTATGATATTGTTGGTGTTGTACCCCAAAATTTGCCCTCCCATATTCATCAAGAATTGTCAAAGTCAAGGTCACAAAATGCCCCAAGGGTTGTGCAGCTCAACTGTCTCCTAGACAGTCAAAACTAGGGTTTGAGTTCTGGTCAAGCAAATGAACTTTTCAAAGGCCCAATCAAGTCTCACATGCCTACAAAGATGGTCAAGCATCCTCATGTCAAGTTTCAAGGCATTCAGCTCAAAATTGCACAGTCAAAACCCTAGATTGCACTACAGTCAACTGTAGGGGCAAAATGGTCATTTGACAGTCAAAAGTTCAAATTTTTGGTCAACATATCATTTTGAAGCCACAAACATCATTTGATCAATGCTTGATCATGATTTTCAAGATTTGGCTCAGAAATCATCAAAGATGCAAAAGTTGCTATATTTGGACAGCTGAAAAAGTCAACTGAAATTGACCAGGGAATAACTTTCACATGGATTATCAGAAAAATTCCATCCAAAGCTCATTTTGAAGAGAAAGACATTTCCTACAATTCATCTTCATGTTCCAAGTCCAAGAAATGCTCTCACAAAAAATTATCAATTTCAACATTATAGGTCATTTTCAAAAGTCAACAAAAAGTGACTTTAAGTCAAAGGCCATAACTTGAGATTGGTAAATCAAAATGACATGGGACCAAAGGCATTGGTTAAAGGACTCAAAGACCTTTCCAAAATGTCCAAGAACATGTGAAAAGCTTAAAAATTGACCAAGTTATGCCTTGTGGAAGTTGGGAAATTTTTGGAAATTTTTGAAAATCAACAATGATGCAAAAGGCCTAAAAATGCAAATGGGCCCAATTATCTTCCAAATTTCTTCATGCCAAGCCTATGCACGACCACTAGGCCCAAAGGGAAGTATTCTCATATTTTTTAATTATTTATTTGAATTAATATTAATTTATATTCATTTAAATGATTTTAATATATGAAAAATATCAAACTAACCTAAAAAAATCTTTTCATGCACATTATAAGCTCAATATTTCGTGTAAGTCTTAAATAGGCAAGTTTTGGTATGATTGGCACATGATTGAACAAAAACACCATGAAAAAAGATTTGAAAAGATCCATGAAATCAAATATCCAAAAATCATCAAAGCAATGGATTTGATTCAATCTTTTTAACCTAATTGCTTCCATATATGATAAACATCAGAACCCTAGTGCTCAGAGACTGCAGGCTGCGCTCAGAAAGCAAAACACAAACTTGAAAATTGTCCAAAAAGTTGAATTCTGAAATCAAGGTTATAGGGCGATTCAAGGCACCAAACCAATTGCAATAGCTTCCTTGGACAATTCTAAACGTTTCTCAATCAAAAACAACAAGTCAAACGCCTTGAAACGGTATCACAAAGTCAAACTGAACCAAGAAAATGTTGAAATCGCATAGCATGATTTAGACATCTTTTTGCATTTTTGTTTGTATATTCATGTTTCTCATGATGTTCTAAAGCTAACCATACTAACTAATTTTGTTTTTGAGCAATATACGTGAATCTGCCATGAATGGTCTTTAGGGTTTCAGGAATTCAAAAAGGGGGTTTCCCAATACAAGAAAAATTAGGACTTCTGGATACCATGGTTGCATTCAGGGCTTAGAGACGAAAAGATCCATGCCATCGCGCCCAATTTATGTTTGGATAGGGGCTAGTCGCTATTTTCCCGTTGCTTGCCTAAAACCACGTTGCAAAACCGTTGCCCATTAGTTTTGTGTTACAGGGAAGGGGAAGAAGATGAGGCCGTGTCACGTGGTGGTTGGTGCGTTTAAAAACGCGCGCGCTTTTCCAGGCCATCAACGCGTTTGCTTTTTGTTATTTATTCGTTAATATATGTTAAATGTAAATCACATGGTTCAGTGGTAGGTGGAAGTACTTGTAATGCTCGTGACCTGGGTTCGAACCCCAGGTCTTGCATATTTGCCATATTATTTTTCAAACTAAAATCCTATGCAGCGCTAGTGATGATCCATGCTATGCCTCCTCAAGAATCCACCAGCCACGCGTCCAGTGCGTACAGATCAAAGGCTTAAATTCAAAGGGTACTATATATCAGGTCAATGGCATCACACACAATCCAAAAAGTCAACAAATGCTTATTGGGCCAGATTACCAGGCCTTACCTCCTTATTTGGGGCAACACCCCACCCTGGTTTGTATTTTTTTATTTTTCTTCTTACATTTATTTTTATTGTATTATTTGTTTTTTATGGCTTTAATTAATTTATTTTTTTTCTACAAAATATAAAAAACATAGTAAAAAATCAGAAAATACAAATTAATAAATATTTATATATTAATTATTTTCATGAATAAATTAGAATGTAAATTATGTAGTATAATTAGGTTTTAATTTTAATTCCTTTTTAATAAAAATCCAAAAAAATGTAGAATTTAGGTTTTAATCGTTAATTCTTTTTATTTCCCTTTAATATTTTTCCCCTTTTTTAGAATAATAATTGTTATTTATTTATTTATTTTCCTATTTAAAATTGTACATAAATAATTTAGAGTCTAATTTAGGTTTAATTTAAATCTTTCATAATAAATAAAAAAATACTAGAATTAGGGTTTGTCTTTTAATTTAATTTCAATTAATTTCTTTTCCTTATTAAATCTAAAAAATACAAAAAAATAACAAAAACATTTGATCATTTAATTTTTAATTCTCATTAAATTTTCATTATTTGCAAAAAGGGTCCAACGCCCGTCATTAATCATTTAATTGCGCATTTATTCTATTATCGCTTACTATAATTATGTAATTGTCCCTAAGCCATGTAATTTACTTTTCGCACTTTATTTTCTTCGCATTATTTATTTTTCTGCTAAATCGGGTCCGGTTTAATTTTGGCGATGTGGGCCCGCGCCATTTGTAATAGTCTAGCTTTATTTCCTCGCAACTTATAACTGTTAAATATGCATGCAAGAATGAATGGACTTAAATTAAAATCAAGCGTAGAACACGACAAACATGACAAGACAAATAACTGAAACATGACACACAATTCGCACACACCACCCCTAGGGTACGCCTCACTGTTGCCTTGCCTCGAAAGGTGATCGTCGAGTAGAGGATGTCTTAGTAAGTCCTCATGATCCGGGAACCTGGCATGAGGGTAGCTTCTAAGGTGTCTTCCCATTGCTCTGGTGATCACCATGTCCCGAACCTCGAATTGACCCGAACACCTCCAACGGTGGTGCTACCTACCTCTCAATGGTGGGATGGCACTACTTTAAAGGACATTTACACAGACGAATTCCTTAGGGTAGGTAGGTTCTCGTAGATACTTGCTCTCTTCAAAAACAAAACAAATAATACTTTTCACACCAACACTTTTCAAAAGCTTTCAAAGCAAATTTTTCAAACACTCTGACGTACGAGTCGAACTGAAATTTTTCAAAGAAACTTTTTAAACCCACATTGAAAAGCAAGCAAACAATTTTGAAAACACAAATGAGCGAGTATCTAAGAGCCCATGGATAACCATGGATAGAAAGGGTGCTAACACCTTCCCTTTCTATAACCTACCTCCCGAACCGAGAGCAATCTCTTTAAGGAATTTTTCTGTGCTTTTGTCCTTTCCATTTGGAGAAAAATAAAAGACGGTGGCGACTCTTGCTTCCGCGACATTTCGCGAACCAGCTTTAAACAGTCAGTTCCAGATCCACCGATCACAGAACTGGCGACTCTGCTGGGGATATTATTTTAAAGTGAGGTGTACCTTAGGACTAAGATCACTTGTGTTTTCAATTGTCTGAATTGTTTGCTTTAAATTGTGGGTACTGTCTTGGGAGTTCTATAGATCCTAACCCGGATCTGGGGATACCTTCTTAGAAGGTAGCAACAAGGCTGTGAGGGAACTGTGCGGGGTATACCGACATGGTTGAAACAGTCTGCTACGTTGATGTGGCACTTTGGTGTGTACCGGTAACCCTTGAGTTCAGTCAAGGAGAGTACGGGGCCTCCGCGTGGTGTCATGAAGCATCAACAAACCTTATGAACCTTAATTGAACTATCTTGGCCTCTTTAGGGTAGTGAGATAACTGACTTTGGTGCAGTCCGAGGTTGGTTGATACTCGATACTACACTCAATTGAGGGTTGCTTTCCTGGAATATTTCGGTCGCCAGTTCAGTGGCTAAATCGAAACGATGAACAATGAAAGCAATCCAGTGATATTGGGACCCTTAGAACCCGATTACTTCTAATAGGACAGGTTGAGCCCACCAACTTCAAGAGGGTAATACCCAGACCCCATGCTGGCCTGAACTCTAAGGGTTTCTCTTGTGTGACTTGTGTGCCTTCGTACTTGACTACTTGCATGCTTGTTATCTGACACATGAACTACTTGCAGGTTTGGTCTATAGTCCTTAATCTGGACTCATGACAAGGTTTACTAAGTCTCTTGCAGGTTTTGTTTATAGTCCTTAATTTGGACCCCTAACAGAGTGTACTGAGTTTCTTGCAGGTTTTGGTTTATAGTCCTTAATTAGGACTCATAACAAGGTTTACCGAATGTCTTGCAGGTTCTGTTCATAGTCCTTAATTGGGACTTATAACAGGGTGAACTAATTTCTTGCAGGTCTTGTTTATAGTCCTTAACTAGGACTCATGACAGGGTTAACCAAATTTCTTGCAGGGTTTGTTTTAGTCCTTAACCAGGACTCATAACAAGTTTATCAAGTTTCTTGCAGGTTTTGGGTTCGCAGTCCTTAATTGGGACTCATAACAGGGTTACCTACATTACCCCGTGCATCATGACATCATACCATTGCATACATCCTAACCCATTTCAAGGATCTCAAGGGCTTATGATGCAGGTCATGATGAACCAACTGCCCAGCAAGGGGCAAAGAGGATTTATTTTCCTCCAGCTAAGGTCGTCAGAGGCTATGACCCACTGGATATGGTGAGCCTTTGACCCTTGAAGAAGGACTCCCAACAATATGAAGTGCTTTCAGTCAAGTCACCGGTTTCCAATGCTAACAAGTTTCTTGTTTACCCTGCGAGGTCCTTGAAAACATTGCATGTATATCATACACATCATTGCATTACAGGTATCCCTTCTGCAGGTCACTCACCCTTCTCGCTGTTTATTTCAGCAATGGCTTGCCCACAAGACAACCAGGACTTTCTTGCTCAAGAGACTCGGTTCGGGGAAATCCTCCTGAATCTATCCAAGGGGGAGGAGGAGCTAAGGATACTTCTCACAGAGCCCTCCGCCAGGGGCAATGCTGAGGATGGAAAGTTGGAACACCTACAAGCTGAGATGGATGCTATGAAAGCCCAGATGCTGGGACAGAGGAATATCATTCACTGCCTAGTTCGAAGACAAGAGGAACTCTGGTTTCTCTTCAACCAACTGCTTCAGGGCAACCTACTGGGGCAAACATCTGAGGGTAAAAAGCCATTCATCATCCAATCATCCTCGAGACAAGAGGATAAGGGGAAAGCTCCTCAAATGACTCCAGTGCCACAAATTCAACACCAATCTCGCCGAGTTCAGCCAGACAAGCCCAGGAGGCAATTCACCCAGCTCAACATGTCGCTGTTTCAAGCTTTGCAACGCCTATTGAGGTTGAATCTGATCACATTAAAGGCTCATCCCCGGAACCCCAACACAGCATCTCCTGCCTATGACCCCAATAAGAGGTGTGCCTACCACTCTGCTAGCCCAGGACATGACACCAATGAATGTTGGGAGCTGAGGAACAAAATCCAGAACCTGATCGATGAAGGGACAGTGGAGTTCACACAAGATGGACAGGTTGAATTTTTCTACCATTCCTCCAAGGCTCATCAGTTGAAGTGACAAACTCCGAGACTAGGAAACTTTTTGTTCATTCGAATGTTCAAGCTGTATTTCTTTCTTTTGACCATTTAAACATTTATTCATGTTAAAACATTGTTATTCCATTAATGCATCGCTTATGTCTATTTCTGAACCAATATATTCGTATTCACTATACGCAAATTATTTTCATATTTTTTCTGATGTCAACTCTCAATTAATAATTCTAAGCCTCTTGAGGGAGGATGACGAAAACGATACCACGATCGTTACAGTATGCTTTTGAACGGACCCCGCTTATGAGGTACAGGCATTGTTTCAATTCCTAAACACTGGAGTAATAAGGAAGATAATCCCTCGTTAACCCCTCTGAGCCAAAGAAGTAGGAGTTGTTATTTTCGAAAATTAAAACCCTTAATCATAACCTGGGGCAGGGTAGTCTCTCAGTGGATCCAAGTGCATAACGAATGGCACCAAAGAGATCTTTACGAAATGAACAAAGGCAGTGATGGTTCAGAACAATCAAAAAGACAGGCAGTCATCATCAAAAATCATAAATGAAAAGCCCAAAAAGTCAAAACCAATAAAGAAGACTTACCAAACTGGGGCATCCCGCTGACTGTAATTCCAAAAAGGACACAGTTCAGGCAAAAAAAGAAAGGGATAACAAAAATCAAGAAAGAGGTCTTACAAATCCTCAACAAAAACAAAAATGACTGCCTATTCAAATAAACGTTCAACATCTGAACCATCATTGGAACATCAAAGCAAAAACTCAAGCAAGGTCTAACGCATGATCAACTGAGTGTAGGTTTGGAGAACATCACGAAGAGCGGGTGGGTACAAACAATTTGAGCCTTTATCCTTTGTTTCTTAAACCGTGAACCAGGCCACGTTATAACCCTCAAAAGTCCTAGCTGAAGCATGGGTTAGTTCGAAAGCATACTGTTACAAAGGTGTCTTGACTCCTGAAGGCCTACGGTAAATACGGAGTTGACATCATGTGTTACAAACATTCATTTGTTTTATGAAAAGAATGCATTTTCAAAATATTCAAGACAGACATAGGCTTTGCGTTTTTAACATAACTTTGTTTGCATATGACTTTTTGTTTGAACAGCAGGGAAATTCGCACGATGAATACCTAGTGAACAAAAGCACTTCCAATCAAGGGGCGGACATGACCATGGTCTATCATCTGGGGCAATCCAATCAAGATTCGGAGAATCTCTCAAAAGGCCAAACAGCCTGAGGCAAGTCTCCACCTGAGTTACTTGGGGCATTCCAACAACGAATCTTGCCCGGTCAGACATCTTCTGGTGACATGGCAAAATACTTCTAACATGGGCAACTCCCCACTTTCTGAGAACGGACATAGTCGAAAAAATACTGCGCAAAATCAAAGACCTGCTAGGTTGACACACCTAGGCAAAAATAAGGGCTTCCCGGCGAACCAAAAGGGTTCGGGCAAAATGAAGGGATGAAATGAAAAAAACTGTACACCCGGCAAGTCGAAAACCTGAAAAGGCGACCTCGGCAAAAATGGGTATCCCGGTGGACTGAAAACCCGAAAGGGCAGTCCGGGCAAAAGTTAGGGATCAAAGCGTACGACTATGTCCTGTCATCTTGTCACCTGCCTACTAGAAGAAGGTTGGTCCGTCAACAACTGTCAGTGCCTCGCAGGTCTTCCTCTCCCACCTCAGAAACAGGGGCAATAAAGAGTTGTCTAAAAAGCAATCTAATTGTTCTGTCCTCCATGGTATCAAGGTGAGTTCAGCTAAAGAACATAACCAAATATCGTAATCCCCCAGAGAGTGAGCCAGCAAATCAGTGCATTCTTCTCCAAGCAGAGTTATCAAATCTCAAGGAAGTTGAGTATCCCCAGTAGATCTCGACATTCCTCAGCGGCATATATACCTATATTTTTAACAAACATCCCTGGCAGTCTTGGTCTAAAGATTGTTCCCCGGCGGTATCTCAATATTCAAAAGAATCACTTCCCCAGCATATCAAACTCCCCATGAGAGTCCAATCCAGTTTCTCCGGGAAAGTCGGAATTCATATCTCCCCAAGCAGCAAGCTTATCCCCAGTAGATTCTGGAAGCTTATCCTCAGAGCACGAACGCGTCGTCCTGGCTTGATTTAAAGAGTTATTTCCGTAACAGGATATAACTGGGTTATCCTCAGCCAAAAGCCACGGAAAAAGTGTCCTCGGCAAAGTATCTTCCTACCCCCAGCGAAGTCTATCAACACTTCCGACAACAAGGATATCCCCAGCGGAGTTATCTTCATCAACTCAGCAAAGCATCGCTATCCCCACAGAGTAGCACTCCCCAGCATGATCGCTAGAGTATCTTTTCTCCCGCAGAATTATTTCGTTTGCCAAGTTTATTCCTTAACGGAGTTATCTTCTCCTACCGGTATTCTTGCAAACAATCATCCACAGCGGAAGCAAAATCTCTTCCTCAACATCAGCCCAGGATACAACTTCCTGGCGCCTGTCAAGGATTTACTTCCCTAGACCAAAACATACATAAAACATTCACATACATCATCATAGCATGCATAACACACTGCATCATACAAATCTCCTTTATGTTGAGAACATCATTGCTTGATCCATATCATGCATTGCATATGACTGACCTTTACCTTTCAGGAAAGATGCAGTTCAAATTCTCAATGATATTTCAAGACCTAGACCGGTTCAGTTAAGTCGTCCCCAAGACCTCCCTGATTCTTATCCCAGTAGAAGACACCAAGACTTTTCTCAACGAGCGTTGTTGAAGATAAAGTCACCCAAGATTTCCTTAACGAGCGTTGTTGAGGTCACCAAGATTTCCTCAATGAGCGTTGTTGAGGTCACCAAGATTTTTCCTCAACGAGCGTTGTTGAAGTTAAAGTCTCTTATGGTCCCCTCTCCGACGGTGAGCGTGAGGTGGTAATTCCTTTTTCAAGATGTTTTCCTCTCCGACGATGAGCGTGAGGTGATAGTCTTTTGTGGTCCCCTCTCCGACGGTGAGCGTGAGGTGGTAATTCCTTTTTCAGATGTTTCCCTCTCCGACGATGAGCGTGAGGTGATAGTCTCTTGTGGTCCCCTCTCCGAAGGTGAGCGTGAGGTGGTAATTCCTTTTTCAGATGTTTCCCTCTCCGACGATGAGCGTGAGGTGATAGTCTCTTGTGGTCCCCTCTCCGACGGTGAGCGTGAGGTGGTAATTCCTTTTTCAGATGTTTCCCTCTCCGACGATGAGCGTGAGGTGATAGTCTCTTGTGGTCCCCTCTCCGACGGTGAGCGTGAGGTGGTAATTCCTTTTTCAGATGTTTCCCTCTCCGACGATGAGCGTGAGGTGATAGTCGCTTGTGGTCCCCTCTCCGACGGTGAGCGTGAGGTGGTAATTCCTTTTTCAAGATGTTTTCCTCTCCGACGATGAGCGTGAGGTGATAGTCTCTTATGGTCCCCTCTCCAACGGCGTGTGAGGTGGTAATTCCTTCTTCAGATGTTTCCTCTCCGGCATGAGCGTGAGGTGATATTTCCTTCCAGATTATAATTTCCTATAGTTCCTTCTCCAACGACGAGTGAAGTGACTCCCTTTGAGATTATAATGTCCTTTGGTTCTATTCCTGACACTACGAAGATGGTAATTCTCACCAAGATTTTCTCAACGAGCGTTGTTGAGGTTAAAATCATTCAGGATTCTCTTACCATTCATGCTAAGGCAGTAACCGTCCCTGGCTCATTCATCAGCGTTTGAAGCTCCAGACTCAGCTCCTGTAATCAGTCAGGACACATCTATACCAAGCATCTAAAATCAACTCCTGCAACGTGTCAGGTACTCATTTTCTCTTTTGCAGGTATGCAGGTTCTAGCGAAGGAATCTCTTACGCAGTCAGCATCCAGATGGCATCTATAAGCCCATCACCCTATTCAGCAATCTCTAAATGGCATCTATAAGCCCATTCCCCATCACTGTCACTATGTGAGCGCAAATTTCTGGGCACTTTAGTGTTCAATCATCTTCTACCCTCGGATTACGAAAGGCACGTCAGCCAATCTGCATCCTCAGGTCTAAGAAGATTGAACAGGGGCAACTGTTGTACCCCAAAATTTGCCCTCCCATATTCATCAAGAATTGTCAAAGTCAAGGTCACAAAATGCCCCAAGGGTTGTGCAGCTCAACTGTCTCCTAGACAGTCAAAACTAGGGTTTGAGTTCTGGTCAAGCAAATGAACTTTTCAAAGGCCCAATCAAGTCTCACATGCCTACAAAGATGGTCAAGCATCCTCATGTCAAGTTTCAAGGCATTCAGCTCAAAATTGCACAGTCAAAACCCTAGATTGCACTACAGTCAACTGTAGGGGCAAAATGGTCATTTGACAGTCAAAAGTTCAAATTTTTGGTCAACATATCATTTTGAAGCCACAAACATCATTTGATCAATGCTTGATCATGATTTTCAAGATTTGGCTCAGAAATCATCAAAGATGCAAAAGTTGCTATATTTGGACAGCTGAAAAAGTCAACTGAAATTGACCAGGGCATAACTTTCACATGGATTATCAGAAAAATTCCATCCAAAGCTCATTTTGAAGAGAAAGACATTTCCTACAATTCATCTTCATGTTCCAAGTCCAAGAAATGCTCTCACAAAAAATTATCAATTTCAACATTATAGGTCATTTTCAAAAGTCAACAAAAAGTGACTTTAAGTCAAAGGCCATAACTTGAGATTGGTAAATCAAAATGACATGGGACCAAAGGCATTGGTTAAAGGACTCAAAGACCTTTCCAAAATGTCCAAGAACATGTGAAAAGCTTAAAAATTGACCAAGTTATGCCTTGTGGAAGTTGGGAAATTTTTGGAAATTTTTGAAAATCAACAATGATGCAAAAGGCCTAAAAATGCAAATGGGCCCAATTATCTTCCAAATTTCTTCATGCCAAGCCTATGCACGACCACTAGGCCCAAAGGGAAGTATTCTCATATTTTTTAATTATTTATTTGAATTAATATTAATTTATATTCATTTAAATGATTTTAATATATGAAAAATATCAAACTAACCTAAAAAAATCTTTTCATGCACATTATAAGCTCAATATTTCGTGTAAGTCTTAAATAGGCAAGTTTTGGTATGATTGGCACATGATTGAACAAAAACACCATGAAAAAAGATTTGAAAAGATCCATGAAATCAAATATCCAAAAATCATCAAAGCAATGGATTTGATTCAATCTTTTTAACCTAATTGCTTCCATATATGATAAACATCAGAACCCTAGTGCTCAGAGACTGCAGGCTGCGCTCAGAAAGCAAAACACAAACTTGAAAATTGTCCAAAAAGTTGAATTCTGAAATCAAGGTTATAGGGCGATTCAAGGCACCAAACCAATTGCAATAGCTTCCTTGGACAATTCTAAACGTTTCTCAATCAAAAACAACAAGTCAAACGCCTTGAAACGGTATCACAAAGTCAAACTGAACCAAGAAAATGTTGAAATCGCATAGCATGATTTAGACATCTTTTTGCATTTTTGTTTGTATATTCATGTTTCTCATGATGTTCTAAAGCTAACCATACTAACTAATTTTGTTTTTGAGCAATATACGTGAATCTGCCATGAATGGTCTTTAGGGTTTCAGGAATTCAAAAAGGGGGTTTCCCAATACAAGAAAAATTAGGACTTCTGGATACCATGGTTGCATTCAGGGCTTAGAGACGAAAAGATCCATGCCATCGCGCCCAATTTATGTTTGGATAGGGGCTAGTCGCTATTTTCCCGTTGCTTGCCTAAAACCACGTTGCAAAACCGTTGCCCATTAGTTTTGTGTTACAGGGAAGGGGAAGAAGATGAGGCCGTGTCACGTGGTGGTTGGTGCGTTTAAAAACGCGCGCGCTTTTCCAGGCCATCAACGCGTTTGCTTTTTGTTATTTATTCGTTAATATATGTTAAATGTAAATCACATGGTTCAGTGGTAGGTGGAAGTACTTGTAATGCTCGTGACCTGGGTTCGAACCCCAGGTCTTGCATATTTGCCATATTATTTTTCAAACTAAAATCCTATGCAGCGCTAGTGATGATCCATGCTATGCCTCCTCAAGAATCCACCAGCCACGCGTCCAGTGCGTACAGATCAAAGGCTTAAATTCAAAGGGTACTATATATCAGGTCAATGGCATCACACACAATCCAAAAAGTCAACAAATGCTTATTGGGCCAGATTACCAGGCCTTACCTCCTTATTTGGGGCAACACCCCACCCTGGTTTGTATTTTTTTATTTTTCTTCTTACATTTATTTTTATTGTATTATTTGTTTTTTATGGCTTTAATTAATTTATTTTTTTTCTACAAAATATAAAAAACATAGTAAAAAATCAGAAAATACAAATTAATAAATATTTATATATTAATTATTTTCATGAATAAATTAGAATGTAAATTATGTAGTATAATTAGGTTTTAATTTTAATTCCTTTTTAATAAAAATCCAAAAAAATGTAGAATTTAGGTTTTAATCGTTAATTCTTTTTATTTCCCTTTAATATTTTTCCCCTTTTTTAGAATAATAATTGTTATTTATTTATTTATTTTCCTATTTAAAATTGTACATAAATAATTTAGAGTCTAATTTAGGTTTAATTTAAATCTTTCATAATAAATAAAAAAATACTAGAATTAGGGTTTGTCTTTTAATTTAATTTCAATTAATTTCTTTTCCTTATTAAATCTAAAAAATACAAAAAAATAACAAAAACATTTGATCATTTAATTTTTAATTCTCATTAAATTTTCATTATTTGCAAAAAGGGTCCAACGCCCGTCATTAATCATTTAATTGCGCATTTATTCTATTATCGCTTACTATAATTATGTAATTGTCCCTAAGCCATGTAATTTACTTTTCGCACTTTATTTTCTTCGCATTATTTATTTTTCTGCTAAATCGGGTCCGGTTTAATTTTGGCGATGTGGGCCCGCGCCATTTGTAATAGTCTAGCTTTATTTCCTCGCAACTTATAACTGTTAAATATGCATGCAAGAATGAATGGACTTAAATTAAAATCAAGCGTAGAACACGACAAACATGACAAGACAAATAACTGAAACATGACACACAATTCGCACACACCACCCCTAGGGTACGCCTCACTGTTGCCTTGCCTCGAAAGGTGATCGTCGAGTAGAGGATGTCTTAGTAAGTCCTCATGATCCGGGAACCTGGCATGAGGGTAGCTTCTAAGGTGTCTTCCCATTGCTCTGGTGATCACCATGTCCCGAACCTCGAATTGACCCGAACACCTCCAACGGTGGTGCTACCTACCTCTCAATGGTGGGATGGCACTACTTTAAAGGACATTTACACAGACGAATTCCTTAGGGTAGGTAGGTTCTCGTAGATACTTGCTCTCTTCAAAAACAAAACAAATAATACTTTTCACACCAACACTTTTCAAAAGCTTTCAAAGCAAATTTTTCAAACACTCTGACGTACGAGTCGAACTGAAATTTTTCAAAGAAACTTTTTAAACCCACATTGAAAAGCAAGCAAACAATTTTGAAAACACAAATGAGCGAGTATCTAAGAGCCCATGGATAACCATGGATAGAAAGGGTGCTAACACCTTCCCTTTCTATAACCTACCTCCCGAACCGAGAGCAATCTCTTTAAGGAATTTTTCTGTGCTTTTGTCCTTTCCATTTGGAGAAAAATAAAAGACGGTGGCGACTCTTGCTTCCGCGACATTTCGCGAACCAGCTTTAAACAGTCAGTTCCAGATCCACCGATCACAGTTGGGCTTCAGCACAACCCCTTCACAATTTAGTCGGTCAAGAGCACCCTTTTCCAGAACATTCAGGGAAGATCTCGTATCAATTAAAACATAGGCCAATGTAGTGCCCCTTCACTCAATGGAGATATACCGGGCCTATTGTGATTTCTCCATTTTGGAGTCAAGTCAGTATCGGAGAAACCCAAGCCATTATCAGTTGTCAGACTAGCCACGTAGCTTCTAAGTTGATCAGCCAAAATTTATTGCGGTACATGGGCAGTCTTCAAGAACTTTACTAAACCCTTCGCATGGGCTTCAGAACACGGTAGCAAAGACAACATGGAGATTTTAGATGGGGTTTGCCCTAGCTGTTCAACAATTTTATAATCGCTTATGTGAATAATCTTCAAAACCTCTTCCAAATCATGTACAGAGGTATCCTTGACCCTGTCTTGTTTTTGTGCCTCCGTCCGGGCAGGCTCTATCATCGACTCTTTACCCCAAGCCTTGGAAATTGTCTTGGTAACCGTAACTTGAGCAGGTGGAGATATTTCCAGGGAGAAAATCCTTCCACTTCTGATAATTTTTCTAGTCCCTGCAATATTGACAATGCTAGGATTAGCTTCTTCATTATCTTCATTAGACAACTCTTGCTTAACGCCATGGTAATAGACGTCAGACCCGTAATTCCATGAAATAGCCTTCTCTGAGGAATATGGGATAGGTTCGGGCGTTGTAATAACCAAAGGAGCAGCTTTTTGATTGATGGTAATCCTTATAGGACCTTTGGAAGGGATCCTGAAAGGAGTACCAGAGATATCTGACAGATCTTGACACACATTCTCAATAGACAAAACTTTTTCAATCAAAATCATGTGTTCATCCATCAGGCGTTGAACACCTTCCTTCAGCAACCCGTAGTCGTTGGGTTGGACCGCACAACAATAACATCCTTCAACACGGCCTGGAAATAAACCGGCCTGTAATAGATTCTCCTTAATTATAGAGAGGGGAGTTACTACATCATTTATAGAGGTAATGTACAACACATCTTCAACAGCACTTATGCCCTTGTCATGCTTGGGCATAGGTGCGGTAATCACATTTGGAGTCTCCGGAGGATCAAACTTAATTTCTTTATTATTGATCATGTCCTGAATCTTGCTTTTCAGGGCCCAGCAATTGTTGGTGTCATGACCAGGACTATTCGAATGATAAGCACACCTCGCGTTTGAATTATACTTTAGAGAGCTGGTGTTAGGATTCTGAGGAGGATCCCGCAGTGAAATGAGTTCAGCCTTCAGCAAATGTTGTAATGCTTGAGATAAAGGCATGCCAATTTTGGTAAACTACCTCGGCGGAGCGTCTGGCCTTCGTCCTTTACCCTACTGTTGTTGTAGAATAGGCGCCAGATTGAAAATTAACACTTCTCCCACGGACTAATGGCAGCTACTTTTACTATGGCTCTTGTGGCCATAAACAGCATTGACTTCTTTTTTACCTGCAAATGGTTTCTTCAAAGCATTAGAAGATGTAGTCATCGGGATCTTCCCACTCTTGATACCGCTTTCAATTCTTTCCCTATCAAAATAATCTCTGTAAAACCAGACGACGGGCTTCCAATCAACAGATTAAAGAACGGGCCTGTCAGAGTGCCCATGAACATATCCACCATTTCCCGATCAGTCAAGGGAGGTTACACCCTTCCAGCCAAATCCCTCCATTTTTGTGCATATTCCTTGAACCCTTCATTAGAGCCCATGGACATATTCTGGAATTGCACTCGAGTTGGTGCCAATTTAGAAATGGACCCATAACTTTCGGTCAGAAGTGTGAGGCTGTATCTTCCGAACATATAACCTCAAATGATGTTTAGGAAAAGAGACCCCTTCATATGTAGAAAAGACATGGACCTTTAACTTAAGTGGGATGACCACCCCCGAAACCAGACCTAATTCACCAAAATCCAATCCAGGTACCTTATGGATTTCCATAGACATGATTTTGTCCTCCAACTGCTTATATTTGTCATTCGCAGGAGGGTATTGTTCGTCAGAAAAGTCTTTATATTCAGGAGTTTTCTCATAACCCTGATTGTTCCTGCCTTCATTCTTGATGGTTCTACCATCTTCATCCTGGTTGTCGTCTTCTTCAGAGGATACATCTTCCACTTGGACTAGTTGAGCAGGACCTTTGAACCTTCTCTCCATATTGAGGATAGCGGTCGGCTTCATGGTCTTCTTTTTCATGGCGATGATTGCCAACAGCTCTTTCTTCCCCTGTTCCAGATTCATGAGAGTCTCTTGGAATTGTGCATGTTGAGCCTGGAGATCCTTGACAGTTTGTTCGAGGGCCATTTTTTCTGCTGAAATAAACAACGAGAAAATGAGAAACCTGTATGACAAACCTGTTATGAAATGATGCATGATATGTAAATGCAATGATCTCAAGGACCTTAGGAGAATCAACTTTTCTTAACCAAGAGGAAATAGAAACAAACATTTTATTAATAAATTTAAATTACAACTTCCTTTTAGGCTTACAATGAAATCAACAAGGTCTCAAAGAGACAAAAAAGTAAACTCCTAAAACCTAAGACTCAAGTTTCCCACGGACACTTCCACTTTGTGTTGATGTATGCATTAATACTCTGCTCCTCGTGTAGTTGCTTTGCGAGCTCCAAGACTTTCCTCTCACTTGTATAGAATTGAGTCTCAAAGGTGTCCCATTCTTCTTTGAGCTAAATCCAAGACTTCTGCAATTCTTCAAGGTCAGTGGGCATATCTGGATGGAGGATGGTGCGAGAGATCTCTCCTTTGATAATAGGCTCCATGATCACTGGTAAGATAGTTGGATATGGCATCATGAGGTTTTGAGCATGAACTGGTACCCATTTGAGATAAGGCTCAAGAGGGATGGAATTCTTCTATCCTAAAGCCTTACTATTAATCTTGCTTACAATGCCCAAAGCATGTATAAACCTCCAACGATAACCTTGAGAATAATCTTCGTAATCGAACATAATACCCTGGATAAGCGCGTCATGAGGACCATTTCTTCGAGCGTAACCAAACTAACATAGAGCCAAAGAAGGGTTGTAAGTAATACCTCCCCTAAGTCCAAGGAGTGGAACATTAGGGAATTATCCATAGCGATTAATGATAGTGATATCCTCATGAGATCGGGGACACCAGTAAATATCTGCATGAGTGACATTATTCTTTGCGACCACCTCAAACCTTATTCATTCTTCACTACTGAGCAGGGAAGGTGCGAAATAAACCACCTAGATAGCATAGGAATATAACATATGAGTATTCCTCTCCTCTTCATAGTACGAGTGTGAAGAGAACGAAGAATGTCTCCGAGCAAGGTAGGCACAAGATTACGAGCAAGGAAAATCTTGACAGCGTTCACATCTATGAGTTGGTCTGGATTAGGGAATAGTACCAACCCATAGATTAGAAGAGCCAAGAAATCCTCAAAAGCCTATAACTCATAGAATCTAGTAGTAGTTGAGCTTTCTCGATTTGAAATTTAGCCAGAAAACCTTTGACTCCACTTCTCGCTTCCCAGTTAGATACAATGTCGGACCGCTTCAGATGTAAGGCTATTGCAATAACTTTTGGCTTTGGAGATTTCTCTAAACCGGTGAAAGGCATCTGATCAAGAACAGAAACTCCTAGTAATTGAGAGAACTCTTCCATAGTGGGTACCAATTGATAATCGAGAAATGTGAAACAGTGATGTGCATGGTCAAAGAACTGGAATAGGACACTCATCATATCTTCATCAAAACCTAGAGTGACCAAACTGAGCAATCGACCATGCCTTTTGATAAATTAAGAACTTTCTAGGACCCTTGAGAATACCTCTTTAAGTTGAGGAGTACTCTTACAAAGTAGACCCGGATAGTTTTTCTATGAGCAAAGGCTATAGTCTGCAAAGCAGAACAAAGATAAATTCCCTAGTCCTTGAAATGGTTAGTAGGAATGAAATGGTATAAATGTTATGGTGTATGATGTTATGCTCGAACAATTTAATCATACACAAGAAAAACACAAAAGGCCTTAGATTAAAGCTTGCATGGAGTTATAGATAAGTACCCTCTTGAAGTTTTAGTTGGCTCAACCTGTCCTAAAAGAAAGTAACAGGGTTCTAGGACTCTCAATATCACCGATCTTTCTCTCGGGCATTGTTTTAGCACAAGCATCTGATTTGTAACCGAAATATCCCAAGAGTCTAACCTTAATGAGTGTAGCATCGAGTATCAACCAACTTCAGTCTGCACCAAAGTTGGTTATCTCGCTACCTTCTACTGGCTAAGTTGTGTCAACTAAGGTTCTACGATCAGTTAGTGCTTTATGACATCACGCGGCATCCTAACATTCTCCTTGACTTAACTTAAGGGACACCGGAACAAAACAATGTGTCGCACTAACGTCGCTATCGCTTCAACTGTATCGATGTACATCGTACATTTTTCACGATCTACTGCTACTTACCTAAATGCCCTAGATCCGAGTATAGGATCTTTACAAGAATATCCCAAACAACCCTTTAAGAATAAATCAGGAAAAGTAAAACAATGAAAGCATTTAAATGTGAACTATCTCTAAGGTAACCCCACTTTAGCGTTTTCCCTAACAGAGTCGCAAGTTCTGTAATACGGTGGGAGAACTGACTTTTGGGTTTTGCGCTTTATCACAAATGTTGTGATTAGTAAGAGTCGCCGCCGACTTTTCTTTTATCCAATAAAGGAAAGGGTGAAAAGAACAGGAAAGACCTTTTGAGATTTTTCTGAGTAAGGGGGGTAGGTTATGAAAAGGGAAGGTGTTAGCACCCTTTTCATCTGTAGTTATCTATGGGCTCTTAGTTGCTAGCTCACTTTAAAAATGCTTTTTGTGTAAGTGTATTTTGAAAATATTTTTAAAAAGATGCATTAGTGCAGCAAACTTTGTAATGATTCTCGTATTGTTGAGAATGCATACAAAGTGTTTCGTCTTTGAAAATATTTAGAAGAGAGAGCGTATGTGTGAAAAATTGTTTTGTTTTGTGAGAAAGAAACTATAAGCTATCTAGCTACTCAAAAGGTATTTGTTCTTTTCCTCTTTTCCTTTAGATAATGCTATCATACCATTAGTTAGTAGGTAGCCCTATCATTGGATGTTTTAAGGGACAAGTGAGGGTCCTTGTACAGTCACGAAGGCAACTCGTAGGATACTTTAGCAATTATCTTAAGGTATTAAGATCATTTACCGAGGCATCATTGAAGGGTCATTGAGGGACTACGGTCTTTTAACCAAAGGATTTTTGCTAAAACATCCCACGTCTGAGAGACGTGACTGTTGTTTTCGGAAGGTTACAAGTGGGGGTACTTTAGAGGTGCGTGTGTGTGAAGTGTGCTATGTTTCAGTTATTTTTATCTTGGATGTCAGGTTTTCTAGTGTTTGCTTTTAAGTCTTACCATGCAATCCTATTAAGCTAGCAGTTAAATATATACGAGCATTCATACAGTAGTGCGGGAAGTAAAAATATGAGAAATTGAATCTACCCTATTACAATGCTTCGGGGATGGGGAGTACAAAACCTCAAATGGGGGAAGAAAAATGAAAAGAGTCCTAATTTTAAACTATTACATCCCTTTATCAATTACATAATTCATAAAAATGCGAAAATACATAAGCGCGCGGTGATGGAGAAGGTGTAAAACCCTAAAAACTCTAAGTCCTTAAAAAAATTTTGTTGTTTTTGTTATGGAAAAAATAATTGAAGTGATAAAAACCTAATTCTAATTAATTTTAAATTAATAAAATAAACTCAAAATGATTAAGTTAAATTAATTAAAAGTAACAAAAATTAAGTTAATTAATAAAAAACTTAAATCTAATATTTTTATGTTTTTTTATTTTAATTAAAAGAGAAAAGCAAATAATTAAAGCAAAATAAAAAATTGAAATGGGCCTGCGTAGCAAAAATAAATTGAGGGGGTGTGCGCTTCAGAAATTGTTAGGCCCATGATAATGAGGCCCAGGCTGCGCTGCATGATCCTCTATGGCGACCTTCAGGAGGTGCATCATGGGGTGCTGACTTGGGACCACTGGATCAAGATCAGATGAGATCTAATGGTCTGAAGATGAGGTGTATCATGCGCGTATTGGACCTGATGGCATTGGATCTGAAATGAGAAACATGGAAAAATAAAATGTCTCACGCCTAGCTCAAACACGGGACCAGACATATGAGAGACTTAAGTGCAATTGTGTTTCCACTGGGGTGGAATTTTCATCTGTTAACCAAAGCACAAATGAATGAATATATAATAAGAATCAATCATATTTTTTATTTCAAACACGCAAGTAGAAGGTGGGCCCCTGTTATTTGAATCCACCTATCAGGAAGCTTCTTTATACCACGCTTTCCCTTGCTGAAGTCAGCAAAACTCCGGGACGCCGGAGTCAACCTACGGTCGTCTTCTCCAGCCGTCCCAAAGTTTCAAATCTACAAAAAATCAGAGTAACCTACTCCCCTTAAATTTTCCCCCTGGATTCGAATCTGGAATTATTTTTATCTAAAAACCCCTGAATTATGCGCTTCGAATAAAAACACATAGATCATAGAAAAAATGGTATTCATTCATCCTACGTGCATGGGATGAATTTGATGGTCTAAACCTGTTCAGAAAGGACTCGGGAACACATTAGTGATAATCATGAAGCTCAAAACAATATGAAATAAAAGAACATGAATTTCAAAATGTTGTGTGATCGGAGATGTATGTCATGCTATTCTCATGCGTTTTAGACCATGGTAGTTGGTCCAAACTTACCTCTCAACACCCAGGAAGGGAATAAAACTGGAATTATAGAATGAAATGGATTATGGATAGTGTTTTGAGGCTCGAGGGTTTTAAGAAGTTTTTTGGATAATTTTCTATTTGTTGATGCAATGATTTTGTGTCCATTTGATATGCTCTTGTTTGCATTATATAGAGAAATGGATTGGCTTCACAAACATGGAAGGAGATCAACTCATCAAGCCATGGTTTAAACAAGAATAAAAAACTTCAAAAAAATCCATTTTTTATAATATTTCTTTCCATTTTGGCTTGTGCACAAATTTGGCATGTTGTTGGGTTGTCACAAGCTTTAATGGGCTCTAACAAACCATCCCATGCGCCTGGCCCATTTGCTTCATACTTTATTTAATTTTATTTTGTATTTGTTTGAATAAAACCAAAATAAATTTAAATAAAATAATAAGAAAATTCAAGACATGGTGGGAGAGATCTTAGGGGTCTTCTATAAGATCATGAACATGCTCAAAGCTCAAAAAGTTAAGCCACAAGTCTCAAATTTCAAATTTGCATGTTTTGCATTTTATGTATTTCTTCAAAATTTCCCAACTTGTGCAATTCATAACTTTCTCAATATTTATTTTTTGAAGGTGATAGTTGACTTTTTGAAAATCCCAAGATGTCCTTTACGATTTCTCTTTTGATCATTTTTGCATTTGGAGATTTTATCTTGATGTAAGTTGCCTTGACAAAAAGTGTCTTTTGTTGACTTTTGAAAATGACATATAATGTATTAGCTCATATCTTTCAAATGAAGCATTTTTTGGACTTGAGAATAAATACAAAGTTGTAGGGAATTAAATTTTCTTCAAAATGGGCTTTGGTTGGGGGAAAGTTGATGAAGCGTGTGAAAGTTATACTTTGTCAAAGTTCAGTTGACTTCTCCTAAAGAAACCCTAATTTGACAATTCTTGACTTTTCATGATTTGAGAGCTTTCCTTGAGGAATCATGATCAGCACTTGATCAAATGATTAGTATCACTTCAAAATGTTTATGTTGACAAAAAATCTTGAAGTTTGAAGGTATGTTAACCATAGTTGACTTCTTATCCAACACTGTTGATTTTCAATCATCTGAGCCATTGACTGGGCAAACTTGTGATGTAGGACTTTAAACTTGACATGAATCTTGTTGGTGACCTATGGAGAACCATGGAAATCACTTGATACCTTTTCAACTCAACTTTCCTTGATAAACTCAAAACCCTAGTTGTAGACCTTTGGCTTAGGAGGAGTATTTGACTGGTCATCCCTTGAGATTCTTGAGTGTTTGGGAAGCCTTGAAATAATGCCTTTAAGAAAATGGGAGGGAAATTTTGGTGTAAAACACATATCATATTCCTTATGTACATACTCTCCATTAGGTCATATAACACTTCATGCATTCACTAACAACAAGGCTTGGTATTTGAAATTAATGGTCATGGGGCTAGGGTTTCACATATCAATAGGGTATTATCTCTTTTGCGGGGTTGCATCAATTAAATATCCAAGGATCAGGGATTATGATTTGTCCATTGTACAAGGTTCTTAAATGTATCTTTTAAGGCTTGTATATGCATCATCTAAAGCTCCTTTCTTCTCAAAATTTTGGCTTCGTTCATCATATGATATGACTACATGGTTGCTTACAATACAATACAATACATCCTACAAAGTGTCATCTAAGAGTCCATGAGCAAGGGCATTAATCATATTATTGTTCTCCTCATCATAATTTTATTAGGGTTTATTTCCTTAATCATGTGTCCTTCAAGAGGTTTCCTTTGAAAAGTGATTCATTATATGAATCGTATCACTCAAGGGAATCATAATCTTTGCTTAAGGTACAAGATATATAAAAGATGTGTCATATATTCCAGGATAGGGTTTTCTAATGGTATTTCATTCATCACATGAGAAGGCTCTCACTTGTTGCTCAAACATCAAGTCATATGGTTATGGTTCTCATGTAAGAGGAGAAGATACATGTGGACTTGTCAGACCAATTAAGGGCGTGGATACTTGAGGTGAAGCTCTTCACCTAATCATTTGGCTTACATGTAGCACAAATTTTCTTTGGATTTCATTCAATGTCTCAAGCTAAAATCCTAAAGTTCTCATGGAGCATTAGGGTTTCATTAAAGTTTGTTCATTTACTTGAAGATTTATTCATTCAGATTTGATAAACATTTCTATCTTGGATATGTTTCACTAAAGGGATGCCATATGAAGGAAGTTTTGTATGTGATGCATACCATGACGCAAAATCAAAGGCAATACAAGACCTATGCAAGGTCCAATTAAAGGAAAAGTTTTGGAAATTCAAAAGGGCAGCAATATGGAGAAGGTCAATACTTCAAGGTAATTTCTCGATTGTTTTGGAAAATATATTATTGGGTTCACACCATGGCTATGTAATTTTATGCAAGAAATTAATCAAAAGGACTTGAAACTTAGAAGGAAAAAGAGTTATTTGAATACTTGAGAACATTCATTCAATTTCAATTGACATACCTTTATATTAAAAGTACATTACAAGAAATATTTCAAGTACATGAAGTTTACATCAAAACCTAAACTTATTACCCCTAGACTAATTCTTCATGCCTAAACTCCATGACCAATCTTCGTGCTTTTTTCTTCATGCTCCAAAAGCCTTTGCCATTCACAATCTTCAACCATGCTCTTGCTTCCACTTTCATCAATTTTCATGCCTTGAACCAAATCTTCAAACCAACATTCACTTGACCAAGCTAACAACTTGTATAACATGTATACAACCAATTAACATCACTAAAATAAAAATTGAAACAACTTTGTATCATCAAAAACAGTTAGCATTTCATGTCAAAACCAAGCCAGCAATTCTCATTAGACCATACACTAAACCGGTTCATCGACATGCCATATTAAAAAATCAGAAACAATATAAAAACCAGGTAACCTACATGAACCACTAACTAAAACAATCCATCATAAAACCAGTTAAAATCGTGGCCCTGTTGTAGCGGTAGAAATGTTGAGACTAAGCCATTGGATTAACTTAACTCGCACAGGTCAAATAAAAATTGCCACCATGCTTTATTGTTTCCAAAGGAATGGGGAAAGAGCAAATAACCCAAAAGAGGCGGAGATAATCTAAGTCTGGGGGTTGGTTATGCAAAGGAAAGGTATTAGCACCCTAAACATCTATGGTACTCCGCGAGAACCTCTTTGAAAATCTGTATATTTTGGATATAAATGTTATATAAAAAAAGATTGTGGGGATGAGAAATGAAATATTTTTTTATAAGTTTTTTTCACCCGCCGCAGTTGCGAACCTTTAGTTCCTACGTACCCCCTTCCATGCAATAGGGGATCAGGGTACTCGTAGTTCGCCGTTAAAATTTTTGAAACACGAGTATGTTGGTTAATTTTAAAAGACGAGACATAATCGTCTTATCTGAGTGGAAGAACATACCTACTACCCACGATTATGAGAAAGGAGAATTTGCATCATCTCAAAGTGGAGGATATAGATTGGATTTTAAAATCAACAAAGCCTCACTCAACACCCAAGTGGAAAATATATCACTTCACTACATATCATAGAAGTATATTAGCTTGCATCACTATAAAGGTTGACAAGAGTCTAATATTTTGAGAAAAAGAGTTTTAAAGTAAAAAGCCAAAGTGGAAAAATCATCTGAATAAGTTTAATTGACTTTTAGTCTTCTCATAAAAAATGTCAAAGTTTTATTAAGTTGGTTAAAATTTGATTAGGAAAATGATTTTTGAAAAGGCATGGACATAAGTCCAAGTTTTTTATGAAAGTGATTCAAGTTTTAGAAAACAAGAATAGTTTTGAAAAGGAGGGAAAATATTTTTAAAATTAAAGAAGATGGGAGAAGATGAAGGGACTATCCTAAAGCATAAGGTAAAAGCTAGGGAAAAGAATCGTCTAACCAACAAGAAGCCAACACTTGACAAAATGAGTCAATGTAGAATTCCCATTATTTGGATTGAAACCAAACAAGAAAGGATAATAAACCTCTTAGAAAAACCAAGCTTAAAATGCATTATGTCTGCACAAAAATTGGGCAGAGTAACGGCTGTATACAGGTGAATTCCCAATCACAGACAAAGCATATAATCAGAATAACATGCACACAAAGAAAACAAACAACCCAATATCTTAGGATAAACCCCAAGAACTCCAGAAAAAATAGCAATAGAAGTCCCAAGGTCTCAAGGTAGGTCAAGGCTTTTAATCCTAAGTCCAAGAAGTCCACAACTCCATAATGTCCAGGATAGTAACCAAATGGTTCAACTAACATTAAAGATTTTATGGTTCAAGTTGATTATTAGGTATCTTCAACAAGAAAATGAAAAACTCAAGTGAGAAAATATGAAAATAGCATGAAGTATAGATGCTAAAATAAATGGTATATAAAAGTAATGACATAAATTACAAGCATAAATACCAAAGTCAACTGTTAATGAGTTAGAGGTTAGAGGTTAGATGAATGACCATATTGAAACTTGCATTTGAAAACTCATTAGAAGATTGATAAAATTAAAGCCTCTTAACAACAAGTTTCATTTGTTTTTGTCAAGTATATCATTCATTTCAAAATCTCGAGGCAACAATAAATGATCAACGATGTTTAAGTGATTCACTTTGACCAAAGCTTATGAATATTCATTAGAGGATTGATAAGACCAAATCCTCCTAACAATGAATCTCAATATTATTGGATCAAAGGATTCAAATTAACAAACTTGGGTTTGCAAACATGGGTTTGGACCACGAATGATCATATCTCAAATTGGGACAAAATTTAGCGCTATGTTAAGGAATCGTAAGTGAACTTATATATAAGTCGCACCTATTTTGAGGTCGGTCAATAGAAATCTTTGTAACACATGTTTAGAGAAATGATATATAGATAATTCTCCAACAACATATAGTACAAGTGAGAAACGGATAAGATGAAAGGGGATGGGATGTGTTAGATGAAATTTTAGTTTCAAATATCGTCAACATCATTCATCCATCTCGGTGGATTTGTTTTTCAACCTATCAACACCCAAGATCCAATGATGTTGAAGCATTTGTCCCAAAATAAACCCCAATTTAGTATCACATGTCATTTCAAGAATTAATTAAGAATTATGTACAAAAATTCTCAATCACAAACTTTGATCAAAAGTAAAACCCTAAATGCAACCCTAAGTCAACAATTAGGTTTAAAATAGAAAAATAACTTGTAAAAATTATGAAAATTAAACCCTAACTTCCTAAAGATCTAGAAAAGTCAGAAATGGAGTATAGAGTTCTTGGATTGAGGTGGAAACTTTATTTAAAAATGCAAACATTGAGACTAGAGAGCAAAATGCTTAAACTAGAGGTGTTTTGAAAAACAATTTGTAAAAATTATAAAATCACATTTTAAAATTCAAGGAAAATGATCTTTATGAACTCAACTTGTACAAGCACTCTAAACAAATTTATTTCATATTTTACAAGCATGGGAAGTTAGAATTTTCAAGCATTCAATGTGAATGATCAACCAAAACCCTAAAAAAGGAGAAATTAATTTCAAAATTAATCTACTTAATCTAAAATTCAAATAAATTTGTGTAAGACCCCCTAAATCTCAAGAAAATTCTAAGAATCAGTAAGTATATTTTCTTGAATTTTATCCCAAAAGAAAGAATTAAATAAAAATTATTTACATAATACATCAAAAATAAACAAAGAAAAAGTGATATAACTAAACAAATGATTTAATTGTCATCCCACGAATTTTGTAAAATTGGATAAAAATTATTTTCAATAAGACTCATAGGAACACTTAAAAACAGTTTTTAGGATATTTTGATTTAGTAGAAATAGGAAATAAAATTCTAAAACATATAGAATGATTAAAACCCTAATTAAACTACTTGAATTTATTTAATCATGAAAAAATGATAAAACTAAGAAATAAAAATCAGAAAATGAAAATATATTGAAAATATAGTTTAAAATATTTTTGTGGTGATTTTTGAATTAAGAAAAGTATTTAAACAAAATTAGAGAAAACAAAGAAAATTAAAATATAATTAAAGTGTATTACACATGTTATTAGTATAAAGCACTGTAAAAGAAATTAAGAACATGTTCAATGAAAAATTGCCACGTAGGCATCCCTATCATGTGAACCAGTATCCACGATAAAATGTATTTTCAAAACACGATTTTCGGAGCTTCATATCTCTTTGTATTCTCCATGAAAATCAAAGATGTAAACATCAAACTTCAAGATGAAAATGGATAGAAAATGATAGAATCAAAAAATTCATCAAAAGATGCATGGATCATAGAGAAAATGCCACGCAAATATTGTTGTATGAACATAATTTTAAGTTGAGCAATTCAACAAACAAATTTCTGACTTTATTTTCTCCTTTGATTCTCAACCAAACCTCTTGATCCAAACATAAAAATTCAATATCTCAACTCGTAGAACAACAAAACACTCATGGATTTATCAAATAAAGCATGATCTGATCATAAACTGAGCATGAAAGCAGTAGCATGAACAGAACTTTAAGCAACTTTGTGGAACAAAAATCAAGCAACATATGCACACATGATTATACCTCAGATATAGGATTTGGCCAGCTAAATCCAATGTGAATAGAATTTAATGCATGATTCGAGCTACCATGATAAGGAATTGGGTTTGAAAATCTACCATGATGAGTCAAAAATAAATCCACTCAATGCCTCTATTTTGAAATACAACACCGATGCTACTTCTTCTTCAAGCTTCAATGGAGCAGAATGCATAAGAAGAATGGATTTGAGCAAGGATCTCTTGAAAACGAAATGCAGGAAAATTCTGAGTTTGAGAAAGAGAGGAGTTTAGTGAGGGAGAGAGGAATTGCTCTTGAGATTCTCGTTCAAGTCTCCTTATGTGTTGAAACAAGTTTCTTTTTATAGAGTAAGGAGGTAAGAGGGTGAGGGTATAAGTGGGAACAAAGTTGAAAGTGAGGGTCAAGTGGTTCTGCATTTTGCTTCTGTTTTGAGTTCGTGGAAGTCGTTTTGGATAAGTGAGAATAGCATGGGCATGAGCTGGTAAGCTGGTGTCTTGGTTGATGTAAAATTTCATTCATTTCCATGCAAGCCTTTCCATTATCATGATAACATCTTCATCTCATCATATCTCTCTCCATAGTGCGTGAAATGTAACAAAGTTTGAATCAAAATTGAAGAGGGCATAACATACTCTAACTTTCATGTTCAAACATTTTCAAAACAAATCTTGAATCAATGAGATAAGTAGCCATGAATGTATGTACATCATATGTTTGCTGGAATGCATGTCCTTGCACGTGTGTGTCATGCCTTGTTGCTGGGAAAATTCAGCTTACATGTCACCTACTTCCCATGATCATATCTTGAAATGTAGGAACTATTTTGAGAAAATTCCTGAAGCAAAGTAGTTCATAACACATAGACCTTGATATTTGATGTTGGACATTTTTGAAAATAACCAATATTTCAAGGAGAAAAAATGGTGAAGGCATGCCCATGAACTGTTTGATGAAATGCTTGGCTTGGCGTGCGCGTGTCTGGGCAAAATGCCATCTCTAAGCTCCAAATCCTAAGCATTGTAAATTAGCCATGAAGAAATCATATTTTTGTACATATTTGGAAATTTCACTAAGTGTCCAAAAATTTCCAAGTTCCATAACTTTTTCTCCTTTAACTTTTTGGACTTGAGGCCTCTAATACAAAGTTTAAGAATTTTTTATCCTCTTTCCAGGCATGTAAAGTTTGTACATTTTCAATAAAAAATGAGAAATTTATGACCAATCAAAGTTCAGCACTATGAACACTTAGAAAAAATCCAAAATTTCAAATAATCCAAAATCCTTGACAAGTTATCTCCAATTCACACTTCCTCTTGATTTTATGTCACCATTGACCATGAAATATGAAAATATGGACATTGAATTGATAGTTTACCAAAAGTTCCCTTGGTCAATAGTTGACTTTGGTTAACTTCTGACAAAATGACCAATTTACCCCTTTTTGTCAATTGAACCGTTCCAAACCAAAATTGATGATCAAAATTCCAATCATAGATGCTCATGAACTTGTAAAGAAACATGTAATCAAGTATTTCTAAAAAATTTGGAGATTTCCTGATTAAATTTCAAACCCTAGTTTTGATCCTCTGTTCTAGGAGATGGTAAGATACATGCAATTGTGCCATTACCTACAAGATGAAACTCAAAGAGAAATATATATATTTTTTGATGTTAGTCAAAAGGATATTTGTATAAGATACACAATTCAAGGTGCTTAGTGATCCCTCATGTACAAACCTAAAGATAGGATGAAGTAGGAGAAGTACCCAAACAATAATGTGTGTTCTTGTTGCATTGTGATTGTTGTACCCCAAAATTTGCCCTCTCATTTTTCAAGGCATTTCACACAAGGATTCTCAAATTTCAAACCTATACAAAATACATTTGGATTTTTCAGCATCAAGATTAAATAAGAAATTGCTAAAAAAGGACAAAACAGGTGAAAGTGCTCTTTTGACAAAATTAAAGGAAAAGAAAGTTCTTTTCAATTTTGCATCCTGCGATTGGATACTTTGGCTTTGGTTGCATCTTTCATTTGAGCGCTGGACTCTTTGGGGGAAAGTTTATTTCATGCTTCGATTGGGGCATTGGCCTCATTTGGGCAAGTTCATTTGATACTTCAATTGGGGCACTGGCCTCATTTGGGCAAGTTCATTTGATACTTCAATTGGGGCACTGGACTCACTTGGGCAAGTTCATTTCCTGCTTCGTTGGGTACTAGACTTCGTTTGAATGTTTGTACAAATCTTTCATTTGGCCACACAACATCTTTCATGCGTGTTAGCCAAGACTTACAAGTGAGGTTACCTTAGGGCTAGATCACCTTTACTTGCTTTTCTTTGTTTGACTTGTTTGCTTTATATTGGTTCTTTGTCTTGGCTTGTTTTGATCCTCAACCAGGATCTAGGACACCTTTTAAGTAAGTAGCAAGAAGTTTTGGAAACTGTGCGGGGTATACCGACATGGTCTAAACAATAGCTACGTTAGTGTGACACATTTGTTGGTACTGGTAGCCCTTGAGTAGTCAAGGAGAATACGGGGCCTCTGTGTGGTGTCATGAAGCACTAACTGACCTTAGAACCTTAATTGAACAACTTGGCCATTAGGAAGTAGTGAGATATCCGGCTTTGGTGCAGTCCGAAGTTGGTTGATACTCGATGCTACGCTCATTGAGATCAGACTTTCAGGATATTTCGGTCGTCATTAAAGAGGCTTGCGCTGAAACAATGCCCGATGAAGAAAGATCAGTGATATTGAGATCCCTTAGAACCCGATTACTTTCTAGGACAAGTTGAACCAACTAAACTTCAAGAGGGTACTTACCTATGAACCTCATACAAGCCTAAACCTAAGGACTTGTCTTCTTTGTGTGTATATGATTATTTATACATAACAACTTGCTTGCTTTGCATACTTGTACATAACATCATAACATCATACCATAGCATTTTCAATAACCATTTCAAGGATCTCAAGGGCCTATGATGCAGGGTCACGTTGAACTGGACGTCTATCAAGGGGAAAGAGGATTTATTTTCCTCTAACAAAATGTCGTCAAGACCAAAGCACGGTAACTTGAGTCAAGGGCTACGACCCACTTGACATGGTGAGCTTGATTCTCGTGGAAGGACATCCACCGATATAAAGTTCTCCAATCAAAGTTGTTGATCAAAATTCAACTTCTAACATCTTCTTGTGTTTACCCCACGAGATGCTTGAAAACATGCATCCACTTACCATGCATCATATCATGACAGATTTCTCCCATACAGGTCTCCTTATCTTCCTACTGTTTATTTCAGTAAGATGGATATGGAACAGACGGTGAAGGATCTCCAAGCACAAAATGCTCAATTCCAATAAATGTTCCTGGCTCTGGCTAAGGGGCGGGAAAATCTAAAAACACTCTTCACCAAAGAGAGCAAGAAGAAGACTAAGAAAAGGGTTGTTATCCTCAATGTGGGAAAAAGGTCCAAGGGGCATACCCAACTAGCTCAAAAAGAAGATGCTTCTTATGAAGAAGAAGGAAGTCAAGAAGAGGAAGCTAGAAGCATTAGGGCTAACATAGTTACTGAGGAAGAAGACTATTCTGAGGAGCAATATCCACCGGCGGATGGAAAATACAAACAGCTTGAAGACAGACTAAAAGTTGTGGAGACCCAAGCTGTGCCTGGCTTGGACTTAGGAGACGTGGGTTTGGATTTTGGATTGGTCATCCCACCAAAGTTCAAAATCCCTACCTTTGCCATTTATGATGGGGTCTCTTGTCCTAAGATGCATCTGAAGTCTTATATCCGCAAGATTCAGCCATATACAACCAATCAGAAGTTCTGGATTCATTTCTTCCAAGAGAGATTAGCTGGGACGCAACTTGAGTGGTTCTGTCAATTGGAGAGTTCCCACATTCACACATGGGAAGATCTAGCTACTTATTTTTACAAGCAGTACCAATACAACGCTGATCTTGCACCAACTCGTGTGCAATTGTAGTATATGACCATGAGTTCCAACGAAGGCTTCAAAGAATACGCCCATCAGTGGAGAGACCTAGCTGGCAAGGTGCAGCCACCCTTAACTGAAAGGGAGATGATTGACATATTTATGGGAAATTTTACGGGACCTTTCTTTAATCACCTAATCGGAAGCTCCTCAGTCGGGTTCACTGAGATAATATTGAATGGCGAAAGGGTCGAAGCTGGCCTCAAAAGCGGAAAGATCCAAAGAGCTACATCCTGTGATGCTCATAAAAATCCATACAATGGGAATAAAGAGTCCAATGTTGTTTACAGGAAAAAGGGCCATAACAAGAACCACCACGACCAACATGTGGGGGCAGTCTTGATCTTCGGTCCTGCATCACGATGACGACAACAAAGGGGAAATCAACAAAGGCCAGATGATCCCAAAAGAAAGTTTACCAACATCAACATGCTGTTGTCTCAAGCACTACAACACTTGTTGAAGATGAATCTGATTACGTTGATAGGACCTCATCCAAACCCCAAAACTTCTTCTACTAACTACAATCCTAATGCAATATGTGCTTATCATTCCGGCAGTCCCGGGCATGATACTAACGATTGTTAGGCGCTAAAATACAAGATTCAGAATATGATTGATGTTAAGGTGATTGATTTTGGTCCTCCTGAGACTCCAAACGTGATCACTACTCCCATGCCAAATCATTGAGCGTTCCAGTTCATTTGAATTTTCAATTGCAATTTCTGTTCTTGTTCAAACACTTATCTATTAATGTCAAACTTTGTTTCATTAATGCATTTCATATGTTTATCTTGAATTCATCCATTTGTTTTCGCTATATTTAAGTTATTCCTTTTACTCTCTTTTTGACATTCAACTCTTGCTAAAAGTTACAAGCCTTTAGAGGGAGGATAACGAAAACAATGCCCCGATCTCATACAATATGCTTTTGGACAAACCTTGCTGACGATGTACATGCGTTTGTTTAATTCCTAAACATTAGAGTTATAATGAGGATAATCCCTAGTCAACCCCTTTGATCCAAAGAAGTAGGAGTTTCCTTTTTACACAATTTGAAACCATTAATCAAAGCCTAGGGCAGGGTAGTCTCTCAGTTAATTCAAATGCGTGTTCAGTCGCAAACTTTCACTTCGTATACAACGAATGACATCAAAAACATTCCTTCTGAACCAAAAGATGGTGATGATTCCCTATCAAATAGGCAGTCATTATCTCTCAAAATAAAAGCCCACTAAGTCAAAACCTACGAAGGAGACTTAAGAAAAAAACTGGGCATCCCGCTGACCGTAATCTCAAAAACAAGAATAGTCAGGAAAAATCAGGGATAATAAATCAAAAATAGGACACTAGAGATCCTCAACAAACACGAAAAACGTTGCAAAAATGACTGTCTTCCAACAAACTTAACTTGTCTGAACCATCACCAAAATTTCATTTCAGACTCAATTGGAATTCAAACGCACAATTAACCGAGTTTAGGACCGAAGAACATCACGAAGAACGGGCGGGCATGAATGCATTTTGATCCTTATCCTTTATTTCTTAAATTGTGAAACGAGCCACGCTACAACTCTTCAAAAGTCCTAATTGACGCATGGGTTAGTTTGAAAGCATATTGTTACAAAAGGCATCCTGACTCCTGTACGGTTTACTGTAAGTCCTGAGTTGAATTCATATTCTTACAAAATTCTCTTTACTTGCTAAAATGCATTTTCAAAACTTCAAGACAAGCATAAACTTTGCATTATTTGAATATCGTTGTTTGCATATGGCTAATTGTTCGACAGTGGAGAAATTCACACGACAAATATCCAATGAACAAAAACTCTCTCAATGAACAAAAAACCACTTCAAATGGGATGACACTTCCCACGAATCAAGGGGGCATGACATGTCACTGTCCAACACATTTGGGGTAGTCAAGTCAAGATTCCAAGAAATCTCTCAAGAATTACTGAATATACCAGGGGCAGGTCTATATCTGAATCACTTGGGGCATTAAACGTGAATCACAACAAAGGGTTATGTACAGTCAAACATTTCCTGGAAGTGCCATGAACACTTTCTACTAGGAGCAATGACAAATTCCCCACAAAGTCCTTTTCATAGGGTGACCCCCAGCCAGAGTTTCGATCTCTGAAAACTTCTCCCCAACTGAGTTGAGCTCAAGAATCCTAGAGGATTTATACCAAAAGAATACGCCTCTCCAACCGATTGGAAACAGGGTTTATCTCCCCAACAAACTACAGATTCCCCGGCTTGAATTTTCCTCTCATACTATTAAAAATCAAGAGACCATGACTCCTTTTTCCCTAGTAGACTCTTCTACAATCCCCAGTAAGTTACTGTAAAGCATAGACCCGACTAGATATTAGTTCAACTTCATCCTTTTAAGCAAGTTACTGTAAAGCATGGACTCGACCTGATATCAGTTCAACTTCATTCGTTCAAGAAAGTTACTGTGAAGCATGGACCCGACCAGATATCAGTTCAACTTCATATATTCAAGCAAGTTACTGAAAAGCCTAGACCCAACCAGATATCAGTTCAACTTCATTCGTTCAAGCAAGTTACTGTGAAGCCTGGACCCGACCAGATATTAGTTCAACTTCATCCTTTCAAGAAAGTTATTGTAAAGCCTAGACCCAACCAGATATCAGTTTAACTTCATTCGTTCAAGCAATTTACTGTGAATCCTAGACCCGACCAGATATCAGTTTAACTTCTTCTGGTCAAGAAAGTTACTAAAAAGCCTGGACCCGACCAGATATAGTTCAACTTCATCCTTTCAAGCAAGTTACTGCAAAGCCTAGACCCGACCAGATATCAGTTCAACTTCATCCTTTCAAGCGAGTTACTGCAAAGCCTATATTCGACCAGATATCTGTTCAACTTCATCCTTTCAAGTAAGTTATTGCGAAGCCTGGAGCTCGACCAGATAACAATTAACTTCATCCACCTCAGAAATTTGCTTTGAAACCTGGAATTCGACCAGATAGAAGTTTCATGTTAGTAAGTTACTGTGAAGCCTGGAATCCAACCAGATAACAGCCTAACTTCACTCTCCCAAGTAATTTCCTGCGAAGCCTAGAATCCATCCAGATAATAGTTAGTTTAATCTTCCCCAGTAAGTTGCTGTGAAGCCTGGAATACGACCAGATAATAGTCAACTTCATTATCCTCAACAATTTGCTACCAAGCCTGGATTTCGACCAGATAACAACTAACTTTTGATTCTCTCCAGTCAAGAATAACTCCCCGGTAGAGCAACGAGTAGCTAAGACTCCTAAACTCTTTTCTCCAAGCAGAGATCAACACTCTCCGCAGAGTCTTTTTAAACAAGCCAATATTCCAGTGGATTTTCTCCTCAAATAATAGAACAGGAATTCTCAGTGGAAACATTCTAAACAAATTCGAAGATACATATATTCTCCAACAACAATTAAGGATTCAGCCTCCCAAGATTCCCCAGCATGTTGTCAAGGATTTATTTTCCTAGACAAAGATACAATGCAATAAACGCATCACATTCATACACCATATAACATACATGATATATGCATACAACACAACCTCATTTTTGAGAATATCATTACATAATGCATTTTATACATCATGAAAGTGCATATAGCTAACCCTTTACCTTTTCAGGAAAGATCAATTGACTGATAATTATCATCAACAATTTTCAAGAGGTCCAAGACTAGTTCCTGAAACAAGACAGAGCAACTATCTACACTACTAGATGAAGAAATCTTACACGGATTCCTTCTCAAAATATCTTGATGAAGTTTAATATGGACTCATCATGAAGCAACCCTACCCAGGTTCCTTCTTATTTCAAGATGCATTTTTACACTGACTCATCCTGAAGCAACCCTACCCAGGTTCCTTCTCTTAAATTCCAGATGGAGTTTAACATGGACTCATCATGAAGCAACCCTACCCAGGTTCCTCCTCATTTCCAGATGCAGTTTTACACTGACTCATCCTAAAGAAACCCTACCCAGGTTCCTTCTCTTAAATTCCATATGAAGTTTAACACGGACTCATCATCAAGTAACCTTACCCAGGGTCCTTCTCATACAATTCCAGATGAAGTTTAACACTGACTTATCATGAAGCAACCCTACCCAGGTTCCTTCTCATTTCCAGATGCAGTTTTACACGGACTCATTCTGAAGTAACCCTACTCAGGTTCCTTCTCAGACAATTCCAGATGAAGATTAACACGGACTCATCATGAAGCAACCCTACCCAGGTTCCTTCGCATTCCTAGATGCAGTTTTACACTGACTCATCATGAAGCAACCCTACCCAAGTTCCTTCTCATTCCCATATGCAGTTTTACACGGACTCGTCCTGAAGCAACCCTACCCAGGGTCCTTCTCTTAAATTCTAGATGGAGCTTCACATGGATTCATCTTGAATCATCCCTACCCAGGCTTCCCCCTCATATGTCTCCTAAAGCAGCCCTACACAGGCCCATCATAAATTGAAGAATATCCAAGACCTCTGCTGGTTTAGTTTAAATTGATCAATGGTTTATCCTGATTCCTTTCTGGTAGACACTTCCTCTGGTTCCGATAAATGGCTCCAAAGATTTATTCTGATTCTTTTCCAATTGAAGTCAAATTTAGACTCAGTCTAATTTCTGCCAACAATCACTTCTGGGGGGCATTTGTAAGCCCATCTCCGAAAACTCTCCATCATATTTCCAAATGGCATATTTAAGCCCATTCCTTACACCTCAACCGCAGTTTCATCGAGTGCAAATTTCTGGGCACTTTAGTGTTCAATCATCTTCCACCTTCAAGTCACGAATGGCGGACCCACCAATCTAACGCTTCAGTTTTAAGAAGATTGAACAGAGGCAGCTGTTGTACCCCAAAATTTGCCCTCTCATTTTTCAAGGCATTTCTCACAAGGATTCTCAAATTTCAAACCTATACAAAATACATTTCGATTTTTCAGCATCAAGATTAAAGAAGAAATTGCTAAAAAAGGAAAAAACAGGTGAAAGTGCTCTTTTGACAAAATTAAAGGAAAAGCAAGTTCTTTTCAATTTTGCATCCTTCGATTGGATACTTTGGCTTTGGTTGCATCTTTCGTTTGAGCGCTGGACTCCTTTGAGGGCAAGTTCATATCATGCTTCGATTGGGGCACTGGCCTCATTTGGGAAAGTTCATTTGATACTTCGATTGGGGAACTGAACTCATTTGGGAAAGTTCATTTGATACTTCAATTGGGGCACTGGACTCACTTGGACAAGTTAATTTCCTACTTTGTTGGGTACTAGGCTTCGTTTGAACATTTTTGCAAATCTTTCATGCGTGTTAGCCAAGACTTACAAGGCAGAATTTCCTATCATGTTAACATGCACAAAGCCTCTCTTCTGCCCTCTTTCGATTACACATCTTGCCTCTTGTAGGCCAACTTTCGTGTGGCCACATGGCCCCTTTGCAGGAAAGTTTGAGTGGGAAGTATCCCCTTTGAAATGGCTTGCTCCAACACACAAATTCTACACTATGCCTTTGTCTCATGCGAAAGAAGTACCATGGGGGCACATTCGAAGTACTTTCCATGGTTGGGGAATAATTAGTTTTGTTTACTTCCAGATCTAGTTGAAAGGTTGGGCTTAAGTGATCAAAAGCAAGAGAACTCAAAGTGGCATATTCAGCTGAAGAGGGCCATTCGAAGAACACACAGTTGGTCCATTTGAAGGACACACAACTGGTGGAAACAAATGTTGCTTTGTTGAGTCTGGTCGAAGGTTATGGAAAGATAAAGGATTCGATTCAAAGAGTCAATTTGTCCATAAGTCAGGCTACATAGGCCTCCAACTTATGCCTCACTCCATATTAAATTGTTCTTCAAGCCAACTTGCTCTTGATGACATCACTACCTTTTTAGAAAGTTTTTGAGCCTTGTTGTCTCTTCTGCACACTTGCCCCCTATAAACTAGGAGCCACCCGTCTAAACCATTGATTTTAGTACTTTTATCTTGGGATCATAAAAAGTTGACACAAGTGGATGTTGGCCTTTGAAAGAAACTATATTTTATTCTTTCACAAAGCAGCTCATTCAAAAAAATTTCTCTATAAATAGAAAGTTCATTTGCACATCAAAGGGGGATGAAAGGCAACAAGAGAGAACGCTGGCAGATTTTGGGTGGTATGGAAAGAATCTTCAAAAAAATTATCAAACTCTCAAAACTCTTAAACTCTTAAGATTCTCAAACACTAAACACAAACCCAGAATCTAAAGAAACACAACACTTGTTTCTTTTTCTCTTTCAAATCTGAAACAATCCCCACACTTTATTTTTCTTTCAAATCCAGTAGAAAGAACACTACACTTGTTCTTCTCCTTCAAATCCAGAAATAACAAATGTCACCCTCACACATCCTGACCTTCAAATCCAGTCAAAGGAACACCACACATGTTTCTTTCCTTCGATTCCAGGAGCATCTAGTCCAATTACTCAAGGTCAAACACACGATCCAACCTCAAGCAAGGTATGTTTCTCCAAGCCTTAAACTCTTCGTTTCCAGTATAGAATGTAAATACACTTCCTTTTTAATTCAAACATGTACATACCATTGTTCTTCTTTTTGTTTCCATTCTTTTAACATGTTTCATGGTTAACAACCTTCTTGGTTTTTGCTCTTTGTACATTTAAACATGCTTTAAGAACTAACCTGGCCCTAAGGTAATGTTGGCATGACCTTAAGCCATGTTTTCATTCAAACTCAAACGAAAGAAACAGGAAATAGAAAGTAAGAAACGAAGCTTTTGGCTACCACACCAACCTCCAGGCCAAACAAAAGAGGCATCCAGAAGGCACACCATGCTAGTTCCAGGCCCAGACGAAAGGCACAACATGCTGGCCTCCAGGCCCTAATCAAATGGCATAACATGCTGACCCCCGTGCCCCCAATCGAAAGTCATGCCTTTACTCTTTTCAGGCCAAATCAAAGAGTGCTAGAAAGTGCAGAATCGAAGGATTTTTTCTGCCCAAATCGAAAGACCCTTTTTCTTACTTTTATTTTATTTTTGCCTTTATATTTTCATGAAATTCAATATGGCTGTAATAGTGTAGGATTTTATCTTTCTGCATTTTTTTACTTTATACAAAATGTTAGTAATTAGGGTATATGGCAAGATAAAATCAACAAGTAGACCACCCTGATCAAAAAGACAAAAATGCATGAAATCAAACACACTTTGCACATATGCACCTCTAGGGTTAACTCCACTTGTTGCAATGAGAAAATGGTCATGTTATGCATGTGAGACGTCTTAGCAAAAATAATTAAAAATACAAGATCATAGTCCCTCGATGACGCTTCAAATGTTGCCTTACAAATGATCTTAGTCCCTCAAGAGAATTGGTAAGATGTCTCACAACATTGCTATTCATGACTACGCGAGGACCCACGTCCGTCCCTTTTTGCATCCAAAGATAAGGCTTCTTACCAATTAATGGCAAGATAGCAATATCAAAGGAAGAGAGAAATGAACAAAAGACTTTTGAGTAAAGTAGAACGTCCCTAGTTGCTTGCTCATCTTCAAATACAAACACCTTTTCAAATGCACCAACACCTTCCCTTTTCATAATCTACCCCCCGAACTCAAGAAAATAATCTCAAAGGTCTTTCCTGTTCTTTTCACCCTTTCCTTTATTGGATAAAAGAAAAGTTGGTGGCGACTCTTGCTATCTGCAACAATTGCAATCAAACGCAAAACACTGAAGTCAGTTCTCCCACCGCATTTCAGTTCCTTTATTGGACAATGATATGTCATGCCCCCTTGATTCGTTGGAAGTGTCATCCCATTTGAAGTGGTTTTGTTCATTGAGAGAGTTTTTGTTCATTGGATATTCGTCGTGTGAATTTCCCCACTGTCGAACAATTAGCCATATGCAAAAAGAGATATTCAAATAATGCAAAGTTTATGCTTGTCTTGAATTTTTAAAAATGCGTTTTAGAAAGTAAAGAAAATTTTGTAAGAATATGAATTCAACTCAGGACTTACAGTAAGCCTTACAGGAGTCAGGATGCCTTTTGTAACAGTATGCTTTCGAACTAACCCATGCTTCAATTAGGACTTTTGAAGAGTTGTAGCGTGGCTCGATTCACGGTTTAAGAAACAAAGGATAAGGCTCAAATTGCATTCATGCCCACCCATTCTTCGTGATGTTCTTAGGTACTAAACTCAGTTAATTGTGCGTTTGAATTCCAATTGAGTCTGAAATGACACTTTGGTGATGGTTCAGACAAGTTAAGTTTGTTGGAAGGCAGTCATTTTTGCAACGTTTTTCGTGTTTGTTGAGGATCTGTAGTGTCCTCTTTTTGATTTATTATCCCTGATTTTGCCTGACTGTTCTTGTTTTTGAGATTACATTCAGTGGGATGCCCTAGTTTTTTTCTTAAGTCTCCTTCGTAGGTTTTGACTTAGTGGACTTTTCTTTTGAGTGATAATGACTGCCTATTTGATAGGAAATCATCACCATCTTTTGGTTTAGAAGGAATGTTTTTGATGTCATTCATTGTATACGAAGTGAAAGTTTGCGACTGAACGCGCATCTGAATTAACTGAGAGACTACCCTCCCCCAGGTTTTGATTAATGGTTTTAAATTGTGTAAAAAGGAAACTTCTACTTATTTGGCTCAAAGGGGTTGAATATGGATTATACTCCTTATAACTCCAGTGTTTAGGAATTGAACGAAAGCCTGTACATCGTCAGAAAAGTTTGTCCAAAAGCATATTGTATGAGATTAAGGCATTATTTTTGTCATCCTCCCTCTAAAGGCTTGTAACATTTAGAAAGAGTTAAATGTCATAAAGAGATTAAAAATCATAGCTTAAATATAGCAAAAACAAATGGATGAATTCAAGACAAACATATGCAATGCATTAATGAAACAAAGTTTCACATTAATAGATAAGTGTTTGAGCAACAACAGAAATTACAATTGAAAATTCAAAGGGAACTGGAACGCTCAATGATTTGGCATGGGAGTAGTGATCACGTTGGGAGTCTCAGGAGGACCGAACTCAATAACCTTAGCATCAATCATATTCTGAATCTTGTATTTCAGCGCCCAACAATCGTTAGTATAATGCCCGGGACTGCCGGAATGATAAGCACATATTGCATTAGGATTGTAGTTAGGAGAAGAAGTTTTGGGGTTTGGATGAGGTCCTATCAATGTAATAAGATTCATCTTCAACAAGTGGTGTAGTGCTTGAGACAGCGGCATGTTGATGTTGGTAAACTGTCTTTTGGGCTCGTCTGGCCTTCGCTTATTTCCCCTTTGTTATTGTCACCAGGATGCAGGACCGGAGATCAAGACTGCCCCCACATGTTAGTCGTGGTGGCTCTTGTAATTACCCTTTTGGATGTAAATAGCATTGGACTCTTTCTTCCCATTGTATGGCTTTTTCTGAGCACCAGAGGGTATAGCTCCTTGGATCTTTATGCTTTTGAGGCCAACTTCGACCCTTTTGCCAGTCAATATTATCTCGGTGAACCCGACTCAGGAGCTTCCGATTAGGTGATTAAAGAAAGGTCCCATAAAAGTTCCCATAAAGATGCCAATCAGCTCCCTGTTAGTTAAGGGTGGCTGCACCCTACCATCCAAGTCTCTCCACTTTTGGGCGTATTATTTGAAGCCTTCGTTGGAACTCATGGTCATATTCTGCAATTGCATACGAGTTGGTGCAAGATCAGCGTTGTATTGGTACTGCTTGTAATAAGCAGTAGCTAGATCTTCCCAAGTGTCAATGTGGGAACTCTCAAATTGATAGAACCACTAAGGTTGTGTCCCAACTAAGCTCTCTTGGAAGAAATGGATCCAGAGCTTCTGATCGGTTGTATATGGTTAAATCTTGCAGACATAAGACTTCAGAGGCATCTTAGGACAAGAGACCCCATCATACGTGGAAAAGGTATGATTTTGAACTTTGGTGGGGTGACCACTCCAGAAACCAAACCCATGTCTCCTAAGTCCAAGCCAGGCACAACTTGGGTCTCCACGACTTTTAGTATGTCTTCAAGTTGTTTGTATTTTCCATCTGCCGGTGGATACTACTCCTCAGAATAGTCTTTTTCATCAGTAGCTATGTTATCCCTAATGCTTCTAGCTTCCTCTTCTTGACTACCTTCTTCTTCTTCAGAAGAATCTTATTTTTTAGCTAGTTGGGTATGCCCCTTGTACCTTCTTCCCACGTTGAGGATGACAGCCCTTTTCTTAGTCTTCTTCTTGCTCTCTTTGGTGAAGAGTGTTTTCAGATCTTCCTGCCCCTTAGCCAGAGCCAGGAACATTTGTTGGAATTGAGAATTTTGTGCTTGGAGATACTTCATCATCTGTTCCATATCCATCTTACTGAAATAAACAGTAGGAAGATAAGGAGACCTGTATGGGAGAAACCTGTCATGATATGATGCTTGGTAAGTGGGTGCATGTTTTCAAGGATCTCACGGGGTAAACACAAGAAGATGTTAGAAGTTGAATTTTGATCAATAGCTTTGATTGGAGAACTTTGTATCGATGGATGTCCTTCCACGAGAATCAATCTCACCATGTCAAGTGGTTCGTAGCCCTTGACTCAAGTTACCGTGCTTTGGTCTTGATGACATTTAGTTAGAGGAAAATAAATCCTCTTGCCCCTTGATAGACGTCTGGTTCAACGTGACCCTGCATCATAGGCCCTCGAGATCCTTGAAATGGTTATTGAAAATGCTATGGTATGATGTTATGATTTTATGTAGAAGTATGCAAAGCAAGCAAGTTATTATGTACAAATAATCATATACACACAAAGCAGACAAGTCCTTAGGTTTAAGCTTGTATGAGGTTCATAGGTAAGTACCCTCTTGAAGTTTAGTTGGTTCAACCTGTCCTAGAAATTAATCGGGTTCTAAGGGATCTCAATATCACTGATCTTTCTTCATCGGGCATTGTTTCAGCGTAAGCCTCTTTAATGGCGACTGAAATATCCCGAAAGTCCGATCTCAATGAGCGTAGCATCGAGTATCAACTAACTTCGGATTGCACCAAAGTCGGTTATCTCACTACTTCCTAATGGCCAAGTTGTTCAATTAAGGTTCTAGGGTCAGTTAGTGCTTCATGACACCACACAGCGGCCCCGTATTCTCCTTGAATACTCAAGGGCTACCAGTACCAAAAAATGTGTCACACTAATGTAGTTATTGTTTAGACCATATCGGTATACCCCACACAGTTTCCACAACTTATTGATACTTACTTAAAAGGTGTCCCAGATCTGGGTAAAGGATCAAAGCAAGTCAAAACAAAGAACCATAATATAAATCAAACAAGTCAAACAAAGAAAAGCAAGTAAAGGTGATATAGCCCTAAGGTAACTCCACTTTATATCTATACCCCAGAAGAGTCGCCAATTTTGTAATACGGTGGGAGAAATGACTTGGGTGTTTTGCATTTGATTGCAACTTTTGCGGATAACAAGAGTCTCTACCGACTTTTCTTTTATCCAATAAAGGAAAGGGTGAAAAGAATAGGAAAGACCTTTGAGATTATTTTATTGAGTTCCGGGGGTAGATTATAAAAAGGTAAGGTATTAGCATCCTTTCTATCCGTAGTTATCTACGGGCTCTTAGTTGCTTGCTAGATCATTGCTTTTGTTTGAAAGTGTGCTTTGTGGTGGGTTTTGAAAGTATTTTTGAAAAGCGCCTTCGTTTAGGAAAACTTTGTAATGATTCTCGTCTCTATAAGAATGTATACAAAGTGTTGAACTTTTGAAAATATTTCATGGAAAGTGTTGGTGCATTTGAAAAGGTGTTTCTGTTTAAAGATGAGCAAGCAACTAGGAACGTTCTACTTTACTCAAAAGTCTTTTGTTTATTTCTCTCTTCCTTTGATATTTCTATCTTACCATTGATTGGTAAGAAGCCTTATCTTTGGATGTAAAAAGGGACGGGCATGGGTCATCGCATAGTCATGAATAGCAATGTTGTGAGACATCTTACCATTTCTCTTGAGGGACTAAGATCATTTGTAAGGCAACATTCGAAGCATCATCGAGGGACTATGATATTGTATTTTTAATATGTTTTCAGAGCTAATCCTTTCGTTTTCCCTCTTGTTTACTTAAACATGCATTAAGTACTAACCTGACTATAAGGTAATGTTAGTCTGGCCTTAGGCCATGTTGTTATTCAAGAGTTCCAACGAAAGAAACGGAAAAAAAAAAGAAGTTAGAAATGAAGCCTTTGGCTTCCACACTAACCTCCAGGTCAAACGAAAGAGGCAGCCAGAAGGCACACCATGCTGGTTCCAGGCCCAGACGAAAGGCACAACATGCTGGCCTCCAGGCCCCAATCGAAAGGCATAACATGTTGACCCCCGTTCCCCCAATCGAAAGTCATGCCTTCACTCTTTTCAGGCCAAATTGAAGAGTGCCAGAAAGTGCAGAATCAAAGGGTTTTTTCTGCCCAAATTGAAAGACCCTTTTTCTTACTTTTATTTTATTTTTGCCTTTATATTTTCATGCAATTAAATATGGTTGTAATAGTGTAGGATTTTATATTTCTGCATTTTTTTACTTTATACAAAATGTTAGTAATTAGGGTATATGGAAAGATAAAATCAACAAGTAGACCACCCTGATCAAAAAGACAAAAATGAATGCAATCAAACACATTTTGCACACATGCACCTCTAGGGTTAACTCCACTTGTTGCCTTGAGAAAATGGTCATGTTATGCATGTGAGATGTCTTAGCAAAAACAATTAAAAATACAATATCATAGTCCCTCGATGACGCTTCGAATGTTTCCTTATAAATGATCTTAGTCCCTCAAGAGAAATGCTAAGATGTCTCACAACATTTCTATTCATTACTATGCGAGGACCCACGTCCGTCCCTTTTTACATCCAAAGATAAGGCTTCTTACCAATTAATGGTAAGATAGCAATATCAAAGGAAGAGAGAAATGAACAAAAGACTTTTGAGTAAAGTAGAACGTTCCTAGTTGCTTGCTCATCTTCAAACACAAACACCTTTTCAAATGCACCAACACTTTCCATGAAATATTTTCAAAAGTTTAACACTTTGTATACATTCTTATAGAGACGAGAATCATTACAAAGTTTTCCTAAACGAAGGTGCTTTTCAAAAATACTTTCAAAACCCACCACAAAGCACACTTTCAAACAAAAGCAATGATCTAGCAAGCAACTAAGAGCCCGTAGATAACGACGGATGGAAAGGGTACTAATACCTTCCCTTTTCATAATCTACCCCCTGAACTCAAGAAAATAATCTCAAAGGTCTTTCCTGTTCTTTTCACCCTTTCCTTTATTGGATAAAAGAAAAGTCGGTGGTGACTCTTGCTATCCGCAACAATTGCGATCAAATGCAAAACACCCAAGTCAGTTCTCCCACCGTATTACAGTGATGGTATGAGATGATAGAGAAATATTAGGGGGAAAATTGGGTTACAACACTTGCGAACCAATTAACAATAACACATTAACACGCAAATAATATGTGTTCCATTCAACAAAACCAAAACTGTTCATACAACCAGTCTAATTAAACCATCCTTTCATTCAATGAAATCATTCCAACCGAAAATAACCAAAACCAATAAACCAATGTGAAAAACCAATAACCCAAAAAGTTATTCAATTTATTAATAGAAAATCAAAATTACTCAATCATCATTTCACATTCAATTAACTTCATTCAAGTCTGAAGCTAACTCAATTCACTCACTAACAAACCAACTAATCCGAGTCTACAACTAACTTTGTAACACCCCAAAAATATTATATTTATTATTTAATTGTGTTGTTGTGAATTATGTGATTTAATTAGTGATTTGATGGTATGTTATGGGGTAGTGTTGGATTAAATAAGATAATTAGAATTATTGATCTATTTAATAATTATTATTATGTGGATTTATTTTAATAACTATAAGGATAATATGAAGTGAAGAGATGATAAGGGTATTTTGGTAATGTTGGATAGAATAAGTAAGGATAAGATGAGAATACCATATTATGGGTCCAAGGAGTAAAGAGGACTTAAAGGAAAATTTGGAGACTAAATCGTATCTTTGGAACAATCGAACTATGAGAGAAGCTGTCGCGTAGAAGTGAGAAAGCTAGGGCAAGGAGAATCCATTGAAAGAGCTTAGGAACCATAAATCCAATGTAAGGGTTGGGTTATAACTCTCTAAGGGTTTATGTAATGGTGAATATGTATGATTAATCTGTCTATCACTATAGGTAGATATTTAGGTTTGTTTTGGGGTTTGTGATAATTTTGTTGACATGATGAATTGGTGATGAAATTGAGGAAATTAAGTTGTATGATTCATGTGCAATAATAAATATAACATGTATATTTATGTATTGTTGTTATGGTATGATTGAATGCTAAACTTTGATGAAACTGGGACTGTATTGGGTTAGAATTTGTAAGAAATTGAGACTGGAACTTGAAATTCTGGTATGACAGAACCCAGATGTCCTATGACATATTGAGACATCCGATCCGAAATAAACATATAGGTAAGGTATAAATAATTAAAACAGTACTTAAAAGTATAAACAACACACTAGAATTGTTAACCCGGTTCGAAGCAACTCTCCTACTCTAGGGAATACCAAGCCAGGGACAAATTCACTATGATAATATCAATTCATAGACCCTACAGCAAACCTCCAGTTTATGGCCTAATCACTTAATCATTACCCTTCCTAGATTTCTAACTAAGACTCACCTATATATGAGGCCCTTCCTCAATCCCTCTTCAATCACAGACAACGATTGGATCAACATAATTTTGAACAAACAGGAAGATACATTTCCATGAAAATCTCTATCCAAGGCTCTTGACTAAGACCACAATTTGGAGTTGCTTCAAAGCTTCCTCCAAGAACAATACTCAACTCATTAATTCACATCTTCTTAGTGAGAACAATAGTGACCATCTCACAACCTGAATGGTTCACACAAACCAACTCTCTTAGAGAGTGGCTAACAGACTCAGCCCTAATAATTACATCTTTATAATTCCCGGCCGGTACAAATCCTAGGTTATAAAGCATCTATTTATAACCTATACCCAACTGGATTTGGGCCATTAAAATGCAGCATATCAACTGTAACAATCAGCAGTAACTTTTGCTACAATCAAATCTTCCTAAATTATCTCCAAATTTAGAAATTGTATATTCTTCAATATTATTCTTTGATTCTTATTGACCTATAAATCAGAGCCACATAGGATTGCATAATATTCCTAAAATATTCTGCATCAGTTAAATCATAACAGAATCTAACTGTGCACTTTAGCTCAGGCGCGATATCGTATGCTCCTTCATAGGATATATTATCCGACATGTTGTTATAGGCATTGAAATACTTCAACTCAACATGTCCTAACATAAGATAGGACTTCTTGCCCAACATGTTCATGTTAGCAAGTTAACACATCCTATCTAACTATTGATGTTATATTTGTTTTATAAAAATTAATGCCAATCCTTAAAACTAACGAACTTACAATCTCCCCCTTTGACAAATTTTGAATAAAACAAATACAATAAAATTATAACTCAATATTACAATAATAAATAAAAACATCCGCCAACAACAGTCCTCAGAAACTATTGATCACAGCAGCACAACAACATGGAGTAAGTTTTCAGTAAAGATGTTGGGACATCTTTGTTTGACATCTACTTTCAAGCATTTTGAATGAGATCCAATATAGTACAAACTTCAGCATCAAATAATAGCAACCTCGGGATAAAAGGAAGGAAAGTCCTGAAGATATTTGATGCAACCAATCCAGACGAGAAATATGATAGGTCTACCCTCCCCCTCAACCCAATAATCTATTCTTGTCACAGATGAATAGATCTTCCTTTCAATTGATGGAAAAAAGAGGACCATGAAGCAACCACCAGTCAATCTATGGAATAAGAGGAAACTTGAGAAGTATCCAACCACCACTCTTGGTAACTAAGAACACAGGTGACAACCGTGTTTATAACTCAGATCACATGTCACAAAACAAGACACGGAAACGGGATCAAACATCTAAATGATATTTGTGTAAGATCGAACATATTATCTAACATATGTGTATAGGAATTGTAAGAAACTCATGTGGCTTCAACATTTGAGTTAACCCTTCCTCCCTATTTTTAGTTTAAAGTTCAAAAAGGAGGCCTTCACAAAACCAGACTCAAGCACAGCTCACTCAAACCCGAATAAAAGCCATAAGAATTATGGACACAAGAAATCCTTATGGGGTGAAAGACGAAAGGAGAACCCTCTATAAATAACAAGTCAATTTACTTGGGAAATAACGATCTTTGAATGTAGCAATAGTCTTATTCAAAAGGAAACGTTATTTGAGGAGAAACTTCCATAAAAATCAATGTGCATCGTCCAAAAACAGCTTTGAACATCTTTAATCACTCTGGACTGCTTCTTCAGAGCAAAATAGGTCCCAATACATGAACATTCATAATCAAAACACGCTTATTGACACGTGTTTGAACAAGTTGTCCATAAAACTACTTTATTGATCATATAGGAAACATGTCCTGAATAATGTTTTGACATCCAGTCAGACATTACAAGCACAAATATTGACCAACACATCTTCATCCATACTGTCTTCTGCTGTATTCTAAGTGTTCTCATTTCACTTAAACTTAGTGACACACACCAAGGCATCAGAATATCATATTTGTGACATCTCTTAATAAAAGACCCTTTAGAGAGTCCTTCAAAAAACATGTAGATAAAAATAAATTCTCTCAGACTCAACCATTAAACACACAAGAGATATGTGAACTTCTGATTTAAACACCTAGCTTCATATGGCTAGAACCCACCATGCCTTGTCAATATCACCAAAAACTTCATAATGTCGTAACATGTTGCCTGACATTATATCCTCCTAAGAGGCATAAGATCTCCACAAGTTTGAACATCACTCTAGCTAAACAATATATGTACCATTGCAGCATCAATCCACAAACAAATACATGACTCCCTCTGTCATGAATAACCAATTCTCCAATTGAAGATGAAGACTTAAGCACTAGATGAAAAACCTTAGCACTTTCCGCATATGTTAAACCTCGACTCCATAAGTAGAGTCAAACCAGAGTCAAATATTCTTACTCCATGAGAATACTTCCAAGAACTCTAACTTATTCACAACACAAGGACACATTTGATTACTGTCCTTTCATAACTACAATATGTATCATGACCTTTTCAGTAGGCAAGATGTCATGCATACTAGGTGTGAAGTCACTCGCAATTTTCAAAACATCTTAGTTTGCTTAAAAGCTTTACTAAGATATAGATTATCAAAACTTTTCTGGAGTGAATTGCAGTTGAATAAAAAAACCCATCAAAACACTCTGCTCATACTTCATTATCTGTCAGCAGTCTTCTACCCTTTCATCCACTAGTAGTTGTTGATACTAGTGGAGTCTTCAACAAAGTAGCCATGCATTCACCAAGCATACTACTTTAGATAGGATTAGATTCTCCATATTCTAATCTATAAAGTCAAAAATGCCACTTCTGACAATAATGCTCGAGCATCCAACTCCATATGCACAATCTCAAGCATTCAAAACAGCCATCAACAATCTTGATGTTAAGACATCATGTAGGACATCATCTTCATAATACAGAACCCAATTACATTGGTTCTTGAATCATTATTCAAAGTACTTATTATGCATAGAAATCCTTTAAGAAGCTCCCAATATAACATAGCCAGTGCAGCTCAACCAAGTTCTTCCAGGAACCTGCATGCTATAGAGAGAAATAAACTCTCACATATACTCTGAAACACAATATTCAGAATGCAGAACTGCATAATTCTTCAGACAAATAATTAGCCTCCCGTCAAAGTATTCACCATCTGTGTCATGCATAACCTCCTTAGAGGATAAACAAATACTCACATCCCATCAAAGTATTTACCATTTTTCATATAAGATTACCTTCTCACACAAGGTAGGACATTTGGTCTGACATCCTTCTTCTCCATACGTCTGGAAATAGCTGATTCATTCACACCATAATATTCCATATTAGGTTAGTGGCTTGACCTGAAATTCCATTCTAGACAAAAACACACTTCCTTGGCTGAAGGAGTAAAACACACTTTGAGACGATATACCAACATTTGATCCGTCATCAGCCTCAAACACTTGGATTTCATCATTAACTATGGTCTATAGACACATACCATAGTAATCCATAACTCTTGCAAGGGATACAAGAGGATCAACCATCAGTAGCTGATCAATCTTCAACATACACCAAAATACATGCAAAGCATGCATATCTCAAGAAGATTTCTTCTCAAAAGCACAATGTTCAGAACTCCTGTATGACTTTGAGGTGTTGGATGTCATCCTTTTGAACCTAAAAAGGAGATTCCCTCTAACAGTTATCTGGAGCAGACTTCAATAATAATGGAATTTAGTGGTCATCACAAATAGACTATACAGAATAAGCTTTCTTCTCCATCACACAAGGATTCCCTTCAGTCCTTGCAAAAACATATGTTCCATCATATGAGGACACCACATATAATTGAACCCTAGTAGAGAGCGAAAATTCCCATAGATATCAGGGAACCATAATCCTTTGGTCCCAAACTAATAACTCCTCCTTGCTTCAAACAACTGAAATGCTCATCCTAGGTGAATTAGATGACATTTCAATAGTGCAGACACCAGTCAACCACATAATTCCGGTTGACACACCTCCAATGCAAACAACCCTTGAAAGACTTTTCCAATATAGTTGAACAAGAGTTCCATGCTTTCATAGACTTGACAAGAAACATCAAGTTAGAGTAAACAACATATATCCTATTAATGAGAAACAACACCAGTCATACTGAGAAAAATAAATTCCAAAACCAAGGATATCAAGATATTATATCTGACATTTCTTCAAGATCTTCTAGCTTCAAATTAAGGACTCCTCCTTATTAACTTCTAAGAATTCCTTGAGAATCATGTATTCTCCCTTCCAATAGTTGCACATTCTGTGGTTGGTACATGTCAATACCTCCTCTCTAAATAAAATATGTTCCATGGCCATAAACAAGACTCCAAAAATCGGTCTCATTTGATCAGAAAGATCTTCTAGATGTTAGAGAAAATGTCCTTGACACCTGAGCTTGACCTCCAAGCATAAGGATCGGGATGAGATACATTTATCAAGCCTCCATAGGAAAACAAATCACAGCCTCTGCACTCTAACTATCTTAGATCAGAGATAAACTAATCTAATGAGTGCTCAATATGTTGATTGTGTCCTGACCAACATACTTATCTAAGACATGTTTCTAGCAAAGAAACTTCTTAGACACAAAATACAGATGCCTCCTCTTCCATATCAGGAGTAGGTTCCAAATATAAGTGATCAAAAGACATTTGTTCAGCACTCGAGCATCTGATATGCCCTGCCTTTTCCAACAAGATTCTGCATAATTTGCTAGTTTAATGTTCTGACATCTGGTAGGACATTAGTTCCCTTCATAAGGAACACACCAAGAGATCCTCTATCTAATCCTGGAGATTGACCTTTTAGGGTTGGAAGCAAAAGTAAATTTCCTCTACATGATCTCTTTTCAATAAACTCATATAAGAGTGCATTTATAAGTGGACTTGGGATAAACCTCAAGTATCTTTGGAAACTTTAAAAAAGCTAGTCAAACCTCTCCTAAAGCCTCACCACATCATGGGATACGCCTTCAGAGGAGAACAGTGTGTTGCATCCTCAACACACCAAACAACCAAGAGTTTTCCATCAGATATATATACAGCGGAATACAAACCAGAAAACTCCACACCATTGTTCAGGAAAAACATAAACCCTAGCACAAACACACCATACTCCCGGTGCAACAGGTTAACCTGGATTTGAAAATAAATCAAACCCTCAACACAGTAGCTTGCCACCAAAGATACACGCCTGAAAACAACACAGACAGGTCTAATACACACTCTGTCATGAACACTCCATCCTCTACTTCTAAGGACCGTTCAAACACCAATATGAACTCTCCAAGTTCAAATAGCTTTTAAGGAGAACCTTCTACCTTGCACAGAAACTAGAAAGTATCTCTGTTGGATCTCTTCCAAAAATAGACAGGATACCTGCTCTAATTCCAATTTAAATTCTAGTATAACAGAACTTAGATGTCCAATGGCATGTTGAGACATCTGATTCGACATAAATAAACATGCAAGGTATAAAGAATTAAAATAATACTGAAAAGCATAAACAACATACTAGAATTGTTAACCCAGATTGGAGCAACTCTCATACTCTAAGGGTATACCAAGAAATGGACAAATCCACTATGATAATATCAATTCATAGACCCTACAGCAAACCTCCCATTTACGGCCTAATCACTTAATTACTACATGTGATACAGTGGGAGAACCGACTTTTGGTTTTGCGTCTTATCGCAAATTTTATGGATAGCAATAATCACCGCTGACTTTTCTTTTATCCAATAAAGGAAATGGTGAAAAGAACAGGAAACACCTTTTGAGAATTTTCTGAGTTTGGAGGGTAGGTTATGAAAAGGGGAGGTGTTAACACCTTTTTCATCCGTAGTTATCTACAGGCTCTTAATTGCTAGCTCACTTTTGAAAATGATTTGTGTGTTTGAAATTATTTTGAAAATGCCTAAGTGCGGCAATCTTGTAATGATTCTCGTATCGTTGAGAATGTATACAAAATGTTTGTTTTAAAAATATTTATTGAAAGAAAGTCTTTATTTTGTGAAAAGTGTTTTGAAGATGCCAATGTAAGGCACTTTTCTTTATAATAACCCTTGTATCAGTCCTCAAGAGTGTTTATAAAGCATTTTGAAAGTAGTTGTTTTTTAAAGTATGAAAATTGTTTTAGTTTGTGAGCAAGCGATTACGAGCGATCTACCTACTAAAAAAGTCTTTGTTCTTTTCCTCCTTCTTTAGATAGTGCTGCCCTACCATTAGTTAGTAGGAAGCTATATCGTTTGATATGAGGGACAAGCGTGAGTCATCGTACAGTCATAGAAGGCAACTTGTAGGGCGCTTTACTAATTTATCGTAAGGGACTAAGATCGTTTATCGAGGAAGCATCGAAGGGTCATCAAGGGACAGAGATATTTTATTGAGGGTCTTTGCTAAATCGTCCCACATTCGAGGGGCATGACTATTTTTTATCCAAGGTAACAAGTGGGGGTTACCCTTGAGGTGCGTGTGTGAAAAGTGTTTTGTTTTCAGTTAATTTACCTTTATTAGGGTTATCTAGCAGTCGATTTTAAATCTTTTCATACACGTCTAATTACTATACAGTAATAAGGAAAGCGGTAAAGGCAGAAATTAAATGTCCTACGCTATTATAATGCTTCGGGGAAGGGGGCACAAAACCACAAAATAGGGAAAATAGTAAACAATTTAGAAGAAGAAATTAAATAATTAATAATTTAAATAATTAAACAACTAGAATAAAAAAATATAGACAGGATTAAACTAACATATTTTTATGGCGTTTTTATGAAGCAAAAGAAAGAGAAAATGTAGAATTGAGGTGTAACTAAAACAAAAGTTATATAGACTAAATTAAAATTCTAAATTACTAAAGTTAAATTAAACTAAATAAAATGACTAGAAACTATACTAATCTATTTTTTGTCTTTTTTATGTGAGGAAAAATTAAGCAAGAAATAGATAATCTAAACAAACAAAAAGAAATCACAAAGAACTGCCAGAAGGGTGTGTGGACCAACATATGGTGTTTAACTCTACAAGATCTAGGGCACAAGATACGATCAGTGAGGCCTAAAAGCTCGTTTTTGTTCAACTTGCAGGTGTGCCAAGAATGTGCACACCATCAGACTCTTATTCAACTTTCAATTATTAACAGAATGATGAAATTAAAAAAAAGGAATAAAGAAATCAAAACAAAAAAAAGAACAATGCCTCCTTGGTGTGATTAGGGTTCAGACATTGTGAAACCTCATCCACTTTCAAAATCTCCATCTTCACTCTTTATCTCTCTCTCTCGCGCGCACGCCGTTTGACCTCTCCACCATCTTCTTCAATTGTTCTGACAAACTATGCGGTTTCAACCCCTCCATAATCCCTAAATATATTCAAACCGAAATCTCAACAAAAGAACATCATTTAAGCAAGATTTCACAATCCAGACATGGTTCTAGGATTTGATAACGGATAAAATTTACTATGGCATAAAAAAAAGATAAAAATAGGCAGAGAAGTTCGTAGAAGATGAAGGTACTTACGTGTGAAATTCTTGAGGATTTGAATGACATACTCTACAGGTACAAATTCCTTATACTGCTCTTTCAATTTTTTCAATTTTTTACTCTGCATATTTTATTTTTCGTGTTTCTGTTGAAGTTTTTAACGGAATGATATGCGTGTGTTTGTTGTTGTTATTGTAATTTATGCAGAAGTATATTAAAGAAGATTAATGTTGAAGATGTAGCTGTCGTGTGTTACAGATCGATGAAATTGTTGTGTGTAGAAGATGCATGCAGAGACTGGATTGTTGCTCTTGAATGTTGCGGTTATTGATTTGTTGTGATGTGGTAGGTTGTGATTCTGAGTTGAATTGTAGGTTGGTGTATGTTGATGTTGAAAGTTGCAATGTAAGGTGAGGATTGAGGAAGTGTGGAAGAGAGGATGAGAGAGGTTGAGATTGTAGATGAGAATGTAGGGGGTTTAGAGGTATGAGGAAATTTTTCTTCTGCTGATTTCTCTCTCGTGTTTCTTTTTTGTGTTGAATAATTATGGATTAATGTTGAGAATTGTTGAGGCTTGAAGAATGCATAAGGTGAAGATTGGAGAAGATTCTCACAGAGAGTTTAGAACAGAGAGGTGAGAGAGTTTTTCTGAGTTTTCAAAAAGAGATATGAAGTATGTAAAGTTTTTGTCATTTTTTAAGTTTGTCTCTGCTCCTATATCCCTCCCTTTTTTTTTCTTCATGTCTTGTTCTGATTTATAGCAGATATGAGAATTATTTGAGAGGGGAATTTTTGTCAGTTTGAACATTTCTGTTCTATTTTGGTAGCTTTTGGGTGCAGGTTTCTGTATTGCTATTTCTATGCAATTTTTGGACTGGTTTATCCAGGTTTTGAAGCAGGCTATTTGGGACAACATTTCGGTTTTGGACAACAAGAGTTTGTATTGGCTTTATGCAGGTTTTCAAAGGGATAGCAAGGGGAAGCATGCTATTTTGGGCTGGCTTCTGGGATGATATGATGCAGCAGCATGTTTTGTTTGGTTCATTTTGGGTAGTTATCTCAGGTTTTGGACAATTTTATAGCAGGTCTTTGGACAGCAAGTACAGGTTTGGGACATCATAGCAGCAGAGCATAATTTTTGGACTGTATTGGTGGTTTGTAGCTGGGCTGGACCACAACTAGTGCAGGGTCACGGTTTTGGGTATAGATCAACTTGGCAACATGGATTTTTAGGTCCTAGTAATTTAGGCTAAACATGTTGTAACATTGTTTGTAATGTTCAATTGATGTACTTGGTTTTCTTTGAATAAAATTGAGGAAATTGGAAATGATTTTCTTGAATCATGAATGGTTTTTAATGAACCTTGTTTAATGTTTACATTCCTTAAAATCCTTGTATGAAATCTTTTGTAATAAGCTTGAATGGAATTGAGTGAATCTTATAATGAGCATGAAGTTTGAATGTTATTTACTTGATACTTGAATAAAGTCAATGAGTCTAGTTCGGTGGAACTTGATAAGACTTTCAAAATTCAAGAATTCCATGTTTCCTTCAATTTCCAATTTGTTTTAGCTTTCCAAGGTTTCAATTCAACATTTGTATATTTTCTCACAGTTTCATAAGAACTTGTACTCAAAACAAACATGTATGTCACGCCCGACTCAAATGAACATTAGTTGCCAAACTTGAATTCAACCTCTTGCATGAAGTAAAAAATCATAACTTGTACCATAAGATATAGTTCTCAAGTCCTTTTATCTCAATCAATAGTTGATTGGAGAAAGTATCCTTGAATTCATGTCTCATATCTTGACCAATGTCTTATAACTCAGACAACTAGGTGCAGGATCTTATCATAAGAACATCCAATGAAACCATATCCATGATGTAAATTAAGTGATGATCTTGGTTGAATCCCTAATCAAAACTGATGAACGCAAGCATAAGAGAGTATATCTTGACCCATGAACCATAGAAGAATCTTCTTCTCTCTATTCCAACCCTTAATAAGAATTCCAGTTAAATGACTTATATTGCAAGTAGTTGATGGAAGATCTCAAGCAAACTCAAACGCAAATTATGAAGAAAGGGTCCCATGATGATAGAGGGACAAAAGCCTAATTCAAACAATCTCAGCTGAAATATCTTGGTGAAACCCTTAAAACCCTAGCTTCAAAATTCAATTCTCAGAAGAAACGAAGAATCAACCTTTATTTGATAAAGAAATCCAAATAAAAGTGAAACCCTAATTCGTAGCAAACACTGCTTCTTTATCTCATGCCTTATTGAATGAATGAATTTTATGCAAATGACCTAGTGAAAATGATGCATATAAAATGCAAAGCCTAAGCCAGATAAAAGTAGAATTAGAAGGGTAAAATTTGGGGTGCAACCGTTTTTCCTGTTCAATCTTCTTAAACCTGAAGAGTTAGATTGGCATGTTCGCCATTCGTGACTTGAAGGTAGAAGATGATTGAACACATAAGTGCCCATAAATTTGCACTCGCCTATGCACTAAGTAACACTGTTGATTGATTATATCAGGAATGGGCTTAAAGATGCCATTTGGAGAGGTGACGGAGAGTCGTCGGAGATGGGCTTATAGATGCAATTCAAAGGTAACCATTCATAGACGTATCAGAATGAGTCTAAGATCGACTGTATCTTAAGAATGTTTTCCAGAATGAACCTCTAAGAAAGGTGTTTGAGTAGCCGTTCGTCATGTAGATAGTCGCCCCATCCTGTTTTGGGAATTGATCTACAATTTGCTTTGTTGGTAAACTCTTCCTTTTTTCGGGAATTCATACTGTTGCTGATAAAGATAGTCGCACCGTCCTTTTTCGGGAATTGATCTTCATCTGACCATAAAGATAGAAAGATAGTTTCCTCGTCCTGTTTCGGGAGTTAATCTTCGATTTGTTTTTTTTTATTGGTAAAACCTTCTTGTTTCGGGATTTTATACCATTTGGTGATAAAGATAGTCACCCCATCCTGTCTCGGGAGTTGATCTTTATCCGACCATAAAGAGAGGAAGATAGTTTCCCCGTCCTGTTTCGGGAGTTAATCTTTGCTCGATTGTAAAGAAATAAAGATAGTTTCCCCGTCTAGTTTCGGGAGTTAATCTTTGCTTTGCTTTTTGTTTGTAAACTCGTCCTGTTTTGGGAGTTCATACCATTTGGTGATAAAGATAGTCATCCTGTCCTGTTTTGGGAATTGATCGTTATCTGACCATAAAAAGGAAGATAGTTTCCCTGTCCTGTTTCGGGAGTTAATCTTTGCTCGGTTCATGTAGATAGTCACATCGTCCTGTTTCGGTAATTGATCTACAATCAGTTTCCATACATAGTTACCATGTTCTGTTTCAGGAATTAATCTGTGTTTGGGTTAACAGATAGTTGTCCTGTCTTGTTTCAGGAATTAATCTACGACTTGTTTGAAAATTGTTGATGATATTCGTCTGTTTGTAGACTTTAATTGAAAAGATAAAGAGTTAGATATATGCAGTGTCATGATGTATGAAATGCATTATGTAATGATGTTCTCAAAATAAATGATAGTGCGTTATATGTATTTCGTATGCATATGCCATGATGTTTATAAATGATATATGAATGCAAAATGTCGTTGAAGCATATTTAATAGCTTTGTATAACATCTCACTGGGGAAAAAGGATCCCTGACTGGTGTTGGGGATGAAGAATATGTGTAATCTTCCACCTTTGTTTAGAATGTTTCTGTTGGGGATTCTTGCTTCTTGTTTGAGGAAACTCCACTGGGGAATGTTGACTTCTGTTTGGGGAGAAGAGTTCAGTAACATTGGCCGTCCATCGCTCTATTGGGGAATTTAATTCTTATATACCCTGACTGGGGATAAAAGATATGGATAACTTTCCCAGGTGCTATTTGATCGAGTTTCTGATATGGATGCCGACTCTTGTGGGGAGGATAAGGTTAAGCGATATTTGATCTGGTGCCAGATTCAATACAACTCTGTTGTGGAAATAAACCTTAAACTGGACGGAGAAATATTTTGTTGAGGAAATACTCTTGCTGAGGTAATGAGTTCTGCTGGAGAAAAGAAATATGCAGGGGTTTTTACAGTCTTGGAGGAATAAACTCAACTAGGGAAGAGAATTTCCATAAACTGTACCAATGCCATAATCTCGGATGGAGACTGGAATTCTGTTAGGTTGGCGACATTACTGGGAAAAAGATCATATTCCTTTATCTGCTAGGGTGATTTACTGGTGAGTATGATTAGGTTAATTCAGCCTTGCCAAGAATGTATCTTTGTTGAAAATGAGTTTGTGAAGATGACTCTGGAGATAATCCTGTGAGGATCTTTCTGTGGGGATACGTGGACGACTTGACCATTATCCTGACTCCTAGAGTTTTGAGCAAATGCTTATTCCTGTTTTTACACACATATTTGTTTAACAGTTAATCATATTCTTATGCATATGTTCATTAAATTTTAGTCATTGGACGATTTTTGCAAAAAAAACAGAAAAAGTAAAATTGGATTTGAATTTAGGATGTATTTGTATTAATAACTTTCCCATAATAGTCATTGGGCGTTTTTTGCAAAAAAAAAACAGAAAAAGCAAAATGGGATTTGAATTTAGGATGTATTTGTATTAATAACTTGCCCATAAATAGTTGATTGTTGTACAAAGAGACAGAAATCCTAGTAAGAGGAAAATTTCGTGAAATGAAAAGAGTACAAAGTGAAAACAAAATAATAGTTATGTGGAAATAATCTCATCGGGTTCCAACTTTTCTATTGCCCCTATGTCTTCGAGCATCTTGTCCCTTGATGTCGGAAGAGGTTGACTGAATTGATCTGCACCATTCGAACTTGACGTTGATAATAAAGTTGGTTGTGAGTGATCTAACGGGATATAGTCGTACGCTTTAATCCCTAATTTTTGCCTGGACCACCCTTTCGGGTTTTCAGTCCACCAGGATACCCTTTTTTGCCCAAGCCGCCTTTTTAGGTTTTTGACTTACCGGGTGTATAATTTTATTTATATATATATATATATATATATATATATATATATATATATATATATATATATATATATATATATATATATATATATATATATATATATATATATATATATATATATATATATATATATATATATATATATATATATATATATATATATATCCCTGGTTTTTGCCCAAACCCTTTTGGTTCCCCGGCATGCCCTTATTTTTGCCTAGGCCGGTCAATCAAGCGGGTCATTTTCACGCGCAGTATCTTTTGATTATGTCCGCATTCACATGATGCGGAAAACCTTCACCCTCCATGGTGGTAAGTGTGATACGGTGGCAGAACCGACTGTTAATACTGGTTTGCGTTTTTTGTTTGCAAAATGTCGCGGTAAGCAAGAGTCGCCACCGACTTTTATTTTATCCAATCAGGAAAAGGAAAAAGAACAGAAAAAAACCTTTTTCAAGATGTTTCTGAGTACAGGGGGTAGATTATAGAAAGGGAAGGTGTTAGCACCCTTTCTATCTGTGGTTTTCCACGGGCTCTTAGGTACTTGCTCATTTTTCAAATTGCTTGTGTGTGCTTGTTTTGAAAACTTTTGTTTTACTTCATTTTAACCCTTGTTTCTGTCCTCAAGAGTGTTACGAAGTTGTTTTTGAAAACATTGTTTGGGAAAGTGTTTGTGTGAAAAAGTTTTTGTTGGTTTGAGCAAGTACTTAAGAACTAATCTACCTACTCGAAAAAGATCTGTTTGTTTTCCTTTTAGTCAATGCTATCCCATTATTGATAAATAGGTAGCATCGTTGTTGGAGTTTTAAGGGACATTCGAAGGGACATGTACGATCCCAAAAGCAATGTTAGGGAATGGTAGTAATCATCCTAAAGCCTTAAAGATCTTTTTCCGAGGCAACATCTGAATGGGTCATTTTAGATCTTTCGGGGCTAGAGGACGACCACTAACAAACCCTATACTTCATGACCATTTACCAAAGGCAACCGGAGTGGAGTAAACCCTAGGAGTGAGCATGTGCGAGTGTATGTTTCAGTTAATTCATCTTTGCACAATTAAGGTGATCTACTGTTTTAATTTTCAGTTAGTCTTTCCATACAATCCTATTAACATACATCTAAGCAGTTTATAGTTTGCGAAAATTAAAAGTTCGGAAAGTTTAAAGCCCTAGCTATTACAAGGATTTTGCAGATACATAATTATCTTGACTGTAAATAAAGATGCGTAAATTTAAAACCCTAATTAAATCTATTACAACCCGAAGCAGATACAATAATAGAAAAAAGAATTAAAATGCGCGGGGCGAATTAAATGCGAGAATGAATTTAAGAATCCTAAAAATCTAATTGAAAAATACTTAGGTTAGTTTTTGAGAAAAAAATTAATTAGGTTATGTACAAATTAAAACCCTAATTCTAATCGATTTAAATTATGAAAAAAATAATTAAATTTCCCTAAATAATTAAACTAATTAATTAATTAAAGAAAAAAAATATTTTTTATGAAAATATTAGATTTTTTAGTTTTTTTGTGATTTTTTGATTTAATAAAAAAACTGATTTTGTGTTATTTTTGTAAAAAGAAAATAGTTAACAAAATTAAAATAAAGGAAATAAAAAAAGGAAAGAAATTGGGCCTGTTAGAAGCTGAGAATGGGGGTGTAATATTGAATTTGGTAGGCCCATTAGTTGCTGAGCCCAATCCTTGCGTGGGATCAAGTGGAATTCCCTTCTGATGGTCTACCATGCTCCTTGATGTGTGGGACGCTGGATTTGTGATGGTGATAATCCATTGGATGGATTGCTGGAGCACATGGTAGGCGTTTGGAAGCATGGAGTATATGATCTATTTGTTATAATATTAAAAACAATGAATAGTATATAAAAAAAAAGCTACCTGAAAAATTAAAAAATGCGCGCCATGTAATCAAATAGACCAATGGTTATCAGCCACGTTATCATCTTCCTCTCCTGTCTGTCGTCTTAGGTACCAACACTTTTAACTACATCCTGTGTTTGTAACCATAGCCCTGCATCTTTCAAAAATCTCAGACAAGCATGATAAATTAATTTCGGATATAGCAATCAACTCGTCTTGATCTCACGAGTATGATGGTACCTTTTTCCTGGGCCAATTTAACTTGTATGACAAAACCCTAAAATGTAAGAACAAACCCTAATAATGGCAAATACGTATACAGGCCTTAAAACGCAAAATTGATTGAACCAAAATGTTCCAAATGATGATACAAACACAATGTTGTGCTTAAAAGTAATTAATCATGTGTCAATTGTAAAATCAAATTCAAGATTATATGAGCAAACCGTGGGTCTGTAGCTCGCGATTCTGGCTGTGAAAATGCTTGCAATGGATTGAAACACATTCTGGAGATGTCCAGGAGTCTATTGGTAGTCTTAGAATGCGTTGAATTTCCCTCTAAGCTTGAAATTGATCTACCACTTTTTGACAATTTTGCAGTTTTTGTTTGATGCTTTCACAACCTCAAAACCTTTTTTTGCGCCTTGGTTATGTTCTGTATTTGTACTAGAATACATTAGGTCAACAAAAACGCATTGTATCTTGGTGAATTAAGGAGATTGGATTTGATTTTATCCTTGTATGATATCTTTCCAAAATAGGCCTAATCATGCCAATTTTTTATTCAATTTACTTTGCACGATTTGATCTGATATGCCAGCTTGATTAGATCGTGGTTCCTACAAAAAAATCAGATCAAAAATCAATCTTTTGTATTTTTTGAAATTTATTTGATTTAATTTGAATTTTAAATAATAAAAAATCAAAATAATATAAATAATGAAGCAAATAAAGTGTAGATGCTGATTTGGGTCGTGGACCATGTCACAAACAAAATTCAAACATGAGAAGCTAGGCCCATTTGACAAAAAATGCACTTTTGAGCATATTTGACCTTTGGCAATTTTGCAAAAATGGTCAAATTTGACAAGGAATATCTCCTCCAATTTTAACCCTAGAGATGTTTTCTTAGACTTTTTAGAAAGCTTAGGATGTCCCCTAAACAACCCTTTTGGTTTCACCTCAATTGGGTCTTCCATGTTCATGTAAGAAGCTTTGACCCAAAAGGTATTTTTGTTGACTTTTCAAAAGGACCTATAATGTAGAAATTAATATATTTTGATGAGTGCATATTTTAAACTTGTGGGCTGAAGATGAGTTGTATGGAATTGCATCCTCTTCAAAATGAGCCTTGGATGGAAAATTTCTGATAAAGTATGAAGAAGTTATGCTTTGTCAAAGTTTGGTTGACTTTTCCTAACAAACCCTAATTTAGCAACTTTTGGGTTTTGATGAATTTGGGGCATTCCTTGGGGAATCATGATCAAACCTTGATCAAAAGATGAATATCAATTCAAATTGTTTGTGTTGACCAAAAATCTTGAAGTTTGACTGTATTTGGGCCACAGTTGACTTTTGACCTAATATAGTTGATTTTCAAGCATCTGAGTAGTTGACTTAGCAAACTTCTTGTGCAAGGCATGAAACTTGACATGGATGATCTTGAGAACATATTAGGACCATCTAAGGAATTTGGAACCTTTGGAATTCAACCATCCTGATAAAAATGGAAACCCTAATTTGAGATACATTGCCTTAGGAGAGAGTTTGTTTGGTCAAATCTTGGGCATCCTTGAACAAGTTGGGGACCTTAATGGGCATGTGTTGAGTAAAATGAGAGGGAAAATTTTGGGGTACAACAATAAGTATTATAGCACCGCCCGAAAATATCTTCTTAATTACAAATGGCCCTTCGTAGGTGGGAGTCCATTTACCCTTGGGATTACCTTGTGGTAGAATGATGCGCTTTATTACCAAGTCACCGGCCTGATATACTCGATGCTTGATCTGCTTATTGAAGGCTTTGATCATACGCTTCTGATACATCTGACCATGACAAACAACAGCAAGCCTTTTCCCGTCAATCAAATTCAACTGATCCAGCCTAGTTTGAATCCACTCGTCTTCGTCCAAATCTGCATCCTTCGTGATTCTTAGAGAAGGAATCTGAACTTCGACAGGTAGAACAACTTACATACCATAGACCAGAGAGAACGGGGTTACCCCGTTTGAAGTTCATGCTGACGTGCGATATCCATGAAGAGAAAATGGTAACATCTGGTGCAAGTCTTTGTAGGTCCCAACCATCTTCTGTATAATCTTCTTAATATTCTTGTTGGCGGCTTCCACTGCGCCATTCATCTTTGGTCGATATGGAGAAGAGTTGTGGTGTTTGATCTTGAACTCCATGCAGAGTTTAGTGATCATTGTGTTGTTGAGATTAGTACTATTGTCTGTAATGATTCTCTCAGGGATTCCATACCAACAGATAAGGTTATGCTTGATGAACTGGGCCACGACATTCTTGGTAACAAAGGCGAACGTGGCTGCTTCAACCCACTTTGTAAAGTAATCGATGGCGACAAGGATAAAGCGATGTCCGTTAGAGGAAGTATGTTTTCTTAGACTTTTTAGAAAGCTTAGGATGTCCCCTAAACAACCCTTTTGGTTTCACCTCAATTGGGTCTTCCATGTTCATGTAAGAAGCTTTGACCCAAAAGGTATTTTTGTTGACTTTTCAAAAGGACCTATAATGTAGAAATTCATATCTTTTGATGAGTGCATATTTTGAACTTGTGGGATGAAGATGAGTTGTAGGGAATTGCATCCTCTTCAAAATGAGCCTTGGATGGAAAATTTCTGATAAAGTATGAAGAAGTTATGCTTGGTCAAAGTTTGGTTGACTTTTCCTAACAAATCCTAATTTAGCAACTTTTGGGTTTTGATGAATTTGGGACATTCCTTGGGGAATCATGATCAAACCTTGATCAAAAGATGAATATAAATTCAAATTGTTGGTGTTGACCAAAAATCTTGAAGTTTGACTGTATGTGGGCCACAATTGACTTTTGACCTAATACAATTGATTTTCAGGCATTTGAGTAGTTGATTGAGCAAACTTCTTGTGCAAGGCATGAAACTTGACATGGATGATCTTGAGAATACATTAGGACCATGGAAATCATTTGGGACCTTTGGACTTCAACCATCCTGATAAAAATGGAAACCCTAATTTGAGATACATTGCCTTAGGAGAGAGTTTGTCTGGTCAACTCTTGGGCATCCTTGAGCAAGTTGGGGACCTTAATGGGCATGTGTTCAGTAAAATGAGAGGAAAAATTTTGGGGTACAACAATAAGTATTATAGCACCGCCTGAAAATATCTTCTTAATTACAAATGGCCCTTCGTAGGTGGGAGTCCATTTACCCTTGGGATTACCTTGTGGTAGAATGATGCGCTTTATTACCAAGTCACCGACCTGATATACTCGATGCTTGATCTGCTTATTGAAGGCTTTGATCATACGCTTCTGATACATCTGACCGTGACAAACAGCAGCAAGCCTTTTCCCGTCAATCAAATTCAACTGATCTAGCCTAGTTTGAATCCACTCGTCTTCGTCCAAATCTGAATCCTTCGTGATTCTTAGAGAAGGAATCTAAACTTCGACAGGTAGAACAACTTCCATACCATAGACAAGAGAGAACGGGGTTACCCCGGTTGAAGTTCATGCTGACGTGCGATATCCATGAAGAGAAAACGGTAACATCTCGTGCAAGTCTTTGTAGGTCACAACCATCTTCTGTATAATCTTCTTAATATTCTTGTTGGCGGCTTCCACTGCGCCATTCATCTTTGGTCGATATGGAGAAGAGTTATGGTGCTTGATCTTGAACTCCATGCAGAGTTTAGTGATCATTGTGTTGTTGAGATTAGTACCATTGTCTGTAATGATTCTCTCAGGGATTTCATACCAACAGATAAGGTTATGCTTGATGAACTGGGCTACGACATTCTTGGTAACAGAGGCGAACATGGCTGCTTCAACCCACTTTGTAAAGTAATCGATGGAGACAAGGATAAAGCGATGTCCGTTAGAGGAAGTATGTTTTCTTAGACTTTTTAGAAAGCTTAGGATGTCCCCTAAACAACCCTTTTGGTTTCACCTCAATTGGGTCTTCCATGTTCATGTAAGAAGCTTTGACCCAAAAGGTATTTTTGTTGACTTTTCAAAAGGACCTATAATGTAGAAATTCATATCTTTTGATGAGTGCATATTTTGAACTTGTGGGCTGAAGTTTAGTTGTAGGGAATTCCATCCTCTTCAAAATGAGCCTTGGATGGAAAATTTCTATTAAAGTATGAAGAAGTTATGCTTGGTCAAAGTTTGGTTGACTTTTCCTAACAACCCCTAATTTAGCAACTTTTGGGTTTTGATGAATTTGGGGCATTCCTTGGGGAATCATGATCAACCCTTGATCAAAATATGAATATCAATTCAAATTGTTGGTGTTGACCAAAAATCTTGAAGTTTGACTGTATGTGGGCCACAATTGACTTTTGACCTAATACAATTGATTTTCAAGCATTTGAGTAGTTGACTGAGCAAACTTCTTGTGCAAGGCATGAAACTTGACATGGATGATCTTGAGAATACATTAGGACCATGGAAATCATTTGGTACCTTTGGACTTCAACCATCCTGATAAAAATGGAAACCCTAATTTGAGATACATTGCCTTAGGAGAGAGTTTGTCTGGTCAACTCTTGGGCATCCTTGAGCAAGTTGGGGATCTTAATGGGCATGTGTTGAGTAAAATAAGAGGTAAAATTTTAGGGTACAATTGCTTCCCCTGTTCAATCCTCTTAAACCTGAGGATGTAGATTGGTTGTCTGCTTTTCATAGTCTGAAGATGGAAGATGATTGAACACTAAGTGCCCAAAAATTTGCACTCGTCTGAGATGGTGTTGGACTGTGTAGGTAGTATCAGGAATGGGATTAAAGATTCCATTTGGAGGAGATGACAGAAGGCTGTCAGAGATGGGCTTAAAGATGACATCCAGGATGATGACGGAGAGTCGTCGGAGATGGGCTTAAAGATGTCATCCAGAATAATGTTGATTTTATGAGATATTCCTTCGAGGAGAATTCTTGTTCCTATCATTGAGGAGGAATCTCCTAAGGAATGTTGATCTCTGTCCTGGGAGAAATAGAACTTTAGGAGCTTCAGTTGTCCGTTACTTTACTAGGGAATTGTCTCTTAATCGAGAAGATGAAAATGAACTGCTATCTGGTCGTGCTCCAGGATTTACAGTGATTTACTAAGGATCATAATTAACTGTTATCTGGTCGTGCTCTAGGTTTTACAGTGACTTACTGGGGATATAAGATTAAACTTGCTATTTGGTCGTGCTCTAGGCTTCATAAGGAATTAAGTGGTTATCCGGTTGCATTCGGGTTTCAACTTGAATTTAAGGCATACTAACATCAGTTCGTTTCCAAGCTTCAATAATAATTGGCCGAGTAAACTGCTATCTGGTAGAATTCTAAGCTTCGCAGTACCTCATACTGTTATCTGGTCGTGCTCCAGGTTTCACAGTGTCTCTTGCTGCTATCTTGTCGTGCTCCAGCCTTCACAGCGTCTTATACCGTTATCTGTTCGTGCTCCAGGCTTCACGGTGTCTTATACCACTATTTGGTTGACTCCAGGCTTCTTAGTATTTTGGAGAAATCAAGATATTATCTAGTCGATTTTCGGGCTTCATGACTTAAATCTGAGATATACCACTATCTGGTCGATTCCAGGCTTCATAGTATCTTGTACTGTTATCTGGTTGATTTCCAGGCTTCACAGTATGATGGGGGAATTAAGTTGTTATCCGGTCGATTTCTGGGCTTCATAGCTTGAATTTGAGATATACCACTATCTGGTCGATTCCAGGCTTCGTAGTATTTTGGAGAAATCAAAATATTATCTGGTCGTTTTCCGGGCTTCATAGCTTGAACTGGAATAGAAATCTTAGTATCGATATGACTGAACCTGGGAAAATTTGTGAGAACTCCAACTGGGAGATAAATCTTAGTATCAATTTGACTAATCCCGGGAGAGGTCTTGGATTAACTTTGACTGGCATAGAAATTAGAGGAATCTTAGCGGTGATTTGGCTGACCCAGACGAAAGTCTTAGAACATCTTCAACTAGAATAAAAACCTTAGTGTCGGTTTGACTGAACCAGAGAAAACTTGTGAGAACTTGATTGCATCTTTCCCTGAAAGTTAAAGAGTTAGTCGTATGTAATTTCATGATGTATGAAGTGTATTGAGTAATGATGTTCTCAAAATAAATGAGATTGTGCTGTATAATATGTATGCACATGCCATGATGTATGGATATGCAATGCTATTGTGATATTCTATAGCTGGGGAAAATAAATCTTGGACTGCTGCTGGAGAGTATAAGGAGTTGAGTTCTTCGTTTCCACTGGGGATAGTGGCGGAAGATGATTATCTGGGGATTTACATCCATTCTGCTTGAGAAATTTTGTCATAGGAGACTCTGTCTGAGAATAATCCTGCGGGGGGAATGACTCTGTGGGGAAGAGAGATACTCTGTTGGAAGATCTGCTTATTTGGAGAAATAAACTCAGCTGGGGATGAACTTCCATTGCTGGAGAGAAGAGCTCTGTTGGAGATTGAGCTTCCGCTGTCAGAGAAATAAATTCTGCTCGGGAGATGGCTTTATAAACTACTCATGGTTATAAAACTCGGCTGGGGAATGCAGATATCAGCTTTCTGAAGGAACCTGCTGGGGAAGGAATTCCTACTTGGGGAAGGAATTCCTGCTTGGGGATACGGAGGTCGGACTTTGGTTGTCTCGGCCCTGTAAGGAGTATAGGTACCATTGGTTTATATGTGATAGTGACTTTGCTTCCAACTGTCTCCGCCCCTTGTACCGTGATGGACGGGGTAACTGTCGGTATTTAGGTTCTGTATCAGTTTCTTTGAGTCCTTAGTAAATGTCTTTCTGTTTTATATGCAAATATTTGTGAATAGTAATCATATTCAAATGCATATTTCAAGAATAAAAGATTGGACGTTTTTGCAAAACAAAACAGAAAATGGAAAAACAAACACAGTTTTTTGTACTTAAAAGACGCTTTGTATTGATTTGAAATTTTCCTATAACAGGCGCTTTTTACTAGGAGGTTGACGCTCTAGTAAGAGAACGCCGCCGTAAAAATTAAAATTATTATAGAAATTGTGTACAAAAAGATAACAGCTATGTGTAGTGATCCCATTGGGTTTCAATTCTGCTATTGCCCCTATGTCTTCGAGCATCTCCTCACTTTGCTGCTTGTCCAAAGCTGACTGGATTGATCGGTACCGTTTGAGCTTGATATCTGATTACTGAGGTCCAATCGCAAGGTGATCCAATGGGACATAGTGATATGCTTTAATCCCTAAATTTTTCCTGGACCGCCCTTTCGGGTTTTCATTCCACCGGGATACCCTTTTTTGCCCAAGCCGCCCTTTCGGGTTTTCGACTTGCCGGGTGTACATATTTTTTCATTTTTTATCCCTAATTTTTGCCCGAACCCTTTTGGTTCGCCGGGATGTCCTTATTTTTTCCTTGGTATGTCAACCTAGCGGGTCTTTATTATGCGTAGTATTTTTTCACTATGTCCGCATTAACAGGGTGTGGAAGGTCGTCACCATCCATGGTGGTCAGAATCATGGCTCCATCGGAAAATATGTTCTTGACTACAAATGGTCCCTCATAGGTGGGAGTCCATTTTCCCCTGGGATCACCTTGTGGCAGTATGATGCGCTTGATTACCAGATCCCCTACTTGATACACTTGTTGTCTGACTTTCTTATTGAAGGCCTTGATCATCCGTTTCTGATACATTTGACCATGGTAGACAGCAATAAGTCTTTTCTCGTCGATTAAGTTTAATTGATCAAGTCGAGTCTGGATCCAATCGTCCTCACTCAAACCCGCATCCTTCATAATCCGTAGAGAAGGGATCTGAACCTCTATGGGTAGGACAATCTCTATGGCTTATACCCGAGAATAGAGTGTTGCCCCTGTCGACGTACGTGCTGAAGTACGGTACCCGTGAAGAGCAAATGGTAACATCTCGTGCCAGTCTTTGTATGTCACCGGCATCTTTTGTATGATATTTTTAATATTCTTATTAGCAGCTTCGACAACCCCATTCATCTTCGGCCGATAAGGAGAAGAGTTGTGATGTTGAATATTGAACTGTTTACAGAGACCGGTGATCATTGAATTATTGAGATTGGTACCATTGTCCGTGATGATTCTCTTAGGGATACAATAACGACAAACCTGGTGATGTTTGATGAACCGTGTCACCACATTCTTAGTAACCGTAGCAAAGGAGGCAGCATCAACCCACTTCGTGAAGTAATCAATGGCCACTAGGACGCGGTAGGTCTGATCTCACTGATCATGTCAATGCCCCCACATTGAAAAGGGCCAGGGAGCTGTCAAAACATTCAAGGGAATTGGAGATAGATGCACCTTGTCAGCATAGATTTGGCACTTGTGATAGGTTTTAGAATGTTGATAACAATCAGCTTCCATAGTGGACCAATAGTATCCAGCCTGTGGGATCTTCTTTGCCATGGTATGTCCATTGGAATGAGTGCCAAAGGTACCTTCATGTAGGTCTACCATGATCCTCTCTACTTCGCTCTTGTCTACACAACGCAGTAAGGTAGATTCATGATTGCGCTTATAGAGGATTCCATTGTTGAGGAAGAACTTTACAGCAAACCTTCTCAGAAATTTCTTGTCAATGATAGATGCCCCCTCGGGGTATTCTTGAGCCTCGAGATACCTTTTCACCTCATGAAACCAAGGTTTTTCGGCTACCTCCTCAGTATTGATCTCATAGCAGTATGTCAGTTCATCTAACCTCTCAATAGTGATTTGGGGGGTTTCATTGTCCCACCTGACTTTGAACATTGACGACATAGTAGCTAGCGCGCCCGCTAACTGATTCTCTTCTCGTGGGAAATGTTCAAAGGTGATCTCTTCAAAATGCGGCAGCAGTTTCAGTACATACTCTTTGTAAGGGATAAGGTTTGGGTGTTTCGTATCCCACTTGCCTTTGATCTGACTTATCACCAAAGTGGAATCCCTGAATACACTCAAGAACTTGATCCTTAGGTCAATAGCAGCTCGAAGACCCATAATACATGCTTCATACTCCGCCATGTTGTTGGTACAGTTGAAACATAATCAGGCAGTGAATGGAGTATGACAGCCCTCGTGAGATATGATTACAGCGACAATACCGTTACCTAGTGTGTTTGAGGCTCCATCAAAAAACATAGACCATCGGGATCCTTCCTTAGGTCCTTCATCCGGTCCAGGTTCTTCACAGTCGGTTACTAACATGATGTTCTCATCTGGGAACTCAAAATTCATGGACTGGTAGTCATCCACGGCTTGATGCGCCAAATGATCAGCTAACACACTTCCCTTGATTGCTTTTTGGGTTGTGTATTGGATATCATACTTGGTCAAGATCATTTTCCATCTTGCTATTCTTCCGGAGAGAGCGGGCATCTCGAAAATGTACTTGATTGGATCCATCTTAGATATCAACAAAATAGTGTGGGTCAACATATACTGTCTCAGTCGGCGAGCAGCCCATGCCAAAGCGCAGTAAGTTTTCTCGAGAAGTGAGTATCATGTTTCACAGTCGGTAAAATTTTTGCTAAGGTAGTATATTGCATGCTCTTTTCGACCAGACTCGTCATGCTGCCCCAGCACATACCCCATTGAATTATCTAGCACTGTTAGGTACATTATCAAAGGTCTTCCTTCAGTCGGAAGCATCAGAATAGGAGGCTCTTGGAGATATTTTTTTATTCTGTCAAAGGCGACCTGGCATTTGTCATTCCATTTTACCACTTGATCTTTCTTCAGAAGCTTGAAGATTGGCTCACAAGTAGTAGTCAGATGTGAAATGAATCGGGCAATGTAATTTAGGCGTCCCAAGAAACCTCTAACTTCCTTCTCAGTACGGGGAGCCGAAATTTCTTGTATGGCCTTCACTTTTGCAGGGTCTACTTGAATACCTTTATCACTAACGATGAACCCCAGCAGCTTTCCACACCTTACCCCGAAGGTGCACTTATTCGGATTTAACCTCAGCTTGTACGTCTTCAACCTATCAAACAACTTTTGTAGATGATCAAGATGTTCTTCTTCAGTTTGAGACCTGGCTATCATGTCATCGACGTAAACCTCTATCTCATGGTGAATCATGTCATGTAACAGAGCTACCATAGCTCGCTGATAAGTTGCCCCGACATTCTTCAACCCAAACGACATCACCTTGTAGCAGAAAGTGCCCCACTGTGTAACAAAGGTTGTCTTCTCCATGTCTTCAGGTGCCATCTTGATCTGATTGTAGCCATAGAAACCGTCCATGAAGGAAAAGACTTTGTGTTGTGCGGTGTTGTCAACCAGAACATCAATGTGGGGAAGTGGGAAGTCATCCTTGGGGCTTGCCCGGTTCAGGTCTCTATAATCCACACACATTCGTACTTTACCATCTTTCTTAGGTACTGGAACCACATTAGCAACCCACTGCGGATAGGAGGTGACAGCTAAGAACCCTGTATTGAACTACTTCATAACCTTAGCTTTAATCTTCTCTGACATCTCAAGGCGCATACGAAGGACCTTTTTCTTTACCGGAGGGCAGTCTTCTTTAGTCGGCAGATGATGAACCACTATATCCGTGTATAGTCTCGACATGTCTTCATATGACCAGGCAGAGATTTCAACATACTCATGCAACATCTATACCAACCGATGTTTGACACTAAGCTCAAGATTTGAACCTATCTTAACCTCTTTTCTGTCTTCCTTTGTACCCAAGTTCACTGTCTCAACCGGCTCTTCATGAGGTTGTATGGCCCTTTCTTCCTACTGTAATAGTCTAGCAAGTTCTCCGGGTACCTCACAATCTTCCTCACCTTTGTCCTCGGCTTGGTTGATCGGATTTTCAAAGTCATAATGAGCAGTAGCAAAACTGTTATCAATCGGATCCAGAGTGGATATGGATCTGCATTTGGATACGTGAGTGTGTGTAAGAGCATAGTTTTATAGACATAATAAAAGAAAAGAAAGACAAAGAGCACAAAATTTTTATGCAAACGTCCAATGCTTTATGAATATCATATGAAAATGAAACATGATAACCCTCACAAATAGAACCATTGTGCCCCTGGTAAGACACATGGCCATAGAGTTTATATTGTTTTTAAATTACATATTCGAAAAATTAGAAAGACAATTACTCCTGAACAAAATTAATCGGTACAAAGTCCTTGGCAGTCCAGTTACTGAGTCCGCGGTTGGTAGTCGGGAAGATCCAGCTGTTAATGTCGGAATCACCATCACTGTCTTCAAGTGCATTGACCCCAGAATTGCTGATGCGTAGGGGAGGTCCTCCAGCCCGAGCATGACGAACAACCCTTTGAGCACCTGTAGTAAAGCCCAAACCAAATTTGTCAGACTTGTAATGAATAACCAGGAGCTGACCCCAAATGGTAGACCCACCTTCTTCAACCACTGCTCGTGCATCCTTGAGAGAAGCCATCTTCAAGGGAGATTTGGTGACCTTCGGAGGACTGTCGGTAGTTTCTGCTGTAGCCATAATCTGAGGTACCTCTTCAAAGTTCTGGCAAGGAGTCTCGATGAACTCGCCATCCATTTCTACGTACCTGAAGGAGTTCAAGTGACTGATCATGTACTCCTCTTCACCATGCATAGTGAAAATCTTTCCTCTTATTGGGTACTTCAACATTTGGTGGAGGGTAGAAGTAACAGCCCCAACCCCATGTATCCAAGGGTGTCCCAACAAGCAATAATATGATAGTTTGATATCCATTACGTAGAAAGTTGAGTCGAAGGTCTGGGAACCAACTTTGATAGGGACATCCACTTACCCGTGCACCATCCTCTTCGAACCATCGAAAGGTCTCACTACTATATTTCTAGGCTTCAAGGTGAAGCCTTCGCAGTCCAATCTGTCCAGAGCTATTTTAGGTAGTACATTCAACGAGGAGCCAGTATCTACCAAAACATGGACCGGAGTCGTGCCCCTGCATTCAATGAAAATATGGAGAGCATCATTATGTTTCCTCCCCTTTGGTGTCAGATCCACGTCAGAAAAACCTAAACCATTATCAGTAGTCAGACTAGCCACACAATCTTCAAACTGATCAGCAAATGTATTTTGTGGTACGTCATCCGTCTTCAGAAACTTAACCAAAGCCTTCGTATGGGCCTCAGAACACAATAACAAAGCCAACATAGAAATTTTAGATGGGCGTCTGTCCCAGCTGCTCGACCACATTGTAGTCACTCTTCTTTATTATCTTCAAAATTTCTTCCACTTCTTTCTCGGAAGCTTCTTGTATGGTTACTGAATTAGCCTTTGTCAGGACAGGCTCAGTCAGTATGTCTTTCCCTCGAGTCTCGGCCAACTCGGTGTTCGGAGGGTCAACAAGAGTGATTACTAGAATCACAGTAGTAGTCTTGGGTGGAACCACAACAGGAATGATCACAGGTCCGGTAGCAGTCTTTGGAGGATTAATATATGCAAAAAGTAAGCCTTATACTGGACAAATAAAAAAAGGCGCCAGTTATTCAAACTGGCCAACCATCATTCAACATGCTAGCATCTTCTTCTTCCTTCTTCGTTTTTGCCTGAAAATATAGAATAGATAGCGGGGGTTTTAAACCCCCACTAAATTGTGCCTACAAAAATAGAGAATAGAGCACAGTTAATCATAAATTGAGCGCGAGGTAGTCAATTGATTCGTTGGGACATCCTGAATCCAGTGGTATAGGTCTCGTGGCTTAATTTTTCCATATGAAGAAGTCCCTAATTTCAAGCTCCTGAAACCCTATAAAATTTCCATGGCAACTTTCTATACAGGCAAGATTAGTTCAATTAAAAGACACCAAAAGCTTCAGCGAATCCATGTTAGTACAAATTAAACATTAAAATGCATTGATATGGCATGTAAATTCAAATACGATTAAGCAAAATTTCATGAACAGGGCGACTGTGTTCTACCAGTTCTTCGAGTATGGGGACTTGATTTCGATTGGAAAAGATTCCTGGTAGTCTTGGCAAGCTTGTGGAATAGTTTTGAGGCCTTGAAATACCCTGCAATACAGTTTTCAGTTTCCAAATTTTTGGTCAAAAATTGCAATGTTGTTCTTTTGTCTCAGCGCAGCTTTCTTGTCCTTTGCATTAGGGTTGCAATGTGCACATATATGTCAATGAATTAGGGTAAAAAGATCAAGCCCAAAGCCTTGTTTTAATGTCTTTCAATATTTGATTTTCAAGCATCTTTTTTCAATCTTTTCCATACCAATCTTATGCCAATCATTGAAGATTCTTTCCTTTTTGAGTGTGCACGAAATCTTGAGTGAATAAAGAGTGCAAATGCTGCATAAAAAGATTTGGCAAACATATTTTAGTATTTTTCTTATATTTAATTTTAATTAAATGAATTAATAGGATAATAAACTCAATTAATTAATTAAAAATAATAAAAATAACTCCCCTTTGGGTCAATGGGTCGTGCATAGCTTTTGGGTGATGATTCTTGAAAGAAATTGAGGCCCATTAGCAATTTTGAGGCATTTGAAGCAAAGTTGACTTTTCAAAATTCCCAAAAATTTCCCAACTTCCACAAGTCATATCTTGCTCAATGTTTAAGCTTTGATCATGTTCTTGGACATTTTGGAAAGTTCTTGAAGTCCTCTAACCAATGTCTTTGGTCCCATATTATTTTGATTTACCAATCTCAAGTTATGGTCTTTGACTTAAAGTGCCTTTTTGTTGACTTTTGAAAATGACCTATAATGTTGAGATTGATAACTTTTTGTGAGAGCATTTCTTGGACTTGAAGTGTGAAGAGTAGTTGTAGGAAATGTCATTCTCTTCAAAATGAGTTTTGGATGGAATTTTTCTGATAAACCATGAGGAAGTTATGCCCTGGTCAATTTGCCGTTGACTTTTTCAGCTGTCCAAAATAGAAACTTTTGCATCTTGAGACTTTTTGAGCCATGCCTTGAGAATCATGATCAAGAATTGATCAAATGATGTTTGTGGCTTCAAAATAAGATGTTGACCAAAAATTTTGACTTTTGACTGTCAAATGACCATTTTACCCCTGCAGTTGACTGTTGAGCAATTAGGGTTTTTGACTGTGCAATTTTGTGCTGTGAGTCTTGAAACTTGGCATGTGGATGTTTGACAATGTTTGTAGGCATGTGGGACTTGATTGGACCCTTGGAAACTTCAATTTCTTTGCCAGAACCAAAACCCTAATTTTTGACTGTTAGGAGGTCATTGGACTGTGCAACCTTTGGGGAGATTTTGAAGCATGCTCTTAGCAAACCTTGAAGAAAATGGGAGGGCAAATTTTGGGGTACAACACAAGTCTTTGTAGGTCACAACCATCGTCTGTATCATCTTCTTAATATTCTTGTTGGCGGCTTCCACTGCGCCATTCATCTTTGGTCGATATGGAGAAGAGTTGTGGTGCTTGATCTTGAACTCCATGCAGAGTTTAGTGATCATTGTGTTGTTGAGATTAGTACCATTGTCTGTAATGATTCTCTCTGAGATTCCATACCAACAGATAAGGTTATGCTTGATGAACTGGGCCATGACATTCTTGGTAACAGAGGCGAATGTGGCTGCTTCAACCCACTTTGTAAAGTAATCGATGGCGACAAGGATAAAGCAATGTCCGTTAGAGGAAGTGGGTTTGATCTCTCCAATCATGTCAATGCCCCACATTGCGAATGGCCAAGGAGCAGTCAAAACGTTCAGAGGTAATGGAGGAACATGTACTTTATCAACGTAGATTTGGATTTTGTGACACATTCTGGAGTGGTGATGGAAATCAGTTTCAATGGTCGACCAATAGTAACCCGCTCTCAGGATTTTCTTAGCCATAGTATGTCCACTGGAATGAGTACCGAAGACACCTTCATGCATATCTTCCATAAACTTTTCTGCTTATTTCTTGTCCATACAATGAAGTAGAGTCGAATCATTATTGCGTTTGTATAAAATTCCATTGCTCAGAAAGAACTTAGCTGAGAACCTCCATAAGAATTTATTGTCATTGATAGATTCCACTTCAGGGTACTCTTGAGCCTCAAGGTATATTTTCACATTATGAAACCAAGGCTTTATTTCTACTCCGCCAGTGTCAATTTCATAGCTATGTGTCGGTTCGTCTAATATTTTGATGGTAATTATGGGAGCCTCATTATCCCATATGACCTTGAACATAGATGACATTATAGCCAATGCATCTTCCAACTGATTCTCTTCTCACTGGATGTGTTCAAAGGTGATCTCCTCGAAGTATGGAATTAAGGTCAGTACATTCTCTCGGTATGGAATGATATTTGGGTGTTTCGTATCCCATTCTCCCTTAACCTGACTAATTACCAGAGTTGAATCCCCATATACTCTCAATAACTTGATTCTCAAATCGATAACAGCTTTAATACCCATGATGCATGCTTCATACTCAACCATATTGTTGGTGCAGTCAAAGCAAAGTATGGCAGTGAAGGGCGTATGGCAACCTTGAGGGGAGATGATTACGGCACCAATTCCATTTCCAAGCGTATTAGAAGCTCCATCAAAAACCATATTCCATCAGGATCTTGTCTCAGGTCCTTCATATGGCCCAGGTTCTTCATAATCTGTAACTAGCATGGTGTTCTCATCCAGGAATTGGAAGTTCATTGATTGATAGTCATCTACAGCTTGATGTGCCAAATGATCTTCTAGTACACTTCCTTTGATTGCTTTTTGAATGGTGTACTGAATGACATATTATGTTAAGACCATTTGCCATTGGGCTATTCTTCCGGAGAGAGCTGGCTTCTCGAATATGTACTTGATGGGATCCATTTTAGAGATCAACAAGGTTGTATGGGTCAACATATATTGTCTTAGTCGGCGAGCAGCCCTTGCCAAAGCCCAGCAATTTTTCTCGAGCAATGAATATCTTGTTTCACAGCCGTTAAACTTTTTGCTAAGGTAGTATATTACATGCTCTTTTCGACCAGACTCATCATGTTTCCCAAGTACACACCCCATTGAGTTCTCTAGCACTGTTAGATACATGATTAGAGGCCTTCCTTCAACTGGTGGCATCAGAATCAGAGGTTCTTGCAAGTACTCCTTAATTTTATCAAAGGCTATTTGACAGTCATCGTTCCACTTTACTACTTGATCTTTCTTTAGCAGCTTGAAGATTGGCTCACAAGTAGCAGTCAAACAGGAAATGAATCGGGCAATGTAATTCAGTCATTCTAAGAAACCTTTGACTTCCTTCTCGGTACAGGGAGTCAGCATTTCTTGAATAGCTTTAACTTTTTCAAGATCAACTTCAATACCTTTACCGCTGACAATGAAACCCGGGAGTTTACTGGATCTCACCCCAAAAGTGCACTTGTTTGGATTTAACCTTAGCTTCTACTTCTTCAGTCTTTCAAACAATTTATGTAGATGATCAATATGCTCTTCTTCAGTCTGTGACCTTTCTATCATGTCGTCGATGTAGAACTCTATCTCGTGGTGAATCATGTCATGAAATAGGGCTACCATGGCACGCTGATAAGTTGCCCCAGCGTTCTTCAACCTAAAAGGCATGACCTTATAGAAGAAAGTTCCCCATTGTGTGAGAAGGTAGTTTTCTCCATGTCTTCAGGTGCCATCTTGATATGATTATAACCTGAGAAACAATCCATGAAAGAGAATACCTTATGATGAGCAGTGTTGTCGACCAAAACATCAATATATGGAAGTGGGAAGTCATCTTTGGGGCTTTCCCTATTCAGATCCCTGTAGTCTACACACATATGCACCTTGTCGTCTTTATTTGGCACCGGAACAACATTTTCAACCCATTGAGGATATGATGTCCCTGCTAAGAAACATGCGTTGAATTGTTTCATAACCTCAGCCTTGATTTTCTCTAACATCTCAGGACGCATGCAACGGACCTTCTGTTTAATTGGGGAACAACCCTCTTTCATCGGCAGACGGTGAACCACAATATCAGTGTCGAGCCCTGGCATGTCTTCATATGACTAAGTATATATCTCAACATAGTCGTGTAACATCTGAATCAATCTGTTCTTGACACTTCCCTCTAAGTTGGCGCCCATCTTGACCTCTTTTCTGTCTGTTTCAGAACCCAAGTTTACCACTTTGATCATCTCTTTGTGCGGTTAGATATCATTTTCTTCTTGTATTAAGAGTCTGGCAAGTTCTCCAGGTATTTCACAATCTTCCTAACCTTCGTCTGCGGCTTGGCAGATTGAATTTTCAAAGTCATAAGCGGCAATATCAGGATTGTTATCAACGAGATCCAGAGTGGATGTGGATCTGAAATGTAGTGTGTGGGTATGTGTAAGAACACATAGCTATTCGAAAGTGCAATAAAGCAAAAGAAAGACAAAGAGCACATAATTTGAATGCAAAACGTCCAATGTTTTCATTAAATGAAAATATGACTTATGAAATGACAACCCTTAAAAAATGAACCATTGTGCCCCGGGAAAGGCACAAGGTTTTAAAGTCATTGTTTTAAAAGAAATTACATAACCAAACTTCTAAAGAAATAAAACAGAAATAGCCATTACTCCTGACAAAAGGAGATAGAGATATTGTCTTCCACTTTCAAATTGTCGAGTCTGTTTCCAATGGTAGGGAAGATCCAGCTGTCGAAGTCGCAATCACTTCCAGCGTCTTCTATAGCATTGACTCTGTTGTTGCTGATACGAAACAGAGGTCCTCTAGCACGAGCGTGATGAACAACTCTTTATCCTTCAACAGTAAAGCCCAAACCAAACTTATCAGATTTATATGGGATATCAGGAAGTTGACCTCAAATAGTGCAACCACCTTCTTCTATAGTAGCTTTGGCATCCTTCAAGGAAGCCATCTTGTACGGAATCGTGATAGTCTTTGGAATGGTAGAAACATATTTAATAGCAGCATGGGAAATTACTTCAAAAGTTTGATAGGGAGTCTCGATGAATTCCCCGTCCATCTCCATGTACCAGAATGAATTTAGATGGCTGACCATGTACTCCTCTTCTCCGCAGACAGTGACAATGTTCCCTATCACATGATACTTTAGTTTCTAGTGTAAGGTGGAGGTCACAACACCTGCCTCGTGGATCCAGGGGCGTCCTAATATAAAAGAATAAGCTGGTCGGATGTCCATTACATAGAAGGTGGATTCTAAGATCTGTGAACCCACTTTGATAGGAAGATCCACTTCTCCATGTACCATTCTTTTAGACCCGTCAAAGGCTCAAACTATAATGTCACTGGGTTTCAGCATAATCCCTTCACAATCCAGTTTATCAAGAGCGCTTTTGTACCCAAAAATTTTCCCTCCCATATTTCTCAATACATTTCAAGTGAGGTCTTCAAGTTGCTCAAGGAAGTCCAAGGGTTGACCATACGAGCTCTCTCCTAAGGAAGTCTACCTCAAATTAGGGTTTAACGTTGCATCAAGATACTTGAGTCCAAGGTATCCCAAATGCTCACCATTGTCCTAATATGCTCTCAATATCATCCATGTCAAGTTTCAAGCCTTGCAGAGGAAGTTTGCTCAGCCAATTGCTCAAAGGCCTGAAAATCGATTGTGCTAGGGCAAAAGTCAACTGTGGCCCACATACAGTCAAACTTCAAGATTTTTTGTCAACGTCCTCATTTTTAAGTATATTTCATAATTTGATCAAGGGTTGATCATGATTCATCAAGGATTGCTCATAATTGATCAAGACTCAAAAGTTGCTAAATTAGGGTTTTGTAGGAAAAGTCAACTCAACTATGACCAAGCATAACTTTCTCATACTTTATGACAAATGACCCATCCAAAGCTCATTTTGAAGAGGATGCAATTCCCTACAATCCATATTCATCTCCCAAGTTCAAAATATGCACTCACAAGAAGTTATGAATTTTGACATTATAGGTCATTTTGAAAAGTCAACAAAAACACCTTTTTTGTCAAAGCTTCATACATGAACATGGAATACCAAATTGAGATGATACCAAAAGGGTTGCTTATAGGATATCTCAGGATTTCTAAAAAGTCCAAGAACACCTTCAAAGAGTCAAAATTGAGGAAGTTATGCATTGGTGAAGTTGACCTTTTTTGCAAAATTGCCAAAAGTCAACTATGCTCCAAATTGCAATTTTTGCTAAATGGGCCTAACTTTTTGCACTTGTTTTGAGTTGATAGCATGATCCAAGAGCCCTAGCCCTTTCCACTTGTCTTTATCTTATTTTTATTATTTGCTTTGATTTTTATTTGAATTAAATCAATTTTAATCAAAACAAATCATGAAAAAATCTAAAACATTGAATCCTCTAGATCTTGTGCATGTTTCAGGTCTTATATCCAGTTGGCAAGTAATTGAAATCTTGCAAAGCCTTGGTGTGCACAAAAAGATTGAATTTGGCCTATTTTTGGAAAGATATTTAAAGGAATCAAATCAAAATCAAAGGCCATGATTGATGAAGATTGAGCACACTTTTTTCACCCTAATCCATTCCTCAATACATAAGAAACATTGGCATACCTAAAGCAAGGCTGGAGAGAGGCGTGAGAAGTCAGAATAAACTTGAAAAAATCACAAAAAGTGCTAACTCAAATTCATAGTTCCAGGCGATTCCAAGGCTTCATGACCATCCCAATCGTTTCCTGAGAGTGTAAGAAAGTGCAACCAATCAAGAACAAGTCTTTTCCAGCGCCAAAACACACTGTAAATCAGCCACGACCTTGGTTCTTTCTTGAATTCGAATTGCATCATTCTGATACTTATATCATGAAATAATTATAGATTCTTACTCCTTGAAGCATTTTCAAACTGCATGTAACATTTAATTGCGTTTTCATGGCCTGTATTAGAGTTTGCCATTTTTAGGGTTTGTTGCTCCGATTTGGGATCTTGGTGTACAGGTAAAATTGGGCCCTGAAAGGGGCACCATCACACTCAGAAGGTCTAGATGAATCGATTCATGGCGTTACAAGTTATTTATCTTGTTTGTGTTTGATTTTAAGAATCACAGGGTTTATAGCTACAGATGTACGTCCGTAGGTAAAAGTCTGTGACTTTACCAACGGAGCAAGGAAGAAGATAACATATGTGGCTCCGTCTCATTTTCTTGTTTGAATTCTAGCGCCCTTTTTCACGTTATTATATATTATGATTATTGATTATTATATGAACAATTAAAATAGCTAGCGCAATTGGTTACAAGGTGAGTGCAAAAGGCATCAGGGCCTGGGCTCGAATCCCAGGTCCCCCCATTCTTTCACATTATTTTTCTTTCCAGGTTCAGGAGCGCACACAAGGTTAAAGACCACCATGTGGCCTCATCATCCAACATGCCAAGTGTCCAGATGGCCAAATCTAAGGGCTATCAGATGAAAGTCCACCAAAGCCCTTAGTCAACGCATGGTAGGAGATCTTGGGGTCAACGTTGGTTATTGGTTTTGGGCCCAGAAATTGATGCACACACCCCCCAAACTGCTTTCTCAGGCCCAAGTTTCTTTTCTTTTCTTTTTATATTTCCATTATTTAATTTACTTATTTATTTTACTAACATAAAAATTATTTCTCTTTTTATCAAAAAAATCATTAAAAATAATATTTCACCCAATTAGATTTAGGTTTATTTTTTTATCAAAAATTAATTTATTTAATTTTAGGTAACTTTAATTTCTTTTTGTAAATAAATTAAAATTAATTAGAAAAATTAGGGTTTTAATAATTTAATTTCTACTTTCTTTTTTCCTCAAAAACAACCAAAAATACAAAAATAGGCCATTTAATTATTTTCTTTAATTAATTTAATTAACTAATTAATTTTGTATTTAATTTAAAAACCTAATTCTTTTTCTTAGAAACAATTAAAAACAACAAAAACATTTTTTCTTCCAACTAGGTTAGAAGGGGTCAAAACCCTAATTTCATATCGTTCTTAATTTCCTCGCGCACGCTTTATCATTTTATTTTTACCATATTAATGTAATTGCTCACAAGTTGTAATAGATTAATTAGGGTTTTTAATTTCATTTATCGCTTTTTTAAGGGTTTGCTTTTGGCTATGTAAATACCCGAAGCCTTGTAATAGTGTAGTTTACTTTCCGCACTTTAAATTCCGAAAAATATTAACTGTTAGATGTATGAATAATAGGTATGCATGACAAGAATGTATGATTAATTTTAAAATAACTAGCTAACCCTAAAATGTGCAAAGATAATAAACTTGAAATTGAATCACTCGCATATGCGCACTCCTAGGATATACTCTCACTTCGGTTGCCTTCGGTAAACGGTCATTAAGTATAGGATATTTTAGTGGTCGCCCTTTTATCTCAAGGATCAAAGTTGCCTCGGAATGGTTGCCTCAGAATTATTGCCTCGTATATTAATCTTAAGACATTAGGGTTATTAATAAGACGTCCTAACATTGCTTTAGTGATCGTATGTCCCTTTCGAATTGACCCTCAAAACTCCGACGACGGCGCTACCTACTCCCTAATAGTGGGATAGCGTTGTCTAAAGGAAACAAACATAGAACAATTATTTTTTCGAGTAGGTAGATTAGTTCTTAAGTACTTGCTCAATCCAAACAAACTTTTCCGCACTTACACTCCCTTTCAAACAAAGTTTTCAAAAAAAACACTTCGTAACACTCTTGAAGGCAGAAGCAAGGGTTAAATCGAAGTCAAAACAAAAACTTTTCAAATCACACAAACACAAAGAAGCAATTTTGAAAATGATGAGCAAGTACCTAAGAGCCCGTAGATAACTACGGATAGAAAGGGTGCTAATACCTTCCCTTTCTATAATCTACCCCCCGTGCTCAAAATCTCGAAAAAGGGAATTTTTCTGTGCTTTTTTCCTTTCCTTGTTGGATAAAATAAAAGTCGGTGGCGACTCTTGCTTACCGCGACATTTTGCAAACACAAACGCAAAACGCAAACCAGCAATCCTAAAAACAGTCGGGTTCTGGCCACCGTATCACAGAACTGGCGACTCTGCGTGGGATTTGTAAGTGGGGTATACCTTAGGAATAGTTCACCATATTGCTTCTATTGTTTGAATTGATTGCTTTATCTTTGTGGGCTTTGTATCGGAGTTACTATAGATCCTAACCCAGATCTAGGGGACACCTTTTAGGTAAGTAGAAATAAACTGTGAGGGAACTGTATGGCGTAGACCGATACGGTTGAAGCAGTAGCTACGTTGATGTGGCACATTGGTTGGTACCGGTATTCCTTGTGGAGGAACAAGGAGAATACGGGGCTGCTATATGGGTAGTTAAGCATCAACTGACCTTAGAACCTATAATTGACCAACTTGGCCATAGGAAGTAGTGAGATAGTCGGTCTCGGTGTAGAGCTGGGAACTGGTTGATACTCGATGCTACACTCATTGAGACCATACTCTCGAGATAGTTTCGGCCGCAAGAAAAGATTGTGTGAGCTGAAACCATGACCGATGGAGGATGGTCAGTGATATTGAGAACCTCTAGAACTCGGTTACTATTATTAGGACAGGTTGAACCAACTGAACTTCAAGAGGGTAGTACCTAGACTCCATGCAAGCCTGAAACTTAAGGGCTATTATGTGACTTGTGTGCCTTTACCATGTTTGTTACCTGCTATACCTGTTGTATGTTTTATCATGACATCATGCATCATGACATAGCATGCATACTTCATTGTACTAACCATTTCAAAGACCGAGGGGATTTATCTTTGTTCTGTTTTGCAGATTATGGCTTTAGTACGCAGAAATACCGTTCGAGTTAACTTCTTGTAAATCCATGCTCAGCTCAGAGAGTTGGTCTCAAAAGTTCCTGATACTTCTTCATTTGTTAGAAGACATGGTCATCTCCTTAGCCTGGTCACTTCAAAGTTGAATGAGCAAATGATGAGTGTGTTGTTCCAGTTCTTTGATCCATTGCGTCATTGTTTCACCTTCTCGGATTATCAGCTAGTCCCTACTTTGGAGGAGTTTTCTGATTTAATAGGCATATCTATCCTCGAGCAGACACCCTATACAGGTTTGGAAGAGATTCCTAGACCTGAGGACATTGCTTCAGCCTTACATCTAAAAAGGGATGATGTAGTATCCAACTGGGAGACACGGAGTGGGGTTAAAGGTTTCTTAACTAAATTTTTGATCGATCAAGCTCAACTGTTCTGGGATAACTTGGATTTTCAAGCATTTGAAGACATCTTGGCTCTCCTCATCTACGGCTTGGTTCTCTTCCCAAATGCAGATTCTTTCATAGATGTGAATGCGGTCAAGATCTTCATATCTCGTAATCCAGTGCCTACTCTCTTGGGTGATATCCTACATGCTCTCTATACTCGTACTGTGCGAAGAAGGGAGACCCTCATATGTTGCACGCTGCTGCTGGCGAGGTGGTTTATTTCGCACCTCCCAAAATCTGTATTGAAGAATGAGGAAGGTATAGGTTGGGCTTACAGAATCATGTCCCTTGCTCATACGGACATCCTTTGGAGTTCTAAGGATATGGAAAGAGTAGCTGTCATTGATCGATGTGGGGAATACCCTAATGTCCCATTGCTTGGCATTAGAGGGGGTATAACCTACAGACCTTGTTTGGCTTTACGACAGTTTGGACGAGCTCGGAGAGACGTTCCTCATGATCTGCTTCTTACAGACATTGTCTTTGACTATAAGTGGGACGTTAATGAGCATCGCGGAAGGTTTATACGAGCCTGGGGCAGGGTGAACAGGTCTGACCCACATGAGCTAGGACTGAAGACTTCTCTCCCGATTCAACCTTATCTCCAGTGGGTTCGAGCCCGTGCTCAAAAGCTAGGGATGCCTTATGAAGCTGTTTTTCCGGTGATTGTAGAGAATACTAATGAAGAAGGAGTTCCTTATACAGTCCTTCATCCCTACATGCCTACTGATCTTGGGGCATTGAAGAGATCTTGGATCTAGTTGAAGGAAGAACGAGATACCTACCGAGAGAAGTATCATGAGCAGGAGAGGAAGATCTTGAAGCTCACGAGGCAGCTTGAGAATGAGAGGACAATCAACGATTATGTCAGCACGAAGGGAAAACGACCATGGGATTTCTGATGTCCTTTATTATTTCTAGTTTAAATTTGCTTTTCAATTATTTCTTTTGTAACGCCTTGAAGGCATTGTTAAACATTGTTACAAGTTTTATCTAATAAAGTGTGTTTTATTTTAGTTTACAAATTTGAATCTCCCAAAGTCTTTGAAATCATTTCATACGCATTCCATTACCACGCACCTCATTACAGGTACCATTACAGGTTTCTTATCTTCTTCGTTGTTTATTTCAACACGAAATGTCTTCTGAAACACCTACTGATCAAGCCATCAAAGCTCTCCAAGCTCAAAATGCTCAATTTCAGGAGATGTTCTTGAACTTGGCCAAAGGACAACAAGATTTGAAGACTCTCATCATGAAGGACAAGAAGAAGAAGAAGAAGAAGAGGGTGGTTCTGCTGAATATGGGTCACAGATTTGGGAACAATTTGCGACAGGAAGATGATCTGCCTCATTCATCTGGAGGAGGAGAGAATCAAGAAGAAAGAAAGGGTCCTAGCCCTGTGGTCTCTGATAATGACACTGATTTTGATGAAGAACAGTACCCTCTTGCTGAGGACAGGTACAAATAGCTTGAAGACCGTCTGAGTGCCATGGAGATTCAGAAGGTTCATGGGTTAGACTTCGGAGATCTGGGACTGGCATTTGGGGTGGTGATCCCGCACAAGTTTAAAGCTCTTGTCTTTGCTAAGTATGATGGAGTATCTTGTCCAAAGCTTCATCTCCGCTCATACGTCAGAAAAAGTAAACCCTATACTGCTGATAGAAATCTATGGGTTCATTTCTTTCAAGATAGTCTGTCAAGGACTCAACTTGAATGGTTCTATCAATTGGAAGGAGCTAATGTCCGCAACTGGGAGGACCTTGCTGCTGCTTTCTACAAGCAATACCAGTATAATGCCGAACTTGCTCCCACGCGTACTCAACTTCAGGGTATGTCTATGGGTGCGAGCGAAGGTTTTAAGGACTATGCTCAGAAATGGAGAGATCTGGCTGGAAGAGTACAACCCCCTATGTCTGATAAGGAGTTGGTGGATATGTTTCTTGGGACCTTGTCTGGTCCATTTTTCAATCATCTGATCGGTAGTTCATCATCTGGGTTTACTGAATTAATTATGACCAGGGAGAGAGTAGAAGCTGGTATCAGAAGTGGCAAGATATAGAAAGGTGATTCATCAAGTACAGAAAAGAAGCCTTTCAAGAAAGAAGCTAGTGCAGTTTACAGCTCGAGGAGCCAAAACCAACCTGAGCGCCGTCAAGCAGTTAACGCGGTAGTAATATCAAGACCCATTGTTGCCCCACAATGCAACAATCAGCAAAGAGTAGAGAGACCGCAAAGACAATATACTCGACTCAGTATGACCTTATCTCAAATTCTGCCGCAATTATTGAAAACCAACCTGGTAACTCTGAGGGAAGCCCCAAAGAATCCCAGCACTACATCACCACTGTATAACCCAAACGCTCGTTGCGCCTATCACTCCGAAAGCCCGGGGCATGATACCAACAACTGCTGGGCCTTGAGGAATAAGGTGCAAGATTTGATTGAAGCTAAAGAAATTGAGTTTGACACACCGAAAAAGCCTAACATGATGACTGCTCCAATGCCCAAGCATGGAGTAAATGTTGTGGATGATGATTCATTTGTGACCTCCGTGGAAGACATTTCTACTCCGTTTATGACCGTGAAGAAGAATCTATTGTTGGCCGGTTTATTTTCGAGTTGTGGTGAAGGTTACCACCTATGTTCCATCCTGCCTGCTGGTTGCCATTTATTGAAGTCAGGTGTTCAACGCCTGATGGATAACAAAGAGATCCTGTTCGATAAGACTTTGATTCCGCTAATTCCTATTGAAGACATTTCCATAATAACCATTTCCGCCAATCCTTCCAAGGCTTCCCCGAGAAAGCTTGTTAATATTACATCTGTTCTGAGAGTTTCTCCATTGATCATTACTATTCCTTGTCCTATCCCATACACTTCGGATAAGGCTGTCCCGTGGCACTTTGGGGCCGATGTGTATTATCATGGGATCAAACAAGACTTGAAGATTGAAGAAGTTGATACTGATGTCAGCAATATTGTCGAGGCTAGCAAGGTCACCCGAAGCAGAAGACTCTTCTCTCCTGAGATTTCCCCTCCGACTGTTCGAAAGCCTGTTGCTATTCCATCTTCCAGTACATCAGCTACTGTCCCAGTTCATATTCCAATTATCACCCCTATCGCCGAGCCATCTGACACTCGGGGCAAAGAAGTCACAGGTGAGCCTGCCCAGATGGAGGCACCTAAGAAGATTATCGTAGAAACCTCTAAACAAGAGATAGAGGAAATTCTGAAGATTATGAAGAAAAACGACTACAACATAGTCCAACAGCTGGGGAAAACCCCATCAAAAATCTCCATGTTATCTTTATTGTTGTGCTCAGAAGCCCATGCAAAGGCTTTAATTGCTTTCCTTAAAACTACGCATGTGCCGCAGTAAACTTCTGCTGATCAATTCAAATACTGTGTGGCTAGTTTGACCGCTGACAACGGTTTGGGTTTCTCCGACGTAGATCTGACTGCTAAAGGAAGGAATCACAATGACGCTCTACATGTTTCGGTCGAGTGTAGGGGCACTACTCTGGCCCATGTACTGGTGGATACTAGGTCCTCATTAAATGTTTTACCCAAGAAAGCGTTGGATCGGCTGGATGGTGAAGGGTTGGTTCTGAAGCCGATTAATATTCTGGTTAGGGCCTTTGATGGGACTAAAAGGATGGTGCACGGGGAGGTTGATGTCCCTGTTAAAGTTGGCTCTCAGACTTTTGCATCTACGTTCTATGTAATAGACATCCGACCATCTTATTCATGTTTGCTAGGTCGCTCGTGGATTCATAAGGCTGAGGCAGTAACTTCTACGCTCCATCAGATGTTAAAATATCCAGTAAAGGGGAAGATTGTTACAGTACGAGGAGAAGAATAGTACATGGCGAGCCACCTTAACTCTTTTCGGTATGTGGAGATGGATGGGGAGTTCATCGAAACCCCGTGTCAGAACTTTGAAGAAATCCCCCAGACTTTGGCATCGACTGAAACTGTTGCTGAATAACTTCTAATGAAGATGGCTTCCCTCAAGGATACCAGGGCTGTTATTGAAAAAGGTGGGTGTGCAGATTAGGGCCAACTCCCTGACTTTGCACATAAGACTGACAAGTTTGGTTTGGGTTTTACTGCAGAAGCTAAAAGGGCTATTCGGCGTGCGCGAATTGGAAGACCTCCCCTGCGCATCAGTAATCCAGGAGTGAATGCAATTGAGGTTGATGAAGAAGAGTCAGAGTTTGATAGGTGGATTTACCCGACTACCGACGGTGGATTGAGCAATTAGACGGCGAAAGACTTTGTGCCTGTTTCTTTTATTACACAGTAATAGACTTTTGTTTTTGAGATTTGGAACAGACAGTTTAAAACCTTACGGCCCGGTTCCTTGCCTGAGACACCGTGGCTTTGTTTGTGAGGGCTTAATGTTTGTCATTTCCATATATCATCAATAAAGCATTGGACGTTTTCTTACATTTCAAATTTTGCGCTCCTTGTTTTTCTTTTATATCTTGCACTTTATAAAAATAGCTATTTTTCTTACACACACTCACGTATCATAATACAGGTCCACATCCACTCTGGATCCCATTGATAACGACTCTGCTACTGCCAGTTATGACTTTAAAAATCCGATCAACCAAGCCGAGGACAAAGGTGAGGATGATTGTGAAGTGCCTGGGGAACTTGATAGATTGTTACTTCAGGAAGAGAGGGCCATACAGCCCCATGAAGAGCTAGTGGAATCGGTAAATCTGGGTACAGAAGAAGACAAGAAAGAGGTCAAGATCGATGCAAATCTGGAGCCTAGCATCAAGAAACGGTTGATTCAGATGCTACGCAACTATGTTGAGATCTTTGCCTGGTCTTATGAAGATATGCCTGGATTGGATACTGACATTGTGGTTCATCGCTTGCCAACCAAAGAAGTCTGTCCTCCAGTGAAACAGAAAGTTCGCCGCATGCTCCTCGAGTTGTCTGAGAAAATCAAAGTTGAGGTTATGAAACAGTTTGATGTCGGTTTTCTAGCAGTTACTTCTTACCCGCAGTGGGTTGCCAACGTGGTTCCTGTACCGAATAAAGATGGTAATTGTTGTACCCCAAAATATGCCCTCCCATATTCTTTAAGATTTGCCAAGATCAAGCTTCAAAATCCCTCAAAGGCTGCACAATCCAATTGCCTCCTAACATAGTCAAAATTAGGGTTTTGGTTCTCGCAAAGAAATTAAGGTTTTCAAGGGTCCAATCAAGTCCCATATGCCTATATGCATTGTCAAGCATCCATATGGCAAGTTTCAAGACTCACAGCATCAAATTGCACAGTCAAAAACCGTAATTGCTTCACAATCAATTGCAGGGGCAAAATGGTCATTTGACAGTCAAAAGTCAAAAATTTTGGTCAACATCTTATTTTGAAGCCACAATCATCATTTGATCAATTCTTGATCATGATTCCACAAGCATGGCTCAAAAAGTCTCAAGATGCAAAAGTTTCTATTTTTGGACAGCTGAAAAGTCAACTGCAAATTGACCAAGGCATAACTTCCTCATGGTTTATCAGAAAAATCCCATCCAAAGCCCATTTTGAAGAGGATAACATTTCCTACAACTCATCTTCACACTCCAAGTCCAAGAAATGCTCTCACAAAAAGTTATCAATTTCAACATTATAGGTCATTTTCAAAAGTCAACAAAAAGGCACTTTAAGTCAAAGACCATAACTTGAGATTGGTAAATCAAAAGGACATGGGACCAAAGGCATTGGTTAGAGGACTTCGAGACCTTTCCAAAATGCCCAAGAACATGTTCATAGCTTCAAAATTGAGCAAGATATGCATTGGAGAAGTTGGGAAATTTTTGGGAAGTTTCAAAAGTCAACTTTGCCTAAAACACTTCAAATTTGCTAATGGGCCTCAAATTCTTCCTTGAATCATTACCCAAAGCCTATGCACGACCCATTGAGCGCAAAATAATTTATTTTCTTATTTTTAATTAATTAATTGGTTTTATATTTATATTAATTCATTTAATTAGTTTTTATTATAAGAAAATTCAAAGATATGATTTTGTAGATCTTTTGTGCAGCAAATCAAACTAGGGCAAGTTGGCAAAGTCGTTTCTCATCCAAGGGGACAAGATCTTCCATAATTGGCAAGGTTTCATTGAAAAAAGATTGAAATTTCATGATTGAAAATCAAATATTCAAATCATAATTCATGGATTCATGGGCTTGTTTTTGACCTAATTCTGATCACATACTTATGCATAACCTAACCCTACTCATACAGACACGAAAAAGCTGCTGAAAACTCATAACCAATTTGCAAAAAATAGAGAAAAAGCTTGAAACTGATTTCATAGTTGCAGGATAATTCAAGGCCTAAAGTCTATTCCAACACATTGCTGACATTGCTAGGAAGCTATTGGCATCAAGAACAAGTCCTCATACCCAAAGAAACGGTAAAATATGGTTATGGTTTGAACGAATATTTTGATAATCGAAACATGATTTCTATGCATCATTCATATGTTTTATTCATTGATTTACACTACTGACATCTCCCTGAAGCTTTTGGTATAACTGAATTGTGCTAATGTTGCCTAAATCAAAATCCACCATTGAAGATTATTAGGTTTTCAGAACATCCAAATTAGGGCTTTCCTTGTATGGAAAAATTGGACTTCCAAACCTATATGGACAGAATCGTTGCAGCAAGACGAATCAAATGATACCCTCGCGCCCTTTTTATATTTCCTCCTCTTCTAATCGCTATTTTTAGGACTTTTAGTTTGTGGGGGTTTAAAACCCCCGCTACTTGTTTTATATTTTGCAGGAAGAACGAAGAAGAAGCATGCGTGGGGTCCTGTAACTGGAGCATTCAAACTGCGCGCGTATTTTTTTTGTTTATACCACTAACATTTGTTTTTTTATATAATAATTATTCTCCATTATATGAACAAACGCGTTGCCTAGCTCAGATGGTGGAGGACATGTGTTGCAAGCGCTGGGACCTGGGTTCGATTCCCAGGTCCCCCATATAATTTGTTCTATTTTTCATAAAACGTTCACATGCAGCGTATTCTCCAACGTCTCACCATACAGCCACACGCATAGCTTGCCAAGTGGCTTTGATGATCAATCTGAAGGCCACAGAATGAAGTCCAGGGTATGGCGCAGTCAACCAACATGCACACAAGCATGGAAAGTCAAACGAGCATTGGCTAATGGGCCTGAATTACTTCCAAACACCTCCATTTTGGGCCTGATACCCCCTTGGTTTGCATCTTTTTTTTAATTTTATTTTCTTTTCTTTTCTAATTCTTTTTAATTGTCTTAATTGTTTTTTCACCATAAAATAATTTTTCATAATAAAAAAATCAGAAACCAAAAAATGTTTTATATTTAATTATTATTAATTTCATCACTAACCTATTTTTTGTAAATAAATAACAAACCATTAATTTAGTTAATTTAGGTTTTAATTTTAACACTTTTTCTTAATAAATAAAAAATATGTAGAATTAGGTTTTGACATTTTTATCTTTTTTCTTAATTAATTATTTTCATCATTATTTATTATTTATTATTACTATTATTTTGTAAATAAACATGTAAATTAAATAATTTAGTTAATTAGCCTAATTTTGACCTTTTTCTTTAATAATTTAAAATAATTTAGAACTAGGGTTTTCTTTAATTCTTTTTTTTCTTATTCTCATTAAATACAAAAAAAAACTTAAAAAACATTTTCTTTCCTTTAAATTAAATAATAATTAGACTTTAATTTCATTTAATTGCAAGCAAAGGGTCAAAACCCTCGGACGTTCAATTAATTCTTTTCGCGCATTTATTTTCTTTTAGTGATTATTATGTAACTACTTTCCGGATGTAATAGTAATTAGGTATTTATTTCCTTTCCACATCCTTTATCAAAAAACGGGTCTTTGTAGTTTGGCGATGTATAGACCCACGCCTTGTAATAGCGTAGCTTTTATCTTCCCGTCTTTTAACTTTCCGCACTCTTAAATTCTAACTTTGTATGAAAGAATGTATGCTAATTAAAAAAAAGCGTAGCTCACAATGCCCTGATCAAAGATAAACTTAACATGAAAACAACACACAAATACACACACCACTTCTAGGGTACGCCTCACTCGTTGCCTTCGAAACGTGGTCGTCAAGTATAGGACGTTTTAGCGGTCCTTATGTCCATGATCCAGTTGCCTCGAAACAGTTTCCTCAAAACGGTTGCCTCGGATTAAAAAAGGATCAAGGACATAAAGGTAGCCTCTAAGGTGTCCTACTGTTGCTTCGGTGACCACATTGTCCCTACAATCGAATTGACCCGAACACCTCTAACGGTGGTGCTACCTACCTCTCAATGGTGGGATGACACTACCTTAAGGACTCTTGCACAGCTTAATTCCTTAGGGTAGGTAGATGACTCATGGATACTTGCTCTCTTCAGAAACAAACAAAAAAATCTTTTCACACAGACACTTTCAAAAAGCTTTCAAAACAAATTTTTCAAACACTCTTGAGGACAGATACAAGAGTCATTCAGAAATCTTTCAATGAAACTTTTGCAAAACCCACTCACATTTTGAAAAGCAAACAACATTTTGAAAACATAAGAGCGAGTATCTAAGAGGCCATGGATAACCATGGATAGAAAGGGTGCTAACACCTTCCCTTTCTATAAATCTACCTCCCAAACCGAGAAACATTCTCATAAGGAATTTTGCTGTGCTTTTGTCCTGTCCAGTGGGATAAAATAAAAGACGGTGGCGACTCTTGCTTCCGCGACATTTCACGAACCAGCGTTAAACAGTCAGTTCTAAAACCACCGATCACAGAACTGGCGACTCTGCTGGGGATTCCATAAAGTGAGGTGTACCTTAGGATAGCTCATACTTGTGTTTTCAATTGCTGTGTTTTGTTTGCTTTATTATTTATGGGCATTGTCTTGGAGTTTCATAGATCCTAACCCGGATCTGGGGATACCCTGTTAGGTAGCATAAGCTGTGAGGGACCTGTCCGGCATAGACCGACATGGGTGAAGCAGTGGCTACATTAGTGTGGCGCCTTGGTCTGTACCGATATCCCTTGTGTCGCAACGAGGAGAATATGGGTCTTCTGAGGAGTCATTAAGCACCATCCGACCTTAGAACCTTAAATGACCCAACTTGGCCAATAGAACAGTAGCAGTATGCTACACCCATTGAGGCTAAACTCTCGCGATGGTTCTGGCTGCAAGAAAAGATTGTGATGCTAGAGTTATGACCGATTGAGGGTAGTCAGTGATATTGGGATCCTCTAGAACCCGGTTACTTTTCTAGGACAGGTCTTAACCAACAAACTGAAAGAGGGTTGTACCTGAACTTCATGCTGGCCTAAACCCTAAGGGATGTCTTGTGTGACTTGTGTGCCTTATCATGTTTGCCTTTGTGAATATTTGTGGTGTGCTTTATCATGACATCATACCATCATAAACATTGCATGCATCCTGCATAAGGACTGACCATTTCAAAGACAAGAGGGTTTCACCTTTGCTCTGTTTTGTAGGACATCATGATGCCTATGCGAAGGAACATTATCCGGTTCAACTTTGTTCACCCACCTGAGTTGCTTGAAGAATTGGTTAGCATAATTCCAAACACCACTTCCTTCATCCAGAGGCATGGTTCTCTTCTCGGTATAGTCACTGCAAAGTGGGACCAACAACTGATGAGTGTCTTGACCCAGTTTTATGATCCCTTGTATAACTTATTCACCTTTCAAGACTTCCAGCTGGTCCCTACCCTGGAAGAGTTCTCTAATTTGCTGGGTATCCCTATCTTGGATCAGACTCCCTTCACTGGTTGGAAAAAGACTCTTAGGCTTGAGGAGATTGCTGCAGCCCTCCCTTTGACCCACAAAGAGGTAATGGACAACTGGGTGACTAGAAGCAGAGTTAAGGGTTTCTTCGCCAATTTTCTGATCGGTAAAGCTAACAGTTGCTGGAATGACCTTGACTTCAGGGCGTATGAAGACATTCTGGCTCTCTTAATCTATGGTCTAGTCTTATTTCCTAATCCTGATAACTTCATTAACGTCACTGCCATAAGGATCTTCATATCTCGGAACCCTGTGCCCACTCTCTTGGGTGATATCCTGCAACAACTCTATGCTCGTACTTCCCGAAGACGAGGGACTCTGTGGTGTTGTATGAAGAAGTGAAAAACACAAGAAGGGGGGTTGAATTGTAAAACTGAAAATTAATGCAATGAACAAGATATTTTTATCCTGGTTCTTTGATCTCAAACTACTCCAGTCCACCTGTCAAGGTGATTTCGCCTCTCTCCAACGAGGTCTTAATCCACTATATTCAACTGAATATTACAATCTGCTTTAACAACTGCTAAAGCCTTCTTGATGCAAACCACAACCCGGTTTGTCAAGGAAACAATTTCTTACAAAGAAGATAAAACTAGGTGGGTGAATGTTTTCTACAAAACTGTATCACAACTGTGATGTTACACAATTTAAGCTTATGAAACTAGATTGCTAAAATACTGAGTGAGAAATTGTGAAGCGTTTATCAAACTGAAAGAAGGAAGATTATGATTAGCTTTTAGGTGTGTAATATGATGTAGAGCATTAGCCAATTCAATCTTCATTGTCTTGTTTATATAGCATTGAGATTGTTGAACGTTGGAACAATAATCTTGATTCAATGCCAATAACAAACTTTCCTTATTGAGCAGATCTTGTCTGGAATGATGCCGTTGGTAATAATTTGCTTTCAATGCACAATACTGTTGCAACTTAAAGCGTGTTCTGGCTTGGCTTCATTCTGACTCTTCTTAAGTGCTGATGAACTGTTGTTGTATTTATCAGAGTGTTGAGCGCAGTTCTGTTCATCAAGCTTCAGCATACGCGTGAGTTATTCTTCTGATTCTGGTATTCTGATATAGCATCTTCTGATGCTGATGTTAAGGACCAATATTCTGATGTTGAATAAGTGTGCTCTTGCTGATACCTATTAGAGTTTCTGCACAACAGAACGTAATATTTTAGGTAGCAAATAGTTCATACATGAATCACATAATTAATATATCTTTTCATTTTGTTATCATCAAAACTTAAACTTAGGGTAGTAGATTCAAACTTTGTTCTAACAATCTCCCCCTTTTTGATGATGACAAAAACTAGATATTTTTAATTGAAAATAACGTGAAAAAGTATCAGAGATAACTAAATGATAAGATGTATCAGAGTAAGAGGTTATCAAAGATAAGGGATAAAGAGATATAAGAGTTGAGAGATACTCCCCCTGAATTTATTACTTCCCTTTTTAATTCCAAGAGTTCTTCAGGATCAGATCTTTATTGCCTTTCTTTGAACATCAAAATATCAGAGTTTTGACTATCAGAAGCTTTGGATCAGAATGTCAGAGCAGAGCTTCAGATCAGAGTCAGAGCTTTACTTTGGGTCAGAGTATCAGAGCTTTAGTCTTCAGAATATCATGGAACATTCTTGTACCTGTAGACTTAAGCAAAAATAGAAAACATATTCAAGTATATCAGAGTTAGAATGTTTGAGAATTTCTGTCTTAGTAATCCGTTATTATTTAAAATATCATTCCTGTTCTCCCCCTTTTTGTCAGCAATCAAAAAGTGTAAGTGAAGTGCTAAAACATTTAGATCAGAAAAACTTGTCATATTAAAATGTTCAGAATCAAACAAAACAGTACAGCAGATAAGCAAAGAAAACATGAAGATGGCATGAATGAAAATCTAAGGTTGGGGAGGAAGGCGTGTGAACAGGTTCTCCAGCATGGCTTTGATCTGATCAGCAGTCTCATTCTGCTTGTGCACCATGCTGACTACTGTGTCTATCTTGCTATCCTGCACATCCATCCTTTCTTTCATCTTCTGGTCATTTTCATCCATCCTTTGCTGCAGACGAATGTCATTCAGCTTCAGCTCTTCCAGAGTTTGCCTGTCCAAGGCAGCTTGAGAAACATCGGAAGCAGGGAGCTTCTGAGAGCTCTCTGCAACATCTTCAGCTTGACTAGCTTCAGCTTGAATAGTCTTGTCTTCTTCTGGTTGCACCTTTGAAGCTGGACGCTTCTCAGACCATGGCTCACTATCCAGAAGGATCACGTCTTCCTGTGGCAGCTGACTTTCAACTTCCTTCAGCAGCTTGCTGAAGTTCTGTTGTGCTTGCTCATAGTTGATATCCTGCAACTTGAGAGCTTCAGCACGTACCCAAATTCTGAATTGTGACCAGAGATGGTCAGAGGCAGCTGGATCAATCATTCCAGGACAGACTTGCTTCAGAGAAGCAATCCACTGCTGCAAACCTGTTTCAAAGTTCATAATACCAGAGCCAACATCTGGCTGTTTTGGTTTTGGAATGGCTATTTTATTTTTTTAGATCAGCAAGACGGTCAAGGATTGTTAAATCTATGAAGGTCCTGCTGGGGTTTTCGGTGGTTTGCTTGGGAGCTGTTTGTTTTGGAGATGGAGTGGGAGAATCAGAAATAATGATTGGACTGTTTGGGGTTTTGGGAGTATTTGGTGGTGTAGATTCTGGCGAGGATGGCAGCTGGGCCATGGTTACTGTTGTTCCACATGGCAGCTGGATTGCCAGAGGTTGTGGTTTAGAGGATTGAGGAGAATGAGGTTCAGAAGGTGGAGGGGTTGGAGTCTCAGAGTGATGAAACTCAGGTTGAGGTGATGGTTGAGGTGATGGTGGATGAATTTCTGGTTGAGGAGAGGGAGAAGGAATTGCTGGTTGTGGAGAAGGAGGAGGAATTTCTGGTTGTAAAGGGATATGTGGTTCTTCTGGAATGGGTGAGAGAGGTTGTTCTGGTTGTGGAGAGTGGACAATTTGTGGTTCAGAGTTTGGATTATTGGAGGGGTGATCAGAAGCATGTTGATCAATGTCAGACAACACTTTGTCAATTGCTGATGTTGTTGAAATTGTTGGTTTGGGATGTTTGGTTCGGGGTCTTCTGAGTTGTAGTGCCTCAGAAGGGTCATCTTCTGGTTCAGTTTCATCTATTGTTAGGATGGGGATTGAGATTATATGAGAAGTTGGAGATGGGATTGATGTTGGAATAGTAGAAGAATTTAAAACAGAAGCAGCAGATAAATTACCTCTTTTCTTGGGTGTCTGCTGGGATGTTCCTTCTGAAGGGGCCTTCCTTTTCTTCGTCTTCTTCAGTGTAACTTCTGGTTGAGGTTGGTTCAGATCTTTGATATTCAGATTGGGATCTGTACCATCAGCCTTGCACGCGTCCAGATATCTGAGAACCACCACTGGTTTGGATTCTATCTCAGAAAATAAAGGAAAGTCACTCAGTGGGACTCTTCTGCTAGTGATGTCAGCAGTGGGAGTAACGCTGGGTTCCTTTCTGATATTCTCTATTAACTTCAATTTCTTTAGATTCTTCGCGTTCAGAGGCTTCCCAACCGTTGGTTCAATGGTGCTTAACTCTTGAGCTTCTATCAGGTGCTCTATCAGCCTATTCTCAGTCAGAATATCTGATATTAACCTTCCAAAGGGTATCCAATCCCTCTTTGTTCTTTCTTCTTCCCTGGTTTCCTTCACGCTTGTTCTGAGGTGATTAAACAGAAGATGAGCCAAGTTGATTTTTACCTTCTGATTGATAAAATAGATCAGACACTGCTGATCTATATTTATGTAATCAGGGGAACTGGTTGGCTTCCTATGATTAAAACACCCCAGAATTATCTTCGCCCAAACTCTGTGGTGATCCTTCAGATCTCTGATCTTGCTGCTGGGCAACCCAAGGGTGAAAATCATTTCTGCTATGACACCCATGTCAGCACATCTTTCAGCCATATCAATACAGCGGACGCCACCGCCACTGTAACCAATCAACCTTGCTATGTGATCCTCCGTGATCACAATCTTCTTCCCCATTATGTAGGAGGTAACTTGATGCGTTGAAGCAGTTGCATGAATCCAGAACTCCTTGACTAACATTGGAAATGTTGGTCCAACCAACCTGTCAAAATACCTTTCCCATTTCTGTGCCCTAACTTCTTATGTTAAATCAAAACCATTCTCCTTCAGACTTCCAAAATCAATAATCAGTTCAGATAACACTTCAAGATTCTTCACTGGAGTGAGGAGTGTTCTGAATGGAACTTGATACTATTCAGATGATGCTTTCTTCTGAGAACCTGCAGAATCACTGCTGGAGGTTTCCATGTTCACACTTAGGGATTTTGAGAAAAAACTGAGAAAATGGGTTTGAGAGAGATGAACACAGAAAAATGCAGAGAATACTTGAGAGATAATGAGAAACTGTAAAAGATTAAAGTGAGAGGTTAACGTGCTTAAATAGGTTTCAGAATATTTTGAAATTGTAAACGTTTTCAAGAAAGAGAAATAAAATCATGATTACGTTTTAAAAACATGATTACTTTCAATTAATGCTTGATGATTTTGGGGGATTTGAGAAAGATACTTAAAACGGTTACCAGACATGTGTCTCAATGCACCCAATCAGCGTTTTGCCTTCTCAGAAGCGTGCACGCGTTCTGCTTCAGAGATTTGCTGATGATTGGATGACACTTGTTTGATTTAGTGATCAGCACGTCTATCCTTGAGCTTAGACTCTCAGATCTTTAGACTAGCATCTGATACAATCTGCATGTTCTATCTTTCTGAAAAGAGATTGATCAGAAGTTCACAGTAAAAAAAATACATTCTAAAGATAAATATATGGAAATAAAACATTTTCACTATGGGCAGATTTTCATGCTGAGATGTTTCAGAATGAAATTGAACCTATCTTCAGAAAGGGGTTTAGTGAAGATATCAGCCCATTGATGGTCTGTATCTATAAATTTTAAATTCAAAATTCCTTTCTGAATATAGTCCCTAATGAAGTGATGTTTTATTTCTATATGCTTAGCTCTAGAATGTAAAATGGGATTCTTACTTAAGCAAATAGCAGAAGTATTATCACAGAGTATAGGGATGTTACTCTAAAAAATCTGGAAGTCTTCAAGCTGACTTTTCATCTAGAGCATTTGTGTGCTACATCTTGATGCTGCTATGTACTCAGCTTCTGTTGTTGATAGCGCAATTGTTGATTGCCTTTTGCTGGACCAAGAGATCAGATTTTCTCCCAGAAACTGGCAGCTTCCAGAAGTACTTTTACGCTCTACTCTGTCTCTAGCAAAGTCAGCATCGCAATAGCCTACTAAACTGTAATCACTAGATTTTCTATAAAACAAACCCAGATTAGTAGTACCTTTCAGATACTTGAAAATTCTCTTAACAGCTGTTAAGTGAGATTCTCTAGGATCTGATTGGAATCTAGCGCAAATACATACGCTGAATAATATATCAGGTCTTGAAGCTGTCAGATAAAGGAGAGAACCAATCATACCTCTGTAGACTTTCTGTTCTACCTTTTTGCTTACCTCTTCTCTTTCCAGAATGCACGTGGGATGCATTGGAATCTTTGATGGCTTACATTCTGAGAGGTCAAATTTCTTCAGAAGATCTCTGATGTATTTGCTCTGATGAATGTAAGTTCCCTCTGGAGTTTGATTGATCTGAATTCCTAGAAAGAATTTCAGTTCCCCCATGAGGCTCATCTCAAATTCTGCCTGCATACACTTAGCAAATTTTCTTCCAAGAGAAGGATTAGTAGAACCAAAAATAATATCATCAACATAAATTTGACAGACTAAGATGTCATTCTTAACTGATTTACAGAATAAGGTAGTGTCCACCTTCCCTCTGGTGAATTCATTTTCTAACAGAAAGTTACTTAGCCTTTCATACCAAGCTCTGGGAGCTTGTTTCAGACCATATAGTGACTTCTTTAGTTTGAAAACATGTTCTGGATGTTTTGTATTTTCAAAACCAGGGGGTTGGCGCACATAAACCTCTTCTTCTATATAACCATTTAAGAATGCACTCTTGACATCCATCTGATACAGAGTGATGCCTCTATTAACAACAAATGAAATTAAAAGTCTGATAGATTCTAACCTGGCGACTGGAGCAAAGGTTTCTGTATAGTCTATCCCCTCTTGCTGACTATAACCTTGTGCAACCAGTCGTGCTTTGTTTCTGATGACTTCACCTTGTTCATTTAGCTTGTTTCTGAAGACCCATCTCGTTCCAATGACGTTGAATCCTTTTGGTCTGGGAACAAGATCCCATACGTCATTTATGGTGAATTGATTCAGCTCTTCTTGCATTGCCAGAATCCAGTCATTATCCAGAAGTGCTTCATCAATAGAAGAAGGTTCAATCAGAGACACAAGTCCCATGAGGGTTTCTTCAGAGTTTCTGAAGCTTGCTCTTGTTCTGATTGGATCTTCCTTTCTTCCTAAGATAGTCTCTTCTGGGTGATCCAAGCTGCTTCTGGGTAATCTCTTCTGAGGTTGATCAACAGCTATTGTAGGATTGCTAGCAGTGCTCCTTTCAGACGTTGAAGGAGTGTCTGTGTTGAGAGCTTCTGATGACTTGTCTTCAGAACCTGTAAATTCAATTCCCATACCTGCAAAAACTTCATTCTGCTTTGACTTTTCAGAGTCAAGCTTATCATCAAAACGAACACTGATTGATTCTTCCACAATCTGTGTTTCTGTATTGTATACTCTGTACCCTCTTGAGCGTTCAGAGTATCCTAACATAATACACTTCTGTGCTTTAGAGTCAAACTTGTTCAAATAATTCTTTGTATTTAACATAAAACAAGTACATCCAAATGGATGAAAATATGAAATGTTGGGCTTTCTGTTCTTCCACAATTCATATGGAGTCTTTTCCAGAATAGGTCTTATTGAGATTCTATTCTGAATGTAGCACGCTGTGTTTATTGCCTCTGCCCAGAAGATCTTAGCAACGTTTGTCTCATTGATCATGGTTCTGGCCATTTCTTGCAATGTTCTGTTCTTTCGTTCTACAACTCCATTTTGTTGGGGAGTTCTAGGACAAGAGAAATCATGCAGAATGCCTCTGTCATTAAAGAATGACTCAAAATCTTTGTTTTCAAATTCTCCACCATGATCACTTCTGACTTTAACGATTCTAAGATCCTTTTCATTCTGAACTTGGTTACAGAAGGTAACAAACACAGAGTGTGACTCGTCCTTGTGTCTTAAGAACTTTACCCATGTCCATCTGCTATAGTCATCTACGATTACTAACCCATACTTCTTGCCACTGACTGAAGCAGTTTTAACTGGTCCAAATAAGTCAATGTGCAGAAGTTCTAATGGCTTAGAGGTAGAAACAACATTTTTAGATTTAAAAGAAGGTTTTGCAAACTTGCCTTTCTGACATGCTTCACACAGAGCATCTGAATTGAACTTCAAATTAGGAAGTCCTCTGACCAGATTGAGTTTGTTAATCTGAGATATTCTTCTCATACTAACACGCTCCAATCTTCTGTGCCAGATCCACTGCTTGTTGTTAACAGACATAAGGCACTTTACATTCTGACTTTTTAGTTCAGAAAGTTTGATTTTGTAAATGTTGTTTTTCCTCTTTCCATTAAACAGGATAGTCCCATCTTTCTGACTAACAGCTTTACATGATTTTTGATTAAAGATTATATCATAACCGTTATCACTTAATTGACTTATGGATAACAGATTATGCATTAATCCATCTACTAGCAGAACATTATTAATAGAGGGAAGATTTCCATTACCTACAGTTCCAGAGCCAATTATCTTTCCCCTCTGATTGCCTCCAAAGCCAACGTGGCCTCCAGGCTTAAGTTCCAGGCTTTGGAACATATGCCTTCTTCCCGTCATGTGTCGCGAGCAGCCAGAGTCCAGGTACCATGACTGGTGTTTCTGACTTGTTGCTAAAGATATCTGCAACATGTATTATTTTATCCTTAGGTACCCAGATTTTCTTGGGTCCTGATTTGTTAGATTTACCAAAACTCTAGTTGAATTTTGGTTTCACAGAGTACTTACTGCTAGTTTATTTAATATCATGTGTGTGACCATACACAAAATGTGAATTCAGAGGAGTGTGTTTAATGGTTAAGTCCATGACATTCTTTGGTGTAGGAACCTTACATTGGTATCCTATTCCCTTCCTGCCGTTTCTGCTAACTCCATAGATCATTGAAGCCATTTTGCTTCTATCTATGCTTTTAGCAAGGAACTTCTGGAAACTGTGATCATACTCCTTGATGATCTCATCAGCGTTGCTGGGAGTTTCAGAAATTGGTTCCTTCTAAGAGTTTTGTAAAGTATTTTCTAATTTTGAGATTTTAATTCTCAGCTCAGAATTCTCCAATTTAAGACTCTTAGTCTTATTAGAGTCAGATTCAAGATTCCTTTTCAGGTCTCTGAATTTAACTCTAATCTGCTGATACCTTTCCAGGATTTCATTAAGGCTTTCAGCAAGTTCAGCCTTGGTAAAATTAACAGCAAAGTTAGGAAATACCTCTTCAGTATCTGATTCTGAGTCTGATTCAGAAGCTTCACTATCTTCTGAAATGTTAGCCATGAGAGCTATGTTTGCTCTCTCATCATCTGATTCTGAGTCAGCTTCAGACGAGTCAGAGTCATCCCATGTAGCCATGAGACTTTTCTTCTTTTCTCTTCCAAACTTCTTTTTAGGCTTTTCCCTCTGAAGCTTTGGGCAGTCACTCTTGTAGTGTCCTTGCTCATTGCACTCATAGCAGATGATGTCCTTGGTGTTTGGCTTTCTGCTTCCTGAGGAGCCTTCAGATCTTCTGTATCCAGAGGAAGAATCTGTCCTTCTGTATCTGGAAGAAGACTCGTTCTGATCAGATCTTCTGGGATTCCTGAACTTCCTTTGCCTCTGCTTCCACAGTTGATTCACTCTTCTGGAGAGGAGGGAGAGTTCGTCTTCTTCTGATGAGGATCCATAAGATGTTTCTTCAACTTCCTGCAAAACTTTAGACTCAGATTTTTTGTTAGATTTTAATGCTAAAGGCTTACCTTGCTTCTGGGGTTCATCAGCTTCTAGCTCTATCTCATGACTTCTGAGGGAGCTAATAAGTTCCTCCAGAGAAATTTTGTTGAGATCGTTTGCTAGCTTCAGAGCTGTAACCATTGGCCTCCACTGCTTGGGTAAACTTCTGATGATTTTCTTGACGTGATCAGCAGTAGAGTAACCTTTGTCCAGAACCTTGAGACCAGCTACCAGAATCTGGAATCTTGAGAACATTGTTTCAATGGATTCACTTTCTTCCATTTTGAACGCCTCATACTTCTGAATGAGCGCCAGAGCTTTAGTTTCTTTGACCTGAACGTTGCCCTCATGCGTCATTCTGAGTGAGTCAAATATGTTCTTTGTTGTGTCTCTGTTGGAGATCTTTTCATATTCAGCATACGAGATGGCGCTGAGAAGGATGGTTCTGGACTTGTGGTGATTCTTGAAGTCACGCTTTTGTTGGTCAGTCATTGTTTTTCTATCAATCTTCTGACCGCTTACATTCACAGGGTGCGTGTATCCATCTGTCACCATATCCCACAGATCAGCATCATGTGCCAGAAAGAAGCTTTCAATTCTGTCTTTCCAGTAATCAAAGTTTTCTCCATCAAAGACTGGAGGTTTGCCGCTGAATCTGTCTCTGTCCTCATGGTTGTCATTGCTGGTGTGAGAATAATTTCCTGCCATTATGTTTTTCTGACGCTGGATCTTGTACTGACACGGTTAAGTGTTTTAGCTCAGAACCAGGTGCTCTGATGCCAATTGAAGAAGTGAAAAACACAAGAAGGGGGGTTGAATTGTAAAACTGAAAATTAATGCAATGAACAAGATATTTTTATCCTGGTTCGTTTGATCTCAAACTACTCCAGTCCACCCGTCAAGGTGATTTCGCCTCTCTCCAACGAGGTCTTAATCCACTATATTCAACTGAATATTACAATTTGCTTTAACAACAACTAAAGCCTTCTTGATGCAAACCACAACCCGGTTTGTCAAGGAAACACTTTCTTACAAAGAAGATAAAACTAGGTGTGTGAATGTTTTCTACAAAACTGTATCACAACTGTGATGTTACACAATTTAAGCTTATGAAACTAGATTGCTAAAATACTGAGTGAGAAATTGTGAAGCATTTAGCAAACTGAAAGAAGGAAGATGATGATTAGCTTTTAGGCGTGTAATATAATGTAGAGCATTAGCCAATTCAATCTTCATTGTCTTGTTTATATAACACTGAGATTGTTGAACGTTGGAGCAATAATCTTGATTCAATACCAATAACAAACTTTCCTTATTGAGCAGATCTTGTCTGGAATGATGCCATTGGTAATAATTTGCTTTCAATGCACAGTACCGTTGCAACTTAAAGCATGTTCTAGCTTGGCTTCATTCTGACTCTGCTTAAGTGCTGATGAACTGTTGTTGTATTTATCAGAGTGTTGAGCACAGTTCTGTTCATCAAGCTTCAGCATACGCGTGAGTTATTCTTCTGATTCTGGTATTCTGATATAGCATCTTCTGATGCTGATGTTAAGGACCAATATTCTGATGTTGAATAAGTGTGCTCTTGCTGATACCTATTAGAGTTTCTGCACAACAGAACGTAATATTTTAGGTAGCAAATAGTTCATACATGAATCACATAATTAATATATGTTTTCATTTTGTTATCATCAAAACTTAAACTTAGGGTAGTAGATTCAAACTTTGTTCTAACATTGTATTCCTTTGTTAGTGAGGTGGTTTATTTCGCACCTCCCTAAGTTCGTGCTGAAGAACAAAGGAGGAAGAGGCTGGGCTCATAGGTTAATGTATCTCACTGATAATGACATCATTTGGACTTTCAGGGGTTTGGATGAGGTAGCTGTTATTGATCGTTGCAGAGAATATCCTAATGTTCCTCTGATTGGTACCCAAGGAGGAATCTCTTATAATCCATGTCTAGCGCTCCGTCAGTTTGGAAGAGCCAGAAGAGCAGGGCCTCATGAGATGTTGGTGCCTCACATCAGTTTTGAGTTTCAGGTAGATAGTGAAGAGCTGCGTCGTAAGTTCATCAAGGCTTGGGACAGAATCCACAAAGCTGACCCACATGAGTTGGGATCGAAGACTTCTCTACCTATGGAACCCTACTACAAATGGGTCCGCATCCGTGCTCAGAATTTAGGTATGCCATATGAAGCTGTCAGACCTATCATTCTTGAATATCCTGATAGAGATGGGGCTCCTCCAACCGTTCTCCCTCCTCAGATACCTACTGATGTTGATACACTAAAGAGGTCTTGGTTACAACTACGGGAAGAACGGGATTCTTATCGGGAAAAGTTCAACGAGCAGGAATTGAAGATCCAGAAGCTGACAAAGCAGTTGGAGAACGAGCGGGCCTTGAATGACTACATCCGTACTGAGAAGAGGAGACCCTGGGATCAATGATGAACTTTGGATGTTCTTTTACAGTTTTTGTTTCCCTTTCCAGTATTTCCATTTTATGTAACGCCTAAGGGCAATCTGTTGAACAATTTAAAATTCAAAGTTTAAATCTAATGAAGTTTGTTCCTTTTGTTTACAAAGTTGAATCCCGATTGTCTTTGAAAACATAAATCATACGCATTCCATTCATCATGTGCATCACAGGTACTCTTCTTTTCAGGTTGCTTAATGTTCTTCGCTGTTTATTTCAGCATCATGAATCCTGAATCTTCTACTGAGCAGTCCATCAAGGCCCTTCAGGCTCAGAACGCCCAGTTCCAAGAGCTGATCATGAGTTTAGCCCAAGGTCAAGAGGAATTGAAGGCTCTGCTGGTCAAGAAGAAGAAGAAGAGAACTGTACTATTCAACACTGGCCGGAGGTTTGGTAACACACTGCAGAATGAGGTTGATCAAGCTGGTTCTTCTGTAGGGAAAGGCAGTCCCCAAGGGGGAAGGGTTCCTAGTCCTGTGGTCTCTGACAACGAGACCGATTTCAATGAGGAGCAGTACCCTCCAGCTGAAGAGAAGTACAAGCAGTTAGAGGATCGTCTGAATGCCATGGAAATTCAACAAGTGCATGGGTTGGATTTTGGAGACTTGGGTCTATCTTCTGGTGTGGTGATCCCACACAAGTTCAAAGCACCATCTTTCGCAAAGTATGACGGGGCGTCCTTCCCTAAGCTACATCTCAGATCTTATGTGCGGAAGATCCAGCCGTATACTGTGGACAAGAGCTTATGGATCCATTTCTTCCAGGAGAGTCTTTCAGGGACTCATCTCGAATGGTTCTATCAGCTGGATGGAACCAAGGTTCGTAACTGGGAGGACTTGGCTACTGCTTTTTACAAGCAGTATCAGTATAATGCCGACCTCGCTCCTACACGTACCCAACTCCAGGGTATGTCGCTAGGATCGGGAGAAGGTTTTAAAGAGTATGCGTAGAAGTGGAGGGACCTGGCTGGCAGGGTGCAGCCACCATTAACCGACCGTGAACTTGTGGACATGTTCTTGGGGACCCTATCCGGGCCATTCTTCAATCATCTCATTGGTAATTCGTCTGCAGGGTTTAGAGATCTCATTCTGACTGGGGAAAGGATAGAAGCTGGTATGAATTCAGGGAAGATACAGAAGGGTGCGTCCTCAAGTTCTGAGAAGAAGCCTTTCAAAAAGGAAGCCAGTGCTGTGTACGGGCCTAGAAGGCAAAATAAACCAGAACGCCGCCAAGCTGTCAACGCGGTGGTAATTGCAAAACCTACTGCCGTTCCTCGGCAACCTAACCAACCAAGGGGTGAGAGACCCATAAGAGAATATACTCGTCTTAGTATGACCTTGTCACAGATCTTGCCGCAACTGCTATCGACCAACTTGGTAACCGTCAGAGAAGCTCCGAAGGTGGTAAACACAACCTCTCCGAAGTATAATCCCAACGCCCATTGTGCTTATCACTCTGATAGCCCGGGGCATTCTACTGACGATTGCTGGGCCCTGAGTAATAAGGTTCAGGACCTTACCGATGCCAAGGAAATACAGTTTGAGGCACCCGAGAGGCCCAACGTTGTGACTGCTCCTATGCCCCAGCATAGAGTAAATGCTATTGAGGAAGACCTGTATGCAGTTTCTGTGGATGATGTTCCTACCCCTTTATTGACTATCAAGAGGAACCTGTTGCTAGCCGGTTTATTTCCGGGTTGTAGCAAGGGTTGCCTTCTGTGTGCCGTTTCCCCTGCTGGTTGTCCGTTGCTGAAGTCAGGCGTCCAAAACCTGATGGATAGCAAAGAGATCTTGTTCAAAAAGACCTTTGTTCCTATTGTTCCTACTGAAGAAGTATCTGTTGTCACCATCTTCAACAATCCTACCAAAGCTCCCCCGAGGAAGCCAGTCAAAATCATGTCTGTTGCACCTATTATCATTACTGTTCCGGGGCCCCTCCCCTATAAATCTGACAAGGCTGTCCCATGGCACTATGGGGCAGATGTGTATGTACTTGGAGTAAAGCAGGAGTTCAACACCAGTACCGGTATCAGTAACATCACCAGTCCCGCTAAAGTTACTCGCAGTGGCAGGCTCTTCTCGCCTGACATTGCGCCACCAGTTATCCGAAGACCTCTAATAATCACGCCTACAAGTGCGCCTGTTTCATCTCCTGATCAAGTTTCTACCCCTGCTGCCGAGTCATATGACACTCGGGGAAAAGGGATTGATGATGTGCCTGCCCGGATGGAGGCACCAAAGACTGTTAATGTTGAAGCCTCCCAGCAAGAGATGGAGGAAATCCTTAAGATCATCAAGAAGAGCGATTTCAACGTCGTTGAACAGCTGGGGCATACACCCTCTAAGATCTCCATGCTATCATTATTGTTGTGCTCAGAGGCCCATGCCAAGGCCCTGATTTCCTTTCTAAAGACGACCCATGTGCCACAAGAGACGTTTGCGGACCAATTTACTGAATGTGTGGCCAATTTGACCGCTGACAATGGTTTGGGTTTCTCGGATGCTGATCTGACCGCTAAGGGAAAGAACCACAATGATGCCCTGCATGTCTCCATTGAATGCAGGGGCACTACTCTTGCGCACGTGTTGGTAGACACCGGTTCGTCACTGAATGTATTGCCCAAGAAGGCCTTGGACAGGTTGGATTGTGAGGGTCTGGAGTTGAAGCCTAGTAACATCGTTGTCTGAGCCTTTGACGGGTCGAAGAGGATGGTACATGGTGAAGTAGATATCCCGGTCCGGGTTGGTTTTCAAGTCTTTGACTCAAAGTTCTATGTGATGGACATTCGTCCATCTTATTCCTATTTGCTGGGTCGACCTTGGATTCACAAGGCTGGGGCTGTAACATCCACTCTACACCAGAAGCTCAAATACCCTGTCAGAGGGAAGATTGTTACAGTGCAGGGGGAGGAAGAATACATGGTTAGTCATCTGAACTCGTTCCGGTATATCGAGATGGACGGGGAGTTTATTGAAACCCCCTTTCAACATTTTGAAGAGGTGCCTCCAACATTGGCGTCAGCTGAGACAGTGATCGAAGAAGACTTTCCTTTGAAGATGGCTTCCTTGAAGGATGCCCGGGCTGTGATTGAAAAAGGTGAATGTGCTAACTGGGGCAGGCTCCCTGATTTTACTCCTAAGCCTGACAAGTTTGGGCTGGGTTTCACTGCAGAGGCTCAGAGGGCTGTGCACAAAGCAAAGATCATAAGACCTCCCGTGTTCATCACCAACCCGGAAGTAAATGCTATTGAAGGCTATGCGGAGGAATCAGAGTTTGATAGCTGGATCTACTCGACGACCGACGGTGGACTGAACAATTGGACTGCAAAAGACTACATACCTGTTACTTTTGTTACTCAGTAATGAATTCCTTTGTTTTAATTTGTAATGAACAATAATGTGAAACTTTATGGCCTGGTGTCTTACCCGGGGCACCGTGGCTTCATTTGTGAGGGCTTATTACTTGTCATTTCCATATATCATGAATAAAGACATTGGACGTTTTTCGCATTTCAAATCTTGTGCTCCCTTTCTTTCTTTCTTTTATTGCAAAACAGTTGTATTTACTCACACTCACTCATACAGGTTCCAATCCACTCTGGATCTCACTGGTAACGACTCTGCTACTGCCAGTTATGACTTCGAAAATCCGATTAACTTAGCCGAAGACGAAGGTGAAGATGATTGCGAAGTGCCTGGAGAGCTTGCAAGAATGTTACTCCAGGAAGAAAGGGCCATTCAGCCACATGAAGAGCCAGTGGAAACGGTAAATCTGGGTACTGAGGCAGACAGAAAGGAAGTTAAGATTGGTGCCAATCTGGAGCTCAGCGTGAAACAACGGTTGATTCAGATGTTGCATGATTATGTAGAAATCTTTGCCTGGTCCTACGAAGACATGCCTGGGTTGGATACCGACATTGTGGTCCATCACCTGCCTACCAAGGAAGAATGCCCTCCGGTAAAGCAAAAGGTCCTCCGTATGCGTCCAGAGATGTCCGAGAAGATCAAAGCTGAGGTTATGAAGCAATTTGATGCCGGTTTTCTAGCAGTAACTTCTTACCCTCAGTGGGTTGCCAACGTGGTTCCAGTACCGAAGAAAGATGGTAAGGTCCGAATGTGTGTTGACTACAGGGATCTGAACAGGGCGAGCCCCAAGGATGACTTCCCTCTACCTCACATCGACGTTCTGGTTGACAATAATGCTCAGCACAAGGTGTTCTCCTTCATGGATGGGTTCTCAGGTTATAATCAGATCAAGATGGCTCCTGAGGATATGGAAAAGACTACCTTTGTTACTCAGTGGGGCACCTTCTGCTACAAGGTCATGCCTTTTGGACTGAAAAATGCTGGGGCAACCTACCAACGTGCCATGGTTGCTTTATTTCATGACATGATCCACCATGAGATTGAAGTGTACGTCGATGATATGATTGCAAGGTCCCAAACTGAGGAGGAACACCTTGACCATCTACAGAAGCTGTTTGACCGTCTGAAGTTGTACAAGCTAAGGTTGAACCCGAACAAGTGCACCTTCGGGGTAAGATCCGGAAAACTGCTAGGCTTCGTCGTAAGTGACAAAGGTATTCAAGTGGACCCTGCCAAGGTTAAAGCCATACAAGAGATGCCAGTTCCCAAGACAGAGAAAGAAGTCAGAGGCTTTCTAGGACGTCTGAATTATATTGCCCGATTCATCTCGCACCTAACTGCTACCTGTGAACCAATCTTCAAGCTGCTGAAGAAAGATCAGGTAGTACGTTGGAATGATAAATGTCAGGCCGCTTTTGACAGAATCAAAGAGTATCTCCAAGAACCACCCATTCTTATGCCACCGGTTGAAGGGAGACCTCTAATACTATACCTAACAATACTTGACAGCTCAATGGGGTGTGTGTTGGGGCAGCATGACGAGTCTGGCCGAAAAGAGCACGCCATTTATTACCTTAGCAAAAAGTTTACCGACTGTGAGACCTGATACTCACTGCTCGAGAAAACTTGCTGCGCTTTGGTATGGGCTGCTCACCGGCTGAGACAGTATATGCTGACTCACACTACTCTGTTGATTTCAAAAATGGATCCAATAAAGTACATATTCGAAAAGCCTGCTCTATCTGGAAGAATAGCAAGATGGCAGATGATCTTGACAGAATACGACATCCAGTACACGACTCAGAAAGCTATCAAGGGGAGTGTGTTGGCAGACCACTTGGCACATCAGGCTGTAGATGACTACCAGTCAATGAACTTTGAATTTCCTGACGAGAGCATCATGGTAGTGACTTATTGTGAAGTACCTGGACCGGATGAATGACCTGAGGAAGGATCCCGATGGTCTATGCACTTTGATGGAGCCTCCAACGCTTTGGGTAATGGTATCGGTGTTGTGATCATATCCCTGAAAGGCACTCATACTCCGCTCACCGCCCGGCTATGTTTCAACTGCACCAACAACATGGCGGAGTATGAGGCATGCATCATGGGTCTTCAAGCTGCGATTGACTTAAGGATCAAGTTTCTGAGTGTATTCGGAGATTCCGCTCTCGTGATCAACCAGATCAAAGGCGAGTGGGACACGAAACACCCAAACCTTATTCCTTACAAAGAGTGTGTGTTGACATTGATCCCCCATTTTACAGAGATAACCTTTGAACACTTCCCAAGGGAGGAGAATCAGCTGGCGGACACGTTGGCTACGATGTCTTCTATGTTCAAAGTCAAATGCGACAATGAGGCTCCCCGGATCATTATCTGGAAACTGGATGAACCCGCATATTGCTGCGATCTTGAGGCTGAGATAGTAATTGAAAAACCCTGGTATCATGAAGTAAAGAGGTACCTGGAAGCTCAAGAATACCCTGAAGGTGCATCTGTCAATGACAAAAAGTTTCTGAGAAGGTTCGCAGTAAAGTTCTTCCTCAGCAATGGCATTCTATACAAGCGAAACCATGATTCAACCTTACTGCGTTGTGTGGATAAGACTGAAGCAGAAAGGATCATGGCAGAGCTGCATGAAGGTACCTTCAGAACGCATTCCAGTGGACACACCATGGCAAAGAAAATTTTTCGGGAAGGATATTTCTGGTCCACAATGGAAGCCGACTGTTACCAACATTCTCGGACATGTCATAAGTGTCAGATATACGCTGATAAGGTGCACGTTCCTCCAGTCTCTCTGAATGTTTTGAATGCACCTTGGCCTTTTGCAATGTGGGGCATTGTTATGATCGGCGAGATTAAACCTACAGCATCCAACGGGCATCGCTTCATCCTGGTAGCGATCGATTACTTTACAAAGTGGGTTGAAGCAGCTTCTTATGCTACTGTGACCAAGAACGTCGTGGCACGGTTCATTCGGCATAACCTGATCTGCCGATACGACGTCCCATAAAGGATCATTACGGACAATGGTACCAATCTTAACAACAAGATGATCACTGAGCTCTGCGAGCAATTCAAGATACAACACCACAACTCTTCTCCTTACCGACCGAAGATGAATGGGGCTGTAGAGGCAGCTAATAAGAATATCAAACAGATTGTGCAGAAGATGACAGCGACCTATAAAGATTGGCACGAGATGTTACCGTTTGCTCTTCATGGGTACCGTACCTCAGCAAGAACGTCAACCGGGGCAACTCCCTTTTCCTTGGTCTACGGCATGGAGGCAGTCTTGCCTATTGAAGTCCAGATACCCTCTCTCCGGATAATGAAGGATGCAGGTTTGAGCGAAGATGACTGGATCCAGACTCGACTTGATCAATTAAACCTAATTGATGAAAAGAGGCTCGCTGCTATTTGTCATGGTCAAACGTATCAAAAACGGATGATCAGGGCATTTAACAAGAAAGTCAGACCACAAGAGTATCAAGTTGGGGACCTGGTAATCAAGCGCATCATCCTTCCTCAAAGTGATCCCAGGGGAAAATGGACCCCTACGTACGAAGGGCCATTTGTGGTTAAACATGTGTTCTCAAGAGGAGCCATGATCCTAACCACCATGGATGGTGACGACCTTCCTCACCCCGCCAATGCAGACATAGTAAAAAGATGCTACGCATGATAAAAGACCCGCTAAGTTGACATACCTAGGCAAAAATTAGGGCTTCCCGGCGAACCAAAAGGGTTCGGGCAAAATGAGGGATGAAATAAAAAAAATCTGTACACCCGGCAAGTCGAAAACCTGAAAAGGCAGCTTGGGAAAAAATGGGTATCCTGGTGGACTGAAAACCCGAAAGGGCGGTCCAGGCAAAAGTTAGGGATAAGCGTAATACTATGTCGCATTGGATCACCTTGCATCCAGAATCCGGTATCAACCGTCAAGTTCAGACGGCATCGATCAATCAACTTCATCTTCAACTGAGCAGCCAAGTGATGATACGCTCGAAGATATAAAGGCGATACCAAAGTTGGAACCCAGTGGGATTACTCTTTTCACGCAGCTGTTTTGTTTTCCTTTTTTCACAAAATTGTATAAACTCTGTTGTTCGGCGGCGTTCTCTTACTAGGACGTCAGCCTCTTGTACATAAACGCCTATTTTACAGGAAAATTCAAAAATCAATACAAATTCACTTTTCAGACCAATTGCCAATTGTTTTTTCCTTTTTTCTGTTTTGTTTTGTAAAGAACGTCCAATGTTCAATTGTGATATATGCATTTTACAATAATTGCTAACTCATAAATAGTTTCATACGAAACAAAGGATTAATTACAGGTAACATCAGAAACAGGGGCAATAATGAGTTGTCTAAACAATCTAATTGTTCTGTTCACCAAGGTACCAAGGTAGGTTCGGCTGAAGAATATAACCAAGTTACCTCCACTCCCCAGTGAAGTCGCCAAGATTCAACAATTCTCTCCCAAGCAGTTGGTCTCCGATCAACCCTAAAAGGCACAGTATTCTCCAGCAAGTTAGCAACACTCTCCCCAAGCAGAGTTAGCCTATTGTCAGCCTTAAAGAAGTTGGGTATCCCCAGTAGATCTCAACATTCCCCAACGGAGTATACAGACATTCCTAACAAGCATCCCCGACAGTCTTGGTCTAAGATTGTTCCCCGGTGGAATACAGAACATCTAGTGGAGCCATTCCCCAGTCCAATCTGAAAAGTTTCCCCAGGAAAGTTCAATCAATCTCCCCAGTAGATTCAAGAAGCTTATCCCCAGTAGATTCTGGAAGCTTATCACCTGCAAAGTACGAACGCTCCCCCGGTTTTATTCAAAAGGTTATTTCCCCACCGGGATATAACTGGGTTATCCTCAGCCAAGTGCCACGGAAAGATCGTCCCCGGCGAAGTCTTCCTATCCCCAGTGGAGTTCATCAAATCTTCCAACAGAGCTCAACAATGGTATCCCCAACGGAGTTATCATCAGCATCTCGGCAAAGTACTTATCTTTCCCCACAGAGTTCACTCCCCGCATAGTAATCTATTCGCCAAGTTTATTCTCCAACGGAGTCATCTTCTCCTACCGGTATTCTTGCAACCATTATCCCCAGCCGAAACAAAGCTCTACTCTTCAACATCAGCCCAGGATTTGACTTCCCGGCACCCGTCAAGGATTTACTTTCCTAGACAAAAACACATTCATAAACATCACATATTCATACATTATAGCATGCACATACGCATCATGAACATACAATCTCATTTATTATGAGAACATCACGCATGTCATACATCATGACATTGCATACAACTAACGTTTTGTCTTTCCAGGACAAAGGTTAATACAAAGATGATTACTATCAACTGTCGCAATTCCAGATTCGATACCTGTAGCTAGCCAGGGCACGACTGTGAGCGATTATTTCCATACTCGATTCCTGTATCCTGCCAGGGCACGTCTGAAGAGTTCGAAGATCCGATTCCTGTATCTTGACAGGGTGTATCTGTTGACGACTAATTCCAGACTCGATTCCTGTATCCAGCCAGGGTACGTCTGAAGAGTTCGAAGATCTGATTCCTGTATCTTTCCAGGGTGTATCTGTTGACGACTAATTCCAGACTCGATTCCTGTATCCTGCCAGGGCACGTCTGAAGAGTTTGAAGATCCGATTCCTATATCCTGCTAGGGTGTATCTGTTGACGACTATGTTCTAGACTCGATTCCTGTATCTTTCCAGGGCACGTCTGAAGAGTTTGAAGATCCGATTCCTGTATCCTGCCAGGGTGTATCTGTTGACGACTAATTCCAGACTCGATTCCTGTATCCTGCCAGGGCACGTCTGAAGAGTTTGAAGATCCGATTCCTGTATCTTGCCAGGGCGTATCTGTTGACGACTAATTCCAGACTCGATTCCTGTATCCTGCTAGGGAACGTCTGAAGAGTTCTAAGATCCGATTCCTGTATCTTTCCAGGGTGTATCTGTTGACGACTAATTCCAGACTCGATTCTTGTATCCTGCCAGGGCACGTCTGAAGAGTTTGAAGATCTGATTCCTGTATCCTGCCAAGGTGTATCTGTTGACGACTAATTCCAGACTCGATTCCTGTATCCTGCCAGGGCACGTCTGAAGAGTTCGAAGATCCGATTCCTGTATCCTGCCAGGGTGTATCTGTTGACGACTAATTCCAGACTCGATTTCTGTATCCTGCCAGGGCACGTCTGAAGAGTTTGAAGATCCGATTCTTGTATCTTGCCAGGGTGTATCTGTTGACGACTATTTCCAGACTCGATTCCTGTATCTTGCCAGGGCACGTCTGAAGAGTTCGAAGATCCGATTCCTGTATCCTGCCAGGGTGTATCTGTTGACGACTAATTCTAGACTCGATTCCTGTATCCTGCCAGGGCACGTCTGAAGAGTTCGAAGATCCGATTCCTGTATCCTGCCAGGGTGTATCTGTTGACGACTAATTCTAGACTCGATTCCTGTATCTTGCCAGGGCACGTCTGAAGAGTTCGAAGATCCGATTCCTGTATCTTGCCATGGTGTATCTGTTGACGACTAATTCCAGACTCAATTCCTGTATCCTGCCAGGGCACGTCTGAAGAGTTCGAAGATCCGATTCCTGTATCTTGCCAGGGTGTATCTGTTGACGACTAATTCCAGACTCGATTCTTGTATCCTGCCAGGGCACGTCTGAAAAGTTTGAAGATCTGATTCCTGTATCCAGCTAGGGTGTATCTGTTGACGAATATTTTCCGGATTCGATACCTGTATCCAGCCAGGGCACATCTACATAAAGAGCTTGAAGATCAACTCTTGTAACAGGCCAGGTAAGTATCTTTCTTTCTCAGGTACGCAAGTTCTCGCTAAGGAATCTCTTACGCGATCGACACCTAGATGGCATCTATAAGCCCATCCTCCTATCCATAATCTTTCCAAACGGCATCTATAAGCCCATTCCCGCCATCACACCGCTGACACTCTACTATGTGAGTGCCAATTTCTGGGCACTCTAGTGTTCAATCATCTTCCACCTTCGGATTACGAAAGGCACGCCAGCCAATCTTCATCCTCAGGTCTAAGAAGATTGAACAGGGGCAACTGTTGTACCCCAAAATTTTCCCTCCCATATTCTTCAAGATTTGCCAAGATCAAGCTTCAAAATCCCTCAAAGGTTGCACAATCCAATTGCCTCCTAACACAGTCAAAATTAGGGTTTTCGTTCTTGCAAAGAAATTGAGGTTTTCAAGGGTCCAATCAAGTCCCATATGCCTATATGCATTGTCAAGCATCCATATGGCAAGTTTCAAGACTCACAGCATCAAATTGCACAGTCAAAAACCCTAATTGCTTCACAGTCAATTGCAGGGGCAAAATGGTCATTTGACAGTCAAAAGTCAAAAATTTTGGTCAACATCTTATTTTGAAGCCACAATCATCATTTGATCAATTCTTGATCATGATTCCACAAGCATGGCTCAAAAAGTCTCAAGATGCAAAAGTTTCTATTTTTGGACAGCTGAAAAGTCAACTGAAAATTGACCAAGGCATAACTTCCTCATGGTTTATCAGAAAAATCCCATCCAAAGCCCATTTTGAAGAGGATAACATTTCCTACAACTCATCTTCACACTCCAAGTCCAAGAAATGCTCTCACAAAAAGTTATCAATTTCAACATTATAGGTCATTTTCAAAAGTCAACAAAAAGGCACTTTAAGTCAAAGACCATAACTTGAGATTGGTAAATCAAAATGACATGGGACCAAAGGAATTGGTTAGAGGACTTCAAGACCTTTCCAAAATGTCCAAGAACATGTTCATAGCTTCAAAATTGAGCAAGATATGCATTGGAGAAGTTGGGAAATTTTTGGGAAGTTTTAAAAGTCAACTTTGCTAAATCACTTCAAATTTGCTAATGGGCCTCAAATTCTTCCTTGAATCATTACCCGAAGCCTATGCACGACCCATTGAGCTCAAAATAATTTATTTTCTTATTTTTAATTAATTAATTGGATTTATATTTATATTAATTCATTTAATTAGTTTTTATTATAAGAAAATTCAAAGATATGATTTTGTAGATCTTTTGTGCAGCAAATCAAACTAGGGCAAGTTGGCAAAGTCGTTTCTCATCCAAGGGGACAAGATCTTCCATAATTGGCAAGGTTTCATTGAAAAAAAGATTGAAATTTCATGATTGAAAATCAAATATTCAAATCATAAATCCATGGATTCATGGGCTTGTTTTTGACCTAATTATGATCACATACTTATGCATAACCTAACCCTACTCATACAGACACGAAAAAGCTGCTGAAAACTCATAACCAATTTGCAAAAAATAGAGAAAAAGCTTGAAACTGATTTCATAGTTGCAGGATAATTCAAGGCCTAAAGTCTATTCCAACACCTTGCTGACATTGCTAGGAAGCTATTGGCATCAAGAACAAGTCCTCATACCCAAAGAAACAGTAAAATATGGTTATGGTTTGAACGAATATTTTGATAATCGAAACATGATTTATATGCATCATTCATATGTTTTATTCATTGATTTACACTACTGACATCTCCGTGATGCTTTTGGTATAACTGAATTGTGCTAATGTTGCCTAAATCAAAATCCACCATTGAAGATTATAGGTTTTCAGAACATCCAAATTAGGGTTTTCCTTGTATGGAAAAATTGGACTTCCAAACCTATATGGACAGAATCGTTGCAGCAAGACGAATCAAATGATACCCTCGCGCCGTTTTTATATTTCCTCCTCTTCTAATCGCTATTTTCAGGACTTTTAGTTTGTGGGGGTTTAAAACCCCCGCTACTTGTTTTATATTTTGCAGGAAGAACGAAGAAGAAGAATGCGTGGCGTCCTGTAACTGGAGCATTCAAACTGCGCGCGTATTTTTTTTGTTTATACCACTAACATTTGTTTTTTTATATAATAATTATTCTCCATTATATGAACAAACGCGTTGCCTAGCTCAGATGGTGGAGGACATGTGTTGCAAGCACTGGGACCTGGGTTCGATTCCCAGGTCCCCCTTATAATTTGTTCTATTTTTCATAAAACGTTCACATGCAGCGTATTCCCCAACGTCTCACCATACAGCCACACGCATAGCTTGCCAAGTGGCTTTGATGATCAATCTGAAGGCCACAGAATGAAGTCCAGGGTATGGCGCAGTCAACCAACGTGCACACAAGCATGGAAAGTCAAACGAGCCTTGGCTAATGGGCCTGAATTACTTCCAAACACCTCCATTTTGGGCCTGATACCCCCTTGGTTTGCATCTTTTTTTTTTAATTTTATTTTCTTTTCTTTTCTAATTCTTTTTAATTGTCTTAATTGTTTTTTCACCATAAAAAAATTTTTCATAATAAAAAAATCAGAAACCAAAAAATGTTTTATATTTAATTATTATTAATTTCATCACTAACCTATTTTTTGTAAATAAATAACTAACCATTAATTTAGTTAATTTAGGTTTTAATTTTAACACTTTTTCTTAATAAATAAAAAATATGTAGAATTAGGTTTTGACATTTTTATCTTTTTTCTTAATTAATTAGTTTCATCATTATTTATTATTTATTATTACTATTATTTTGTAAATAAATATGTAAATTAAATAATTTAGTTAATTAGCCTAATTTTGACATTTTTCTTTAATAATTTAAAATAATTTAGAACTAGGGTTTTCTTTAATTATTTTTTTTCTTATTCTCATTAAATACAAAAAAAACATAAAAAACATTTTCTTTCCTTTAAATTAAATAATAATTAGACTTTAATTTCATTTAATTGCAAGCAAAGGGTCAAAACCCTCGGACGTTCAATTAATTCTTTTCGCACATTTATTTTCTTTTAGTGATTATTATGTAACTGCTTTCCGGATGTAATAGTAATTAGGTATTTATTTCCTTTCCGCATCCTTTATCAAAAAATGGGTCTTTGTACTTTGGCGATGTATAGCCCACGCCTTGTAATAGCGTAGCTTTTGTCTACCCGTCTTTTAACTTTCCGCACTCTTAAATTCTAACTTTGTATGAAATAATGTATGCTAATTCAAAACAAGCGTAGCTCACAATGCCCTGAACAAAGATAAACTTAACATGAAAACAACACACAAATACACACACCACTTCTAGGGTACGCCTCACTCGTTGCCTTCGAAACGTGGTCGTCAAGTATAGGATGTTTTAGCGGTCCTTATGCCCATGATCCAGTTGCCTCGAAACAGTTGCCTCAAAACGGTTGCCTCGGATTGAAAAAGGATCAAGGACATAAGGGTAGCCTCTAAGGTGTCCTACTATTGCTTCGGTGACCACACTGTCCCTACAATCGAATTGACCCGAACACCTCCAACGGTGGTGCTACCTACCTCTCAATGGTGGGATGGCACTACCTTAAGGACTCTTGCACATCTTAATTCCATAGGGTAGGTAGATGACTCATGGATACTTGCTCTCTTCAAAAACAAACAAAAAAATCTTTTCACACAGACACTTTCAAAAAGCTTTCAAAACAAATTTTTCAAACACTCTTGAGGACAGATACAAGAGTCATTCAGAAATCTTTCAATGAAACTTTTGCAAAACCCACTCACATTTTGAAAAGCAAACAACATTTTGAAAACATAAGAGCGAGTATCTAAGAGGCCATGGATAACCATGGATAGAAAGGGTGCTAACACATTCCCTTTCTATAAATCTACCTCCCGAACCGAGAAACGTTCTCATAAGGAATTTTGCTGTGCTTTTGTCCTGTCCAGTTGGATAAAATAAAAGACGGTGGCGACTCTTGCTTCCGCGACATTTCGCGAACCAGCGTTAAACAGTCAGTTCTAAATCCACCGATCACAGTAAGGTACAGATGTGTGTTGACTATAGGGATCTGAACAGGGCAAGCCCCAAGGATGATTTCCCTCTGCCTCATATCGATGTTCTGGTCGATAACACCGTGCAGCATGAGATCTTCTCCTTCATGGATGGTTTTTCTGGTTACAATCAGATTAAGATGGCTCCCGAGGACATGGAGAAGACAACTTTTGTTACACAGTGGGGTACATTTTGTTACAAGGTAATGCCTTTCGGGTTGAAGAATGTTGGGGCAACGTATCAACGCGCCATGGTCGCTTTGTTCCATGATATAATTCAACATGAGATTGAGGTATACGTTGATGACATGATTGCAAGATCCCAAACTGAAGAAGAACATCTTAACCATCTCCAGAAACTATTTGACAGGTTGAAGATGTATAGGATGAGGTTAAACCCGAACAAGTGCACCTTCGGAGTGAGGTCTGGTAAGCTGCTGGGTTTCGTCGTTAGTGATAAAGGTATTCAAGTGGATCCTGCAAAGGTGAAGGCTATACAGGAAATGCTAGCTCGCCGAATGGAAAAGAAAGCCAGAGGCTTTTTGGGACGTCTGAATTACATTGCCTGATTCATTTCGCACCTGACTGCTACTTGTGAACCAATCTTCAAGCTATTGAAGAAAGATGAAGTGGTAAGATGGAATGATGAATGTCAGGACGCTTTCGAATGAATCAAAGAATATCTCCAAGAGTCACCTATTCTGATGGCTCCAGTTGAAGGAAGACCTTTGATCTTATACTTGACAGTACTCGACAACTCAATGGGGTGTGTTCTGGGGCAGCATGACGAGTCTGGCCGAAAAAAGCATGCTATTTACTACCTTAGCAAAAAGTTTACCGACTGCGAGACCTGATACTCGTTGGTCGAGAAAACTTGCTGCACTTTGGCATGGGTTGCTCGCCTGCTGAGACAGTACATGCTGACTCACACTACTCTATTGATATCAAAGATGGACCCAATCAAGTATATCTTCGAAAAGCCTGCCTTGTCCGGAAGAATAGCAAGATGGCAGATGACCTTGACTAAGTATGAGATCCAATACACAACCCAGAAAGCAATCAAGGGAAGTGTGTTGGAGGATCATTTGGCACATCAGGCCGTGGATGATTACCAGTCTATGAACTTCGAATTTCCGGATGAGAACATCATGTTGGTGACTAACTGTGAAACACCCGGATCGGATGAAGGACCTGAGGAAGTATCCCGATGGTCTATGTATTTTTATGGAGCTTCAAATGCATTGGGTAATGGCATTGGCGCTGTGATCATATCTCCTAAAGGCTGTCATACTCCGTTCACCGCCCGATTATGTTTTAACTGCACCAACAACATGGTGGAGTATGAAGCGTGCATCATGGGCCTGCGAGCAGCTATTGACCTAAGGATTAAGTTCTTGAGTGTATTCGGAGATTCCGCTCTCGTGATCAGTCAGATCAAAGGCGAGTGGGATATGAAACACCCAAATCTTATTCCCTACAAGGAGTATGTGCTGACATTGTTCCCACACTTCGAGGAGATAACCTTTGAACACTTCCCAAGAGAGGAGAATCAGTTAGCAGACGCGCTAGCTACCATATCTTCTATGTTCAAAGTCAGGTGGGACAACGAAGCTCCCCAGATTATCATTGAGAGACTGGACTAACCCAGATAAACCCTGGTTTCACGAGGTGAAGAGGTATATTGAGACTCAAGAGTACCCCGACGGTGCATCTGTTAACGACAAGAAGTTTCTGAGGAGGTTTGCCACAATGTACTTCATTAGCAACGATATCCTTTACAAGCGTAACCATGATTCGACCTTACTTCGATGTGTGGATAAGAACGAGGCAGAAAGGATTATGGTAGAGTTACATGAAGGTACTTTCAGAACTCATTCCAGTGGTCACACCATGGCAAAGAAAATCCTACGGGCGGGATACTATTGGTCTACTATGGAAGCCGACTATTATCAGCATTCTCGGACCTGTCATAAGTGCCAAGTTTATGCTGATAAGGTGCATATACCTCCAGTTCCTCTGAACATATTGACAGCTCCTTGGCCTTTTTCAATGTGGGGCATAGATATGATCGGCGAGATCAGACCTACTGCATCCAACGGGCATTGTTTCATTCTGGTGGCCATTGACTACTTTACAAAGTGGGTTGAGGCAACTTCCTTTTCTACTGTAACCAAGAACGTCGTGGCGTGGTTTATTTGGCACAATCTGATCTGTCGATATGGTGTACCAGAGTGGATCATTACAGACAATGGTACAAATCTCAACAATACAATGATTACCGAGCTCTGGAAGCAGTTCAAGATACAACATCATAACTCTTCTCCTTATCGGCCGAAGATGAATGGGGTTGTTGAAGCAGCTAATAAGAACATCAAGAAGATTGTGCAGAAGATGACGGTGACATACAAAGACTGGCATGAGATGTTACCATTTTCTCTTCATGGGTACCATACCTCATCACGGACATCGACAGGGGAAAAACCCTACTCTTTGGTGTATGGCATGGAAGCAGTCTTACCCATTGAAGTTCAGATACCCTCTCTTCGGATTATGAAGGATGTAGCTTTAAGCGAGGACGATTGGATCCAGACCCGACTTAATCAGCTGAACTTAATCGACGAAAAGAGACTTACAGCTATTTGTCATGGTCAAACGTATCAAAAGAGGATGATCAAGGCATTTAACAAGAAAGTTAGATGACAAGAGTATCAAGTCGAGGATCTGGTGATCAAACGCATCATACTTCCGCAAGGTGATCCCAGGGGAAAATGGACCCCTACGTACGAAGGGCTATTTGTGGTTAAGAACATTTTCTCAGGAGGAGCTATGATTCTAACCACCATGGATGGTGACGACCTTCCTCACCCCTTCAATGCAGACATAGTGAAAAAAATACTACGCATAATCAAAGACCCGCTAGGTTGACTGGCCTAGGCAAAAATAAGGGCTTCCCGATGAACCAAAAGGGTTCAGGCAAAAATAAGGGATGAAAATGAAAAAATCTGTACACCCGGCAAGTCGAAAACCTGAAAAGGCGACTTGGGAAAAAAAGGGTATCCCGGTGGACTGAATACCCGATAGGGCGGTCCAGGAAAAAATTAGGGATCAAAGCGTAACACTATGTCTCATTGGATTACCTTGTAACAAGACTTCGGTATCGACTATCATACTCTGATGGCGCCAATCAATCTGATCTACCTTCAACCAAGTAGCAAAGTGATGAGACGCTCGAAGATATAAAGACAATAGCAGAGTTGGAACCCAGTGGGATTGTTCACATAGCTGTTTTTCTTTGTTTTACACAAATTGTATAAATTTTGTTTGTTCGGCGGCGTTCTCTTACTTGGACGCCAGCCTCTTGTACAAAAACGCCTTTTTACAGGCCAACTTCAAAATCAATACAATTCATTTTCATAAAGAAATTTCAAATTGTTTTTCTTTTTCTGTTTTGTTTTGCAAGAACGTCCAATGATTCATTTTTGATATATGCATTTGACAATAATTATTGCTCATAAATATTTACATGCAAAACAAAAGACGATTACTCGTAATATCATAAATAGGGGAAAACAGGAAATGTTCGAACCTTACAGTTGCTCTATCCACCAGGTATAGGGATAGACCTAGTTGGAGAAAACAATTGAAGGTACATTCACTCCCTGCAGAGTAAGAGAAGGACAATGATGTTAATTCTCCCCAGCTAAGGCTCGCAACCGCGAATGAGCTGGTAAAGATTCTCCCCAAGCAGAGTTTATCTATCACTAGCACTAGAAGATTATCCCCAGTGGAGTCTGGAAGATTATCCCCAGTGGAGTATGGAAGATTATCCCCAGTAAAGTCTAGAAGATTATCCCCAGTGGTGTTTATTTCTTCCACAAACAGAAGCTCAATCCCCAACAAAGTTTATCATCACCAGTAACGGTAATTCATCCCCAGTTGAGGTTATTTCTCCAAGTCAGCAGATCTTCTAATAAAGTATCTCTTCCCCACAGAGTCATTTTCTCGCCAATGTATTCTCCAAGCAGGATTATTCTCCCAATCATCTTCGGTCATCATCCCCAGCGAGCGAAACACTTTATATTCTCCAGCAGCCATCCGGGATTTATTTTCCCCCAGCTAGAGAACATCACAAAAACATCGCATTTCCACACATCATGACACATGCATACGCATCATACAGCACAATCTCATTTATTTTGAGAACATCATTGCTTGATACATATCATGCATTACATACGACTAACCTTTACCTTTCAGGAAAGATACAATCAGATTCTCACAAAGTTCAAGCTATGAAGCCCGGGTACAACCGGATAGTATCTTGATTACTCCATCATATTTTGAAGCCCGAAGAACGACCGGATAACAGTATCAGACTACCACGAAGCCTAGATTACGACCAGATAGTGGTATCTCTTAAAAGCGAGCTATGAAGACCGGATTCGACCGGATAATAGTTTAACCCCAAGCAAGTTACTGTGAAGACTGGATTACGACCAGATAGCAGTCTGAGACACCATAAAGCCTAGATTCGACCAGATAGTGGTATATCATAAACACCAGCTGTGAAGCCAAGATTACAACCGGATAACTGCTCAACAAATTACCATGAAGCCTGGATTCAACCAGATAGTGGTATATCTTAAACACAAGACGTGAAGCCCGGATTACGACTGGATAACAGCTCAGCAAGTTATTGTGAAGCCTGGATTACGACCAGATCGCAATACAATACCATGAAGCCTGGATTACAACCAGATAATGGTAGAAGACGTTGTGAAGCCTGAATTACGACCAGATAGAAACCAAGAATACTACGAAGCCTGGATTGCGACCAGATAGTGGTATATCTTTAATACAAGTTATGAAGCCCGTATTATGACCGGATAGTATCTTGATTTCTCCAAACACCATGAAGCCTGGATTTGACCAGATAATGGTATGAGACATCGTGAAGCCTGGATTACGACCAGATAGCAGTACAGGACACCATGAAGACTGGATTCGACCAGATAGTGGTATATTACATCGTGAAGCCTGGATTACGACCAGATAACCGTATAAGACACTGTGAAGCTTGGATTTCGACCAAATAGCAGTTCACCTGGATAATTACTAAGAAGCCAGGAGTCGACAGAATATTAGTGTGCCCTAAATTCAAGTTGAAGCCCAGATGCAACCGGATAACAACTTAATTCCCTCTGAAGCCTGGAGTACGACCAGATAAGAATTGAGAAATTGCAAATCTTGGATTACGACCAGATAGCAAGTTTAATCTCATCTACCCAGTAGGTCACTATAAAGCCTAGAGCACGACCAGATAGCAGTCGATCTTATCACTATGAAGCCTGGATCACAACCAGATAGTAGTTCATTTTCACCTCTCCGACTAAGAGATGATTTCCCAGTAGAATAATGGACGACTAAAGTTCCTAAAATTCAACTTTTCTCAAGACAGAAAACAACATTCCCCAGCGGAATCTTCCTCAACAACAGGTATACAAGCTCTCGCTAAGGAATCTCTTATGCGATCGACTCTCCTTAGGATGGCATCCCATATTCCATCATCAATCTCCAAATGGAATCTGTAAGCCCATTCCCGACATCACGAGATAAATACCACTTCATGCGAGTGCAAATTTCTGGGCACTCTAGTGTTCAATCATCTTCCACCTTCAGATCACGAAAGGCAGACAAGCCAATCTAAATCTTCAGGTTTAAGAAGATTGAACAGGGGAAGCTGTTATACCCCAAAATTTGCCCTCCCATATTTCTCAATACATTTCAAGTGAGGTCTTCAAGTTGCTCAAGGAAGTCCAAGGGTTGACCAGATAAGCTCTCTCCTAAGGCAGTCTACCTCAAATTAGAGTTTCATGTTGCATCAAGATACTTGAGTCCAAGGGATCCCAAATGCTCACCATTGACCTAATATTCTCTCAAGATCATCCAAGTCAAGTTTTAAGCCTTGCAGAGGAAGTTTGCTCAGTCAATTCCTCAAAGGCCTGAAAATCGACTGTGCTAGGGCAAAAGTCAACTATGGCCCACATACAGTCAAACTTCAAGATTTTTAGTAAACATCCTTGTTTTGAAGTATATTTCATCATTTGATCAAGGGTTGATCATGATTCATCAAGGATTGCTCATAATTCATCAAGACTCAAAAGTTGCTAAATTAGGGTTTTGTAGGAAAAGTCAACTCAACTTTGACCAAGCATAACTTTCTCATACTTTATGAGAAATGACCCATCCAAAGTTCATTTTTAAGAGGATGAAATTCCCTACAATCCATATTGATCTCCCAAGTTCAAAATATGCACTCACAAGAAGTTACGAATTTTGACATTATAGGTCATTTTGAAAAGTCAACAAAAACACCTTTTTTGTCAAAGCTTCATAATTGAACATGTTATATCAAATTGACATGAGACCAAAAGGGTTGCTTAGAGGACATCTCAAGCTTTCTAAAAAGTCCAAGAACACCTTCAAAGAGTCAAAATTGAGGAAGTTATGCATTGGTGAAGTTGACCTTTTTTGCAAAATTGTCAAAAGTCAACTATGCCCCAAATTACAATTTTTGCTAAATGGGCCTAACTATGTGCACTTGTTTTGAGTTGATAGCATGGTCCGCGAGCCCTAGCTCTTGCCACTTGTCTTTATCTTCTTTTTATTATTTATTTTTATTTTTATTTGAATTAAATCAATTTTAATCAAAACAAATCATGAAAAAATCTAAAACATTGAATCCTCAAGATCTTGTGCATGTTTCAGGTCTTATATCCAGTTGGCAAGTAATTGAAATCGTGCAAAGCCTTGGTGTGCACAAAAAGATTGAATTTGGCCAATTTTTGGAAAGATATTCAAAGGAATCAAATCAAAATCAAAGGCCATGATTGATGAAGATTGAGCACACTTTTTCAACCCTAATCCATTCCTCAATACATAAGAAACATTGGAAGACCTAAAGCAAGGCGGGAGAGAGGCGTGAGAAGTCAAAATAAACTCGAAAAAAATCACAAAAAGTGCTAAGTCAAATTCATAGTTCTAGGAGATTCAAGGGCTTCCTGACCATCCCAATCGTTTCCTGAGAGTGTAAGCAAGTGAAACCAATCAAGAACAAGTCTTTTCTAGCACCAAAATGCACTGTAAGTCAGCCACGACCTTGGTTCTTTCTTGAATTTGAATTGCATCATTCCGATACTTATAGCATGAAATAATTATAGATTCTTACTCCTTGAAGCATTTACAAACTGCTTGTAACATTTAATTGCGTTTTCATGGCCTGTATTAGAGTTTGCCATTGTTAGGGTTTGTTGCTTCGATTTGGGATCTTGGTGTACAGGTAAAATTGGGCCCTGAAAGGGGCACCACCACACTCAAAAGGTCCAGACGAATCGATTCATGGCCATACAAGTTATTTACCTTGCTTGTGTTTGATTTTAAGAATCACATGGTTTATAGCTACAGACGTACGTTCGTAGGTAAAAGTCTGTGACTTTTACCAACGGAGCAAGGAAGAAGATAACACATGTGGCTCCGTCTCATTTGCTTGTTTGAATTCTGGTGCCCTTTTTCACATTATTATATATTATGATTATTGATTATTATATGAACAATTAAAACAGCTAGCGCAGTTGGTTACAAGGTGAGTGCAAAAGGCATCAGGGTCTGGGTTCGAATCCCAGGTCCCCCCATTCTTTCACATTATTTTTCTTTCCAGGTTCAGGCACGCACAGAAGGTTAAAGACCATCATGTGGCCTCATCGTCCAACATGCCAAGTGTCCAGATGGCCAAATCTAAGGGCCATCAGATGAAAGTCCACCAAAGCCCTCAGTCAACGCATGGCAGGAGATCTTGGGGGTCAATGTGGGTTATTGGTTTTGGGCCCAGAAATTGATGCACCCCCCCCCCCCCCCCCAAACTGCTTTCTCAGGCCCAAGTTTCTTTTCTTTTCTTTTTATATTTCCATTATTTAATTTACTTATTTATTTTACTAACATAAAAATTATTTCTCTTTTTATCAAAAAAATCATAAAAATTAATATTTCACCCAATTAGATTTAGGTTTATTTTTTTATCAAAAATTAATTAATTTAATTAGGTTATTTAATTTTAGGTAACTTTAATTTCTTTTTGTAAATAAATTAAAATTAATTAGAACAATTAGGGTTTTAATAATTTAATTTCTACTTGCTTTTTTCCTCAAAAACAACCAAAAATACAAAAATAGGCCATTTAATTATTTTCTTTAATTAATTTAATTAACTAATTAATTTTGTATTTAATTTAAAAACCTAATTCTCTTTCTTAGAAACAATTTAAAACAACAAAAACATTTTTTATTCCAACTAGGATAGAAGGGGTCAAAACCCTAATTTCATATCGTTCTTAATTTCCTCGCGCGCGCTTTATCTTTTTATTTTTACCATATTAATGTAATTGCTCACAAGTTGTAATAGATTAATTAGGGTTTTTACTTTCATTTATCGCTTTTTTTAAGGGTTTGTTTTTGGCTATGTAAATACCCGTAGCCTTGTAATAGTGTAGTTTACTTTCCGCACTTTAAATTTCGCAAAATATTAACTGTTAGATGTATGAATAATAGGGATGCATGACAAGAATGTATGATTAATTTTAAAACAGTTAGCTAACCCTAAAATGTGCAAAGATAATAAACTTGAAATTGAATCACTCGCACATGTGCACTCCTAGGATATACTCTCACTTCGGTTGCCTTCGGTAAACGGTCATTAAGTATAGGATATTTTAGTGGTCGCCCTTTTGTCTCAAGGATCAAAGTTGCCTCGGAATGGTTGCCTCAAAATTATTGCCTCGTGTATTGATCTTAAGACATTAGGGTTATTACTAAGACATCCTAACATTGCTTTAGTGATCGTAAGTCCCTTTCGAATTGACCCTCAAAACTCCGACTACGGCGCTACCTACTCCCTAATAGTGGGATAGCGTTGTCTAAAGGAAACAAACATAGAACAATTCTTTTTTCGAGTAGGTAGATTAGTTCTTAAGTACTTACTCAATCCAAACAAACTTTTCCACACTTACACTCCTTTTCAAACAAAGTTTTCAAAAAAAAACACTTCGTAACACTCTTGAAGACAAAAGCAAGGGTTAAATCGAAGTCAAAACAAAAACTTTTCAAATCACACAAACACAAAGAATAAATTTTGAAAATGATGAGCAAGTACCTAAGAGCCCATAGATAACTACAGATAGAAAGGGTGCTAATACCTTCCCATTCTATAATCTACCCCCCGTACTCAAAATCTCGAAAAAGGGAATTTTTTTGTGCTTTTTTCCTTTCCTTGTTGGATAAAATAAAAGTCAGTGACGACTCTTGCTTACTGCGACATTTTGCAAACACAAACGCAAAATGAAAACCAGCATTCCTAAAAACAGTCCGGTTCTGGCCACCGTATCACAAACGCCCTTTGGCAGAACATTTAGAGAAGAGCCAATATCAACTAACACATGAACCAACGTAGTGCCCCTGCATTCAACGGAGACATACAAGGCCCTATTATGATTTCTCCCCTCTGGAGTCAGGTGAGCATCCGAGAAGCCTAATCCATTATCAGTTGTTAAACTAGCCATATAACTTCCAAATTGATCAGCCAAAATATCTTACAGTACATGAGCAGTCTTCAAGAATTTTACTAAAGCCTGTGCATGGGCTTCAGAACACAGCAATAAAGATAACATGGAGATTTTGGATGGGGTCGGCCCCAGCTGTTCAATAATTTTATAGTCACTTTTGCGAATGATCTTGAAAACCTCTTCTACCTCTTGTCCAGAGGTGTCCTGGACCATGATTTCTTTAAATGCCTCCATCTGGGCAGGCTCTATCATTGGCTCTTTACCCTGAGCCTCGATAGTTGACTTGGTAACTATGACTTGAACAGGTGTAACAACATTTTTCAAAGAGATTTCTGGGGAGAAAATCCTTATGCTTCTAGTAACTTTACTGGTACCTGCAATATTTTCAACATTGGGATCAGTATCTTTAGTATCTTCATCAGAAAATTCTTGTTTGATGCCATGGTAGTAGACGTCGGATCCATAGTTCCATGGAATAGCCTTTTCTGAGGAATATGGGATGGGTCCAGGTGTTGTAATGATCAAGGGAGCAGCTTTTGGATCAGCGTTAATCCTTACAGGACCTTTGGAAGTGATCCTGATAGAAGTATCAGATACAATAGACAAATGTTAGCACAACTTCTCAGCATACAGTATTTTTTCGATAAAAATTATGTGTTCATCCATCAGGCAGTGAACGCCTTCCTTCAGTAATTTGTAGCCATTGGGTTAAACTGCATAGCAATAACATTCTTTAATACAGCCCGAAAATAAATCGGCCTATAACAGATTATTTTTTATTGTTGAGAGGGGGGTAACTACATCACCTACAGTGGTAACATACAAAATGTCTTCAATAGAACTTATGCCTTTGTCATGCTTTGGCATAGGTGCAGTAATCACGTTTGGAGTCTCTGGATGATCAAACTCAATTTCCTTGTTATCAGTCATGTCCTGAATTTTGTTTTTTAGGGCCCAACAGTTATTGGTGTCGTGCCCAGGACTGTTAGAATGATAGGCACGCTTTGCATTCGGATTGTACTTAGGAGAGGGTGTGTTGGGATTAGGAGGAGGATCCCACAATGTTATCAATTCTGCTTTCAACAAATGTTGTAATGCCTGAGGAAATTGCATACTAATCTTGTTGAACTGCCTTCTTGGGGTGTCTGACCTATGCTGATTTCCCTGTTGTTGTTGTTGAACAGGCACTGGATTAGAGATCAACACCGCTCTCACAGACTGATGGTGGTCATTTTTACTACGACTCTTTTGGCCATAGACATCATTGGTTTCTTTTTTACCACCAAATGGCTTCTTCACAACATTAGAAGCTGCAACCATTGGAATCTTCACACTCTTAATACCACTTTTAACTCTTTCTCTTGTCAGCATCAGCTCATTAAAACCAGCTGAAGAACTCCCAATTAGCATATTAAAGAACGGGCTTGTTAAAGTGCCCATGAACATATCAACCAATTCCCGGTCAGACAAAGGAGGTTGTACCTTTCCATCTAAATCCCTCCATTTTTGTGCATACTCCTTGAACCCTTCATTTGAACCCATGGACATGTTTTGCAATTGCATACAAGTCAACGCAAGGTCAGTATTATATTGATATTGCTTGTAAAAAGCAGCAGCCAAGTCTTCCCACGTGTGAATGTTGGTTCCTTCCAGCTGATAGAACCATTTAAGTTGAGTGCCGAACAAACTTTCTTGAAATAAATGGACCCATAATTTCCTGTTAGCAGTATGAGGTGGGAGTTTTCAAACATACGACCTCAGATGAAGTTTGGGACAAGAGACCCCGTCATATTTAGCAAAGATGGGGACCTTGAATTTGTGAGGGATGATCACCCCCGGGATCAGACCTAGCTCTCCAAAATCCAATCTAGGCACTTTCTGGGTTTCCATAGCTTTGAGACGGTCTTCCAACTACTTGTATTTGTTATTTGCATGAGGGTATTGTTCGTCATAGTAGTCTTCATATTCATGAATATTCTCATAACCTTGGTTATTCCTTCCTTCAGGAGTGATGCTTCTCCCATCCTCTTCTTGGTTTTCGTCTTCCTCAGAGGAAATATCATCCACTTGAATCGGTTGAGTAGGACCTTTGAATCTCCTCCCCATATTTAGGATGACAGTCAGCTTTCTAGTTTTCTTCTTCTTGGTGAGAAGCTTCATTATATCATGTTTCCCCTCGGCTAGGTTCAAGCGAGTCTCTGGAAATTGTGCATTCTGAGCTTCGAGTTCCTTAACGGTTTGTTCGAGGGCCATCTTTTACTGAAATAAACAGTAAGTAGATGAGAAAACCTGTATGGAAAACTTGTTATGTAATGATGCATGATATGTAAATGCGATATTTTCAAGAATCTTGCGGGGTAAACACAAGAAAATGTTAGAGACTGAATCCGACTGCAGCTTTGAATGAAGAACTTTGTATCGTTGAATGTCCTTTTACGAGAATCAAGCTCACCACGTCGAGTGGGTCCTAGCCATTGACTCAAGATATCGTGCTTTGGTCTGTGAAGGAATCTGGTTAGAGGAAAATAAATCCCCATGCCCCTTGATAGACGTATGGTTCATCACAACCTTGCACCATAGGCCCTTGAGATCCTTGAAATAGTCAGTGAAAACAAAATGTGTAATGATGTCAGGATGTCATGTTCGAACAGTTTAATCAAACACAAACAAAGCACACAAGACCTTAGGTTCAGGCTTGCATGGAGTTTGTATGTAAGTACCCTCTTGAGTTTTAGTTGGTTCAACCTGTCCTAAGAAAAGTAACCGGGTTCTAGGAGCCTCAATATCACTAATCTTTCTCCCAGGCATTGTTTCAGCACAAGCATCTAATTTGAGACCGAAATATCCCGAGAGTCCAATCTCAATGAGTGTAGCATCGAGTATCAACCAACTTCAGTCTACACCAAAACCAGCTATCTCACTACTTTCTAATGGCTAAGTTGTTTCAACTAAGGTTCTACGGTCAGCTAGTGCTTCATTACACCATGCAGCAGCCCAGCATTCTCCCTTACTTAACTCTAGAGACACCATCACCAATCAATGTGTCACACTAACGTAGCCATCACTTCAACTGTATCGGTATACATCGTACAGTTTTCAAGATCTGTTGCTACTTACCTAAAATGCCCCCAGATCTGGGTATAGGATATATATAAGAAATAAACCCAAGCATATCCCGAAATATAAAGCATATAAGGCAAACAAGTAAAGCAATAAAGGTGATATAGCTCTTAAGCTAACCCCACTTTAAGTTCTTCTCAACAGATTCGCCAGTTCTGGCGATACGGTGGGAGAACTGACTTTTGGTTTTGCGTTTTATCGCAAATGTTGCAGATAGAAAGAGTCGCCACCGACTTTTCTTTTATCCAATAAAAGAAATGGTGAAAAGAACAAGAAAGACCTTTTGAGAATTTTCTGAGTTCAGGGGGTAGGTTATGAAAAGGAAAGGTGTTAGCACCCTTTTCATCCGTAGTTATCTTGGGCTCTTAATCGCTAGCTCACTTTTGAAAAGGCTTTATGTGTTTGAAAATATTTTGAAAATTCCTAAGTGCGGTAATTTTTTAATGATTCTCGTATCGTTGAGAATGTATACAAAAATTTTGTTTTTAAAATGTTTATTGAAAGAAAGTGTTGTTTTGTTAAAAGTGTTTTGAAGATGCCAATGTAAGGCAGTCTGCTTTATAATAACCCTTGCATCAATCCTCAAGAGTGTTTATAAAGCGTTTAGAAAGTAGTTATTTGTGAAAGTATGAAAATTGTTATAGTTTGTAAGTAAGCGACTACGAGCGATCTACCTACTCAAAAAGTCTTTGTTCTTTTCCTCCTCCTTTAGATAATGCTACCCTACCATTAGTTATTAGGAAGCCCTATGGTTGGATGTGAGGGACAGACATGGGTCATCGTACATTCAAAGAAGGCAACTTGTAGGGCGCTTTAGCAATTTATCGTAAGGGACTAAGATCGTTTATTGAGGCAGCATCAAAGGGTCATCGACGGACTACGATCTTTTACCGAGGGTCTTTGCAAAAGCGTCCCACATTCGAGGGGCATGACTGTTTTTTATCTGAGGCAACAAGTGGGGGTTACTCTAAAGGTGCGTGTGTGAAAAGTGTTTTGTTTTCAGTTAATTTGTCTTGAATAGGGTTATCTAGCGGTTGATTTTAAATCTTGTCATACATGCCTAATTACTATACAGTAATAAGGAAAGCAATAAAGGCAGAAATTAAATGTCCTACGCTATTACAACACTTTGGGAACGGGGTACAAAACCACAAAATAGGGAAAAATAGTAAACAATTTAGAAGAAGAAATTAAACAATTAACATTTTAAATAATTAAATAACTAGAATAAAAAAAGATAGACAAGATTAAACTAACATATTTTTATGGTGTTTTTATGAAGCAAAAGAAAGAGGAAACATAGAATAGAGGTGTAACTAAAATAAAAGTTATCTAGAATAACTTAAAATTCTAAATTACTAAATTTAAATTAAACTAAATAAAATTACTAAAAACTGTACTAATATATTTTTTGTCTTTTTTATGAGAGGAAAAATTAAGCAAGAAATAAATAATCTAAACAAACAAAAAGAAATCACAAAGAAGTGCCCGGAGGGTGTGTGGACCAAAATATGGTGTTTGGCTCAGAAAAATCTAGGGTACAAGATACGATCAGTGAGGCCCAAAAGCTCGTTTTTTTCCAACTTACAAGTGTGCTAAAAACGAGCAACGGGCCTAGGGAATGATTATTCGGCCCATAATGAGTTGATTAAACCCATTCCAAAAACATGCACACCATCAGACTCTTATTCAACTTTTAATTATTAATAGAATGATGAAATTAAAAAAAGGAATAAAGAAATCAAAACAAAAAAAGAACAACGCCTCCTTGGTGTGATTAGGGTTTAGACATTAGGAAACCTCATCCTCTTTCAAAATTTCCATCTTCACTCTTTATCTCTCTCGTGCGTGTGCGCCGTTCGACCTCTCCTCCATCTTCTTCAATTGTTCTGACAAATCATGCCGCCATGGCCACACCACACCACCCAACCTCATTCTTATAACTCGTCTTCTTTGATTCCCTTCATCGCTTTGCGGTTTCAACCCCTCCAAAATCCCTAAATCTATTCAAACTGAAATATCAACAAAAGAACATCATTTAAGCAAGATTTCATAATCCAGAGATGGTGCTAGGATTTGGTGACAGCTACACTTTAATATGGCATCAAAAAAAGATAAACAGAGACAGAGAAGTTCATAGAAGATGAAGGTACTTACCTATGAAATTATTGAGGATTTGAATGACGTACTCCACAGGTACATATTCCTTCTACTACTCTTTCGATTTTTCTAATTTTTACTCTGCATCATTTATTTGTCGCGTTTCTGTTGAAGTTGTTAACAAAATGATACGTGTGTGTTCATTGTTGTTGTTGTAGAGTTGATGCGGAAGAAGATTGAAGAAGATTAATGTTGAAGATGTAGTTGTTGTGTGTTACAGATCGATGAAATTGTTGTATGTAGAAGATGTATGCAGAGACTAGATTGTTGCTCTTGAATGTTGCGGTTATTGATTTGTTGTGATGCGGTAGGCTGTTGTAATACGGTAGGAGAACTGACTTTACTGGTTTTTATTTTATCACAAATGTTGCAGTTAGCAAGAGTCGCCACCGACTTTTCTCTTATCCAACAAAGGAAAGGGTGAAAATAACAGGAAATACCTTTTAAAGATTTTGAGTTCGGTCGGTAGGTTATGGAAAGGGAAGGTATTAGCACCCTTTCCATCTGTAGTTATTTATGGGCTCTTAGTTGCTAGCTCACTTTTTAAAATGCTTTTTGGTGTAAGTGTATTTGAAAATATTTTTGAAAAGACGCCTTAGTGCGGAGAACTTTGTAATGATTCTCGTATCGTTGAGAATGCAAACAAAGTTTTTGTGTCTTTGAAAATATTTAGAAAGGAGAGTGTATGTGGGAGAAATTTGTTTTATGAGCAAGCAACTAAAATTTTTCTACCTACTCGAATGGTCTTTGTTCTTTTCCTCTTTTCCTTTATATAGTACTATCCTACCATTAGTTAGTAGGTAGCCCTATCATTGGATGTTTTGAGGGACGGGCGAGGGTCATCGTACAGTCATGAAGGAAACTCATGAGAGGCTTTAGCAATTATCCTAAGGTATTAAGATCATTTACCAAGGCAACATTGAAGGGTCATCGAGGGACTATGATCTTGTAACCAGAGGGTCTTTGCTAAAATTTCTCACGTTTAAGAGACGTGATTGTTTATTTTCTGAAGGCAACAAGTGGAGGTACCTTAGAGGTGCTCGTGTGCGAAGTGTGTTGTATTTCAGTTATGTTTGTCTTGGATGTTAGGTTTTCTACCGTTTGTTTTTAGATCGTATCATGCAAACCTATTAGCATACATCTAGCAGTTAAATATATACATAGGGCAGAAAATCAAAGTGCGAGAATTAAACTACGCTATTACATCGCTTCGGGATGGGGGGAATACAAACCAAAATGGGGGAAAATATAAAGGTCCTAAATTAAACTATTACATCCTTTGTACAGTTACAATAATATGGAAAATGATAATGTGAAAATAAATAAATGCACGGAGAATGAAAAGGGGGGAGACGTCTAGAAAACCCTAAAATTCTAAGTAAAAAAGTTTTTTGTTGTTTTTAATTTAGAAAATGTTTTATGATAATAAACCTAATTCTAACCAATTTTTATTATAAAAATAAACTCAAAATGACTAAATTAATTAATTTTTATTGTAAAAAAAGTTAATTAAAGTAAACCCAAAATCTAATTTTTATTGGATTTTATGATTTTTATTAAAATAAATTAGTTATTAAGAAAAGAAAAAGATAAAATAGAAAATGAAATGATAAATAATATAAAAATGTAAATGGGCTGCTGCAAAAATGTTAGAGGGTGCAATAAACAAAATCTGCTAGGCCCAATTATAACTGAGCCCAGGAGCCTCGTGTGATATAGTGGGGAGTGCGTCTTGGAGTGTACCATGGTCATGAACATTCTGGGGCGCTAGATCTTGAGTTTTGAAATTTTGATGGCCCAAGTGTGAGATATACCTGCACGCGTTGTCCCTGCATGTACTAGATCTGAAGAGAAAATATTGAAAAATAATATGTAAAATTTGGGAATCGAACCCAAGCTCATAAGCCTTCTACACGCACGCTTTACTACCAAACCAGATGTTCATTCATTGTTTCAAGTACAAACAAAAATATATATTATAAAACTCAGTCATTTTTATTTAAAAAAAACATGTAGGCGCTGAGATTTGGATGGGCCAATGATAATGTGACACCCAGGCCACCAGAGTCAGCCTTTTGGTTGTCTTCTCCAGTTGGCCCAAAACCTAAACCTGCAAAAAATCAAGGATCAATGATTCAAATTAACCCTACCCCCCTTAAATAATTACCCTGAGTCCGAATCTGGTGTTATTTTTAGCTAAAAGTTCCTGGCTTATGTGCTTGGAAACAAAATGTCAGATCAGAGTTAAAAATGGCATCTTGCGATTTAAGTCCCAAAGCTCACATGCGTTACGTCCAACCTTTTCTATACATTGCTATGAACATGTTTGCATGCATTAGATTGATTAAAAATGTACATTTTAACAGATTGAGTTCAAAAAAATGTACCAAACCTGTTCTGGATATGAAAAGGCTTAGTTATGAGCTTGGTTCAATTCCTGGAAGTCTCGGGAATATGATTTGGTATATGGTTTGGATTGATAGCGCCTGGAAAGATAGTTATGAATTTTGCAACTTTCAGAAATTATGAGATTTTTGGGAGAGGTTGTATGCAAGAATTTCGTGCCTCTTTTGTTGTGCTTTGATTCAGTATTTATAGAATGAGAGAGTGAGTTGATAAACAAGGCAAGGGATCAAGACATGATGGCCCTAATAAAACCAAAATCAAACAACTTAAAAACTTTCCTTTTGCATGTTTTCATTCCCTTTTGAATATGAAATGAACCTGAACAATTTGTATATGCCATCTTGGGCCTCTTGAATGATCCAAATGAAGTCTTGCACACCTAGCCCATTAATTTGTATTTAATTTGATTTAACTTGTATTTAAATGAAAAAAAAAATCAAATAAAAAAATCAAAAAAATGCATGTATAGGTTTATAGGCTCTTGTATATATCATGAGTATGTTTGAAGTCAAAAAAGTTAGGTCACAAGTCCAAATTTTCAAGTTTGCACCTTTTGCATTTCATGAATTTCTTCAAATTCTCCCAACTTGTGCAACTCATAACTTTCCCAATTTTCATCTTTTGAAGATGATCTTGGACTTTTTGGAAAGCTTAAGATGTCCTTTACAATCTCTATGTTGATAATTTTTTATTTTCGAAGACTTTATCTTGATTTAAGTTGCCTTGACAAAAAGTGTCTTTTGTTGACTTTTGAAAATGACCTATAATGTATTAGATCATATCTTCCAAATGAAGCATTTTTTGGACTTGAGAATAAAAGAAAAGATGTAGAGAATTGATTTTTTTTCAAAATAAGCTTTGTTTGGGGGAAAGTTGATGAATTATGTGAAAGTTATGCCTGGTCAAATTTCAGTTGACTTCTCCTAAGGAAACCCTAATTTGACAATTCTTGACCTTTGATGATTTGAGGTCTTTCTTTGAGGAATCATGATCAACCCTTGATAAAATGATGAATATCATTTCAAAATGTTGATGTTGATCAAAAATCTTGAAGTTTGACTGTATGTTGACCACAGTTGACTTTTTTACCAATACAATTGATTTTCAATCATCTGAGCCATTGACTGAGCAAACTTGTGATGTAGGGTTTGAAACTTGACATGAACCTTATTGAGGACCTATGGAGAACCATGAAAGCAACTTGATATTTTTACAACTCAAACTTCTTTGAGGAACTCAAAACCCTAGTGGTGGTCTTGTTGCTTAGGAGGTGAGTTAACTAGTCAACCCTTGTGTATCTTGACGGTCTGAGAAGCCTTGAGAGAATATCTTTAGAAGAAAGTGGGAGGAAAAATTTTGGGGTACAACAGTTATCCTTGCTCAATCTTCTTAAACCTGAAGAGTTAGATTGGCATGTTCTACTTTCGTGACTTGAAGGTAGAAGAGGATTGAACAGATAAGTGCCTAGAAATTTGCACTCGCATGTGAAAGAGGTAACGTTGTTGGTTGATTGTACCAGGAATGGGATTATAGATGCCATTTGGAGAGGTGATAAAGAGTTATTGGAGATGGGCTTATAGATGCCATCTGAAATAACTTTTGACTTCAACTGGAAGAAGTATCAGAGTAAATCTTTGGTTGATTTAAACTGAACCAACAGATGTCCTTTGTTGTCCTTTAACTGGATAAGAATCAGAATAAATCTTTGGGTGATTTAAAATGAAAAAGAGCAAGGTGTCTACTGGAAAAGCATCGGGATAAATCATTCGTCGATTTAAACTGAACCAACAGAGGTTTGTATTTTAACTTTAACTGGATAAGAATCAGAATAAATCATTGGTCGATTTAAGTTGAACCAAAGAAAGTGCCTACTGGAAAAGAATCAGGATAAATCATTGGTCTATTTAAACCGAACCAGCAGTTGTCTGTACTTAACTTTAACTGGATAAGAATCAGAATAAATCTTTGAGAGATTTAAGTTGAACCATAGAAAGGTTTTGATTGTCTTCAACTGGATAAGAATTAGAATAAATCTTTGGGCGATTTAAACTGAACTAGAGAAAGGTGCCTACTGGAAAAGCATCAGGCTAAATCATTGGTCGATTTAACTGAACCAGCAGAGGTCTATAATTATATTTAACTGGATAAGAATCAGAATAAATCTTTGAGTGATTTAAGCTGAACTAGGGAAAGATCTTGATCGTCTTCAACTGGATAAGAGTCAGAATAAATCTTTGGTTGATTTAAACAGAACTAGAGAAAGGTCTACTGGAAAAGCATTAGGATAAATCATTGGTTGATTTAAACTGAACCATCAGATGTCTATAATTGTCTTTAACTGGATAAGAATCATAATAAATTCTTGAGTGATTTAAGTTGAACTAGAGATAGGTCTTGATTGTCTTCAACTGGATAAGAATCACAATAAATCATTGGGTCGATTTAAACTGAACCAGAGAAAGGTCTACTGGAAAAGCATCGGGATAAATCATTGGTTGATTTAAATTGAACCAATAGAGGTCTGTACTTAAATTTAACTAGATAAGAATCAGAATAAATCTTTGAGCGATTTAAGCTGAACTAGAGAAAGGTCTTGATTGTCTTCAACTAGATAAGAATCAGAATAAATCTTTGGTTGATTTAAACTTAACCAGAGAAAGAGTCCACCAGAAAATAATCAGCATAAATCATTGGTCGATTTAAACTGAACCAATAGAGGTCTTTAATTGTATTTAACTAGATAAGAATCAGAATAAATCATTGAGTCGGTCTAAATTGAACCAGAGAAAGAGTCCACCAAAAAAGAATCAGGATAAATCATTGGTCGATTTAAACTGAACCAACAGATGTCTGTACTTGAGAATGACCTTATGAGGAAAATGTTAAAATAGCCCTTCGTCAGATGTAGCCTTTGAAAAGACGGTCAGGTCATATAAGTAGGTAACGATGTTTGTTGATTGATATTTCCTGCAAAGGTAAAGACTTAGTTGTATGCAAAGTCATGATGTATGAAAAGTATTATGCAATGATGTTCTTAAAATAAAAGAGATTGTGATATATGTGTTTTGTATGTATATGCTATGATATTGGTAAATGATGTATGAATGTGAAATGTTATTGAAGTGCATTTGTAAACTCGAGCAACATCTTTATCTGGGGAAAACAAATCCCTGACTGTCGTTGGGGATGAAGAGTATGTGTATCTTAGATCTTCTGGGGACTGTTTCCGCTGGGGACTCCTGCTTTCTATTTGAGGAAACTCTACTAGGGAACATTGATTTCTGCTTTTTACTTGACGAAACTCTGGTGGAGAATGTTAAATCCTGCTTTTTTCTTGAGGAAACTCTGTTGGAGAATGTTAATTCCTGCTTTGGGAGAATTGTTTAAGAACGTTGGTTATTCATTGCTCTACTGGGCAGTTTATACCCTGATTGGGGATAAAAGAGGTGGATAACCTTCCAACTCATCAGGAGAAGTTTAGATTCAGTAGAAACTCTCTAGGAATAGTGGCAACTTACTGGGGAGATGAATTTTTCTGGCGACTCGTGGCCATCTAAGTAACAGGCTCAAGATGGGGAGATTGAATTTGATGGGGAAATCAGCCCTGCTGGGGAAGTAAACCCTGTCAACGGAAATCTGAACTCCATTGGGGAAGTAAACCCTGTTAATGGAGGGATACTCTGCTGAGGAAAAACCTTTGTTGGGGAAATGAACTTTGTTGGAGAGTAGAGACCTGCAGGGGGTTTTGCAATCTCGGAGGAATAAGCTTAACTGGGGAAGAGAACTTCCTTAAACTGTATTGATCGGAACTCTTTAGGTTGGTGACATTACTGGGAAGAAGATCATACTCCTTTATCTGCAAAAATGATCTGTCGGGGAAATTGCGGGGAACGTATGAACTTGTGAAATTTACTCTGTGTGGATTTGTGGATGGCTCAGACATTATCCCAACTCCTAGAGTCTCGAGTAAATGCTTATTCATGTTTTTATGCATTTGTTAACAGTCAATTGTATTCATATGCATATGTTCATTCAATTTTAGTCGTTGGACATTTTGCAAACAAAACGGAAAAAGTAAAATAGAATTTGGCTTTGAAATTGTATTTTATTGATAATTTGCCAATAAACAGGTAATTTCTGTACAAAGAGATGGAAATCCTAGTAAGAGGAAGTCGTCGAAGAAAATATTTACAAAGTGAAAGCATATAGCTATATGGGAATAATCTCGTTAAGTTCTAACTTTTCTATTGCCCATATGTTTTAAGCATCTCATCCCTTGCTGTCGAAAGAAAGTGAGTTAATTGATTTGTACCAATTGAACTTTGACTTCGGTAATAAAGCTTGATGTAAGTGATCCAATGAGGATATACTCATACGCTTTAATCCCTAACTTTTTCCTTGACCGCCATTTCAGATTTTCAGTCCACCGGGATACCCTTTTCTGCCCAAGCCGCCTTTTCCTATTTTTGACTTGGTGGGTGTACTTTCTTTTCATATATATCCCTGATTTTTCCTGAACCCTTTTGGTTCACCAAAATGCCCTTATTTTTGCCCAGTCCATTCAACCTAGCGGGTCATTTTTAGGCGTAGTATTTTTTGACTATGTCTGCATTCACGGGGTGCGGGAAATCTTCACCGTCTATGGTGGTCAATGTCATAGCTCCACCAGAAAATATCTTCTTGATTACGAATGGTCCTTCATAGGTAGGAGTCCATTTGCCCCCGGGATCACCTTGCGGGAGGATAATTCAATTTATTACCAAGTCACCAGTCTGATATACCGGATGCTTGATCTTCTTATTGAATGCCTTGATCATGCGCTTTTGATACATCTGACTATGACAGACAACCGCCAGCCTCTTCTTGTCAATTAGATTTAACTGATCAAACCTGGTCTGAACCCACTCTTCTTCACCCAAGTCTGCATCTTTCATGATTCTCAGAGAAGGAATCTGAACTTCGACAGGTCGGATAACTTCCATACCATAAACCAGGGAGAAAGGGGTTGCCCCAGTTGATGTTCTAGCCGAAGTGCAGTAGCCGTGAAGAGCAAACGGTAACATCTCGTGACAATCTTTATATGAAACAACCATCTTCTATATGATCTTCTTTATATTCTTATTGGCGGCTTCCACTACGCCATTCATCTTAGGTTGATTCGGAGAAGAGTTGTGGTGCTTGATCTTGAACTGCGTGCAGAGCTCAATGATCATTGTATTGTTGAGATTGGTATCGTTGCCTATGATAATCCTCTTGTGGATGCCATAGAAACATATAAGTTATGTTTGATGAACCGGGCGACCACATTCTTAGTAACAGAGGAAAATGAGGCTACTTCAACCCATTTTTTTAAGTAGTCAATGTCAATAAGGATGAAGCGGTGTTCGTTAAAAGCTATGGGCTTGATTTCTCCGACCATATCAATGCCCCACATTACAAATGACCAAGGCGTAGTCATGACATTCAAAGGTATTGGAGGTACATGAACTTTATCGGCATAAATTTGACACTTATGCAAGTTCCTGAGTGATGGTGACAATTAGTTTCCATAGTCGACCAATAGTGACCAGCTCTTAAGATCATTTTAGCCATAGTATTCCCACTGGAGTGAGTAGAAAAAACACCACCGTGCATATCTTGCATAATCTCTTATGCTTCCTTCTTGTCCATACAACGAAGCAGGGTTTGGTCATGATTGCGCTTGTATAGAATTCCATTGCTTAAGAATAATTTAGCTGAGAACCTTCGCAAGAATTTGTTGTCATTTATGGATGACCTCTCAGGGTATTATTGAGCCTCAAGGTACCTTTTCACCTCATGGAACCAAGGTTTCTCCTCTACTCCATCAATGTCAATTTCACAGCAGTGCACAGGTTCATCGTACCTTTCAATGGTAATTATGGGAGCCTCATTGTCCCATCTGACCTTGACCATGGGTGACGTGGTAGCCAGAGCATCCTCTAGCTGATTCTCTTCCCGTGGTATGTTCTCAAAGGTGATCTGCTTGAAATACGGGATCATGGTTAGTACATGCTCTTTATAAGGAATTAGATTCGAGTGTTTCGTATCCCAATCTCCATTAACCTGACTAATTACCAAGGGTGAGTCCCCATACACGCTTAAGGATTTGATCCTTAAGTCAATAGCACCCCTAAGACCCATGATGCATGTTTCGTATTCTCCCATATTGTTGGTGCATTCAAAGCATAGTTTGGCGGTGAAGGGCGTATGGCCACCTACGAGAGAGATGATCACATCATCGATTCTGTTTCCAAGTGCATTAGAAGCTCCATCAAAAACCATAGTCGATTGGGATCCTGGCTCAGGTCCTTCATACGGTCCAGGTTCTTCATAATCTGTTACTAGCATAATGTTCTCGTCCGAGAATTCAAAGTTCATGGACTGATAGTCGTCTAAATCTTGATACGCCAAATGGCCGACCATTACACTTCCTTTTATTTCCTTTTAAGTGGTGTACTGGATATCATATTCTGTTAAGACCATCTGCCATTGGGAAATTCTTCCGGAGAGATTTGGCTTCTCAAATATTTAGTTAATAGGATCCATTTTAGAGATCAAAAAGGTAGTACGGGTCATCATATACTGTCTTACTCGGCGAGTAGCCCATGCCAAAGCACACAGCAAGTTTTCTCGAGCAGTGAGTATCTTGTTTCATATTCGGTAAACTTTTTTCTAAGGTAGTATATTGCATGCTCTTTTCGACCAGACTCCTCATGCTGGCCCAGTACACACCACATTGAGTTCTCTAGAACTGTTAAGTACATGATTAGAGGTCTTCCTTCGACTGTTTGCATCATAATCGGAGGTTCTTGTAGGTACTCCTTAATTTTATCAAAGGTTATTTTATAGTCGTCGTTCTGTTTTACTACTTGATCTTTCTTCAGCAGCTTGAAGATTGGCTCACAAGTAACAGTCAAATGAAAAATGAAACGGGAAATGTAATTTAAAAGTCCTAAGAAACTTTTGACTTCCTTCTCGGTCTGAGGAGTTGGCATCTATTGAATGGCTTTGACTTTTGCTGGATCAACCTCAATATCCTTACCACTGACAATGAAACACATGCGTTTACAGGATCTCACCCCAAAGGTGCACTTGTTCGGGTTTAGTCTTAGCTTATACTTCCTCGATCTTTCAAACAGTTTGTGCAGGTGATGAAGATGCTCTTCTTCAGTTTGCGACCATGATATCATGTCGTCGACATAGACCTCTATTTCATGGTAATCATGTCATGAAATAAGGCTACCATGGCACGCTGATAAGTTGCACCGGTGTTCTTCAACCCAAAAGGCATAACCTTATAACAAAAAGTGCCCCACAGTGTGACAAAGGTTATTTTCTCCAGGTCTTCAGGCACCATTTTGATTTTATTGTAACCTGAGAAGTCATCCATGAAGGAGAATGCCTTATGTTGGGCGATGTTGTCAATTAAAACATCAATATGTGGTAGTGGGAAGTCTTCTTTGGGGCTCGCTTGTTCAAATCCATATAGTCTATGCACATACGCACCTTGGCGTCTTTCTTTGGTACCGGAACAACATTAATCACCTGTTGTACCCCAAAATTTTCCCCCCCATATTTCTCAACACATGGCAAGTGAGGTCCCCAAATTGCTTAAGGAAGCTCAAGAGTTGTCCAGACAAACTCTCTCCTAAGGCAGTCTACATCAAATTAGGGTTTTATTTTTCATCAAGATTCTTGATTCCAAAGGATCCCAAAGGCTCACCGTTGTCCTAATATGTTCCCAAGATTATCCATGTCAAGTTTCAAGCCTTGCAGAAGAAGTTTTCTCAGTCAATTGCTCAAAGGCCTGAAAATCGATTGTGCTAGGTCAAAAGTCAATTGTGGCCCACATGCAGTCAAACCACAATATTTTTGGTCAACATCCTCATTTTGAAGTATCATTCATCATTTGATCAAGGGTTGACCATGATTCATCGAGGATTGCTCACAATGCATCAAAACCCAAAAGTTGCTCAATTAGGGTTTTGCAGGAAAAGTCAACTCAAATTTGACCAAGCATAACTTTCCCATACTTTATCAGAAATGACCCATCCAAAGCTCATTTTGAAGAGGATTAAATTACCTATAATTCATATTCAGCTCCCAAGTTCAAAATATGCACTCACAAAAAGATATGAATTTTGACATTATAGGTCATTTCGAAAAGTCAACAAAAACACCTTTTGGGTAAAAGCTTCATACATGAACATGGAAGACTCAATTTAGATGAGACCAAAATGTTTGCTTAGAGGACATCCTAAGCTTTCTAAAAAGTCCAAGAACACCTCTCTAGGGTCAAAATTGAGAGAGTTATGCATTGGCCAAGTTGACATTTTTTCTAAAATTGCCAAAAGTCAAATATGCTCAAATTTGCATTTTTTGCTAAATGGGCCCAACTTTTTATGCTTGCACTTCAATGATAACATGTTACACGACCTATGGGACCCTCCATGCTTTATTTATTTATTTATTTAATTTGTTTTTATTTTTACTCTTAAAATTCAAATAAAATCAAATAAATCTAAATAAATCATATAATGTGTTTTAGGGATGATATTTGAATTGAAAGAATATCTTATGGGCTGTCAAATGAGGACCAATTAGTGCAAGGCTGATTTGGGTTGAAAAATATGGAATTGAAGCAAATTTGGAAAGATATCATATGCCATGAAAGACCAAATCAAATCTTCATAATGTGCAAGATTGAATTCGTTTTTGTTGACCTAATATGTTGTACTACATATACAAAATGTGTCCAAGGCCAAGGAAGAGGTTGAGCAATCGTGAAAGAGGCAGAACCAATTGCAAAATTTCAAAGAAAAAGTGCAGATCAAATTCCAAGTTGCAGGCCATCTCAAGCCATTCTAACCATACCAATCAATTGTTGGACGCCTCAGGAACGTGTTCCAATCACTAGCAAGCCTTCCCACGTCCGGAAACGTGTTGTAGCAGTCACACAGTTAGCTTAAAAACTCGTTGTCGTTTTTATTGATTTATACATCATTTGCACATTTTGATTGCATATCCTTGTTCCTTATTGAGTTTGCAAGCTAATCACTATATTCAATTGCATTTTTTATGACTATATGTGAATTTGCCATGGCTAGGGTTTTGCCTTCTTGTTTAGGGCTTTGCAAGATAGGCTAAATTGGGTCTGGATTTTGGTGCCATGATACTCGTGAAGATAAGACGAGTTGATTGGCACCATTGGATTTCATTTATATTGCTTGTAGAGAATTTTTGTGATGAACAGGTTTGTAGCTACAGCGTAATGTCCATAGGTAAAAACCTTTTGGGCTAAAACGACGGTTGGGAGGAAGAAGATGGATGCGTGGCGCTCCCTGGTTGGGCAGTTTAAACTTTAGCGCGTTTTTTTCTAATTAACTAGCCTGTTTCATATATTATGCATTATTGTTATTATGTGAACAGATGAAGCGCGTGGTACAGATGGTTGGGCGTGTGTGGTGTTGAGCATAAGGGCCCGGGTTCGATCCCTAGGTCCCAACCTTTGTTCATAATATTTTTCAATAAGTAATCCAGCATGCTGCATATCAAGAAGTCCACCGTACGCCATCAATATCTGGCCATCACACGCCTCTCCAGCCAGATCCAATGCTATTCCACTAAAGGCCCACCATACGCCTCAAGTCAACAGCCACACTGAATCAGGCAAAGTCAAACAGGCTTGGATCTTTTGGGCTCAGAATCTCAACAGCACCCCCCCTTAATTGCTAATAAAGGCCCATTATTCATTTCTTTTTTAGTTTATTTAAAACTTTCAATTTTTATTTTTATTTTCTTTAATTCAAAAATTAATCTTTTTCATAAAAAATCATAAAATCAATAATTCATCAAAAAAAAATTTGGATTAGTTTTTTTTTTTTCATTATTATCAAAATTAATTTAATTTAGTTTAACTTAGAAAATTGTAATTTATTTTCATAAATAAAATCAAAATAGAAATTAGGTTAAAAACTCTTGATTTAATTTAATTTTTCTCTTTTTCTCAAATAAATAAAAATACAAAAAATAGGTTTTAGATTAAAATTAATTTTTTTTTAATTTAAAATTAATTAGAATTAGGATTTTCTTTTTAATTTAATGTAATTTATTTTCTTAAAATAACAAAACAAAACAAACTTTTTTTTTATCAATCGCAAATAGGTTTAGTCGAGGGTCAAAACCCTAATCGCTTCGCATTTAATTCATCGCGCGCGTGTTATTGGTTTTGCCAATATTTTGTAATTGTTTATGGTTTGTAATAGTTTAATCTAGGACTTTTTACTTATCATTTTTCCCCGGGTTTTTGGCTATGTAATTAATCCCCTTCCCTGAAGCCTTGTAATAGTGTATATTTACTTTCTCGCATTTTAATTCTCGTAAATATTTGACTGTTTAGATGTATGATAATAGGACTGTATGACAAGAATGCATGACAAATTAACACGGTTAGAAAACCCTAATGTGCAAAGATAAATAACTGAAACAAATCACTCGCACATATCACTCTTAGGGTATACTCTCACTTCGGTTGCCTTCGGTAAATGATCATTAAGCATGGGGTATCTTAGTGGTTGTCCTCTTGTCTAAAAAAGATCAAAATGTCCCATTCGAATGTTGCCTCAGAAATATTGCCTCGAATATGATCTTAAGACTCTAGGGTTATTACTAAGTTGTCTTAGTATTGCTTTAGTGATCGTAGGTCCCTTTTGAATTGACCCTTACAAACTCCAACAACGGTGCTACATATTTCTCAATAGTAGGATAGCACTCTCTAAAGGAAACGAGAATAGAAACGATCTTTTTTCGAGTAGGTAGATGCTAGTAGGTACTTGCTCAAATCAAAACTTTTCACACTTACACTTTTCAAACAAATTTTTAAAACAACTTTGTCACACCTTTGGGGACTGATACAAGGGTTATCACGAAGTCCAACTTTTCAAAAGCAAAGCACATACACAAGCAATTTAAAAAGATGAGCAAGTACCTAAGAGCCCATGGAAAATCATGGATAGAAAGGGTGTTAACACCTTCCCTTTCTATAATCTACCCCCCGTACTCAGAATATCTTGAAAAAGGATTTTTTTCTATACTTTTTTCCTTTCCGATTGGATGAAATAAAAGTCGGTGGCGACTCTTGCTTACCGTGAAATTTGCAAACAAAAAACACAAAATGCAAACCAGTATTAAAAACAATCGGTTCTGCCACCGTATCAGAGAACTGGCGACTCTGCTGGGGAGTTATAAGTGGGATATACCTTAGGATCTAGTTCATCATATTTGCTTCTCTTGATTGCTTTGTTTGCTTTACTTTTAAGGGTTTTTGTTTTGGAGTTACTATAGATCCTAACCCGGATCTGGGGAACAACTTTTAGGTAAGTAGCAATAGACTGTAAGGGAACTGTACGGCGTAGACCGATACGGTTGAAGCAGTAGCTACATTGATGTGGAACATTGGTTGGTATCGATATCCCTTGTGGAGAAATGAGGATAATACGGGGCCGTTGCATGGTGTCGTTAAGCATCAACTGACCTTAGAACCTTTAATCGCCCAACTTGGCCATTAGAAAGTAGTGAGATAGTCGGCCTCGATGTAAAGCTGAGAACTGGTTGATACCCGATGCTACACTCATTGAGACCATACTCTCGAGATAGTTCCGGCTACAAGAAAAGATTGTGTGAGCTGAAACCATGACCGATGGAGGATGGTCAGTGATATTGAGATCCTCTAGAACCCGGTTACTTTTTCTAGGACAGGTTGAAACCAACTTAACTTCAAGAGGGTACTACCTTTGACATCATGCAAGCCTTAAACCTAAGGGCTTTGTGTGATTTGATTGTGTTTGCAATATTTGTGTTTGTTATACCTGTGGTTTATCACGACATCATGCATCATAACATGGCATTCATGCTTCATTACACTAACCAGTTCAAAGACCAAGGGAATTCATCTTTGTTCTGTTTTGCAGGTTATGCCTTTCGTGCGCAGAAATACCATCCGAGTCAACTTTGTGCAAATACCTGCCCAACTTAAAGAGCTAGCCTCAAGAGTTTCCGAGACTTCTATGTTCATTAAGAGACACGGTCAACTTCTCAGCTTGGTCACTTCAAATCTTGATGAACAGATGATGAGTGTACTATTTCAGTTCTTCGATCCTAAGCATCATTGCTTCACCTTTCCAGATTACCATCTAGTACCCACCTTGGAAGAGTTTTCTCATCTATTAGGCATATCCATTCTTGAACAGGTACCCTTCACAGGTATGGAAGAAGTTCCTAGACCAGAAGACATTTCTTCAGCTCTGCATTTGAAACGGGCTGATGTAGTATCCAATTGGGAAACACGAAGCGGGATCGAAGGTTTTCTAGCCAAATTTCTGATAGACTAGGCTTAACTTTTTTGGGATAATTTGGATTTTCAGGCCTTTGAAGATGTCTTGGCTCTTCTTATCTATGGTGTGGTTCTCTTCCCTAATCCAAACTCCTTTGTAGATGTGAATGTTGTCAAGATTTTCCTTTCTCACAACCTTGTGCCTACCTTGCTGGGAGATATCTTGCATGCACTCCACACCCGTACTGTGAGAAGAAGAGGAACTCTTATGTGTTGCATGCCATTGCTGTCGAGGTGGTTTACTTATCACCTCCCTAAGTTTGTGCTGAAGAACGAAGAAGGTTTGGGTTGGTCATACAAAATAATGTCACTTGCTCACACAGATATTCTTTGGTGTTCTCGGGCTATGGAAGACACCGCTGTTATTGACCGTTATGGGGGGTACCCTAATGTCCCTTTGCTTGGAATCATAGGGGGTATAACTTACAATCCTTGTCTAGCTTTGCGACAATTTGGTCGTGCTCAAAGAGATGGTCCCCATGAGTTACTTCTCGAGGACATTATATTCAACTATAAGGATGATGTTAAGCAGCATCGCCGGAGGTTCATACGAGCTTGGGGCATGGTAAACAGATCTGACCCCAAAGAATTGGGACCGAAGACTTCCCTTCCTATGCAGCCTTACCTCAAATGGGTCCGAGCTCGTGCCCAGAAACTTATGATGCCTTATGCGGCCGTATTACCTGTGATTGTGGAGCCCACTAATGAAGAAGGAATTCCTTACATGGTTCTCTATCCTTACATGCCTACTGATCCTAGGGAGCTACAGAGATCTTAGATTCAGCTGAAGAATGAGCAGACACTTACCGGGAGCAGTACCATGAACAAGAAAGGAAGATTTTGAAGCTCACCAGGCAGCTCGAGCAAGAAAGAGTGATCAATGACTATATCGGCACAAAGAGGAAGCGACCATGGGACTTTTGATTTTTCTTTTTCTAGTTTTAGATTTTGTTTTATTTACTTCTTTGTAACGCCTTAAAGGCATTGTTGAACCTTTCAAATTTAAGCTAATAAAGTTTTGTTTTATTTTTGGTTTGAAAATTTAAATCTCCCAAAGTCTTTGAAATCATTACATATGCATCCCATTTTCATGCACATAATTACAGGTACCCTTACAGGTTTCTCATCTTCTTTGCTATTTATTTCAGCAGAAATGTCTTCCGATCAAGCCATCAAAGATCTTCAAGAGCAGAACGCCCAATTCCAACAGATGTTCATAAGTCTGGCTAAAGGGCAAGAGGATCTGAAGACCCTTATTCTAAAAGAGAAGAAGAAGAAGAAGAAGGTCGGTATTCTAAACATGGGTAGAAGATTTGGAGAAAGGTTGAGACAACCAGCTGATCTGACCTCCTCATCCAAGGAAGGGGAGAACCAAGAAAGGGAAAAGGACCCTAGTCCTGCAGCTTCTAAAGACGGTACTGATTACGATGATGAACAATATCCTCCTACTGAGAATAGGTACAAGTAGCTAGAAGAACGTCTGAGCGCTATGGAGATTCAGAAAATACCTGGCTTGGATTTCGGAGAATTGGGACTGGTATCAGGAGTGGTCATCCCTTATAAGTTCAAAGCTTTGGTTTTTGCCAAGTACGATGGAGTATCCTGTCCAAAGCTCCATCTCCGTTCGTATGTAAGAAAAATTCAACCCCACACTGCTGATAGAAATTTGTGGGTGCATTTATTTCAAGATAGTCTGTCAGGGACTCAGCTTGAATGGTTCTACCAGTTGGAAGGAGCCAGTGTCCGAAACTGGGAGGATCTTGCTGCTGCCTTCTACAAGCAGTATCAGTATAATGTTGTCCTTGCCCCCACTCGTAATCAGCTCCAGGGTATGTCCATGGGTGCAGGTGAAGGCTTTAAAGACTATGCTCAGAAGTGGAGAGACTTGGCTGGAAGAGTTCAACCCCCTTTGTTTGATAGGGAGTTGGTTGACATATTTCTAGGGATGTTATCTGGTCCATTTTTCAATCACTTGATCGGCAGCTCGTCATCCGGTTTTACTGAGTTGATTTTGACTGGAGAAAGAGTAGAAGCTAGCATTCGAAGTGGTAAAATACAGAAGGATACCTCTTCGAGTTCGGTAAAGAAGCCTTTCACCGGTAAGAAGGAAGCTAGTGCAGTTTATAGCCCGAGGGGCCAGAGAAGATCCGAACATCGTCAAATGGTAAATGATGTAGTGATACCAAGACCCATAGTTGCTCCACAATGCAACAATCAACAAAGGGTGGAAATACCACAACATCAGTTTACCCGCATCAACATGACTTTGACTGAAGTTCTGCCTCATCTTCTGAAATCTAACTTGGTAACCTTGAGAGAGGCTCCCAACAATCCAAACACTACTTCTCTGAGATACAATCCCAGCACGCGATGCGCCTACCATTCTGAGAGTCCAGGCCACGATACAAACGATTTTTGGGCTCTGAGGAACAAAGTACAATATTTGCTCGAAGCCAAGGAGATAGAGATTGATGCTCCAGAAAAGCCAAATTTTATAATTGCTCCCATGCCAAAACATGGTCGTGGAGTTAATGATGTTGACACTGATTTGTTTGTGACCTCTGTCGAAGAAATTTATACTCCTCTCATGATTGTTAAGAAGAATTTGCTATTTGTCGGTTTATTTTCAGGTTGTGGTGAAGGTTGCCACATGTGCTCGATTCTGCCGTCCGGTTGTTATTTATTGAAGTCAGGTGTTCAGTGCCTGGTGGATAATAAAGAAATTTTGTTCGAGAAGACTATGATCCCTGTTGTTCCTAATGAAGACATCTCCATTATAAATATTTCCCGCAATCCTTCCAAGGTTTCCTCGCGAAAACCTGTTAGGATTACACCTGTTTCGAGAATTTCTCCGCTAATAATCAATGTTCCTGGTCCCATTCCGTACACCTCAGACAAGGCTGTCCCATGGAATTATGGTGCTGATGTATATTACCATGGTGTTAAGCAAGATCTGAAGACTGAAGAAGTTGATACTGATATCAGTAACATTGTCGGGACTAGTAAGGTTATCCTAAGTGGAAGGGTCTTCTCTCTTGAGATTTCCCCGAAGATTATCATCAAGCCTACTATTATTCCAACTGCTGCTCCAACCAGCACCCTTGACATTTCTCCTGCTCCTACTCCAGTTATTACACATGTTATTATTCCTATTCTTACTGCAGTTATCACTCATGCTGCTGAGTCATCTGGGACTCGGGGCAAAGAAATCATAGGTGAGCCTGCTCGGATGGAGGCGCCTAGAAAAATCATTGTGGAAGCCTCTAAATAAGAGATAGAGGAAATACTGAAAATTATCAAGAAGAGCGACTACAATGTGGTCGAGCAGCTGGGGCAGACCCCGTCAAAAACTTCCATGTTGTCCTTGCTATTATGTTCTGAAGCCCATGCAAAGGATTTGATTGCATTTCTCAAGACTGCGCATGTGCCATAGGATACTTCCGCAGATCAGTTCAAAGATTGCATGGCCAGCCTGACTGCTGACAATGGGCTAGGTTTTTCAGATGCAGATATGACACCGAAAGGAAGAAATCATAATGATGCTCTGCATGTCTCGATCGAGTGCAGGGGAACCACTATAGCCCATGTGCTGGTGGATACCGGGTCCTCACTAAATGTTCTTCCAAAGAAAGCGTTAGATCGTTTGTATTGTGAAGGTTTGATTCTAAAGCTGAGTAACATTGTGGTAAGGGCTTTTGATGGATAAAAAATAATGGTGCACGGGGAGGTGGACAACCCTGTCAAAGTGGGTTCTCAGACCTTTGGGTCCACCTTCTACGTAATGGATATCAAACCATCGTATTCTTGCTTGCTGGGTCGCCCTTGGATTCATAAGGCTGGGGCAGTTACTTCTATACTCCATCAAATGCTGAAATTCCCGGTGAAGGGGAAGATTGTTACGATGTGAGGTGAAGAGGAGTATATGGTGAGTCATCTCAATTCCTTCCGCTATGTAGAGATGGACGGGGAGTTCATAGAAACTCATTGTCAGAACTTCGAAGAGGTCCCTCATATTTTGGCACCAACTGAAGTTATTACCAACAAACCTCCGCTGAAGATGGATTCTCTCAAGGATGCCAGGGATGTAATTGAAGAAGGTGGGTGTACCAATTGGGGTCGGCTCCCTGATTTTACTCACAAAACTGACAAATTTTGTTTGGGCTTTACTACAGGGGCTCAAAGGGCTGTTAGGCACGCACAAATTGGAAGACCTCCTCTACACATCAACAATCAGGGAGTTAATGCAATCGAGGACAGTGAAGAAGATTCATACATAGGCCGCTGGATCTACCCAACGACCAACGGTGGACTGAATAACTGGACAGCGAAGGACTTCATACCTTTTTCTTTTATTCCGCAGTAATTGACTTTTGTTTTAAGATTTTTAATAAACAGTTTGAAACTTTGTGGTCCGGTGCCTTGCCCGAGGCACCTTGGCTTTGCTCGTGAGGGCTATTATTTGTCATTTCATATATCATTAACAAAACATTGGACGTTTCTTGTATTACAAATTTTGCGCTCCTTGCTTTTCTTTTCTGTCTCTCACTTTATCAAAATAGCTATGTTCTTACACACACTCACATATCATACTGCAGATCCATATCCATGCTGGATCCCATTAATAACGACTATATTACTTCTAGTTATGACTTCGAAAATTCGATCAACCAAGCCGAGGACGAAGGTGAGGACGATTGTGAGGTGCCTAGAGAGCTTGCTAGACTATTACAGCATGAAGAAAGGGCCATACAGCCTCATGAAGATCCAGTTGAATCAGTGAATCTGGGCACAAAGGAAGACAGGAAAGAGGTTAAGATAGGTGCGAATCTGGAGCCTAGTGTCAAACAACTGTTAATACAGATGCTACGCGACTACATTGAGATCTTCGCCTGGTCCTATGAAGACATGCCTGGTTTGGACACTGATATTGTGGTACATCGCCTGCCGACCAAAGAAGACTGCCCTCCGATAAAACAGAAGGTCCGTCATATGCGCCCTGAAATGTCAGAGAAGATCAAGGCAGAGGTCATGAAACAGTTCGACGCAGGATTCTTAGTTATCACTTCTTATCCGCAAGGGGTTGCCAACATCGTTCCGGTACCTAAGAAGGACGGTAAGGTACGGATGTGTGTGGACTATAGAGATCTGAACAGGGCAAGCCCCAAGGACGACTTCCCACTTCCTCACATTGATGTTGTAGTCGACAACATCGTGTAGCACAAAATCTTCTCCTTCATGGATGGTTTTTCTGGCTACAACCCGATCAAGATGGCTCCTGAGGACATGGAGAAGACAACCTTCATTACACAGTGGGGCACCTTTTGTTACAAGGTAATGCCTTTTGGGTTGAAGAATGCTAGGGCAACATATCAGCACGCCATGGTCACTTTATTCCACGACATGATTCACCATGAAATCGAGGTTTATGTTGATGACATGATAGCCAGGTCCCAGACTGAGGAAGAGCACCTTGATCATCTCCAGAAACTGTTTGACAGGTTGAAGACGTACAAGCTGAGGTTAAACTCGAACAAGTGTACCTTCGGGGTAAGGTCTGGTAAGCTTCTGGGTTTCGTCGTCAGTGAAAAAGGTATTCAGGTATACCCTGCAAAGGTAAAATTCATACAAGAGATGTCGGCTCCCCGCACAGAAAAAGAAGTTAGAGGTTTCTTGGGACGTATAAAGTACATCGCCCGGTTCATTTCACATCTGATTGCTACTTGTGAGCCAATATTCAAGCTGCTGAAGAAAGATCAAGTGGTAAAGTGGAATGATGAATGCCAGACCGCTTTCAAAAGAATAAAAGAATACCTTCAAGAGCCACCAATTTTGATGCCTCCAGTTGAAGGAAGACCTTTGATATTATACTTGACAGTGCTAGACAATTCAATGGGGTGTGTGTTGGGGCAGCATGACGAGTCTAGCCGAAAAGAGCACGCCATTTACTACCTTAGCAAAAAATTTACTGACTGTGAGACCCGATACTCATTGCTCGAGAAAACTTGTTGCGCTTTGGTATGGGCTGCTCGCCGGCTAAGACAGTATATGCTGACTCACACCACCTTGTTGATATCAAAGATGGATTCAATCAAGTATATTTTCGAGAAGCCCGCCTTGTCCAGAAGAATAGCAAGATGGCAGATGATCTTAACCGAGTATGACATCCAATACACAACCCAAAAAGCAATCAACGGGACTGTATTGGCGGATCATTTGGCGCACCAGGCCGTGGATGACTATCAATCCATGAATTTCGAGTTCCTGGATGAGAATATTATGTTGGTCACCGACTGCCAAGAACCTGGACCGGATGAAGGACTCGAGGGGGGATCCCGATGGTCTATGTATTTTGACAGAGCCTCAAACGCATTGGGTAATGGCATTGGGGCTGTAATTATTTCTCCTAAGGGGTGTCATACTCCGTTCACCGCACGATTATGTTTTAACTACACCAACAATATGGCGGAGTATGAAGCGTGTATCATGGGTCTTCAAGCTGCTATTGACCTGAGGATTAATTTCTTGAGTGTATTCGGAGATTCCACTCTGGTGATAAGTCAGATCAAAGGCGAGTGGGATACGAAGCACCCGAATCTTATTCCCTACAAAGAGTATGTATTGACATTTCTCCCACACATCAAAGAGATAACTTTTGAACATTTCCCAAGAGAGGAGAATCAGCTAGCGGACGCGCTAGCTACCATGTCTTCTATGTTCAAGGTTAGGTGGGACAATGAAGCTCCTCAGATTACTATTGAGAGGTTGGACGAACCCGCACATTACTGTGACATTGAGACTGAAGAGGTAGCAGATAAACCCTGGTTTCAAGAGGTAAAGAGGTATCTTGATGCTCAAGAATACCCCGAGGGGGCATCTATTAATGATAAGAAGTTTCTGAGAAGATTCGCTGCGAAGTTCTTCATCAGTAACGGAATCCTCTATAAGCGTAACCATGACTCCACACTACTACGGTGTGTAGAGAAGAGCGAAGCGGAAAGGATCATGACAGATCTACATGAAGGCACCTTCGGAACACATTCCAGTGGACATACCATGGCTATGAAGATCCTACGGGCAGGATATTACTGGTCCACTATGGAAGCCGATTGTTATCAGCACTCTCGAACCTGTCATAAGTGCCAAGTCTATGTTGATAAGGTGCATGTACCTCCGGTTCCCCGAACATCCTGACAGCTTCTTGGCCCTTTGCAATGTGGGGCATCGACATGATCGGCGATATTAGACCTACTGCGTCTAACGAGCATCGCTTCATTCTGGTAGCAATTGATTACTTCATAAAGTGGGTTGAGGAAGCTTCCTTTGCTACAGTAACCAAGAATGTCGTGGCGCGGTTCATCCGACACAATCTGATCTGTCGATATGGTGTACCAGAGAGGATTATTACTGACAATGGTACGAATATCAACAACACGGTGATCACCGAGCTCTGCAAACAGTTCAAGATTCAGCATCACAACTCTTCTCCCTACCGACCGAAGATGAATGGGGCTATTGAAGCGGCTAACAAGAAAATCAAGAAGATTGTTCAGAAGATGACGGTGACATACAAAGACTAGCACGAGATGTTACCATTCGCCCTTCATGGGTACCGTACCTCAGCACGGACGTCGACAGGGGCGACACCCTACTCTTTGGTGTATGGCATGGAGGCAGTCCTACCCATCGAAGTTCAGATACCCTCTCTTAGGATTATGAAGGATGCGGGTTTAAACGAAGACGACTGGATCCAAACCCAACTTGATCAGCCGAATCTAATCAATGAAAAGAGACTTACTGCTATCTGTCATGGTCAGGCGTATCAAAGGCGAATGATCAAGGCTTTTAACAAGAAAGTCAGGCATCAAGAATATCAAGTCGGGGATCTAGTGATCAAATGCATCATACTACCGCAAGGTGATCCTCGGGGCAAATGGATCCCCACATACGAAGGGACATTTGTAGTTAAGAACATTTTCTCGGGAGGAGCTATGATTCTAACCACCATGGATAGTGACGACCTTCCTCACCCTGTCAATGCAGACATAGTGAAAAGATACTATGCATAATCAAAGACCCTCTAGGTTGACTGGACTAGGCAAAAATAAGGGCTTCCTGTCGAACCAAAAGGGTTCGGGCAAAATTAAGGGATGAAAATGAAAAAACTGTACACCCGGCAAGTCGAAAACCTGAAAAGGCGACTTGGGCAAAAAAGGGTATCCCGGTGGACTGAAAACCCGAAAGGGCGATCCAGGCAAAAATTAGGGATCAAAGCGTAACACTATGTCTCATTGGATCATATTGTGATCAGACTTCGGTATCGACTATTGTTGTACCCCAAAATTTGCCCTCCCATATTCTTCAAGATTTGCCAAGATCATGCTTCAAAACCTCTCAAAGGATGCATAGTTCAAGGGCCTCATAACAGTCAAAAATTAGGGTTTTGATTCTAGCAAAGAAATTGAAGTTTCCAAGGGTCCAATCAAGTCCCACATGCCTATAAACATTGTCAAGCATCCTCATGCCAAGTTTCAAGACTCACAGCACAAAACTGCACAGTCAAAAACCCTAATTGCTCAATAGTCAACTGTAGGGGCAAAATGGTCATTTGACAGTCAAAAGTTCAAATTTTTGGTCAACATCTTATTTTGAAGCCACAAACATCATTTGATCAATTCTTGATCATGATTTTCAAGGTATGGCTCAAAAAGTCTCAAGATACAAAAGTTTCCATATTTGGACAGTTGAAAAAGTCAACTGTAACTTGACCAGGGCATAACTTCCACATGGTTCATCAAAAAAATTCCATCCAAAGCTCATTTTGAATAGAAATACATTTCCTACAACTCCTCTTCACACTTCAAGTCGAAGAAATGCTCTCACAAAAAGTTATCAATCTCAACATTATAGGTCATTTTCAAAAGTCAACAAAAAGGCACTTTAAGTCAAAGACCATAACTTGAGATTGGTAAATCACAATGACATGGGACCAAAGGCATTGGTTAGGGTACTTCAATACCTTTCCAAAATGTCCAAAAACATGATCAAAGCTTAAAAATTGAGCAAGATATGCCTTGTGGAAGTTGGGAAATTTTTGGGAATTTTAGAAAGTCAACTTTGCTTCAAATGCCTCAAAATTGCTAATGGGCCTCAATTTCTTCCAAGAATCATCATCCAAAAGCTATGCTCGACCCATTGACCCAAAGGGGAGTTATTTCATCATTTTTTATTATTTATTTGAATTTTTATCACCATTAATTCATTTAATTAAATAAAATATGACAAAAATACTCAAGCATGCATTTTAAATCTTTTTATGCAGCTAATAGGTCTATCATAACTCCAAGATTTCGTGCACACTCAATATGGAAAGAATTGGAAATTATTGGCATGATCTTCACATGAAAAAGATTGGAAAAGATACCATTAAAAATCAAATATTTGATACATCAATGCAATGGTTTCTTGGCTTGAATCTTTACCCTAATTCATTCCTCATATAAACAAAAACCTAAACCTAATGCAAAAGGGACCTGAAAGCTGCGCCCAAGAAGAAGAAAGAACTTTGCACTTTTCACCAAAATTTTTAAAACTGAAAACACAGTTTCAGTGCGTTTCAAGGCAAGATAACCATTCCAATAGCTTGCCAAGGCATCCAGGAAGCTACTCCAATCAAAATCAACTCTCCAAGCGCAAAGAATTGGTAGATAGGAGTCTAACTTTTCTGTAAAATTTTGATAATCGTGTTTGCATTTTCATACGTTATTCATGACTTTTAATATGTGATTTATACTAACATGATGTTTCTAAAGCCATTGGTACCATCCAATTGAGTTTTGGACGCCTGTATGCAAAACTGCCATGAACACGCATTAGGGTTTCAGAAGCTTAAAAAGAGGGCTTCATTCATATGGAAAAATCAGACAACAAGACCTATGCCATTAGAATCAGAAGCTTCACACGAATTAATTCCACATGTCGCGCTCAATTTATGATCAACAGGGTTCTATTCGCTATTTTTGTATGTGTCATTTAGTGGGGGTTTAAAACCTCCGCTATCTAGTTTGTTTTTTCAGGCAAAATAACGAACAAGTGGGGAAGATGATGCGTGGACGAATGTGGTTGGTGTGTTCAAACGTTGGCGCGTTCTGTTTCTGTCCAGCATAGCATCGTTTGTTCACATATCATGATTGTTGTCCAATAAACATAAAAGCAAACACGCTAGTTCAGTTGGTGGGCAACGTGGACAATAGGTACTGGGACCTGGGTTCGATTCCCAGGTCCCCTCCCTTCCTCAATATTGTTTTGTTTAACGTATTTCCCTGCAGCGCTTCAGATAGGGTCCACCAAATGCCTTGCCTGCTAGCTTGCCACATGTCTCCAGAGATCCATCCAAAAGCCAGAACTTGCAGATCACACTGGACGCTAGTCAAGGCATGCACACGTAATCAGAAGAAGTCAAAAAAAGGCCTGACTATGGTGGGCCAAGTTGCTCAAATTTACCTCCAAAATTGGGGTCAACACCCCCCATTGGTTTGCATATTATTTTCTTTCTTCTCATTTTTTCTATTTATTTGTTTTATTTATTTTAGTTAATTCATCAAAATTAATCTTCATAAAATATAAAAAAATCAGAAAAAGTCAAAATAAAAATATGTTTTAATATTTGATTCATGAATAGTTTTTTTGTAAATAAATTTTATTAACTAATTTAGTTTTAATCTTAGGTTTAATTTTAATGTTTTTTTAATAAACTAAAAAATGTAGAAATTAGGATTTTAATGCTTTTATTCTTTTTCTTTTCTTTTTACCATTATTAAATATTAATTATTTTATAAATAAATATGCCATGTAAATAATCAATGTAAATTAGGTCAAACTTGAATTTATTTCTTTAATAATTAAAAAATACGTAGAATTAGGGTTTTAATTCCATTAATTTTCTTAATTTCCTAAAATACCAAAAAATATCAAAAAAATAAGTTCTTTCCTTTATTTAATTTAATTATTTTAATGATTTCAATTTAATTTCTTTAAAGGGTCCAACGCCCTTGCATTCCCGATTTTATTTCTTTTCGCACATTTACTTTTATTTCCTTTTTTTTTAATTTTATGTACTTGCCCCAAAGCCTTGTAATAGATTAATTAGGATATTTAATTTTCCGCATTTTTATTTTATTCAAATCGGGTCTTGAATTAATTTGGCGATGTAGACCCGCGCCTTTGTAATAGCGTAGGACTTTTAATCCCGCACCTTTTAACTGTTAATAACTTGCATGAAAGAAAGAATGCCAAAAATAAAAACAAAGCGTAGATCACCAATGCATGACAAGACAAATATAACTGAAAATGACACACAATTCACACACCACCCCTAGGGTACGCCTCACTGTTGCCTTGCCCCTCGAAAAGTGGTCGTCGAGTAGAGGATGTTTTAGTAAGTCCTCATGTCCATGAACATGGCATGAGGGTAGCTTCTAAGGTGTCTTCCTATTGCTCTGGTGACTACACTGTCCCGAACCCTCGAATTGACCCGAACACCTCCAACGGTGGTGCTACCTACCTCTCAATGGTGGGATGGCACTACTTTAAGGACATTTACACAGACGAATTCCTTAGGGTAGGTAGATGACTCGTAGATACTTGCTCTAGATTCAAAACAAATCAAAAACTTCTTTTCACACCGACACTTTTCAAAAAGCTTTCAAAAACAACTTTTCAAACACTCTTGAGGACTGATACAAGAGTTGAACTGAAATTTTAAACGGAACTTTTTCAAACCCACTCACAGTTGAAAAGCAAACAAACATTTTGAAAACACAAATGAGCAAGTATCTAAGAGCCCATGGATAACCATGGATAGAAAGGGTGCTAACACCTTCCCTTTCTATAAATCTACCTCCCGAACCGAGAACTAATCTCAATAAGGAATTTTTCTGTGCTTTTGTCCTTTCCATTTGGAGAAAATAAAAGACGATGGGGACTCTTGCTTCCGCGACATTTCGCGAACCAGCGTTAAACAGTCAGTTCCAGATCCACCGATCACAGAACTGGCGACTCTGCTGGGGAAACTCTTATAAAGTGAGGTGTACCTTATGATAGTTCATAACTGTGTTTTCAATTGTTTTGACTTGTTTGCTTTAAATTGTGGGTTGCATGGGAGTTACATAGATCCTAACCCGGATCTGGGGATACCCTGTTTAGGTAGCATAAGCTGTGAGGGACCTGTCTGGCGTAGACCGACATGGCTGAAACAGTGGCTACATTGGTGTGGCACCTTGGTCTGTACCGATATCCCTTGTGTTGCAACGAGGAGAATATGGGTCTTTTGAGGAGTCATTAAGCACCAACAGACCTTAGAACCTTAAATGACACAACTTGGCCATTAGAACAGTAGCAGTATGCTACGCCCATTGAGGCTAAACTCTCGTGATGGTTCTGGCCGCAAGAAAAGATTGCGATGCTGGAGTTATGACTGATTGAGGGTAGTCAATGATATTGGGATCCTCTAAGAACCCAGTTACTTTTGATAGGACAGGTATGAACCAACAAACTGAAAGAGGGTAATACCTAGACCTCATGTTGGCCTAAACTTTAAGGGCTTGTCTTGTGTGACTTGTGTGCCTTATCATGTTTTCCTTTGTAAATATTTGTGGTGTGTTTTATCATAACATCATAACATCATGAGCATTGCATGCATCCTGCATAAGGACTGGCCATTTCAAAGACAAGAGGGTTTCACCTTTGCTCTGTTTTGTAGGACATCATGATGCTTATGCGAAGGAATACTATCCGGTTCAACTTTGTTCACCCACCTGAGTTACTTGAAGAATTGGTTAGCAGGATTCCAAATACCACTTCCTTCATCCAGAGGCATGGTTCTCTTCTCAGTTTAGTCACTGCAAAGCGGGATCAACAGTTGATGAGTGTCCTGACCCAGTTCTATGACCCTCTGTACCAGTGCTTCACCTTTCAAGACTTCCAGCTGGTCCCTACCCTGGAAGAGTTCTCTGATTTACTTGGCATCCCTATCTTGGATCAAACTCCTTACACTGGTTGGGAAAAGACCCTCAAGCTTGAGGAGGTTGCTGCAGCTCTCCCCTTGACCCACCAAGAAGTAATGGACAACTGGGTGACTAGAAGCGGAGTTAAGGGTTTCTTGGCCAAGTTTTTGATTGGTAAAGCTAACAGTTTCTGGAATGACTTGGACTTTAGGGCATATGAAGACATCCTGGCTCTCTTAATCTATGGGCTAGTCTTGTTTCCTAATCCTGACAACTTCATCAATGTCACTGCCATAAGGATCTTCATGTCTCAGAATCCTGTTCCCACTCTCTTGGGTGACATCCTGCAACAACTTTATGCTCGTACTGCCCGAAGACGAGGAATTCTATGGTGTTGTATCCCTTTGTTGGTGAGGTGGTTTATTTCGCACCTCCCTAAGTTCGTGTTGAAGAACCAAGAAGGAAGAGGTTGGGCTCATAGGTTAATGTCCCTCACTGATAAGGACATCATTTGGACTTTCAGAGGTTTGGATGAGATAGTTGTTATTGATCGTTGCAGAGAATACCCTAATGTTCCTTTGATTGGTACTCAAGGAGGAATCTCTTACAATCCATGTCTAGCGCTCCGTCAGTTTGGAAGAGCCAGAAGAGCAGGGCCTCATGAGATGCTGGTGCCTCACGTCAGTTTTGAGTTTCAGGTGGATAGTGACGAGCAGCATCGTAGGTTCATCAAAGCTTGGGACAGAGTTCATAAGGCTGACCCACAAGAGTTGGGGCCAAAGACTTCTCTACCTATGGAAGCCTACTACAAATGGGTTTGCATCCGTGCTCAGAAGTTAGGTATGCCGTACGAAGCTGTCAGACCCGTCATTCTTGAGTATCCTGACAAAGATGGGGCTCCTCCAACTGTCCTCCCTCCTCAGATACCTACTGATTATGAGACATTAAAGAGGTCTTGGTCGCAACTGCGAGAAGAACGGGATTCTTATCGGGAAAAGTTCAACGAGCAGGAATTGAAAATCCAGAAGCTGACAAAGCAGTTGGAGAACGAGCGAGCTCTGAATGACTACATCCGTACTGAGAAGAGGAGACCATGGGATCAATAAGGAGCTCTGGATGTTCTTTTACAGTTTTATTTCCCTTTTCAGTATTTACATTTTTATGTAACGCCTAAGGGCAATCTGTTGAACAATTTAAGTTTCAAAGTTGAATCTAATGAAGTGTGTTCCTTTTTGTTTACAAAGTTGATTCCCGATTGTCTTTGAAAACATAAATCATACGCATTCCATTCATCATGTGCATAGCAGGTATTCTTCTTTTCAGGTTGCTTACTGTTCTTCGTTGTTTATTTCAGCATCATGAACCCTGACTCATCATCAACCGAGATGTCTATCAAGGCCCTTCAGGCGCAGAACGTGCAATTTCAGGAGCTGATCATGGGTTTGGCTCAAGGCCAAGAAGAGCTGAAGGCTTTACTCCTGAAGAAGGGGAAGAAGAAGAAGAGAACTGTTCTTTTCAACTCGGGCCGGAGGTTTGGTAACACTCTGCAGAATGAAGAAGCTGGTTCTTCTGTAGGCAAAGGCAGTCCCCAGGGGGGAAAGGCTTCAAGTCCAGTAGTCTCTGACAACGAGACTGACTTTAATGAGGAACAGTATCCTCCGGCTGAAGACAGATACAAGCAGTTGGAAGACAGACTGAATGCAATGGAGATCCAACAAGTGCCTGGGCTGGATTTCGGAGACTTGGGCTTATCTACAGGTGTGATTATTCCTCACAAGTTTAAGGCACCATCTTTCACCAAGTATGACGGGGCATCTTGTCCCAAGCTACACCTCAGATCTTATGTGTGGAAGATTCAACCGTACACAGTGGACAAGAACTTGTGGATCCATTTCTTCCAGGAGAGTCTTTCAGGGACTCATCTCGAATGGTTCTATCAGCTGGATGGGGCCAAGGTTCGTAACTGGGAGGAGTTGGCTACTGCTTTCTTCAAGCAGTATCAATATAATGCCGACCTTGCTCTTACACGTACCCAACTGTAGGGTATGTCGCTAGGATCAAGCGAAGGTTTTAAAGAGTATGCACAGAAGTGGAGGGATCTGGCTGGCATGGTGCAGCCTCTGTTAACTGATCGGGAGCTGGTAGATATGTTCTTGGGGACCCTCCCCGGGCCGTTTTTCAATCATCTTATCGGTAATTCGTCTGCAGGGTTTACTGACCTTATTCTGACTAGGGAAAGGATAGAGGTTGGAATGAAGTCCGGTAAAATTCAGAAGGGTGCATCTTCGGGTTCTGAGAAGAAACCCTTTAAAAAGGAGGCCAGTGCTGTGTATGGGCCTAGGAGGCAAGAGAAACCAGAACGCCTCCAATCTGTCAATGCGGTGATGATTGCAAAGCCTGTTGCCGCTCCTCGGCAAACCAATCCACCCAGGGCTGAAAGACCAAGAAGAGAGTTTACCCGGCTGAGTATGACCTTGTCGCAAATCTTGCCGCAGTTGCTATCCATCAATTTTGTGACTGTTAGAGAGGCCCCGAAGGTTGTGAATACTGCCTCTCCGAAGTATAATCCGAATGCCCGTTGTGCTTATCACTCCGATAGCCCGGGGCACTCTACTGATGACTGCTGGGCCTTAAGAAATAAAGTGCAGGACCTTATTGATGCAAAGGAGGTACAGTTTGAGGCACCTGAGAAGCCCAATGTGGTGACTGCTCCCATGCCTAACCATGGAGTGAATGCTATCAGGGAGGATGATGAAGTTGAAGAATCTGAGTTTGACAGCTGGATTTATCCGACGGCTGACAGTGGACCTAGCAATTGGACTGCAAAGGACAACCTACATGTTTCTCTTGTTACGAAGTAATAAACTCCTTTGTTTTGTTATTTGTAATAAACAATTAAAACTCTATGGCCCGGTGTCTTACCCGGGGCACCGTGGCTCCATTTGTGAGGGTATATTAATTGTCATTTCATATATCATGAATAAAGACCTTGGACGTTTTCTCGCATTTCAAATCTTATGCTCCTTTTCTTTCTTTCATTTCTTTATATATTGCAAAACAGTTGTATTTACACACACTCACTCATACAGGTTTCAATCCACTCTGGATCTCACTGGTAACGACTCTGCTACTGCCGGTTATAACTTCGAAAATCCGATCAACTTAGCCGAAGACGAAGGTGAAGATGATTGCGAAGTGCCTGGCGAGCTTGCAAGACTGTTACTTCAGGAAGAGAGGGCAATTCAACCACACGAAGAGCCAGTGGAAATAATAAATCTGGGTACTGAGGCAGACAGGAAGGAGGTTAAGATTGGTGCTAACCTAGAGCTCAGCGTGAAGCAACAGTTGACTCAGATGCTACATGATTATGTGGAGATCTTCGCCTGGTCCTACGAAGACATGCCTGGTTTGGATACTGATATTGTGGTCCATCATTTGCCTACCAAGGAAGACTGCCCTCCGGTTAAGCAAAAGGTCCGTCGTATGCGTCCAGAGATGTCTGAGAAGATCAAAGCCGAGGTTATGAAACAGTTTAATGTCGAGTTTCTTGCAGTGACTTTTTACCCTCAGTGGGTTGCTAACTTGGTGCCAGTACCAAAGAAAGATGGAAAGGTCAGAATGTGTGTCGATTACAGGGATCTGAATAGGGCCAGCCCCAAAGATGACACCCCCTACCTCACATTGATGTCCTTGTTGACAATACTGCTCAGCATAAGGTGTTTTCTTTCATGGATGGTTTTTCAGGGTATAATCAGATCAAGATGGCTCCTGAAGACATGGAAAAGACTACCTTTGTTAGTCAGTGGGGCACCTTCTGCTACAAGGTCATGCCTTTTGGATTGAAAAATGCTGAGGCAACCTACCAACGTGCCATGGTTGCTTTATTTCATGACATGATCCATCATGAGATAGAAGTGTATGTTGACGACATGATTGCAAGGTCCCAAACTGAGGAAGAACACCTTGATCATCTGCAGAAATTGTTTGATCGTCTGAAGTTGTACAAGCTGAGGTTGAACCCAAACAAATGCACCTTCGGGGTAAGATCTAGAAAGTTACTAGGCTTCGTTGTAAGTGACAAGGGTATTCAAGTGGACCCTGCCAAGGTTAAAGACATTCAAGAGATGCCAGTTCCTAAGACAGAGAAAGAGGTCAGAGGCTTTCTAGGACGCCTGAATTACATTGCTCGGTTCATCTCACACCTAACTGCTACTTGTGAACCAATCTTCAAGCTACTAAAGAAAGATCAGGTAGTACGTTGGAATGATGAATGTCAGGCTGCTTTCGACAGAATCAAAGAGTATCTCCAAGAACCACCCATCCTTATGCCACCGGTTGAAGGGAGACCTCTAATACTATACCTGACAGTACTTGACAACTCAATGGGGTGTGTGCTGGGGCAGCATGACGAGTCTGGCCGAAAAGAGCATGCCATTTATTACCTTAGCAAAAAGTTTACCGACTGTGAGACCCGATACTCACTGCTCGAGAAAACTTGCTGCGCTTTGGTATGGGCTGCTCGCCGGCTAAGACAGTATATGCTGACTCACACTACCTTGTTGATCTCAAAGATGGATCCTATAAAGTACATATTTGAAAAGCCTGCTCTGTCTGGGAGAATAGCAAGATGGCAAATGATCTTGACAGAATATGACATCCAGTACACGACTCAGAAAGCCATCAAGGGAAGTGTATTGGCAGACCACTTGGCACACCAGGCAGTAGACGACTATCAATCAATGAACTTTGAGTTTCCTGACGAGAGTATCATGATAGTGACTGATTGTGAAGTACCTGGACCAGATGAAGGACCCGAGGAAGGATCCCGATGGTCTATGCACTTTGACAGAGCCTCCAATGCTTTGGGTAACGGTATCGGCGCTGTGATAATATCCCCCCAAGGCACTCATACTCCACTTACTGCCCGACTATGTTTCAACTGCACCAACAACATGGTGGAGTATGAGGCATGCATCATGGGTCTCCAAGCTGCGATCGACTTAAGGATCAAGTTTCTGAGTGTCTTCGAAGATTCTGCTCTCGTGATCAATCAGATCAAAGGGGAGTGGGATACGAAACATCCGAACCTTATTCCTTACAGAGAATGTGTGTTAACATTGATCCCCCACTTCACAGAGATAACTTTTGAACATTTTCCAAGAGAGGAGAATCAGTTAGCGGACGCGTTAGCTACGATGTCTTCCATGTTCAAGGTCAAATGGGACAATGAGGCTCCCCGGATCATCATCTGGAAACTGGACAAACCGGCATACTGTTGTGATCTCGAGACTGAATTGGTGACCGAGAAGCCTTGGTACCATGAGGTGAAGAGATACTTGGAAGCTCAGGAATACCCCGAAGGTGCATCTATCAACGATAAGAAGTTTCTGAGAAGGTTCGCAGCAAAGTTCTTCCTTAGCAACGACATTCTGTATAAGCGAAACCATGATTCGACCTTACTACGTTGTGTGGATAAGACTGAAGCAGAAAGCATCATGGCAGAGCTGCACGAAGGGACCTTCGAAACACATTCCAGTGGACACACTATGGCGAAGAAGATCCTTCGGGCAGGGTATTTTTGGTCAACAATGGAAGCCGACTGTTACCAACACTCTCGGACATGCCATAAGTGCCAGATATATGCAGACAAAGTGCATGTTCCTCCAGTTCCTCTAAATGTCCTGACTGCGCCTTGGCCTTTTGCAATGTGGGGCATAGATATGATCGGTGAGATTAAACCTACGGCATCCAACGGGCATCGCTTCATACTGGTAGCGATTGATTACTTTACAAAGTGGGTTGAGGCAGCTTCTTACGCTACAGTAACCAAGAATGTTGTGGCACGGTTCATTCGGCACAACCTGATCTATCGATATGGCGTCCCAGAAAGAATCATTACAGACAACGGTACCAACCTCAATAACAAGATGATCACTGAGCTCTGCGAGCAGTTTAAGATACAGCACCACAACTCTTCTCCTTACCGGCCGAAGATGAATGTGGCTGTAGAAGCAGCGAATAAGAACATTAAGAAAATCGTGCAGAAGATGACAGTGACCTATAAAGATTGGCACGAGATGTTACCGTTCTCTCTACACGGGTACCGTACCTCAGCCAGGACGTCAACCGGGGCAACTCCTTTCTCCTTGGTCTACGGTATGGAGGCAGTCTTACCGATCGAAGTGCAGATACCCTCTCTCCGGATAATGAAGGATGCAGATCTGAGCGAAGAGGATTGGATCCAGACACGACTTGATCAATTAAATCTAATTTACGAAAAGAGACTTGCTGCTATTTGTCATGGTCAAACGTACCAAAAACGGATGATCAGGGCATTTAACAAAAAGGTCAGACCACAAGAGTAACAAGTTGGGGATCTGGTAATCAAGCGAATCATCCTTCCTCAGAGTGATCCAAGGGGCAAATGGACCCCTACGTACGAAGGGCCATTTATGGTTAAGCATGTGTTCTCAGGAGGAGCCATGATTCTAACCAACATGGATGGTGACGACCTTCCTCACCCCGCCAATGCAGACATAGTAAAAAGATACTACGCATAATAAAGACCCGCTAGGCTGACATGCCTAGGCAAAAATTAGGGCTTCCCGGCGAACCAAAAGGGTTCGGGAAAAATGAAGGGATGAAATGAAAAAAATCTGTACACCCGGCAAGTCGAAAACCTGAAAAGGCGGCTTAGGCAAAAATGGGTATCCCGGTGGACTGAAAACCCAAAAGGGTGGTCCAGGCAAAAGTTAGGGATAAAGCGTAATACTATGTCTCATTGAATCACTTCGCATCCAGAATCTGGTATCAACATCAAGTTCATACGGCATCAATCAATCAGCTTCATCCTCGACTAGGTCATCAAGTGATGAGATGCTCGAAGATATAAAGGCGATAGCAGAGTTGAAACCCAGTGGGATCGTGCTTTTCACACATCTGTTTTATTTTCCTTTGTACAAATTGTATAAAATCTTTTGTTCGGCGGTGTTCTCTTACTAGAACGTCAACCTCTTGTACATAAACGCCTATTTACAGGCAATTCAAAAAATCAATACAAAAATCACTTTTCAGCTCAAATTGCCATTTGTTTTTTCCTTTTCTGTTTTGTTTTGCGAAGAACATCCAAGGTTCAATTTGTGATATATGCATTTGACACTAATTGCTAACTCATAAATATTTGCATACGAAACAAAGGATTAATTACGGGTAACAATAGAAACAGGGGCAATATTGAGTTGTCTAAGCAATCTAATTGATTTATCCATCAAGGTACCAAGGTAAGTTCAGCTGAAGAGCATAACCAGTATATCTCAGTTCCCCAGAGAGTGAGTCAGCAAGTCAATACACTCTCCCCAAGCAAAGTTATACAGTCAACCTTGAGGAAGTTGAGTATCCCCCGCAGATCTCAATATTCCCCAGCACAGTATACTGACATTCTTAGCAAGCATCCCCGGCAGTCTTGGTCTAAGGCTATTCCCCGGCAGTATACCAGACATTCAATGGAGCCACTTCCTCAATATATCTCAAGGATTTCCCCAGGAGAGTCCAGTCTGAAGGTTTCCCCAGGAAAAGTTGGAATCCATCTCCCCAAGCAGTAAGCTTATCCCCAGTAGATTCTGGAAGCTTATCCATGCAGAGCACGAACGCGTCCCCCGACTTTATTCAAAGGTTATTTCCCTACCAGGATATAACTAGGTTATCCTCAGCCAAAAGCCACGGAAAGATCGTCCCCGACGAAGTCTTCCTATCCCCAGCAAAGTCTATTAACACTTCCAACGTAACAACGGTATCCCCAGCGGAGTTACCATCAATATCCCAGCAAGTACCTCTCTTCCCACAGAGTTTTGTTCCCAGCAAGATCGCTAGAATAATTTTCTCCCCGCAGAGTAATCTCTTCGTCAAGTTTATCCCCCAACGGAGTTATCTTCTCCAACCAGTATTCTTGCAACTATCTTCCCCAGCGGAAACAACAAAGCACTATTCTCCAACATCAGCCCAGGATGTGACTTCCCGGCACCCGTCAAGGATTTACTTTCCTAGACAAAAACATACGTTCATAAACATCACATTTCCATACATTATAGCATGCATATATGCATCATATCTTACAAATCTCATTTATGTTGAGAACATCATTGCTTGATCCATATCATGTATTGCATATGACTGACCTTTACCTTTCAGGAAAGATCCAGTTAAGTTCTCAGCTATATTTCAAGACCTTGTTTGGTTCAGTTAAATCGATTCTAAGATTTTTCTGATTCTTATCCAGTCAAAGGCCTTCTCTGGTTCAGTCAGATCGACCCTAAGATCTCCCTGATTCTTATCCAGTTGAAGATTTCAAGACCTTGTCCGTTTCAGTTAAATCGACCCTAAGATTTTCCTGATTCTTATCCAGTCAAAGGCCTTCTCTGGTTCAGTCAGATCGACCCTAAGATCTCCCTGATTCTTATCCAGTTGAAGATATCTCAAGACCTTGTCCGGTTCAGTTAAATCGACCCTAAGATTTTCCTGATTCTTATCCAGTCAAAGGCCTTCTCTGGTTCAGTCAGATCGACCCTAAGATCTCCCTGATTCTTATCTAATTGAAGATATTCCAAGACCTTGCCCAGTTCAGTTAAATCGACCCTAAGATTTTCCTGATTCTTATCCAGTCAAAGGCCTTCTCCGGTTCAGTCAGATCGACCCTAAGATCTCCCTGATTCTTATCCCAGTAGAAGACATCCAAGAATCTCTCAGCGTTCCTGTTGAGGTAGTAATCTCCCCAAGATTCTCTCAGCGTTCCTGTTGAGGTAGTAATCGTCCAAGGTTCTCTCGCCGTCCCGTTGAGGTAGTAACCATCCCTGGTTCATTCATAACCTTTTGAAGCTCCAGATTCAATTCCTGCAACCAGTCAGGGCACATCTACACAAAGAGTTTGAAGACCAGCTCCTGTAACAGGACAGGTAATCATTTTCTTTTTCAGGTGCGCAAATTCTCGCTAAGGAATATCTTACGCGATTGACACCTAGATGGCATCTATAAGCCCATCCACCATCCGTCACCTCTCAGCATGGCATCTATAAGCCCATCTTCCTATCCACTAATATCCAAATGGCATCTATAAGCCCATTCCCACCATCACACATCTATGTGAGCGCAAATTTCTGGGCACTATAGTGTTCAATCATCTTCCACCTTCGGATTACGAAAGGCACGTCAGCCAATCTGCATCCTCAGGTCTAAGAAGATTGAACATGGGCAACTGTTGTACCCCAAAATTTGCCCTCCCATATTCTTCAAGATTTTCCAAGATCATGCTTCAAAACCTCTCAAAGGATGCACAGTTCAAGGGCCTCCTAACAGTCAAAAATTAGGGTTTTCATTCTAGCAAAGAAATTGAAGTTTCCAAGGGTCCAATCAAGTCCCACATGCCTATAAACATTGTCAAGCATCCTCATGCCAAGTTTCAAGATTCACAGCACAAAACTGCACAGTCAAAAACCCTAATTGCTCAACAGTCAACTGTAGGGGCAAAATGGTTATTTGACAGTCAAAAGTTCAAATTTTTGGTCAACATCTTATTTTGAAGCCACAAACATCATTTGATCAATTCTTAATCATGATTTTCAAGGTATGGCTCAAAAAGTCTCAAGATGCAAAAGTTTCCATATTTTGACAGTTGAAAAAGTCAACTGTAACTTGACCAGGGAATAACTTCCACATGGTTCATCAGAAAATTTCCATCCAAAGCTCATTTTGAAGAGAAAGACATTTCCTACAACTCCTCTGCACACTTCAAGTCCAATAAATGCTCTCACAAAAAGTTATCAATCTCAACATTATAGGTCATTTTCAAAAGTCAACAAAAAGGCACTTTAATTCAAAGACCATAACATAAGATTGGTAAATCAAAATGACATGGGACCAAAGGCATTGGTTATAGGACTTCAAGGCCTTTCCAAAATGTCCAAAAACATGATCAAAGCTTAAAAATTGAGCAAGATATGCCTTGTGGAAGTTGGGAAAGTTTTGGGAATTTTAGAAAGTCAACTTTGCTTCAAATGCCTCAAAATTGCTAATGGGCCTCAATTTCTTCCAAGAATCATCATCCAAAAGCTATGCACGACCCATTGACCCAAAGGGGAGTTATTTCATCATTTTTTATTATTTATTTGAATTTTTATCACCATTAATTCATTTAATTAAATAAAATATGACAAAAATACTCAAGCATGCATTTTAAATCTTTTTATGCAGCTAATAGGTCTATCATAACTCCAAGATTTCGTGCACACTCAATATGGAAAGAATTGGCAATGATTGGCATGATCTTCACATGAAAAAGATTGGAAAAGATACCATTAAAAATCAAATATTTGATACATCAATGCAAAGGTTTCTTGGCTTGAATCTTTACCCTAATTCATTCCTCATATAAACAAAAACCTAAACCTAATGCAAAAGGGACCTGAAAGCTGCGCCCAAGAAGAAGAAAGAACTTTGCACTTTTCACCAAAATTTTCAAAACTGAAAACACAGTTTCAGTGCGTTTCAAGGCAAGATAACCATTCCAATAGCTTGCCAAGGCATCCAGGAAGCTACTCCAATCAAAATCAACTCTCCAAGCGCAAAGAATTGGTAGATAGGAGTCTAACTTTTCTGTAAAATTTTGATAATCGTGTTTGCATTTTCATACGTTATTCATGACTTTTAATATGTGATTTATACTAACATGATGTTTCTAAAGCCATTGGTACCATTCAATTGAGTTTTGGACGCCTGTATGCAAAACTGCCATGAACACGCATTAGGGTTTCAGAAGCTTAAAAAGAGGGCTTCATTCATATGGAAAAATCAGACAACAAGACCTATGCCATTAGAATCAGAAGCTTCACACGAATTAATTCCACATGTCGCGCTCAATTTATGATCAACAGGGTTCTATTCGCTATTTTTGTATGTGTCATTTAGTGGGGGTTTAAAACCCCCGCTATCTAGTTTGTTTTTTCAGGCAAAATAAAGAACAAGTGGGGAAGATGATGCGTGGACGAATGTGGTTGGTGTGTTCAAACGTTGGCGCGTTCTGTTTCTGTCCAGCATAGCATCGTTTGTTCACATATCATGATTGTTGTCCAATAAACATAAAAGCAAACGCGCTAGTTCAGTTAGTGGGCAACGTGGACAATAGGTACTGGGACCTGGGTTCGATTCCCAGGTCCCCTCCCTTCCTCAATATTGTTTTGTTTAACGTATTTCCCTGCAGCGCTTCAGATAGGGTCCACCAAATGCCTTGCCTGCTAGCTTGCCACATGTCTCCAGAGATCCATCCAAAAGCCGGAACTTGCAGATCACACTAGACGCTAGTAAACGCATGCACACGTAATCAGAAGAAGTCAAAAAAAGGCCTGACTATGGTGGGCCAAGTTGCTCAAATTTACCTCCAAAATTGGGGTCAACACCCCCCATTGGTTTGCATATTATTTTCTTTCTTCTCATTTTTTCTATTTATTTGTTTTATTTATTTTAGTTAATTCATCAAAATTAATCTTCATAAAATATAAAAAAATCAGAAAAAGTCAAAATAAAAATAGGTTTTAATATTTGATTCATGAATAGTTTTTTTGTAAATAAATTTTATTAACTAATTTAGTTTTAATCTTAGGTTTAATTTTAATGTTTTTTTAATAAACTAAAAAATGTAGAAATTAGGGTTTTAATGCTTTTATTCTTTTTCTTTTCTTTTTACCATTATTAAATATTAATTATTTTATAAATAAATATGCCATGTAAATAATCAATGTAAATTAGGTCAAACTTGAATTTATTTCTTTAATAATTAAAAAATACGTAGAATTAGGGTTTTAATTCCATTAATTTTCTTAATTTCCTAAAATACCAAAAAATATCAAAAAAATAAGTTCTTTCTTTTATTTAATTTAATTATTTTAATGATTTCAATTTAATTTCTTTAAAGGGTCCAACGCCCTCGCATTCCCGATTTTATTTCTTTTCGCACATTTACTTTTATTTCCTTTTTTTTAATTTTATGTACTTGCCCCAAAGCCTTGTAATATATTAATTAGGATATTTATTTTTCCGCATTTTTATTTTATTCAAATCGGGTCTTGAATTAATTTGGCGATGTAGACCCGCGCCTTTGTAATAGCGTAGGACTTTTAATCCCGCACCTTTTAACTGTTAATAACTTGCATGAAAGAATGAATGCCAAAAATAAAAACAAAGCGTAGATCACCAATGCATGACAAGACAAATATAACTGAAAATGACACACAATTCACACACCACCCCTAGGGTACGCCTCACTGTTGCCTTGCCCCTCGAAAAGTGGTCGTCGAGTAGAGGATGTTTTAGTAAGTCCTCATGTCCATGAACATGGCATGAGGGTAGCTTCTAAGGTGTCTTCCTATTGCTCTGGTGACTACACTGTCCCGAACCCTCGAATTGACCCGAACACCTCCAACGGTGGTGCTACCTACTTCTCAATGGTGGGATGGCACTACTTTAAGGACATTTACACAGACGAATTCCTTAGGGTAGGTAGATGACTCGTAGATACTTGCTCTAGATTCAAAACAAATCAAAAACTTCTTTTCACACCGACACTTTTCAAAAAGCTTTCAAAAACAACTTTTCAAACACTCTTGAGGACTGATACAAGAGTCGAACTGAAATTTTAAACGGAACTTTTTCAAACCCACTCACAGTTGAAAAGCAAACAAACATTTTGAAAACACAAATGAGCAAGTATCTAAGAGCCCATGGATAACCATGGATAGAAAGGGTGCTAACACCTTCCCTTTCTATAAATCTACCTCCCGAACCGAGAACTAATCTCAATAAGGAATTTTTCTGTGCTTTTGTCCTTTCCATTTGGAGAAAATAAAAGACGGTGGCGACTCTTGCTTCCGCGACATTTCGCGAACCAACATTAAACAGTCATTTCCAGATCCACAGATCACAACTATCAAGCTCAGACGGTGCCAATCAATCTGATCCACCTTCGACCAAGTAGCAAGGTGATGAGACGCTTGAAGATATAAAGGAAATAGCATAGTTGGAACCCAATGGGATTGTTTCACATAGTTGTTTTTTTCCTTTCTTTTACAAATTGTAATTTCTTTCGGCGGCATTCTCTTACTAGGACTTCAGCCTCTTTATACAAAACGCATGTTACAGGCCAACTTCAAAAATCAATACAATTCATTTTCACAAGAAATTTCGATTTGTTTTTCTTTTTTATGTTTTTGTTTTGGAAGAACCTCCAATGATTCATTTTTTATATATGCATTTGAAAATGATTACTGCTCAAAAATATTTACACGAGAAACAAAAGACGATTACTCGTAATTCCAAGAATAGGGACAAACAAGAAGTACCCAAACCTTACAGATACTCCGCCCATCAGGTACCGGGAAAGAGCCAGCCTGAGAATATGAGCAGTGGTACATACACTCCCCACAGAGTAAAAGTATACAAAAAAATGATGTTAGCTTTCCCGAACAGGAAATAACTGTCCCCAGCTAAGTTTCACAATCGCGAGTGAGTCAGTAACTTTTTCCCCAAGCAGAGTTTATTTCTATCACAGGAAGAAATTCAATCTTCAACAAAATTCATTATCACCAACGACGGAAATTCATCCCCAGCTGAGTTTTATTTCTCTAAGTCTGCAGATCTATCAACAGAGTATCTCCTCTTTGACAGAGTTATTCCCCGCAGATTTATCCTCAGACAGGGTCTCTTCTGGCAGAATATTCGCCAGCAAAGGGGAAACTCCCCAGCACAGTCATCTTTGTTCACCATCCTCAACCGAAATAGAGGAGTTATGGCTTTTTACAGCAGTCAAGAATACCATTTCTCACACTCTCCAGACAATAGTCATGGATTTATTTTCCTGGACTCAGTTTATCACGTCAGCATTTCATGACATGTGCATACATCACATATAACATAGTCTCATTTATTTTGAGAACATCATCATACGATGCATCTCATGCATCGCATATAACTAACTATGTATTTATTTCAGGAAAGACAGTTATTATCAACAAATTCCAACAGGTCCATGATCAACACTCGATGCTAAATAGAGTAATCATCGGTGCGACAAAAGCAACCTTACCCAGCTTCCATCTGCAATTTTACCCAAACTCACTTCAAAGTAACCCTACTATCCAGGTTCCTTCTCACAACCCTACTATCCAGGCTTCCATATCGAAGTAACCCTACTATCCAGGTTCCTTCTCACAGCCCTACTATCCCGGCTTTCATATCGAAGTAACCCTACTATCCAAGTTCCTTCTCACAACCCTACTATCCAGGTTTTCATATCGAAGTAACCCTACTATCCAGGTTCCTTATCACAACCCTACTATCCAGGCTTTCATTTCAAAGTAACCCTACCATCCAGGTTCCTTCTCACAGCCCTACTATCCAGGCTTTCGTTTCGAAGTAACCCTACCATCCAGGTTCCTTCTCACAGCCCTACTATCCAGGCTTTCATTTCGAAGTAACCCTACCATCCAGGTTACTTCTTACAACCCTACTATCCCGGCTTTCATTTTGAAGTAACCCTATCCAGGTTCCTTCTCACAGCCCTACTATCCCAGCTTTCATATCGAAGTAACCCTTCTATCCAGGTTCATTCTCACAGCCCTACTATCCCGGCTTTCATATCGAAGTAACCCTACTATACAGGTTCCTTCTCACAGCCCTACTATCCAGGCTTTCGTTTCGAAGTAACCCTACCATCCAGGTTCTTTCTCACAACCCTACTATCCAGGCTTTCATTTCGAAGTAACCCTACCATCCAGGTTCCTTCTCAAAGCCCTACTATCCAGGCTTTCATATCAAAGTAACCCTACTATCCAGGTTCCTTCTCACAGCCCTACTATCCAGGCTTTCATTTCGAAGTAACCCTACCATCCAGGTTCCTTCTCACAGCCCTACTATCCAGGCTTTCGTTTCGAAGTAACCCTACCATCCAGGTTCCTTCTCGCAGCCCTACTATCCAGGATTTCATTTCGAAGTAACCCTACCATCCAGGTTTCTTCTCACAGCCCTACTATCCCGGCTTTCATTTTGAAGTAACCCTATCCAGGTTCCTTCTCACAGCCCTACTATCTCGGCTTTCATTTCAAAGTAACCCTATCCAGGTTTCTTCTCCTAACCTTACTATCCAAGCTTTCATCTCGAAGTAACCCTACTATCCAGGTTCCTTCCCATAACTCTACTATCCGGGTTCTTCCTCTCTTATCCCTAGACAACAGTCCACAACACTGTAAGACCGGGACCTGATCAGACACGATTGGTTTCGCATTTCCCCAGTAAGTCGCGGTGCAGCATATACCCCGACCAAACACATAGTTCACTTCCGCTTCCCAAACCAAAACTATTCCCTAGTAGAGTAACGGATAATTGAAGCTCCTAAAACTCTATTTCTCTCAAGACAGAGACCAACATTCCCCAACGAAGACCTCCTCAACAACAGGTATACAGGATCTCTCAAAGGAATCTCTTATGCGATCGACACCTCTTCGGATGGCATCTTTAAGCCCATCTTCCGTCATCGACTTCCAAATGGCATCGATAAGCCCATTCCTAATATATCAAGTCAAAAGTCACTTCACGCGAGTGCAAATTTTTGGGCATTCTATGTTCAATCACCTTCCACCTTCAGATCACGAAAGGCAGACGAGCCAATCTACATCCTCAGGTTTAAGAAGATTGAACAGGGGCAGCTTTTGTACCCCAAAATTTGCCCTCCCATATTACTCAACACATGGCAAGTGAGGTCCCCAAATTGCTTAAGGAAGCTCAAGAGTTGACTAGACAAACTCTCTCCTAAGGCAGTCTACCTCAAGCTAGGGTTTCATTTTTAATCAAGATGCTTTATTCCAAAGGATCCCAAAGGCTCACCATTGTCCTAATATGTTTCCAAGATCATCCATGTCAAGTTTCAAGCCTTGCAGAAGAAGTTTGCTCAGTCAATTGCTCAAAGGCCTGAAAATCGATTGTGCTAGGTCAAAAGTCAATTGTGGCCCACATGCAGTCAAACCTCAATATTTTTGGTCAAAATCCTCATTTTGAAGTATCATTCATCATTTGATCAAGGGTTGACCATGATTCATCAAGGATTGCTCACAATGCATTAAAACCCAAAAGTTGCTTAATTAGGGTTTTATAGGAAAAGTCAACTCAACTTTGACCAAGCATAACTTTCTCATACTTTATCAGAAATGACCCATCCAAATATCATTATGAATAGGATGAAATTACCTACAATTCATCTTCATCTCCCAAGTTCAAAATATTCACTCACAAAAAGATATGAATTTTGACATTATAGGTCATTTTGAAAAGTCAACAAAAACACCTTTTGGGTCAAAGCTTCATACATGAACATGGAAGACTAAATTGAGATGAGATCAAAAGGGTTGCATAGAGGACATCCTAAGATTTCTAAAAAGTCTAAGAACACCTCTCTATGGTAAAAAATGAGAGAGTTATGCATTGGCCAAGTTGACTTTTTTTGCAAAATTGCCAAAAGTCAAATGTTCTCAAATTTACATTTTTTGCTAAATGGGCCCAACTTTTTATGCTTGCACTTCAATGATAACATAGTCCACGACCTATGGGACCCTCCATGCTTTATTTATTTATTTATTTAATTTTTTTTGATTTTTACTCACTTAAAATTCAAATAAAATCAAATAAATCTAAATAAATCATATAATGTGTTTTAGGGATGATCTTTGCATTAAAAGAAGATCTCATGTGTTGTCAAATGAGGACCAATTCGTTCAAGGCTGATTTGGGTTTGAAAAAGATTGAATTGAAGCAAATTTGGGAAGATATCATATGCCATGAAAGACCAAATCAAATCTTCATAATGGGCAAGATTGAATTCGTTTTTGTTGACCTAGTATGTTGTATTACATATACAGAACGTGTCCAAGGCCAAGGAAGAGGTTGAGCAATCGTGAAAGAGGCAGAACCAATTGTAAAATTACAAAGAAAAAGTGAAGATCAAATTCCAAGTTTCAGGCCATCTCAATCCATCCTAACCATACCAATCAAGTGTTGGACGCCTCAGGAACGTGTTCCAATCACTAGCAATCCTTCCCACATTCTGAAACGCGTTGTAGCAGTCACACGGTTAGCTTAAAAACTTGTTTTCATTTTTATTGATTTATACATCATTTGCACGTTTTGATTACATATCCTTGTTCCATATTGAGTTTGCAAGCTAATCACTATATTCAATTGCATTTTTTATGACTATATGTGAATTATCAATGGCTAGGGTTTTGCGTTCTTGTTTAGGGCTTTGTAGGATAGGCTAAATTGGGTCTTGATTTAGGTGCCATGATACTCGTGAGGATGAGACGAGTTGATTGGCACCATTGGATTTAATTTATATTGCTTGTAGAGAATTTTTGTGATGAATAGGTTTGTAGCTACAGCGCAATGTCCATAGGTAAAAACCTCTTGGGCTAAAATGACGGTTGGGAGGAAGAAGATGGATGCGTGGCGCTCCCTGGTTGGGCAGTTTGAACTTTAGCGCGTTTTTTCCAATTAATTAGCTTGTTTCATATATTATGCATTATTGTTATTATGTGAACAGATGAAGCGCGTGGTACAGATGGTTGGGCGTGTGTGGTGTTAAGCATAAGGGCCTGGGTTCGATCCCCAGTCCCAACCTTTGTTCATAATATTTTTCAATAAGTAATCCAGTATGATGCATATCAAGAAGTCCACCGTACGCCATCAATATCTGGCCATCACACGCCTCTCCAGCCAGATCCAATGCTATTCCACTGAAGGCCCACCATACACCCCAAGTCAACAACCACGCTGAATCAGGCAAAGTCAAACAGGCTTGGATCTTTTGGGCTTAGAATCTCAACAACACACCTCCCATAATTGCTAATACAGGCCCATTATTCCTTTCTTTTTTAGTTTATTTTAAACTTTCAATATTTATTTTTATTTTCTATAATTCACAAATTAATCTTTTCATAAAAAAATCATAAAATCAATAATTCATCAAAAAAAATTAGGATTAGTTTTTTTTCTTCATTATTATCAAAATTAATTTAATTTAGTTTAACTTAGGAAATTGTAATTTATTTTCATAAATAAAATCAAAATAGAAATTAGGTTAAAAACTCTTGATTTAATTTAATTTTGCTCTTTCTCTCAAATAAATAAAAATACAAAAAATAGGTTTTAGATTAAAATTAATTAATTTATTTTTAATTTAAAATTAATTAGAATTAGGATTTTCTTTTTAATTTAATGTAATTTATTTTCTTAAAATAACAAAACAAAACAAAAACTTTTTTTTATCAATCGCAAATAGGTTTAGTCGAGGGTCAAAACTCTAATCGCTTCGCATTTAATTCATCGCGCGCGTGTTATTGATTTTGCCAATATTTTGTAACTGTTTATAGTTTGTAATAGTTTAATCTAGGACTTTTTACTTATCATTTTTCCCCGGGTTTTTGGCTATGTAATTAATCCCCTTCCTCGAAGCCTTGTAATAGTGTAGATTTACTTTCTCGCATTTTAATTCTCGTAAATATTTGACTGTTTAGATGTATGCTAATAGGATTGTATGACAAGAATGCATGACAATTTACCACGGTTAAAAATCCCTAATGTGCAAAGATAAATAACTGAAACAAATCACTCGCACATATCACTCTTAGGGTATACTCTCACTTCGGTTTCCTTTGGTAAACGATCATTAAGCATAGGGTATCTTAGTGGTTGTCCTCCTGTCTAAAAAAGATCAAATGTCCCATTCGAATGTTGCCTCGGAAATGTTGCCTCGAATATGATCTTAAGACTCTAGGGTTATTACTAAGTTGTCCTAGTATTACTTTAGTGATTATACGTCCCTTTCGAATTGACCCTTACAAACTCCAACGACGGTTCTACCTCTTTCTCAATAGTAGGATAGAGTTGTCTAAAGGAAACGAGAATAGAAACGATCTTTTTTCGAGTAGGTAGATGCTAGTAGGTACTTGCTCAAATCAAAACTTTTCACACTTACACTTTTCAAACAATTTTTCAAAACAAATTTGTCACACCTTTGAGGACTGATACAAGGGTTATCACGAAGTCAAAATTTTCAAAAACAAAGCACATACACAAGCAATTTAAAAAGATGAGAAAGTACCTAAGAGCCCATGGAAAACCATGGATAGAAAGGGTGCTAACACCTTCCCTTTCTATAATCTACCCCTCATACTCAGAATATCTTGAAAAATGATTTTTTCTGTACTTTTTTCCTTTCCGATTGGATGAAATAAAAGTCAGTGGAAACTCTTGCTTACCGCGACATTTTGCAAACAAAAAACACAAAATGCAAACCAATATTAAACAGTCGGTTCTACCACCATATCATACCACCCATTGAGGATATGATGTCACTGCTAAGAACCCTGTGTTGAATTTTTTCATAACCTCATCCTTGATCTTTTTTTACATTTTGGGACGCATGCGACAAACCTTCTATTTTATCGGAGCACAACCCTCTTTCGTTGGAAGACGGTGAACCATAATATCAGTGTCAATCCCTGGCATGTCTTTGTATGACCAAGAGAAGATTTCAAAATATTCATGTAGCATCTGGATTAACCTGCTCTTGACACTGCTCTCTATGTCAGCACCTATCTTGGCCTCTTTTCTATCTGTCTCAGTACCCAGGTTCACCACTTCGACCAGCTCTTCATATGGTTGAATAGTCTTCTCTTCCTATATCAAGAGTCTGGCAAGTTCTCCAGGTATTTCACAATCTTCTTCACCTTCGTCCTCGGCTTGGTAGATTAGATTTTTGAAGTCATATGAGGCAGTAGCAGAATCGTTATTGACGAGATCCAAAATGGATGAGGATCTACAAGGTAATGTGTGGTTGTGCGTAAGAACACACAACTATTTGAAAATTCAATAAGATAAAAGAAAAATAGAGATCACAACATTTGTATGCAAAATTTCCAATGTTTTTATTAAATAAACAAATATTTATGAATCTTTAATTAACCCTTTAACAAATGAACCATTGTGATCCGGGTAAGACAAAAGGTTTTAAATTCATTGTTCACATTTTACACAACCATAAACTCTTTAAGAAAGAAAAAAAGAAAATGGAATTTACTCCTATCTGAAGGAGATTGAGACAACATCTTCAGCTTTCCAATTGCAGAGTCTGTTGTTGGTAGTAGGAAAGATCCAGTTGTCGAAGTCACAAACAACATCCTCTTCGGCAGAAGCAACATCAATAGCATTCACACCCTTGTCGTGTTTTGGCATAGGTGTGGTAATCACATTGGGAGTCTCCGAAGGATCGAACTCAATCTCCTTGTTGTCAATAGGATCTTGAATTTTGTTCTTCAAGGCCCAGCAGTTGTTGGTGTCATGCTCTGGATTGTTTGAGTGGTAAGCACATTTTGCGTTCGAATTGTACTTAGGAGAGACAGTGTTGGGATTGGGAGGAGGATTCCGCAGCGAAATGAGTTCGGATTTTAGCAAGTGTCGTAGTGCCTGAGACAAAGGCATATTAATCTTGGTGAATTTCCTTCTTGGGTCGTCTGGCCTTCGGTGGTTACCCTGTTGTTATTGTTGAGCAGGCGCCAGATTGGAAATTAACACTGCTCCCACAAATTGGTGACGACTACTTTTACTATGGCTCTTCTGGCCATAGACAGCATTGACCTCCTTTTTCCCTCCAAATGACTTCTTCACAAAACTCGAAGATGCAGCCATTGGGATCTTCCCGCTCTTGATACCATTTTCTATTCTTTCTCCTATCAAGATAATTTCTGTAAAACCTGCCGAAGAGCTTTTGATCAACAGATTAAAGAATAGGCATGTCAGAGTTCCCATGAACATGTCTACCATTTCCTGATCATTCAGAGGAGGTTGCACCCTTCCAGCTAAATCTCTCCATTTCTGTGTGTATTCCTTGAACCCTTCATTAGAGCCCACGGACATATTCTGCAGTTGCATTCGAGTTGGTGCCAGGTCAGCATTATATTGGTATTGCTTGTAGAAAGCAGCAACCAAGTCCTCCCAAGTATGAATATTGGTTCCTTCCAACTGATAAAACCATTCCAGTTGGGTGCCAGCCAAACTTTCTTAGAAGAAATAGACCCATAACTTCCGATCAGTAGTGTGAGGTTATATCTTCCGAACGAATACGACCTCAAGTCGAGCTTAGTACAAGAGACCCCATCGTACTCCGCAAAAACAGGGACCTTGAACTTAGGTGGGATGACCACCCATGGAACCAGACCTAATTCATCAAAATCCAATCCGGGAACCTTCTAGACTTCCATTGACTTAAGTATGTCTTCCAACTGCTTATATCTATCATTCGCAGGAGGATATTGTTCATCAAAAAAGTCTTCGTCTTCAGGAGCATTCTCATAATCCTGATTTTCCTTGCCATCTTCAACCTGGAGGTCCTCTTCTTCAGAGGAGTCATCTTCCACTTGGATTGGTTGAGTAGGACCCTTGAACCTTCTCCCCATATTGAGGACAGTAGTTGGCTTTTTTGCCTTCTTTTTCTTGGCGACGAGCGCCAACAACTTTTTTTCCCTTGGATCAGATTCATGAGAGTTTCCTGGAACTGGGCGTGTTGAGCCTGGAGATCCTTTACGGTTTTCTCGAGGGCCATTTTTCTGCTTAAATAAACATCGAAAAAATGAGGAACTTGTACAAAAAACATGTTAAGAAATGATGCATGATATGTAAATGCAGTGATTTCAAGGACCTTAGGAAATTTCAATTTGCTAACACGGAGGAAACAAGAAAACACAAATTTTATTAGCAAAGTTCAAATTACAACTGCCTTTTAGGCTTACAAAAGCTTTCAAAGATAAAATGAACTCCTAAAATCTAAGAATCAAATCTCTCAAAGACGCTTCCTCTTTGTACTGATGTATGCATTAAGACTTTTCTCCTCTTGAAGTTTCCTTGTGAGTTCCAACACTTTCTTCTCACTTGCATAGAATTAGGTCTCAAAGATGTCTCGTTCTTTCTTCATTTGAATCCAAGACTTTTGCAACTCTTCAAGGTCAGTAGGAATATCAGGGTAGAGAATGGGAAACATGCAAAATATTGGAACTTCTTCATATGGATATAATGGGACACATGTAGATGGATAGTCTGGGTGGAAAAAGGTATGTCTATGTGGTTATAGAACACTTTTCTAGGGTACTTGGATGAATTTTCTTAGAGAAAAATTATATGCTTTTGAAGTATTCAAAAATATGTGTCAAAACATTCAAGAGGAGAAGAATAGTGTGATTTCCAAGATTAGAAGTGAACATGACAAAGAGTTTGAGAATGCAAAATTCTATGAATTTTGTGTTTCTGAAGGTATTAGTCAGTAGTTCTATTGTTCCATCACTTCTATGCAAAGTGGAATTGTTGAAAAAAGACTAGGGTTATACAGGAATCAACTAGATTTATGCTTTCTGCTAAAGAATTACCATTGGATTTTTGGGATGAAGCTATGAATACTGTTTGCTACATTCATAATAGGGTTACCTTAAGAGGAGGTACTTAAACTACTCTCTATGAGATATGGAAAGGAAGGAAGCCTACAGTCAAGTACTTCTATAACTTTGGAAGTAAATGCTATGTCTTGGTGAATAACGAAAAAAAAGGTAAGGAGAATCTCATAAGGAATGAAGGGATATTTCTGGGTTACTCTTCAAACAGAAGAGTTTATAGAGTTTTTAACACCAGAACTAAAGATGTTATGGAATCAACAAGTGTGATACTTAATGATTCATTCACTGAAAGAAAGAAGGATGTCAAAGACAATGTTGGAACATCTTTTGTACAGACTGGGGAGACAGGAAAAGAAGCAATTTGTGGGTCCACAAGTTTTGATCCTAAAGTTGGAGTTCAGACATAACAACTCAAGGAGATCAACACAAGATACTCCAATGAAGAATAAATTACTGAATTAAATAAATAAATATCAAACTCATGTCTTGTTTCCATGCTTGAACCAAGGTTGTGTTCCACCTTTCAAGAAATAAGGATCTTGAACTGCATCATTGGGTCAAAATGGGTCAGTAGGTATTTGTATATAAGAGACAGTTTGATTTCTTCTAGAAATACCACTTTTTTTTTAGTATGGTGGAAATAGAAGAAGTTTATTTCAATTGATATGGATTGATCAAATGTTGAAGGATCATAATGTTAAACATATGATGTTGTGACATTACTTGGTGAAGATCTGAATAATATCAGATATATCATTCAACGTGGCTAGAACAAGAAAATCTTGATAGTCATAATAAACTTATCAATAATATTATTAAAGGAAAGGTTATTAATCTAGAGCATATAGACAACAAGGAACAACTTACTATTATGTTTAAAGACCATGTCATAATTTCTCTTGTATAACACCTTTTCATTGAGGAAGAAACTGCCATCCAATCTTCTCAGTGTCTTTCTATCTTTCTTCGACGCATCAATCGGGTATTCCCGAGTCTGAAGAAAATGCTTGATATCATAATACCAAGGTTTTTCATTTGCTACCTCCTCTGTTGTAAACACATGAGCGGGCCTATCCAGCCGTCGAATTGTAATTCGGGGTATATCATTCCAAGTAATCACTTGGTACATAGAAGCCAGGGTTTCCAGAGCATCCGGCATTTGATTTTTTGTCTCTAGGGATGTGATGGAATTCAACTTTATACAAGAATGGTAATAATCTTCTAGCATAATCTTTGTAAGGGATCAAGCTAGGGTAACGAGTATCCCATTCTCCTTTAATCTGAGTTATTACCAAAGCTGAATCACCATACACATCTAGAATTTTGATTTTGAGATCAATAGCTTGCTCGAGACCCATGATGCAAGCCTCATATTCTGCCATATTATTAGTACAATCAAATGTTAACCTTGCAGTAAAAGGAATGTGCGATCCATAAGGAGTGACAATCACAACACCAATTCTTTTACCATAAGCATTCACAGCTCCATCAAATATCATACTCCAATGAGATTCAGGGTCAGCACCTTCCTCAGGTAATGGTTCATTACAATCCTTCACTTTCAGGAACATCACATCCTCATCGGGAAATTCACATTCTACAGACCGGGGATCCTCCACTGGTTGGTGAGCAAGATAATCTGCCAAAACACTACTTTTAATAGCTTTTTGAGTGCGGTATTCGATATCATATTCAGATAACAACATCTTCCAGCGGGAAATTCTCCCAGTAAGAGCAGGTTTTTCAAAAATGTACTTGATTGGATCCATTTTGGAGATCAACCATGTGGTGTGATTCAACATATACTTCCGCAAACACTTTGCCGCCCAGGCCAAAGCACAACATGTTTTTTCTAACATGGAATACCACGACTCACAATCAGTGAATTTTTTACTGAGATGATAAATGGCGAACTCCTTCTTCCCTGTTTCATCCTGTTGTGCCAGAATACAACCCATGGATTTATCTAACACTGTCAGATACATAATCAACGGTCTTCCTTCTACGGGAGGGAGCAAGATAGGAGGTTCAAGCAGATATTCCTTAATCCTCTCAAATCCCCTTGGGAAGTCATATGTCCACACACAACCTTGATCTTTCTTGAACAACTTCAAGATCGGTTCACATGTTGCAGTCATGTGGGAAATATATCTAGAAATATAATTCAAACTCCCGAGGAAACCTATGACTTGCTTTTCAGTTCTTGGTGCTAGCATTTCTTGAATTAATTTGACTTTATCAGGGTCAACTTCAATTCCTTTATGGCTAACAAAGAAACCTAACAATTTCCCTGATTGATCACTGAAAGTACATTTATTTGGATTCAAGCGGAGACGATACTTCCTCTAACGCTGAAACAACTTCAATAAATCTTCTATATGCCCTTCTTTAGTCTCGGATTTGGCAATCATATCATCAACATATACTTCAATTTCCTTGTGCATCAGATCATGGAATAGGATTGTCATAACCCTCTGGTATGTTGCACCAGCGTTCTTCAACCCGAAGGGCATCACTCTGTAATAAAATGTTCCCCAGGGTGTGATAAACATTGTTTTTTACATGTCCTCTGGAGCCATTCTTATTTGATTATACCCGGAAAAGTCTGTACATGAACGAGAATACTTTGAATTTTGTTGTGCTATCCACTAACATGTCGATGTAAGGCAATGGAAAATCATCTTTTGGACTAGCTTTATTTAGATCTCTGTAATCTACGCACATGCAGACTTTCCCGTCTTTTTTGAGTACTGGGACAATATTGGCAATCCATTGAGGATACACTGACGTCACAAGAAAACCAACATTAATCTACTTTAGAACCTCCTCTTTGATCTTTACTGCCATATCTGGGTGAGTTCTTCACAACTTTTGTTTAATTGGCGGACACTCTGGCTTCAACGGTAAACGGTGCTCGACAATATCTGTATCTAGACTAGGCATATATTGGTAATACCAAGCAAAGATATCCACATACTCCTTCAATAACTCAATCAACCTTCTGTTCACATCAGGATGCAATGATGCTCCAATCTTGACTTCCTTTGGATCTTCTTCTGAACCCAAATTGATTACTTCCAAAGGCTCTTTATATGGATGAATGGTATGTTCCTCGTGCTCAAGCAACCGTGATATCTCTTATGGAATCTAATCATAATCTTCTTTTTCAACCCCAAACACAGGACATTCAAAGTTGGGAGAGGGTGCAGGGTTATTGTATTCAACGGGTTTTTTTTAATTAATTTGCACATATGATATATGATTGCTTTTAGAAACTGACACATATAACAAGTGATTGTGCAGATCGAATTTCAGTTATTATTTATTTTGAAAGGTTTTTTTTATTACCATTTTCCGAGGAAAAGAAAAAAATTAGACATAATTTGGGAAACAAAGACAACTTTTATTACTGATCTTAACAGTCACTGCAAACAGATAAGCCATACAACATTAATACTTCCACCTTGGGCAGAGTGAAATCTTTTCAAGAAAAAAAAGATTAACAAATCAAATTACTTTGAAACATGTATGAAAGAGGGAACATCAATGGTGACCCATTTCTGAACCCTGACTCCATGTGTCACATAATTTGGCATTTCTGGCTCTGCTTCATCCTCCTCAACAACATTAATTCCAGAATCAGTTGGATGGAGGTAACCTCCACTACAGAAAACATCATGATAGCTGCTCATAGTAGACTTTAACTTCAAACTTTCTCCTTTTCCATTCTTCGACGAGAAACCCAAGCCAGTTATGTTCTTGTTCACGGGTGGATCCACAATTTGTCCCCAAACTGCATTATGACCATTGCGCACAACCTGGTGCACGTCCTTTAGCGAAACCATGGAATTCTCATTTCTCCTTATGTTGTAAATGGATAGGGCTTGGAACTGGGTTCCAACAGTAGCTTCATCTACTTCTACAATACTGAAGGAGGACAAATGAGATGTCAACAATGCCTGCTCCCCATTTATGATCACTACCTTCCCTTCACGCATAAACTTTAGCTTCTGATGTAAAGTTGAAGTGACAGCCCCTGCTTCATGTATCCACGACCGTCCTAACAAATAGCTGTAAGCGGGAACAATGTCCATGACCTAGAAAATTATCTGAAACAAATGTGGTCCTATGTGGATAGGTAAGTCCACTTCACCGATGACAGATTTCCTCGACCCATCAAATGCTTTCACAATGATGCCACTCGGGCGCATAGGTGTTCCTTGATGTTTCAACTTCATGAGAGTACTCCTCGGTATATCATTCAATGCAGATCCATTATTAATTAGCACATTGGATAGCGAATCACTCTTGCAGTTCATAGATATGTGGAGGGCCAAGTTGTGATTCCTCCCTTCATCTAGTAATTCATCATCGCAGAAACTCAAGTTATTACATGACATAATGTTTCCAATTACGCTGCTGAATTGATCTATTGGCATGTCACTCTTCACAAAAGATTGGTCCAGTACCCTCATCAAGGATTCTCTATGAGCAGAGGAATTCATTAATAAAGCTAAGATAGATATCTTTGAAGGAGTCTGCAGTAGCTGATCTACAATTATGTAGTCGCTCATCTTAATTATCATCATTCTCAGTAATTTTCTTTCTAGCAGCAACATCTCTCTGAACAACCGGTGCAAACACACGACCTCTACGGGTCACCCTACTGTTTTCAGCTATATTTCAACATCGGGCATTGGCTGGATGGGAACTTCCACCCCATCTTCTAATATTGTAGTGTTGTATTTGTAAGGCACAGCCTTATCTGATTTGTAAGGGATTGGACCTGGGAAACTAATTACCAATGGGGTAACATCTGGCTTGCTATGGTACTCTACTTCAAAATGGGCTGGTGCACTGAAACAAGGCACAATGACGTTTACCCCTTCTTCAACACAACCAGTCATCAAAAAGTCATTTCCAGAAAACAAATCTTTGTCTGAAGAGAAATACTCATTTGCGGAGGCATACTCCTCCTCTGACTCTTCTTCCATTAAATAAACCTCAACCATATCAACCTCATGATAATCATCCCTCTGAACTGTGGTCTTGATAGTTCCATTGTCTAACAGCAGCTGAACACCCTTCTTCACGATTGAACATCCTCGGGGATCTCGACAGCAAACTAGGAAAGATCCATATTGGTGTTCCACCTGACTAGCCATATGGCAGAAGGTAGCATGCAACTGCACGAGATCCTCATTCATATACTCTACATCAAAAATTCTGAATTCACCAGGACATCTAGACACCATGTTCACTTCCTCTTCATACTCTGCCCTAGGCCTGATTATATGGATTAGGCCCTCATCCATCATTTCCTGTAAATCAGCCTTTATCTTATCGCAATCGTATATATCTGTACTTCAAGTAGCACAACCGGCATGGTCATGCGTATAGTAGCTAAATTCATAGAAGTCCGCGTGCATTTTCACCAAATTTCCTCTAACCAGATTAATGTCAAAAATCCGGAAGTCGCCTGGACAACCGACCACCATATTTACAGCATTTACTCCCCCATGCTTGGGTAGAGGATTATCTTTCACATTAGGTCCCATGTCCTTGAAAGATAGAACACCAGACTTTACCAATTTCTACACCTCATTCTTCAAAGGATAACAATTCTCAACATTATGCCCTGGTGCTCCCTGATGAAAAGCACATGTTTGGTATGCCTTGTAATACCAAGGCAATGGTGACGGTATAGCGGGAGGTGGTCGTGTCTGGACCAATTTCTTATGAATCAATACTGGTAGTAGCTCTGTATAGCTCATGGAAATATGGTCATAACTCTCCCTTCTCTGATTATACCCTTGATTTCCATGCTTAGACGGTCTCTGATAAGCAACGGTAGTTGGAGCGACATTCATAACAAGAGTGTGATGCGGTGGGAGAACTGACTTGATTGTTTTGCATTTTATTGCAAATATTGCGGTTAGCAAGAGTCGCCACCGACTTTTCTTTTATCCAAAAGGAAAGGTGAAAAAGCACAGGAAAGTCCTTTGAGATTATTTCTTGAGTTCGGGGGGTAGATTATGAAAAGGGAAGGTATTAGCATCCTTTTCATCCATGGTTTTCCATGGGCTCTTAGTTACTTTCTAGATCACTTGCTTTTGTTTGAAATTGTGCTTTGTGTGGTTTTGAAAGTATTTTGTAAAAGAGGCCATTGTTTAGGCAATCTTTGTAATGATTCTCATTCGTAAGAATGTATACAAAGATGTTGATCTTTTGAAACTCTTCAATGTTTGTAAGATGTTTGGAAATGTGTACGTGTGTTTTTGAAAATTGCAAGGATATTTGTTTTGAAAAGGAGCAAGTAACTAAAAGTAATCTACCTACTCAAATGTCTTTCTTGTTTATTTTCTTTTCCTTTGACATTGTTGTCTTACCATTGATTTGGTAAGCAACCCTATCTTTAGATGTAAACGGGACGAGCGTGGGTCATCGTATAGCCATGATTAGCAATGTTGTAACGTATCTTAGCATTTTTGAGGGACTAAGATCATTTTTGTAAGGAAACTTTGAATAGCGTCATCGAGGGACTTTGATCTTGTATTTGTTTGTTTTTGCTAAGACACCTTACATGCGTAATATGGCCATTTTGTATAAGGAAACCAAGTGGGATAACCCTAAGTGTGTTTTGTGTGCAAGTGTGTCATTTTCATGCTTGATTTTGTCTTGGATTATGGTTTTCTATTTGATTGGTTTTATCTTGCCATACAAACCCTAATTACTAGCATGCTATATAAAAGCGATAAATTACGAAATTTAAATGTCCTACACTATTACAACATTTGTGGGTGGGGGTATACAATTTATGAATGGGGATTGCAATAATATAAACCTAATTAGACTATTACAACCAAATTGAATATATACAAATATTGAAATAAATAATATACAAGATGAGTTAAATATGCAAAGGTATGTAAATGCAAAGAAGATTTTTGTTTGGTTTTTTTATGTGGAAAAAGTTTTAACCTAAACCTAATAAATCAAGATTAACTCAAATTAATTAAGAAAAGAAATTATTTTATAAAAGATTTTGAATAAACCCTAATTCTATTTGATTAAAAGTAAATAAATTTCTTTAAGAAAAAGTAAGTATTTTTGTATTCTTATCTTGAAAATAATATATGGCATTATGTGATATTTTTGGTCCCCTTTTTTTATATTAAAATAAATATTTAATGGGTATAAAGAAAAAATAAATATTAAACTAGTTATAATTTAATTTACAAAGTTTATTTAATAAAATAGATAATATAAAACTAAATAAAAAATTTTTATGTGAGAAAAATAAAATAAAGTAAACCAAAATATAAATTTATCATTTTTATATTTCTTATGATTTTTTTTAATATTAAGAAAAATATAATTAAGCAAATAAAATGAAAATAAAATAAATAAATGAAATTATATGGGCTAGGGGTGCTGCAAGCAAACAGGAGGTAGCATATTAGCAAAAACAAAAAGGCCCAAGAATGAGAGGCCCAGTGCTGCCAGAAATAAATAAAAAAGAACAAAAGTGTGGAAAAAATGCAAAAGGCAGGCGCTAAGGCTCGAACCCGTGACCTATAGCATTTTTGTGTGTTGCCTTACCACTGGGGTGGCTGTACATCTGTTCATATAAACAAAAGCATAAATATATATTAGAAAATGCCCCCTGAAGGCAACTTCATCTTCAACCTTGAGCCATGGCCGAACCACCTGTATCTCTCTCATTTCTCCATAGAAATGGAAAGTCCAAACATGAAAGTTATGGTGTTTCTTCCCACGAGTTCAACCATATAATTTATGTAAACTAAAAGTAAAATATCAAACCTAATTTTACTTCCCCTAATTTGAAACCTAATTTTTACAGAAATTTCAAATCCAAAATTCTCTATGCACAGTTAATATAAATGAAAAATATGAACATGGTTAGCTTTAGTGCAAGGATATCTACATTTAATTTTCACAAATCAGGACCAAAGGATGCTTGTATGAAGAGATATAAGTTTGAGTTTTTACCTCTTTCAACTGAGATCGTGAATGGAGTTTGAGCAAGTTTTGAGAAGGCCTGAGGATCTGTTTAGCTTGCCTGGACCTCCCTGAGTGTATTCCAATCCTTACTTTGTCTTGAAACCCCTTGAATCTCCCTACTCAAGTCAACCTGCAAGCTTGATATTTAAAAATGGTGGATGGAGGAGGAGGAGTTACAGTGAGGGAACATGGGTCTGGATCACTTAGGTGTGATGTATATTAAGTGTTTAGGTGGTTAAAACTCAAAACGCACGAGTGGATTTGGAGATGGCTGGGTAAGGTTCAGAACTGTCAAGCTATGGCAGATTTTCAATGGCAAAGTGTTTGGAAGAGTTTCTGAGTCTTAGCATTTGTGTGTTAGGTTGCAATACACTTGTGTATAAGTATGGAAGAGGTTAGACATCAAACTTTCTCAAGATTTCTGAGTTATAGCCTTTTGGCTCTATTACTTGCTTTTGAAGAAAAGTTAGGAGACAAGTCCCTAAGTGTTGTACAAGCATGGTCTGGTTTTTGAGAGGCCTTAGACAAGTTTCTTTTGGTTTTGACTTTGCTTGTGTGCAGAGAAAACAAGTGAGAGGCTCATGAAGTTGACAAAGGAAAAATTTGTGCTTTATTAAAATGGAAATGCCACCTTTGTGCCATAAATGGAATTATAGCTTGGATAAAGGCTCTAATGCTTGGATTAAAGCTCTATCAGTTATGAAAACATTTAATTATGGAGTGAGAAACAAGTTTGAGGCCTGCAAAGCAAATAATATGCAGCCTAGGCTTGGATTTGAATTTTTGTTCATCATGAAATGGCTTGAAATCAAAGTGATAAATTGCTGACTTCATCTCTTTGATTATGCCTACTCAAGAATGATCTCAACGAGTTCTTGGAAATTTTGGAAAGCTTGCAATGTGCTCTACAACTCATATTTGAATTGCTTTTGAAAATTACCTTTGGAACTATGTGAAAAAATGGCATGAAGTTAGGTCAAAAATTTTCCTAACTAGGGCAAAATTTCACTAAGTTATTTTGGTTCATGTGCATGTATTCACAAAATTATATCTTAAGATCCAAGAATTTTTAGGATAAATTGTGTGAATAAAAGTTGTACATTTCACGGAGATCTACAACTTTCATGTTGGAAGTTTCCTTTGAATCATCTTGCATCATGGTGAAAATTTGGCTCAAATTTGAGAAAAAATAAGAAATTTTCTATACTTAGAAAAATTTCTAAGTTAAGAAATTTCAACTTTTCAAAACCAAATCTAAAATCCTTGGTTTCTTGATGAACAAGTTTCACCTTTTGACATTTTTTGATGAATTGTGATCCTTGGCACTTGAATTTGACCAAAAAGTCAAAGTTTGACTTTTCAGTATACAATTTACTTTTGATCAATTGACTGAAAAATTCATCTGTTAATCCAATGGATTTGTAATGTTTTGAACCATGTCATTAGGTCAAGATGATGCAATTTAACTATTGAAATCATGTTTCAAACCAATTGATCATTTGCTAGGTCAAAAATCATAAATTGCCCCTTCTTAGTCAAAACCCTAATTTTGACCATTTTGCCCTTTTGATAATTTGATTAAATTTCTTGAGGAATTGTGGTCCAAACTTGATCAAATGATACATATGAGTCTAAGATGTTGATGTGGATAAATAATTATGAAGTTTTACTATAAATTGGCCATGGTTGACTTTTTTCCCAATACAACTGATTTTTAGGTCAATTGTTCAATTGACTGATCAAAAGTGTGATTTAGGGATTGAAAATTGACATGAGAAATCTTGGGGGTCCATAATGATCCTTGAAAGTTATATGAAGCATTGATAGTCCAAAAATCCTTGTGCAAACTCAAACCCTAATTTTGGTCATCAGTGCATGGGGAGATGTCTTGAGCTGGTCAAACCCTAATCCAGTCTTGAGTCCAAGAGATATTGTGAGGAAATTTTTGATAAGTGAGAGGGAAAATTTTGAGGTACAACAGCTACCCCTGTTCAATCTTCTTAAACTTGAAGGGTTAGACTGGCGAGTTTTGCCATTCGTGACTCGAAGGTGGAAGATGATTGGACACTAGAGTGCCTAGAAATTTGCACTTGGCGATGCGATGATAGAAGGAATGGGCTTATAGATTCCATTTGGAGAGGTGATAGAAAGTTGTAGGAGATGGGCTTGCAGATGCCATCTAAGAGTGATTTTTTTAATTGTAATTTGTAAGCTGAAAGAATGAGTATCAGAATGGCGTCTGTGTCTGGGGCGTATCTATACTGTATCTGGAAGTTGAGTCTCAATGAGCATCAGAATGACATTCGTGTCTGGAATGTATCTGAATTGTATCTGAACGAGGTTCTGAATAAGTATCAGAATGGCATCCGTGTCTGGAGCGTATCTGAACTATATCTGAAAGTTGAATCCGAATGAGTATCAGAATGGCATCCGTGTCTGTAGCATATCTGAATTGTATCAAGAGGTTGAATCTGAATGAGTATCAGAATGGCATCTGTGTCTGGAGCGTATCTGAACTGTATCTGAAAAGTTGAATCTGAATGAGTATCAGAATGGCATCCTTGTCTGGAGCGTATCTGAACTGTATCAAAAGATCTTGGAATTTTGTTAATGGTAGATGTTAACCTTATCTTGAAAAGAGTAAAATGTTAGCTAAAATGCAAAGTCATGTTGCATGAAATGTATGATGTGATGCATTTGCTTTATCAATGTTTATGATATAAGGATGCAATGTATGCGTATGTGAGCTGATTTGTTGTATTGTAGTTGGATTGGGGAAAATAAATCCCTGGCTGCGGCTGAGGATATGTAAGTCTTCACGTCTTGAAGTTGAATTATTGATGAATTTCTGTCGAGAGAAATAAACTTTGTTGTAAGGGAAATGCCATGTACTGCTTGTAAAATCCTATTGGGGAATCCTGAGAAATTTGACGACTTCTACTGGGGATCAACAAATTGAAGCTTTGTCCCGCTGGGGATTTAAACGACGTACTACAGGGGATTACTTATGGGATATCTTAGAGGTATTTCCCTATCCTTTCAACCTATCAGTAATTGCCTCTTTTCATTTAGTTTATTTGTAAACAATAATGTTCAAATGCATATGCTCAACAATGAATCATTGGACGTTTTTGTAAACAAAACAAGCGTAAAGAAAAGACAAATAGTTTTTGCACTTTCAAAGAGATATCTTGTATTGACTTTGAATAAGTATTTTTTGTACAAGGAGACAAACATTCTAGTAAGACAATGCTTTCATAAAAGGGAAAAATTTGATACAAAGGAAAGATAGCTATGTGTAATAATCCCACGGGGTTTCCATTCTGCTATAGCCTTCGTATCTCTGAGTATCTTGTCTATTTTTTGCCTCGTCCGAAGATGATTGAATTGATCAGAACCTCTGAGTTTGTTAGTGGAAGCCAAAGTTTGTCCATAAAGTGATCCAACGGGATATAGTCGTACGCCTTTATTCCCTAACTTTTTCCTGGACCGCCCTTTCGGGTTTTCAGTCCACCGGGAAACCCTTTTTTGCCCAAGTCGCCCTTTTGGGTTTTCAACTTGCCGGGTGTACAGATTTTTTTGTTTTATGCTTAATTTTTTCCAGAACCTTTTGGTTCACCGGGATGCCCTTATTTTTCCTAGGTGTGTCAACCTAGCGGGTCCCTTATGCGTAGTATCTTTTGACTATGTCCGTGTTCGCAGGGTGTGGCAGGTCGTCACCATCCATGGTGGTCAAGATCATTGCCCCACTGGAGAATATGTTTTTTTTTACAAATGGTCCTTCATAGGTAGGAGTCCATTTACCCATGGGATCACCTTGTGGCAGTATGATGCGTTTGATCACTAGATCCCCAACTTGATACACTTGGCGTCTGACTTTCTTGTTGAAAGCCTTGATCATCCATTTTTGATACATTTGACCATGGCAAACAGCAGAAAGTCTCTTTTCATCAATCAAATTCAGTTGATCAAGTCGAGTCTGGATCCGGTCGTCTTCGTTCAGCCCTGTATCCTTCACAATCCTCAGAGAGGGGATCTGAACCTCGATAGGCAAGACAACCTCCATGCCGTAAACCAAAGAATAGGGTGTTGCCCAGGTTGATGTGCGAGCCATGGTACGATATTCGTGGAGAGCAAATGGTAACATCTCATGCCAGTCTTTGCATGTGACTGTCATTTTCTATATGATTTGTTTAATGTTTTTATTTTCCGCTTCGACAACACCATTCATCTTCGGCCGATAGGGAGAAGAATTATGATGTTGAATCTTGAATTGCTCAAACAAGGCGGTGATCGTAGTGTTGTTGAGATTTGTTCCATTGTCAGTGATGATCCTTTCCGGGATACCGTACCGGCAGATGAGATTTTGCTTGATGAAGCGGGCAACAACGTTCTTGGTGACGGAAGCGAAGGAAGCTTCCTCCACCCATTTTGTAAAATAGTCAATGGCCACTAGGATGAAGTGGTGTCCATTGGAGGCTGCTGGCTTGATTTCCCCAATAATATCAATCCCCCACATAGCAAAGGGCCAAGGAGCCGTCAAGACATTCAGAGGACCCGGAGGTACGTGCACCTTGTCAGCATAGATCTGACACATATGGTAGGTTCGAGAGTGTTGATAGAAATATGCTTCCATGGTAGACCAGTAATAACCCTCCCTTAGGATTTTCTTTGCCATCATATGCCCACTAGAATGGGTGCCAAAAGGGCCTTCATGTAACTCAGCCATGATCCTTTCAGCTTCAACCTTATCTACGCATTGTAGTAACACATAGTCATGATTGTGTTTATACAGGATGCCGTTACTAAGGAAGAACTTAGCAGAGAATCTCCTTAAGAACTTTTTGTCATTGATTGAAGCTCCTTCTGGATATTCCTGAGCCTCGAGATACCTCTTGACTTCGTGAAACCAAGGTTGGTCCACTACTTCTTCAGTATTAATCTGGTGACAGTGTGTTGGTTCATCCATTCGTTCAATGGTGATTTGGGGAGCCTCATCATCCCAATTAAGTTTAAACATAGATGACATTGTGGCTAGTGCGTCTGCTAGCTGATTTTCTTCTCGCGGGAAATGCTCAAAGGTAATCTTCTCAAGATGTGGTAGCAATTTCAAAACATGTTCTTTATAAGGGATAAGGTTAGGTTGTTTGGTGTCCCATTGCCCTTTGATCTGGCTGATAACCAAAGCTGAATCTCCAAATACATCCAAGGATTTGATCCCCAAGTCTATGGCAGCTTTGAGACCAAAGATGCACGCTTCGTATTCTGCCATGTTGTTTGTACAATTGAAGTAAAGTCTGGCAGTAAAGGGAGTATGAAACCCTTCCGGAGATATGAGTACAACACAAATACCATTGTCGAATGCATTGGAGGCTCCATCAAAGAATAGGGTCCATCGGGATCCTTGTTCAGGTCCATTATATTGCCTGAATTCTTCACAATTGTCTAATGTCATGATGTCTTCATCTGGGAATTCGAACTTCATGGACTGGTAGTCTTCTACAGGTTGGTGAGCAAGGTGATTAGCTAGTACACTCCCCTTTATAGCTTTCTAGGTAGTATATTGTGTGTCATATTCGGTCAGGATCATCTGCCATATCGCTATTCTCCCAGAACGAGTAGGCTTCTCGAAGATATATTTTATCTGATCCATCTTAGATATCAACAAGGTAGTATAAGTCAGCATATACTGTCTTAGCCAGCGAGCAGCCCATGCCAGAGCGCAACAAGTTTTCTCGAGCAGTGAATATCTGGTTTCACAGTCGGTAAACTTTTTGCTCAGGTAGTAAATAGCATGCTCTTTTTGTCCAGACTCGTCATGCTACCTCAATACACAGCCCATTGAGTTTTCTAAAATAGTCAGATACATGATCAATGGTCTTCCCTCGACTGGTGGCATCAATACAAGAGGCTCTTGCAAGTATTCTTTGATTTTGTCAAAAGCAACTTGGCATTCATAATTCCATTTGACTACATGATCTTTCTTCAACAATTTAAAGATTGGTTCACAAGTAGCTTTCAGGTGAGAGATGAATCTGGATATCTAGTTCAAACGTCCCAAGAATCCTCTGACTTCCTTCTCAGTACGAGGAGCAGGCATCTCTTGTATTGCTTTAACTTTGGCAGGATCGACCTCAATACCTTTGTTGCTGACGATAAAGCCTAAGAGCTTACCAGACCGTACCCCAAATGTGCATTTGTTCGGATTCAATCTCAGCTTGTACTTCTTCAGTCTCTCAAATAGTTTTTGCAAGTGATCAAGATGCTCTTCTTTTGTTTGAGATCTGGCTATCGTACTGTCCACATAGACTTCTATTTCGTGATGTATCATGTCATGAAATAGAGCTACCATGGCACACTGATAGGTTGCCCCAGCGTTCTTCAGTCTGAATGGCATCACCATGTAGCAGAATGTGCCCCACTGTGTGACAAATGTTGTTTTCTCCATGTCCTCAGGCGCCATTCTGATTTGGTTGTAACCTGAGAAACCGTCCATGAAGTAAAACACTTTGTGTCGTGCCGTATTTTCAACTAGGATATCAATGTGGGGGAGTGGAAAGTCATCCTTAGGGATTGCCCTATTCAAATCTCTGTAGTCCACACACATTTGCACTTTGCCGTCCATTTTGGGCACGGGAACAGCATTGGCAACCCATTGGGGGCAAGAGGTGACAACCAAGAATCCAGCATTGAATTGCTTCATGACTTCTACTTTAATCTTTTCTGACATATCAGGCCTCATGCGGCGAACCTTTTGCTTTACTGGAGGATAATCCTCTCTTGTAGGCAGACAATATACCACAATATCTTCATCAAGTCCTGGTATGTCTTCATACTACCAGGAAAAGACTTCGACATAATCATGCAACAACTGAATTAGACGCTTCTTGATACTGGGTTCCAGATTGGCACCCACCTTGACCTCTTTTCTGTCCTCTTTGATACCTAGGTTGATCGTATCCACGGGTTCCTCGTGAGGCTGAATGGTTTTCTCTTCTTGTTGTAGCAGTATGGTAAGTTCCCCTGGTACTTCACAATCTTCCTCACCTTCGTCTTCGGCTTGGTAGATTATATTCTCAGAGTCACAAAAGGCCATAGCAGTTTTGTTACCCATGGGATCCAGAATAGATGTATACCTGCATTGTGAGTGTGGGTGTGTGTAAGGGTATAACTATCTTTGAAAGAAAGTAAAATGTAAAAGAAAAACAATGAGTACAAACGTTTGAATGTGAAAACGTCCATGATTCTATGATGTCATATGAAAAATGAGATAATAACCCTTACAAATGGACCATTGTGCCTCGGGTAAGACACAAGGTTTTAAGAGTGCGAATTGTTTTGAATATTACATATCCAACAAAATGTAAAGACACATTACTGAGGGATGAAAGAGATCGGGACGAAGTCTCTAGCCTCCCAATTGCTGAGCCCTCCATTGACAGTCGAGAAGATCCAATCCTCTAGGTTGCAACCATCTTCATCATCTTCCACTACGTTGACTTCTCAGTTGCTGATCTTCAAGGGTGGCCCTCCAGCACGGGCACGGCGTACAGCCTTTTGAGCACTTGAAGTGAAACCTAGGCCAAACTTGTCAGACTTATATGGGATATTTGGGAGTTGTCCCCAGATAGTGCATCCTCCTCCTTCTACTACTGCTTTGGCATCTTTTAGTGACGACATCCAGAGTGGAGGCCTGGTAATCTTGGGAACATCCTTAGTCACTTCCACCTCTTGGGGGACTTCTTCAAAGTGTTGAAATGGAGTTTCAATGATTTCGCCATCCAATTCCACATATCTGAAGGAAATGAGATGGCTGATCATGTATTCTTCCTCTCCATGGACGGTGATAATCTTCCCTTGAACTGGGTATTTTAGAATCTGGTGCAATGTAGAGGTAATAGCGCCAACATTATGGATCCATGGTCGGCCTAGCAAGCAGGAGTATGAAGGGAGGATGTCCATCACATAAAAAGTTTAATTGAAAGTTTGGGTTCCAACCTTTATGGGAATGTCTACCTCCCCATGTACCATCCTCTTCGAACCGTCAAAAGCCCTTACCACTATGTTGCTTTGCTTCAAAGTCAACCCCTCACAGTCAAGTATATCAAGAGCTTTTTTGGGTAATACATTCAAAGATGAGCCATTGTCCACCAAAACATGCGCCAGAGTGGTGCCCCTACATTCCACTAAGACATGAAACGCCTCATTATGCTTTCTTCCCCTCGGTGTCAGATCAGAATCTGAAAAACCTAAACCATTGTCCGCAGTTAGGCTGGCCATGCAGTCTTGAAATTGATCAGCAGATGTCTCTTGAGGTACATGGGAGGTTTTTAAGAACTTCACCAAGGCTTTTGCATGTGCCTCAGAACATAGTAGTAATGTTAGCATGAAGATCTTAGAGGGAGTTTGCCCCAGTTGTTCAACTACATTGTAGTCGCTTCTCTTTATAATTTTTAAGATCTCCTCCATTTCCTTCTTGGAGGTCTCAGGGATAGTTAATGATTGAGCCTTCATCCGGACAGGCTCAACCATAACACCTTTTCCTCGAGCCTCGGTTAACTCGACAGCAGGAGTGTCAGTAAGAATGATTACAGGGGTTGTAACGGCTTTGTCAATTGGAGTACTTGCAGAGATGATTACGGGTGTAGGAGTAACCTTTGGATCAGCCACAGGGATAATTAGGGGTCCATAAACTTCTTTTAGGGGAGCAATTTCTGGAGAAAAGATCCTACCACTTCGGGTAATTTTTCTAGTTCCGGCAATATTACTGACGTCAGAGTCTTCTTTTTCAGAATTTATCTCTTCGGCGGACGGCTAGTCTTGCTTAATACCATGGTAACAGACATCCCCTCCATAATTCCATGGTATGGTTTTGTCTGATGTATATGGGACTGGCCCAAGCATTGTGATTATTAAAGGAGCTGCTTTCGGAACTGACATAATTCTAACGGGTCTTTTGGTGGAGACCCTGGAAGAATTGGCGGAAATGGTAATGATAGAAACATCTTTAACAGGAATAGGTGAAACATGAGTCTTTTCGAACAAAATCTCTTTGTTATCTATCAGGCATTGAATGCCCGTCTTCAACAAAGGACAGCCAGTTGGTGAGGATGAGCAGAGATGGAAAACTTTATTACAACCCGGGAACACACCGTCTTTCAACAAGTTTATCTTAATAGTCAGAAGTGGGGTTATGAGTTCATCAACTGAGGTAACAAAAAAATCTTCTTCAATGGCATTAGTATTGTGGCCATGTATGGGCATCGGAGCAGAAATTACATTTGGATTCTCGGGCGCATCAAACTCGATTTAGTTTGCTTCAATGAGGTCTTGTATTTTGTTCTTTAGAGCCCAACAGTTGTTAGTATCGTGACCAGGACTTTCAGAGTGATATGCGCAACGGTAATTGGGATGATAATAAGGGGATGTTGTATTGGGGTTTTTCGGAGCTTCTTTCAAGGTTACCAAATTGGATCTCAGAAGATGCGGTAATACTTGAGACGGAGTCATGTTGATTCTGGTAAACTGCCTGACTGGCATTTCTACCCTTGGTTGATTACTTTTTTGTTGATCAGATGTAGGCTTTGGGATCATAACAACCCCCACCATTGGTCGGCGTTCGGCCCTATCTGTGTTTATTTATGGATATGCGACAGCCACCTCTTTCTTTCTGATAAAGGGCTTCCTTACAACTGTAGAAGAAGATGTATCTTTCTGAATCTTTCCATTCTTTATACCGGCTTCTATCCTTTCTCTGGTCAGTATTAGTTCAGTAAAGCCTGCAGATGAACTTCCGACTAAATGATTGAAGAAGGGACCAGATAAGGTACCTAAGAACATGTCTACCAATTATCTCTCATACAGAGGGGGTTGAACTCTTCTAGTGAAATCTCTCCATTTTTGTGCATAGTCCTTGAAACCTTCATTGGAAACCATGGCCATACTCTGGAGTTGAGTATGGGTAGGCGCCAAATCAGCATTTTATTGATATTGCTTGTAGAAAGTTGCGGCAAGATCTTCCCAATTGTGAACATTAGCCCTTTCTAGTTGGTAGAACTAGTCAAGTTGAGTACTAGACAGACTGTCTTGGAAGAAATGTACCCATAAGTCTTTGTCAGCGGTATGGGGTTGGATTTTCCTCACGTATGTCCGGAGGTGCATTTTAGGGCATGACACTCCGTCATATTTGGCAAATATAGGCACTTTGAACTTCAGAGGAATCATAATCCCCGACACTAGTCCCAATTCCTCAAAGTCCAAACCTGGCACCTTTTGGATTTCCATCGCGCTCAATCGCTCTTCAAGATGTTTATACTTGTCATCAGCCGGAGGTTATTGTTCCTCAGAGTAGTCCTTTTCTTCTTCCTCCTCTTCCGATTCTGACGGGACAACTGTTTCCTTTCCTTTCCCCTCTCCTTCACCAGATGTTGTTGCAAAGTCCAAAGTCCTTCTTGTCTGCCCATGAAATCTTCTTCCCATGTTTAAGACTTCGGTTACCTTCTTTGTTTTCTTTTTCCTCTCTTCAGCCAGCAGAGTCTTCAACTCTCCTTGCCCCTTGGCTAGGGTCATGAGCAACTGTTGAAACTGCGTATTCTGAGCTTGGAGATCTTTCACTGTTTGCTCGAGATCCATCTTACTGAAATAAACAATGGAGAGATGAGGAGACTTGTTGAAAAAGACATGTTTATGTTATGATGAATGGTATATGCATATGTAATGTTTTCAAGGATTTCAAAGATTCAAGTTCTCTTTAGACAAAAAGGAAACACACATTATATTACTAAGATAAAGTTTGAGTACATCAATGCCCCTTGGGCAAAATAATACAAAAGCTCTAAGATAGAAAAGTAATGCGGATCCTCTTTGGTGCAATGTAGGCATTCAGAGTCTGCTCCTCATGAAGTATCCTAGTGAGCTCCATAACCTTCTTCTCGCTTGCGTAGAATTGGGCTTCGAAAGTATCTCGCTCTCCTTTGAGTTGTATCCAATCCCTTTGTAGGTCTTCAAGAGATGTGGGCATGTCATGATGTAGGATAGTGTATGGAATATTTCCCTCTATGACAGGCTCAATGATTACCGGAAGGATGGAGAGGTAAGGCATCATAAGACTTTGAGTGCGAGTTCATACCTATTTGAGGTAAGGCTCAAGAGGGATGGAATTCTTGATCCCCAGAGTCTTGCTATCCACCTTGTTTAGCATCCTCCAAGCTCGGATAAATCTCTGGCGAAGACCTTGGTCGTTGTTGTCGTAGTCGAATACCAAACCTTGAATCAGCATCTCGTGCAGGCCATCCCTTCAGGCGTAACTAAAGTGTCTTAAGGCTAAACATGGGTTGTAGGTGATACCTCCCCTAATGCCAAGTAGAGGGACATTAAGGAATTCTCCACAATGATCGATGATGATAACATTCTCTTTGGATCGAGAGCACTAATGAATGTCTGAATGTTTGAGCATCATCAACCTTTGTGACCACCTTGAACCTTGCTCATTCTTTAAGACTGATTGGGGAAGATGAGAAATAAACCATCTTTCCAAGAGAGGAGTGCAACAAATAAGAACACCTATTTTCCTCATTATGCGAGTGTGAAAAGAGTGTAGGATATCCACTAAAAATGTAGGCACCGGGTTATGTGATATGAAGATTTTGACGGTGTTCACATCTATGAGTTGGTCAGGATTTGGAAACAAAACCATCCCATAGATGAGGAGAGCCACAATCTCCTCAAAGGCTTGCAAGTCTAAGGAATTCCAACAACTTTGGGCTTTCTCAAATAGAAACTTTGCTAGGAAGCCTTTGACACCACTCTTTGTTTCCCAATGAGTTGTGACATCAGATGAGTGCAAGTGTAGAACTTGAGCAATCTCTTCTGGCTTTGGATATCTTTTCGTACCGTTGAAAGGTAGTTGATTGAGAATTAGAATCCTCAAGAGTTAGGAGAATTCTTCCAAAGTAGGCACAAGTTGATAGTCGGGAAATGTGAAGCAATGGTGCAAAGGATCAAAGAATTGAAAGAGCACCTTCATCATGTCCTCATCTGTGTTAGAGGTGACCAATTTGAATAGATGACCATGTCTCTCAGTGAATGGAGAGTTTTCAGGAATCCTTGAAGCTAGCTCCTTAAGTTGTGGAGGGATTCTCACAAGTTTGACTTGAATAGTCTTCATGAGAAGTGAATCCATATCCTACAAAACAAGAACAAAGATGAATCCCAAAATCCTTGAAATGGTTAGTGGGTGTATATGATGTTCATGATGTTCATGATGTCCATGATGTTATGTACAAGTATGCATATACAAGCAAAGTAAACAAATCCTTAGTTTAGGCTTGCATGGAGTTTTATAGGTAAGTACCCTCTTGATGTTTAGTTCGCTTAAACCTTTCCTAGTAAAAGTAACCGGGTTCTAAGGAGCTCAATATCACTGGATTGTTTCCTTGGTCATTGTTTCAGCTCAAGCCTCTTTAATGGCGACCAAAATATCCCAAGAAACTAAACCTCAATGAGTGTAGTATCGAGTACCTACAAACTTCGGACTGCACCAAAGCCGGTCATCTCACTACATCCTAAAGGCCAAGTTGGTCAAGTAAAGGTTCTAGAAGTTCATTAGTGCTTCATGACATCATTCAGCCGCCCCTTATTCTCTTTGATTAGATCTCTATAATCAATGCACATGCAGACTTTTCCGTATTTCTTTGATACTTGAACAATATTGGAAATCCACTGAGGATACACTGATGTCACAAGAAAACCAACATTAATCTGTTTCAAGACCTCCTCTTTAATTTTCACTGCCATGTCGGGGTGAGTTCTTCTCAACTTCTGCTTGATGGGCAGACATTCTGGCTTCAACTGCAGGTGGTGTTCCACAATATCAGTGTCCAACCCAGGCATATCCTAGTAAAAAAAAATACTAGACCTCTTGAGAGAACCAAACTTCAAGTGTATTAAGTCTTTACAAAAATTGGGCAGAGTAACGGTTGTATACGGGTGAATTCCATATTACAAACAAAGGGGGTAATCATAAAAACCTGCACACAAAAACAAACAAGCACTCCAGACAAAATAATCAGAGAAGATCACAAGGTCTCCAAGATAGGCCAAGGTTTCTAATTGTAAGTCCAAGGAAAGTCCCATGCTCCATAATGCCAAGGATAGTAACCAAATAGTCCAAGTACCATTAAAGATTTTTATGGTTTATGTTGATTATTAAGTATCTTAAAAAAATAAATGAAAAGCTCAAGTGAGCAAAGTAAAAATGACAAGAAAGTATATGCTCAAATGAGCAAAGATGAAAATGGCATGAAATGTAAATGCTAAAATTAAATGGTACATAAATCATAAAAAATAAAAGCATAAAGTAAAATAAGTAAATAATTAGTGGTTAGTTGGATGACCATCTTGAAGCTTGCATTTGGAACTCATTAGAGGATTGGTAGAACCAAAGCCTCCACACAACAAGTTGCATTTTCTTTTTGTCAAGTATATCATCCATTTGGAATTCTCACAAGTGCCATTTAATGATCAACGATGTTTAAGTGATCCGCGTTGACCAAAGGTATTGTAGATCCATTAGAGGATTGGTAGAACCAAAACCTTCACATAATGAATCTCAAGGTTATTGGATCAAAGAGATCAAATTAACATACTTGGGCTTGCAAACATAAGTTTGGGCCACAAATGATCATTTATTCGAATTGGGACAAAATTTAGCGCTATGTTAAGCAATCGTAAGTGGACTTATATAGAAGTCGCACCTATTTTGAGGCCGGTCAATAGCAATCTATGCAACATTTGTTCTGAGACATGATATAGAGATCATGCTCCAACAACATTTAGTGCAATAAGAAGGGGATGAGATGGAGAGGGATGGGAGAGAATATACAAACCACTTTTGAATTAATTTTAATCAAACTATTATTAAAATCATTCATCCATTTTTGTGGAGTTAAACTCAACACCATGGATCCAATGATGTTAATAAAGTTCATGATCCAAAATTTAATTCAAGATCAGCCAGAAAATAGTCACAAAATAATATTACATTTTAATATATACAAAAGGGTTTAAAAATAATGTTTAAAAAAATAGAAAATAAATAGAAAAATATCAACTATGTTCAAATTAATCAAGAAATAAAAAGTAAGACCATAAAAAAATAAAAAAAGACTCAAATGATTTTACAAATTTTTTGGTAATTTTTTAAATTAAAAGAAATGGGTAAAATAAACCAAAAGTGATAAAAAATAGTAAAGTCAGAAACAAAAATAAAATAAGGTCACCAATATTTGTCACAATATCATTGGATCACTCCATAATTTTTTTCAGAATTTAAAAATGTGTAAAAATATTTTTAAACATTTAAAACAATTCAAATAAAGTGTAAATTTATAAAAAATACCAAAACACAAAATTAAATTGTGAAAAAATAAAAATCAGAAAGAGAATAATCAAAATATTTTTTCATAATTTTTTCAGATTTTTTGGACTTAAAATGAATTTTCTATGATTTTTTGAAATTTAAAACAATTAAAATATAAAAATTAGAAAAGAAAATAAAAGTAAAAATATGTGGACCATTGGATGAGAGTCAAAACGCGTTAGTAATCAAATCCAAGGGGTCTGGCACGCTGTGCATATCATGGTCATTAGTGAATAAAGTACATAATCAAATATAAATCAGATTTTCAAAAATAACAAGTGGCGTGCCATCATTGGTTGGAAGATGACACGTAGGTCAACTTCAACTTCCAGCCAATGAGATTTGCAGGTCTCTCAAACTGTAAAATCAGAAGCTCAGACATATGTCGTTCGCTTCGTCTCTCCAAGACGAAGACAACCACATCCCCGCGCCAAATTTATATAAATTGTAACTCAAGCAATTTGGAAGGAATGTTTTGAAAAGGGATTTGAAATTTCATGGTCAAAACATGTTTCCAGTAAAAGGTAAGTGTTTCTAATAGAACCAGGGTAATGAGAGCAACACAATGATATCAGAGTTTTGAAGAATTGATGAAGGAATCTACCTATTGAAGTTGAGTTGCAGAGCTCTGAAACTGGACTTCTATAGAGCAGTATAGGGCACGATTCTTGAATGTAATTATGTGGTTAGCTTCATGGAAGATCAAGGAAGGTGAATTGATGGAAAAATTGGATTGAAAAAGGCTTGAGAATGGATTTTGAAGTTACTGAATTATGAGTTGTGGAACAAGTTTGGCAGGGTGATTCTGTCTATCTAAGCTTGAGAAAATGAACAGGATAGATCATGTATTTATAGGAGAAGCAAATGGGATCAAAAGAAAGGGTGAATGATGCATTTTAGAGGGAATTCGTGTGGGTCTGCATCATGAAGAAAATGTGACTTCTCTTTTGTCAAAACTCATCCAAAGCACGTGTTTTAATGCACTAATCAACTTGGGAAAGTTGGCTAATCATGTTTAGACCCAAAACGCATGCTGATTTGAGATTTAGAGGTTGTAATATGAAATTCAAATCCTGACTTGCAATAAAACTTCAATTCCAAGTTACCACTTTTGAAACAATGGCATTCTCAGCTCAAGTGGTCTTAGAGCATGATTCTTGATGCTTTAGAAAGATGGGGTTACATGCTTTGAAATGGAAAAAGAATGGAATCAAATGGATGCTTGAGCTGAAAGTTGTGTTGAGTCAAAGTTGGAGAAAAAGAGTTGACTTTCCATACTTAGAAATATTTCAAGCTTTTCTTTAAAAATGACCTATAATGTCTTGCATCCAAACATGGCCTTCCACTTGGAATTTGCTCTTGACAAAAAAAGATGGCATGAATTAGATCTCTTGAATGACATTTTGAAACTTGAACCATTAAAAATATCCAAAAATTGAGAGAGTTATGAATTGTTGAAGTTGGAAAAAAAATCATGAAATGACCTATAATCTTTTGCATCTTTAAGGCAACTTCCATCCATTTTCTCACTTTGCACATAAAATAAGGCATAAAGTCCACACCTTAATGATCATTATGGAAAAATAATGGGCTCAAGGTGATAAAAATTGACCAAGTTATGATCATTTGAAGTCACACAGTGAAAATTGGGGATTCGTCTAGAGGACTTGTAATATTTCTTCCTCATTAAGTCTCTTCCTCATGACAACTCCTTGAAACTTTTGAAGTGATTTGTTGATAATCCTTTGAAGAGAAAGATGTCTTTGGAATCACTCAAAAATACCAAGAGATGAGCAAGATACATTTCTTTGAAGTTCAAAACCCTAGCTCCTTAGATCAAGAGAATGCTTTGAGGAACTTTGACAATTTTGAACAAACTTCTTGTACCAACACATGATTTGTAAATAGAAGTTGTTGAGGATGATAATGAGAACTCATAGCCACCAAAACCACTTCCATATCTTGAACATTGAGAGAAATATGCACTTGTGACCAAATGGAATAAAATCTTGTCCAACCATGACAACTTCTCCAATCAATCCCTTGTGCTTTTCAACCAAATTTAATAACCTTGAAATATGATGAACCAAAACAACCTTTCCATGCCAATTATTACAAAACCAATCCAATGGTGAGGTTTGAACTTCTCAATCTTTATTGACTATGGCATGGAAATAAACTCATGAACCCATGGGGTAACTTGTTACATCCCATTGCCTTTACCTACATGGATAACAAGCAAGACAAACCAACATTGCATTTTATTTAGTTAAAAGAAGAAATCAAGACAAAAATAATATTCATGATCACAAAAGTACATAAGTCAATGTGCTTGGTGATTCCTCAAAAGGTAAAAGCTAAATATAAGAAGGGGGACCAAGAATCCTATTGTGATCTTGTTGTGAATGAATCAACATGGCATGATGAAGGGATCTTAGGGGGGAAAATTGGGGTATAACAACCACGGGATGGACATAAACTATAACTTATTGAACAGGCTGAGAAATTTGAGCAGTATGGTTATATCCTTCTGGCATATAACCTTTTAGAATCCCCATGGGTAACTAGGAGGCATGCGATGCTGAGCATTGGTAGTATTCGAAGCAACTGAGACGAGAACTGTCATAACTTCAGAGATAATTGTTGTTTGTTGTGGTTGTGTAACATGAGGAGGTGGCGATGGTGGTGGTTGATTCTGAGCATCCACCAATGACTCTACCAAAGCAGTTAAGTTCACCATTCTGGTTCTTAAAGCGGTAACCTCTTCGCGCAGTTCGCGACTCTCCTGTTCGAGATTTTCCATCTTCTTCTTAGAGTTGGCTCGAGTGTTGTACCAGTGAGACAACTTGATTCTGAAGACCAAAGGACCTTGGATAAGACTTATGGTAAACTCATGAAATGAATAGTTAAATGCAAAATGATGCATGACATGCGATACAAATGCCATGTTCTCATTTCCAAAAGTTTATACGCTTTGATTCCCGTTATTAGGCCACAGTATTATTATGCATTTTTTTCATGTATTTTTTTTCAATGTTTATTTTTTTTCTTAACAATTGGAATCAAGGAAATGATGTTTGGAAACAAAAAACATGTATGTTGATAATTACATTAACATGCTATGTATGCAAACATGTGGTATTAAAGCTTCTGCAATACTGGATAGCTGCTCAACTGATAATAGAACCACAGTCGCATGTGATAAGATCAAACGTCCAGACCAATTTAGAACACCAAATAACCAAAGTCACCAACAAAACATAGTCACCATCTGTACCTATAAATATTATCCCCTCCCCACTCACGGGTAAAGACTAGGTCAGGGTAAGGCCAATGGTAACTCAGAATCGAGGGTACTCCTGAAAAACTATCACCGTATCACCTACGTGAAAATGATAGCCCCTCATTTGTACCTCATATGAGCATGGACGACATGACGGCATAATGAAACCTAAGTCAACTAGTCGTTCATGTTCTACTCTATTCCTAGTGTTCCCATGGTTGCCACTTGGATTGGGTATTGGGCCTTTTATCTCATAGTAACATCCCACCCATCAAGAAACACAGAATCCAGCACTGCAGAAATATATGATATATGGAAAGCAATAAAATGCAATGCATACATATGCTCAAACATATATAAATGAATAAGTTATAAAGCATAACGATAAACACCCTAAGAAAAGAAAACGGGAGCTGGGAGTGACTCACGGGATGGACCAATAATTGGTCGACATTCCCCAGTGAAGTCGCCACTTTTCTGTAGTGGTAAAATTAATGAAGTTTCCACTGAGTATTTATTTATCCCACACAAAGGGAAAGGAAAATCGTCAAAAAAAACCTAAAGGGGAAATCAAGGTCTTGCAACCCAGTGAATGGGTAAGGGAGACGATTACGCGAGGGGAAGGTATTAGCACCCCACACGTCCATATTACTCTACGGGATCCACTCTTGTTGTTATAATAAAAGGGTGTGTTCAATCTAATGCTTAAGATCTATAAAATTCTAAGAGGGGATGCATGTAAAGAAAACAGAAAATAATGTAGGGAAAATAAAATTTGTGCTCGTTTGGGCCCTACCCCAATGCATACGTATCCCTTTTAAGGAATCAGAGCAGCCGTAGTTTGACTCACATATTTTTTGTTTGTTTGTATTTTTTAAATTAACAATGTTAAATTCGATCATTACACCGCTGCTCGACCTTTGGAGACTTATGACCTGTAGTAGAAAGGAATTAACATGCTCTTAGAAGAGAAAAGTCGATTGGCAAAAAGAATAGCATTGGTTAGTATTTTTTTTACCATGAAAAAGGTTTTTGTATGTTTAGCATGTTTTATACCTTTTCCAAGAAAAATTAGCTTTAGTTTTAAATGCAATTATGCAAAAATAGGAAGAAAACATCTATGGGAGACTAACCTATCTCTAACCTAATGTTATCATACAATTATGGTCCTTTGCCAAGGATGGAAAGGGAAATATCTACCCTCTGTTAGAATGCATGGATAACTATCCTAATATCTAACTCAAAAAGCAATCCTAATCGAGTAACCCTAAGGTAACATGCAAAGATCAAAGTCGTTATTTGAATTCTAATTGAGTGACATCATCGATCGTCAATAAAGGAAAGTAAAATCCTAAGGGGAGCATGCAAAAGAACAAAGTCATTATATCAATTCTAATTGAGTTACATCATTGATCGTCAACAAAGGAAAGTAAAGATCCTAAGGGGATCATGCAAAAGATCGAAGTCGTTATCTCAATTCGAATTGAGTGACATTGTTGTACCCCAAAATTTTCCCTCTCATGTTTTCCAAGATTTTTTCTTATATGGGTGGACACAATCATTTCATTAAAGGAAAATATAATTTTTTTGAAGATAAACAAGGTCTTTCAATTGGCATGAACAAGGTGTCTTTCGATTGGCATTTTCATAAGTTTCAATTGAGCTCCTAACCTCCTCCAAGCTTGCCTCAATTTTCCAAGCTTCGATTGAAGCCTTGGCCTGTTGCTTACTTGTTGTATACAAGCTTCAACTAGGCATGTGTTTCCTTTGAAATAGTTTCCTTAGATTCAAAAAGGATGGGCCTCATGTTGGCGCCCCTTTGATTACACCTTTACATGCTGACTTGATTCACAATGCAATGGCTACATGCATGCAAGTTTATTTCCTATTTTGTTTGGGAATTTGATGTCTTAGGAGCAAGTTTGATTCCTTCTTCAACTAGGCAAATACTCCTTTTGTGTGTGCCTTCAGCGCACAAAGCAAGAACTTCTTCAAACTGGCCTTCGATTCACAAATCTCCCATTGGGCAAAAGTCCCCTCAGCTTGTCACCAGCGCATGTATGCCTCTTCATGCTTGCCTTGGTTTCACAAGCAAAGACCCATCAACATGCATTCAACTCACAAGGCAAAAGGCCTCAGACTTGCCTTCGATCCACAAGGCAAGAACCCCCTACAAGAGTGTTTTGATTCATCAGGACAAAAGCCCCTTCACGCCTACCTTGGATTCACTAAGACAAAGACTCCGTTTGTGCTTGCCTTTAATGCATAAGGCCAAGACTCCTCGGCTCAGTTTCTGCACTATAGAAAAATATGCCCCCTTCGAAAGAGTATTTTAAAGGTACAGTCGAAGGACACACATTCGAGATTCATTTGAAGAAGGAACAAAGCATGCATGTGACCCCTTCAAAAGAGCACATATTTGGTTCAAAACAAAGAATACACAAAGGGCCCATTCAAAGGACACTTTGATAGGATACACATATAGTTGTCAAAAAAGGGGGTCTGGTCGAAGGATGGATCTAGTTGGTCAAAATGAAAAAAAAAATATTCAAAGAGGCATGCTGGTCCAAAAGACAACATACTGCCAGTTTCAAGCCAACGTGTACAAGCACATTCATTGTCAAGGAAAGGGTTTTTGTTTGGGCTAGCTAAATAGGGGTTCAAACGAAGAAGTCCCAGTGATGAGAACATGAGCCAATCGAAGGGTGCACAAGAGGTACATTCGAAGAAGCATGCAGAAGGCCCATTCGAAGGACACCCCTTGGCGGCCCATTCGAAGAGGGCACAAAGCGTACACAGAAAAGTCCATTCAAAAGAGCCATTCGAAGGAGGCAACTTGAGGCCAGTCTAAGAGAAACGCTGGAGGGCATTCGAAGGAGCCAAAATGTCCAGATTCATTCAAATTCAAAAAGAGGAAAGTTTCCATGGCTTTTGCAACGTTACAAAACATCATTCATGGCTTTGAAAACATTTGTTTATGGTTGTTTAAACCATTTCCTTCTTGTCCCCTCCATCCCCTATATATAAAGAGACCACAAGTGTTACATCACACACGGATAAATTGCCTATCAAAAGAGAACACTCACACCACCATAGGAAACATATCAAAATTCTAACTAGTTTTGAAGGCACCCTCATTCCAGACGAATGCCATACTTGTGTTCCTGAGATTCCCAAGAATCTCCTCCAAGCCAAGCCACACCCAGATTCATAAATTGAAGCATTTCCAGTTGGTAAGGATTTACTCAAGTCGAAAATGAATTTCTAAGCCTTTTAAATACATGTTGTTGGTATATCTGTGATGCTAATATCATTTTTGTTTATGTGAGCATATCATATGCAAGGTAACATGTAGGAATAAAATAACGCCATCGAAAGGCATGATCTATTTTGCCTTTCGAAACTCATGGTATAGCCAGTTTCAAGCCAAAATAAGCCTAGGCCCGAGGACAGGAGATTAGAATTAGGGACAAGGACTTGGGTTCGACACCCAGGTCCTGCATCTTTATTTTTGCCAACATTTTCCTTATAGGTCCAATTTGAAAGACAACTCCCTCCTTGGATCGAAAAAGACCACTCCCTCCCTGTATCGAAGAACCACATTAATCACTGGATCCAAGGACAGATCTGGACTCTCTTCAACATTGGGCCTAGCGAAAATTTCAATCAGCACCCCCTTTTCTCTTTTGCATGCCTAAGCCCATTTGGCATCTTTTCTTTTTGTATTGTTTTAATTTTTTTAATTCTATTTTTTATTTATTTATTTAATTACACAAATAATCAAAAATCACAAAAATATTAGTTTTAGTTTTTTTTATTAAACTAATTTTGTAAGTAAATTAATAAATGATTTTAACTATTTTCTTAATTTAAAATAAATTAGAATTTAGGTTTTAGTTTAACTTTAAATATTTTCTTTTCATAATGCAAAAAACCAAAAAAGAACTTAGACTATTTTCTTTAATTTAATTTTAATTATTTTCTTAAATAAAAAAGAACAATAAAAAAGGATTCTCTTATTTCATTTTTACTTACTAAGTTTTAGACGTAATTTTAGTCTTTCACGCGTTATTTATTTTTCTTTCATATTTTTATATTATTGTATATGTATACTGGATGTAATAGTTAATAGGATTTTACTTGCTTTCTTTATTTTTTCTCAACTCCCAATTTTTTTGTATAGTGTAAATCCCCCTCCCAAAGCCATGTAATAGTCTAGGTTTTTATCTTCCGCACTTTAATTTATGTACAATATTACTTCTAGTAACTAAGATTGTATGGCAAGACTGAAATTAAACCGTTAGCAAACCTAACACAAGATAAATACTTGAACTAAACACACTTGCACATATACACCTCTAAGGTACGTCCACTTTGGTTGCCTTCAGAAATAAAACAGTCATGAGACAGGAACGCTTTAGCAAAGACCCATAAATCAAAAGATCATAGTCCCTCAATGACCCTACAGTTGCCCTTCGGTAAATGATCTAGTCCATAAACAAAATTGCTAAAGCGTCTCCATAAGTTGCCTTCATGATTGTAACGTTTCTTCAAATGTCCCTCATACATCCAACGATAGGGCTACTGTTGTACCCCAAAATTTTCCCTCTTATTTATCATGTAATTTCTTACAAGATCTCCTTTGGTTCAAGACTGCACTAGGGTTGATTAGCTCAAGACACCTCCTTAAGCATTGATGACTGAAATTAGGGTTTGAGATTGCACAAGGATAATTGAACTTTTAATGCCTCATATGACTTTCATGGATCATTGTGGACCCTCAAGATTTCTCATATCATGTTTCAAGTCTTGGATCACATTTTTGCTCAGTCAATTGATCAGTTAACCTAAAAATCAGTTGTATTGGGGAAAAAGTCAATTGTGGCCAATTTATAATCAAACTTCATAATTTTTTATCCATATCAAAATTGTGAACTCATATATGTCATTTGATCAAGTTTGGACCATAATTCCTCAAGAAATTTGATCAGATCATCAAAAGGGCAAAATGGTCAAAATTAGGGTTTTGACTGAGAAAAGGCAATTTCTAATTTTTGACCAAGCAAATGGTTAATTGGTTTGAGACATGATCTCAACGTTTCAAATGCATCATTTTCACCTAATGGTATGACTCAAAACATTGCTCAAGATCAATTGATTGATAGTTGATTTTCAATCAACTGATCAAAAGTCAATTGTATACTGAAAAGTCAAACTTTGACTTTTTGGTCAAAATCAATGTCAAAGATCACAATTCATCAAAACATGTCAAAATATGAAACTTGTTCATCAAGAAATAAAAAAGTCAAGATTTCATTTTGAAAAGTCAAAGTTTCCAAACTTAGAAATTTTTGGCAAAATACTCATTTTGGTCCCTTAACTATACCCTTGAGTTCACGTTGGTCCCTTAACTTTTTTTTGTGTCATTTTGATCCATTAACTTTCAAAAAGTTTCATTTCAGTCTTTTTTCTCTAATTAGCGACGAAAAAACTTTGAAATTCGTCGCTAACTAGACAAAAAGGACTGAAATGAAACGTTTTGAAAGTTAAGGGACCAAAATGACACGAAAAAAAGTTAAGTGACCAATGTGAACCCAAGGTTATAGTTAAAGGACAAAAATGAGTATTTTGCCGAAATTTTTCTAAGTGTTTAAATCTTCATATTTTTTTCACAACTTTGAGCAAATTTTTCCCCATGATGCAAGATGATTCAAAGGAAAAATTCAATATGAAAGTTGTAGATATAAATGATATCTAAAACATTTCTTTATATAACTACTCCTAAAAATTCTTGAATCTCAAGTTATTAATCCATGAAATCATGGTCATGAAACTAAAACACTTAGTGAAATTTTGAGCATTTTGGTCAGGATTTTGACCTAACTTCTGAGACAAGTTTCACATAGTTCCATTTGTATTTTGCAAAAGTGATTTAAAGAGGGTTTGTATATCACATTACAAGATTTATAAAAAGTCCAAGAAATCCTTGAGATCATTTGTGAGCAAGGAGAATCAATGGTTAGAAGTTAGGGTTTCAAGTTGTTTTACAAGGCAGAATTTTGTGATGAACAAGAATTCAAATCCATGCTAGGTTGCACAATCTTTGCTTTGCAAGCTTCAAACTTATTTGGAACTCCATAACTAATGTTTTGCACATCTGTTAGAGGCTTTAATCTAAGCATTCAATGCATTGCCCATGCTTAATGCCATTTTGGGAAGAAAGTGCACATTGCCATTTTGGAAAAGTAGCTTTTATGCACAAAACCAGTTCTTGAGCTTTGAACTTGTTTTCTTCTGATCACACACAACCTATAACCCAAAAGAAACTTGTCTAAAGCCTCTAACAGGTTAACCGATGCTTGTACTATGCCTTAAAACCATATTTTCACTTTTCTTCAAAATCAAGTGACATAGCCATAACTCTACATCTTGCACTTCTGACCCTCTCAAGTGCTAGAACCTTTTTCCTTACTTATGCACAAGTTGTTTGCATCAAAACAGACGAATACACAAGCTCCGAAACACACAAAAACTCATAACTACATCTCAGACTTCCATTGTTGCATATTCTGGCCAGAAATCCCAAAATGAAAAACTACTCGTGCGTTTCTTATCCTTTTGCTTCCAAAAGCTTCCAAATATCATACATAAGCCATCCATGTCCCTGTTACACGACTGTAACACCATCTTCACCCATTCCAAGTTCAAAAATATAGCATCACAGTTGGACTTCTCCAGACCATTCCAGCCACCTTCAGCTCAAGCCAGCAATTGCATTAGATTCCTAGAGGTCCAAGGAAGCTAACCTGATCATCACCATCACTTGAAACAAGCTCAAACTCATTTCACGATTTCCAGTTTTGAGGTATTTTTCTTGAACTTCTATCTCATTATTTAGGCATTGTTAGGCTTGCATTTGTGAAGATAGAATGTAGATATCATTGCCCTTAAACTATACATGTCCATAGATTTCATTTAAGTTGCTTGAGCATGGAGAATTTTGAGTTTAAACTTGATGAAACATTTAGGTCAGAATTTGGTACTTTCATAAATTCATCCTTATCTTTGAATGTTAGCTTAAATTAGTTACATGGTTGGATTCGTGGTGAAAAAAATACACAAGTTTCATGTTTACATTTTTGAAAATGGTTGAAGAATGAGCAAGTTACAGATCCTTTGGCTGGAGGTTGAAAATGAAGTACAGTAAGGGCAAGTTTTATGTTATGTATTTATTTTTGTGCCAATGTTAACGAATGTATAGCCACCCCAGTGGTAAGGCAGCGAGCTAGTAACCAAGATGGCGTGGGTTCAACACCCAGCACGCTACCTTTTTTCCATTTTTCACATTTTCATACTTTTTGTCACAAACACATACGCCTGGGCTTCTATGCAGTGGACCTTGGTATTTTGCTAGCTTCTAACCCCTGTCCTTGCTTCAGCACCCCCCTAATCATTTATTTCTATATTTTATTTTATTTTATTTTTATCTTTTAGTTTATTTCACTTTCATATTTTTATTTTTATTATTTTTATTATTAATATTATTATTATTAATAAAAAATCCATAAATATTTCTTTTATTATTTTTGCACTCATTTATATTTTATTTCTCTTTAAAAAAATTTAAAAGAACAAAAATAATTTTATTAGCAAATTAATTTCTTTTTTTATGAATTAATATTTATGCTTAGGATTAATGACTACATTATTTTCTTTTCTTATTTAAAATTAATTTAGAACTTAGGTATTTTAATTAATTAATTTTCCTATTACTTTTATTATTCAAAGCTTCTTCATGAAAAACCCTAAAAAATCATTTTTAACTTATTATTCTTTGTTAATTAATTTAGGTTTTAATTTTAGTTAATTTCCATTAATTATTTTCTTAATTAGGTCAAGATTAAAATCCTTTCATAAAAATCCAAACAAAAATCATTTCTTTTTCCATTTACATTCTTGCATTTTTATCTTTATTTCTGTACAATATTCAATATGGTTGTAATAATTATTTAGATTTAATTTTCTTGCAATTTCCCCATTTGTAAATTTGTACACCCCTCCCCTATTGATGTAATAGCTTAGTATTTTTATTTTCCGCAATTTAATACATTATATAAATGCTAGTAAATTAGCGTTTATATGGAAAGATAAAATCAATGCTTAGAAAACCCTAATTCAAAGACAAAACAATGCATGTAAATCAATACACTTGCACACTTACACCCTTAGGGTAAATACACTTGTTGCGTTATTAAAATGGTCATATTATGCATGTGGGGTATCTTAGAAAAAGCAATCAAAATACAAGATCATAGTTTTCCATGACGCTATCAAAGTTGCCTTTCAAAAATGATCTTCGTCCCTTAAAGAAAATTCTAAGATATCTTACAATGTTGCTAATCATGGCTATACGATGACCCATGCCCATCCCTTTTACATCTAAAGATAGGGTTTCTTACCAAATCAATGGTAATATAACAATGTCAAAGGAAAGAGGAAATAAACATGAAAGACTTTTGAGTAGGTAGAATGTTCCTAGTTGCTTGCTCATTTTCAAACCAAAACATCCTTGCTATTTTAAAAAAAAAATAAACACCAACACTTTCAAAAACACTTTCATCTTAAAACATTTTCAAAAGACAAACACTTTGTACGCGTTCTTATAGAAACGAGAGCCATTACAAAGAAGACACCTTTCAAAATCACTTTCAAAAACATATTCCACAAACACCTCTTTGAACTATTTTCGAAACAATACTTTGTACGCGTTCCTATAGAAATGAGAACCATTACAAAAACATTTTCAAAACCCACGCCACAAGAACATTCAAACAAAAGCAAGTGATCTAGCAAGCAACTAAGAGCCCGTAGATAACTACGGATGAAAAGGGTGTTAATACCTTCCCTTTTCATAATCTACCCCCCGAACTCAAGAAAACATCTCAAAGGTCTTTCCTGTTATTTTCAACATTTCCTTTTGGATAAAAGAAAAGTCAGTGTCGACTCTTGCTAACCGCAACATTTGCGATCAAACGCAAAACAACCAAGTCCGTTCTCTCACCGTGTTACAGAACTGGCGACTCTGCTGGGGAATCTTAAACTTAAAAGTGGGGTTACCTTAGGGTTAGATCATATTTACTTGCTTTCTTTGTTTGACTTGCATGCTTTACATTATGATTCTTTGTTTAGGCTTGCTTTGATCCTCCACCCGGATCTGAGAGACCTTGTTAGGTAAGTAGCAATAGATTGTGGGAATTATATGACGTAGACCGATATGGTTGAAACAATGGCTATGTTAGTGTGATGCATTTGTGGGTACCAGTATCCCTTGTGTTGAATCGAGGAGAATATGGGGCTGCTGAGTGGCGTCATGAAGCTCTAACTGAGTTTAGAACCTTAATTGAACAAACTTGGCCAATTAGGACATAGTGAGGTAACCAGTTTCGGTGGAAAGCTGAAAATTTGTTGATACTCGATACTACACTCATTGAGACTAGACTTTTGGGATATCCCGGCCTCAAGAAAAGATTGATTATGCTGGGACAATGCCTAAAAGAAAGGTCAGTGATATTGAGATCCCTTAGAACCCGGTTACTATTAACTAGGACAGGTTTGAGCCAACTAAACTTCAAGAGGGTACTTACCTACAAGCTCCATGCAAGCCTAAACCTAAGGACTTGTTTGCTTTGTGTGTATATGATTATTTGTATATAAACTTGCTCACTTTGCATACTTATGCATGACATCATACCATAGCATTTTCAATAACCGTTTCAAAGATCTCAAGGGCCTATGATGCAGGGTCACGTTGAACTAGACGTCTATCAAGGGACAAGAGGATTTATTTTCCCCTAACCAAACGCCTTCAAAGATCAATTACAACAAACTTGATTCAAGGGATACAACCTACTTGATTTTGTGAGCTTAATTCTCGTGGAAGGACATCCATCGATACAAGGTTCTCCAATCAAAGTTGTAAGTGACTAATAACATTTACCCCGCGAGATCCTTGAAAACATGCATCCACATATCATGCATCATATCATGACAGGTTTCTCCCATACATGCCTCCTTATCTTCCTACTGTTTATTTCAGTAAGATAGATATGGAAAAAATGGTGATATATCTCCAAGCTCAAAATGCTCAATTCCAACAAATGTTCTTGGCTTTGGCTAAGGGGCAAGAGGACCTGAACACTCTTCTTCTCAAAGACAAGAAGAAAAAGTCCAAGAAGTCAGTAGGCGTCCTGAACTTGGGAAGGAGACTTAAAGGACCACTCAAGGGGGCTCTAGATATTCCAACTCCATCCAACATGGGGGATAGTCATGAAGAAGACGACAATCTGGAGATTGATAAAGTCGAAGTTGATTACTCTGAGGAACAATATCCTCCCGCTGATGACAAGTACAAACAGTTGGAGCATCGCCTCAATGCTATGGAGATTCAGCAGATACCTGGCTTGGATTTAGAAGACATGGGTTTGGTTTCTGGAGTGGTCATCCCGCCAAAGATCAAAATACATACCTCTGTCATGTACGATGGAGTATCTTGCCCTAAGATGCACCTAAAGTCTTATGTCCGCAAGATTCAACCATACACAACCGATCCGAAGCTTTGGATCCATTTCTTCCAAGAGAGCCTAGTAGGGACTCAACTTGAATGGTTCAATCAATTGGAGAGTTCTCGCATCCACACCTGGGAGGATTTAGCTGCTGATTTCTACAAGCTGTACCAGTAGAACGCTGATCTTGCACCAACTGGTTTGCAATTGCAGAACATGACCATGAGTTCCAACGAGAGCTTAAAGGATACGCCCAAAAGAAGAGATTTGGCTGGTAGGGTGCAACCCCCTTTAACTGACAGGGAGCTGATTGACATCTTTATGGGAACCTTGATGGGACCTTTCTTCAAAAACCTAATCGGAAGCTCCTCGGTCGGGTTCACCGAGCTAATACTGACTGGCAAAAGAGTCGAAGTTGGCATCAAAAGTGGAAAGATCCAAGGAGCTACACCCTCTGATGCTCAGAAAATTCCATATAGTGGGAAGAAAGAGTCCAATGTTGTGTATGGTTAAAAGAGTCGTCATAACCAACACGTGGGGGAAGTTCTGATCTCTGGTTCTGCATCGCATCGACAACAGCAAAGGGGAAATCAACGAAGTCCAGATGAACCCAAAAGACAGTTTAGCAACATCAACATGCCGATGTCTCAAGCGCTACAACACTTGTTGAGGATGAATCTGATTACGTTGATAGGACCTCATCCAAACCCTAAAACTTCTTCTCCTAACTACAATCCTAATGCAACGTGCGCTTATCATTCCGGCAGTCCCGGGCATGATACTAACAATTGTTGGGCATTGAAGTACAAGATTCAGAATTTGATTGAAGCCAAGGAGATCGAATTTGACCCTCCGGAGACTCCAAACGTGATCACTGCTCCTATCCCGAATCATTGAGAGTGTCTTGTTAATTTTGAATTTTCATTTGTAATTTCTTTTATTCAAACAATTATCTATTAATGTCAAACTTTGTTTCATTAATGCATTAAATATGTTTGTCTTGAATTAATCCATTCATTTTCATTCTATTTAAATTATGTTTTTTACTCCTTTTATGATATTCAACTCTTGTTTTAAAAGTTGCAAGCCTTTAGAGGGAGGATGACGAAAACAATGCCATAATCTCATACAGTATGCTTTTGAACAGACCTTGCTGACGATGTACAGGCGTTTATTTCAAATCCTAAACACTGGAGTTATAAGGAAGATAATCTCTAGTCAACCCCTTCGAGCCAAAAAAGTAGAAGTTTTCTTTTTTACACAAATTGAAACCTTTAATCAAAACCTGGGGCAGGGTAGTCTCTCAGTTAATTCAAATGCACATTCAACCACAAACTTCCACTTTGTAATACAACGAATGACATCAAAAATAAAAAGACAATGATGGTTCCCTACCAAATAGGAAGTCATTATCTCTAAAAAAGAAAAGCCCACTAAGTCAAAACCTACAAAGAAGAACACTAGGGCATCCTGCTGACTATAATCTCAAAACAAGAACAATCAGGTAAAAATTTGGGATAACAAATCAAAAAAAGAGGTCACTACAAATCCTCGACAACATGAAAAATGTTACAAGAAATGGATGTCTTCCGACAAACTTAACTTGTCTAAACCATCCCCAAAATGTCATTCCAGACTCAATTGGAGTTCAAATGTACAATTAGCTGAGTTTAGGACTGAAAAACATCACGAAGAACGTGCGGGTATAAATACACTTTGAGCCTTCACCATTCGTTTCGTAAACCGTGAACCAAGCCACATTACAATCCTTCAAAAGTCCTAATTGAAGCATGGGTTAGTTCAAAAGCATACTGTTACAAAAGGTATCCTGACTCCTATAAGGCTTTACTCTAAATCCTGAGTTTGAATTTTCTTACAAAATTTATGTACTTGCTAAAACCCATTTTCAAAATTTCAAGACAAGCATAAACTTTGCATTATTTGAATATCGTTGTTTGCATATGGCTATTTGTTTGACAGTGGAGAAATTCACACAACGAATGTCCGATGAACGAAAGCTCTCTCGGTGAACAAAATCACTTCAAATGGGATAACACTTCCAATGATAAATCTCCTATAAATAATGGGGCATGACATATCACTATCCAGCACATATGGGGCAGTCAAGTTAAGATTCCCAAAAATCTCTCAAAAAATGCGGAATAACCAGGGGCAGGTCACCATCTCCATCACTTGGGGCATTGAATGGGTTACGTACAGTCCAACATCTCCTGGCAGTGCCACAAACACTTGCTACTAGGGGCAGTGACAAATCTCCCCAGAATCCTTCTCATAGAATGATTCCCCATCCATATTTTCAATCTCTGAAAACCTCTTCCCAACTGAGTCGACTTCAAGAATCCTCGAGGATTTCTGCCAGTGAAGTCGCCGCCTCTTCAACAGACTAAGCAACCGGGTTTATTTCCCCAACAAACGACAGGATTCCCCAGCTTGAGGTGGCCTCTCTGGCTACTACAAATCAAATACCAGAACTCCTCTTCCCCAATATACTACTCTACAATCCCCAGCAAGTTATTGTGAAGCCTGTACCCGACCAGATATCAGTTCAACTTCGACTCCCCAGTAGAGAAACGAACAACTGAGACTCCTGGACTCTTTCTCCCTAAGAAAGGATCAACACTCTCCACATAGTTTTCAACATTCCTCAGTGGAGCTCTCCTCAAACAACAAAACAAGAATCCTTGGTGGAAATATTCCAGGAAAAGTTTGAAGATTCACCTACTCTTCAACAATAGTCCAGGATTTAATGACTCCTCAGCATTTGTCAAGGATTTATTTTCCCAGACAAAGATAAATTCAAATAACATTTCACCCTTCATGCATTATATTACGTACATGACAAATGCATACGACACAATCTCATTTATTTTGAGAACATCATTGCACCGTGCATTTCATACATCATGACATTGCATACAGCTAATGTTTTACCTTTTTCAGGAAAAGGTTAATCAATAGATAGTTATTATCAACAATCTTCAAAAGGTCAGAAATTAATACCTGTAAAAAGCCAGGACAATTATCTACACGATCAGCTGAGGCAATCCTACCCAGGTTCCTTCTCAGACAAGTCCAGATGCAGTTCTACACGGACTCATCATGAAGTAATCCTACCCAGGTTCCTTCTCAGGAAATTTTAGATGAAGTTTAAACACAGACTCATCGTCAAGCAACCCTACACAGGTTCCTTCTCTTTCAAAGATGAAGTTTTTATGCGGACTCATCATGAAGCAACCCTACACATGTTCCTTCTCTTTCCCAGATGCAGTTTTACACGGACTCATCATGAAGTAACCCTACACATGTTCCTTCTCTTTCCAAGATAAAGTTTTTATACGGACTCATCATGAAGCAACCCTACACATGTTCCTTCTCTTTCCCAGATGCAGTTTTACACAGACTCATCATGAAGTAATCCTACACAGGTTCCTCCTAAGAAAATTTCAGATGAAGTTTAACACGGACTCATCATCAAGCAACCCTACACATGTTCCTTCTCTTTCCCAGATACAGTTTTACACAGACTCATCATAAAGCAGCCCTACACAGGCCCATCATAAATTGATTCTTCTCCTGGTCCCTGTCGGTTCAGTTTAAATCTCTCAACGGTTTGTTCTGGTTCTTTCCTGCAGACATCTTCTCTAGTTCAGATAAATCTCTCAATGATTTATTCTGGTTCTTTCCTAGTATACACTTTCTCTGGTTCATATAAATCGCTCAAAGATTTACTCTGATTCTCTCCAGTTAAAGAATATTCAAGACCTCTTTTGGTTCAGTTTAAACCTCGCAACAATTTATCCTGATACTTTCCAAATGAACACTTCTGGTTCAGATAAATCGCTCCAAAATTTATTCTGATTCTTCCCAGTCAAACAACATGCAAGACTTCTGTTAGTTTCAGATAAATTGCTCCAAAGATTTATTCTGATTCTTTTCCAGTTGAAATCAAGTCCAGACTTAGTCCATTTTCTGTCAACAGTCACCCTTTGATGGCATCTACAAGCACATCTCGGGAAAATCTCCATAATTCCTCCAAATGGAATCTATAAGCCCATTCACAATTCAACTTCGAGTGCAAATTTCTGGGCACTCTAGTGTTCAATCATCTTCCACCTTCAAGTCACGAATGGCAGATCCGCCAATCTAACTCTTCAGGTTTAAGAAGATTGAACAGGGGCAGCTGTTGTACCCCAAAATTTACCCTCTCATTTATCAAGTAATTTCTCACAAGATCTCCTTTGGTTCAAGACTGCACTAGGGTTGATTAGCTTAAGACACCTCCTTAAGCACTGATGACTGAAATTAGGGTTTGATATTGCACAAGGATAATTAAAATTTTAATGCCTCATATGACTTTCATAGATCATTATGGACCCTCAGGATTTCTCATATCAAGTTTCAAGTCTTGGATCACATTTTTGCTCAGTCAATTGATCAGTTGACCTAAAAATCAGTTGTATTGGAGAAAAAGTCAATTGTGGCCAATTTACAGTCAGACTTCATAATTTTTTATCCATATCAATATTGTGAACTTATATATGTCATTTGATCAAGTTTGGACCATAATTCTTCAAGAAATTTGATCAGATCATCAAAATGGCAAAATGGTCAAAATTAGGGTTTTGATTGAGAAAAGGCAATTTCTGATTTTTGACCTAGCAAATGGTTAATTGGTGTGATACGGTGGGAGAAATGACTTGATTGTTTTGCATTTTAGCGTAAATGTTGCGGTTAGCAAGAGTCGCCATCGACTTTTCTTTTATCCAAAAGGAAAGGTGAAAAGGAACAGGAAAGACCTTTGAGATTGTTTCTTGAGTTCGGGGGGTACATTATGAAAAGGGAAGGTATTAGCACCCTTTTCATCCATGGTTTTCCATGGGATCTTAGTTACTTTCTATATCACTTGCTTTTGTTTGAAATTGTGCTTTGTGTGGTTTTGAAAGTATTTTGTAAAAGGGGCCATTGTTTAGGCAATCTTTGTAATGATTCTCGTTCGTAAGAATGTATACAAAGATGTTGAACTTTTTGAAAATGTTTTCAATGTTTGTAAGATGTTTTGAAATGCGTAAGTGTTTGTTTTTGAAAATAGCAAGGATGTTTTGTTTGAAATAGAGCAAGTAATTAGGAGCAATCTACCTACTCAAATGTCTTTCTTGTTCATTTTCTTTTCCTTTGATATTGTTGTCTTACCATTGATTTTGTAAGCAACCCTATCTTTGGATGTTAACAGGACGTGCGTAGGTCATCGTATAGCCATGATTAGCAATGTCGCAAAGTATATTAGCATTTTGAGGGACTAAGATCATTTTTGTAAGACAACTTTGAATAGCGTCATCGAGGGACTATAATCTTATATTTGTTTGTTTTTGCTAAGACACCTTACATGCGTAATATGGCCATTTTGTAAGGCAACCAAGTGGATTTTACCCTAGGGGTGCTTGTGTGCAAGTGTATTGTTTTCATGCTTTTATTTGTCTTGAATTAGGGTTTTCTATTTGATTGTTTTTCATCTTTCCATACAAGCCCTAATTACTAGCATATTATGTAAAAGCGATAAATTGCGAAAATTAAAAATTACTAAGCTATTACAACACTTGTGGGAGGGTATACAATTTATGAACGGGGATTGAAATAATATAAACCTAATTAATCTATTACAACAAAATTGAATTTGTACAAAAATTGAAATAAACATTATGTACCAGAAATGGAATATACAAATAATGATATAATGTATAAATAATGATATGAATATAATATATGTTACACCCCAAAGTTTTCCCTCTCATTTCTCAAGGAATCATCATGGATCCTCAAGTTTGCATTCATCGGGTCTCCAGGCCTTAAATTATCAATTTTTCCAAGCAGACCATTCACAAGGACAAAATGGTCATTTGCACACTAAGAAGTCTAACTTTGCCTTTTGGATCAAAATCAAATCTCAAAAATCATATCTCATCAAGACATGTTGAAATATGAAGTTTGCTTCGTCAAGAGTTTCAAAAGTCAAATTTCATTTTGAAAGAATCAAATTATAAAAACTTAGAAATTTTTCTAAGTATTTAAGAAATATAACAATTTCAGAACTTCTGAGCCAATATTCATACTCGGCGGATTCTGGATATTTCTCAAGACAGAAGTTTCGTCAGAACTTCTGGGCCAGTGTTTACAAAGGTTCAAGTCAGAGTTTGTAAAGGTTAAAACAAAGAAGGTAACAAAACGTGTTGTAGGTTTACTGGAAGTTCTGAAGGATCCTTCAGAACATGCTGGAGTCAAAAGATAAGAGGATCAGAAGATGAGATGCTACGCTGAAGCAGAACTTCTAATCCAGAGTTAAGCAAGGGTGCAGAGTTTCATATGGGAACTCATTTACTGCTCACAACCGCCTCTGAGTCTTTATCCAAGGGATTCATACCACGTGTACCCCTACTGCCTTGGAAAGACAAATTTCTGAGCAAAAATATGCTAGACCCACGCGATGTTTCTACTTTTCATTAATTCATGCTGCCAAATCCAGCTGAGGCGCTGTTAACCATCCAACTTGAATACGTTGAACCCCCACTTGTTTAAGCTTACTTCAAGAGTAAGTCAGCGTCTAGCATATGATGTTGGTGCCACTTGACCTCCCCAACTGCAAAAACATTTCCTATAAATAGAACACCATTGGCCACTGAGAAATGGCCAGAAAATTTGTGAAAGAGACGAGAGAATTAAGGAAGAAAGCTTTGAACCACTGCAAAAATTTCAAGAACCCATGAAACTATAAACAAAAAATACCAAAATCTTAGCATTGATTCCTTATATTCAAACTCCATCCTTCCTCAAGTGTTCTTGATTAAATCCATCCCAAACTCTATAATCAAACAGTAACGCATTCTCCTCCAAAATCCATTTCAAAAGAAATCAGGATAGCACCCTTTGGTTGTTCCAGAAATTACAAACTTCCAACCTGCTGAGTACGTGAAGAAGTTTCTCAGAACATCACTAAAATTTAAGACCAATTTCCAGTTCGCAGAACCCTTTCCAGCTGCAAGGTAAGTTTCCTGCTGACTCTCATCATACTGATTAAGCATTGTCATATTTTACATACTTAGCACAATGTAGATATTCTGATCCTAATGATGTACATTTTCTGAAAATTCATGCATCTGCCTGCCTAAGTAGAGGAAATCCCAGTTCAGAGTTTCATAAAGAAATTAGGACTCAGAATTAGAATTAGCAAATACATGTTACTTCTGATTTGTGCTTCTGATATTTCATGAAATTTGTCATAACTATCATACATGCAACTTCTGTTCTGTAAATGACTAAGCTGCAGATGTTCTGATTGACATGGAGAAAGGCAAAGTTCTGACAGTTGTGTCAGAACTTCTGAGTTCTCAGAAGATCCATAACTTCTGAACTTCCATATTTTTGCTAACCTGTTTCTGTTTGTGCAGCCAAGTCAGAGTCAGAACTTCTGACCTCTTTTATTTTAGCATTTTGCGCTGACTATGTTTCCTTCGTTTTTTTATTTTATTTTATTTTTCCATCATATTATATTTTATTTTTAATCAAAAAACACCAAAAATATTTTATATTTGCATGATATATTTTCTTTTAATATAAAAAGACAAAAAATATTTTCTTAAACACAAGTTATTTCCCTTTTTTTAACAGACAAACATGTATATTCTTATCTGTTTCAATGTGGTGGTAATAGTAACCTAGAATTTCAACTTGCAACCCCCATTCATAAATATGTACCCCCATCCCCCTAAATTTTGTAATAGCGTAGGACTTTACATTTCCGCACTATTACCGCTTTCAATATATGCTAGTAATTATGGTGTACATGACAAGATATGAAAATTGATAAATAGATCACCCTAATCAAGGAAAATTATGCATGCAATCAAGCACACTCACACATTTACACCCTTAGGGTAATTCCACTTGTTTCCTTATAAAAATGGTGATGTTATGCATGTGGGAGGTCTTAGCACAAACAAATCGAAAAAAGATCATAGTCCCTCGATGACGCTATCAAAAGTTGCCTTTCAAAGATGATCTTAGTCCCTAAAGAAACATGCTAAGTCACCACACAACATTGTTATCATGGTCATACGATGACCCTACGCCTGTCCCTTCACATCCAACGATGGGGCTTCTTATCAAATCAATGGTAAGATAGCAACGTCTAAAGGAGGAGGAAAAACACATCTAAGACCTTTTCAGTAGGTAGATTACTTTTAGTCGCTTTCTCAATTTCAAAACAAACATCCTTGCCATTTTCAAAATAATCACATACACTTTCCAAAAATCTTTCCAAAACTTGAAATATTTTCAAAAGCTCAACACTTTGCATACATTCTTACGAACGGGAATCATTTCAAAGTTCGCCTAAACGATGGCACCTTTTCAAAATACTTTTAAAACCATACAAAAGCATAATTTTCAAACAAAAAACAAATGATCTAGCAAGCAACTAAGAGCCCATGGAAAACCATGGATGAAAAGGGTGCTAATACCTTCCCTTTTCATAATCTACCCCCTGAACTCATGAAAACATCTCTAAAGGTCTTTCCTATGCTTTTTCACCTTTCCTTATTGGATAAAAGAAAAGTCGATGATGACTCTTGCTAAACCGCAACATTTGCGAACATAAACACAAAACCTCAAAGTCAGTTCTCCCACCGCACCACAGAACTGGCGACTTTGTTGTGGAAGAAGTTCTAAAAGTGGGGTTACGTTAGGGATAGATCATATTTTCTTGCTTACATTGTTTGATTTGTTTGCTTTATATTTTGGTTCCTTGTTTGGGTTTGTTTTAAATCCTACACCCGGATTTGGGGATACCTTTTAGGTAAGTAGCAATAAACTGTGAGGGAACTGTTCGGGGTATACCGACATGGTTGACGCAGTAGCTACATTGATGTGACACTTTGGTTGGTACCGGTAACCCTTGAGTTAGTCAAGGAGAGTACGGGGATGCCGCGTGGTGTCGTGAAGCATCAACTGACCTTAGAACCTTACTTTACCAACTTAGCCATTAGAAAGTAGCGAGATAACCGGCTTTGGTGCAGTCTGAAATTGGTTGATACTCGATGCTACACTCATTGAGGTTTGACTCTTGATTTTTGTTTGGTTGTGAGTCAATCGCTTATTGAACTAAACTTGGGGGAAAGATCAGTGATATTGAGATCCCTTAGAACCCGGTTACTATTAACTAGGACAGGATGAGCCAACTAAACTTCAAGAGGGTACTTACATGAAACCCCATGCAAGCCTAAACTAAGGACTTGTTCGCTTTGTATATACACTTGTACATAACATCATAAACATTATAAACATCATACCATGAGCATTCTCACTAACCATTTCAAGGATTTTTGGAATTTATCTTTGTTCTGTTTTGTAGGACATGGCATCCCCTCGTAGGAGCACTATCCAAGTCAGTCTCGTAAGGATACCTCCACAACTCAAGGATTTAGTATCAAGGGTCCCTGAAGATTATCCGTTCACCAAAAGACATGGTCGACTCCTTAGCCTGGTTACCTCAAGTATTGAAGAAGATATGGTAAAGGTGCTTGTCTAATTCTTCGACCCTTTGCATCATTGCTTCACTTTTCCTGATTACCAACTTGTGCCCACTTTAGAAGAATTTTCTAAACTCATGGGGATCCATATTCTTAATCAGTTACCTTTCAACGGTATTGAAAGAGACCCTAAACCTGAGGAAATTGCTCGAGCTCTACATTTGCAACCATCTGACATAGTGGCAAATTGGGTAACAAGGAGCGGTGTCAAAGGGTTCCTAGCAAAGTCTTCTCATCTATGGGTTGGTACTATTTCCAAATCCTGACCAATTTATAGATGTAAATGCGATCAAGGTTTTCATATCTCGTAATCCGGTGCCTACATTGCTTGGAGACATCTTGCATTCTCTTCACTCTCGCACTTTGAAGAAAAGAGGGGCTTTGATGTGTTGCACTCCTCTTTTGGCTACGTGGTTTATTTCGCACCTACCTCGATCCGTGGTGAAGAATGAACAAGGTATAAGGTGGTCTAAAAGATTGATGTCACTTTCACATGCTGATATCCGTTGGTATTATCGTTCTTTGGAAGACATTACCATCATTGATCGATGTGGGGAATTCCCCAATGTCCCTCTACTTGGCATTAGGGGAGGCATTACTTACAACCCTTGTTTAGCTTTGCGAAAATTTGGATACGCTAGGAGATATGGCCCTCATGAGGTACTCATCCAAGGAATCACATTTGACTACGAAAGCGATACCCAAGGTTACCGTCAAAGATTTATACGAGCTTGGGGTATGGTTAACAAAGTTGATAGCAAGACATTAGGGCGTAAAAATTCCATTCCTTTGGAACCTTATCTTAAATGGGTGAGGGATCGCGCTCAAAGTCTTAAGATGCCTTATGAAGTCGTCTTATCTGTTATCATGGAGATAGTAGTTAAGGGAGACGTTCCGCATACTATCCTCTATCCTGATATGCCTACTTCCCTTGAGGATTTGCAAAAAGCTTGGATTCAGTTACGAGGAGAGCGAGACACCTTTGAAGCAAAGTTCTATGAGGGAGAGAGGAAGATATTAGAACTTACAAGAGAGCTTCATGAAGAAAGGAGCTTAAACACCTACATGGCGCCAAAGAGGATGCGCACAACGTTTTTGTCTTAGGAGTTTACTTTATGTTTATTTCTGTTGTTGTAAGCCCAAGAGGTGTGTCTGTATTCAAATCAGAACTCTTTAATGAAAATTAATGTCTGTTCCCTCTTTGTCTATACAAATTTAAATTCTTTAAATCCTTGAAATCATTTGCATATTGCATATTCATGCATCATGACATTACAGGTATTCGCATAAGAGGTTTCCTTATCTCTCCGATGTTTATTTAAGCAAGATGGATCTAGAGAAAACTGTGACGGAACTCCAGGCCTAGAATTCTCAATTTCAGGAAGCTCTACTCGCCCTGGCCAAGGGGAAGCAGGATATGATGGCCTTGTTGGCCTCTAAAAAGAAGCCAAAGAAGAAAGCCATACTCAACATGGGTAAAAGGTTCAATGAGACATTCCGTCAAATTCCAATAGAGGAAGATTCATCCGAAGAGGACGAGAACCAAATTGGTGAGGTCAAGAGTACTCAGGCCGACTGCATCAATGATCAAGAATCTGATGATGATTATTTCAATGAACAATATCCACCCGTAGACATCAAATACAAGCAGCTAGAAGACAGGTTGAAAGCGGTTGAAATCCAAGCTATTCCCGGTTTAAATTTTGACGATTTGGGCTTAATCTCTGGGGAAGTCATTCCCCACAAGTTCAAAATACCAACCTTTGCAAAATACGATGTGGTTTCTTGCCCAAAGCTCCATTTAAAGTCCTATGTGCGCAAGATACAACCGCACATTACTGGTAAAAAAAACTCTAGATTCACTTTTTCCAAGAGAGTCTGGCTAGAACACAACTTGAATGGTTTTATCAGTTGGATGGCTCTCGCATCAATACTTGGGAGGGTCTAGCTACTGCCTTCTACCATCAATATCAGTACAACGCCGACTTGGCACCGACAAGGGTTCAATTGCAAGGTATGACCATGGGGAAGAATGAGGGATTTAAGGAATATGCGCAGAAGTGGAGAGACCTTGCTAGTATGGTCCAACCTCCCTTGACTGATAGGGAACACATTGACATGTTCATGAGCACATTATCTGGTCCTTTCTTTAATTTGTTGGTTGGCTTCTCTTCTTCTGGTTTCACCGAATTAATCCTAACCGGTGAAAGAGTTGAAAGTGGCATTAAAAGTGGAAAGATCTCTGTGGCATCTACTTCCACTCCCAATCCTGTCAAGAAACCTTTTACCGCGAAGAAAGAAGTTAATGTTGTGTATATAGCAAAGGCCCATACCAAAATGAACAATCATTTGTCTGTCAATGCTGTCCAAATCTCCAATTCGACTGCTACTCAAAGACCATCTGCAAATCATCAACGTGTTGAAGCTCCAAGAAGACAATTTACAAGGGTAGGCATGTCATTATCTCAATCCCTTCAACATCTGCTCAGGGCCAATTTAGTGACATTGCGGGATCCTCCCGCCAACTCTAACACTTCGTCACCGAGATATAATCCAAATGCAAAGTGCGCTTACCATTCAAACAGCCTCGGGCATGAGAGTGATCAGTGCTAGGCTTTGATGAACGAAATCCAGGATTTAATTGACAACAAGACTATTGAATTTGATCCTCCTCCAACACCAAATGTAATTACCGCTCCAATGCCAAAGCACGACAAAGGTGTTAATGCCATCGAAGATACAATTTTCCTTGCCTCTGTTGAAGAATTAACTACTCCATTGAATGTAATCAAGAGCAATCTGTTGAAAGCTGGGACTTTCCCTGGCTGTGAAAAAGATTGTGTGGGTTGTATGAGACAATCTGATGGGTGTGAATAACTGAAGAAAGGTATACAATGCCTAATGGATAGTCGCGAAACTCTATTCGAAAAGGTTCCCTCCATCAAAAATTCAATCGACAAAGCTGAAATCTGGCCATCACAAAAATTTCAAACAAACCCCTTAGGATCTCATCCAAATGTGCTATCAAGATTTCGAATGAACCAATCATTGCTCCTCTCATAATCACTGCTGTCGGACCTGTTCCATACACCTCTGATAAAGAGGTACCTTGGAATTATGCTGCCGAGGTTTATTACCATTGGGTAAAACAAGATTCTTGGATTGATAATAATGAAGCTGGTGTTACTAACATTACTGGTTCTAGTAAAGCCACAAGAACGGGAACGGTCTTTTCCCCTGTTATCTCACCACCAACTACTACCACGGTTCCAATCCGCATAACTAATGGCAATACTTGTGCCAGTACTAGAGGGAAAGAGAAAGAAAGTAAGCCTGCAAGGGAAAGGGCACCTGTTAAAAAGTTCATTACGGAAGAACCATCCACTCAAGAGATGGAGGAAATCCTGAAAATCATCAAGAAAAGCGACTTCAAAATAGTAGAGCAATTGGGGAAAACCCCTTTCGAAATATCAATGTTGTCCTTATTGCTATGTTCCGACGCCCATGCACAAGCTTTGATTATGTTCTTGAAAAAGGCTCATGTGCCTCGAGAAACTACAGCTGATCAATTTGAGAACTGCGTAGCAAGTCTGACAGCCGACAATGGTATGGGGTTCTCTGACGCAGATTTAACTCCCATGGGAAATAATCACAATAAGGCCTTGCACGTCTCTGTTGAATGTAAGGGGACCACTCTGGCACATCTTTTGGTGGACACAGGCTCATCTTTAAATGTGTTACCTAAAGGCGCTTTAGATCGGCTAGACTGTGAAGATTTAGTTTTAAAGCCAAGTGATATTGTTGTGAGAGCATTCGATGGATCTAAAAGGATGGTTCATGGAGAGGTGGATCTCCCAATTAAGGTTGGTTCGCAAATTTTAAACTCCACATTTTATATAATGGACATACGGCCTGCGTACTCTTGCTTGCTTGGGCGCCCATGGATCCATGGGGCAGGTGCAGTCACTTCTACTCTCCACCAGAAATTAAAATACCCAGTTCAAGGGAAGGTTGTCACTGTTTGCGGTGAAGAAGAATTTATGGTAATCCATCTCAATTCTTTCAGGTACGTGGAGATGGATGGCGAATTTATAGAAACTCCTTGCCAGACGTTTGAAGTTGTGGCCACCACCAAAATCTCCTCCGACACTCTAAGAGCCGATAAAGTTATCCCCAAGATGGTTTCTCTTAAGGATGCCCGTGCTGTGGTAGAAGAAGGAAACAATGAGAGGTGGGGTCAACTCTTCGATATCCCGTTCAAGGAAGACAAGTTTGGGTTAGGTTTCACCTCCAAAGCTCAGAAAGAAGTTAGAGGTGCTCGTACTGGAAAGTCATTTCTCCACCTCAAAAGTCATGAAGTGAGCGTTGTAGAGGGCTCCGATGATGAGTGTGCATTTAAAGACTGGATCTACCCAACAACCAAAGGGAAGCCCAACAATTGGCATACGAAGGAATTTGTGCCCATCTCCTTCATTGAGGAGTAATCTACTTGCTTTTGTTTTTAATCAATTCAAGAACTCGTTGTCTGTAATATTTTGATATTAACTTTTAAGCCATGTGCCTAGCCTGGGGAACTTTGCTCCTTTTGTCAAGGGATTTTTTATTTTGTTCATCTAATCATATGATCATTCAGTACATTGGACTCTTTTGCATTGAAATATTTGTGTTCATTATCTTTCTTTTCTTTCAAATACATTTCCAAAAAAATAGCCATGTATCTTACATGCACACACACACACACTCTTGCAGGTCTACATCCACTCTAGATCATATTGTCAACAACTCTATTATTGCTGATTATGACTTTGAATATCCTATCAACCAAGCCCAAGAAGAAAGCAAGGAAGATTGTGACATACAAGGAGAACTAGCCAAACTCCTATTACAAGAGGAAAAAGCTATTAAACAACATGAAGAGTCAACTGAGGTTATCAACTTGGGTACTGAGTCAGATAAGAAAGAAATCACGATCGGCGTTAATTTGTAAAGAAGTGTAAAAAGCCGTTTGGTTCAGATGTTGCACGATTATGTGGAAGTATTTTCTTGGTCGTATGAAGATATGCCCGGGTTGGATACTGACATTGTAGTTCATCGTCTGCCTACGAAAGAAGACTGCCCTCCAGTTAAACAAAAAGTTTGTTGCATGAGGCCTGACATGTCTGAAAAGATCAAAGCCGAAGTAATGAAACAGTTTGATGCAGGATTCCTATCTGTAACATCCTATCCTCAATGGGTGGCCAATATAGTTCCAGTGCCAAAGAAAGACAAAAAAGATCGCATGTGCGTAGACTATAGGGATCTGAATAGGGCAAGCCCCAAGGATGATTTCCCTCTACCACACATTGACGTATTAGTCGATAACACTGCTCAGCATAAAGTCTTCTCATTCATGGATGGCTTCTCAGGCTATAATCAAATAAAGATGGCTTCCAAAGATATGGAAAAAACTACTTTCATTACACAATGGGGGACCTTCTGCTACAAGGTCATGCCGTTCGGATTAAAGAATGCAGGGGTAACATATTAAAGGGCTATGGTTACTTTATTTCATGACATGATTCATCATGAGATAGAAGTATATGTGGATGATATGATCGCCAGATCACAAACCGAAGAAGAGCATCTCGGTCACCTGCACAAATTATTCGAAAGACTAAAGAAGTACAAGCTGAGGTTAAACCCTAACAAGTGCACATTCGGAGTATGCTCTGGGAAGCTTCTAGGTTTTGTGGTCAGCAATAAAGGCATTAAAGTTGATCCTGCCAAGATAAAGGCCATCCAAGAAATTCCAGTCCCTCAGTCTGAAAAAGAAGTCAGGGGATTCTTGGGTCGTCTCAATTACATTTCCCATTTCATATCACACTTAACTGCTACCTGTGAGCCACTCTTTAAACTCTTGAAAAAAGATCAGGTAGTCTGGTGGAACGATGAATGCCAGATTTCCTTTGACAAGATCAAGGAATACCTCCAAGAACCTCTTATTCTCATGCCTCCAGTTGACGGAAGACCTTTGATCATGTACTTGATAGTACTAGAGAATTCTATCGGGTGTGTTTTGGGCCAACATGACGAGTCTGAACAAAAAGAGCATGCAATTTACTACCTAAACAAAAAGTTTACCGATTGTGAAACCAGATATTCACTTCTTGAGAAAACTTGTTATGTTTTAGCGTGGACTGCTCGCCGGCTAAGACAGTACATGTTGACTCATACCACTTTGTTGATTTCTAAGATGGATCTGATTAAGTACATCTTCGAAAAGCCTGCCCTTTCCGGACGGATAGCCAGATGGCAAATGATCTTGACTGAGTATGAAATTCAATGCACAAATCAAAAATCCATCAAAGGAAGTGTACTAGCAGATAATTTGGCCCATCAAGCTGTGGATGATTATCAATCAATGAACTTCGTCTTCCCTGACGAGAATATTATGCTGGTAACCAACTGTGCGAAACCTGGACCGTATGACAGACCTGAACAAGGATCCCGATGGACTATGGTATTTGATGGGGCTTCCAACGCCTTAGGTAACGAAATTGGTGTTGTGGTCATCTCTCCTGAAGGTTGCCATACTCCTTTCACTTCCAGACTATGCTTCGATTGCACAAATAATATGGCTGAGTATGAAGCATGCATCTTAGGTCTGAAAGCTGCCATTGACTTAAGGATCAAGCATTTGGATGTGTTTGGAGATTCGACCTTGGTGAACAGCCAAGTAAAAGGAGATTTGGACACTAAACACCCTAATCTTATCCCTTACAAGGAGTTTGTGCTATCCCTGATTCCTCATTTCGAAGAAATCACGTTCGAGCACTTCCCTAGGGAAGAAAACCAGTTGGCTGACGCTTTGGCAACCATGTCCTCAATGTTCAAAGTCAGATGGGATAACGAAGCCCCTATGATTACCATTGAAAGATTCGATGAACCTGCACATTTCTATAAGCTTGACACCGATACAGAAAAGCCATGGTACCATGAGGTAATGAGATACCTTGAAGCACAAGAGTATCCAGAGGGAGCATCTATCAATGACAAAAAGTTCTTACGAAGATTTGCAGCCAAATTCTTCCTAAGTAACAGGATATTGTACAAGCACAATCATGATTCAACTCTACTCTGATGTATGGATAAGAAGGAGGCAGAGGAAATCATGGAAGACATGCACGATTGTCTTTTTGGTACTCACTCAACTGGACATACGATGGCTAAGAAAATCCTAAGAGCAGGTTACTATTGGTCAACGATGGAGAAAGATTGTTATCAACATTCAAAAACTTGTCACAAATGCCAAATCTACGCTGACAAGGTCCATGTACCTCCAATCCCTCTGAATTTCATGACCGCTCCATGGCCATTTACAATGTGGGGTATTGACATGATCGGAGAGATCAAGCCCACAGCTTCCAACGGACATGGCTTCATTCTTGTTGCTATCGACTATTTCACCAAATGGGTCGAAGCCGTCTCATTTTCCTCAGTCACCAAGATTATGGTAGCCAGATTCATCAGACACAACCTCATCTTCCGTTATGGTATCCCCGAAAGGATCATCACTGATAATAGGACTAAGCTCAACAACGCCATGATCATGGAATTGTGCACTCAATTTAAGATCAAGCATCACAATTCTTCTTCGTATACACCAAAAATGAATGGAGCAGTCGAAGCGGCCAACAAAAATATCAAGAAGATTGTGCAGAAAATGGTAGTGACCTATAAAGATTGGCATGAGATGTTACCATTTGCTCTACATGGATACCGTACTTTAGCTAGAACATCAACTGGGGCAACCCCCTTTTCTCTAGTCTATGGTATGGAAGCTGTTTTGCCAGTAGAAGTTCAAATTCCCTCGCTGAGGATTATGATCGAGGCAGGTCTAGGAGAAGACGAGTGGATTCAAACAAGATTGGATCAGCTGAACTTGATCGATGAAAAACGATTAGCTGCTATTTGCCATGGTCATACGTATCAAAAATGGATGATCAAGGATTTCAACAAAAGGGTAAAACCTCGAGTATATCAAGTTGGTGACTTGGTGATAAAACGCATCATTTTACCACAAGGTGACCCTAGAGGAAAGTGGACTCCCACCTATGAAGGGCCGTTTGTTGTCAAGAGAATTTTTTCTGGCAGTACCATGATGCTGACCACCATGGACGGAGAAGATTTCCCACATCCTATAAATGCGGACATAGTCTAAAAATACTATGCATAAGAGACCCGTTAGGTTGATATACCTAAGAAAAAAAGGGCATCCCGGCAAACCAAAAGGTTTGGGCAAAAATTAGGGATATATGCAAAAGGTTGTACACCCAGCAAGTTGAAAACCCGAAAGGGCGACTTGGGCAAAAAGGGGTATCCTGGTGGACCGGAAACCCAAAACGGCGGTTCAGGCAAAAATTAAGGATTAAAAAGCGTACGAGTATGTCCTGTGAAATCAATACAGTCAATTTTATCACCAAGGTCCAAGTTCAAATGGTCCAAGATCAATCCAATCACTTTCGATCAACGGAGAAGGATGTTCGAAGACATTGGGGCAATAGTAAAGTTAGAAGGCAATAAGATCATTTCACATGGCTATTTGTTTTTAATTTTGTTTTCCTTTTGGCGATTTCCTCTTACTAGGATTTTCGTCTCTATGTACAAAAACGCCTATTTATGGGCAAAATATCAATACAAATACACGGGATAATCCCCGGCCAGAGTCTCAACCTCTTGGCAGCTTTCTCATCAGCTAAATCAATTTTTTACAAGATTGAAGCCTAGGAGCCGACCAGATAATAGTTTGACTTCTTGAGTTACTGAAACCAGGACCCAACTGGATAACAGATGATCTCAAAATGCTATGGACCCTGGACCCGACCAGATAATAGCCTAACTCTTCAAAGATATAGAAGAACCTGAACTCAAATCTGACCAAGGTTTAACTTCTTTTCCCCAGTAGATTTGCCTCTCTATCCCCAACAAAGGACTGAGAAAGCCAGATACCAATCCTCATTTCCATCCTTTCAAGAAAATCGTTTCGAAGCTTGGATCCGACCAGATAGAAATCACCCTCAGAGATTTGTTGTGAAACCTGGAAACTAACCAAATAACAACTAAATCCCAAGCAGTCAATTGTGAAGCCTGGACCCGACCAGATAACAATTGACTCCATCAAAGAAATCTACAAAGCCTCGACCCGACCAGATAACAGTTTTTAACCAGTTTATTGTAAAGCCTGGACCCGGCGAGATAACAATTAAACTTCATCAAAGAAATCTGCAAAGCCTGGACCCGACCAGATAATAGTTTTCAAAAAGTCTATTGTGAAGCCTGGACCCGACCAGATAGCAATTGAGCTCATCAACCTCAAAAATCTGTGAAGCCTGGACCCGACCAGATAACAGTTTTCAAACAGTCTATTGTGAAGCCTGGACCCGACCAGATAGCAATTGAGCTCATCAACTTCAGAAATCTGCGAAGCCTGGACCCGACTAGATAACAGTTTTCAACTGGTATATTGTGAAGCCTGGACCCGACCAGATAACAATTAACCATGATTCCCAGAAAGACCCTATGAAGCCTGGATTTGACCATATACTAGTACAGCTTTCCAAAAAGACCATAAAACCTTGACCCGACTAGATATCAGTCTTCAAAGAGTTATTGTGAAGCCTGGACCTGACGAGATAACAGTTAATCCATCCTTTCCCCGGGTATGTTACTGTGAGGCCTGGATCCGACTAGTTAACATTTAACCTCCGCATCCCCAGCAAGTTGTTGGGAAGCCTGGACTCGACCAGATAACTATTCAATTTAAAGGAATTTTCTGCAAAGCATGGATCCGACCAGATAACAGTTAATTCACCTCCCCTTCCAATAAGTTGCCACGAAGCCCGGACCCGACCGGATGGCAGCCAATTACTTTATCCTCAACAACTGTGAAGCCTGGATCCGACCAGATAACATCGGACAACTGAGCGATATTCCCCAGAAAAAGCACCCTTTCAACAAGATTTGAAGATACGCATGTCCTTCATTTCCAATAGGAAATCGGGGATTCAACCTCCCTGGATTTCCTCAGCAGCAGTCAGGGATTTATTTTCCCGGACGAAAACACACATTTCACATTCATACATCATAGCATGTACATACCATGTGCATTTAGCATGATACCACATCTGCTGAACATAATGCAAGCATTTACATTTTACTAACCACTTTTCTCCTAGGTAAAACGTCAAGTTTAGTATAAATCAACAAGAGATTTGTGCTGATACTTCTTCCAAGCGTTTACCAACATTCCTCCAAATGGAATCTATAAGCCCATTCACCATCCATCTTTGAGTGCATATTTCTGGGCACTCTAGTGTTTAATCATCTTTCACCTTCAAGTCACGAATGGCGGATCCGCCAATCTAACCCTTCAGGTTCAAGAAGTTTGAATAGGGGCAACTGTTGTACCCCAAAATTTGCCCTCTCATTTCTCAAGGAATCACCCTGGATCCTCAAGTATTCTCTCATCCAATTCCAAGCCTTGAACTATCAATTTTTCCAAGCAAACCATTCACAAGGGCAAAATAGTCATTTGCACACTGAGAAGTCTAACTTTGACTTTTGGATCAAAATCAAATCTAAAAAAAATCATATTTCATCAAGACATGTTGGAATATGAAGTTTGTTTCATCAAGAATTTAAAAAGTAAAATTTTACTTTGGAAAAGTCAAATTCTAAATATTTAGAAATGTTTCTAAGTGTTTAAGAAATATGACAATTTCAGAACTTCTGGGTCAGTGATCACACTCAGCAAATTCTAGATATTCTCAAGACAATGTTCGGTCAGAACTTCTGGACCAGTTTTCACAAAGGTTCAGTCAGAGTTTTCCAGGTTAAATCAAAGAAGGTTACTAAGCGTGTTGCAAGCTTATTGGAATGTCTGAGGGATCCTTCAGAACATACTGAAGCCAGAAGATAAGAGGATCAGAAGATGAGATGCTACGCTGAGGCAGAACTTCTAATCTAGAGTTAAGCAAGGACGCAGAGTTTCATATGGCAGGATTTCTGATCATCTTTTAATGCTCACAACCACTTATGAGTTGTTATCCAAAGGATTTCCCCCACGTGGAAGGAACTTGGTGAAGAAGAAAGATTACAAATCATCCAGATGAATCTCTTATTTTTCATATGTGATTTCAAATGATCATAACTTGGTCAATTTTTATCACCTTGAGCCTATTATTTTTTCATGATAATCCTAAGGATGTTTACTTCATGCCTTCTTTTATGTGCAAAGTAAGAAAATGGATGGAAGTTGCCTTAAGATTGCAAAAGATTATAGGTCATTTCATGATTTTTAGCCAACTTCAACAAGTCATAACTTGCTCAATGTTTGGAGATTTTGAGTGGTTCAAATTGAAAAATGTCATTCAAGATGTATAATTAATTCCATCTTTTTTGGTCAAAAGCAAATTCCAAGTGGAAGGCCATGTTTGGATGCAAGAGATTATAGGTCATTTTTTAAGAAGAGTTTGAAATTTTCCTAAGTATGGAAAGTCAACTATTTTTCTTCAACTTTGACTCCATGTAACTTTCAGCTCAAGCATCCATTTGATTACATTCTTTTTCCATTGCAAAGCTTGTAACATCACCTTTCCAAAGCATCTAGAATCATGCCCTAAGACCCCCTGAGTTGGAAATGCCATCGATTTGAATTTGGTAACTTGAAACTGAATTTTGCACAAAGTCAGAATTTTGATATCCATAATGTGACTTCTAAACAGAAGATTTGTGCGTATTTTTGATTTAAACTTGATTAGAAAACTTCCCAGAAGTGATTAGCAGACCAAAACGCAAGGTTTGGCTGAGTTTTGATGGAAATGAAGTTGCACTTCACTCGTGCTCGACCCTTGCTCAATTTCCTTCCAAACTTCCTTGTTTCTTCAAATTTTCATTCCCATTCAATTCCCTATAAATAGAGGGTCATCCCCCATTCAATTTCCCAAGCTTAGAGAGCCAAGAACACCCTGCCAAAACTTCACACGAACCCACTTTTGTTGAATTCAGTTTTTGAAATTTAAGCTTCCTTTTCCAAAATTCTTTGTGCAGTCATCATCCTTGAACTTCATACAAACTCTCCAGCATTTAAACCAATCAAAACGACCCATAATCCAAGCTACAGAAGTCCAGTTTCATAGCTTCTTACTTGAACTTCGAAAAGGTAGAATTCTCCACCAATTGGATCCAAATCAAGCACTAACTTGTTCTACTCCTTTGTCTGATTCTAATGCTGCTTACAATTTTTAAATCCATTGAGAATTGAGAGAGAAATCTCAAATTGAAGGTGCTCGCTATTTTTCTGTGTTTTGATTCATATCTCTCTCCATACTTTACATAAATTTGGCGCGATGGTTGTGTTAGAATCGTCTTGAAGAGACGAGTTCAATGATGTTAGCCAGGGATCCTAATTTTTCCATTTGAAGGATCTCACGAAATCCCCATTGTAGGGTGTCTGGAGGTTGAAGACGATGACATGTCTCGTCTCAGCCAATGATAGCGTGCCAAGCGTTTTAATTTCATTGGTTGCCCTTTTTCTGGTTACATGTGTATTTAACTAAGATCCATATCAAGCACATCGCGTCTGGTCCATTGGATTAGCTTACTAACGCATTTTGACTTTGATCTGATGGTACACATCTTTTTGGTTTATTTTATTTTTTGATTTTATATTTTATTTGATTAAATTTTCAAAAATTCATAACTCTTTTATTTTTTATCCAAAAATTATGAAAAAATTCACAAAAATACTTTGAATTATTTTTGATCTCATGAATATTTTTTCACATTTTTATTTTGAAATTTGGTATTTTTTATATATTTTGTATTATTTGCTTACTTTTAATTACTTAAAAAATACTTTCTAAAATTTTTTAATTCTGAAAAAATTCATAAATATTATTTTGTATATTTTTTACTTTCTGGAAATTTTATAGAATTTTATGTTGAGGTTTACTATTTTTGATCTATTTTATGTTTATTTTAGCAATTTTAAATGGTTTAAAAATAGTTTTTGAATTTTAAAAATTACCAAAAAAATTTATAAAAATGTTTGGATCCATTTCTAATTTTTCTATGGCCTTATTTTTCATTTCTTAAATAATTTGAACATAATTGATATTTTCCTCATTATTTTTCTATTTTTAATCTTTTTTTTAACCTCTTAATGCATGTATTAAATGTGATATTATTTTGTGATTATTTTCTGGCTGTCTTGAGTTAATTTTTTGATCATGACTTTATTAACATCATTGGATCTTGGGTGTTGAGTTCAACTCCACCAAAATGGATGAATGATTTTAATAATAGTTTGATTAAATTTTTTATTCAAAAGTGGTTTATTCATCTTTTTTCCCAAATCCCTCTTCATCTTATCCCCTTCTTATTGCATTAAATGTTGTTAGAGTATGATCTTTATATCATGTCTCAAAACAAATGGTGCATAGATTGCTATTGACCGGCCTCAAAATAGGTGCGACTTCTATATAAGTCCACTTACGATTGCTTAACATAGCGCTAAATTTTGTCCTGATTCGAATAAATGATTATTCGTGGCCCAAACTTATGATTGCAAGCCCAAGTATGCTAATTTGATCTCTTTGATCCAATAACCTTGAGATTCATTGTGTGGAGGCTTTGGTTCTACTAATCCTCTAATGGATCTACAACACCTTTGGTCATTGCGGATCACTTAAACATCGTTGATCATTAAATGGTACTTGTGAGAATTCCAAATGGATGATATACTTGACAAAAAGCAAATGCAACTTGTTGTGTGGAGGCTTTTGTTCTACCAATCCTCTAATGAGTTCCAAATGCAAGATTCAAGATGGTCATCCAACTAACCACTAATTATTGACTTGTTTTTATTTTATGCTTTTATTCTTTTATGCTTTATGCACTATTTATTTTTTCTAGCATTTACATTTCATGCCATTTTCATCTTTTCTCATTTGAGCATTTATTTTCTTGTCATTTTTACTTTGCTCACTTGAGCTTTTCTTTTTCTTTTTTCTAAGATACTTAATAACCAACTTAAACCCTAAAAAAATCTCAATGGTACTTGGACTATTTGGTTACTATCCTTGGCATGATGGAGCATTGGACTTTTTCTTGGACTTAGGATTAGAAACCTTGGCCTATCTTGGAGACCTTGGATCTTATCTGATTATTTTTTCTGGAGCTCTTGAGGTTTACCTTAAGACATTGGGTTGCTTGTTTGTTTTTGTGTGCAGGTTTTTTATGATTACATTCTCTGTTTGTAATTTGGAATTCACCCGTATACAGCTGTTACTCTTCCCAATTTTTGTGAAGACTTAATATATTTGAAGAGGTTTATTATCTTTTCTTGCTTGGTTTCAATCCAAAGAATGGGAATTTTATCTTGGCTCATGATGTCAAGCTTTGGCTTCTTGTTGGTTAAATGATTCTTCTCCTTAGCTTTTACCTTATGCTTTAGGATAGTCTCTTCTTCTCCTCCCATCTTCTTTAATTTCAAAAATCCTCTCCCTCCTTTTGAAAACTATTCTTGTTTCTAAAACTTCAGATGCTTTCATAATAAACTTGGACTTATGTCCATGCATTTTCAAAATATTTTCACAAATAAACATCAATCAACTTAACAATACCTTGACATTTTTTGTGAGAAGACTAAACGTCAATCAATCTCATTTCAAACCATAATTACCACTTTGGTTTTTATCTTTAAAACTTTTCTCAAAAGGTTAGACTCTTGTCAATCCTTGTAGTGATGCAAACAACTATACTTCTACAATATGTAGAGAAGTGAGATATTTTCCACTTGGGTGTTGAGTGAGGCATTGTTGATTTTAAAATCCAAGCCATATCCTCCGCTTTGAGATGATGCAAATTCTCTTTTCTCATGATTGTGGGTAGTAAGTATGTTTTCCATACGGGCAATGAAGATGACGTCTTATCTCATAAAATTAACCAACACACTTGTGTTTCAATTTTTTAAAAGAGGAACTACGTGTACCCTGATCCCCTATTGCACGAAAGGTGGTACGTAGGCACTAAAGGTTCGCAACCGCGACGGGTGCAAAAATCATAAAAAATATTTCTCTTCTCACCTCCACCATCTATTTTATATACAACACATTTTTATAGAAAATATATATAGATTTTTCAAAGAGGCTCCTGCGGATTACTGTAGATGTTTAGGGTGCTAATACCTTCCCTTTGCATAACCAACCCCCTTACCTTGAATCTTTCCCCCTCTTTTTGGGTTATTCGCTCTTTTCCCATTCCTTTGGAAACAATAAAGCGCGGTGGTGATTTTTATTTTGATTTGTATAAAGGCTAGTCAATCCAATGGCTTAGTCTTGAACATTTCTACCGCTACAGGAAAATGGAGACTTCACTGGGGAAAGATTGACCTCTTGTTGGTCCATCCCTAAGTGGGTTAAGCCTATCTTTGTTTATATTTGTATGTGTGCTATTGTTGTTTATGTGTTATATTTTGTATATATGTTTGTTTAGATTTTCCTGGTTTTCAGGTGCATGGTGATTACTCATAAGTCCTATACCCGGACTTGGACAAACTTTAAGATAGGACGGACGGTATAGTCATGTTAACTTTGAGGGAGTAATCCCAAAAAAGGAGGCATGAGATCCCCCACTCAGTGGATGCCCCTTTGACTGTAGTGTCGTTTACCGAGTAATCGGGAAGACATACTGCTTTCGACCTGGAAGCCTGCTGAAACTGAGGACCGTAGAATACCAAACCCACTTGGCCTTTTAGGTGTAGTGCGGAAGCTATAACAGAGTAATCCAAAAATAGTTGTCACGCGATGCTACGCTCGGACGAGTCTTTCTTGAGAATATTACTAATTACCGAGTTAATCGGAAAGTTGTAATATCCGAAGGAAGGATGTAGACTCCGGGAACCTCTAGAACCTTGTTCGTCAGGTGATAACTTTTTAGACCAACACCTTATGGGTAGTACCTTCGAACTCATGCTCGTGACGTTGAACCTATGAACCCTATATGTGTGATCTTGTGTGTGATTGTTGCATCATGTATCCATGCGCTCATAAGCATCTCTTGAAGAAAACAATATTTCAAGGGATTTAAAGGTTGACTATTTATGAATATCTCAGGTACTGTTAACCATGGATTATGGAAAGAGAAAGACCGAGAAATACAGTTTCAAGGATCCCAAGATAGATGAGTTGATCAGTCTAATTCCAGAGATTGAGTGTCCTGCAGACTTTCGGAAGAAGTATGGATCCATCGTTCCTCTCATGAAGCTGAAGATGAAGGAGGGTATTCTCTCGACCTTGGTCCAGTTCTATGATCTGATGTATCACTACTTTACTTTTCCCGATTATCAGTTGATGCCTACACTGGAGTAGTATTCTTATCTATTGGATTTACCCGTTACCGGTCGTGTTCCTTTTACTGGTTTGGAGGGTGAGCCAAAACCACATGAGATTGCTGCTTTAATTCATCTGGGGAAGTCTGAGGTGGAAGCCTATATGACTACTAAAGGAGGGATTAGAGGATTACCAGCTCAGTTCTTATTGGAGAAAGCTCGTTACTTTGCCATAATGAAGAGTACGGTCTCTTTTGAGGCCACATTTTCTCTACTTGTCTATGGATTGTTCTTATTTCCTAATGTGGACGAGTTTGTCGACATTAACGCCATCAGGATTTTCATGATTGGAAACCCGGTTCCTACACTATTGGGTGATGCTTATTACTTTGTTCGTCTTCGGAGTTCTATCATGGGGGAATGATTATATGCTACACGCCTTTGTTGTACCGGTGGTTCATCTCTCATATGCCTCAGTCTGATGGATTTGGGGATGTCAAGAAGGAACCTCGTTGGGCTCCTAAGATCATGGCACTTACTTACTCGGATATTGATTGGTATTATCGAGCTTATCAGGATGTGGAGATTATTGACAGTTGTGGTAGTTTCCCCAATGTACCTCTTCTTGGTACTAAGGGAGGAATTAACTATAACCTTGTTCTTGCACGGCGACAGCTTGGTTATCCAATGAGGAATAAACCAAACAGTATTCATTTGAGTAGTTTCTTTCTTAAGGAAGGAGAATACCACAGGGAAGCTAGGGAGCAGATTGCAAAGGCCTGGCTTCACATTCATAAGAAGAGTAGGAAGGATTTGGGACCTAGGGATGCTGTTTCTTTGGAGCCATATCTTCAGTGGGTCCGATCGAGAGCCATTCAGTTGAAGATGTTGTATACTCGGGAGACACCCATGCCTGATCTATTTGTGAAGACCACTCCTCCTTTTTTAGATGATCTAGAGGAGCTACAACTTGCTTTGGTTAGGATGCAACAGGAAAATGATGCTTGGAAGAACAAGTTCTAGACTTTAGAGAGTTCCTATAGAGCTGACTTGAAGGAGAAAGATGATTTGATCGAGATCCTTGAGATTCGAACGGTAGAGTCTATGGAGAGGAAAAGGGATTTATTTCCCCCTAAGCCTCAAACAGGTGCTGGTTGTTCACTTCCTGATTCAGATGATTGGAATGAGGTTGCCATCAGACATGTGGAAGAAAACCAGAGGTTGAGGGCTCAGATTGCCAGGCTCACAGGGAAGCGCCAACGTACAGATTGATCTCCATCAGTTCTTTTTCTCAGGATTTTTAGATTGTATTTTCATCTTGTACTTGGGATCATTGAAACTTGTAACCCATTTGGAGTTATTATAATAAAAAATTTCAGTATTTCAAATGTGTTATTATTTTGATGTTTGCAACATGTCTATAAACCGTAAATCCCTGGAAATATTAAATAATGAAGCAAAAATAATCATATGCATTGCATATCATGCGTCATATTGCACATATTTCTTGCATTTATTATGCAAACCCATGTGTCTTACCCAACTTCTTTACTTCATTCAGCAAGCTGACTCATCACTACAACACTCGGGCTAATTTCAAAAAGAGGATGGACAACTTAGAATAGGAGAATCGCGAGCTACGCGAAGAAGTTTCTGCTTTGAAGGCCGGCTTGGCCAATTTGACTACTCTGATGGAAGCTCTGGTGGTTGCTCAGAATTAGCCACCGAGTGTTCAACCTCAACCAACAAGGGAAAATGCTGAAGTTCCTACTGTTCCCGTATCTGCTACTCCGACTGTTGTTCAAAACCGCATGCCTCAGGGTTATCCGTGGGGAATGCCGGGGAATTTTGCACCTGAAAGTTTCAATTTGGGCCCCCAAGATGCTCTAGTGGTTTCAAATGTTGTTACTCCAGCACCCCCTGTGATGCATGTTGTTCCTCCTGCACCTCCTTCGGTGAATTTGGTTCCAATTGTTAATGAAGATGTGTGTCATCCTTTCCCTCCGCCGAGTGAAGACTTGGGTCTTTATGACAAAATAGATGATTTCCAAGAGCAATTTGATAGAATGCAAAGAGAGATGAAGGCTCTTAGGGGAAAAGAGTTATTTGGGTATAATGTGAATGAGTTGTGTTTGGTCCCAAATGTTAAAGTGCCTGCTAAGTTCAAGGTCCCGGAATTCGAGAAGTACAAGGGCAACACTTTCCCTCGTGCTCACTTGGTGATGTATGTAAGGAGAATGTCTACCCACACCGATGATCAGCGTCTGCTGATTCACTTTTTCCAGGATAGTCTGACCGGTGCAGCGATGAAATGGTACATGAGTTTAGACAGCGCCAACATCCATACCTTTAATGACTTGGGAGAAGCATTTATAAAACAATATAAGTACAATGTGGACATGGCGCCTGACCGTGACCAGCTTAGGGCCATGGTTCAGAAAGACAGAGAATCGTTCAAAGAGTACACGCAGAGATGGCGCAAAGTGGCTGCACAAGTGATTCCTCCTATGGAGGAGAAGGAAATGACTAAAATTTTTCTAAAGACGCTGAGTGCTTTCTACTACAAAATAATGGTAACAAGTTCCCCGAGTTATTTTACAGAGATGGTAGGAATGGGCGTCCGCCTAGAAGAGGCAGTAAGACAAGGTCGTTTGACAAAGGGTGAAGGATCTGGAAGTGTGAAAAATCCAGCTTATGGGTTTACAAAAAAGAAAGAAGGGGATACCAATGTTGTCATGCAAGAGAGGAGAGTGAATGCTCCTAGAAGGAATTATCAACGTCACCAGCAAGTTGCCTCAGTGACTCCTGTTATGAATGTCGCCCCAACTACCGTTGCTTATTAAAGACAGTCCCAGCAGGGGAACCAAGGAAATAATCAAAGAAGGGAGAACTATGACCCTATTCCCATGAGTTATGCAGAGCTACTACCAGCATTGATCCAGAAGAAGTTGGTCCAGACACGACCACCTCCAACAATACCATCGCCATTGCCTTGGTATTATAAAGCAGACCAGACGTGTGCCTTCCATCAGGGAGCACCAGGGCATAGTGTTGAAAACTGTTATCCTTTGAGGACGGAAGTGCAAAGGTTGGTGAAGTCCGAAATTTTATCTTTCAAAGACATGGGACCTAATGTGAAAGACAATCCTCTGCCCAAGCATGGGGGAGTGAGTGCTGTGAATATGGTGGCCGGTTGTCCAGGTGACTTCCGTATTTTTGACATTAATTTGGTTAGAGGGGATTTGGTGAAGATGCACGCAAACCTCTGTGAATTCAGTTACTATACGCATGACCACGCCCGTTGTGCTATTTGCAGTACAAACATACAGGGTTGCGAGAAGATAAAGGCTGATTTACAGGAGATGATGGATGGAGGTCTAATTCATATAATCAGGCCTAGGGCAGAATATGAAGAGGAAGTTAATATGGTTTATGGATGTCCGGGTGAATTCAGAATTTTTGATGTGGAGCATTTAAATGAAGATATCGTACAGTTGCATGCTACATTTTGCCGTACTGCCGGTCAGATGGAACACCTATATGGATCTTGCATAGTTTGTTATCGAAACCCCCGAGGATGTTCTATTGTGAGAGAGGGTGTTCAATTGCTGTTAGACAATGAGACTATCAAGATCACAGGTCGGAGAGATGATTATCATGAGATTGATATGGTTGAAGTTTGTTTGATGGGAGAAAAGTTAGAAGAAGAATATGCCTCCGCGGATGAGTATTTCTCTTCAAACAAATATTTGTTTACCGAAAATGGTCTTTTGAGGGCTGATTGTATCGAGGAAGGTGTAAATGTCATTGTACCTTATTTTGGTGCACCCGCTCACCTTGAGATGGAGTACCATAGCAAACCAGCTGTTACCCCATTGGTAATTAGTCTTCCAGGATCTGTTCCCTATAAATCAGATAAGGTTGTGCCTTATAAATACAACGCTACAATATTGGAAGATGGGGTGGAAGTTCCCATCCAACCAATGCCAGATGTTGGAAATATAGGTGATAGTAGCAGGGTGACCCGTATTAGTCGTGTGTTTGCGCCAGTTATTCGAAAAGATGTTGTTGCTGGAAAGAAAATTGCAGAGAACGATGAGTCTAAGAAGGCTGCAGGAGAGACTAATGGAGCTACATTGGAGAAAGAAGTGGATGGTATCTTGAAAATAATTAAAATGAGCGATTACAAAATCGTGGACCAGCTATTGCAGACTCCTTCAAAGATATTCATCCTAGCTTTATTGATGAATTCCTCCGCTCATAGAGAATCACTGATGAGAGTACTAGACCAAGCTTTTGTAGAGAATGACATGTCGTTAGATCAATTCAGCAGCGTAATTGGAAACATTACATCATGTAACAACCTAAGTTTCTGCGATGATGAGTTACCAGATGAAGGGAGGAATCACAACCTGGCCCTCCACATATCTATGAATTGCAAGAATGATTTTTTGTCTAATGTGCTAATTTATAACGGATCCGCGTTGAATGTTATACCAAGAAGTACTCTCATGAAGTTAAAGTATCAGGGAACACCTATGCGCCCGAGTCGCATCATTGTGAAGGCTTTCGATGGATCAAGGAAATCTGTCATCGGTGAAGTGGACTTGCCCATTCATATAGGACCACACTTGTTCTTAATAACTTTCCAGGTAATGGACATTATTCCCGCGTATAGTTGTTTTCTAGGACCGCCATGGATACACGAAACAGGGGCTATCACTTCAACTCTACATCAGAAGCTAAAATTTGTGCATGAAGGGAAGGTAGTGATCATAAATGGGGAGCAAGCGTTGTTGATATCCCATCTATCCTCTTTCAGTATTGTAGAAGCGGATGAGGATGCTGTTTGAACCCAGTTCCAAGCCATATCCATCGACAACATAAGGAAGAATGAGAATTCTGTGGTTTCCTTGAAGGATGCGCAGCAGGTGGTGCGCAATGGTAATAATGCAGTTTGGGGACGACTTGTGGATCCACCTGTGAAAAAAAATAGAGTTGTTTTGGGTTTCTCTTCGAGGGATGGAAAAGGCGAAAGTTTGAAGTTAAAGTCTTCTGTGAACAGTTATCATGATGTTTTCCGCAGCGGAGGCTACCTCCATCCGATTGGTTCTGGAATTAATGTTGTTGAAGATGATGAAGAAGAGCAGGAAGTACCGAATTATGTGATGCATGGAGTCCGAGTTCAGAACTGGGTCACCATTGATATTCCTTCTTGCATACATGTTTCAACGTAATTTGTTTTGTTAATCTGTTTCTTTCTTTTTGAAAAGCTTTCACTCTGCCCAAGGTGGAAGTGTTGATATTGTAGGGCTTATCTGTTTGCTATAACTGTTAAGATCATTAATAAAAGTTGTATTTGCTTCCAAATTATGTCTTTTATTTTCTGCCTTTTTCTTGGGAAATGGTAATAATAATTAAAAAAAACCTTTCAAAATAAATAATAACTGAAAAATTAATCTGCATGATCACTTGTTATATGTGTCAGTTTCTAAAAATAGTCATGAATCATATGTGCAGATTAATTAAAAAACCTGTTGAATACAATGACCCTGCACCCTCTCCCAACTTTGAACGTTCTATGTTTGGGGCTGAAGAAGAAGATTATGATGAGATTCTAGAAGAGGTGTCACGGTTGCTTGAGCATGAGGAAAATACCATTCAGACATACAAAGAGCCTTTGGAAGTGGTTAATTGGAGTTCAGAGGAAGATCCGAAGGAAGTCAAGATTGGAGCATTGTTGCATCCTAATGTAAAGAGCGGGTTGATTGAGCTATTGAAAGAATATGTGGATATTTTTGCTTGGTCTTATCAATATATGCCTGGTCTAGATACAGACATTGTCGAGCATAGTTTTCCGTTAAAGCCAGAGTGTCCACCAGTTAAACAAAAGTTGAGAAGAACCCACCCGAATATGGCAGTAAAGATCCAAGAGGAGGTCCTAAAACAGATTAATGCTGGTTTTCTTGTGACATCAGTGTATCCTCAATGGATTGCCAATATTGTCCCAGTACCGAAAAAAGACAAAAAAGTACGCATGTGCGTAGATTACAGAGATTTAAATAAAGCTAATCTAAAGGATGATTTTCCATTGCCTCACATTGATATGTTAGTGGATAGCACAGCAAAATTCAAGGTATTCTCGTTCATGGACGGATTTTCCGAGTATAATCAAATAAGAATGGCTCCAGAGGACATGGAAAAAACAACGTTTATCACACCCTGGGGAACATTCTGTTATAGAGTGATACCCTTTGGGTTGAAGAACACTGGTGCAATGTACCAGAGGGCTATGACAACCCTATTCCATGATCTGATGCAAAAATAAATCGAAGTATATGTTGATGATATGATTTCCAAATCCCAAACTGAAGAAGGGCATATAGAAGATTTGTTGAAGTTGTTTCAGCGTTTGAGGAAATATCGTCTCCCCTTGAATCCAAATAAATTCACCTTCAGAGTTAGATCGGGGAAATTATTGGGTTTTATTGTTAGCCAGAAAGGAATTGAAGCTGACTCTAACAAAGTCAAAGAAATTCAAGAAATGCCAGCACCAAGAACTGAAAAGCAAGTCAGGGGTTTCCTCGGGAGGTTGAATTATATCTCCAGATTTATTTCCCACATGACTGTAATGTGTGAACCGATATTTAGGTTGTTAAAGAAAGATCAAGGTTGTGTGTGGACGGATGAATGCAAAAGGGCATTTTAAAGTATTAAATAATATCTGCTTAAACCTCCTATCTTGCTCTCTCCCGTAGAAGGAAGACTGTTGATTATGTATCTAACAGTGTTGGATAAATCTATGGGTTGTACTCTGGGACAATAGGATGAAATGGGAAAGAAAGAGTTCGCCATTTATCATCTCAGCAAAAAGTTCATTGATTGTGAGTCGCGGTATTCCATGCTAGAAAAAACGTGTTGTGCTTTGGCCTGGGCGGCAAAGCGTTTGCCGCAGTATATGTTGAATCATACCCACTTGGTTGATCTCCAAAATGGATCTAATCAAGTATATTTTTGAAAAGCCTGCTCTTACTAGGAGAATCTCCCGTTGGCAGATGTTGTTATCTAAATATGATATCGAGTACCGCACTCAAAAAGCTATCAAAAGTAGTGTGTTGGCGGATTACCTTGCTCACCAGCTGGTAGAAGATCATCAGTCTGCAGAATATGAATTCCCCGATGAAGATGTGATGTTTTTGAAAGTGAAAGATTGTGATGAACCATTGCCTGAGGAGGGATCCGACCCTGAATCTCGTTGGACTATGATATTTGATGGAGCTGTGAATGCTTATGGTAAAGGAATTGGTGATGTGATTGTTACTCCTCATGGATCGCACATTCCTTTTACTGCGAGGGTAACATTTGATTGCACTAATAATATGGCAGAATATGAGGCTTGCATCATGGGTCTTGAAGAAGCTATTGATCTCAGAATCAAAATTCTAGATGTGTATGGCGATTCAGCATTGGTAATAAATCAGATTAAAGGAGAATGGGACACTCGTCACCGTGGCTTGATCCCTTACAAAGATTATGCTAGAAGATTGATACCCTTCTTCAATAAAGTTGAATTCCATCACATTCCTAGGGATGAAAATCAAATGGCAGATGCTCTGGAAACCCTGGATTCCATGTACCAAGTAAATGCTTGGAATGATATACCCCGAATTACAATTCGACGGCTCGATAGGCCTGCTCATGTGTTTGCGACAGAGGAGGTAACAGATGAAAAACCTTGGTACTATGATATCAAGCATTTTCTTCAGACTCAGGAATACCCGTTTGGTGAATCGAAGAAAGATAGAAAGACACTGAGAAGGTTGGCAGGCAGTTTCTTCCTCAGCGAAAATGTGTTATACAAGAGGAATTTTGACATGGTCTTGCTCAGATGCGTGGATAGACACGAAGCAGACACGTTGATGCATGAGATCCATGAAGGTTCATTTGGCACTCATGCTAATGAACATTCAATGGCTAAAAGGTTGCTAAGGGCAGGTTATTATTGGTTGATAATGGAATCTGATTGTTATAAATTTGCAAAGAAGTGCCATGAATGTCAGATTTACGCAGATAAGATCCATGTGCCTCCAACACTCCTCAATGTGATTTCCTCCCCATGGCCTTTCTCTATGTGGGGTATTGACATGATCGGGATGATAGAACCCAAAGCTTTGAATGGGCACCGTTTTATCTTGGTAGCAATTTACTACTTTACCAAATGGGTAGAGGATGCTTCATATGCCAATGTCACCAAGCAGGTGGTTGTTCATTTCATCAAAAACAATCTTATATTCCGGTATGGTGTGCCGAGAAGAATCATCACTGACAATGGCTCGAATTTGAATAACAAGATGATGACTGAACTGTGCAAAGAATGCAAGATTGTCCATCACAATTCATCTCCATACATGGCAAAGATGAATGAGGCTGTTGAAGTCGCTAATAATAATATCAAGAGAATTATCCAGAAAATGGTTATTACTTATAAGGATTGGCATGAAATGCTCCCTTTTGCTCTGCATGGATATCGAACATTTGTTCGCACTTCAACAGGAGCAACCATGTTTTCCCTAGTTTATGGATTGGAAGTTGTATTCCCTGTTGAGGTAGAGATTCCCTCGTTGCATGTGATAATGGAAGCCAAATTGACAGAGGCTGAATGGGTTCAGAACAAGTTTGACCAATTGAATTTGATTGAAGAGAAGAGAATGACAGCTTTGTGTCATGGGCAATTATATCAGAAAAGAATGAAGAAAGCATTTGACAAAAAGGTCAAACCTCGTGAATTCAGAGAAGGCGACCTCGTGCTCAGGAAGATCATGTCTTTCAACACTAATTATAGGGGCAAGTGGACTCCCAATTTTGAAGGCCCGTGTGTTGTCAAGAAAGCCTTCTCTGGTGGTGCATTAATTCTTGAAACTATGGATGGCGAGGAGTTCCCACATCCCATGAATGTTGACGCAGTCAAGAAATACTTCGCCTAAAGAAATAAAATAACAGCTCGCTAAGTTGAAAACCCGAAAGGGCGGCTTAGGCAAAAAAGAGCGTCTCGGTAGGCCAAAAACCCGAAAGGGCAGTCTAGGCAAAAATTAGAGACATAAACAGAATAAATTTCCCGCTAAGTTGAAAACCCGCAAGGGAAGCTTAGGCAAAAGTTACAGATTTTTCTTGGCAAGTAACTACGTCAGACAAGACTTGATCGTTAAAGCAACAATCTTCTCGGATCCTCACCATACTTCAACAAAAGCTGCTGCTCAGGATTTCAAAAGTTGTTAGGGGGAATAGTGGTCATTGTATCTCAATATACCTTTTCCATTATATATTACCATTTCCCAAACTTTGTAATCATCCATGGAGTCTCGCCATTCGCAGACTACCATTCTATTAATGAAATTCGAGCTTTTTCCCAACTTTTTGTGTTCTTATTTTTTATTTAGCTTGCAAAGACATCATTTATTACTGATAATAATTGTTAAAGCAAAAGGATTAAAAATCAAAATTAACTTTTCAAAAAGAAGAGAGATCTTTACAAATCAACTTACTTTGGGATTTGTGATGAAACAATGACAACAAGAATGGTGGTCCCAAGAATGAACAAACTCTGGTTGTTTTAAGAAGATTTACTCCCTTCATGAAGGTTTTCTCAGGTCATTTTGCTGGTGTGCGCAATCTTTGTGTGTTTCTCAGATAGTTAAAGACAATACCAGTGGGTACAAGGTGCAGTATTGGGTTTGTGACCCCATTATCCCCAGTCAAGTCTTGGTTATTTTCAGGTTTGCATGATCAAAAGTCTCTGTCTCAGATTCCCCAACAAGTTTTCCCTTATATGATGAAAGTTTTGGCATTAATATTGACTTCTTGATTTCCCAGGAAAGTTATCCCAGGGCATCTCTTGTGTGAAATGAGCATTCGTGATGAAAGTTTTCTCCGGGGGGTTAGGCTTGAATTCCCCAGTGAAGTTCGGTTGTGTCGGCATCAGTCTGCTTTATTTGAGGCTGGTCTCGTAATCTCTAGTAGGCATGTTGCTTTTTAGAAAAACTGTTTTCTCCGATGAAACCGGAAGAAGGATGTTATATCCCAATATTTGTTTGATTTGGCTACATCTGGATTATGTTTCTCCTCAGTAAAGTTAACACAGGCAATGGGTTTGGTTTACGCAGTTGCTTTTAACTTTCTTGGATTGATCTTTCTGGTTGAAGTTAGCCCATTGTTGTTAGTATCTGAGGCGGTTTTGTTTGTTTGTATTGATTATGTATCCTTTTACCAGCATATGCACGATAGCACTCATACATTCATACATACATCATGCATAACTAAAAACCATCGTTCATTGGCATTGTGTTCTGACCTTTCCTGCAGCGCTCTTTGCTTAGTTGATTTTTGGTTGTCCCTCTTGAGTTTATTTCTCAAAGGATGTATCTGCACTGGCCGTCTTGCTCCAGTTTATTTCTGAATTGGATTTGTGGTTTTCTGAAAACTTTGGGTTTTGGTTTGTGCATTTATTTTTCACAGGAAGACTTTATCTCCTCAGCAGGAATATCGTGGCACTTCCCCGGGAAATCATATTTCCATTCCCAGAAAGTCATTTCTCTTTGCAAATCCCCTTGACAATAAGTGGAAGTCTCTTTATTTGAGACATATTACGTATTACCCTTTCCAGGAAGATTTCCTTGGTTAAAGAAGAAGTTGACACCCGTTCTTGGCAAAACACCAGAATCTTGGGGAAACTTGATATGATATTTTCTCTATCTACCTTCAGTGAATGTTGGTAGTACATCGGTAGTGAACGTTGGTGTTTGTTATCTTTTTGCTATCTTCAGTGAACGTTGATAGTTCATCGTCAGTGAACGGCGGTGATATGATATGTTTCCTCTTTCTACCTTTAGTGAATGTTGGTAGTACATCGGCAGTGAATGTCGGTGTTTGTTATCTTTTTTCTATCTTCAGTGAATGTTGATAGTTCATCGTCAGTGAACGGCGGTGATATGATATATTTCCTCTTTATACCTTCAGTCAACATTGGTAGTACATAGGCAGTGAACGTCGGTGTTTGTTATCTTTTTGCTATCTTCAGTGAACGTTGATAGTTCATCGTCAGTTAACGGCGGTGATATGATATATTTCCTATTTCTACCTTCAGTGAACGTTGGTAGTACATCGGCAGTGAACGTTGGTGTTTATTATCTTTTTACTATATTCAATGAACGTTGATAGTTCATCGTCAGTGAACGGCAGTGATATGATATGTTTCCTCTTTCTACCTTCAGTGAACGTTGGTAGTACATCGGCAGTGAACGTCGGTGTTTGTTATCTTTTTTCTATCTTCAGTGAATGTTGATAGTTCATCTTCAGTGAACGGCGGTGATATGATATATTTCCTCGTTCTACCTTCAGTGAACGTTGGTAGTACATCCGCAGTGAACGTCGGTGTTTGTTATCTTTTTTCTATCTTCAGTGAATGTTGATAGTTCATCGTCAGTGAACGGCGGTGATATGATATATTTCCTCTTTCTACCTTTAGTGAACGTTCGTAGTACATCGACAGTGAACATCGGTGTTTGTTATCTTTTTGCTATCTTCAGTGAATGTTGATAGTTCATCGTCAGTCAACGGAGGTGATATGATATATTTCCTCTTTCTACCTTTAGTGAATGTTGGTAGTACATCGGTAGTGAACGTCGGTGTTTGTTATATTTTTGCTATTTTCAGTGAATGTTGATAGTTCATCGTTAGTGAACGGCGGTGATATGATATATTTCCTCTTTCTACCTTCAGTGAATGTTGGTAGTACATCAGCAGTGAACGTTGGTGTTTGTTATCTTTTTGCTATCTTCAGTGAACGTTCATAGTTCATCGTTAGTGAACATCGGTGATATGATATATTTCCTCTTCCTACCTTCAGTGAACGTTGGTAGTACATCGGCAGTGAACACTGGTGTTTGTCATCTTTTTGCTATCTTAAGTGAACATTGATAGTTCGTCGTTAGAGAGCGGCAGTGATATGATATGTTTTCTCTTTCTACATTCAGTGAACATCGGTAGTACATCGGCAATGAACGTTGATGCTTGTTATCCTCCTCTCTGATTCTTTTCTTGTGGTTTTCCAAGGATTTATTTTTTCTGGTGGGATTGCTCTTTTGTTGTTACATTTCATGATGTATCCCCAATGCTACTTTTCATCTCTTTTTTTCCATTCATATGCATTCATATGCATAAATATTTGCATGGCATATTAGGGCCAAAAACAGGGTTTGTTTTATATTTAAGTGTCTTCGATCACGTCGACACGAAGATTTTTAACCTTCGTATCTCCGGATAGAAGAAACTTAAATAAGGGCAGCTGTTGTGCCCCAATTCTTTCCCCTAAGATCCCTTCATCATACCATATTGTTTCAATCACCACAAAATCACATTAGGGCTTTTGGTTCTTCTCCCTATCTTTAGCTTTTCTCTTTCAGGAGTTACCAAGCACCTTGACTTGTTTTCTTTGGTGATCATGGATATTTTGTTTTGATTTTCTCTCTAAATTAACAAATACAATATTGGTTTTCCTTAATTGTTAATAATGTAGGTAAAGGCAATGAGGTTTAGCAAGTTTCATCATGGGTTCATGAGTTTATCTCCATGCCCTAGTCAAAAGCTTGAGAGATCCAAACCTCACCATTGAAGTTGTTTTGAAGATGGTATGGAAGTATTTTGGGTGGCCATTAGTCCTCATCATCATCCTCAACAAATTCTATTCACAAAGGAAGAATATTGGCACAAAAAGTTTATTCAAATTTGGTAAAGTTCCACCAAGCATTTTCTTGATCTAGATGTTAGGGTTTTGGACTTCAGAGGGGCATATCTTGCTCACCTTTTGGTATTTTTGAGTGATTCCAAAAACATTCTTCTCTTCAAATAGTTACCAACAAATCAATTCAAAAGTTCCAAAGATTTTTCATGTGGAAGGAACTTGGTGAAGAAGAAAGATTACAAGTCATCCAGATGAATCTCTCATTTTTCATATGTGATTTCAAATGATCATAACTTGGTAAATTTTTATCACCTTGAGCCCATTCTTTTTTCATGATAATCCTAAGGATGTGTACTTCATGCCTTCTTTTATGTGCAAAGTAAGAAAATGGATGGAAGTTGCCTTAAGATTGCAAAAGATTATAGATCATTTCATGATTTTTGGCCAAATTCAACAAATCATAACTTGCTCAATTTTTGAAGATTTTGAGTGGTTCAAATTGCAAAATGTCATTCAGGATGTCTACTTTATTCCATCTCTTTTGGTCAAAATCTAATTCCAAGTGGAAGGCCATGTTTGGATGCAAGAGATTATAGGTCATTTTTTTAAGAAGAGTTTGAAATTTTCCTAAGTATGGAAAGTCAACTCTTTTTCTTCAACTTTGACTCCATGTAACTTTCATCTCAAGCATCCATTTGATTACATTCTTTTTCCATTGCAAAGCTTGTAACATCATCTTTATAAAGCATCAAGAATCATGCCCTAAGACCCCCTGAGTTGGAAATGCCATGGATTTGAATTTGGTAACTTGAAACTGAATTTTGCACAAAGTCAGAATTTTTAAATCCGTAATGTGACTTCTAAACACAAGATTTGTGCGTATTTTTTATTTAAACTTGATTAGAAAACTTCCCAAAAGTGATTAGCACCCCAAAACACAAGGTTTGGCTGAGTTTTGATGGTAATGAAGTCACACTTCACTCGTGCTCGACCCTTGCTCAATTTCCCTCCAAACTTCCTTGTTTCTTAAAATTTTCATTCCCATTCACTTCCCTATAAATAGAGGGTCATCCCCCATTCAATTTCCCAAGCTTAGAGAGCCAAGAAAACCCTGCCAAAACTTCACATGAACCCACTTTTATTGAGTTCAGTTTTTGAAATTTAGGCTTCCTTTTCCAAAATTCTTTGTGCAATCATCATCCTTGAACTTCATACAAACTCTCCAGCATTTAAACCAATCAAAACGACCCATAATCCAAGCTACAAAAGTCCAGTTTCAGATCTTCTTACTTGAACTTCAAAAAGGTAGAATTCTCAACCAATTGGATCCAAATCAAGCACTAATCTGTTCTACTCCTTTGTCTGATTCTAATGATGCTTACAATTTTTAAATCCATTGAGAATTGAGAGAGTAATCTCAAATTGAAGGTGCTCGCTATTTTTCCGTGTTTTGATTCATATCTCTCTCCATACTTTACATAAATTTGGCGCGATGGTTGTGTTAGAATCGTCTTGAAGAGACGAGTTCAATGATGCTAGCCAGGGATCCTAATTTTTACATTTGAAGGATCTTACGAAATCCCCATTGCAGGGTGTCTGGAGGTTGAAGACGATGACATGTCTCGTCTCAGCCAATGATAGCGTGCCAAGCGTTTTAATTTCATTGGTTGCCTTTTTTCTGATTACATGTGTATTTCACTAAGGTCCATATCAAGCACATCGCGTCTGGCCCATTGGATTAGCTTACTAACGCGGTTTTACTTTGATCTAATGGTCTACATCTTTTTGGTTTTATTTTATTTTCTGATTTTATATTTTATTTGATTAAATTTTCAAAAATTCATAACTCTTTTATTTTTTATCCAAAAATTATGAAAAAATTCACAAAAATACTTTGAATTATTTCTGACCTCATGAATATTTTTTCACATTTTTATTTTGACATTTGGTATTTTATATTTTTTTTGTATTATTTGCTTTCTTTTAATTACTTAAAAATACTTTCTGACATTTTTTAATTCTGAAAAAATTCATAAATATTATTTTGCATATTTTTGACTTTCTGGAAATTTAATGGAATTTTATGTTGAGGTTTACTATTTTTTATCTATTTTATGTTTATTTTAGAAATTTTAAATGGTTTAAAAATAGTTTCTGACTTTTAAAAATTCCCAAAATATGTTTTAAATATATTTGGATCCATTTCTGATTTTTCTATGGCCTTATTTTTCATTTCTTAAATAATTTTAACATAATTGAGATTTGCCTCATTATTTTTCTATTTTTAAACTTTTTTTTAACCTCTTAATGCATGTATTAAATGTGATATTATTTTGTGATTATTTTCTGGATGTCTTGAGTTAATTTTTTGACCATGACTTTATTAACATCATTGGATCTTGGGTGTTGAGTTCAACTCCACCAAAATGGATGAACGATTTTAATAAAAGTTTGATTAAATTTTTGATTCAAAAGTGGTTTATTCATCTTTTTGCCCTAATCCCTCTTCATCATATCTCCTTCTTATTGCATTAAATGTTGTTAGAGCATGATCTCTATATCATGTCTCAAAACAAATGGTGCATAGATTGCTATTGACCGACCTCAAAATAGGTGCGACTTCTATATAAGTCCACTTACGATTGCTTAACATAGCGCTAAATTTTGTCCCGATTCGAAGAAATGATCATTCGTGGCCCAAACTTATGATTGCAAGCCCAAGTATGTTAATTTGATCTCTTTGATCCAATAATCCTGAGATTCATTGTGTGGAGGCTTTGGTTCTACCAATCCTCTAATGGATCTACAACACCTTTGGTCAACGCGGATCACTTAAACAACGTTGATCATTAAATAGTACTTGTGAGAATTCCAAATGGATGATATACTTGACAAAAAGCAAATGCAACTTGTTGTGTGGAGGCTTTGGTTCTACCAATCCTCTAATGAGTTCCAAATGCAAGCTTCAAGATGGTCATCCAACTAACCACTAATTATTGACTTGTTTTTATTTTAAGCTTTTATTCTTTTATGTTTTATGCACTATTTATTTTTTCTAGCATTTACATTTCATGCCATTTTATTCTTTGCTCATTTGAGCATTTGTTTCTTGTCATTTTTACTTTGCTCACTTGAGCTTTTCTTTTTCTATTTTCTAAGATACTTAATAACCAACTTAAACCCTAAAAAACTCTCAATGGTACTTGGGCTATTTGGTTACTATCCTTGGCATGATGGAGCATTGGACTTTTTCTTGGACTTAGGATTAGAAACCTTAGCCTATCTTGGAGACCTTGTGATCTTATCTGATTATTTTTTTTGGAGCTCTTGAGGTTTACCTCAAGACATTGGGTTGCTTGTTTGTTTTTGTGTGCATGTTTTTTGTGATTACATTCTCTGTTTGTAATCTGGAATTCACCCGTATACAGCCGTTACTCTGCCCAATTTTTGTGAAGACTTAATATATTTAAAGAGGTTTAGTATCTTTGCTTGCTTGGTTTCAATCCAAAGAATGGGAATTTTATCATGGCTCATAATGTCAAGCTTTGGCTTCTTGATGGTTAGATGATTCTTCTCCTTAGCTTTTACCTTATGCTTTAGGATAGTCTCTTCTTCTCCTCCCATCTTCTTTAATTTCAAAAATCCTCTCCCTCCTTTTGAAAACTATTCTTGTTTCTAAAACTTCAGATGCTTTCATAATAAACTTGGACTTATGTCCATGCATTTTCAAAATATTTTCATAAATAAACTTCAATTAACTTAACAATACCTTGACATTTTTTTGTGAGAAGACTAAAATTCAATCAATCTCATTTCAAACCATGTTTGCCACTTTGGTTTTTATCTTTAAAACTTTTCTCAAAAGGTTAGACTCTTGTAAATCCTTGTACTGATGCAAACAACTATACTTCTACAATATGTAGTGTAGTGAGATATTTTCCACTTGGGTGTTGAGTGAGGCATTGTTGATTTTAAAATCCAAGCCATATCCTCCACTTTGAGATGATGCAAATTCTACTTTCTCGTGATTGTGTGTAGTAAGTATGTTTTCCACACGGACAATGACAATGACGTCTTATCTCATAAAATTAACCAACACACTTGTGTTTCAATTTTTTAAAAGAGGAACTACATGTACCCTGATCCCCTATTTCATGAAAGGTGGTACGTAGGCACTAAAGATTCGCAACTGCGGCGGGTGTAAAAATCATAAAAAATATTTCTCTTCTCACCTCCACCATCTATTTTATATACAACACGTTTTTATAGCCAAAATATACAGATTTTTCAAAGAGGCTCCTGCGGATTACCGTAGATGTTTAGGGTGCTAATACCTTCCCTTTGCATAACCAACCCCCTTACCTTGAATCTTTCCCCCTCTTTTTGGTTTATTCGCTCTTTTCCCATTCCTTTGGAAACAATAAAGCACGGTGGCAATTTTTATTTTGATTTGTATAAAGGCTAGTCAATCCAATGGCTTAGTCTTGAACATTTCTACCGCTACACTTAGCAGCGCCTAAGCTGGAAATGTAAGAAGGAATTAAGGAAAGGTAACTTCAAAAGAAAAAGCAAAACATGGGCCCAACACACTTCTTATACAAGAGTTTTCTTTTCCAAAACAGTAATGGTACTTCTATGCCATACGTGGGGAAATCCTTTGGATAAAGACTCAAAAGTTGTTGTGAGCATTAAATGATGATGAGATTTATCAAACCAGAAATCCTACAATGTGAGATTTTGCATCATTGCTTAATTCTGGGACAGAGGTTCAGCTTCAGCATAGTTTAGAATAAACATCCAACTTCTGATCTTTGTATCTCTTTGCTCCAGCATGTTCTGAAGGAGTTCTCAGACTTTCCTGGAAGCTTGCAACACGCTTTGTAAACCTTCTTTGAATTACCTTTGAAAACTCTGACTGTACCATTGTGAAAACTGGCCCAGAAGTTATGACCAAACTCTGTCTTGAAAGTGTCCAGAATTTGCTGAGTGCTTTAGTTTCATGGACGTATCTTTGAACATTTATAACTTGAAATTCCAGCATTTCCAAGAGAAGTTCTATTCTGCAATGTTTTAGATCTTATTGAAATCTATAACTTTTGTGCCAGAAGTTCTTCCAGAATCAGATTGCATGGTGATAATTTGATCAGAAGTTCTGAGCTTGTCATATTTCTTAAACACTTAGAAAAATTCTAAGTATTTAGAATTTTGACTTTTGAATTTCTTGATGAAACAAACTTCATATTTCAACGTGTCTTAATGAAATATGATTCTTGAAGCTTGATTTTGATCCAAAAGTCAAAGTTTGACTTTTTAGTGTGCAAATGACCATTTTTCCCTTGTGAATGACTTTCATGGGAAATTTGTAATTCAAGACTTGAAATTGGATGGAAGCAAACCTGAGGGTCTAGGTTGATCTTTTGAGAAATGAAAGGGCAAATTTTCGGGTACAACAATTGGTTTGAGATATGTTCTCAAGGTTTCAAATGCATCATTTTTACCTAATGGTATGACTCAAAACATTGCTCAAGATCAATTGATTGGTAGTTGATTTTCAGTCAACTGATCAAAAGTCAACTGTATACTGAAAAGTCAAACTTTGACTTTTTGGTAAAAATCAAGTTTCAAAGATCCCAATTCATCAAAACATGTCAAAATATGAAACTTGTTCATCAAGAAATCAAAAAACTCAAGATTTCATTTTGAAAAGTAAAAGTTTCCAAACTTAGAAATTTTTCTAAGTGTTGAAAACTTCATATTTGTTTCACAACTTTGAGCCAATTTTTCACCATGATGCAAGATGATTCAAAGGACACTTTCAACATGAAAGTTGTAGATCTAAATGAGATCTAAAACATTTCTTTACACAAATCCTCCTAAAAATGAATGGATCTCAATTTATTAATCCATGAAATCATGGTCATGAAACTAAAACACTTAATGAAATTTTGAGCATTTTGGTCAGGATTTTGACCTAACTTCTGAGCCAAGTTTAACCTAGTTCCATTTGGATTTTGCAAAAGTGATTCAAAGAGGGGTTGTATAGCACATTACATGCTTTATGAAAAGTCCAGGAACTCCTTGAGATCATTTGTGAGCAAGGAGAATCGAAGGTCAGAAGTTAGGGTTTCAAGTTGTTTTACAAGGAAGAATTTTGTGATGAACAAGAATTCAAATCCAAGCTAGGCTGCACAATCTTTGCTTTGCCGGGTTCAAACCTTTTTGGCACTGCATAATTAATGTTTTGCACAGCTGTTAGAGGCTTTAATCTAAGCATTCAATGTATTGCCCATGCTTACTGCCATTTTGGGAAGAAAGTGCACATTGCCATTTTGGAAAAGTAACTTTTATGCACAAAACCAGTTCTTGAGCTTCACACTTGTTTTCTTCTGATCACACACAACCTATAACCAAAAATAAACTTGTATAAAGCCTCTAACAAGTCAGCCCATGCTTGTACTATGCCTTGAAACCATGTTTTCTATAACACCCCAATTCTACCCCGGCAATTATATAAATAAATCAGAGTTATAAAAATCATTCTTACAAACGAATCGGGATGTCACAAATTCATCTTTCAAAACTCATTTCATTCATCGTGGATATATAACACTTTTAAAACATTGAATGAACCATCATCATAACACCTTTAATTAAATAATTCAACATATACACAGTGGAATTCTTAATAACATCTTTATCATTAATACAACGACTTTAAAACAACGAAATTTAATAATAATCAACTTAAAGTTCAACAACTGAATAATCAATAATCAAAAGCAAAAAGCGTTTATCCCCCTGAGTGTTATATATCAGAGCAATGACACCGACTCGACTACTGAAGGTATGCAGCCTTCACTCTCGATTACTTGCACGCTACCAACAGAAGGGTAACATTCAAACATAAGGGGTGAGATATCTAACAGTATAATAAAGCGCATGATAATTAATATATTAAATTAGATCACATGACATCACCACTTCTCGTCTCGAAATCAACAATGATCACAACAATAATACACATTCACAACATCAATACACACTTCTTTATGCAATCATATAATGCGACTCAATACTATGCAAATGCATGTGCTACCATTGGAGCAGAACTCCCATCTCAAAAATTGCCAATTAATAGATGCATCAACAAGGCATAAGCCTTCATCTCAATATTCGCGAATACAGGCCATCTCAACGAGCATAAGCTCCATCTCAAAATGCAATGTATGCGACACAATTCTGAATGTAATAACAACACCATAATTGACAACATCTCAATACAACACCATCGTTGGCCAAAGGCCTACATCTTAAAAACATCTCAACATCTTTTCATCAACATCGTTTATCATCATCAATTATCATCATAAATTATCAAACACAATTTCATTAATATCATCTCATCAATAACCTATTATTCTCTTAACTCCTTATTGGGCTTAAAACTAACACACACCCCTTATTACTACTATTCCTTTAAAACAAGCCCACACTAAATAATATCATTCTTCTAATATTATTTCTACACTTAATAAAATAATTAAATCCAATTAATCGCAACACATCTTCACAAATATCCCAAAAATAATTTAATTAAATGATTAATTAAATTACGGCGTTACAACTCTCCCTCACTTAGAATATTTTCGTCCTAAAAAATTTACCTTAATCAAACAACTCAGGATAGGAGTCTCGCATCTTGCTCTCCAACTCCCAAGTTATGCTTTCTCCGGTGGCTGCCAGATAAACCACTTTAACCAAAGCAATCTCTTTGCCCCTCAGAGTCTTTATTTCACGATCCACGATTCGTACAAGCATCGTCTCCACCGTAAGATTATCCCGTACTTGCACATCATCCATATGAATCACATGAGATGGATCTGTAATATACTTCCGGAGTTGTGACACATGAAACACATTGTGAAAATTCGAAAGATTAGGCGGTAAATCCACTCTATAAGCAACATTCCCCACTCTCTCCGAAATCTTATACGGTCCAATAAAATAAGAAGTGAGCTTCTTAGACTTTAATGCTCGCCCAACACCAGTCACATGTGTAACTCTTAAAAACACATGGTCACCAGCTTGAAATTCTAAATCTTTCCTTCGCTTGTCATGATAACTCTTTTGTCTACTTTGGGAAGCTTTCATCTTTTCTAGAATCAAATTTACCTTCTCAGTAGTTTCACGAACAAGTTCAGGTCCAAGTACTACACTTTCTCCAGATTCATGCCAACATAACAAAGTTCTACATCTTCGACCATACAACGCCTCAAAAGGTGCCATCCCAATACTAGAATGGTAACTGTTATTATAAGTGAACTCTATCAACGGAAGATAAGTATCCCACGAACCTCTCTGCTCAAGAACACATGCCCTCAGCAAATCTTCCAACAATTGAATCATCCGTTCAGTCTGACCATCTGTCTGAGGATGATATGCTAAACTCAATCTCAAATTAGAACCCAATGCTTCTTGCAAAATTTTCCAAAAATCAGAAGTAAATCTTGGATCTCTAACTGACACATTGCACAAAGGAACACCATGCAACTTCACAATCACACTAGTGTAAATCTCAGCCAACTTCGGCACTGGAAAACTGATGTTAATCGGAAGAAAATGAGCTGACTTTGTAAGCCTATCAACAATCACCTAAATTGAATCATTCCCTCTTAAAGTATTAGGTAACCCCGTCACAAAGTCCATTGAAATGTTATCCCATTTCCATTCTGGAACTTCCAATGGTTGCATCAACCCTGCTGGCTTCTGAAGTTCAACTTTTCACTTCTGACAAGTCAAACATGCATACACAAACCGAGCCACATCACTCTTCATTCCAGGCCACCAAAACAAACCTTTCAAATCTTGATACATCTTCGTAGCTCCTGGATGAATACTTAACTTACTTCTATGACTCTCTTCAAGTATCACTTTCTTCATCTCAGCATCATCAGGAATACAAATCTGGTAACGAAACCTTAACACACCTTACACATGTAGCTTAAAATCACTATTCTCAGACTGATCAATCCCAACCATCAAATCTACCAGTTTCACATCCAACTTCTGAGCTTCTCTGACACTGTCTAGAAATTCATTATTAATCTTCAACATACCCAACATAACACTTCGCGGAGTAACCTCGCAAACTAAGCTCATGTCTCTGAACTGCTCAATTAATTTCAACTCTTTAACCATCATTTCTGACATATGTAAAGTCTTTCGACTCAACGCATCAGCTACCACATTCGCTTTTCTTGGATGATAATTCAAACCGAAATCATAATCCTTTAACAGTTCCAACCATATTCGTTGCCTCATATTCAACTCCTTCTCATCAAATAAATACTTCAAGCTCTTATGGTCACTAAACACTTCAAATCTAGAACCATAAAGATAACGCCTCCAAATCTTCAACACAAATACAACTGCAGCAAGCTCTAAGTCATGCGTAAGATAGTTCTTCTTATGAGTCCTCAAATGCCTTGACGCATAAGCAACTACCTTACCATTCTGCATAAGCACACCTCTTAAACCCATCTTAGAAGCATCACAATACACCACAAACGGCTCTCCTGGATTAGGCAACGTCAAAATAGGAGCCGACGTCAACCTCTTCTTCAATTCTGTAAAACTTTCTTCGTATTGAACATCCCATACAAAAGCTCTACCTTTACAAGTCAACTTAGTCAAAGGAAGTGCCAACTTAGAAAACCCTTCAATAAACCTGCTATAGTAACCAGTTAATCCCAAAAAGCTTCTAATCTCAGTAGCTGAATTTGGGGTTTCCCATTGCAACACAGCATCAACCTTCAATGGATCTACAGCAATGCCACTACTTGAAATCACATGACCAAGAAAACTGACCTCCTTTATCCAGAATTCACACTTGGACAGCTTTGCATAGAACTTCTTCTCTTTCAAAACTTGCAATACTACTCTTAAGTGTTCAGCATGCTCTTCTTCTGACTTAGAGTAAATCAAAATATTATCAATAGACACCACTATGAATCGATCCAAATAAGTATGAAAGATACGATTCATATACTCCATGAATACTCCCGGCGCATTAGTAACACCGAAAGGCATCATCGATTACTCATAATGTCTATAACGCGTTCTGAAAGCCGTCTTTTGGATATCTTCATCCTTCACTTTAATCTAATGGTAACTCGACCTCAATTCAATCTTACTAAACACACGAGCAATTACCAATTGATCCATCAAGTCATCTATTATTGGAAGTGGATACTTGTTCTTAATCGTCACTTTATTCAACTGTCTATAATCAACATAAAGCCTCATACTTCCATCTTTCTTCTTTACTAACAACACTGGAGCTCCGCACGGTGATACACTTGGTCTTACAAACTTCTTCTCAAGTAACTCTTCCAATTGCTTCTTTAACTCTGACAATTCAGATGCAGATATCTTGTATGGTGCCATAGACACAGGTCTGGTACCAGGTAAAAGATCAATTGCAAATTCAACTTCCCTCTCCGGCGGTACATCAGGAAATTCACACACCAGCTGCAATTCCTCAATTATAGCTTGAGTCTCTACAGATAGTGATGCCATCAACGAGAACATCTACACTTCTTCTTGCATCAACTTCCTCAACTGTCTATCAGACAACAGACCACCTTCCTCTTCTTCAAGAGTAGAAAACTTTACAAACTTGTCATAACAGTTAATATGAACATAGTTATGCTCTAACCAGTTCATACCCAAAATCATATACAAACCTCTTAACGGTAAACAAACCAAATCAACAGCAAAGTCTCTGTCGAAGATCGAAAAGGGACACTTCAAACACACAAAAGAAGTAGTCACCGACCCCTTGGCTGGAGTATCGACGACAATTTCTCCATTCAAAGAAGACAACATAAGACCCAATATTTCAACACAATCAGCAGCAATAAAACAATGCGTAACACTGGTATCAATAATAGTAATTAAAGGAGTACTATTAATGAAGCATGTACCTCTGATAAGTTCATCCTCAACAGTTGTCTGATCCTCAACCAAAGCGAACTCTTTACCACTTGTCTGAGCCCTCTTTGGTTTCTGACACTGGCTACCAATATGCCCTTCTTCTCTACAATTGAAACAAATCATTTCCTTATGTTCACACTCAGATACAACATGTTCGTTCTTACCACAACAGAAACACCTCTTTACTTCAGTAGTACACACATTACTCTTATGCCCAGGTTTTCCACACTTAAAGCAAACCACGCCAGCAGGAGCATCTCCCCCACTAGTCCTCTGACCCTGTGCAACTTAATGTTTACCTTTACTAGCTGGGGTATCATAAGGCTTACCATGATTCTTTTGGTGCTTACCCCTCTTCTCACTGATAATCTTGTAATGAGCATTATTATCCTCCTCATAAATCATACAGATATCAACCAAATCAGCAAAGACACTGATCTTCTGGTATCCAACTGCCTTCTTGATCTCCGGGCGCAATTCGTTCTCAAACTTGATACACTTCGAAAACTCAGCATGTGCCTCAGTGTAATACGGATAAAACTTAGCCAACTCAGAAAACTTGGCAGCATACTCAACAATTGACATATTCCCTTGCTTCAGCTCAAGGAATTCAATCTACTTCTTACCACAGACATCTTCAGGAAAGTACTTCTTCAAAAACTCCCTACAGAACACATCCCAAGTGACATTCTCACCTGCAGCTTCCAACTTCTGACAAGTCTCTAGCCACCAGTCATCAGCTTCGACTGCTAGCATATGAGTACCATAACAAACCTTTTGCGCTGGAGTGCAATCCATCACAAGTAAGATTCTCTCAATCTCTTTCAACCACTCCAATGCTCCATCGGGATCATACTTTCCCTTGAATGTAGGCGGGTTCTCTCTCTGGAAGGTCGCCAAGCTACGAGATCCAGCATTCCCGTCAGCATTCGGCTGATTTTCTATCGCATGAGCCATTACTTCTAAAGCATCAGCAAGTGCAGCATCATTCCTTCCAGCCATCTCTACTTATCACTACAACACAAACAACAGTTAGAACTCAAATTAACAATACTCGATTGTTAGACAACTACGACTCGACGACAAGGTCAGACCAACCTTTTGCTCTGATACCAACTTTGTAACACCCCAATTCTACCCCGATAATTATATAAATAAATCAGAGTTATAAAAATCATTCTTACAAATGAATCGGGATGTCACAAATTCATCTTTCAAAACTCATTTCATTCATCATGGATATATAATACTTTTAAAACACCAGATGAACCATCACCATAACACCTTTAATTAAATAATTCAACATCTACGTAGCGGAATTCTTAATAACATCTTTATCATCAATACAACGACTTCAAAACAACATAATTTAATAATAATAAACTTAAAGTTCAACAACTGAATAATAAACAATCAAAAGTAACAAGTGTTCATCCCCCCGAGTGTTACATATCAGAGCAATGACACCGACTCGACTACTGAAGGTATGCAGCCTTCACTCTTGATTACATGTACGTTACCAACAGAAGGGTAACATTCAAACATAAGGGGTGAGATATCTAACAGTATAATAAAGCGCATGATAATTAATATATTAAATTAGATCACATGACATCGTCACTTCTCGTCTCGAAATCAACAATGATCACAACAATAATACACATTCACAACATCAATACACCCTTTTTTATGCAATCATATAATGCGACTCAATACTATGCAAATGCATATGGTACCATTGGAGTAGAACTCCCATCTCAAAAATTTCCAATTAATAGAGGCATCAACAAGGCATAAGCCTTCATCTCAATATTCGCCAATACAGGCCATCTCAACGAGCATAAGCTCCATCTCAAAATGCAAGATATGCGACACAATTCTGAATGTAATAACAACACCATAATTGATAACATATCAATACAACACCATTGTTGGCCAAAAGCTTACATCTTAAAAACATATCAACATCTCTTCATCAACATCGTTTATCATCATCATTTATCATCATAAATTATTAAACACAATTTCATTAATATCATCTCATCAACAACTCAACTGTACAGTAATACGATAGTACTCATCATTTTCACAATATTGGCCATAATCCCACAACAAGACATTTCCTATAATTAGTTAATCAACTAAGGCTTACTTCTAAATCACCAAACCTCTACATACTACTATTTTGTACTATTGCATCATTATTATTATTAATCCTACTGTTATAAATCAAACAACAACCTATACGCATCTCATCTTCATTCTTCTTCACAAAAACCAACAAAATGATCAACACGGGAACTAACTCTAATCCTAAATTGGCTACTAGGATTAAACTTCCTATTCTTCATTTTAATCCTCAATAATAAAGTTCATCGCGTTAGCTATTCAACGCTTCAAACGGCACCTCAAACGGAGTCCGAAAACTCAAGTTACAGCATCTTCAAACTGACTCTGCCAAAAACCAGACGACATGGATCGATGCAAAACGTCTTGGATCGACGCGTACGGCATTGAACTTGCAACATGAGTCGACGCATCGTCTCTTGTATCCACTCATCCTGAGTTCAACACATTGCCTGTATGGACACATGCTCCTACGTATCGACTCATCCTGAGTCTAAAAGTCCTCATGGATCGACGTAAGACTCCTTTGTGTTGACTCATCCTGAGTCTCTAAACCTACTTGTATCGACACATCATGTTTGGGGTCGACGCATACTGCTATGTCCTGCATAATTTCTCCGATTTTCTCTGCGTTTTCACTACGGGTTCTATACGTTAAGCCCTAAAAACTTAATCTAATCATAGATAATCATCACTTACAATTATCCTATAATTCTACGTCAATTAAACAACATCAGAACATCATTATTCATCTAAAATTCATCAATTTCATCATACAACATCATATACATTCAATTCATGAACAAGAAAACAATCACCTCTAACCCCCCATACCAATTATAATGAACCCAATTATAGACTCAGAACCCCACTCTTACCTGGGATTGAAGGTTTCTCTGAACTTCCAGTTGAATTCCCGTTCTGCCATTCTTCCTCTTTTCTAACAGCTTCACGTTCTCCTTTCCAACCCTTATTATTCTACTGCTTCTTCTTTCTATTCTTTCTAACAATAATAAAACAACCTATTATTCACTTAACTCCTTATTGAGCTTAAAACTAACACACACACCCTTATTACTACTATTCCTTTAAAACAAGTCTACACCAAATAATATCATTCTTCTAATATTATTTCTCCACTTAATAAAATAATTAAATCCAATTAATCGCAACACATCTTCACAAATATCCCAAAAATAATTTAATTAAATGATTAATTAAATGATTAATTAAATTACGGCGTTACATTTTCACTTTTCTTCAAAATCAAGTAACATAGCCATAACTCTACATCTTACACTTCTGACCCTCTCAAGTGCTAGAACATTTTCCTTACTTATGCACAAGTTGTTTACATCCAAATGGACGAATACACAAGCTCCAAAACACACAAAAACTCAGAACTGCATCTCAGACTTCCATTGTTGCATATTCTGGCCAGAAATCCCAAAATCAAAAACTACTCGTGCGTTTCTTGGCCTTTTTCTTCCAAAAGCTTCCAAACATCATACATAAGCCAACCTTGTCCCTGTTACACGACTGTAACACCATCTTCACCCATTTCCAAGTTCAAAAACAGAGCATCATAGTTGGACTTTTCTAGACCATTCCAGCCACCTCCAGCTCAAGCCAGCCATTACATTAGATTCCTAGAGGTCGAGGGAAGCTTACCTGATCATCACCATTACTTGAAACAAGCTCAAACTCATTTCACGATTTCCAGTTTTTAGGTATTTTTCTTGAACTTCTATGTCATTATTTAGGCATTGTTAGGCTTGCATTTGTGAAGATAGAATGTAGATATCATTGCCCCGAAACTATACATGTCTATAGATTTCATTTATGTTGCTTGAGCATGGATAATTTTGAGTTTAAACTTGCTGAAACATTTAGGTCAGAATTTGGTACTTTCATAAATTCATCCTTATCTTTGAATGTTAGCTTAAATTAGTTACATGGTTGGATTTGTGGTGAAAAAATACACAAGTTTCATGTTTACATTTTTGAAATTGGTTGAAGAATGAGCAAGTTACAGATCCTTTGGCTGGAGGTTGAAGATGAAGTACAGTCAGGGCAAGTTTTATGTTATGTATTTCTTTTTGTGCCAATGTTAACAGATGTATAGCCACCCTAGTGGTAAGGCAAGACGCTGGTAACCAAGAGGGCGTGGGTTTAACACCCAGCGCACTACCTTTTTCCATTTTTCACATTTCCATACTTTTTGTCACAAACACACACGCCTAGGCCTCTATGCAGTAGGCCTTGGTATTTTGCTGGCTTCTAACCCCTGGCCTTGCTTCGGCACCCCCTGATCATTTATTTCTTTATTTTATTTTATTTTTATCTTTTAGTTTATTTCACTTTCATATTTTTATTTTTATTATTTTTATTATTAATATTATTATTATTATTAATAAAAAAATCCAAAAATATTTCTTTTATTATTTTTACACTCATTTATATTTTATTTCTCTTTATAAAAATTAAAAAGAACAAAAACAATTTTATTAGCAAATTAATTTCTTTTTTTATGAATTAATATTTAGGCTTAGGATTAATGACTATATTATTTTATTTTCTTAATTAAAATTAATTTAGAACTTAGATATTTTAATTAATTAATTTTTCTATTATTTTTATTATTCAAAGCCTTTTCATGAAAAACCCTAAAAAATCATTTTTAGCTTATTATTCTTTGCTAATTAATTTAGGTTTTAATTTTAGTTAATTTTCATTAATTATTTTCTTAATTAGGTCAAGATTAAAATCCTTTCATAAAAATCCAAACAAAAATCATTTCTTTTTCCATTTACATTCTTGCATTTTTATCTTCATTTTTGTACAATATTCAATATGGTTGTAATAATTATTTAGATTTAATTTTCTTGTAATATCCCCATTTGTAAATTTGTACACCCCCTCCCCTATTGATGTAATAGCTTAGTATTTTTATTTTCCGCAATTTAATTCTTTATATAAATGCTAGTAAATTAGGGTTTGTATGGAAAGATAAAATCAATGCTTAGAAAACCCTAATCCAAAGACAAAACAATGCATGTAAATCAATACACTTGCATACTTACACCCTTAGGGTAAATCTACTTGTTGCCTTATGAAAATGGCCATATTATACATGTGGGGTATCTTAGCAAAAGCAATCAAAATACAAGATCATAGTCCTTCGATGATGCTATCAAAGTTGCCTTTCAAAAATGATCTTCGTCCCTTAAAGAAAATGCTAAGATATCTTACAATATTGCTAATCATGGCTATACGATGACCCATGCCTGTCCCTTTTACATCCAAATATAGGGTTTCTTACCAAATCAATGGTAAGATAACTATTTCAAAAGAAATAGGAAATAAACATGAAAGACTTTTGAGCAGGTAGAATGTTCCTAGTTGCTTGCTCATTTTCAAACCAAAACATCCTTGCTATTTAAAAAAAAAAACACCAACACTTTCAAAAACACTTTCGTCTTGAAACATTTTCAAAAGACAAACACTTTGTACGCGTTATTATAGAAACGAGAGCCATTACAAAGAAGACACCTTTTCAAAATCACTTTCAAAAACACATTCCACAAACAACTCTTTGAACTATTTTCGAAACAATACTTTGTATGCATTCTTATAGAAATGAGAACCATTACAAACACATTTTCAAAATACTTTCAAAACCCACACCACAAGCACATTCAAACAAAAGCAAGTGATCTCGCAAGCAACTAAGATCCCATAGATAACTACGGATGAAAGGTGTTAATACCTTCCCTTTTCATAATCTACCCCCCAAACTCAAGAAAACATCTCAAAGGTCTTTCTTGTTCTTTTCAACCTTTCCTTTTGGATGAAAGAAAAGTCAGTGGCGACTCTTGCTAACCGCAACATTTGCGACCAAATGCAAAACAACCAAGTCAGTTCTCCCACCGTGTTACATCTACCTACTTACAAATAGTAGGATAGCACTGTCTAAAGGATAGGAGGAAAAGAATGACCATTTTAGAGTATAAAAGTAGATAGATGTTAGAAGTTTGCTCAAAAACATTTTTGCACTTACATAAATACTACTTTTCAAAAATAATTTTCAAAACATTTGCTTTGTTGACACTCTTGAGGACTGATACAAGAGTTAAACGCAAAGCAAATCACTACACTAAGTCATTCTCAAAACATTTTCAAACATACAAAGTACAAAAGTATTTCAAAAATTAGCAAACCTCTAAGAGCCCGTAGATAACTACGGATGGAAAGGGTGCTAACACCTTCCCTTTCCATAATCTACCCCCCTTACTCAAAAAATCTCGAAAAGATCTTTTTTTGTTCTATTCACCCTTTCCTTAAGTTGGATAAAAGAAAAAGTCGGTGGCGACTCTTGCTTACCACACATTTGCAAACACAAAACGCAAAACCAGTAGTATTAACAGTCGATTCTGCCACCATATCACAGAACTGGCGACTCTGCTGGGGACAAATAAAAAAAAGTGGGGTTACCTTAGAGCTTGGTTCATCTTTAAAATTGCTTTCATTGTGTGTTTTTATGCTTTACTTTTGAGGGCTTGTTTGGGTTGTTACTATAGATCCTACACCCGGATCTGGGGCACCTTATTAGGTAAGTAGAAATGAATCATGGAAGTTGTACGGCGTAGACCGATATGGAAAAAGTGATAGCTAAGTTAGTGTAATACTTTGGTTTGTATTAATGTTCCTTGAGTCAATCAAGGATAACATTAGGCTTCCTTAGTGTCATTAAGCGCTAACTAACCTTTAGAACCTTTAATTGACTCATCCTAAGCCATTAGAAAGTAGTGAGATGGTCATCTTTGGTTTCGACCGAAGATTGGTTTATACTCAATACTACACTCATTGAGACTAGACTTTTGGGATATTCTGGCTACAATACTTTGGTGCTTGAGCTAGAATAATGCCTAAAAGAAAGTTCAGTGATATGAGACTCCTTAGAAGCCGGTTACTATTAATAGGACACGTTGATCCAACTAAAACTTCAAGAGGGTACTTAGATTTAAAACTCATGCAAGCCTTTAAACCTAAGGTATCTGTGTGACTTGTTTGTGTTTGATATACTTGTGATTTCAAAGCATAATCATAAAATCATAAACAGCATAACATGTCATGTACACTAACCATTTCAAGGGCCTGTAGATGTATCTCTTATCTATTTTGTAGGTCATGGATTCAGCTCGCAGAAAAACCATTCAGATCAATTTTGTAGAGATCCCTCCCAAACTTAAAGAATTGGTTTCAAAGGTTCCTGAGAGTTCCTCATTCAACAAGAGATATGGCTACTTTCTCAGTTTGGTTGCTACCTATTTTGATGAAGGTTTGATTAGTGTCTTATTCTAGTTCTTCGACCCTAAGCACCACTGCTTCACATTTCCAGACTATCAGTTGGTGCCTACATCAGAAGAATTCTCCAAAATACTCAGTTTTCCTATATTGGAGCAGATACCCTTTACCGGTTTAGAACAAGATCCAACTGCTGAAGATATTACCATAGCTTTGCATTTGAAACCATCTGACATTGAGTCCAATTGGGAAAGGAGGAGTGGAGTTAAGGGCCTCCTCACAAGTTTCCTGATGAAGAAAGCCCAGGTATTCCTAGACTCTATGAGTTACCATGCCTTTGAAGACGTGTTAGATCTTTTGATCTATGGGTTGGTTATGTTCCCAATTCAGAACAGTTTTGTAGATGTCAGTGCCATCAACATTTTCCTTGCTTACAATCCAGTGCCTACATTGCTCAGGGATATTTTGCATTCACTTCATACACGCACCATGATGAAGCAAGGGACTCTTATGTGTTGTGTACCTCTACTCTATAGGTGGTTTATTTCGCACCTTCCTTGGTCAGTAATGAAGAATGAATTAGGCTTAAGATGGAACCAAAGATTAATGTCTCTTTCTCACTCTAGCATTTATTGGTGCCCTCGCTCCCAAGAAGACATCTCTTTTATTGATCGTTGTGGAGAATTTCCCAATGTGCCACTCCTTGGCATTAAAGGAGGCATCACCTATAACCCCTCTTTAGCTTTATGTCAGTTCGGTTACGCCTGGAGGGATGGTCCTCATGATATGCTCATTCAAGATATTATGTTCGACTATTTCAATAATCTGCAAGGTTATCATCAGAAGTTCATCCGCGCTTGGGGAATGGTTAAGAAGACTGGTAGTAGGACTCTAGGGCACAAGAACTTCATACCTTTGGAGACATACCTCAAATGGGTGAAAACTCGTGCTCAAAATCTTATGATGTCATACGCTTCTATCCTACCAGTGATTTCAGAGCCTATTGTTCAAGGGGTCGAGTCTCACATCATTCTTCATCCTGATATGCCAACAAACTTTGAAGAATTGCAAAAATCTTGAATACAGCTCAAAGAAGAACGAGATACCTTTTAGTCCTAATTCTATGCTAGTGAGAAGAAGGTGTTGGAACTGACAAAGCGGTTTCACGAAGAGCAGAATCTCAACTCCTACCTTAGCACCAAAAGGAAGCATCCTTGGGAGACTTAGAAGTTTTAGAAGTTTCTTATTTGTTATTCCTTTGTAAACTTTGATTTCATTTGAGATTATTAATAAAAAGTCTTTGTTTCTGTTTTGGTTAAAAGAGTTTAAATTCTATAAAGCCCTTGAAAACATTGCATACATATATCATACATATCATTGCATGAACAAGTTTTTAGGACAAGTTTCTTATCCTCTTCGCTGTTTATTTCAGCAATGGCTCTTGAACAAACATTTAAGGAGCTTCAGGCACAGAATGCCCAATTCCAAGAAATGTTCTTGAATCTTGCTAAGGGACAAGAAGACTTGAAAGCTTTGATTCTCAAGGACAAGAAGAAGAAAAAGAGACCAATGGGTGTTCTGAATTTAGGAAGAAGGTTTAAATGACCAGTAAGGCAAGCTTCAGAGCTCGCAACTCCATCAAGAGAGAGAGACAATCAGAATGGAGAGCCAAGAGAAGAAGACCAAAGCACGAGGGAGTCTGAAGAAGATGAACCTGACTATTCTGAGGAGCAGTATCCTCCCGCTGATGATAAATACAAACAACTGGAGGATCGACTCAATGCCATGGATATACAAAGGGTGCACGGGTTGGATTTGAAGAGCTAGGAATAGTCTTAGGGGTTGTCATCCCGCGGAAGTTCAAGGTCCCTACATTTGCTAAGTACGACGGTGTCTCCTGCCCTAAGCTACATTTAAGGTCGTATGTCAGGAAAACTCAACCCCACACTACTGATAGGGATTTGTGGGTACACTTCTTCCAGGAAAGTTTGGCAGGGACTTAGCTAAAATGGTTCTATCAACTAGAAAGAACCAATGTGCATAATTGGGAAGATCTGGATGCTGCTTTCTATAAGTAGTACCAATATAATGCTGACCTCGCCCTAACTCATACATAGTTGCAAAGCATGTCTATGGGTTCCGGTGAGGGCTTTAAGGACTATGCCCAAAAATGGAGAGACCTTGCGGGAAGAGTCCAGCCTCCATTATCTGATAGGGAGCTGGTGGACATGTTCTTGGGCACTTTATCTGGGCCATTCTTTAACCACCTGATTGGAAGTTCTTCTGCTTGGTTTATGGAATTGATCTTGACGGGTGAACGAGTAGAGGCTGGCATTAAAAGTGGTAAGATACAAAGGGATGCATCCTCCAGCACTACAAAGAAACCATTCACATGGAAGAAGGAGGTCAGTGCCGCTTATGGCCAAAGAAATATTAACAAAACTGAGCATCGTCTGACGATAGGGGCTGTTATGATTTCCAATTGTGCATCAAACCACCAACAGAATAATCAGTCCAGAACAGATAAGCCAAGGAGACAGTTTACCCGGATTAACATGACCTTATCTCAGGTTTTACCACACCTGCTGAAATTCAATTTGGTTACCCTGAAAGAGACTCCCAAAAATCCCAACACTATATCTCCTCATTACAATGCAAATGCTTGGTGTGCTTACCATTCTGAAAGTCCAGGCCATGATACAAACGACTATTGGGCTTTGAAGAATAAGGTGCAGGATTTGATTGAAGAAAAGGATATTAAATTTGACGCTCCTGAGACCCCTAATGTTATAACTTCCCCTATGCCCAAGCACGATCGTGGTGACAATGCTATTGATGATGACATGTTTGTTGCTTCTGTAGATGAACTGGCTACTCCACTCCTGACTACTAAGAATAATCTCTTACAGGACGATTTATTTCCGGGTTGTGGCGAAGGTTTCCACTTGTGTTTGTCCTTACCTAATGGTTTCCATTTGTTGAAGGAAGGCATTCAGTGCCTGATGGATGATAAAGAAATCCTATTTGAGAAGACTCCAGTTACAAGTGTTTTATGTGAAGATATTTATATTATTACCATTTCCGCCAATCCTCCCAAGGTCTCCTCCAAAAGACCTGTCAGGATTACATATGTTCCAAAAGTTGCTCCATTGATAATTACTTTCCCTAGACCTATACCATATTCTTCGGATAAAGTTGTTCCCTGGAACTATGGGGCTGACGTCTGTTACCATGGCGTCAAGCAAGATTTGCTGGTTGTTAAGGATAAAGATGTTGAAGACTCTGATCCTGACATTAGTAATATCGCCAGGACCAGTACGATAATAAGAAGCAAAAGAGTTTTCTCTCCCGAGATCTCTCCTCCTAAAACTGTTGCTACTCCTGTGATCATCCATGATGTTGCTCCTATTAATACTCATGTTACTACTCTTGTGATTGTTCCTACTACTATCCATGTCAATATTCCCATTGTTACTCCTACTGTTACCCCTTCTAGATATTGGTTGGGCCTGTCCAGACGAAGGTGCACCCAGAAGTCATCCCAGAATCCTCCAAGCAAGAGATGGAGGAAATTTTAAAGATCATTAAGAAGAGTGACTACAATGTGGTTGAGAAACTAGGGAAGACCCCTTCCAATATCTCAATGATGGCCCTGTTACTGTGCTCCTAAGCCCATGCCAAGGCTTTAGTGAAATTCCTCAAGATTGCTCACATCCCTCAAGAAACCTCTGCTGATCAATTTGAAGAATGTGTGGCCAGTTTAACTGCTGACAATGGGCTAGGTTTCTTTGATTCTGATCTGAATCCCAGAGGAAGGAAATATAATGATGCCCTGTACGTCTCTATCGAGTGCAGGGGCACTACTTTGGCCCATGTTCTAGTGGATACAGGTTCATCACTAGATATTCTGCCCAAGAAGGCCCTTGACAGGTTAGATTGCGAAGGATTGACTTTGAAGCCTAGTAACATTATGGTGAGATCCTTCGACGGTTCTAAAATAATGGTGCATGGGGAGGTGGACATCCCTATCAAAGTGGGTACTCAGACTTTTAATTCCACTTTCTATGTGATGGACATCCTCCTATCTTACTCCTGTTTAATGGGTCGACCTTGGATCCATGGGGCTGGCGCTGTGACTTCCATCCTACATCAAATACTGAAATACCCAGTCAATGGGAAAATTATCACGGCCCATGGGGAGGAGGAGTATATTGTAAGCCACTTGAACTATTTCAGGCACGTTGAAATATACGGCGAGTTCATTCAGACCCCCTATCAGAACTTTGAGGAAGTTCTATAGACTGTTGCTGCAACCAAAACCTCTGCCAGTATTCCAAAGACTGTCAGGCCTCCGCTGAAGATGGCCTCTCTGAAAGATGCCAGGGCAGTTGTTGAAGAAGGTGGTTGTACAATTTGGGGCCAACTTCCGGATATTCCCTATAAATTCGACAAATTTGGTTTGGGTTTTACATCAGGAGCTCAAAGGGTTGTTCATCGTGCTCGTGCCGGAGGACCACCCTTAAGCATCAACAATCATGGGGTTAATGCTTTAGAAGACAGTGGCAGTGACTGCGACATGGACCAGTGGATCTTCCCAACTGTCAGTGGAGGACTCACCAACTGGAAGGCTAAAGACTTTGTGCTGATTACTTTTATTCAGGAGTAATTGTCCTTTTTTGTTTTTGGATATGTAATAAATGAATAATACAAACTCTAAGACCTTGTGTCTTACCCGATGCACAATGGTTATTTTGTGAGGGTTATCATGTTTCATTATCATATGTCATTAATAAAGCATTGGACGTTTTTACATAAAAAGTTTGAGCTATTTGCCTTTCTTTTCTACTTTTTACTTTATTAAAACAACTATGCTCTTACACACACTCACATATCAAACTGCAAATCCACATCCACTCTGGATCCCATTGATAACGGTTCTGCTATTGCTCATTATGACTTTGAAAATCCGATCAACCAAGCCGAGGACGAATGTGAGGAAGATTGTGAAGTACCAAGAGAGCTTGTCAGACTGTTACAACAGGAAGAAAGGGAAATACAACCTCACGAGGAACCAGTTGAAACAATGAACTTGGGTACTGAAGAGGACAGAAAAGAAGTCAAGGTAGGTGCTAACTTTGAGCTCAGTGTCAAACAGCGGTTAATACAAATGCTACATGACTATGTTGAAGTTTTTTCCTGGTCATATAAAGACATGTCAGGACTTGACACCGACATTGTGGTTCATCGCCTACCTACAAAAGAGGACTACCCTCCAGTGAAACAGAAGGTTCGTCGTATGCGGTCGGATATGTCAGAAAAGATCAAGGCTGAAGTCATGAAGCAATTCAACACCGGTTTCTTAGTTGTCACGTCCTATCCGCAATGGGTCGCTAATGTTGTTCCAGTACCTATGAAGGACTGTAAGGTACATATGTGTGTGGATTATAGAGACCTAAACAGGGCAAGCCCCAAGGATGAATTTCCGCTTCCCCACATTGATGTTCTGGTTGGCAACACCGCACAATATAAGGTATTCTCCTTCATGGATGGTTTCTCCGGATATAATCAGATCAAGATGGCACCTGGGGACATGGAGAAGACAGCCTCCATCACACATTGGGGAACTTTCTATTACAAGGTTATGCCATTTGGGCTGAAGAACACTGTGGCAACCTATCAACGTGTCATGGTAGCCTTGTTTCATGATATGATCCATCAAGATATATAGGTCTACGTGGATGACATGATAGTCAGGTCTCAGATTAAAGAGGAGCACCTTGATCACCTACAGAAGTTATTTGACAGGCTGAAGAAATACAAACTGAGGCTGAACCCGAATAAGTGCACTTTCGGAGTAAGATCCGGTAAGCTCTTAGGATTTGTTGTCAGCGACAACGACATTGAAGTGGATCCTACAAAAGTCAAAGCTATAAAAAAAATTCCAACTCCTCGCACTTAGAAGGAAGTTAGGGGATTCTTGGGACGCCTAAACTATATTTCCAGATTCATTTCACATCTGACCGCTACTTGTGGACCAATCTTCAAACTACTGAAAAAAGATCAAGCAGTGAAGTAGAATGATGATTGCCAATATGCCTTTGACAAAATCAAGGAATATCTCCAAGAGCCTCCAATTCGGATTCCTCCAGTTAAAGGAGGACCTTTGATCATGTACTTAACAGTATTAGAGAACTCAATGGGGTGTGTGTTGGGGCAGCATAACGAGTCTAGTCAAAAAGAGCATGCAATATACTACCTTAGCAAAAAGTTTACCGACTGTGAAACAAGATACTCATTACTCGAGAAAACTTGTTGTGCATTGGCATGGACTGCTCTCCGACTAAGACAATATATGTTGGCCCACACTACCTTGTTGATATCTAAGATGGATCCTATCAAGTATAGCTTTGAGAAGCCCGCTCTCTCCAGAAGAATAGAAAGATGGAAAATGATCCTGACCGAATACGACATTCAGTACACAACCCAGAAAATAATTAAGGGAATTGTACTAGCTGATCATTTGGCTCACCAGGCTGTGGAGGACTACCAATCCATGAATTTTGAGTTCCTGGATGAGAACATCATGCTAGTAAATAATTGTGAAGAACCTGGACCGGATGAAGGATTTGAAAAAGGATCCTGATGGACTATGGTATTTGACAGAGATTCCAACGCTCTTGGAAATGGAACGGCACCGTGATCATATCTCCTGAAGGTTGTCATAGTCCTTTCACTGCTAGGCTATGTTTCAACTGTACCAACAATATGGTTGAGTATGAAGCATGTATCATGGGTCTCAAAGCTGCAATTAATTTAAGGATCAAATTCTTAAATGTGTTTGGAGACTCAGCTTTGGTCATCAACCAGATCAAAGGAGAATGGGACACGAAGCATCCTAATCTCATCCCATACAAAGAGCATGTGTTGGTGTTAATCCCATACTTTGAAGAGAATACTTTTGAGCATTTTCCACGAGAGGAAAATCAACTAGCGGACGCGCTAGCTACAATGTCATCCATGTTCAAGGTCAGGTGGGATAATGAGGCTCCTTAGATCACCATTGAGAGGATGGATGAACCAGCATACTGTCACGAGATTGGTACTGAAGACGTAGTGGACAAGCCTTGGTTCCATGAAGTCAAAAGATATCTCGAAAGCCAAGAATATCCCGAAGGAGCTTCAGTCAATGATCAGAAGTTCCTAAGAAGTTTCTCTTCTAAGTTCTTTCTCAGTAACAGGATCCTCTACAAGTGCAACCGCGACTCTACCTTGCTTCAGTGTGTAGACAAGAGTGAGGCAGAAACGATTATGGTTAATTTACACGAAGGTACCTTTGGCACTCATTCCAGTGGACATTCAATGGATAAAAAGATCCTACGGGTAGGATACTACTGGTCCACCATGGAGGCAGACTATTATCAGCATTCACGAACTTGTCACAAATGCCAAATCTATGCTGACAAGTACATGTGCCTCCGGTTCCTCTGAACGTCTTGACTGCTCCGTGGTCGTTTGCAATGTGGGGCATTGACATGATTGGAGAAGTTATACCTACGACTTCTAATGGGCACCGCTTCATCCTAGTTGCCATTGATTACTTCACGAAGTGGGTCGAGGCAACTTCATTCGCTTCCTTTACCAAGAACGTTGTGGCCCGATTTATCAGGCATAACATTATCTGTCGGCATGGCATCCCAGAAAGAATCATTACAGATAATGGTATGAATCTCAACAATACCATGATCATCGAGCTTTGCACGTAATTCAAGATTCAGCATCATAACTCTTCTCCCTACAGGTTAAAGATGAATGGCGTTGTAGAAGCTGCTAACAAAAACATCAAGAGAATCATACAAAAGATGACGATGACATATAAAGATTGTCATGAGATCTTACCATTTTCTCTTCATGGTTACCGCACCATAATACACACATCAACAGGGGCAACTCCTTTCTCTTTGGTATACGGTATGGAAGTTGTCCTGCCCATTGAAGTCCAGATCCTTTCCCTAAGAATCATGAAGGATGCAGGGCTGAATAAAGACGAATGGGTCCAGACTCGACTTGACCAGTTAAACTTGATTGATGAGATGAGGCTCGCGGTTGTCTGTCACGGTCAGATGTACCAAAAACGTATGATCAAATCTTTTATCAAGAAGGTCAGACGTCAGGTATATCGGGCCGACGATCTGGTAATCAAGCGCATTATACTACTGCAAGGTGATCCCAAAGGCAAATGGACTCCCATATACGGAGGGCCATTTGTAATCAAGAACATATTTTTTGGTGGATCTATGATCCTAACCACTATGGATGGGGACGACCTTCCACACCCGGTAAACGCAGACATAGTTAAAAGATACTACGCATGATCAAAGACCCGCTAGGTAGACTGGCCTAGGCAAAAATTAGGGCATCTCAGCGAACCAAAAGGTTCAGGCAAAAATTAGGGATATAGATTAAAAAAATCTGTACACTCGGCAAGTCGAAAACTTGAAAAGGCGGCTTGGGCAAAAAAGGGTATCCCAGTGGACGGAAAACCCGAAAGGGCGGTCTAGGCAAAAGTTATGGATTTAAAGCGTATAACTATGTCCCGTTGGATCACCTTACAACCAGTCTTCAGTATCAACTATCAAGCTCAAAACAATACTAATCGATCCAATCAGCTACGGACAAGCAGCAAAGAGATGAGACATTCAAAGACATAAAGGCAATAGCAGAATTGGAATCCAATGGGATTATTTCACATAGCTGTCTTTATTTATATATTATTTTTGTATAATTTCAATTATTACAACGGTATTCTTTTACTAGGATGTCTGCCTCCTTGTACAAAAACACTTATTTCAAGTTAATATAAAACTATTCCTTTGAAAGTGCAAAACTTCTATTTTTATTTTCCGGTTTTGTGTGCAAAAGCGTCCAGTGATTATTCTTGAACATATGCATTTGAATATGATTACTGCTTACAAATATACACCTAAAAATAGAAAGGCAATTGTTAATGAGTTTAAGAAACGGGACAATGTCTAAGGACAATCCACAAGATCCCCGCAGATGTCTTCCCTAATAGATACCTTCTCCAACAGGTATAGAGGCAGGGGCATTCTACTGCAAGGTCACTACCATATTCTCAGCAGATAACCTATGGATGTCAGTTGTTCTCTTATCTCCGACAGAAGCAAACAATCTCAAATTACTGCTCCAAAATCCCCTAGTGAAGACGCCAAGCTTCTCAAGATTTCAATAAAGTCCCCAAACAGTTTACGGAGTTCACCTTCCGCAACAGATTTCTATAAAACTCAAGTAGTTTATAAAGCCTTATCCCCAACAGAGTTAATTTCTATAGCTACGGAAATTCATCCCCCAGCGGAGTTTATTTCTCCAAATTGGTGAAATCTTTCAACAGATCTCTTCCCCTTGGCAAAAATCATTCTCAAACAGAAGTCGAAGATCCTCTGCAGAGAGAGGGAATTGCCAACAAAACTATCTCCATTCATTATCCCCAGTGGAAATTGAAGAATCACTTTCTTCACTCACCAACAACAGTCTGAGATTCAGCTTCTCGATACTCTTCAACAGTTGTCAGGGATTTATTTTCCCAAACAAAGATACTGCGTAATAGCATTACATGTTCATACATCATGGCATGTGCATATAAATACATATATCACAATCTCATTTATTTTGGGAGCATCATGAAATTCATACATCATGACATTGCATGAAACTGATTTTACCTTTTCAGGTTAAACTAACATACAGAAAAACACTATCAACTTTTACAGCAGGTCAAAGATTTATGCTCGAAACCAGACGGGGAAACTATCTGCACGACCAAGGGGTATGAACTCCCGAAACAAGAGATTGAAGATTAATACTTGTAACAAGCCAGGAAAACTATCTTTCTTTCTCAAGTCAGAGATTAATGCCTGTAACAAGCCAGGACAACTATCTCAGTGAACGACAATTTTCAAGTTCCAGATTAACACCTGTAACAAGCCAGGAGAACTATCTGTGGACGACCGACTGTGGATTAATACCTATAACAAGACAGGAAAGCTATCTACATGAGCAAATTGAAGATTAATACCTGTAACAAGCCAGGAAAGCTATCTTTCTTTCTCAGGTCAAAGATTAATACCTGTAACAAGCCAGGACAACTATCTCAGCGACCGACAATTTTCAAGTCCCATATTAACACCTGTAACAAGCCAAGAGAACCATATATGGACGACCGAATGTAAGATTAATACCTGAAACAAGCCAGAAAAACTATCTACATAAGGAGGTTGAAGATTAACACCCGAAACAAGACGAGAAAATTATCTTTATTTCTTGGGTCAGAGAAACTAGATAGGACAACCATCTCAATGACCGACAATTTTCAAATTCCAGATTAATACCTGAAGCCAGATAGGACAACTGTCTGTGAACAAGCTGATTGTAGATTAACACCTGAAACCAGACAAGAAAGCTATCTACATGACCAGACGAAGCAATTTCCCACAGGTTACTTCTCATCACCTAGATGCAGTCTAACGCGGACTCATCCTGAAACATCCTTGCACATGCTCTTTATAATACATTTTCAAATAACGGTTAACTCCATTATCCCTGGAAAATTATTGGAAGCCTGGATTCCAACAAGAATACACCAAACTGTCATCCCTCCAGAGGTAACTCTTCAGCAGAGCCTTGGACAACTGAAGTTCCTAGACTCTATTCCCCACAGAGTTTTCCTCAAACAAGAGAACAACAGAAACCCACATTCCCCAATGGACTCCTCCTCAGACAGCAAGAACAGGAACCCCAAAGGGACCATGTGTGAAATCAGCATCTACTTTGGATGGCATCTTTAAGCCCATCTCTGACGACTCTCTATCATCTCCTCCAAATGGCATATGTAAGCTCATTCCCTATATCATCAATCATAAGTGTTATTTCATGCGAGTGAAAATTTATAGGCACTCTGGTGTTCAATCGTCTTCCACCTTCAGATCACGAAAGGCAGACAAGCCAATCTAAATTCTCGGGTTTAAGAAGATTGAACAGGGGCAGTTGTTGTACCCCAAAATTTTCCCTCTCAAGTTTTCCAAGATTTTTTCTTATATGGGTGGACACAAGCATTTGATTAAAGGAAAAAATAAAACTTTTGAAGATAAACAAGGTCTTTCTATTGGCATGAACAATGTGTCTTTCGATTGGCATTTTGATAAGCTTCGATTGAGCGCCTAACCTCCTTCAAGCTTGCCTCAATTTTCCAAGCTTCGATTGAAGCCTTGGCCTGTTGCTTGCTTGCTGTATACAAGCTTCCACTATGCATGTGTTTCCTTTGAAACAGTTTCCTTCGATTCAAAAAGGAAGGGCCTCATGTTGGTGCCCTTTCGATTACACCTTTACATGATGGCTTGATTCACAATGCAATGGCTACAAACATGCAAGTTTATTTCCTGTTTCATTTGGGCATTTGATGTCTTTGAAGCAAGTTCGATTCCTTCTTCGACTAGGAAAATACTCCCTTTGTGCGTGCCTTTAGCACACAAAGCAAGAACTACTTCAAACTGGCCTTCGATTCACAAAGCTCCCACTGGGAAAAAGTCCCCTCAGCTTGTCACCAGTGCATGTATGCCTTTTCATGCTTGCCTTGGTTTCACAAGGCAAAGACCCATCAACATGCCTTCAACTCACAAGGTAAAAGGCCTCAGACATTCCTTCGGTCCACAAGGCAAGAACCCCCTACAAGCGTGTTTTGATTCATTAGGACAAAAGCCCATTCACGCCTGCCTTGGATTCACTAGGATAAAGACTTCGTTTGTGCTTGCCTTCAACGCACAAGGCTAAGACTCCTCAGCTCAGTTTATGCACTATAGCACAATATGGCCCCTTCGAAAGAGCATTCCAAAGGTCCAGTCGAAGGACACACATTGGAGAGTCAGTCGAAGAAGGCACAAAGCATGCATGTGACCCCTTCAAAAGAGCACATATTTAGTTTAAAATAGAGAATACACAAAGGGCCCATTCGAAGGACACTTTGATAGAAAATGCATATTGTTGTCTAAAAAGGGGGTCTGGTCGAAGGATGGATCTAGTTGGTCAAAATGAAAAATATATATTCAAAGAGGCCTGCTGGTCCAAAAGCCAACATACTTCCAGTTTCAAGACAATGTGCACAAGCACATTAATTGGCCAGGAAAGGGTTTTTGTTTAGGCTAGTTAAATATGGGGTTCAAATGAAGAAGTCTCAGTGATGAGAACATGAGCCAGTTGAAGGGTGCACAAGAGGTACATTCGAAGAAGCATGCAGAAGGCTCATTCGAAGGGCACACCTTGGTGGCCCATTCGAATAAGGAACAAAGCGTACACAGAAAAGTCCATTCAAAAGAGACAGTCGAAGGAGGCAACTTGAGGCCAGTCGAAGAGCAACACTGGAGGGCATTCGAAGGAGCCAAAATGTCCAGGTTCATTTAAATTCAAAAAGAGACAAATTTCCTTGTCTTTTGCAACGTTACAAAACATCATTCATGGCTTTGAAAACATTTGTTTTAGGTTGTATAAATTATTGCCTTATTGTCCCTTCCATCCCCTCTATATAAAGAGACGACAAGTGTTGCATCACACACGGATAAATTGCCTATCAAAATAGAACACTCACACCACCATAGGAAACATATCAAAATTCTAACTAGTTTTGCAGGCACCCTCATTCCAGACGAAGGCCATACTTGTGTTCTTGAGATTCCCAAGAATCTGCTCCAAGCCAAGCCACACCCAGATTCATAAATCGAAGCATTTCCAGTTGGTAAGGATTTACTCAAGTCGAAAATTCATTTCTAAGCCTTTCAAATATATGTTGTTGGTATATCTGTGCTGCTAATACCATTTGTGTTTATGTGAGCATATCATACGCAAGGTAACATGCAGGAATAAAATTACGCCATCGAAAGGCATGATATAATTTTCATTTCAAAACTCATGGTATAGCCAGTGTTGTACCCCAAAATATGCCCTCTAACTTATCAAGAACTTCCTCACAAGATCTCTTTGATTCAATACTGCATTAGGGTTTGACCAACTCAAGACATCGCCTCATGCAATGATGACCAAAATTAGGGTTTGAGTTTGCACAAGGATTTTTGGACTATCAATGCTTCATATGACTTTCAAGGATCATTAGGGACCCCCAAGGTTACTCATGTCAAGTTTCAAGCCTTGAATCACATTTTTGATCAGTCAATTGAACAGTTGACCTAAAAATCAGCTGTATTGGGGAAAAAGTCAACCATGGCCAATTTACAGTCAAACTTCATAATTTTTTATCCACATCAACATCTTAGACTCATATGTATCATTTGATAAATTTTGGATCACAATTCCTCAAGAAATTTGATCAAAACATCAATAGGGCAAAATGGTCAAAATTAGGGTTTTAACTGAGAAGGGGCAATTTCTGATTTTTTTACCTAGAAAATGATCAATTGGTTTGAATCATGATTTCAAGAGTTCAATTGCATCATCTTGACCTAATGGAATGATTCAAAACATTACAAATCCATTGGATTGATAGATGAATTTTTCAGTCAACTGATCAAAAGTCAATTATACACTGAAAAGTCAAACTTTGACTTTTTGGTCAAAATCAAGTGCCAAAGATCATAATTCATCAAAAAAATGTCAAAATATGAAACTTTTTCATCAATAAATCAAGGATTCAATATTTTTATTTGAAAAGTTGAACAATTTAACTTAGAAATTTTTCTAAGTATGGAAATTTTCTTATTTTTGCTCAACTTTGAGCCAAATTTTCACCATGATGCAAGTTGGTTCAAGGGAAATTTACAACATGAAAGTTGTAGATATCCATGAAATCTACAACTTTGCTTGACACAATTTCTCCTAAAAATTCTTGGATCTCAAGATATAATTTTGTGAATACATGCTCATGAACTAAAATAACTTAGTGAAATTTTGCCCTAGTTAGGCAGATTTTTCACCTAACTTCATGCCATTTTTTCACATAGCTCCAAAGGGAATTTTCAAAATAAATTCAAAGATGAGTTGTAGAGCACATTGCAAGATTTCCAAAATGTCCAAGAACTCCTTGAGATCATTCCTGAGAATGGAGAATCGAAGAGATGAAGTTGGTGATTTATCACTTTGATTTCAAGCCATTTCATGATGAACAAAAATTCAAATCCAAACCTAGGTTGCATAATCTTTGCTTTGCATGCCTCAAACTTGTTTCTCACTTCATAATTAAATGTTTACACAACTGATAGAGCTTTAATCCATGCACTTGAGCCTTTATCCAAGTTACAATTCCATTTTTGGCACAAAGTTGCCATTTCCATTTTGACAAAGCATTACTTTTGCAATTTTCAACTTCTTGAGCCTCTCAATTGTTTTATCTGCACACAAGCAAAGTCAAAACCAAAAGAAACTTGCCTGAAGCCTCTACCAACTCAGATCATGCTTGTACAAACTTAGGGACTTGTCTCCTCACTTTTCTTCAAAAGCAAGTTATATAGCCAAAAGGCTATAACTTAGAAACCTGGAGTAGAGTTGATCTCTAACATTTTCCATACATATACACAAATGTATTGCAACATAAGGGATGAAGGCTAAGACTCCAAAACACTCACAAACACTCTGCAACTCAGAATCTACCATGGCTTGACATTTTTGAAACTCACACGGCCATCTCCAAAACCACTCGTGCGTTTTGAGTTTTAACCACCTAAACACTTAATATACCTCATATCTAAGTGATCCAGACCCATGTTATCTCACTGTAAATCCTCCTCCGCCATCCACCATTTTCAAATATTGAGCTTGCAGATTGACTTGAGTAGGGGGATTCAGGGACTTTCAAGACAAAGTAAGGATTGGAATACACTCAAGGAGGTCCATGCAAGCTAAACAGATCCTCAGGCCTTCTCAAAACTTGCTCAAACTCCATTCACGATCCTAACAGAAAGAGGTAAAAACTCAAACTTATATCTCTTCATACAAGCATCATTTGGTCCTGATTTGTGAAAGCAAAATGTAGATATCCTTGCCCTAAAGCTAACCATGTTCATAGTTTTCATTTATATTAATTGTGTATAGAAAATTTTGGATTTGAAATTTCTGTAAAAATTAGGTTTCAATTAGGGCAAGTAAAATTAACTTTGATCTTTGAATTTTAGTTTACATGAATTATATGGTTGAACTCGTGGGAAGAAACACCATAACTTTCATGTTTGAACTTTCCATTTTTATGGAGAAATGAAGAAGATACAGGTGATCCGTCCATGGCTCAAGGTTGAAGATGAAGTTGCCTTCAGGGGGAATTTTCTAATATATATTTATGATTGTGTTTATATAAACAGATGTACAGCCACCCCAGTGGTAAGGCAGCGCGCGTAAATGTTGTAGGTCACGGGTTCGAGCCTTAGCGCGCTGCCTTTTGCAATTTTTTCATATTTTTTTTCATTTTTTTGTTGTTTTGCATCGCATGGGCTTCTGATTCTTGGGCCTTGTGTTTTTTTCTAACATCCTACCTCCTGCTTACTCTTAACACCCCTGGCCCAACATAATTTTATTTATTTATTTTACTTTCATTTTATTTTATTAAATATATTTTTCTTAATATTAAAAATCATAAAAAATATAAAAATGATAGATTTATATTTTAGCTTATTTTATTTTATTTTTCTCACAAAAAATATTTTTATTTAGTTATATATTATCAATTTTTATTAATTAAATTTGTAAATTAAAATTAGAACTAGTTTAAATATTTATTTTTCTTCACACCCATTAAATATGTTATTTTAATATAAAAAAGACCAAAATATCTCATAATGCCATATTTTATTTTCAAGATAAAAAAATATACAAAAAATACTTACTTTTTCTTAAAGAAATTTATTTCCTTTTAATCAAATAGAATTAGGGTTTATTCAAAAAAATCTTTTCTAAAATAATTTCTTTTCTTAATTGATTTAAGTTAATTTATTAGGTTTAGGTTAAAACTTTTTTTCATAAAAAAAACAAACAAAAATCTTCTTTGCATTTACATACCTTTGCATATTTAATTCATCTTGTATATTATTTATTCCATTTTATTTGTACATATTCGATTTGGTTGTAATAGATTAATTAGGTTTACATTATTGCAATCCTCATTCATAAATTGTATATCCCCCTCCCACAAATGTTGTAATAGCGTAGTAACTTTAAATTTTGCAATTTATCGCTTTTATATAGCATGATAGTAATTAGGGTTCGTATGGCAAGATAAAACCAATCAAATAGAAAACCCTAATTCAAGACAAAATCAAGCATGAAAATAACACACTTGCACACAAGCACCCCTAGGGTTATCTCACTTGGTTTCCTTATACAAAATGGCCATATTACGCATGTAAGGTGTCTTAGCAAAAACAAAAAAATACAAGATCATAGTACCTCGATGACGCTATTCAAAGTTGCCTTACAAAAATGATCTTAGTCCCTAAAAAATGCTAAGATACTTTGCAACATTGCTAATCATGGCTATCACGCCCGTCCCATTTACATCCAAAGATAGGGTTGCTTACCAAATCGATGGTAAGACAACAATATTAAAGGAAAAGAAAATGAATAAGAAAGACATTTGAGTAGGTAGATTGCTTCTAGTTACTTGCTCCATTTTCAAGACAAATATCCTTGCTATTTTCAAAACCAACACCTACACATTTCTAAATATCTTGCAAACATTGAAAACATTTTCAAAAAGATCAACATCTTTGTATACATTCTTACGAACGAGAATCATTACAAAGATTGCCTAAACAATGGCCTCTTTTACAAAATACTTTCAAAAACCACACAAAGCACAAAATTCAAACAAAAGCAAGTGATCTAGCAAGTAACTAAGAGCCCATGGAAAACCATGGATGAAAAGGGTGTTAATACCTTCCTTTTTCATGATCTACCCCCCGAACTCAAGAAACAGTCTCAAAGGTCTTTCCTGTGCTTTTTCACCTTTCCTTTTGGATAAAAGAAAAGTCGGTGGCGACTCTTGCTAAACACAACATTTGCGATCAAACGCAAAACAACCAAGTCAGTTCTCCCACCGCATCACAGCCAGTTTCAAGCCAGGATAATCTTAGGCCTGAGGACAGGAGATTCAAATTAGGAGAAGGACCTGGGTTCGATACCCAGGTCCTGCATCTTTATTTTCGCCAACATTTGCCTTGCAGGTCCAATTCGAAAGACAACTCCTTCCTTGGATCGAAAAAAGACCACTCCCTCCCTGGATCGAAGAACCACATTACTCACTGGATCCAAGGGCAGACCTGGACTCTCTTCAACATTGGGCCTAGCAAAAATTCCAATTAGCACCTCCTTTTCTCTTTTGCATGCCTAAGCCCATTTGGCATATTTTCTTTTTGTATTGTTTTAATTTATTTTTTTTATTATTCTTTTTTTTCTTTATTTATTTAATTACACAAATAATCAAAAATCACAAAAATATTAGTTTTAGTTTTTTTTATTAAACTAATTTTATAAGTAAATTAATAAATGATTTTAACTATGTTCTTAATTTAAAATAAATTAGAATTTAAGTTTTAATTTAAATTTAATTATTTTCTTTTCATAATACAAAAAACCAAAAATAACTTAGACTATTTTCTTTAAGTTAATTTTAATTATTTTCTTAAATAAAAAAAGAACAATAAAAAAGGATTCTCTTATTTCATTTTTACTTACTAAGTTTTAGACGTACTTTTAGTCTTTCGCGCGTTATTTATTTTCTTTCATATTTTTATATTATTGTATCTGTATACTGGACGCAATAGTAAATAATCTAGGTTTTTATCTACCGCACTTTGTTGTATGTACAATATTACTGCTAGTAACTAAGATTGTATGGCAAGATTGAAATTAAAGTGTTAGCAAACCTAACACAAGATAAATACTTGAATTAAACACACTTGCACATATGCACCTCTAAGGTACGCCCACTTTGGTTGCCTTCAGAAATAAAAATTCATGAGGCAGGAACACTTTAGCAAAGACCCATAAATCAAAAGATCATAGTCCCTCGATGACCCTACAGTTGCACTTCGGTAAATGATATAGTCCCTAAAAAAAATTGCTAAAGTGTCTCCATAAGTTTCCTTCGTGATTGTAACATCGCTTCGAATGTCCCTCATACATCCAACGATAGGGCTACCTACTCACAAATAATAGGATAGCACTGTCTAAATAATAGGAGGAAAAGAATGACCCTTTTCGAGTATAAAAGTAGATAGCTGTTAGAAGTTTGCTCAAAAACATTTTTGCACTTACACATATACTACTTTTCAAAAACAATTTTCAAAACATTTGCTTTGTTGACACTCTTGAGGACTGATATAAGAGTTAAACACAAAGAAAATCACCGCACTAAAGCATTCTCAAAACATTTTCAAACACACAAAGCAAATCACTGCACTAAAGCATTCTCAAAACATTTTCAAACACACAAAGCACAAAAGTATTTAAAAAATGAGCAAACCTCTAAGAGCCCGTAGATAACTATGGATGGAAAGGGTGCTAACTTCTTCCCTTTTTCATAATCTACCCCCCTTACTCAAAAATATCGAAAAGGTCCTTTTCTGTTCTTTTCACCCTTTCCTTAAGTTGGATAAAAGAAAAGTCGGTGGTGACTCTTTCTTACCGAAACATTTGTAAACACAAAACCATTAGTATTAGCAGTCAGTTCTACCACCGTATCACATACATCATCGATCGCCAACAAAGGAAAGTAAAAAATCCTAAGGGGAGCATGCAAAATATCGAAGTTGTTATCTCAATTCTAATTGAGTCACATCACCAATCGTCAACCCATGAAAACAAACACAAATATAGTTAACAAATAAGTGTGGAATGCCTACTACGGATCTTTAAACAGCGACTTCGAGCATACACTCTTTATTTCCTACTTCTCATGATATCTAGAAAGCAATAAAGTGTGGAAATTTAAATTAGAAGCAGCATAATACCAAACGAACAATAATGTCCGCAAAAAGAACAACCAAAACAAAGAAACCCGGAATACTTCGTGCGAGCTGGCATTAACAAACAAACAGTCAGAGATCGAATATTCAGAATAGGTGTCGAAGCATCGCCGATGTGAAAATAAATCATAATCGGAAACTCTAGCACATTTGTATATCGCAAAGTAGACTTGCATAAGACTCAGCTCAACAAGTAAAAGGTGAATCGCGAGATCTTGGCAATAAAATGATTATTTAAACATGAACCATAATAGAAAATTCAAACAAAAATTCTAAAAGAAGAAAATATAGTGAAAATTCTATTATTGTTCTACTATTTTTTATTGTTTTTTTATTATCTTTCTATCCCAATATTATCACGAAAATTAAGAAAAGAAACTTTAATAATAATTAAGAAAACTCCAACTAGAAGGGGGTGGAAACTGAATTCCAAGATGCTGAAAAGCCATTTGGGCGATAGGCCTACTGTAGAAGAGAGGTCCAAAGTGTGACAGGTCCAAGAGAATCTTTTTGTTATATTCAACTCAAGATTGCACCAAAAAAGATGGCAAACGAGCCACAAGGGGTGCTGATAGAAATATGTATTAAGCCTAAGGTAAGGGTGGAAAATGGGCCAATGAGTTCTCTTAGTTTAATATCAATTCACTTCCAAATCCATTATCAGTTTTTTTTATTCACTATAATAAAACTGAAAAAATTAACAGGGGAAGAAGAACCAAACACATGTGTTTTGATCTTGTTATAACTTTTCGAATATTTTCATACAGACTCAACCACTTTACCTTCCTTGTTTTAGGTTTCTACCGCTTCCGTAGGCCTTACTGTTCACCATCATCAACTTCGTCCAACTCTCTTCTCAATTCGATTTTGCTTCAACACTTCTGTCTCTCGATGTTCTTCTTCTTGAATCGCAATCGCAACGTGAATCACACGATGGCGGCAGCCTCCTTCAAACTTAGTGAAATCGAAAATTTTCAATACAACCCTTCCTCTAATTTGGACTCTAATCACCGATTCAAACTTCTTTCCCTTCGATTATTTACCAATTAAAGGGATCACACCAATCTGAAACTATAAACCCTAAGTCTGCACAATCACTATCCTAATGCCCAAATCCATAATTCAAACATTTAAACGCCTTTAGGAAGACCAACGATGCGCATAAGAGAGAAAATCAGAGCCTACCTATAGAGCAAAGTCTTGTTCTGGTACGTTGATGAAGTGCTTGAAGACGACAATATGAATAAGGTTAAATGGGAGATTCCAGTGCTTAAGGTACGTGCCTCTTTTCTTTATCTTCTTCATTTTCGCAAGTCCTTCTTCTTCTTCAACTTTTTGCCTATATGTTATTGCTCTGAGTATTTTCTGTGCGTGTTGTTGTTGTTATTGATAAGAACGAGAGTGTGAAGTAGCTGCAGATTGAAATTGTTGTAGGAGATACAGTTGTGAAGACGATAAAGTTTATGAGCTAAGACCAACCGTTGAAGCAGTTGTGGAGTCGGTTCGAAGAATGATGTGATAAATGTTAGAAGAGAAATGATAAAGAATCTCAGAGAGAGAGAGAGAGTTGATGATGAATTCATAATGAAATATGAAGATGACGAATCTCAGAGAATCAAAGAAAAATGGCGAAGGTTGTGGAGAATTCCAGAGAGTGAAAAGGATCAAGAATGGAGCGTGAGGGTGATGAGGAAGAAAAATGGTAGTGAGAGTTAAAAAAGGCCAGTCCTCTATTTTTTGTCCATTTTTTGTTATGAATTCTCTCCCTCTTTTTCTCTTAGAAAACTGTTATCCCCTCTCCAATTCTGTTTGAGTCGTCTTTTTTTCTGTTGACTCAGAAGTGATCTAAGTTATTAGATCTTAGAGAGTTGGTTAAGGGATTAAAGTTTGGTTAGAGGAGGTTCAAAAATAGGTTAGAAGTTAGTACTAGGTTGTTAGGCAATTAGTTATGAATGCAGTTAGAAGTTATTTTATGTTTTGGTTGTTGTAGAAGCCAGTTACCAAGTTGTTTTCTGTTAGTGAAGCTTGTTAGAGGTAATGAGATCTCAATCCTTGGCTTTCTAAATTCCGATTATAGATTGATAGAGGAAATTGAAACTGATAGTAGTTAGTTTGGAAAATAAGGAGTTTAAAAGTTGGTTATTGGATTATGTTAGTTTATTTGTGAACTGGATTCTCTTAGAAGTAGATTAACTGAGCTGGAAAATTGGTTGAAAATTTTGATAAAATTCTATTCTAAAAGTTTTTTACACCATTAGGAAAGTTAGTTGAAGAAAAGCTGTTATGACCTGTTAGTTCTTTTTTTATTTATCTTCTATTACAGTCAGTTGGTTAAAAAACAATTAAGAGGCTCGATTTGGATTGACAGCTTATTTCCGATTATGCAGGGTCTAATTTGGATTTTGTTTGGTTATTTTATACAAACTTTTTAATGAAGTGCATGGCTGAAATTATTGAATTTTCTAGACCGGTTTGGCTATCTTTGGCACAGGGCGGGAGTTTATGGATATAGAAAGCAAACTGGAGTTATGTTTGGAAGCACATTTGGAACTTTTTTTAAAAGTTTAGAAACAATTTAGCATGGGTTTTGTAATGTGCTTTTTATGGATTGTAATCTTTGACACTTGATTTGGACCAAAAAGTCAAAGTTTGACTTTTCAATGTGCAGTTGACTTTTGATCAGTTGACTGAAAATCAACTATCAATCAATTGACCTTGAGCAATGTTTTGAGTCATGCCATTAGGTCAAAATAATGCAATATAATCCTTGAGATCATGTTTCCAACCAATCAAACATTTGCTAGGTCAACAATCAGAAATTGCCCTTTCTCAATCAAAACCCTAATTTTGACCATTTTTCCCTTTTGATGATCTGATCAAATTTCTTGAGGAATTGTGATCCAAACTTGATCAAATGACATATGTGAGTAATGGACCTGCATAGGACCCTGTCTAAATCTGCAGTGTTGAATCTCATGAACACATTAAATAAATTACTATATATCATGAAATACAAATAAAGCTAATATATGGAGAAAAAAATTTAACGTTAAAACCGTTATGGCATGTATGAATGATTATACCTTTTTGATCATGGAGATCAAACCAGCCTTACCATTACTGGAGAAGTAGTGAGATGAATGCTTCTATGCCCTATTGATCATGGAGATCAAACCAGTCTTATCCTTACTGGAGAAGTAGTGAGATGTGGATTTGTAACAAGCATGGCTTGTTTGTAGTGAAATGGGGGGTTTGTAATAAGGATTTCAAGGTTTTAGGGTTCTTGAAAGAATTTGATATTCTAACAGCGTTGTGGCAAAAACTTTTTTTTCTCTTTTTTTGTTTGTGTGAAAAGAATGAGATTATATAATAGAAATTAGAGAGAAAAAAATGGGCTTTGAATGTGCAATTGGGCCTCCAATGTTCACTTGAGTTCGTCATGTTCCAGGCTAAATCGCAGGGGCTTGAGTGCAATTTTTGAAGTTAAAATGTGAAAACAAAATGTAGCCGACATCGAGAACTAACTCCTGTCCAAAAATAGGCTCAATCGTATAAACGGTGAATTAGTTATGAATTTTTGAAGTTTCAGCTCAGATAAACTTATTTTGGGCTCCAGTGTCGATTCTGATACGTTCTTCAATAAAAAACTGGTATTGATTGGAGCATAATCCGGTCTCGACTTTGGAAGTAAAGTTGTAGATCTCTGAGTCAGTGACCTTGTGTAAAAAGATGGGCCCGATCTGATAAAAATTGACCGAGTTATGAATTTTCGAAGTTTCGGCCCAGATGAAATAATATTCAGCATTCAGGATTTTCGGCGCGTCACACGCACTATAAGCAAAAAAATGAAGGCCTTTTGAATACCGTTCGAACTCGATACCTCCTGTGAAAACGTAGTCAACTCAATTTGTGAAAGTTTGGCATCGGAACCAGCTCGATACGATGCAAATAGACCAAGTTATGATTTTCTGAACATGACGCAAATAAACGTCTGTCACATATTTTATGTACGAAAATACTTGATAAATCCGCATTTTTGAAGACCTTCTGATCGAAATTGGCTTCCAGCCATGAGAGATGAAAATGTAGATGACGTCAATACGTAATTTTGGCCACCGGAATGGGTTCAAAGCAAGCCACTGTCTTAAAGTTATGAATTTTTTAGCGCGTAAAAACTGCACTTTCAGCACACTTTTTCACCACATTTCTTCGAGAAAACTCACACATTCGGATACCTTCTTTAAAGAATTGACTCTTGAGCCGAACCTGAATTTGAGAATACGTTATCAGAGATATCTTGCTGAAAGAACACCTGAATATGACGCGCCGGGTTGGACTTGTGAATCTTTGAACCCCGAATCGTTGCAAAACAGCGAACCGATCTTCAGCACGGAAAATACTCTGAGAATATCCATTGACGAAATAAACGTCACTTGTAACCTGAAGAAGCTTGATAAATATATATTTATTCCATAACCATAGAACCAATAATATGCGTGTATGAAAAAAGGGTAAATTTTGGGGTACAACAGATGCCCCTGTTCAATCTTCTTAAACCTGGAGATTTAGATTGGCTCGTCTGCCTTTCGTGATCTGAAGGTGGAAGATGATTGAACACTAGAGTACCCAGAAATTTGCACTCATCTGTAATGATGTTTGGCTATGTAAGTAGTATCGAGAATGGGCTTACAAGTGCCATTTGGAGGAGATGATGGGAGGTTACCGGAGATGGGCTTAAAGATGCCATCTAGAGGATGTTGATTTCCTGAGATATTCCTTTGATGAGAATTACTATTCCTATCGTTGAGGAGGAATCTGCTTAGGAATGTTGGTCTCTGTCTTGGGAGAAATAGAATTTTAGGAGCTTCAGTTGTCTGTTAATCTACTGGGGAATTAACTCCGGCTTGAGGAAGCGGAAGTGAACTGCGTATCTAGTCGTGTATAGGCTGCATCGCGACTTACTAGGGAAAGGTGAAACCGGTCGTGTTTGATAGGTCCGGGTCTTACAGTGTTGTGGACTGCTGTCTGGAGATAAGAGAAAAGAAACCTGGATGGTAAGGTTATGAGAAGGAACCTGGATAGTAGGGCTTATGGGAAGGAACCCGGTTAAGGTTGCTTCATGAGGAGTTTGGATAAAACTGCATCTGAACCGAGAAGGAACCTGGGTAAGGTTGCTTTGTGAGGAGTTTGGGTAAAACTGCATATGAACCGAGAAGGAACCTGGGTAAGGTTGCTTTACGAGGAGTTTGGGTAAAACTGCATCTGAACCGAGAAAGAACCTGGGTAAGGTTGCTTTGCGAGGAGTTTGGGTAAAACTGCATCTGAACCGAGAAGGAACATGGGTAAGGTTGCTTCAGGATGAGTCTGGGTAAAACTACATCGGGAAATTGTAAGGAGGAACCTGGGTAAGGTTGCTTCAGGATGAGTCTGGGTGAAACTACATCGGGAAATTGTAACGAGGAACCTGGGTAAGGTTGCTTCAGGATGAGTCTGGGTGAAACTACATCGGGAACGAGAAGGAACCTGGGTAAGGTTGCTTCGGGATAAATCTGTGTAAAACTTCAGGAGGAACCTGGGTAAGGTTACTTCGGGATAAGTTTGTGTAAAACTTCAGGAGGAACCTGGGTAAGGTTACTTTATGATAAGTTCGTGTGAAACTTCTAGAGGAACCTGGGTAAGGTTATTTTGGGATAAGTTTGTGTGAAACTTCATTCAGAAATATATGAGAAAGGACCCGTGTAAGATTTTTCAGGATAAACCCGTGTGAAGCTGCATTTAGGAGAAACCCGTGTAAGATTTCTTCGTGACGAACCCGTGTAAAGTTGCATTTAATCGTGCAGATAATTACTCTGTTTTAGTTTCCGGAGTTAATCTTGAACTTGTTGGAAGTTGTTGATGATAACCATCTTTCCTGAAAAGGTACATGATTAATCGTATATGATGCATGACATGCATTGTATGATGATGTTCTCAAAATAAATGAGATTATGTTGTATGCAATATGTATGCGCACGTCATGATATATGAACATGAAATGCTATTGTGGCACGTCCAAGTTTGGGAAAAGAAATCCCTGACTGTTGTTGGAGAATAAAGAGTTTCGCTCGCTGGGGATAACATCCGAAGATGATTTGAGAATAACTTGGCCGGAGAATAATTCTGCTGGAGAATAAACTGGCGAGAAAAAAATGACTCTGTGGGGAAGAGATACTCTGTCAGAAGATCCGCTGATTTGGAGCAATAACCTCGGTTGGGGATGAATTACCGTTGCTGGCGATGATGAACTATGTCGGGGATAAAATTTATGTCTGTGGAAGAAATAAACTCCACTGGGGATGGTCTTCCATTGTTGGTGAAAGATGAACTCTGTTTGGGGAGAATTAACACCACTGCTTTTGGATATTTCTTACTCTGCGGGGAGTGTAGATGTTACTGGGACGCGTGCTGAGGATATGACAATGACTTCTCATCAAGACTTTTCTGCCCTTGTACCTGCTGGAGAAAGTGCCTGCGGAGGCCTTGTCGATTGAGTGTCATCCCAAATTATGAGGTGCTTGGTAACTACCGATCGGAATGATAAGTCTTCTACTGATAGGAAAGTGACAAGATAACGGGACATAGTCGTACGCTGTAATCCCTAACTTTTTCCTGGACTGTCTTTTCAGATTTTCAGTCCACCGGGATACCCTTTTTTGCCCAAGTCGCCTTCTCAGGTTTTCGACTTGCCGGGTGTATAAATCTTTTTTTGTTTTTATCCCTAATTTTTTCCCGAACCTTTTGGTTCGCCGGGACGCCCTTATTTTTCCTAGGTGTGTCAACCTAGCGGGTATTTGTTCATGCGCAGTATTTTTTGACTATGTCCACGCTCTCAGGGTGTAGGGAGTTGTCACTGTCGGTAGTGTTATGTTGCCACACTACCAGATGATGTTCGTTTGATCATACAAGATTTGTTGTTGGAATTCATGTCCAATGCCCCAAGTGATTCAGATGGAGATCTGCCCCTGGCTATTTGGCATCTTTGAGAGATTCCTTGAATCTTGACTTGACTGCCCCAGATGATGGACAATGATCATGTCGTTCCCCTTGGTTGGAAGTGTTTTTTCCACTTGAGGTGATCCTTTTTATTGAGAAGGATTTTGTTCACTAGATATTCGTCATGCAAATTTCTCTGCTGCTGAAAAAATAGTCATATGCAAACAATTTTATTTTAAGAATGCAAAGCTTACGTCTGTCTTGAAGTTTTGAAAATGCGTTTTTCAATAAAAAACAAACAAATTTTATAAAATGTGATGTCAACTCAGGATTTATAGCAAGTCCTACAGGAGTCAGGATACCTTTTATAACAGTATGCTTTCGAGCTAACCCATGCTTCAGCTAAGACTTTTAAGGGTTATAACGTGGCCTGGTTCACGGTTTAAGAAACAAAGGATAAAGGCTCAAATTTTATTTGTACCCACTCGTTCTTTGATATGTTCTTCGATCCTAAACTCAGCTAATTGTGCATTTATAACCCCAGTTAAGTTCTGGTAATATTGTCCTTGATGTTCCGGTGATGGTTCTGATACTGACAGTTTATTTTGAATAGGCAGTCATTTTTGTTGAGGGTTTGTAGGACCTCTTCCTTTTTTATTTTATTATCCATGTCTTTTTCCTGAACTGTTTCTTTTTGTGATTACAGTCAGTGGGATGCCCTAGTTTTTTCTTAAGTCTCCTTCATAGGTTTTGACTTAATGGGCTTTTATTTCGAGAGATAATGACTGCCTGCTTGGATGATTATGCGGAACCATCACCGTCTTTTGTTTTGGAAGGACGTCTTCGATGTTATTCATTGTGTATGAAGCGGCAGATCCTGACTGAATGCGCCTCTGAATTAACTGAGAAAACTACCCTGCCCCAGGTTATAATTAAGGGTTTTAATATGTGTGAAAAGAAAAAAGTCCTACTTCTTTGGCTCAAAGGGGTTGACTAGGGATTATCTTCCTTATAAATCCACTGTTTAGGATTTGAAACAATACTTGTACATCATCAGCGGGGTCCGTTCAAAAGCATACTGTAGAGATCGTGGTATCATTTTCGTCATCCTTCCTGTAAAGGCTTACAGTTTTTTAGTCCAGAGTTGAATATCACAAAAGGAAATAAGAAGCAATTTAAGCATAATGAAAAAATTAATTCAAGACAGACACGTGTAATGCATTAATGAAATAATAAAGTTTGACATGAAAATAATTGTTTGAATAAGCAAAGAAAATACAACTTCAGAATTCAAATGAACAAAAATGCTTTCAATCCTAGCCATGTTTTGGCAAGGGAGCAGTGATCACATTGGGAGTCTCAGGAGGGTCGAATTCGATCTCCTTGGCGTCAATCATATTCTGAATCTTGTATTTCAACGCCCAACAATCGTTAGTATCGTGCCCCGGGCTACCAGAATGATAAGCACACCTTTCATCCGGGTTGTAGTTAGGAGAAGAGGTCTTAGGGTTCGGATGAGGGTTTATCACCGTAATCATATTCATCTTCAACATGTGTTGCAATGCTTGTGACAATGGCATGTTAATTTGGGTGAACTACCTTTGAGGTCTTTCCACCCTTGGCTGATTGTTTCGTTGTTGTGGTCGTTGTGTACGTGCCGAATTAGAGATCAACACTGCCCCCACAGATTGATGGTAGTCTGCCTTGCTACGCCTCTTCTGGCCGTGCACAGCATTGGCTTCCCTCTTGCCACCAAATGACTTCTTCTATGTACTCGAAGAGGTATTTTTCTGGATCTTACCACTCAGGATCCCAGCTTCTACTCTTTCTCCAGTCAGAATCAGCTCGGTGAAACCCACTGACGAGCTGCCGGTCAAATGATTAAAGAATGGACCAGATAGCGTCCCCAGAAACATATCAACTAACTCCCTATCAAACAACGGGGGTTGGACTCTTCCATCCAAATCTCTCCACTTTTGAGCATAGTCCTTAAAACCTTCGCTTGCACCCATAGACATACCCTGAAGCTTAGTACGAGTGGGAGCAAGGTCGGCGTTATACTAGTACTGCTTGTAGAAAGCAGCAGCAAGGTCCTCCCAGTTTCGGACATTAGCTCCTTCCAATTGATAAAACCATTCAAGCTGAGTCCCTGACAGACTATCTTGAAAGAAATGTACCCACAGATTCCTATCAGCAGTGTAAGGTTGAATTTTTCTGACGTATGAGCAGAGATGGAGTTTTGGACAGGATGCTCCATCATACTTAGAAAAAACCAGTGCTTTGAACTTGTGAGGGATCACCACCCCAGATGCCAGTCCCATATCTCCGAAATCCAAACCGAGGATCTTCTGAATCTCCATAGAACTCAGACGGTCCTCAAGTTTCTTGTACCTATCCTCAGCAGGAGGGTATTGTTCATTATCAAAATCAGTATCATTATCAGAGACCACAAGACTAGGACCCTTTTCCTCCTCTTGATTCTCTCCTCCTTTGGACGAATGAGACAGATCAGCTTCCTGTCGCAACCTATTTCCAAATCTATGACCCATATTCAGAAGAACCACCTTCTTCTTCTTCTTCTTCTCCTTCAGGATGAGAGTCTTCAAATCCTCTTGCCCTTTAGCCAAGTTCAAGAACATCTCTTGGAATTGGGCATTTTGTGCCTGAAGAGCTTTGATGGCCTGATCGGTAGGTATTTCAGAAGATATTTCGTGCTGAAATAAACAGCAAAGAAAATGAGAAACCTGTAATGGTACCTGTAATGATGTGCATGATATGCATGCAATGTTTTCAAGGATCTCGCGGAGTAAACAAGAAACCGTTAGAATTTAATTATAGCTTGATTGAAGAAACTTCGTGTCGTTGAGAGTCCTTCTTCAAGAGTCAAGCTCACCATATCGAGTGGGTCATAGCCACTGACTCAAGATCCTTTGACAACATTGGCTAGAGGAAAATAAATCCCCTTGCTAGATGTCTGGTTTGCCATGACCTACATCACAAACCCTTGAGATCCTTGAAATGGTTAGTATGATATGCCATGTTATGTTATGATGCATGATGTCATGATAAAACACACAACAGGTATAGCAGGTAACAAACATGGTAAAGGCACACAAGTAATACAATAGCCCTTAAGTTTAGGCTTGCATGGAGTCTAGGTACTACCCTCTTGAAGTTCAGTTGGTTTCAACCTGTCCTAATAATAGTAACCGGGTTCTAGAGGTTCTCAATATCACTGACCATCCTCCATCAGTCATGGTTTCAGCTCACGCAATCTCTTCTTACGGCTGGAACTATCTCGAGAGTATGGTCTCAATGAGTGTAGTATCGAGTATCAACCAGTTCCCAGCTCTACACCGAGACCGGCTATCTCACTACTTCCTATGGCCAAGTTGGTCAATTATAGGTTCTAAGGTCAGTTGATGCTTAATGACCCATATAGCATCCCCGTACTCTCCTTGTTCCTCCACAAGGGATACCGGTACCAACTAATGTGCCACATCAACGTAGCTACTGCGTCAACCGTATCGGTCTACGCCGTACAGTTCCCTCACAGTTTATTTCTACTTACCTAACAGGTGTTCCCTAGATCCGAGTTAGGATCTATAGTGTTGTACCCCAAAAATTTTCCCTCCCATATTCTTCAAGATTTGTCAAGATCAAGGTTCAAAATCTCTCAAGGGTTGCACAGTCCAATTGCCTCCTAACAGTCAAAAATTAGGGTTTTGGTTCTTGCAAAGAAATGGAAGTTGTCAAGGGTCCAATCAAGTCCCACATGCCTACATACATTGTCAAGCATCCATATGCCAAGTTTCAAGACTCACAGCATCAAGTTGCACAGTCAAAAACCCTAAATGCTTCACAGTCAACTGCAGGGGCAAAATGGTCATTTGACAGTCAAAAATCCAAATTTTTGGTCAACATCTTATTTTGAAGCCACAAACATCATTTGATCAATTCTTGATCATGATTTCACAAGTATGGCTCAAAAAGTCTCAAGATACAAAAGTTTCTATTTTTGGACAGTTGGAAAAGTCAACTGCAAATTGACCAAGGCATAACTTCCTCATGGTTTATCAGAAAAATCCCATTCAAATCTCATTTTGAAGAGAATGACATTTCCTACAACTCATCTTCACACATCAAGCCCAAGAAATACTCTCACAAAAAGTTATCAATTGCAACATTATAGGTCATTTTCAAAAGTCAACAAAAAGGCACTTTAAGTCAAAGACCATAACTTGAGATTGGTAAATCAAAATGACATGGGACCAAAGACATTGGTTAGAGGACTTCAAGACCTTTCCAAAATGTCCAAGAACATGATCATATCTTAAACTTAAGCAATATATGCCTTGTAGAAGTTGGGAAATATTTGGGAATTTTGAAAAGTCAACTTTGCTTCAAATGCCTCAAAATTGCTAATGGGCCTCAATTTCTTCCATGAATCATTACCCAAAGGCTATGCACGACCCATTAAGCTAAAAGGGAGCTATTTTCTTATTTTTAATTAATTAATTGAATTTTTAATCTTATTAATTCATTTAATTAAATTTAATTATGAGAAAAATACTAAACAATGGTTTTAAATCTTTTTTGTGCAGCAAATCCTTCCATTATGAGCTAAATATTTCGTGTACCTTCTCAAGAGACAAAATCTTCCACAATTGGCAAGAGTTCCATGGCAAAAGGATTGAAAAAGATTGGATTTTATATGATTGGAAATCAAATATCAAAATCATAAATGGATGGACTTTGGGCTGGTTTTCTTGACCTAATTCTATTCACTTACTTATGCACAAGTTAACCTAATACTAATAGACACAAAAGCTGCGCAGAAAACCAAGAATCAAAGTGCATTTTTTCACAAAAAAGTTAAAAACTAAAAACATAGCTATAAGGCGATTCAGGGTCCAAAAGCTGGTCCATTGTCTTCCTGACATTACTAGGAAACATTTGCAATTGAAACCAAGCCTCCACGCACAGAGAATTAGTAGAACAGAATTGCTTTCTTTTCAAAATTTTCCATAATCGTGTTTTAAGTTCCATGCATGATTCATGATTTTTAAATGTTGATTTACACTAATATGAATGCTCTGAAGCTAATGGTACCCTTTGATTGAACTAACCATGCCTGTATAGAGATTTGCCATTAACGCTTGTTAGGGTTTTAGAAGCTTGGAATTAGGGGTTTATACATATGGTAAAATCAGGCCTTAAAACCTATACCAATGGATTCGTGACATCCAAACGAAGCAAATCCACACCTCGCGCCCTTTTTATATTTGCTTATGTGCTAATCTCTATTTTTCCTGGTCTTGTTTAGTGGGGGTTTAAAACCCCCGCTATTTGATTATGTTACAGGCACAAAAATGAGGAAGACGCATATGTGTCATCTGATGGTTGGACGATTCAAATACTGGCGCGCTTTTCTTTGTTCAGACCACTAACCATTGTTTTCATATATTATATTTTCCATTCACTATATTAACAAACACGCGCGTTGGTTCAGTTGGCAGTTGAGTTGTCATGCAGGTACTGGGACCTGGGTTCGATTCCCAGGTCCCCCCAAACGCTTAATAATTTTTGTCTTAATGCGTTCATGTGCAGCATTCCTTCAAGGCTTCACCATACACCCTCATGCTCTGGCTTGACAAATGGCTTCATGATCAATCCAAAGGCCAAAATGTGGAGACTACCATACACGCTCAGTCAACCACAAGCATGTGATCCTGGAAAGTCAAAAAGGGCTTGGATTGCAGTGGGCCAAATTGCTCCAAAAAACCTCCAAATTGGACCAGATACCCCCTTGTTTGTATTTTATTCTTCTTTCTAATTTTCTTTTCTTTTCAATTCTTTTTAGTTTGTTTTAATTATTTTAGTTAATTCACTCAAAAATAATTTTTGCAATAATAAATCAGAAACTACAAAAAATGTTTATTTTTATTAATATTAATTTCTATTAATTTATTTTGTAAATAAACTTTAAATAATAACTTAGTTTAATAAATTAGGTTTTTTTTTCAATTTTAACATTTTTTCTTAAATAACTAAAATATGTAGAAATTAGGGTTTCTAACTTTTTTATCTTTTCTTTTTTTCTTTAAATAAATAATTTTCTCATTATTATTACTATTAATTATTAAATATCTTTGTAAATAAATATGTAAAATAATTAGTGTAAATTAGGTTTTAAACTTTAACTTTTTCTTTTATAATTAAAAATACTTAGAATTAGGGTTTCTCTTCAATTTTAATTTCTTTATTTCATAAATACAAAAAAAACATAAAAACATTTCTTTTCTTAATTAAATAACTAATTAGTCTTAATTTTAATTTAATTTCAAAAAGGGTCCAACGCCCTCGAACATTCGATTCTAATTTCTTTTCGCGCATTTATTCTTATTTTATTTTTCTTTTCGAATATTATGTAATTGCTCAAGCCTTGTAATAGTAACTAGGTTTTACTTTCCGCATTTTATTAAAAACGGGTCTTTGTTAATTTGGCGATGTATAGACCCGCGCCTTGTAATAGCGTAGGATTTTACTTTCCGCACTTTTAAATTCTAAACTTTGCATGAAAGAATGAATGGCCTAAATTAAAAACAATGCGTAGCTCACCAAATGCATGATCAAAGACAAATATTAACATGAAAATAACACACAAATTCACACACCACTCCTAGGGTACGCCTCACTGTTGCCTTGCCCTCGAAACGTGGTCGTCGAGTATAGGACGTTTTAGTAAGTCCTTATGTCCATGATCTATGGCATAGGGGTAGCTTCTAAGGTGTCCTACTGTTGCTCTGGTGACCACAATGTCCCTACAAATGAATTGACCCGAACACCTCCAACGGTGGTGCTACCTACCTCTCAATGGTGGGATGGCACTATCTTAAGGACATTTACACAGCCTAATTCCTTAGGGTAGGTGGATGACTCATAGATACTTTCTCTAATTCAAAACAAATCAAAAACTCTTTTCGCACCGACACTTTTCAAAAAAAAGCTTTCAAAACAATTTTTCAAACACTCTTGAGGACTGATACAAGAGTCGATCTGAAATCTTTAAACGAAACTTTTTCAAACCCACTCACAATTGAAAAGCAAACACTTTTGAAAACACAAATGAGCAAGTACCTAAGAGCCCATGGATAACCATGGATAGAAAGGGTGCTAACACCTTCCCTTTCTATAAATCTACCTCCCGAACCGAGAGACATCTCAAATAAGGAATTTTGCTGTGCTTTTGTCCTTTCCATGTTGGAGAACATAAAAGACGGTGGCGACTCTTGCTTACCGCGACATTTCGCGAAACCAGCTAAAAACAGTCAGTTCCAGATCCACCGATCACAGAACTGGCGACTCTGCTGGGGACACTTTATAAAGTGAGGTGTACCTTAGGACTAAGATCACTTGTGTATTTCAATTGAATGTTTTGTTTGCTTTATTATTGTGGGTTGCATCGGAGTTACATAGATCCTAACCCGGATCTGGGGATACCCTGTTAGGTAGCATAAGCTGTGAGGGACCTGTCCTGCGTAGACCGACATGGGTGAAGCAGTGGCTACGTTGGTGTGGCACCTTGGTCTGTACCGATATCCCTTGTGTTGCAACGAGGAGAATATGGGTCTTATGAGGAGTCATTAAGCACCAATCGACCTTAGAACCTTAAATGACCCAACTTGGCCAATAGAACAGTAGTAGTATGCTACGCCCATTGAGGCTAAACTCTCGTGATGGTTCTGGCTGCAAGAAAAGATTGCGATGCTGGAGTTATGACCGATTGAGGGTAGTCAGTGATATTGAGATCCTCTAGAACCCGGTTACTTCTGATAGGACAGGTTTTAACCAACAAACTGAAAGAGGGTAATACCTAGACCCCATGCTGGCCTAAACTCTAAGGGCTTGTCTTGTGTGACTTGTGTGCCTTATCATGTTTGCCTTTGTGAATATTTGTGGTGTGCTTTATCATAACATCATGCCATCATAAACATTGCATGCATCCTGCATAAGGACTGACCATTTCAAAGACAAGAGGGTTTCACCTTTGCTCTGTTTTGTAGGACATCATGATGCCTATGCGAAGGAATACTATTCGGTTCAATTTTGTTCACCCACCTGAGTTGCTTGAAGAATTGGTTAGCAGAATTCTAAATACTACTTCCTTTATCCAGAGGCATGGTTCTCTTCTCAGTTTAGTCACGGCAAAGTGGGACCAACAACTGATGAGTGTCCTGACCCAGTTTTATGACCCTCTGTACCAGTGCTTCACCTTTCAAGACTTCCAGCTGGTCCCTACCCTGGAAGAGTTCTCTGATTTGCTTGGCATCCCTATCTTGGATCAGACTCCCTTCACTGGTTGGGAAAAGACTCTTAGGCTTGAGGAGATTGCTGCAGCTCTTCCTTTGACCCACAAGGAAGTGATGGACAACTGGGTGACTAGAAGCGGAGTTAAAAGCTTCTTGGCTAAGTTTCTGATTGGTAAAACTAACAGTTTCTGGAATGACTTAGACTTCAGGGCGTACGAGGACATTCTGGCTCTCTTAATCTATGGGCTAGTATTGTTTCCAAATCCTGATAACTTTGTCAATATCAATGCCATAAGGATCTTCATGTCTCGGAACCCTGTACCCACTCTCTTGGGTGATGTCCTGCAACAACTTTATGCTCGTACTGCCCGAAGACGAGGAACTCTATGGTGTTGTACTCCTCTGCTAGTGAGGTGGTTTATTTCGCACCTCCCTAAGTTCGTGCTGAAGAACAAAGAAGGAAGAGGTTGGGCTCATAGGTTAATGTCCCTCAATGATAATGACATCATTTGGACTCTCAGAGGTTTGGATGAGGTAGTTGTTATTGATCGTTGCGGAGAATACCCTAATGTTCCTCTGATTGGTACCCAAGGAGGGATCTCTTATAATCCATGTCTAGCTCTCCGACAGTTTGGAAGGGCCGGAAGAGCAGGGCCTCATGAGATGTTGGTGCCTCACATCAGTTTTGAGTTTCAGGTAGATAGTGACGAGCTGCGTCGTAGGTTCATCAAGGCTTGGGACAGAATTCACAAAGCTGACCCACAAGAGTTGGGACCAAATACTTCTCTACCTATGGAAGCCTACTACAAATGGGTCCGCATCCGTGCTCAGAAGTTAGGTATGCCATATGAAGCTGTCATACCCATCATTCTTGAGTATCCTGATAAAGATGGGGCTCCCCCAACTGTTCTCCCTCCTCAGATACCTACTGATATTGAGACACTAAAGAGGTCTTGGGCGCAACTGCGAGAAGAACGGGATTCTTATCGGGAAAAGTTCAACGAGCAGGAATTGAAGATCCAGAGGCTGACAAAGCAGTGGGAGAATGAGCGAGCTCTGAATGACTACATCCGTACTGAGAAGAGGAGACCCTGGGATCAATAATGAGCTTTGGATGTTCTTTTACAGTTTTATTTCCCATTTCAGTATTTCCATTTTATGTAATGCCTAAGGGCAACCTGTTGAACAATTTAAATTTCAAAGTTGAAACTAATGAAGCGTGTTCCTTTTTGTTTACAAAGTTGATTCCCGATTGTCTTTGAAAACATAAATCATACGCATTCCATTCATCATGTGCATCATAGGAACTCTTCTTTTTCAGGTTGCTTAATGTACTTCGCTGTTTATTTCAGCGTCATGAACCCTGAATCATCTACCGAGCAGTCCATCAAGGCCCTTCAGGCTCAGAACGCCCAATTCCAAGAGCTGATTATGATTTTGGCACAAGGTCAAGAGGAGCTGAAGGCCCTTCTAGTCAAGAAGAAGAAGAAGAGAATTATTCTATTCAACACGGGCCGGAGGTTCGGTAACACACTGCAGAATGAGGTTGAGCAAGCTGGTTCTTCTGTAGGCAAAGGCAGTCCTCGGGGAGGAAGGGCTCCAAGTCTGGTGGTCTCTGACAACGAGACTGATTTCAATAAGGAGCAGTATCCTCCAGCTGAAGACAGGTACAAGCAGTTGGAAGACCGTCTGAACGCCATGGAAATTCAACAAGTGTCTGGTTTGGATTTCAGAGACTTGGGTTTATCTTCTGGTGTGGTCATCCCACACAAGTTCAAAGCACCATCTTTCGCAAAGTATGACGGGGCGTCTTGCCCTAAGCTACATCTCAGATCTTATGTGCGAAAGATTCAACCGTACACTATGGACAAGAACTTGTGGATCCACTTCTTCCAGGAGAGTCTTTCAGGGACTCATCTCGAATGGTTCTATCAGCTGGATGGAACCAAGGTTCGTAACTGGGAGGAGTTGGCTACTGCTTTTTATAAGCAGTATCAATATAATGCCGACCTTGCTCCTACACGTACCCAACTCAAGGGTATGTCGCTAGGATCGGGAGAAGGTTTTAAAGAATATGCGCAGAAGTGGAGGGACCTGGCTGGCAGGGTGCAGCCACCATTAACCGACCGTGAGCTAGTGGATATGTTCTTGGGGACCCTATCCGGGCCGTTCTTCAATCATCTCATCGGCAATTCATCTGCAGGGTTCACAGATCTCATTCTGACTGGGGAAAGGATAGAGGCTGGCATGAAATCAGGTAAGATTCAGAAAGGTGCGTCCTCAAGTTCTGAGAAGAAGCCTTTTAAGAAGGAGGCCAGTGCTGTGTATGGGCCTAGGAGGCAAGACAAACCAGAGCGCCGCCAATCTGTCAACGCGGTGGTTATTGCAAAGCCTGCTGCCGCTCCTCGGCAACCCAACCAACCAAGGGGTGAGAGACCCAGAAGAGAATTCACTCGGCTGAGTATGACCTTGTCACAGATCTTGCCGCAACTGCTATTGACCAACTTGGTAACCGTCAGGGAGGCTCCGAAGGTTGTGAATACTGCATCTCCCAAGTATAATCCAAATGCCCGCTGTGCTTATCACTCCGATAGCCCGGGGCATTCTACTGATGACTGCTGGGCCCTAAGGAATAAGGTTCAAGACCTTATCGATGCGAAGGAGATACAGTTTGAGGCACCTGAGAGACCAAATGTTGTGACTGCTCCTATGCCCCAGCATGGAGTAAATGCCGTTGAGGAAGACTTGTATGCCGTTTCTGTGGATGATGTTGCTACCCCTCTATTGACTGTTAAGAGGAATCTGTTGCTGGCCGGTTTATTTCCGGGTTGTAGCAAGGGTTGTCTTCTGTGTGTTGTTTCCCCTACTGGTTGTCCGTTGCTGAAATCAGGTATCCAAAGCCTGATGGATAGCAAAGAAATTTTGTTCAAGAAGACCGATGTTCCTTGTGTTCCCACTAAAGAAGTATCTGTCGTTACAATTTTCAACAATCCTACCAAGGCTCCCCCGAGGAAGCCAGTTAAAATCATGTCTGTTGCACCCATTATTATTACTGTTCCAGGGCCCCTCCCCTATGAATCTGACAAGGCTGTCCCATGGCACTATGGGGCAGATGTATATGTACTTGGAATAAAGCAGGAGTTCAACACCAATACCGGTATCAGCAATATCACCGGTCCATCTAAAGTTACCCGCAGTGGCAGGCTCTTCTCGCCTGACATTGCGCCACCAGTTATCCGAAGACCTCTCATTATAACACCTGCAAGTGCGCCTGTTTCCACTTCTGATCCAGTTTCTACCCCTGCTGCCGAGTCATCTAATACTCGGGGCAAAGGGATTGATGATGAGCCTGCCCGGATGGAGGCACCAAAGCCTGTCAATGTTGAAGCCTCCCAGCAAGAGATGGAGGAAATTCTTAAGATAATCAAAAAGAGTGACTTCAACGTTGTTGAACAGCTGGGGCATACCCCCTCCAAGATCTCTATGCTATCATTGCTGCTGTGCTCAGAGGCCCATGCCAAGGCCCTGATTTCATTCCTAAAGACGGCCCATGTGCCACAAGAGACTTCTGCAGATCAATTCACTGAATGTGTGGCCAATTTGACAGCTGACAATGGTTTGGGTTTCTCGGATGCTGATCTTACCGCCAAAGGAAAAAACCACAATGATGCCCTGCATGTCTCCATTGAATGCAGGGGCACTACTCTTGCTCACGTGTTGGTGGGCACCAGTTCTTCCCTGAATGTGTTACCCAAGAAGGCCTTGGACCGATTGGATTGTGAGGGCCTGGAGTTGAAACCTAGCAACATCATTGTTCGAGCCTTTGACGGGTCGAAGAGGATGGTTCATGGTGAGGTAGACATTCCTATTCGTGTTGGTTCTCAAGTCTTTGACTCAACGTTCTATGTGATGGACATTTGTCCATCTTATTCCTATTTGCTGGGTCGACCTTGGATTCACAAAGTTGGGGTTGTGACCTCCACTCTACACCAGAAGCTCAAGTACCCTGTCAGAGGGAAGATTGTCACCGTACAGGGGGAGGAAGAATACATGGTTAGTCATCTGAATTCCTTCCGGTATATTGAGATGGACGGGGAGTTTATTGAAACCCCCTTTCAACATTTTGAAGAGGTACCTCCAACATTGGCGTCAGCAGAGACAGTGGTTGAAGAAGACTTTCCCTTGAAGATGGCCTCCTTAAAAGACGCCCGGGCTGTAATTGAGAAAGGTGAATGTGCAAACTGGGGCAGGCTCCCTGATTTTACTCCTAAAACTGACAAGTTTGGGCTGGGTTTTACTGCATAAGCTCAGAAGGATGTGCGCAAGGCAAGGATTGGAAGACCTCCTGTGCTCATCACCAATCCATGAGTGAATGCTATTGGGGATGAAGACGAAGTGGAAGAATCAGAGTTCGATAGCTGGATCTACCCGACGACCGACGGTGGACTGACCAATTGGACCGCAAAAGATCACATACTTGTTACTTTTGTTACGCAGTAATGAATTCCTTTGTTTCTTTAATTTGTAATGAACAATAAATTAAAACTTTATGGCCCGGTGTCTTACCCGGGGCACTGTGGCTTCATTTGTGAGGGCTTATTACTTGTCATCTCCATATATCATGAATAAAGACCTTGGACGTTTTTTCATTTCAAATCTTGTGCTCCCTTTCTTTCTTTCTTTCTTTATATATTGCAAAACAGCTATATTTACACACACTCACCCATACAGGTTTCAATCCACTCTGGATCTCACTGGTAACGACTCTGCTACTGCCAGTTATGACTTCGAAAATCCGATCAACTTAGCCGAAGACGAAGGTGAAGATGATTGCGAAGTGCCTGGTGAGCTTGCAAGACTGTTACTCCAGGAAGAGAGGGTCATTCAACCACATGAAGAGCCAGTGGAAACGGTAAATCTGGGTACTGAGGCAGACAGAAAGGAAGTTAAGATTGGTGCCAATCTAGAGCTCAGCGTAAAACAACGGTTAGTCCAGATGTTACATGATTATGTGGAGATCTTTGCCTGGTCCTACGAAGACATGCCTGGGTTGGATACCGACATTGTGGTCCATCATCTGCCTACCAAGGAAGACTGCCCTCCGGTTAAGCAAAAGGTCCGCCGTATGCGTCCAGAGATGTCCGAGAAGATCAAAGCTGAGGTTATGAAACAGTTTGATGCCGGTTTTCTAGCAGTGACTTCTTACCCTCAATGGGTTGCCAACGTGGTTCCGGTGCCTAAGAAAGATGGTAAGGTCAGAATGTGTGTTGATTACAGGGATTTAAACAGGGCAAGCCCCAAGGATGACTTCCCTCTGCCTCACATCGACGTTCTGGTTGACAATACTGCTCAGCACAAGGTGTTCTCCTTCATGGATGGCTTCTCAGGTTACAATCAGATCAAGATGGCTCCTGAAGATATGGAAAAGACTACCTTTGTTACTCAGTGGGGCACCTTCTGCTACAAGGTCATGCCATTCGGGTTGAAAAATGATGGGGCAACCTATCAACGTGCCATGGTTTCTTTATTTCGTGACATGATCCATCATGAGATAGAAGTGTATGTCGACGACATGATTGCAAGGTCCCAAACTGAGGAGGAACACCTTGACCATCTACAGAAGTTGTTTGACCGTCTGAAGTTGTACAAGCTGAGGTTGAACCCGAACAAGTGCACCTTTGGGGTAAGATCTGGAAAGTTGCTAGGCTTCATCGTAAGTGACAAGGGTATTCAAGTGGACCCTGCCAAGGTTAAAGCCATTCAAGAGATACTCGTTCCCAAGACAGAGAAAGAAGTCAGAGGCTTTCTAGGACGTCTGAATTATATTGCCCGATTCATATCGCACCTAACTGCTACTTGTGAACCAATCTTCAAGCTGCTGAAGAAAGATCAGGTAGTACATTGGAACGATGAATGTCAGTCCGCTTTTGACAGAATCAAAGAGTATCTCCAAGAACCACCCATCCTTATGCCACCGGTTGAAGGGAGACCTCTGATACTATACCTGACAGTACTTGACAGCTCAATGGGGTGTGTGCTGGGGCAGCATGACGAGTTTGGCCGAAAAGAGCACGCCATTTATTACCTTAGCAAAAAGTTTACCGATTGTGAGACCCGATACTCACTGCTCGAGAAAACTTGCTGCGCTTTGGTATGGGCTGCTCGCCGGCTGAGACAGTATATGCTGACTCACACTACTTTGTTGATTTCAAAGATGGATCCAATAAAGTACATATTCGAAAAGCCTGCTCTGTCTGGGAGAATAGCAAGATGGCAAATGATCTTGACAGAATACGACATCCAGTACACGACCCAGAAGGCCATCAAAGGAAGTGTATTGGCAGACCACTTGGCACATCAGGAAGTAGACGACTATCAGTCAATGAACTTTGAGTTTCCAGACGAGAGCATCATGATAGTGACTGATTGTGAAGCACCTGGACCGGATGAAGGACCTGAGGAAGGATCCCGATGGTCTATGCACTTTGACGGAGCCTCTAACGCTTTGGGTAACGGTATCGGCGCTGTGATCATATCCCCTCAAGGCACTCATACTCCACTTACTTCCCGGCTATGTTTCAACTGCACCAACAACATGGCGGAGTACGAGGCGTGTATCATGGGACTTCAAGCTGCGATTGACTTAAGGATCAAGTTTCTGAGTGTCTTCGGAGATTCCGCTCTCGTGATCAATCAGATCAAAGGCGAGTGGGATACGAAACATCTGAATCTTATTCCTTACAGAGAATGTGTGTTGACATTGATCCCCCATTTCACAAAGATAACTTTTGAACATTTCCCAAGAGAGGAGAATCAGTTGGCGGACGCGTTAGCTACGATGTCTTCCATGTTCAAAGTCAAATGGGACAATGAGGCTCCCCGGATCATCATTTGGAAACTTGACGAACCGGCATACTGTTGTGATCTTGAGGTTGAGGTGGTAACTGAAAAACCCTTGTATCACGAGGTGAAGAGGTATCTGGAAGCTCAAGAATACCCTGAAGGCGCATCTGTCAACGACAAGAAGTTTCTGAGAAGGTTCGTAGCGAAGTTCTTCCTCAGCAACGGCATTCTGTACAAGCGAAACCATGATTCGACCTTACTGCGTCGTGTGGATAAGACTGAAGCAGAAAAGATCATGGCAGAGCTACATGAAGGTACCTTCGGAATGCACTCCAGTGGACACACCATGGCAAAGAAAATCCTTCGGGCAGGATATTTCTGGTCCACAATGGAAGCTGATTGCTACCAACATTCTCGGACATGTCATAAGTGCTAGATATATGCAGATAAAGTGCACGTTCCTCCAGTTCCTCTGAATGTCTTGACAGCACCTTGGCCTTTTTCAATGTGGGGCATTGATATGACCGGTGAGATTAAACCTACAGCATCCAACGGGCATCGCTTTATCCTAGTGGTGATCGATTACTTTACAAAGTGGGTTGAAGTGGCTTCCTATGCTACAGTAACCAAGAACGTCGTGGCACAGTTCATTCGGCATAACCTGATCTGTCGATACGGTGTCCCGGAAAGGATCATTACGGACAACGGTACCAATCTTAATAACAAGATGATCACTGAGCTCTGCGAGCAATTCAAGATACAGCACCACAACTCTTCTCCCTACCGGCCGAAGATGAATGGGGTTGTAGAAGCGGCGAATAAGAATATCAAGAAGATTGTGTAGAAGATGACAGTGACTTATAAAGATTGGCACGAGATGTTACCGTTCGCTCTTCATGGGTACCGTACCTCAGCAAGAACGTCAACCGGGGCAACTCCCTTTTCCTTGGTCTACGGCATGGAGGCAGTCTTGCCAATTGAAGTGCAAATACCCTCTCTCCGGATAATGAAGGACGCAGATCTGAGCGAAGATGACTGGATCCAGACCCGACTTGATCAGTTAAATCTAATCGACGAAAAGAGACTCGCTGCTATTTGTCATGGTCAAACGTATCAAAAACGGATGATCAGGGCATTTAACAAAAAGGTCAGACCACAAGAGTATCAAGTTGGGGACCTGGTAATCAAACGCATCATCCTTCCTCAGAGTGATCCCAGGGGCAAATGGACCCCTACCTATGAAGGGCCATTTGTGGTTAAACATGTGTTCTCAGGAGGAGCCATGATCCTAATCACCATGGATGGTGACGACCTTCCTCACCCCGCCAATGCAGACATAGTAAAAAGATACTACGCATGATAAAAGACCCGCTAGGTTGACATACCTAGGCAAAAATTAGGGCTTCCCGGCAAACCAAAAGGGTTCAGGCAAAATGAGGGATGAAATGAAAAAATCTGTACACCCGGCAAGTCGAAAACCTGAAAAGGCGGCTTGGGCAAAAATGGGTATCCCGGTGGACTGAAAACCCGAAAGGGCGGTCCAGGCAAAAGTTAGGGATTAAAGTGTAATACTATGTCTCAGTGGATCACTTTGCATCCAGAATCCGGTATCAACATCAAGTTCAAACGGCATCGATCAACCAGCTTCATCGTCAACTGAGCAGCCAAGTGATGAGACGCTCGAAGATATAAAGGCGATAGCAGAGTTGGAACCCAGTGGGATTGTTCTTTTCACATAGCTGTTTTGTTTTCCCTTTTCACAAAATTGTATAAACTTTGTTGTTCGGCGGCGTTCTCTTACTAGGACGTCAGCCTCTTGTACATAAACGCCTATTTACAGGCAATTCAAAAATCAATATAAATTCACTTTTCAGACAAATTGCCAACTGTTTTTTTCCCTTTTTGTTTTGTTTTGCGAAGAACGTCCAAGGTTCAGTTTGTGATATATGCATTTGACACTAATTGCTAACTCATAAATATTTGCATACGAAACAAAGGATTAATTACAGGTAACATTAGAAACAGGGGCAATAATGAGTTGTCTAAGAGATCTAATTGCTCTGTCCATCAAAGGTACCAAGGTAAGTTCAGCTGAAGAACATAACCAAGATATCTTAACTCCCCAGAGAGTGAGCCAGCAAGTCAACATACTCTCCCCAAGCAAAGTTATACTGTCAGCCCCAAGGAATTTGGGCACCCCAGCAGATCTCAACATTCCTCAGCGCAGTATACAGACATTCTTAACAAGCATCCTCGGCAGTCTTGATCTAAGATTGTTCCCCGGCGGTATACCAGACATTCAGTGGAGCCATTTCCCCAGTACATCTCAAAAATTTCCCCAGGAGAGTCCAGCTCAAAGTTTCCCCAGGAAAGTGGAATCAAACTCCCCAGCAGGAAGCTTATCCCCAGTAGATTCTGGAAGCTTGTCACCTGCAAAGCACGAACGCTCCCCCGGCTTTATTCAGAAGGTTATTTCCCTACCAGGATATAACTGGGTTATCCTCAGCCAATTGCCACGGAAAGATCGTCCCCGACGAAGCCTTCCTATTCCCCGGCGGAGTTCATCAATTCCTTCAACACAACACATCAATGGTATCCCCAGCAGAGATATCATCAACATCTCAGCAAAGTGCCTCTCTTTCCCCACAGAGTTATCTCCCCGCAGAGTAATCTACACGCCAAGTTTATTCCCCAACGGAGTCATCTTCTCCTACCGGTATTCTTGCAATTACCATCCCCAGCGGAAACAAGAAGCACTATTCTTCAACATCAGCCCAGGAGTTAACTTCCCGGCACCCGTCAAGGATTTATTTTCCTAAGACGAAAATACAATTCATAATCACATCATCATACACTATAGCATGCATATACGCATCATGAATATACAATCTCACTTATTCTGAGAACATCTCGCATGTCATACATCATGACATTACACACAACTAACGTTTTGTCTTTTCAGGACAAAAGGTCAATACAAAGATAATTGCTATCAACTGTCGCAACTAAAGATCCGATTCCTGTATCTTGCCAGGGTGTATCTGTTGACGACTAATTCCAGACTCGATTCCTGTATCTCGCCAGGGCACGTCTGAAGAGTTTGAGGATCCGATTCCTGTATCTTGCCAGGGTGTATCCGTCGATGACTAACAGTAGCAGACTCGATTCCTGTATCGTCTGAAGAGTTTGAGGATCTGATTCCTGTATCTTGCCAGGGTGTATCCGTTGACGACTAACAGTACCAGACTCGATTCCTGTATCTTACCATGGCACGTCTGAAGAGTTCGAAGATCCGATTCCTGTATCTCGCCAGGGTGTATCTGTTGATGACTAACAGTACCAGACTCGATTCCTGTATCTTGCCAGGGCACGTCTGAAGAGTTCGAAGATCCGATTCCTGTATCTCGCCAGGGTGTATCTGTTGACGACTAACAGTACCAGACTCGATTCCTGTATCTCGCCAGGGCACGTCTGAAGAGTTCGAAGATCTGATTCATGTATCTCGCCAGGGTGTATCTGTTGACGACTAATAGTACCAGACTCGATTCCTGTATCTTGCCAGGGCCCGTCTGAAGAGTTCGAAGATCCGATTCCTGTATCTCGCCAGGGTGTATCTGTTGATGACTAACAGTACCAGACTCGATTCCTGTATCTCGCCAGGGCACGTCTGAAGAGTTCGAAGATCCGATTCCTGTATCTCGCCAGGGTGTATCTGTTGACGACTAACATTACCAGACTTGATTCCTGTATCTTGCCAGGGCACGTCTGAAGAGTTCGAAGATCCGATTCCTGTATCTTTCCAGGGTGTATCTGTTGACGACTGTATTCTCCAGACTCGATCCCTGTATCTTGCCAGGGCACGTCTGAAGGGTTTAAAGATTCGATACCTGTATCCAGCCAGGGCACATCTACATAAAGGGTTTGAAGATCAACTCCTGTAACAGGCCAGGTAATTATTTTCTTTCTCAGGTACGCAAGTTCTCGCTAAGGAATCTCTTACGCGATCGACAACCTCCAGATGGCATCTATAAGCCCATCCACGCAACAACAGTCTCCAAATGGAATTTGTAAGCCTATTCCCACCATCACACTGCTGACACTCTACTATGTGAGTGCAAATTTCTGGGCACTCTAGTGTTCAATCATCTTCCACCTTTGGATTACGAAAGGCACGCCAGCCAATCTACATCCTTAGGTCTAAGAAGATTAAACAGGGGCAACTGTTGTACCCCAAAATTTTCCCTCCCATATTCTTCAAGATTTGTCAAGATCAAGGTTCAAAATCTCCCAAGGGTTGCACAGTCCAATTGCCTCCTAACAGTCAAAAATTAGGGTTTTGGTTCTTGCAAAGAAATGGAAGTTGTCAAGGGTCCAATCAAGTCCCACATGCCTACATACATTGTCAAGCATCCATATGCCAAGTTTCAAGACTCGCATCATCAAGTTGCACAGTCAAAAACCCTAAATGCTTCACAGTCAAGTGCAGGGGAAAAATGGTCATTTGACAGTCAAAAATCCAAATTTTTGGTCAACATCTTATTTTGAAGCCACAAACATCATTTGATCAATTCTTGATCATGATTTCACAAGTATGGCTCAAAAAGTCTCAAGATACAAAAGTTTCTATTTTTGGACAGTTGGAAAAGTCAACTGCAAATTGACCAAGGCATAACTTCCTCATGGTTTATCAGAAAAATCCCATTCAAATCTCATTTTGAAGAGAATGACATTTCCTACAACTCATATTCACACTTCAAGTCCAAGAAATGCTCTCACAAAAAGTTATCAATTGCAACATTATAGGTTATTTTCAAAAGTCAACAAAAAGGCACTTTAAGTCAAAGACCATAACTTGAGATTGGTATATCAAAATGACATGGGACCAAAGACATTGGTTAGAGGACTTCAAGAACTTTCCAAAATGTCCAAGAACATGATCATATCTTCAAACTTGAGCAAGATATGCCTTGTAGAAGTTGGGAAATGTTTGGGAATTTTGAAAAGTCAACTTTGCTTCAAATGCCTCAAAATTGCTAATGGGCCTCAATTTCTTCCATGAATCATTACCCAAAGGCTATGCACGACCCATTAAGCTAAAAGGGAGTTATTTTCTTATTTTTAATTAATTAATTGAATTTTTAATCTTATTAATTCATTTAATTAAATTTAATTATGAGAAAAATACTAAACAATGGTTTTAAATCTTTTTTGTGCAGCAAATCCTTCCATTATGAGCTAAATATTTCGTGTACCTTCTCAAGAGACAAAATCTTCCACAATTGGCAAGAGTTTCATGGCAAAAGGATTGAAAAATATTGGATTTTATATTATTGGAAATCAAATATCAAAATCATAAATGGATGGACTTTGGGCTGGTTTTCTTGACCTAATTCTATTCACTTACTTATGCACAAGTTAACCTAATACTAATAGACACAAAAGCTGCGCAGAAAACCAAGAATCAAAGTGCATTTTTTCACAAAAAAGTTAAAAACTGAAAACATAGCTACAAGGCGATTCAGGGTCCAAAAGCTGGTCCATTGTCTTCCTGACATTGCTAGGAAACATTTGCAATCGAAACCAAGCCTCCACGCACAGAGAATTGGTAGAACATAATTGCTTTCTTTTCAAAATTTTCCATAATCGTGTTTTAAGTTCCATGCATGATTCATGATTTTTAACTGTTGATTTACACTAATATGAATGCTCTGAAGCTAATGGTACCCTTTGATTGAACTAACCATGCCTGTATAGAGATTTGCCATTAACGCTTGCTAGGGTTTCAGAAGCTTGGAATTAGGGGTTTATACATATGGTAAAATCAGGCCTTAAAACCTATACCAATGGATTCGTGACATCCAAACTAAGCAAATCCACACCTCGCGCCTTTTTTATATTTGCTTATGTGCTAATCGCTATTTTTCCTGGTCTTTTTTAGTGGGGGTTTAAAACCCCCGCTATTTGATTATGTTACAGGCACAAAAACGAGGAAGACGCATATGTGTCATCTGATGGTTGGACGATTAAAATACTGGCGCGCTTTTCTTTGTTCAGACCACTAACCATTGTTTTCATATATTATATTTTCCATTCACTATATTAACAAACACGCGCGTTGGTTCAGTTGGCAGTTGAGTTGTCATGCAGGTACTGGGACCTGGGTTCGATTCCCAGGTCCCCCTAAACGCTTAATAATTTTTGTCTTAATGCGTTCATGTGCAACATTCCTTCAAGGCTTCACCATACACCCTCATGCTCTGGCTTGACAAATGGCTTCATGATCAATCCAAAGGCCAAAATGTGGAGACTACCATACACGCTCAGTCAACCACAAGCATGTGATCCTGGAAAGTCAAAAAGGGCTTGGATTGCAGTGGGCCAAATTGCTCCAAATTGGGCCAGATACCCCCTTGTTTGTATTCTATTCTTCTTTCTAATTTTCTTTTCTTTTCAATTCTTTTTAGTTTGTTTTAATTATTTTAGTTAATTCACTCAAAAATAATTTTTGCAATAATAAATCAGAAACTACAAAAAATGTTTATTTTTATTAATATTAATTTCTATTAATTTATTTTGTAAATAAACTTTAAATAATAACTTAGTTTAATAAATTAGGTTTTTTTTTTCAATTTTAACATTTTTTCTTAAATAACTAAAATATGTAGAAATTAGGATTTCTAACTTTTTTATCTTTTCTTTTTTTCTTTAAATAAATAATTTTCTCATTATTATTACTATTAATTATTAAATATCTTTGTAAATAAATATGTAAAATAATTAGTGTAAATTAGGTTTTAAACTTTAACTTTTTCTTTTATAATTAAAAATACTTAGAATTAGGGTTTCTCTTCAATTTTAATTTCTTTATTTCATAAATACAAAAAAACATAAAAACATTTCTTTTCTTAATTAAATAACTAATTAGTCTTAATTTTAATTTAATTTCAAAAAGGGTCCAACGCCCTCGAACATTCGATTCTAATTTCTTTTCGCGCATTTATTCTTATTTTATTTTTCTTTTCGAATATTATGTAATTGCTCAAGCCTTGTAATAGTAACTAGGTTTTACTTTCCGCATTTTATTAAAAACGGGTCTTTGTTAATTTGGCGATGTACAGACCCGCGCCTTGTAATAGCATAGGATTTTACTTTCCGCACTTTAATTTCCGCACTTTTAAATTCTAAACTTTGCATGAAAGAATGAATGGCCTAAATTAAAAACAATGCGTAGCTCACCAAATGCATGATCAAAGACAAATATTAACATGAAAATAACACACAAATTCACACACCACTCCTAGGGTACGCCTCACTGTTGCCTTGCCCTCGAAACGTGGTCGTCGAGTATAGGACGTTTTAGTAAGTCCTTATGTCCATGATCTATGGCATAGGGGTAGCTTCTAAGGTGTCCTACTGTTGCTCTGGTGACCACACTGTCCCTACAAACGAATTGACCCGAACACCTCCAACGGTGGTGCTACCTACCTCTCAATGGTGGGATGGCACTACCTTAAGGACATTTACACAGCCTAATTCCTTAGGGTAGGTGGATGACTCATAGATACTTGCTCTAATTCAAAACAAATCAAAAACTCTTTTCGCACCGACACTTTTCAAAAAAAAGCTTTCAAAACAATTTTTCAAACACTCTTGAGGACTGATACAAGAGTCGATCTGAAATCTTTAAACGAAACTTTTTCAAACCCACTCACAATTGAAAAGCAAACACTTTTGAAAACACAAATGAGCAAGTACCTAAGAGCCCATGGATAACCATGGATAGAAAGGGTGCTAACACCTTCCCTTTCTATAAATCTACCCCCCGAACCGAGAGACATCTCGAATAAGGAATTTTGCTGTGCTTTTGTCCTTTCCATGTTGGAGAACATAAAAGACGGTGGCGACTCTTGCTTACCGCGACATTTCACGAAACCAGCTAAAAATAGTCAGTTCCAGATCCACCGATCACATATAGTAACTCCGATACAAAGCTCACAAAAATAAAGCAATCAAATCAAATAATAGAAAACAATATGATGAACTAATCCTAAGGTATACTCCACTTATTTATTTTCCCCAGCAAAGTCGTCAGTTCTGTGATACGGTGGCAGAATCGATGTTTAATACTGGTTTGCGTTTTTTGTTCGCAAATGTCAGAGTAAGCAAGAGTCTTCACCGACTTTTATTTTATCCAACAAGGAAAAGGAAAAAGAACAAAAAAAACCTTTTTCGATATATTTTTGAGTACGGGGGGTAGATTATAGAAAGGGAAGGTATTAGCACTCTTTCTGTCTATAGTTTTCTACGGGCTCTTAGGTACTTGCTCATCATTTTAAAAATTGCTTGTGTGTGTTTGATTTGAAAAAAGTTTTTGTTTTACTTCGATTTAACTCTTGCTTCTGTCTTCAATAGTGTTACGAAGTCGTTTTGAAAACTTTGTTTGAAAAGAGTGTAAGTGTGGAAAATTTGGTTTTGAGCAAGTACCTACTAGTATCTACCTACTCGAAAAAAGATCGCTTATGTTCTTGTTTCCTTTAGACAGCGATATCCCACTATTAGTGAGTAGGTAGCACCGCCGTTGGAGTTTGTAAGGGTCAATTCGAAAGGGACGTAATGGTCATTGAAGGCAACATGTAAGGATACCTTAGCATTTTGAAGGGACTATCATCATATATTCGTAGGCAACATCTAGGGACAAGATCATATACTGTAGGCAACTTCGAGGGACATCGAGGGACCATGATCTTTATGATGATTTTAACTGAGGGTCTTTGCCAAGGGTATCCCTATGTTCGAGGGACATGACCAATGTTTTCCGAGGCAACCAAGTGAGGCATACCCTAAGAGTGAGCATGTGCATGTGTTTGATTTCAGTTATTTAATCTTTGCACAATTAAGGTGATCTACTGTTTTAATTTTCCAGACAGTCTTTCCATACAATCCTATTAACATACATCTAAGCAGTTTATAGTTTGTGAAAATAAAATGCGAAAAGTTTAAAGTCCTAGCTATTACAAGGCTTTTGCAGATACATAATTATTTTGGATTGAAAATAAAAATGCGGAATTTAAACCCTAATTACTATTACAACCTCGGAACAGTTACATAATAATGAAGAGTGCAGAAAAGAAATCCTAAAACTATTACATCCCGGAAGGAATTACATAATTAGAAAAAAATGCGAAAAAAGATAAATCTACACTATTACATTGATAATGCGACCTATACAATTTTTCTAGAAATTAAAATGTAAAAGAATAAATAAAAAGAAATTAAGGAAAAATTAAAACTTAAAATTCTAAGTTAATGTTTTTGGTGTTTTTTTGTGAAAAAGTGATTTAGGATAATTAATTAAATAAACCTAAAGAAACCTAATTAATTTTAATTAGTAAAAAATATTAATTTTGAAAAAAGTTAATTAAAATACTTAAATCCTAATTAATTTTAATTAATAAAAAAAGGTTAATTTTGAAAAAGTTAAAAAAATATAAAATTAATTAACCTAAAAATTAAATTAGGTTTTTTTTGTAAAAAAAAGGTTTGTGAAAAAAGTTTTGTGGTTAAGTGAATTTAAGATTGAAAAAGACAAATTGGTTAGAAACCAAAAACAAACAATTAAATTAAAACCTAAAATTAATTATTCGAGTTTAGGAGGAAAAATCAAAGGTTTGTGAAAAATGTTAAGTTTTATGAAGAAAAAAAGTTTTAAACAGAAAGAATGAAAATAGGTAAAAGGATAAATAGAAAGGAAGAAAACCAATACCAATAGGGGTGGTTGTTGAACCCACGCCCTTAACCTTCTCAGGATGTCTGTCTCGTCATGCATTGGTTGGTTGTTCTATTTTGGCCATTAGTGTTTTGGCCTCAACGTTATGTAATGAACCTGCATGGGACCCTGTCTAAATCTGCAGTGTTGAATCTCATGCACACATTAAATAAATTACTATATATCATAAAATACAAATAAAGAAAATATATGGAAAAAAATTAACGTTAAAACTGATATGGCATTTATGAATGATTATACCCTTTTGATCATGGAGATCAAATCAGCCTTACCCTTACTGGAGAAGTAGTAAGATGAATGTTTCTATGCCCTTTTGATCATGGAGATCAAACCAGCCTTACCCTTACTGGAGAAATGGTGAGATGTAGATTTGTAACAAGGATGACTTGTTTGTAGTGACATGGGGGTTTGTAATAAGGATTTCAAGGTTTTAGGGTTCTTGAAAGAATTTGATATTCTGACAGCGTTGTGGCAAAAGCTTTTTTTTTCTTTTTTTGTTTGTGTGAAAAGAATGAGATTATATAATAGAAATTAGAGAGAAAAAATGGGTTTTGAATGTGCAATTGGGCCTCCATTGTTCACTTGAGTTCTTCACGTTCCAGGCTAAATCGCAGGGGCTTAAGTGCAATTTTTGAAGTTGAAATGTGAAAACAAAATGTATCCGACATTGAGAACTAACTCCTGTCCAAAAATGGGCTCAATCGGATAAAAGGTGAATTAGTTATGAATTTTTAAAGTTTCAGCTCAGACAAACTTATTTTGGGCTCCAGTGTCGACTCTGACACGTTCTTCAATAAAAAACTGGTATTGATAGGAGCATAATCTGGTCTCGACTTTGGAAGCAAAGTTGTAGATCTCTGAGTCAGTGACCTTGTGTAAAAAGATGGGGCCGATCCGATAAAAATTGACCGAGTTATGAATTTTCGAAGTTTCGGCCCAAATGAAATATTATTCAGCATTTAGGATTTTCGGCGCGTCACACGCACTCTAAGCAAAAAAACGAAGGCCTTTTGAATACAGTTCGAACTCGATACCTCCTGTGAAAATGTAGCCAACTCAATTTGTGAAATTTTGGCGCCGGAGCCAGCTCGATACGATGAAAATCAACCAAGTTATGATTTTCTGAACATGACGCAAATAAACTTCTGTCACAAATTTTCTGTACGAAAATACTTGATAAATCCGCATTTTTGAAGACCTTTTGATCGAAATTGGCTTCCATCCATGAGAGATAAAAACATACATGACGTCAATACGGAATTTTGGCCACCGGAACGGGTTCAAAACGAGCCACGGTCTTCAAGTTATGAATTTTTTAGCGCGTAAAAACTATACTTTCAGTACACTTTTTCACCATATTTCTTCGAGAAAACTCACACATTCGGATACCTTCTTTAAAGAATTGACTCTTGAGCCGAACCTGAATTTGAGAATACGTTATCAGAGATATCTTGGCGAAAGAACACCTGAATATGACGCGCCAGGTTGGACTTGTGAATCTTTGAACCCCGAATGGTTGCAAAACGGCGAACCGATCTTCAGCACGGAAAATACTCTGAGAATATCCATTGACGAAATAAACGTCACTTGTAACCTGAAGAAGCTTGATAAATATATCTTTATTCCATAACCATAAAACCAATAATATGCGTATATGAAAAGAGGGTAAATTTTGGGGTACAACACCATGAAAAGTTATAGCAAACATTGTTAAATCATGCGAATGAAGATTTAAAGGGTTTTCTATTTGAATTTAGGATGATGAATGGTGAAGAGGAGACACCAACTATTTATAGAGACTGATTTTCAACCTAGGTTTGACATCTATTAGATAGACTATGACCATCTTAGTGAAGACTAGATAACCAAGATATATTAGGAAGGACAAGGAGTAACTAATCTTATTTATGAAGAGAATATTAAATGAAAAGAAGTTTAACAGTTACCCTTTCATCTGTGGGGAAAGTAAGTGACACACGCCTAAGATTTTAGACCCATTCCTCAGATACGTATAAGAGAATATATTGTCTTGTTACTTGTCATTTCATGATAGTGCATAATTAACAAACAACAATTTATCATAAAATAAAGATTTCATTAATTAAGACAATTCAAAATATACATGTTTAAATGTGAAGAACTAATCAGATGAAATGATCAAGCAATAAAAACAATCATACTTTTAAAGAGACGAATCATATTCTCCTAGCTAATGAAAATCTCGCACTTAGATTTTAATAAGCAATCTTCAGGACACTTTTCTGGACCAACTTATGCTAACATTTCTTTGAACATATCCATTATTCCCTCTTGGAAAATAATGTCAGACAAAACTCGTCCATAAGGAATGTAAGAATTTATGTGATTCCCGGACTCAAAAATAGACTTCCAAATGCAAATGAAGAAGACTGTGGTAAGCTTACACGAGTATCATTCATCAGAAGATAGATGAATGTTTGGTCATCATACCTCAGAAGGTCTTGATTATCCCCTCTGGGAAGAAAGTTGGACAACACAAGCTTGAACCATGCTTTGGGAATAGATATGAGATTTTCAGGGTTGATAGGTTCATATCCTGATGATGTGTCATGAAGAGAATCAAATTTATCAGACATCATAAACCTAGACTTGACATAGTCAACTGTGACACCTGCATTTTCACATCCAATGGCAATAGTGATTGAGAAGGGAGTAATGGTGATGGGAATTTTAAATAAGGATAGAACCGTTCCTATAATCAAGATAAGCATGCTTCCAGAATTCTTTAACAAGATTCACGTAGACAGGTTTCTTCAGCATAGTGAAGTTTCTTGTCCATTGCTAAGAGTAGAACACATTTGAGATGCTGGAAGCAATTTTACTTTCAAGAGAAGAAAGTTAAATTTGTTTTTCGATGATGATATCAAGAAGATCTTCATTTCCAAGAAAGGTTAGTTGAGGCATGATGGACAGATGAGAGGAAAGATCTTGATAGGAATTAGTTTATGAGAGAAAAAGATAAATATGATAAATCACTGTTGATATATATATATATATATATTCAGGTGGGTGAAAGAGGTTGTACTAATCTATAAGAATGACATAGATCACTAACACGGGACAAGAATTTCAAAGAAGGGAAATGGAGCGAATCAATCTTTATAAAGACAGAGTACCATACAAGTTCCAAATAAGGACTTTGAGTGAATCAGCATTTAGAGGTGACAGACCGAAAACTGATATAGAAAAATATTGAACATAGTTACTTAAATGAGAAGCTATCATCATATACATCATACGTAAAATTGTATGCTCATTCTCAAGAGAACTTATGTGTTCACATTATCCACAAAATTGATTAAAAGATTTTTCTCTTGGAAAGAGAGAATGTTCCAGATCATGAGATTTTCACTTAACCAGAAAATTCATAATTTGGAGTTGCACTAACATTTGGAATGCTTCTGTTTAAAACATGTTCTAACTTGTAGAAGTATTTTTATCAGAAGTTCTAATAAATTATGGATAAAAGAAAACATACATTTGAGATTCTGAAATCTTCACCGTGATTCTTTTATCTGAGTGCTCTACATTTTGGTTTTTACTTTAGCTGGTCCTTGATAGATTTTCTGATCAGGCTTATCATGTCCTTGAAGATTTTCCATATGTCTTTAACTTTATCTTTCTCTTAGATACAGCTTCTGATCAACTTCTTTCTTCTTATGCTTTCTTCAGAGCGGTATTTCAGAGGTTCTGAATTATCTTCATATTGATTCCTCTTATTTCTTTGAGTATTCTCAGTTTTCTAATTTGAGAAGAATAACCTTCTTTTGAACTCTAACTCTAACCTGAGAGCTAGGATCAATCTTCTCTTCAGATGATCTCTTCATTCTTCTATTTAGAATCACCCATCTGACTTCTTGAGAATAATCCTCAGAATACAGATATTATGATCCTTTATTATCAAAACATCCATCTGTTTGTCAAACTTCCTTTGAACAAAAGCTTATTTTTCATAAGGTCAATATTTCATGAACTTCTGAGAAGCTATGTTCTAGAGAGAATTAACTATCATTGCCTAATGTCTTATGAATTTTTTGATTCCTTGAACAAATTGCAAAATTTGTTCTAATACAATATCATCAAATTTTGTCGATTTTGACTGACAATCTTGTTCATGCAATGCTGAGCTAACTTATTTAGAGTTTGTCTTTGATCATACTTCTGATGACTCAATTCTTTCCTCAGCAATGTCTGGTCTTCTACAAATCCTTCTTCGATAGAGCCAATGTTTAGATCTTTTGTATAAGATCTTATGAGAAAGTCAAGGGTGGACTAATCGGTTTCTTGAAAACATCTCATTTTCTCAAGAAACTTAATCAAAGCATTCAATAGATATAACTTCTTATCTGATGAATCTTTTCTTGTTAGCTTGTTCTTCAATTTTCTGATTTTAGACGGTAGTTGAAAATTGAATAACTATCACCTTAGTGTATTTCTTTACACAACATCTGGATCTTTATCTGACACCGTTAGGTGTTTGATATCCATCAATAACAGAATCGGGCTCTGATACCAATTGAAGATATGAAGAAAAGAAAGAAAGAGAGGGTTTGAATTGGGTTTTCCTTTCTTGACAAACTTTCACTTCTAAGCATTATTCATTGAACAATGCTTCTGAATATTACTTCTAAGTAATGCTTCTAATTAAGTTAAGAAAACATAAACTCTAAAGCATAAGAAAAAGTAAAGAACGTGTGATATATCCTGGTTCACTTGAGAAACTCCCAAGCTAGTCCAATCCACCCTAACAAGGTGATTTCACCTTGAACTCAAGGACTTAAACCATTATAACCAATCTGATTACAATCGCACGGGCAACCTCCACTGACTAACATCCAATGACACGTTCATTGATCCAAACTGGATATAACATTCATTGACCCAATAGAATCTGATCCCTCAGAATCTCCTACCAGGATTTCCTTCCAATGATATCCATCAGTGATCTCACAAGGCTAGCCTTCACTCGGTCCCCTTTGAAATATGACTACCATTGACCCAATAAGAATCCACTACCAAGATTTCATAATGACCTTCAGTCATTATCTTCTTGAGCACAGATTTTTACTCAGTCTCTCAAGGTATCATCAAACAATTGTTTGATTTACATTTGTTTACAATGATATGCTTCTACACAAGTTGGATGTAAACATAATTTAAGCATACATCAGAAGATCCTAATACACACTAAAAATATTACATTGAATTGTATATGGTGTGTGGTCTTATTTTCTTCAAGTAGCTTCTTCTCAGACAATAACCCAAAGCACTTGAATTGCTAAAGTCTTCTTCTTCATAAGCTTCTGGAAGCTTTGTTGATCTTGATGTAGTAAAGAGAAGAACTTCTTCATCTTGATTCACCTTAGAACATTCTGGATAGCAGCCCTTGTTCTATTTTCTTCTATGATCACTTTAGAGCACAACGTTTGTGTTGTGTAACTAGAGCTTTCATGATCATCTTTATTATCTTATGCGGCTTAGCAAGCTTTATGAAGCATATGAAATTAAGCACATTGTGAATCAATGATTTCATTGTAATCATTATCAACATGATTGAAGAATCATTTTGATAAAAGTTGTTCTTGTTATTGTTATAGTGGTTGATAGCTTTTTGGTTGTGTTCCAATAATGACAACTTTAATTTTAACATTGAACACCAATAACATTTTAAAAATACGATTCTTTTCTTATATAGCCAAGCAAAATAGATCCATTGGTTATTTGAATAAGAGTCATTACAAATTGTACTACTACGTCATTTTCTCTTTCATAATTCAAGCTAGTGGAATAAGGCTTTTTCGTACTGTGTATTATTGTACCATGTTAATGTTATATTCTTTCCTTCTACACTTTAGAGGCTTCTGCGAGCATGAGTTTAGAAGTGGGAACATAACATAAGGTATTCAAAACTTCAAGTCTTTAGAGTCTTCAGAGTCTTCCGGACTTGGTCGTGAGAACTCGTTATAGAGAATCTTGGATCAGAAGAGCTTCAAGTATTTAGGGTCTTAAGAACTGCGTCTTTAGAGTCTTCAACACTTGGTCTGTAGAAACTTGGATTAGAAGAGCTTCAAGTCTTCAGAGTCTTAAGAACTGCATCTTTAGAGTCTTAAACACTTGGTCTTGAGAACCCACTATATAGAACCTTGAATATTTAGAACTTCAAGTCTTTGGAATCTTCATAACTTCCATCTTTAGAATCTTTAGCACTTGGTTCTTTAAGAATCCTTTTAAGAACCTTGTTATTAGAAACACAAGTCTTTAGCATCTGGACTTTAGTAGAAACGTTGTCTTCAAATCTTTTAACTTTATCTTCTTTGAAACAAGTTGTCTTTTAAAAACTAAGTTTTTAGCATCTGGACTTCAATAGAAACTTTGTCTTCAAATCTTCTAACTTTGTTTCTTTGGAACACACTGTCTTTAGAAACTTGAGTCTTTAGCATCTGGACTTTAGTAGAAACTTGAGTCTTCATATCTTCTAACTGTTTCCTTATAACACGTTGTCTTTAGAAGTTTGAGTCTTTAACATATGGACTTGAGTAAAAACTTCTGTCTTCAGATCTTCTGACTGTTTCTTTAGAACCCGTTGTCTTCAGAAACATGAGTCTTCAGCATCTGGACTTAAGTAGAAACTTTTGTCTTCAGATCTTTTGGCCGGTTTCTTTAGATAAACATCAGAGCCTACACTTCAGAGCCTTCTGGAGTGTCTTACTACTGTTCAACAGAACCTGTGTAGCACAGAAGCATAACTCATTCTCTTCTAATGTCTTGGCTATGCCATCCATCAGAAGCAGAACCTGTTTGTTAAGTACTTAACAATAACAAACATTAGAGTATCAAAATTATTCATACAAATATACTAATTTGTTATCATCAAAACTCAGAGATAATATTGCAGAACCAAATCTTGTTCTTACATTCCTTAACTCACCTTAGAGTTTCTTTGAATATGGGACGCCTGGCCCGATTATTCAAAGTATTCTCCCCCATTTCATAGTCTTTAGTATGATACGTATCACAAACAATTTAATAATTAAAGCATGAAAAAGGAGTTGGTGGGGCATTCCTTTCTGACTTCTTGTATATTCAAATACCCTTAGCTTTGGGGGAGCATTTGGTATGCGTCTCCTAACAATAAATCTTCAACCAATCAAATGTGACATCTTGTCTTAGGGCCTTTCAACCTCAAAACCTTTTCAGAAAGGGCATGTTATTTCCATTCTACCGCAAACAGGAAACACATAACTCCACATGACAAGCGGTAACACCTAACTGTGGAATGTGAACGTAACATAGTCCACATAAAACAATCAACAAACATTATTTTCTAGACGGACTATGGAGCTCTGATTTCTCTATTGCACCATGGGGATATCTAGGCACGAGATTTCACAACAGAAGAGAGCTCACTAATTTAAAATCTTTTGTTTCCCCCTAATTAAATCATTCATAATTCATAGCAAGTAAACCTTTAGATAACACACTCTTAGTAACAAACAAACAAAGCGGATCTCGTTGAGTACAACAGATGTGAGGGGTGCTAATATCTTCCTCTTGCATAACCGACTTCCAAACCAAAATTTGGTTGTGGGACCATTTTCTTCACCTTTTTTTGGGTTTTCTCGACGTGTCCCCTTCTCTTTGGGATAAATAAAGTTCGATGGCGACTCTATGTTTTTCACGTAACAACAATGGGTGACCAAAGTGAAACTTGCTAAACGCGGGGTTATCAAAATATGTGGTCGTTGTTTCTTATAAAAATCATAGAAGGTTCGACCATGATCAACATCTCTTGAACAAATTTGACCTTCCTCTTCCCTATCTTTTTTCTTGAAATAATGG